>JARYZH020000005.1:275000-1670089 GCA_030021035.2 Notholithocarpus densiflorus
GATCTTCAGTAAACTCAATGACAGCTAGTTTTACCTTTTTCTCCTCGGAGTATTTGTGGCACTCAAAGATCAACTCCACCTTCTTCTCCCATTCCAAGTACGCTTTAGGATCATTTTTTCCTTGGAACAATGGTATCTTCATTTTGATGTTTCCTAAGTTTCTATCAGTCCCATCTTGCCATCTCGAATTTCTTCGGAAACCTCTACCACGCCTTTCTCCCCTTGGCACAAACCTGCCCTCATTGTTCAGTGAAGCTTGATCCTCTTCATCTTCGAACTCATCCTTGTGGTTGTCATCAGAATTATTCATGCAGGCACGCCTTTCCTGCCTTCTACCATTTGGAACTCTTTGGGGGTGCTCCTTACGCAAAGTAGTAATAACAGCATCTTGCCTATCCATCCAATCCCGAATCTCATTAAACACCACGTTCATGCGCTCAAACTGTTGTTGCATAGCCTGCAACATGAAGGATGACTCCTCCCCTCCTTCCCTATTTGATGTTTCGCCTCTGGAAGACATACTTTTGAAACTACAAAGAAATGTTAGAAATAATTCCTCACAATACTCCCTCACGTGTTTGCACTCAAATTATGTCACTCACACTCGTGTTTCACTCTTAAATTGGCTTTTTCTCGATATTAGTCTCACACTCTCTTGCCTTTTTCCCCTCGTAGCTTCCTCTTTTCAGTTCTGCATTAAACTAATAAACTTGATCAAGAAATTCAACTTATAGTATTAAAACTAATACCAATGGCAAGAAATATTACAGAAACAATAAATCAAAGGAAGAGGACAAAAAGTAAACAATATTTTGGTCTGAGAGAACTGAAACAAGAAACAATTTTTTTTTTTTTTCTGTTTTCTATTTCTTTTCTAGTCTCTTCTTCTTCTTCTTTTTTATGTTTTTATTATTATTATTTATTATAGAGCTTGGTGCACGATTTTAACTTGGTGCATGTCACAAAATAAGAATAAGGAATATAGAACAAAAAAGGAACAAGATAGGATGATAACAAGAAACAAAAGATAAAGGGATTGTAAAACTGATTTTAGAACCTGTGCTCTGATACCAAATGATGTGAACCTCAATCGACACGCTTTGAGACCCAACAAATAATATTGGAATATTTACCCAAGAAAGCTAAAATTCAGATTTTGATAGAACCCTGACCCAACGTTTATAAGTGAAACGCGAACCAAAAGTATAAGTAACAAACATTGATCCAATGATTATAATTGAATCACGAACCTAAGGTATAAAGTTTGAACGCCACAAGGAAGAATCCCTAATAAGTTCACAGTTCTTGAAGAACCAAAAGAAGAGCAAAGCCTCACCTTTTTCTGATTTTTATTCAATAATCCCCTATTACAATGAGTACATGCTATTTATAAGACATGACTAAAAATAGAAGAAGAAAAAAGTACTAAATAATAAAACCCTAAATAAAAGTTGATTTGATATGAAATTAGCAAATCCAAAATAAAAAAATAGCTAAAAAACGTTTTAAATAATAAAAACCTAAAATTAAGGTAGATTTGGTTTGAAATTAGAAACTCCAGAATAGGAAAAATGTATATTAACTAATATAGAGCTAGAAAGTCAATCAATCATTAATCCATGCCATAAATCATGCCCAATTAAGCCAGATCAGCCCTCAATAGCTTGGATTAAATTTATTACGCCTTCATCTTCCTTTGGGCCAAGCTTGGAATGTCTTACGTTAGAATCAGCCCAAATTTTTTGAATCAGCCCATTAAGTGCTTCTTTGATCTTCTTGGATCTTGCTCTAGTAATAGGCCTAATTGGAACATGCAATGGATCCTTGAATGCTTGTTGATTCTCATCAATGTGAGGATGAAACCGTTAAATGTGAGAAAAAAGTAAGACAACCACTGGATATGACAAAAGAATTATCACATGTGATGTTGGAACTGTATAATGTGAGGAATAAACCGTCAAATGTGAGAAAAAAGAAAGAGAACCACCGAATGTGACAAAAGAACTGTTACATGTGATGTTGAAACTGCACAATGTGAGAATGGAACCGTCAAATGTGATAAAAAAGTATGAAAACCACCGAATGTGATAAAAAATGGTCACATATCATGTTAGAACTACATAATGTGAGAATGAAACTGTTAAATGTGAGAAAAATGTAACCTAGTATATCAAGTTACTTACTAATGGGTACCGTAGCCCCAAAAGGGGGTCCGGTAGAATTACCCTTGAGTATGGTATTCACTTTCGTATGGGATGTCACAGTTTTAAAGCATCCTCAATCCTGCGTGTGATTGTTTTCAGTCATGAATGTGGCATTATACAGATATGTCAATACTCCATATTACATAGAGAATCCAGGTTACTTTCATTAAGTTATGCGCTTATGTTGTAAAACTACTTAAGAAATAATGCCTCAGATTAGCCTTTTGACACATTATTCATTGTTTCAACAACCAATGTAGATAATCTTAGTGCGCAAAGCATTTTTGTAGCTCATGTCCGAATGTAGTCATCACAGGTAGCGCAACTCATTAATACATAGCAATTACAACAGACATCTCAGCAGTCCAGCCAACAGGTTCTTATTTAGAATTAAGAAAGATGAAAACTTGAGTAACATAACACTGCCCCCCCAAAATAAGGAAGCCGTTTCTGGATCTCCATTTTGTCTTCTTCAATCATTCTAAAATCAACCACAGCTTTGGGTTTTTAGTGCCATTAAGTCAATCCCACCATAACATCTAAGCCAGTTTAACTGAAGTGAATAAACAGAGGACAATAACAGAAGCAAAGACATTTGGAGTTCCTGTAAATCTTAAGAACACAGTTTTTCCATTGTCTCTAACAATGGGAAAAATTCCTTAATAAAAAAAAAATTAAAATTTTTTCATACAGTGCCTTCTACAAAAGTAGAATGCATAAGTGAAAGCCTCAGATTAGCATTTTGGCACATTCTTCATTTGCAACAAACAACCCATGTAGTAATTCCTACACAGTGCGCAAATAATATTGTTGCTGCTCATGCCTTAATGTTTGTCATCATCAGCAAATAACAATTTCCACCCAAAAAAAACAAAAAAATCAAAAGCAAATTCAGCTATCCCCAAAAATCAGAAATCAAAATAAAATCTTTAAACTCTAAGCAATCATATCAATTTCTGCTCTGTTCCTAGGCTTAAAAAAAATTGAGTCTTTACATTTACTTTTCTTCCAAATTCAAAAAAAAAAAAAAAAAAAAAAAAGGCCCAATTGAATTAAGCTCAGATGGGATAAGATTCTTGTTTCTCAAACCCAAAATAATAATTAAAAGAAAAATAATATAGGGAAGAACAAAAACATAACAAAACAAAATAAACAAAAATAAAATAAAATCGTTTTTGGTTTTCTGAACCTAGTGTTTATGGGCAACCAAACAAGAGCATGATTGGATTGCCCAAACTAATGACTTACAGTGAATTTTTGAGGAATATATGAAGGTCTGGTTTGATTAGGGTTTGGTTTCTGAACTCTGAGACTGAAAACAAATAAGATGTATTTATTGTTTTGAGAATTTGCAATAGTGCCCTTATGGTTTTATGTATTTTGGTTAGTGAGAGATGACTATTACTACTAGGCCCTTTTTTTTTGCGAATTTGACCCAATAGGTAATATTGATACGGACCCAACTGAGAGTCTGAGGCCCAATCCTACTAGCAATCATTAATTATTTGCAATGGCCGACTGAGTCTAAGGCCCATTGGCCCAATAGACAACTCTTCAACTCAATTTCGTTGTTGTTTTGTTCGAAGGTTTGGGTTTGGTAGTTATTTAAAGAACCATTAAATCCAAGTTCCTTTAGATTCAATCATGGTGTTGGACCCAAACTTGTGATTGTTCTCTCAGCCCAGTAATGGTTTTATCATAAGCCCAGATCTTAATGGGCCTGCCAGGCATTTCCATAGCGACCATATACTTTTTGGTTTTTTGATATGCATAAAGGCCATACTTAAACAGTTGAACTATTGGATTTCTTTCTTCTTTTGGTTAGTTTATTCACTTATATATAGCATTTTCAAAATTTTCTTTTTTGGGTCATGTTAATGGATACTCTTAGAGCAATTATTAATAAACTATTTTAAGAAAGTTTTGATACAACTTTAATAAGAAATATAAAAAACAGTCAAAAAAATTGCTTATCATTTTCCCATAAAATATTTTTAAAAATTGTTTCTAAATCAATGCCTATAGGACATTCATTAACTTTTCCATTCTTTTTTTAAAAATATTATTGTATCTTTGTGCTGTAATTCAATTGACACTTCCTAGTGATTTTCAATGAATACCTCCAATGTTTAAATCCACCCCCATTATAAATATTGAATTATATATATAGAGAGAGATTGGGTTCAAGTTACATTTGGTGTGACTTTAAGCAATGTTACACCACCCAATATTTTTTAATTGGATGTCAATAGTCATGTCATCAATCAATTGTTTAAATTCAAGTTTTTGTAATTTAAAATAAGAATAATGCTAGAGATACAAACTATTTTACAAATTTTTTTACAAACTGCTGATGTAGTGAGTGATTATTGGTAAATGAAAATGTGATATTAATGGTGGGTCTAGATGAAAACCAATAAGAGTTTGGCCACATCAACACTTTATAAAAATGTTGTAAAAGATAAGTTTATAAATCAAGTTTAAACAAATAAGTAATGAACATTTCAACAAAAAGACTCTTAATTAAGATCATGTTCATTTAGGTCAACTTCCATAAAACAGAGAGTAATCTACTTCTTCTTCTTCTTTTTCTTTTTATTTTTTTTTTATTTTTTTTATAAAGACTAAGTCATAGAGTTCTGTACTCAAAACGTATCCACTGAGGAATTGGTAGTACAATAATATAGTTTATTTCTTGTGTGTGCGTTTTTTCTGTATAACGTGTATACAACTAATAGCACTGAAAAGAAAAAAAATAATGTCAAGGACAATTATGCATATCATATCAATTTTCAACAACTTGAGCTTCCTAACGACATGGTCCAATATCTATAGTATTATGAGAGAGAGATCCAAAAAAATTGCCATACGTTAAATTTCCACAATCCACGTGTTTGTGGAGATTGAAAGTATTAGTGCCCATAAACATGAAAAATAAAACCATGATTATATGATACAAGCAATCTTCAAAAAAGCATATGCCGCCCCTCACCGGCCACGTACCTATACACATTTAATGATGGATGTAAAAACTTTGAGAGAGAGAGAGAGAGATGTGGACTAGCTCAAGCTAAAGTGATGGGATTTTTAAATACTACTATAAATGAGTAATAATGAAAAAGAATACAATAATACATGCATTTTTTTTTTTTTTGGACCGATTGTTGATACAAGTGGAAAGTAGGGTCTGGAAGCCATTTAAAGGAGAGATATAGGACTTGGAATTTGGCTGGTTTTTGTTTAGACTTTTAGAACAAGTATTTGTGATTTAGTGGTGTAAAGATGTCTACTCCTTTGGACAGGTTTTTGGATCTTCCATTTTCAGAAAATTATTAGCAATTTGTGAGGAAGATGAGAGTTGTCGTACATCCAATAAGACACAAAAATGTTCACAATTATTGAGGTGATAAGTTGTGATTTAATCAATATCATTTTTAGATAAATCTTCCATTTCTATCATTTTTATTAGTACCAATCATAACATATCACCTCAATAATTATTTTAAAAAAAAAAATTGTGTGAACAAAGATGACAGAACTTAACAAATAATCATTTTTATTAGTACCAATCATAACATATCACCTTAATAATTATTTTAAAAAAAAAAATTGTGTGAACAAAGATGACAGAACTTAACTAATAATCATTGCAGCAACAATAATGTTTTTTTTCCTCACATAAAGCTGGGAGCTTAAATACAAGCATACAAGCATTCAAGTTGTGCAGCAACAATTGTGGAGCTCAATTTTATTCCTCTGTCATCCAAATAGAAACATATAGAGTGTAGTAGTGTGGGAATTTAAGACATAGGTTAGATTCTAGCCTTAAATAGACCCTTATTGCTCCCCTAACCCATGCCCCTGAAAAAGAAAATTGGGGGATCCAATATTTACTTGTTTATTAAAAAAAAAGGTTTTATTTAGTGAATATATAGTAATTTGAACAGTTTATCATTTCACTTGATTATAAATCAAGCTTCACTATTAGCATGTTCCATTACTTAACCCATTATTGCTAAAATTATAGGTGTACTTTCATATAGTAGAAACCATTTTAGATAGATTCTTGGCACTGTTGGGCCTTATATCAGTACCCCCAATCTTTTCATTTCCAGTCAAGCTGGTATATCCCATTCCCAGGGGGATGGCCCTTCACCTAGGATATCAATATCAGCCTCTTGTGCATGGCACATAAAGAAATCAATGTCACAAGAAAAAGAAAAAAAAAAAAAATTTGGTCCCCAGAAGCAAAGGCTTTTGGACAGATTGACCATTGGATGAGTGGTCCACATATATTAGGGGGACCATGAGTGGCCAAAAGTAACTTAATCAATGAATTATAGCCCTTGTATCCATCAGGGGAGGGGTTTCATATTCAGGACCACAAGGGGGCCATTAAATGAAAGAAATGAGTTTAGCAGGGGACCATGATACATACTGTTAAAAACCTACAGAAGGAATTGATAACTCAAAGCTATATCATTGTGTGTGTGATAGAGAGTTTCCCAACTAGTGGGTCCTTAAAACTTACCATATATCACTTGATGTTTACCATTAACTATTTTGTGCCTTTGTGCACCCACTTGAAGAGGGTTGAATTTTCAAACATTTTTATGTCTCCATCTTGTTCAACTCGCATTTTCATGAGTAATGCTAAGGAATAAGTGTACAGTTTTTTTTTTTTGCAGTTTTTTTTCGTCACAATCGTTAATATGGCTTGTTGTGGTTGGATATTTAAATTAACCCCACATTTTTATACACTAATCATAACGGGTCATACTAGCAATTAATTGTAATAGCTATACTTTTGCATTTTTATTACACCATTTAAGTCCTTTATGACAATTGGCTGGAGATAGAGAAAAAGGTCACACACCTTAGAACAATATGAATGCCTAGCTAGCTACCACTTTTGCCATCTTTTATGTGGTATGTTTCAAAGTAGTCATGTGGGTGTACTTTGTGTCATTAACCCAATTTGTCAAAACAAAATCAGAATCTATAATTTCTACCAAATCATGCATGACTATTGACTAGTTTAACAGTATAGTTTATTTGATCAAACTCAAGCATGCCGAATCTAAATTTGTCTTATAGTGGACCAACTAGCTAAAAAGGGTTTTTAGAAAGACAATTTTTATAGAACATGGACACTGCTACTTTTGTTGGTGAAATCAACAACTGGTGTGAGACTATAGTTCTATAGGAGAGGCAACTGCTCCATATTCCTTTGAAATATGGCTAAGCTAATCAGATGTTGAAGAAGCAGTTTTTCATGTTTCATGCTTTGCTTACTTCACATTGGCAAGGCTTCTTTTTTTTTTAACTCGTTTATTACTATTTGTTAAAATCATATCTATCTATCCACTAACTTAATAGTAGTTCATAAGAATCACAACCAAAGTTGTGCACGAGTCATAAAAAAAAAGTGTTGCACGAGTCATAATTAAGTAGATAGAAACTGGTATCTTTTTTCTCCTTTTTGAGTCATTAAATATTCTCATGCTCAGATGCATATATACCTTATCACAAACCTAATCAAACTTTAGGAAAAGCCTTTCTTTATTTCATTTTTCTTCTCACTTAGCTAAGAAACTCTATATACTACTTTTGTGCTTACGTGTTCTAATAAGTATTACTGTTTTGTAAAAAAAAAAAAAAACTTTGATAAGACATGTTCAAACGTGGTACAACTTATAACTAGCGATGAAACAATTATCTTATCGTCGAATAATCATATATATCCAATAATAACTTAAAAAAAATAGCCATCTTCAGCTTATGGGTTTATGTATGTTGTCATAAAAATTATTTTCTAAACCAACTACTACCTACATCATTATAATTTTTTCTGGTATTAATAATTACTTTAAGGTATAGTTAACAGTTTTATAGTTCAATAATATTGTTCAATTCTTTCAAAAAAAAATTTAAATGAGTAGAATTCGGATTAAAATGCTCATTCCCCACCAATTAAAAAGAAAGAGGTGTGTACTACTTGCCAAAACTGCTTTGATGATTTGAAAAAGAGTTCTCAATTTCTCACTTATCTTTTTCACATAAAAAAGCAATAATACCTCATTAAGCTAGTAATCATATCTTCACTTATTTTAAAATAATTTGTAATATCTTACCATCAAAATTGAGGTCAATAATAATATCTCAAGGCTGGATCACATACTGACTCAAGGCTTAACTTATGCTTTGGTTGGTCTAAACTGAACCTAACTTCTAACAACTTTTATATGTTTTTTCTAAGCAATTACTTCTAAGTTCTAACAACTTATTACCAAGGTCTAAATTCGTTTATCACATTCACTTGGTAGATAAAAGTCTTTGTTTAAGATTATCAAGATCTTATGCCCACATTTCAATTGTGCTTTATTCTTGGTCAAACCAATTAAGTCTAATCTATATTCCTTCTAATCTTAGCATATCCATGACCCACAAAAGCACAATAATACCCATATCGCCAAGTGTCATCATCTACACTTGATATGACCCAAAAAATTAGGTAAATTTGCAACTCTTTGCTTGGCCAAAAGTCTAAGAGGTGATTTGGTAATGTTATTTTAGTAATGTTATTTGTATTTTTTGAAAATATGTGTGGGTGAAAAAATGTGAAAATATATGTAATGTTTTTTAAAAATTGAAATGTGTTGCTTAAAATACCACACCAAATGACCCTAAGTTACGTAGTGATATTTTGGGTTAGGAAAAAAAATACTAATAAAGAATACAACGTTTACAATATAGTAATTAATAAAAAGAAAAACACAGTCAACTATTATTTATGGAAGGGAGAGTGAGAGCAAATGAGAGAAGGACACGTAAGTAGAAAGACATACGTAAAAAGTTTTGAAGAGAGGTTACTGTCGGTGATAATCATATCAGGGCTGTTAACTTTTGTAAAGCTATCTTATTTTTTCTATTTTTGCGTCAAAACCACATTGTAGAAAGTTTTGTAAAGCTCAACTTCACGCTAAGTAAGAAAGAAAAAGAAAAGCAAAAGTTGGTGTCACAATCTCTAAGGTTTGATTGGACATTGCAGGCCGGCACTAGGGGCAGGCAGACTTGGCTTTGGCCACCATCTACATCTACTCACACCTCAAGCCAGTTTTTTGTTTGATAGATTGGGGGCCCCAGAAAAGCACAGTTTTTGGGCTTTGTAATAAGATTTGGTTTTTTTTTTTTTTAACTTGTTGATTTAGTTAGTCAATTTTACTTCGTGGGTTTTTTATTTTATTTTTTTATTTATGAACTAGGGGATTAGGGGTTAGTCCACTCATTTTTTGCTCCCTCATAGGAAATGTCAAACTTTGGGCTACACTTGATTGGGTAAAAACCAAAGATTCTTGCTATCGGATAAGTTCTTTGGACTATTTTTTTAGCAAAATTAAATAAAGATGATATAAAGTTTATATAGTAAGCAGGTTCGGTTAACGGGTGTTCTTAAAATATTTGTTAAAGAATCATTTAATTTTATAAAAGTTTTGAAGAAAGTTTATATACTAAGAAAGCGGATTGGTTAAGGTAGAGTTTGTTTATTGCAATGGATCAACTTTCTTTAGGAAATCGGTATTTGTTTATTGGCTTTTTCATTTCCCAATGTAATAAAATCCGCTCGATTACCCCTTAATGAGTGGAATCGAATACCCATTAACATGTGTAATTCCCCCAGTCTTTTTTCTTTTTTGGTAGTAAGTAGTGTTAGACAATTTCAATTCTTTGTTTTTACGCTTGGAAGCCAAAAAAGAAAAAAGATAAGGAAGATGCGGAAAATTTTTGGCAGACAGAGAGATATTTTTGTTTGATCTTCATTGACAGTTACCTAACATTAATTATTAAACGAAGTAATTGAACTTACAAGCATAATTCCATGTTTGAAAAGTGATTTTTGATTGTGAGTTTGAAAACTTTATTTCAAGAACGTTAGTGTGTTTTCTGTGTCTAAAGGTGAGTTCAGATTATCTTTTTTCTAATACAATTACAACATTAGTGTGTTTTCTACGTCTAAAGGTGAGTTAAATTATCTTTCTTTCTTTTTTAGCATATTTGTTTATGTACATTTTTTTAAAAAAAATTTTAAGCATAATTTTATTTTTGTCGACTTTTAACAAATAAGAAAATAAAACTTCAACAAAAAGCTTATCTAACTATTCAACTTTACAAAAGTAGGATCTGTCTTTCATTTGAGAGAGTAAATTTAGGACTGTAATATATCTAGCTATGTAAAGAGGAACTTGGAGATTATTAGCCTACTATTTAAAAAAATAAAAAAATAGGAGACCAAAACACAATGTATTCCCTCTTCTAAACACTAGATCGAAACACTTAAAATACTATTTTGAAGCCGAAAATTAAAATTATGCTGAATAGGCCCCATATAACTTTTCTCTATTAATAATGTAACTAAGTCAATTATGATCATTATGGCTATAACTATCTAAATCATAACAACACACAGTAATCAATCAAGCAATAATAGTTTGGGTAGGACTTATAGATTTAGTCATTCAACAAAATCAGATCTCACAAATTGATATTGGATCCTATCAATTCAATTTTCTCATTAATGACTTAATTTTGAATTTCAAATTTTGTATACTTTATATAGCTACCATGTTTGTCACTATTATTAATTTCAGATTATTAACATTTACCAATGGGAAAAGAAAATCCAACCCTACTTTTTTAATTTCACTCTCTTTCTTCAAATCATTTAGACCCCCCCCCCCCCCCCCCCCCCCTCAAAAAAAAAAAAAACTCAAAACAAAAAGGTTGATTGAAATTGAATGATAGATGAAATAATAATTAGTATTAACTTATTTTAGCCTTTCACCATTTATCATGGCTATAAATAGTCAAAGGTTCCTTAGTCGATGATTATAATCCTCAAAATAAAATTATTAAAAAGAGTCGTTGATGCATCATTTTTATAAAGATGTGCCTATGTGGGAGCCATATTATACAGTAGTCAAAATGAGAGGCCCCCGCTCTCTTATCAAGTTTTGGTCAACAAAAGCTTGCCCCAAAGCCTTTGCTCTATGCTCACACAAACTATATTTCGGCTTAGAAAAAAGCTCTCTACTATATGGGTTTTTTTTAATATAAGAGATTCACTGTTACACATTTTGGAAGTATATGCACATGAATATCAGAGAGAGAGAGAGAGATGGAGCTTAATTAAGCTTTAATTAATTATAAGATTGAGACTCTTCCACTAATAAAAAGTCATTTTTTAAAACATTAACATAATCGAACTTAGCTTTCTGTCACGTGATGCTAATTTCTATGATTTTGTTTGTATCAATTGATGATGTGCAGTGGTACTATATATACAGAGTCATGGGGCTTATTCATGACTTATGACTTGCATTAAAAAAAAGGATTAATTAATGTACACTTTCAGGTGCTCCTGATAATAGTGACATTTGTGTGCTTTTATTTGCAATTAAATCTGCGCTATTTTTGCCTTTTTCTTTATGAAATTATCAAAACCCACCGAGTTTAGTAATAGTAATATGTCTGGAAATCTTTTATTTTGGACTTTTCCACCATCAACTTTTTTGTTGTTGTTGTTGTCATGTGGTAATTAAGTACTCCATCTATGAGGGAAAAATATTGTTTTTTTTTTCCTATTTATGCAAGTACATTAATGTTCTTTGGTGTATGTTTGAATAAATTTAAGAATCAGCTTGTTTTCATCGCAAGCTTATATATAGTTTTTTAATATCATGTTTTAGCCTTTTAGGCGCAACTAGATTTGTCTCTCAAAAAAAGAAAAAAAGAAAAAAGGTACAACTAGATTTTTATCTGGATTATTTTTTAATTTTTAAACACAAAAAACTAATAAAAGTAAGCTATCTCAAACTAATGATAATATTTAATAGAAAAAGGAGGAAGAGAGAGGAATTTTTTTTTTTTTTTGGCTGAATGGAGAGGAAGTTATATTCATATTCATACACACTGTGTTTTATTTTAACTTTAATTTTTTAAAGGAGGGGAAAACATAGACAAAATAGATTTTACTTTTTATGACCTATATGATAGGCAGTAGATTCTCAAAAAAGAAGAAGAAGAAAAGATAGATAGTAGTAAATAATGATTAAGACGCGTTATCTGTGCTTAACACTCTTGTCCCCACTTTTTTAATCTATAAGCTCAAAAGATTAGGGTCCACGGGGAATAAGAATATACAAGGAAAAGAGTGAATGCTAAATATATATATATATATATATATATATATTTATATGTTTTCGACTTTCTTTCATAAAAAAAAAAAAAGTTTTCGACTTTCTACTCCCCAGAAAATGACGTTTAGAAAAGATTTTGCCCTCCTCTCCTCCCAAAAAACAAAAAAAGGAAAAGATTGATGTGATTTTTTTCGTTTCTTTCCCTTTTTTTTTTTTTTTTTTGTTTTCTAAAGTTTCCATCAATTGCAGTATACAATGCTTTCATATATCAAAATCAATCCTTGTGTGTTGTTATCAATTGGAATTGATTTTTTGTTTTTTGTTTTTTGGGGGTGAGTTTTTACTTGTGTTTGTTGAGCTATTGATGCATAGAATTTCGTTAATCTACTAATTATGCAAAAGATTCCACTTGATTTTTCTTTTGAAACGATAATGTATTATGGTAAAGTTGACTTGCGTGGATTTTATAGCACTGACAAGTTTGATATAACAAAGCATCAAACATTTTTATTTAAATTTTTTTTTTTATCACACCCTACTTAGAAATGCAAAATTAAAAAGGTTAAAGTCTAAAAGAAAAAAAAGTTTTAGGGCCGTTTAGTACGTGTGTTTAAATAACAATTTTTAATTTTTTTTAAAAATATGTGTGGATGAAAAAGTGTATAAAAATACGTGTAATGTTGTTTAAAAATTGAAATATACCAAACAGGGCCTTACACATTCAAAAAATTGAATTATTTTCTTTCATCCGACAATATAAACACTCCATATGACAATTCCATTAATAAGTAGCAAATGCTAGCGCCTATACACACCTAAAGTAACATTGTTTTATTAATTACTTCCATAGATTGTACAAAGTACAAACTCAAATATGAATGAAACTCAGTAGAAACTAAAACAAAACCATGAGTGAATCAGTATGTATGTCCTTGCATCTATCTCGCTCTCTCTCAAATGAGGAATAAATGTTGTGCATGCATGTTGTACTACGTACAAGGAGTACTGATGATCAATGTTGTTGTTTTGGTGTGTTAAATTGTGCTAGCTAGAATCTACTCATTACTATTGGGCATAAACACCATAAATTCTAGTACCTTTACGTACCCAAATTAATACAAATTTAAGGTACCTTCATAAGTTTTAAAGGCACGAATAAGAAGGAAATTCAAAAGTGTTTGAAATATATTAGATATATTAGTCCAATGTAATAGATTTAAATTCACTTCTACTAAAAATGTAGTCTTCAAGGTTTTTTTTTTTTTTTTTTTTGGACGTAGACCAACAAGGCTGAACCACATAATTCTCGTATTCTCTTATTCCAATTTTATACTTTTTCTTTCATATTTATTCTAGCATATACAACATGATATACGCGTTTTCATCTAGTATCCTATTTATTCCCTGTCCTTCATCTATTTCTCTATCTCTGACTCTAAAATCTCGATAGATAGCCAAGTGTCGAGAAGCTGTCGAGATTGCTTAAAAACAGTTTTTCAAGAAGGGAAAAATACAGATATGAATGCAATTAAGCATGCAACTCAACCAAGGATCCAATCATCATTTTAAGTTCTCAAAATCATCTCTCAACAACAATTTTAAGTACATAGATCCCAAAAACACACACACACACACACACACACACACACACTAAACAAGTCTAACCAATTTTATATTTCAAAAACAAGTCAAGACAGTTTAGTGAGCATACATTAACATATGTAAAACCTTGTGATGACTAAATCACATTGTACCTGCACATGTATAAAGAGTAGCAAAGAATACTGCGTGTTGTGTGTGAAAAACATCGCAAGATTGCATAAGTGTATACATGTTATGACGATTTGAGATATGAGAAAATCACTTTAACTCACACACAATCATAACTGTTTCACGGGGACTATCACCTTCGAGGTACATCTTATAACTCCCACATCTCCTAGTATACACACTTGCAATCATATTTAAAAGCATTTTGATCTTTTTGCTTTTAATTTTTCTTTGCATATTTTTTTTTGAGCAAACCATGCATGGGCATATAAGAGATAGAAAAGAAATACCCAATTATGTTAAGTATTTGACATTCCAATTTTGCTATGCCGAATCACATAAATGTCATTGACATTGCACTTTTGCTATGCCCGAAGCATACAGATGTCATTTCATGATTGGCGGGCAACAATGGTGAGATGGTTATTTATGCCTCTCTCTTAGGATTTTCTAGTCATTCCCGTTAAAAAGAGTGATACGAGTGTTAAGTACAAGAGATTACTTAATCTTACTCATCACAAACACGAGCCACAAAGCTCACTTACTTAGTTGTGCATAGAGATGCTCATCTAAGCTACAAGAGATACAAAGTTTAGAAAACTTTGTTTCAATGGCCATCCAAGGTACAAAAGTACTAATGTACACAAAACACACACTGTTTTTGTATTTTCTGATTTTTCAATTATTTTATTTTATTTTTATATGAAAAACAAAATAAATAAAACTGAAAACAAACAAAAACATGTTAAACAAAACAAAGCATAAAACTAGACTGACTCAAAACAGTAAAGCAAAACACACAAGTTATGCAAAACAAAAACAAGAAGGGAGAGAAGAAAGTGATAGAATCACTTGGAGCCCTTTTCTTTCCACACCTTGGAAGAACTTTTCCGTCTAGCAAACCTTTGAACTGGCGGTGAGGGGGAAGAATTGAAACCGTTCAAGTTCGAAAGGAACATGAGGGCTTTGAGAAGATCTCCAAGGGGAGCAAGAGAGGATTGAAGCTGATTCTGGCTTCTAGATGCTATCATGCCGTTGCTCTGTTGAGTGGCTAACCACTTATAGCAATTTGGTCGAGTATGACCGGAAACTCCACAATGATGACAGAGATGTTGCTTCTTCTGTTTAGGCTTTTGAGAGTTAGCCTTCTTAGCTCTAAGGTTTTTAGCTTCCTTCTTCTCAAGCTTAGAGAGTGCTCCTAAGATAGATTTACCCTTGTTTAAGTTCTCACTAGCTAGTTCAGTTTTAACAACATTGTTCTCAATTTCAACATTATTACTAGGAGGAACAAAAACAGTAGTGCTAGTAGAAGCAATATTAGAAGAAGAGAGACCATACCCTAAACCAGTTCGATCGGAAGCAGATTTCTGAAGATTTAGCATCTCATCAAGTTTTGCACTTGAAGTCCTTTCCAATTGAGCTCTGACTTGAAATAGCTTCGCTTCAAGCTTCTTGGTCTTCTTAGCTAAGAATTTATTTTCAAACCTCAGTGCTCCAATAGTTTGATTGGCTTCATCAAATTTTGTGGAAAGCTCTTCATGATCAAGTTCCACATCACTGAGCTTCTTGGTGACCAACCTATAAAGTTTCTTATGTTTCTCAGAAAGCTTGTATAGTTACTCATAGGCTGTATGGATATCATCTTCATCATCCATCTTCTCAAACTTGGACTCCACCAATTCCTCTTCTTCATCTACATCTTCAACAATCCCCTCAATAGGGTTGACAGTGGCAGTGAAGGCGTTCAGGATTCCGTCATCCTTATTGTTGGAATCATCCTCAGGCTCGATGTCGCTCAAAGTAGTAGCGAGTGCCTTGCTCTTCCCAATGTTCTTGAGATATGTAGGACACTCCTGTTTCATGTGACTGAAGCCTTGAAACCGAAAGCACTTAGGTCCTGCGGGAATAGTGTACTGATCGCCATCCCTAGCATCCTTCTTCCTTTTGTCTTGACTCTTGAACTGAGAAGAACTGGATTGCCTACGGTCCTTGTCGAAGCCCTTCCCATTGGCATTCTTCATGAACTTCTTGAATTGCTTGGTGATGTAGGACTTCGTCTTGGAATCTTAATCTTCTGAAGACTCATTCGTGTCACTGCTCTTGGTCTTTAGTGACATGCTCTTGCTCTTACCCGACTTACCAATCCTCGTTAACCCTAGCTTGTAGGTCTGCAGATTACCAACTAGCTCTATCAAAGGGATCTTGTCAATATCTTTTGATTCCTCGATCGCCGTAATCTTGGCATGAAATCTCTCGGGTAGAGATCTGAGCACCTTTCTCACAATCTTGGGTTCAGGAATGGTTTCCCCAAAATTGAAAGCTGAGTTCACTATGTCATTGAGCTTGGCATAGAACTCATTAAACGACTCATCCTCCTCCATCTTAATCTCTTTGAAGCTTGTAGTGAGCCTCTGAAACTTCAAATCCTTGATAGCTTTAGTTCCTTCATAGGTTTTCTAGAGGATGGTCTATACTTCCTTTGCAGTTTCAGTGGAGGATATCTTCTTGAACTTCTCATTAGTGACTGCACTGAATAAGACATTCAATGCCTTGCTGTTGAAATTTGCCGCCTTGATCTTAGCATTATCCCAATCAGCCAGCGCTTTTGTAGGCTTGGTCCAGCCTATCTCTACAGCTTGCCACACTTTCTCATCTAAAGACTGCAAGAAAGCTCTCATGCGTACTTTCCAGTATGCATAGTTAGTGCCATCAAATAAAGGAGGTATGATTAAAGACTGTCCTCTATCCATGACAAACATGGGTCAATGGATCAAACATAGCAAAGATTAACCCTAATCAGAGTGTGCTTGTTCTGATACCACTTGATAGGCCAAGAACGTATTGACCCCTTGTGATGAATTAATTGATTAATTAGCCAAGTTTATTAATTAATCAAATTAACATGCAAATGCGTGGTAGCACAAACAAATCACTAATTAAACTAAGTATGTAGCGAAAAATAAATAGACACGGTGATTTGTTTACAAATGGGGAAAACCTACACGACAAAAACCCCACCGGATGATTTTCAGGTCACCACTCCCGAAATTTCACTATTATCACAACAAGTGGTTACAAGTAAAGGAATCCCAGTACCTTATACCAACCTACAGTTGAACCCTTACCCCAATACCTAATTGGACTTGTTCTGTAGTGACAATTTCTCCTTTTGATGCACGGCTCTCAGTACGTGATTAACTAATTGCGTGGATCTTAGTACGCGACTTCAATCACCAACTAGAGAAGGTTGTTGGCTGCAAAGTTTTTCAGTTCATCCAGACGATGAAGATCAAGAAGATGCTTGGTTACAAAACCCTACGGTGTACAAACACAGCAACTTCTTCACAAGAGATGAACTAGGGCAAATTCTGTCTCCGGTCATAATTTGCTTGAACAAACTTTGCTCAACACTTGTGCAACTTGTGAACACTTTGACGTCTCTTAAAATAATCCTTTTATATGTCTAGGGCTGTGAGAAAAGAAGGCACAAAGACACATTCACGGATCCCAAGAAAACAGAACAGAAAATCTGTTTTTCTTAAACCTCGACAGATAACATCTGTTGAGATGCTGTCGAGCAGCTGTCGAGCCACGGGGTTGGAACAGCTTCTTAAGCTCGATAGATAGCTAGCTGTCGAGCTTTAATGACAGGCACTTTTCAGCTTGAATCTTGGACAGACTTGCATGGCTTCAACACTTGATCTTGAAACAAGGTTTCTTGAAGTATTAAACACATCCTAGATCCAAATACAATTAAAGTGCGTTTTGTCAAAAGATTAGCTAATTACATAAAGTAGTGACATATGTTCCTAACAAGTGAATCACAAATGTACTAACAGAAATAAATTGTTTAACATAAATATTGCTTAATTGAAGCTAACAATCCACATCCAACATTTAAATGACAGAAAGATGGTAATTTGAGAGTTACCATTGCCAACCAGCACCATGGCCATGCAAGGTAGGGGAGTATACCCAATGGAGATAGAAGATTTTACCATGTAGCATTGGTTGAGATGGTAATTGTTTTTGTACCGGCTATGATTTTTGTTTTAATGGGAAAATTACACTAACCTTTGCTTTAGGTTTTCTGTTATTACACTTGTGGTGGGCCTTTTATGATTTTAGGCTGGACTGCCTCTTACTGTACTGAGGCCCAAGTGTTCTGGATAAGAGAGTTGGGATCGGTCCAATTGCAACTCACCTTGGTCCGACTTGTGCACAAACTATGCCCCGTTTGTTGAAACTTTGGTCACTTGCCCATGGCAGGCGAAGCTGTTACAGAAGAGTTATGGTAAATACATACAGTATGACAATAAAGGCAATACGCTTCCCGTTAGACAAAATAAATAAGGAATCCTTAAGTAAAGTAGGAAAAGAACGATATAAGAAACACGTTATAAGTGAAATTGCAAAGGCAATAAAGGAAATAATTTCGATAAATAGTGAAATCAAAAGGTAAAGGTTAGTCTGTCGTGTTCAACTGTGCTACAGGACTAATACCAAGGAGGGAACCACTTCCTCAACGTGGATAACCTCGTAGGAAAATCCTGCTATAGAAATTATCTACTTTGTGGGAACGGACTTGAATGGCCTATGCCCAAGCAAATTCTTTATCCTTAACAGAGGGTAGGCTTTTAGAGGGAGAGAAGGGATTAACCTATTGGTGCATGCCTGCCATTCTACACTCTTTATTTCTCTTCTTTCTATTTTTTCTCCATTTTGTTACTTTGATTCTTTCCCCACTCCTTTTCTTTCTCTCTTAGTGCTTACTCGTGTAGTGTTATGGTGATGGTGGTGCTGTTATTCTTTCCTAGTGGTTGCTACTGTTGCGATGATGTTACTGTGCACTGCAAGGACCCTTTATATACTGCCTGCCGTGACTGGTTTTTACCATTTTAGCTTTTAGCTACTTTTGTCTTGTTTAGGGTGTTCATCCCGACCACCCACTGATTTATCAACTGCCCAGCCACCACCACTTACTTGTGCTGGCTGTGCCACTCCCCATTACCAAACAAAGAAGACTGTTTTGTTTGCTTGCTCATCGTGGCATTCTTATCCGCCACAGTGTGGGTATTCTCTCTTGCTATCCCTCATGGCATGCACCTAGTGGCTCCAACACATCCTTTCTTCTTTTGGGTGGTATGTCATCCCAGCAGGACATCTCCCCCAAAAGAATCTGAGCGGGAAACCCAGAATAGGCTTTCCCTTCTCCCCACTGCCAGACCATACTCTCTCTTACCTCTAACCCATGACCCACCACTCCTGTATTGGCTGGGTACAGGTTGGTAGTGCCTAGGCCTTGCGCGTGCTCCACTTCCTGTGTACGTCAAAAGCTTGTCTGCTGCTCATGCGTTTGCCATGGTCTGGAGGTTCATTTGTGCATTCTGCCGCTCATCCTTGACCTCTTATGGCGTGAATTGTTTTCTGATTTTCCATTCTTTATTAGCTTGCTCCTTTCAAGGGCTGGGCCTTACTTGATTGTGGGTTTTCCTCTCTTTAGCCCATTTTTTGCTCCCTTCGTAATCTTGCTGTCATTCCTGCCATACCACTCTGCTGTTCCTGCCGTGGTGTTATTTGGCCTGTGCTTGCTGGCCTTTTTTAGGCCTACTGCATGTTCTTCTCTCAATGACTCAATATGGTCATGGGATTTATACTCATGCTACTTTGGGCTTTCTTGACCTATTACATTGCTTGTGGGCTCCTTTGTCCCATTTCTTTCTTCTTGGACATCCTTGGCCCATTTGCTTTCCTTGGGCATCCTTGGCCCATTTTCTAATTCTGCATTCTCATGAGCTTTTACTAACTCTTTTGGGCTTCCCTGGCCTAATTACCTTATCCTTCATCCTTGGGGCTCATGGGCTTTCCATCAACCCCTTACTTTCTTACTTCATTACTTCGGGCTTGCTGTGGCCCATTCTTACTTTTCAATATCACATAATACCCATGGGTTTACTACTTCTCTCTCTGGGCTCCTTTAGGCCCATTTGCTTTCCTCAAGGCCCATTTATTTACTTCATGGGCCTATGATCCATTGTTCCTGCCATTCGAGCTTAATGGTTTTTCTATCAATCCACTAACTCTTCTCTGCCCATATTGTTGGGCTTCTTTCTGCTACTGGGCTTCCAAAATGAGCATCAACAACACTCAATTTCCATTTGACACCCATCTCCCCTAAAATGCAAATTATTTACACTGACTTCCCTTGAATGGCTGAAATATCCTATTCGAGTTTAAAAAAGTCCCTAAAAAAAATGCTTTAAAAAATTATGAATTTCCTATTTGAGGTGGCTGTGGCATGGATGACAATTTAAAAGGAGGCCATAATAGGAAAATGAATATTTTTAAAGTCTTTTTTAGTCATCCAAAAGTGGTTGATATAAATAGTTTGTATTCTAAAAGAGGTGGGTGTCTTATTTCAAACTAGAAGGGAGGTAAGTACAATTTTTCCATTCTTTTACTTCATTTTCAGATGAATTCAAAACCATTCAATTATACCCCAAATCTAATAACAACAACAAAATTAACAATCTAAACTTTTGGTGTTAACATGGGGAATTTAGATAGAATATTTTTCTACACTATATCATAGAAAGGGGAACCAAATAGATTGGGGAGACAACGCAGAAAAAGAAGTGAGTCAAGCCCACTTACAAAACAAGAGGCTCACTTAATATCCTATTTCAGAAAGGAATAGAACTCCCAAGTGATTTTTGTTGTTGTTGTTGAGAAAAAGGTATTTATGACTTATGAGAAGTGAGTTTGTAAGAAGAGTAATGCTACAGACACAAACTATTCTACGAACATTTTACAAACTGCTAATGTGGCATGCTCCAGTGTGGCATGCTCCGTATCAGCTTTTAAAAACTAAAATGCCATGAAAGATATTAGCAAAAAAAAAAAAAAAAACCCCTCCTAAACAAAAAACATATCACCTAACAAAACTTTTCTAAAACCCTCAAGCTTCTTTGCCTCCCTCCTCCCCCCCTCCCTCCCTCCCTCCCTACCTATTGCATCTCCTCTACCTCCCTCCCTCCCTCCTTGCCTCTACTGTCTCAAATCCCAAATCAACAATCTGCTTCCTCTTGCCCATACCTCCACCCCACCACATGATTGCATTTTATTATCGGCAAATAGTTGTAGCTCCATCGGAGATGGTTTTGTTGGGCTACAATTAACAAATTCTAGTTTAAGCCAATTCTAGGAAAAGTTTTTCTGTATGTGGTTTTTCTTTTTTGGAATAATTTTTTCTATGTGATTGATATTTAATTTTTAAGATTTATTTTCAATTGCACATAGTGTCATCCAAGTCAAGTTTCGAATGGTGGATATATATGATGCCATATTTTGGCACTCCTTTATTTCCTTGAAACCAAATGCAGGTATAGTTTATCATTTATAATTCATTTTATACTATTTATTTGTATTTTTTGCCAATATATTTAATTTGATTGCAGAGTCATCCTAATCAAAGAGCGGTAACTAGTAATAACCCAAGATATTTTGGCATTCCGAGAAGCAATATACACCAACTATTAGTAATTCCTTAACTTTTATTCAATCTTATACTTGTTAAGAAATTTAATTTAACCTTTTTTTTTTTGGTTTAATGAAATTTCTATTTGTAAGGTCATCCAAATCAATTTTTGGGAAGTGGATGTCTTGGGCCAAATACTGACTAGCTTAGTGTTTAAGGAACACAACAACATCATATAAAAAACTTTAATCATTTGGATCTACTACAAGTATTATTATTGCACTGTATATTTAACTATGTCAATTATAAGCACGTGGATTTCTAAATAATGTGATACATTTTCTTTTGTTCTTTATGTAGGCTTAACATCATGGGCATTAATTTAAGGATCAAGAGGCTGGCAACTTCAGTAAAAATTAAGTTCGACTTGATCAAGATGACAAAATTTATGCTTTTCCTTTTTGTGGTGAACACAACATATTAGAAATGGGTGGTTTTGGTTCTTCATTTGTAATGGATATTGTGGTATTACATGTGTGGGGGGAAAGCTTTTTTTTTTTTTTTTTTTTTTTTTTTTTTTTTAAGCACAAATGGTGACTTACAACAAGAGCTTCTTTTTTATTTAATTTTTTTTGAGCTTTACAACTATAGCTTCTGTATAACTTGAATTTGTCAAGCTTTATTCATTGAAATTTCTTTCAAATTTTGTCAAATCATGAATAAAGAGATGGATATCTTTGCTCTATATTTATGTTATTAAGAGATGGACATGTTTGATCCTCATTATGTTGATGTCACATTGCCCATCTTTTGAGTTATTTTTTGTTATTGGGTTATTTTTTGTTATTGTAGAACATTGTACATCCTAAATTATGCTCATTTTGGGATATATAGAGATATAACTCTCTTTTTTTTTTTTTAGTGTAACTTGTTTTGGTCAAATTCGTTACATAACCTACTTTAACACGAACTAGATACATATACAACAATACAATATCAAGGGACATACCCTCTAATACAACAAAGCCCCTACTTGAATAGAGGACAACTCATTATCAGATTAAAAAAACAGCTAAACCTTAAAGCTGAAAATAAGTAGACCAGGAAAAACACTGAAAAAAAAAAATTTGCATCTTGGCAATAGTGAATTTTATCAAGGTACTGCATTCTTCTTCTTCTTCTTCTTCTTCTTCTTCTTATATATATATATATATATATATATATATGTATACAATATTAAGGGGCATACTCCTTGCCAAGTTACACTAATGTAGCTTTCAACAACAAGATAAATGACAAAATCAAGTCAACAACAGGTACAACAAGATAAATGACAAAATCCAAAGTCTTAGGGTGTAAAAGCTATTCATGCAAATCAGCAGGTACAAAAATTTACTTTAGAATATATAGGATTGAACAAAGGTTCCGCAGTATGTTACTCAAAATTAGATTTATATTGCAAATACTCTCAATTGGTATGAATTTCTAAATAGCACCCCTCTGTTTCAAATCTATCCACTTGGGTATGTCAAACCGACTTGCAACTTGCAAGACTCAAAATATGAATTAAACAAATTTGAGCAAAAATTTAATTTACATTTGTAAACACAGAAAATCTCCACATTATTCAAAAGCTCAAAATACAGAAAAATTCTTTTTGGTTGTTAGTTATTACGACCCATTCCAATTTTTTTTGTTTTGTTTATATAATCCATTGGATTGCCTCAAGGCCATAGATATTGCAATACTTTACACCAAATTTCATATGAATTAATTAAATAAAAAAAAATTCAATACTGAAACAGAGTATAATCGTTGTCATTGTTGTTACCGGGAGGGAGGCAGATGGGATGGCAACACCATGTTCACGGCAGCTCCAGCAACGAATCCGGTGACTTGTGTGGCGGTGGCGTGCATTGGTGAATGGTGGAGTGAAGGCATGGGCAAGAGGGAGCAGTGGGTTTGGGGTTTGTATATAATCACGTTTTTGCGGATTTGGGATTGGAGGGAGGGAGGGAGAGAAGAAGTAGGTTATTAAATATTTTTTTTTTTTTTTAATTTGAGTTTATTAATATCTTATGTAACATTTTAGTGACGTGGAGCATGCCACGTCAGTAGTTTGTAAAGTATTTGTAGAGTAGTTTGTGTTAGTAGCTTTATAAAACAAGAGGTCCACGTAATCTCCTATTTTAAAAAGGAATAGAAATCCTGGTGAATTGAGACTCATAAGAGCATTCTTATCAAGATTGCTATAAAATA
The DNA here is from genome assembly GCA_030021035.2 of Notholithocarpus densiflorus. NCBI lineage: Eukaryota > Viridiplantae > Streptophyta > Magnoliopsida > Fagales > Fagaceae > Notholithocarpus > Notholithocarpus densiflorus. The sequence continues at coordinate 298,907 of JARYZH020000005.1, forward strand.
TAGCATTTAGTATCTCAAAAAGTTATTTTATTCATTTTAACAACTCACTTTACAAAACACCCAACATCAAAGGTTCTATTATTTTACCACTTCATTTAAATATTCTTTTTTTATTCTTTCTTTATGTTTTCTTTATTCTTTCTCAATTAACTACCATAACTAACTAAAACTACCACAAGTACCCTGCAACGTTACTGCAAAGTAGTATTGGAGAGAATTATTCTTAGCTTTTTTTTTTTTTTTGGAATTCATTCTCTTATAGCATTCAATAATTGATAAGAATCCATAAAACACTAGCATCATTTATCAAAGAAACAATAATAGGATGATCACTTATTAAATGGAACATATCCATTTTCATTTATATTGTTGAAATTTTGCATCAAGTTTGAGATGTCAGCAACCATAATTTTTTCCTGCCAACTTGGTGTGCAACTAAAATTACAGACTTGAGCTACTCTTTTACTATTTACACATAAACAAAATTCTGCAGCAACCAAGCCATTTAGCTTTGACAGCATCTTCCACCACGGCTTCTTGAGTTGCTGCATTAGCTGTTGATGCTCCACTGCTGGCAGCAGCTATCCAGTACAGAAATCCAGCAAATACCCAGTGCAGAAAAACCAATGCAGGGGAAAAAACAGCAGTTAAATTAAACCAGTGCAGAATAAGAAAATAGCAGCCCACACTCTGCAGGCAGCAGCTATCCAGTGCAGAAATCCAGCAGCTACCCAGTGCAGAAAAACCAGTGCAGAGGAAAAAGCAACAGTTAAATTAAAACCAGTGCAGAAAAACCAATGCAGAGGAAAAAACAGCAGTTAAATTAAAACCAACAGAAACAATATCCAATATAGATGGGAGGAGGTAGAATCACAATATTTTAAAGTCCAGCAAAAATCACATCAATTAAGCAATTAATCAAGCCAAAAAATTTTGTAGAATAATAGAGGTTTTAATGTCTAATGAATGAAATTGTATGCTTTAAATTAACACACTTAAAAGTATATAAGATGCGTTTGTATAAACAGTTGAAAAATTGTGTTTTGAGTTTAAAATGAACATTTGTAAAAAAGTTATGAAGAGTTGTGATTACAAAATAAAGTTTTTAATTTTAAATACGTCATTTTAATTTCTTAAAACGTCAAACCAAATAGAAAATTAAATATATATTTCACGTAAACGTAAAACTAAATATATATATATGTATTTTTATTTTTTTTTATCTTTCTTTCTTTTTATTTTTTTATTTTTTATTTTATTTTTTTTCATATAGCTCGAACTCTACTTGGATCCCACTCAAACTCCCATCTTATTAGTTACGGGCTTTGTGTGGTTTATAGTAATACTATAAAGACTTTTGTGCTTCAAACACAATTTCAACACAAATCGATGAACAAAAAAAACTTTGCCATGAGTAAATAGCATGTGTACCGGCATGCATTTCGCTCCGCTGTCACGTATGAGAGAGTTTTCTTCCTCTTCTTTTTTTCGCATTTTCTTTTTTCAATTCCTCGACATTGGTTTTGCTGCTTCACGTGTAGGTGATTAACATAGAATACCAAAGCATATGTAATAGTACTATTCTTTTAAAAAAATTGAACCAAAAAAAAAAAAAAAAAAAAAAAACAGAAACAAAAAAAACACTATTAAGTTTATCCCGAAGTCATAAAAATTTGATTAATCAAATGGTACCAAGGCATCAATCAAGGCAAAGGGTATGCTTATTTCTCATTCTTTTTTTAATTAATTTTTTCTTTGCTTATATCTCCTAGAAATCGGTTTCCAAAAAACATTTTTCAAAGTGTTAGCAAGTGAGTGGCATCACTACAAAATATACAGCAAAGTCCAAGCCATTCCACTCGAGGGGGAAGAGAGATTCCCGGAGAACCAAGCGTGGGCTTAATAATTAAATCCCATTCATTTTTAATTAATTAATCAGAACCCCTTTTTTTTATTAATCTTAATCACGATTTCTCACCAATTAAAAATCGACTTTACGTGCAAGCCAACTCAGCTAGCTAATAAAATACTCTAATTGAAATTTAATGAAACCGATTTATTTATTTATAATAAGAGTTGTGTTAACGGGTACCTTTAATTAGGACATTTGTTAATTAACAATTTTAGGAAACTTTTGATATTACTTTTATGAGAAATATAAAAAATTGTAAAAATATTAATTATTTTTTTATTTTCTTATAAAAAGTTTCTAAAAGTGGGTTGCATTTATCTCAATTAGTAAAGTTTATTGTCGTTGAATAAGAAATTTAAGGTTAAATTTTCGATTATACCAAAAATCAATTAGTATTTTAATTTGATGAGAAGGAACTATCAGTTAAATTAATGCTCTTAGACTATAAGTTAAATTTTCTCTTTATTAATAATAATACTCCTAAATTTCTGAGATGAAATTGGACAATATTTTATGAAACACTTTTTGCTTTGCTAAACCAATGTTTTCGTTTACAAAAGTATGTTTAGTAGTAGAGACAACAACAATGTTCAGCAAAAAACAAAACGGAACCAACGGTCTAGATGGTTTCTCTTACAAGGTAAAGAATCTGGACCGTTGATTTTTTTTTAAGACATAAAAAATGACAGGTCCAGAAACTCCATGCTGAACCAATACGACCCCATAATACTATGTCCTTTTCACAGACTGACAGGAGTACCCCCCAATTTATGTGAAACTAGTAATTCGACAGAGGCTAAATTCGACATTTTTACATCATTGGGGTCCAATAATTTTGTTTTTTTTAGATTTTTACCATATGTGGTAAAGAATCTTTTTTTTTTTTTTTTTTTGAGAAACTATGTGTAAAGAATCGAAAGGAAGTTGCTACTCACTTTAGGGTTTTTATTTTATTTTATTTTTTGGCCTTTCTTTTTTTGGGTGTACGTGTAAAAAAAAGAAAACTCTCTGCTACATTACCTTCTTCTGTCCGTACACTGTATAAAAGGTCTTGATTAAGATGCTACGTGCAGTTGTTTTTGTGTACTTTAATCAATTTTCTGAGCTTCATTATTATGACCATTCATTTGGGTTAACAAGCTTTTCATTTTTAACTTTTTCTTAATGATAAGGCTTCCATAACGAAATCATGATTTATTCTTTCCTTGCACTATGATTTTTCATTTTCTTTCTCAAGTACTTGTAAAAAATAAAAAATAAACACTAGCCATCAATTAATCATGTCAAGATCTTGTTATCATAATCTCTTTTTTTTTTTTTTTTTTTAAAGAAGAATAATCTATTTAGTTAAAAAAATAGATTTTTGAATTAATTTGTGGCACGGTGCATAATTTATATATCACACAATAGGTTTTTGAATGATCACAAAACTAGTTTATATATCTACATTAATTAATTAAAAATAAAACTAGCTTGAAATTGTGTGCATTTGAATCTACTTATTTGTTGATTTACTTATTTACTAAATGTGAGCAAATGCAGAGTTATACTTAAAAGAAGTGAAGTAAGACTGAATCATTTATACTTTTTTATTATCAAAATAATAATACACCAATTTCAAATATAAACTTTACAAAACTAGAAAACAAAAAGTTTAAGATAGAGATTTGGTTTATCAACCACCCTCTAAAACACAATCGGAGCCCATTTGAATTAATAAACGAGATTGCAATAAAGTGATGAAACTTAGAAACCCAAAAATTATGAGTTTTATGCAGGAGTGTTTTAAAAAAGTAATATTGATATTTTTCTTTTATGTGAAATATTAATGGGCATCGTAAAGTGCTTATTAAAAATGAATTATTGTGAGGTTAAGCTAATTAAAAAATTAGCGTGAATTGATGAGGGGCCAAAAATATTATTAAAGTGACATATGAATCTCAAAAAGTAAGATTTATTGGCTTTATATTCTATAAAATTAATAAAAAATTTAACATAAAGCACAAAGATTTAACTGAAACAATTTTTTAACGAACACCTACCGTGCCTGTTAACGCTGCATGCCCTTCTTTTATTATAGCAGACATAACTAGTTTTCAAAGAGAACACTAACAATTTTTTATATTGTACATTATATAAGCACTAATGCAGTTTATTTTATGCTATGTTGTGCAAATTTTTGCACATTTTGTATTTTGCACCCATTGTGTGGATGCTCTAATAATAATTTGTCAACACAACAATTCTATAATTTTTTTTTTGAACAAACAATTCTATAATTGAGTAAAGCTTAATTAGATCATTCAATGAAACCAAATTGGAAAACATATGAGCATAAGATCTTACAGAAATTAAAATTAGTGACCCAATTGAACTAAGCAGCACATATGATGAATTATGTTACATTTTCTTGGGAATATGTTATTAAAGGTAGCCATATCTATATCTCTCTCTCTATGTAGAGATAAATGGAAAAGAATATATGTTAATGTTACATGTTACTGATTAAGCCCGAGTACCTGAGTACTCTATATGCAATTAATTAAGTGACACACTGACTTGCAGGTGGGGTTAGGGTAAAAAAAGAAGAGGAAAAAGAGAACTCGCTCACCAGGAAGCAATGAAGAAGGCAAATGCCCATGCCTTAGAACAACCAGGACTCAGATTCCTCCCAACAAAACAACTGGTTTCAACCATGACAATCATTTGAGCACACGTGAGTGATATACTGGAGAAAATGCCCAACAAGGAAGCTTCATCATAAGCGTAGGCACAGTAGGCAGAATTCGTCTCAGAATTGTGTACCAGCGTTGCCAACTTGTCACGTATCGAGCTGTGACAAAAAATTATACCAAATTATGTGTCCCTAATATCACTCTTATACAAACCGTGCATGGCCGTCGGAAATGCACAAATGGTGATGTTACCCAGTACAAAATCATATCATGGGTAAGAGTACCCATCTATATCTATCTATCCATCTCTCTCTCTCTATTCTATAGAGACTGAATGATAGATCAAAATAGTCACGTATGATTGGACGCCCCATGATGTCATCATAACACACTTCACATCATATCATTCCTCATTATTTTTAACCTCCCCTTCTGTTTTTTATTTTTTATTTTTTTTGTTTTTAATAAATTTCTTCTCTCTCTCTCTCTCTTTTTTTTTTTTAAATTAAAATTTTCTTGTTTTGTATAATTTGTCTCCAAAATTTTGTGGTCCCCGCAATATCCTCGGCCTCAGATCCAGCCGTGCAATCCGAATCATGAGATTCCCTTTCAGCCAACCCATTACGCTACACATCATAACACTTTACAAAATTTTCCCAATCTCACTAATAATCTCAAAATTTCACAATTTAAAAATATAAATAAATCATACTGTTTATAAATAACTCAAATTTATTTTGCATTCGAGTTTAGTACTCAGCTCGACTAGACTCATTTAAAGTGATACTTGTTTTATGTTTAAGCTTAATACTCAGTTCGGACCGACTTGTTTAAGGTGATGCCCAACTAAACTTAAACCCAAATTCATTCTCAACACTCTTTCACGTACACCTCTCTCTTTTTATTTTGTTCATGCGGCTCACGTTCGTCGCCAAAATGGATAACATAAAAATCCAACCCTACACGTGTCACAATCACAACCCTCCATCACACCCTCATTTCTTTAACCCTGGTTATATTCTAACCTCTACCTCACCCCACCCCCCACACAACACAACACAACACAAAACAAATAATCCTTATCTTCTTCTTCTCTCTCTCTCTCTCTCTCTCATATATTGTGAAATGCACTCTCAGATCTAACAGTTTAGCTTTGCTTCACTTTGTGTGTGTGTCACTTTGGATACTCTCTCTCTGAGCTTTGAAAACCAAAAAAAAAAAAAAAAAAAAAAACTGTGTTTGTGTTGTGGTTTTATTTTTTACATGAAGATGATGATGGGTAGTTCGTTCCCAGAAGAAGTGTTGGAACACGTGTTCTCATTCATAGAGAGAGACAAAGACAGGAACGCGATCTCGACCGTGTGTCAATCGTGGTACGAGATCGAACGTTGGAGCCGGAGGAGAGTGTTCGTGGGCAACTGCTACGCTGTCAGCCCCGCGATCTTGATCAAACGGTTCCCGGACGTGAGGTGTTTGGAGCTCAAAGGTAAGCCGCACTTCGCTGATTTCAACCTCGTACCCGAAGGTTGGGGCGCCTACGTGGCCCCGTGGATCGCTGCGGCTTCCACGGCTTATCCTTGGCTCGAAGAGATTCGGTTGAAGCGCATGGTCATCTCGGACGACACCTTGGAACTCATTTCTAAGTCGTTCAAGAACTTTAAGGTTCTTGTGCTTTCTTCGTGTGAAGGTTTTTCGACTGAAGGACTTGCTGCCATTGCTGCTAATTGCAGGTTTAGCTTAACCCAAATTGAAAGATTCAAACTTTTTTTGTGTTGAAGATCTGGTTTTTAGTTGAAAATGTTGAAGACTAAACTTGGGTTTTGTTGCATTGTTGTTTTTTCTTTTTAGTAAAAATGTGTTTTGGTTGTTAGTTATAGTTAGTGTTACTTTGCTTTATTTACTATTTTTTCAGTATTGTAGATCTGGGAGGACACTGGTTAATGTGGAAAATCTAGTCAAGATTACTTGGATTCTATTTTTTCTTTTTTCTGGGGTGAGGTGCGGTTGTTCACTTTTTTTTCTTCTTCTTACTTTTAAGTAATTGGTGGTCAAATGAATGAATCTTGTTGTTTGAGTTAAAATGTTGATTTAAGGAAGATTCTGTTTGTACTAGTTTCTGATTGTGTTTGTTTGCTTTTAGGGAATAATAGTTTGATTTTTTGTTTTGTTTTGGGGTTCTGGGAATCTGGGTTCTTAGATTAGAAAACAATAAATGATTTGCTTCTGGGTTGTAATGTGTTTCATTGATACTTACCCAAAAATAAAAAAAAGTGATCTTTGTCATTGTGGATGATATACAAGGGGACAAAGTTACAAGCTTGTTTATGTTTGTGGACAGTTAAGAGTTTTGTAAGATATATGTAACAATGTGAACAATGTTTGTTTTTTTTTTTTATTTAAATTTTTAAATTTTATAAATTTTCTGTTTTGGGGTTCTGGGAATCTGGGTTCTTAGATTGGAAAACAATAAATGATTTGCTTTTGTGTTGTAATGTGTTTCAATGCTACTTACCCAGAAATTAAAAAAAAAAAAATGATCTTTGTCATTGTGGATGATATATAAGTGGACAAATTACAAACTTGTTTAAATTTGTAGACAGTTAAGAGTTTTGTAAAATATGGGCTGGTTATGCTCAATTGCTTGATTTGGTAATATTAGTAGAAGTGTTTGTAAATTTTTTGTATTTATTGATGCATTAAAGGAATTTGAGAGAGCTGGACTTGAGGGAGAGTGAAGTGGAGGACTTGAATCAGTCGAGTGGACATTGGCTCAGCCATTTTCCTGATAACTACACCTCACTGGTGTCCCTTAACATTGCCTGTTTGAACTCTGAGGTGAGCTTCACAGCCTTGGAACGCCTGGTGGGTAGGTGCCCCAACCTGAGGACTCTTCGGCTCAATCGTGCCGTGCCCCTTGACAGGCTTGCAATCCTACTTCGTCGTGCACCTCAATTGGTTGAGTTAGGCACTGGGGAAGCGTCTGACTTGCGACTGGATGTTTTCTCGAACCTATTGGGGGCATTCTCTGGGTGCAAAGAACTTAAGAGCCTGTCTGGTTTTTGGGATGTAGCCCCAGGTTATCTTCCAGGTGTTTATCCTATCTGTCCTAGGTTAACGTCGTTGAACTTGAGCTATGCAGCCACTATCCAAAGTTCTGATCTTATCAAGCTAGTTAGCCAATGTCAGAATTTGCAGAAGTTATGGGTATGTCTGGTTTTATATATGATGTTTTTCAAAATTTACTTGTTTTATGGTCCTAGTGTTGGACACAAACATGTTCCTGTTGCTTATTTGTTCCTGTATTGACTGAGAACATGACTACAGGTGCTGGATTACATTGAAGACTTGGGCCTAGAAGCCCTTGCAGCATCTTGCAAGGATCTGCGAGAATTGAGGGTATTTCCATCAGAGCCATTTGGTGTAGAACCAAATGTATTGTTGACAGAACAGGGACTTGTCTCTGTTTCTGAAGGCTGCCCAAAGCTGCATTCAGTTCTGTACTTCTGCCGTCAAATGTCTAATGATGCCTTGAGGACCATTGCCAGGAATCGACCTAACATGACAAGGTTTCGTCTTTGTATTATTGAGCCACGGACTCCTGATTACCTTACCCTTCAATCACTTGATGTGGGATTTGGAGCCATTGTTGAGCACTGCAAGGATCTAAGGCGGCTTTCCCTTTCTGGTCTTCTTACTGATCGAGTGTTTGAGTACATTGGGACTTATGGCAAAAAATTAGAGATGCTGTCTGTGGCTTTTGCTGGAGATAGTGATCTGGGGCTCCATCATGTACTCTCTGGTTGTGAAAACCTTAGAAAACTTGAGATTAGGGACTGCCCCTTTGGTGACAAGGCTCTTTTGGCCAATGCTGCAAAGCTGGAGACAATGCGATCCCTTTGGATGTCTTCTTGCTCTGTGAGTTTCGGAGCATGTAAGCTGCTAGGTCAGAAGATGCCGATGCTTAATGTTGAGGTTATTGACGAGAGGGGCCCCCCAGATTCAAGACCAGAAAGCTGTCCGGTTGAGAAGCTCTACATATATAGGACTGTCTCTGGACCAAGGTTTGACATGCCTGGTTTTGTTTGGACAAAGAAAGAAGATTCTGCATTGGGGCTTTCCTGACTGCTATCCCCATGTGTTATGCTCCTTAAATCAAACCCCAGGTGTGTGCATGGGTATAGCAGGTATATGGTCTATATGGTACATTGGTACTAAATTGTTTCGCATTTACTTTTATGTAGTTTAATATAATTGCAGCCCTGATTGGAGTGGGAGCAAGATTGGGAAGGGTATACAGAGGATCAAGAGCTCGATTGCCACTCATTTTACACTTGGCTGAGCTATGGGATACCGATTAGTGATTAATAAGAGGAGTTAAAACTCTTGTTGTATGTGTATCAAAAAGAGTTGTAATTTTATTCGGCAGGAAGCATGGATACTATTTGCAGACTTCTGCATGTTTATGCATTCATATTTCCTTGTTTTTGTCAGGAATTAATTATCTTTTGGACTCAGTTGTGTCGGTGTTACCTACTGAAGGAATAAGATTTCATGTTCTAATACATTTCTGTAATTGTACTTGTAATGTTGAATTTAATTATCATTCTTTCAACCTTTTAGAGGCTTACCAGTTGAGTGCCATTTTCTTGGTTACTATCAATCTTCTGTTTATTGTTTGAATTATAATGCACCATATCCATTGTCCGCAAGTGTAGAACCAATGTATGGTGGGTAAAGGTTGTATTTTTATATGCAGTTCGTGGTCCAAGCTCTCCTTTTCTAGTGCAACCCCAACTTGCAGGTTTTCATTTTTAAGACTTGCTGGGAAAGACCTCTCTTTTTTAAGTTTCGAAGGAAGGTTTTGCCTCTTTTGGTATATTTTTGATGTTCATCAAATTTTGCTGGGGTCCCTAGTAGTCTTCAAAGTGCCGCTGTGTTCCCATTTGTTCTTTCTTTCCAGTTTCCACTTTCATTCACATGGGGTTTTCCTTTGCTCTCTCTCTCTCAACTAGTAAAGCAGTAATTATAATTTGGTTAAATAACTTGCCTTGTCTAGCATATTACTCACATGTGCTACCAATACCATCCCTCTTTTTTCTTGCCCCTCATTGTCCATACAGTCATAGACGCCCTACTTTTTCCCCCTCTCCCTGCTCTCTCCATAGAAATGCATTTTGTCCAGTAGAGGTTTAGTCCGTTGAATTGGTCATTTGAGACTGTTAAGGCATGTGCATACCCTTGTACTGTTCTCTGATGATTACCCATGATTGCAAAATTTTCGTCTATTACAGTTGACTTCTTGTATGGTTGTTGCTCGTCACTGTATTATCCATTTCGAATTCAATTGTACACACTACACATGGGAGAAGAAAATTTCAGCTACTAGATATGGGAAATATATATATTAAAAAAAAAGGAGAAAGAAAAGGGCTGGCCTATCATATTGTAGCTATGATAGATCACTCTTTTTGAGCTTCTGTTTGTTATTAAGGATTAAGAAAAAAAATAACAATAAAGGAGAGACGTATAAAATGGTTGTTCAAAGTTGGAAAATTAGAAATCAAGATCATGTGTCTGGTATGCAGCTTTTGCTACTTGTGATTTTTTTAAAAGTTGACTGTAAAGTTTTGTACATTGAAGAACTAATAAGAGAGATATATCGAAGGTAAATGACATTGTCATCAAAGTCTCAGTAAGGTGGAGAAGGAACAGAAGGCATGTGATGTTAAGGTGTGAGGTCTGGTTTTGGTTCAATTTCTGATATGGGATTGGTGCAGTTCTTAATATTTGGGGTAAAAGACATCGAAATTGTACAAAGGTCTAAAATTCTAAGGTACATTTGAACACTGCACATAAATTTCTGGAATGGACTGAGGTACTTTTAAGCACATAGATTACCAACCAGCAATTATCACCCAGCAAAATATGGAGCTTCTTATTATAGAGGAGGACAAACAGGTAATGAATGTAAAAAAGGTCCAGAATTTTACTGTCAGTTTTTTTTTTTTGATGAATGAATTTTACTGTCAGTTGCATGAGAAGTGCACCTCTAGTTAAATGTTCTATCTTAGGTATGGTAACTTTCACTTTTTGTTCAATTTCATTGGAGAGAGAGAGTGAGAGAGAGAGAGAGGGCCTCGACTGGTGAGCCACGTGATAGATTCAGTGACATTGGATGGTGTCCACAACTTTTTGCTACATTCACGCTCGCTTTTCTACACCACACCACAACCTGATAAATGACCCAGCAACCAAAGTTGTGGTGTTGTACATGAGCCTCCTATGTGAAATTTGAATATCAGATAGCCACAGAGATTAGCATATATTTAGATGAGATAAAGTATATAAACAACATTTCATAAAAGAAAAGAAAAACAGAAAGAAATCAGGACAGGTAGACAGACAATAACATAACACAGACACCCTCAACCCCACAAGACTGACCCAACTAAAAAATAAATTAAAATTTAGAAAAAAAAAAAAAAAAGTGAGAGAGGTAACCTTTGTGTGAAAGTGGCTGGCGTAATGAAATTCCAGACATTTTATTGGTTGATGATGGCCACACGTTTTCTATTGATGATCACCATCATTTATATTCTCTTATTACTATTACTATGATTTCTTTTGCTGATTTCATCACTCTGATTTTATTCTTTCACCCCACACTCATTATTATATCACAGTTACTGATTCATGCTTTGTATTATAAAGTTACACTAATGGTTCAGTTAAAGTTGCATTGGTTCAGTTTTTAGATGGCCCATTTCCTTGGTACCAAACTAGCGAAATTTGCAAATATGACTCCCAAATGAGCCCGATATGTGTGCATCATGATTGTGGCTTCCTAACTTCTGTGATACAATGATTATAGCCTGCCAAAGCATAGAAAGAAACGCAGGTTGGAATCCAATTCTATGAATTGTCATTTACAGTCCTATGCTGAAAAAGCTAGATTTTTTGTGTTTATAACAATTCCATATTTTACCATATACCATAAATCGAAATTGGTTTTCGTACAACAGGATTTCAGTTCTTGCATTCTATTATGTGTATATTTACTTTTGCTAAAGATTTATTATGATAAGTTGTACAAACTTGGTGGTTAACCAGGAATATTGGGTAGCATTTTAGTCCTAGTTCCTGTTTGACCAGGACTGGCTGCACTGCACTTGCACATGTCTGGGTTCTTTAACTTGTATTTGAAGGAATTGCTCTATCACATTTCATTGTCATGGCACTCCAGAGTGCACATTCTATTCCTATCCTTGAAGAAGTGGTAAAGGGACCTGTGCCTGTGGGAGTGGGAGTCATGGCTCAAATAGAAACTTGAACCCCATTTTGCAACAAATCTGGGCATATACTTTCACCTAAAAGAGTTCTATGGGCTTTTCACCTCTCCTTTCTAGATGGGAGAAGAAGCCCAGTTGAACTGTGTGAGCCCAACTTCTCAAAAGAAAAAATTTGATTCAAACCGGGTCTCGTATACGCCAAGTCAGTCAGTCACATCTGTTTTGGACTTACTGGCATAATAGTGTCACATAAACTGACTTTTTCAACACTGAAAGGCCGCCAGGAAACCAATAATTTTGAACTTACAATTACCAACCCTCAAATTCAATAAATAATGTAAAACCAGTCTATTCACATTGAGCTTTCTATGTTGTTATTGGCGTATGACGGTGTCACGGTATGAAGTCATCCATTTTCAACATTAAATTCAACGACGTTATTCTTTTTCCTAGAATCTTCGTATTAATTAATTTTAATTTCAAGTCTGGGTCTTAGTTGACTTCAAGAGATTAATAAATACTACTACAATCTCATTTTTCTAAGGCATATGTGATTCTTTCTTCTTCTATCTTGGCAAAGGAGTTGCGGGGAGGTTCTTGTTTGAAGCTTTGGTGATGGGAAAGCTTGTGTGCTCGGAATTAGCAGCTGAAGGTTTGGATTTTATGGGACTGCTGGTGGCGTTGGTGATAGCTATGACCCTTATGATCCTCTGCAGCAGACCTCCAACTCCAAGGCGGGCTGTAATTGCTGTTCATCGCTATGCTTGAGTCCTTGACAAGTGACAACTTTCTTTGTTGAAGATCCTGGGGCTTGATGTATTTTTGGTCTGTCTGAATTTCCCTTCATAGTTTTTAGCTTTTGGTCTTTATTTTGGATATGATGACCCTGGTCAATAGTACACATAGAGGGGGTTTTCGTAGTGATATGGTTTATGATAAGGGTACAAAATAGTGACTGCAAGTCACTGACTTATTTGTCTGATTGCAGAGAATGTTTTGCTGCAGTGAATCTTTTAATAAAATGATCAGAGTTTCTTCCTTTTTCTTTTTCTTTTACTTTTGGTATAAATTATCCTGTATAATTGGTATGAGCATTCAGCAAACGAGCTTCTGATATAAATAAATAATAATAATAAAAATTACAAAATTAACGTCCTAAGGCACTTAATGAAAAAGTTAATAGACGTTTAAGTATTAGCCTGTCTCAGAGGGATATTTTTCCACTGTTACACATGAATGCAATTTGATAACCCAAAATTGGGGATTTTGGGAAGAAACATGAAATGAATTCAATACTATGACACATTACATATTTTACTGATAAACAATATTGCAGGATTACAGTACAGAATACCAATTTCTCTCTATCATATTAAAATTGTTTTCAGTAATTGTATTCTTTCCATTAGATCTACTGTTACAAAACAAGAAAAGGGGAGAAGGGGCAGGTGGAGAAAGGGAAGGGGAAATATTGTATTCGTCTATCGCATTGCCACAAAAATTTTGCTACAGAAAAGTTTAACAATCAAGTTTTTTTTTTTACCCCCAATGGAAATCTAGCTCTAAAACAACCAAAGTACAATTGAGCTCAGCACTAATTGAGGAACTTTTGCACTTTAGTTTTTGGCTGAATTTTGAATAGTCTCCAAAAGATGCTCAATTCTATACTTCATAACAGGCTGGCCTGCTCTCGTCTTCTTGAACATCTTCTCTCTCGCAGCCTTCCTCCGAGCTTCAGCCTTTTCTCTCTCTTCCTTCTTTGCTTGAAGAACTGCCTGCATCTCAATCCTTTCCTTCTCTTTCTTTTCATGCTTCTTATCATACATTTCTTTCAAACTGGGTATACCAGGATTCTTCTTGTTCTGTTTGTTCATACCTATTCTGCTTCCATCTTCAGTTTCATTCTCATCCTGCAACAAACACCAGAATGGTATGTGACTTAAGCTTCCAAACTCCACTTGCAACTACAAATCCATATGGATGCGATGGGTTTGGGGTTGGGGTTTCGACTTCTGAGTGGTATAAACTTAAAACACCACCAAGCATTTTTTCTATTTCAAAATCAGTGCTTTAAATAAGTGATCCAAACAATATAATGATAATTAGGACTTCAAACTAGGAACTAATACTCCAAATTGAAATCCACATACTACCTAAAAAGATTTTTTATTTTTTTTATTAAAAAAAAAAAAAAATTTATAGGACATGAGTAATGAATTGTATTTCAGAAATAGTGACACAATCGTTTATGGAAAAACTTGTGGTATTTGACACTTTTATTTAGGTCTAAACCTATTTTTAGAGAGAAACCAACAAAACAATCTAACATTCAGATGAAGTAGATGTCATATCAAACCTCAACGGATCTTATAGCTGAGGAAATATCATGTTGCTGACTTTGTTGCTTTAGCAACTTCTTATACTTCTTCACATGCTTTGCATTCTTATAAAACTCCTTTTGCTTCTCTGAAAGAAATGAAACAGGAAACTGTCAGTTAAAATACCACAGTATGACAAAACAAAATTTATAATCACTGACATCTTTCCATTCTCTTTCAGAAAAGAATATTTTTTCTCCACTTCATTCTTGGAAAGAACAAGAAGAAACAAATTCTTAATCATTATCACTTCTTTTATATTTGAGTTTAGTATCATTTTTTGCTCTTTCACCCATCTAGGAAACAAACAGAGGATAATGGATAATTATCCTCGACGGACAGCAGGCGCTATGCCCCCAAGTTGCACAGTAATAAAGGGGTCTATTCAGCAAACAAGTTCAATCAGTGGCTTTTATATACATCAAAGTTCATGTAGCTCTGGTTCAAAAATGGCTCTCTGCTCTGCCAACTCATTTTCCTTGCCCTAATCCTTGAAAACAATTGTTATCACCATCTTTGAAAATGATGTTCTTGTTGCTCATTTCACAACATAATTCTATTTTTGTAAAAATTAAATATATTATTAGCTAAGAAGCATGGGTACGGGTATGACATGGCGACACAACAATTTTTGTAGCCCTTACCTAGGAAGCATGGGCATGGGCATGACATGGGTACGGCACCCCAAATAAAGTGTCGGTGCTTCCTAAATTATTAGCTGGAATATGCCTACATTTCTCTCAAAAGGAATTCAAGAACATCCACAGTCTCCCTCGTCCTAGTGTACGACTCACATGGTTTGTAAGTTATTGACCGTTTGAGAACACAGTGAATAACTAACACATCATATCTCATGTTTATGGGGGGTCCTAACTGATTCAAACTACAAAGTACAAACAATGCAGTTCAGCTCACTTAATATGCATCAAAGAGGAAGATCATTTAAAAAAGGCTAACCAGAAAACCCTTTTTCAAACTGAAGTAGTGAACTGGAGACTGTAAGTTTATGACACCAAGTTGGTCAATAAGAATTTGGTATTTAGTTTTTAAAACTATAATTTCCTTTCAAAATTCATTCAGGCAAAAGACCAGAATTACATAAGCATTGTACAGCTAGAAAAGTCTAAAGTTTGCATCCCCACCCCACCAGGCTGGAATACCAAAAAATATATTTCTCATTCCACAAATACTAATCCTGACCAATTCATACTATGCACTACGCTGTTCAGCTCACTTTTTTATAATTTGATAGTTGGGGGTGGGGGGATTTGAACCCTATACGTCTCTCCATTGGAAACACCAGAAGCTGTCAATTGAGCTATAAGACTCTTGACGCAGTTCAGCTCTTTAATACGAAACAAAGAGGAACATCATCTATTCATCTAAACTAAGCTAACCGGCAAACCCTTTTTCAAAGTGAACCGGACTCTGTAAGATTATGACACCAAGTTGGTCAATAACAATTTTGTATAGTTTCTAAAACTGAAATTGCCTTTCAAAATTCATCCAGCCTAAAAACCATATAGAATCACACAAGCATTCTACAGCTTGAAAAGCCTAAAGCATTCATCCCCACTAGGCTGAAATACCATAAAGAAAAAAAAAATCTCATTCCACAAATACTAGTACATATAAAACATTAGATTTTGGATTTCTAGAAAGTTACTATTATTCCCATATAGCTCAAAATTCTTTTATTTCCTTTTCCTGCATTTTCTCATCAACCAACCAGAAATTTAGCTCTAAACCAAACAGTCTCAGCTCTCAAGTCCCACTACCTCATACCCATCAAACAGAACTAACAAAATAACCCAAAAAATAAATCAAATTGAAATAAATAACCCAATAACTAAAAAACACAAATTGTCAAAGACTCAAACAACAAAACCTTCATAAAAGAAAAAAAGATTGAAACTTTATCAAAATAAATGAAAAAAAACAAAACGTACTTATGAGAGATGGGTTGTAAAAATCTCCTTTTGTTTTGGCATTAGCGAATGCCTCGAGCGAAAGGCCACCCCCACATAACCTCTTCTTCTTCTTCTTCATGTTGTTGTTCATTTTTATCGAATTTGAGCCATTGTTTTTCCCCCTGTTTTCCTCGTCTCGTGGTTTCTGATGCTTCATTGTTGCAAAGGGGTTGGAATTCGAGCTAAATGGAAGAGGAAATTTTGCGAATCACAGAGAATTGGAATTAGGGCAAAAGAGGAAAAAAAAAATAAAAATTTAACGAAGTTGAAAGTTGAAACCCTAATTTGCAATTTTCTGAGTGTTGGGAAGAGATTCTGTACTTTTCAGGTTGGTTTGGAAGCTGGGTCTGGGTAATAATAGTTGAACACGTGGTAATGGAGTTTAAATATGATTTTTTTTTTGAGAAAGAAATATGATTAATTTTAGGACTACATCTTTTATCACACACATTTTTACAATTATTAATCCTTGTCATAAAAGAATATGATCTTAGATTTTTTCTTGATAAGGTTTTTTTTTTTCCTAGAAATAAAATAAAATATATATACTAGCTGATAACTTAACAATAAGGTAAATTTTTACAATTATGAAGATACAAATTGTTTATTTATTTATTTATTATTTTTATGAGAGAAGATACAAATTGTTATTGGTTGGTAAAAAAAATAATGCTGGTGAGCTATATTTGAACTAGTTAAAAATTATTAACACATCCATGTAAATTGATACGTTTTTTAAAATCCTGAGTTCAACTTGAAATTTACAAAACTGTATAGTTTAATTTATAGTAGTTTTATATTTTAGGGGTTCAACACTTTAACTTAAACTTTTGGAATTGTATGATTTAATTTATTTTAAGATTTAAAATATAATTTGTCTTAATTACTATTATTATTTATAGCATCTATAACAAGAAAATTTTGTATCCTAGGGTTAAAATTGATACGTTTTTTAAAATCCTGAGTTCAACTTGAAATTCACAAAACTATATGGTTTAATTTATATTAGTTTTATATTTTAAGGGTTCAACACTTTAACTTAAACTTTTGGAATTATATGATTTAATTTATTTTAAGATTTAAAATATAATTTGTTTTAATTATTATTATTATTGTAAGGACTGGGTTTGAGCACCGTTCCTGAGGGATAAGTGAATTCAAGCCCAACAAGCCTAATACAATAAATTTATAGAGAGTGGGTAGAAAAACTGAGTTTTAATTAGTGTAACAATAGTCGAAGATGATTTGAAAAATGAATAAGTAAAACCAATATGGACTTGTGCAAATAATTCAGTCCTCGGCACCAGTCTGAGGAGCTTCAACTTGTTATTTCTTGAGTGACAATGAAAATGGTTACAAAATTAGCTCAGACTGCTACAGTGTTTTCTCTGGTAAAATCCTCTCATTTCCATAGAAGATTTTTTACATTATATAATTCCTCTCGGACCATCTTGATCCTACACTTGTTGATTATTTGAGCCACTACTTGAGTGCTTGTTCCATCAGCCATCCTCTCTGGCCTTCTGTGAGTTGTGGTAGCCAAGACAGCACTGTTCAGGGGTCTTCTCCACATAAATGCGGCCAGAGTGTTAGTTGTGGGGCATTTAATGCGGAGGCAGTAGCTTTTCCTGGAACTGCTCTACTGCCATGCCTTAGTGTGCTTACTGGCTGTACTTATCTTTTTCCTTGGAGTGCTTTGGAAGATTGTCTTTGTCGGTAAGTCACCTTACTTCAACCTCGGCTTTTGCTAGCCGAGGACGGAGTTGTCCTCGGCACGGTTACCATTGTCCTCTTCATATGCGATTATGGGCCTCGGCATGGGCCTCAGGCCCAGTACAAGAGGCGGATGTATATCACTAGGCCCTATGACCCCAGAATAGCCCTTCAAAATCTTGCTTTTTGACTCCTCGGGAGGAAAGAAGGATTTTGATATCCTCGACCCACCTTGTTTACAGTTACACCCCTTCTATCCGAACTCCTAAATGCCTTTTTACCTTCTCAAGGCACGCTCCTGACGCTTTGGCGTCCAGAGCGTGCCCTCATTAAATTTTGACGGCACTTTTGTCCCCCACGTTCAACGGCATAATGCAAATCTAACAATGGAGGATTTCTTGGGGTTATGAGCGGGAATTTTCCTGCTTGTAACTTCTGTACCACTATAAATAGCCTTTCAAATCAACTCCTTTTCCTACTTCCAACAATCACACAGTTCTAGAGTTCATACACTGAACCTATCACTCTCCCTCACTTCCTTGTGCGTCTACAAATACCAAAAATTTGTCCGAGGACCTTCTTTTTAAACCTGTAAGTTTCCTCGAACCCCCTTAGTTTTATTTCTTTTCATATATTTTCTTTTCATCACACTTTTTTCTTCTTGGCTTTACTTTTCGTTTCAAAATTGTTAATTTCTCTTCAAATCTTCTTAGGAAATGGGTAGGTTCAAGTGTTTAGTTGAATCTGAGGAGGATAGAGAGACATTTAGGGCTAAGTACAGGATCCCACCAACAGTGGGCATGAGATATGCTGCCTAAGGAGAATGGGTAGACGATAGGAAAGGGGGAGAGGTGGTCATCCCAATGATCGCCTTCATACAGGGAGGGATGACCATCCCTATGGGTACTATCACAAGGAACTGCCTCAGATTCTTTAAACTATCCCCCACACAATGCGCCCCAAATATGTTCAGAGTGTTAGGGAGTGTAGAAGTCCTAAATGAGAGAATGAATCTGGGATTGACACACCATGATGTCAACTGGGTATACAACCTGCATCATTTGAAAGGGCAGAGATACTACCTTAAGTCAAGGTATCCCAAATTAAGGCTAATTCAATACCTCCTTACGTCAAACAAGGGGCTAAAGGAAGATTTTTTAATCTTTTCTGGGGAATGGCATGACGGATTACCTTGTCCGATTAAGGAGGGAACACCAGGTGGGGGTCTAGTCGTAAATTTATGTACCTTGGTTTATATTTCCCTTTTGTTTCGCACCATTTCTACTTCTGACAAATTCTCCTTTCGTTTTAATGATTTTATAGACAGACGTTCTACCAGACCTCGGCTCAACTTAGTCAACAGAGAAAGTCTAGAGAAAATTCTACGGTCTGAGGTGTTTGTAAATGAAGCCGACGGTCAATTACGAGCTGTGCACGTAATCCTTGGGTACAAACCTATTTCCCTTGGATTTCAAGCTCCCAAGTGTGTAATAAAAGCCAAAGATCCTCGTCTTCACCGTATTAGTGTGGCATTCAAAGGATTCGTTGTTCCTGAGGGCGTTCCAATTCCTGAGGGTACACCATTTACACAACCACTCTTTGTGGGCATCCCTTCAGTAGGAGCATCCTCATCTCAACCCATTGTTAAGGAAGGAGAAGAGGAAAAAGAAGAGGAAGAAGGAGAAGAAGAACCAGAGGGGATTGTAGACTTGTCAGACTCTTAGGACGAATTTGAGGTGTTCAACCGACCTCTATCCCTCGAGAGTACATTAGCTAACCTTAATCATCAGCAACAAATAGACGTCGTCACTCTGGACGAGATGGGTATCCAAAGGAAACCTAAAAGAGGTTTGCTGGACTTAATAGAGTCCCAGCTCGAAAAGGATGCGCTGGAGAAACCAACTCAGTCCAAACTTCCTCCTACTCCTCCCAAACTTCCTCTTCCTCCTTCTCAACCATCTTTGCCATCCAGACCTGACCCTACTGACCCGAAAAGAAAAAGAGAGCAGAAAGGTAAGGACGTAGTAGAGGCAGGAAAATCTCGCCCTGTGCATGAAGACGAGGCCCAACGAGCTGCGAAGCAGCAAAAGACTGGCCAAACATGGCAGAGAGGCTTGGAGAGGGAGGATAATCAGCCACCTGAGCCTTAGGCTTGACTTCCAGCTCCAATGCTTAATGGTGAACCTTTGAGGGATAATGCATCCAGCAGCGATTTCCATGGAGGTGCTGGATGCCAGGTGGCCTCGGCTTTGGAGGAGGCTTTATTACTCCCCACTGACATGGCCAAGCTGCGGTCTATCAGGAAGAATGAGGTTTTCCTTAATCTCAAAAGGTACCTGGGCATGGTATGATGCTATTCCTTTTTTTTTTAATCTTTATTGTTATTTGTAAGGTTACTAACCCTTTTCCTTTAGGCTGTCCAAGCCACTTTCAGGGTTGAGGAGATAACCAATTCCTGCTACCGACAGCTGGACGACGAGAGGACTAGGGGCGTGGCAGTTGTGGAATCGTTCAATATCGCCGATCAGTCCAACAAAGATTTAAGGAAGAAGTTGACTGAGGAGGAAAAGGCTAGAAAAAGTGCTGAATCGGGTTTAGAGAGCGCCCAAAGGCAAGCCGAGGATTAGAGGCTGCTCTTGTGTGATGCCAAGGAATAGTTGGCTTCTTCCAAAGAGCAAATAACAGCCCTTCAGAAGAAATTAGAAGAAGCCCAAAAGCTTAAGGATTAAGCCGAGAGGTCAAGAGATGAGGCCGAGAAGGCTAAAATGGAGGCTGAGAAAGCTCGGGATGAGGATGAGCAGCATGGTTACAACGTCGGAGTAGCCGAGACCGAGGAAACCCTTAGGGCAGAGGTCCTAGACGTGTGTCGAACCTATTGCGCTCAGACTTGGAGTGAAGCCCTTAACCGAGCTGGGGTTGAGGCTTCTTCTGGGCTAAGAAAACTAGAGAATATCTACTACCCACCAGCCATACAAGCCTCGAACCCTCCTTCCATCCAAGGTGAAGCAGCCTCTACAGTTGCTGACCCGATTGAAGAAACACAGCCTCAAGATCCTTTTCCTCCTAGTCAGCAGGAGCAAACAAAAGAACCTGAAGCTCCCAAGGAAATATCCTCGGATAAGGTTGCAGAGGTTTCACAAGATGGGGCAGCTTCCCAAGGTTTTCAACAGGCCTTAGCTTCAGTTACCATGCCTACTGAGGAAGCCCCCAAAGAGAAAGAAAAAATGATCCTTACTGAAGCAGCTAAACAAGCTAGCAAGACTTCTAAGGATAAGCTTCAGATAAAATTGAAACAATGAATCTTCATTTTTGTAATGTAGTCATAATTTCTATAACGAAATTTCTTTTTCCTAAGACATGTTTTAATGAAATAGGCGTTTTACTTTCTCGAATTTGTATGGGTTGATTTCTTCATTTATGTAATTTTCATTTTGACTGTTTTTTGTTTGAACATAATCATATACCATAAAAGTGCAAAGTTGTTTACATAAGGGAAAACAAAGTTTATATATATTTTTAATTGGTAATCGGATTGGATCAAAACTAACTTTAAATCTATCAATTCTAACAAGGTTTTTTTTTTTTTTTTTTTTTTTTTTTTTTTTTTTTAATTTTTAACTTTAAGAAAATATCCAAACATATGACCAAATAACAGCCAAGTCCATGACACCCTAAAATGCTTTAAGTGATGCTTATGGGCTTACTTTGGTTTACATCTTTGCTGGGTGATAACAAACCTTGTGATCCGAGAGAGGAAATCAGGAGTTAGTTTTTGTTTAATCCTTCAATAGATGTCAAAGGGTATTAATTTCCACTAAGTCTATGGTCCGAGGAACCTGACAGGACTTAGTTTCTGTTTAATACTTCAATAGTTGTTAAAGGGTATTAATTTCTGCTAAATCTGTGGTCCGAGAAACCTGACATGACTTAGTTTCTGTTCAATACTTCAATAGATGTCAAAGGGTATTAATTTCCATTAAGTCTGTGGTCCGATGAATCTGACATGACTTAGTTTCTGTTCAATACTTCAATAGATGTCAAAGGGTATTAATTTCCACTAAGTCTGTGGTCCGAGGAACCTGACATGACTTAGTTTCTGTTCAATACTTCAATGGATGTCTAAGGGTATTAATTTCCACTAAATCTGTGGTCCGAGGAACCTGACATGACTTAGTTTCTGTTCAATACTTCAATAGATGGTAGTGAACCGCATGACGCACAATTACAACAAATCAGAGTGCAAACATGACTGCTTTCATTAATAATAATACCTTCTTAGGTTATTTACATTCCATGGGCGGAGTACAGCTTTCTCATCTAAGTCTTCTAAATAATATGCACCTATTCCTGCTACTGAAGTGATGCGATATGGTCCTTCCCAGTTGGGCCCCAGCTTTCCCCAGACTGGGTTCTTGACACTACCCACAACTTTTCTCAGCACCAAGTCTCCTGGTGCTAGTGGCTGTAGCCTCACATTGGCATCATACCTTTGCTTGAGTTTTTGATGGTAATAGGCTAGTTGGATCATCGCTTTTTCATCCAACCTCTTTTTCAGCCCAGCGACTATGACCTTATTAACAGCCTCGGCCTACCCGTTTCCTTGGGGGTAGGCAGGAGTGGAATACCTATTTGTAATTCCCAAATCACAACAGTATCTTCTGAAGGTCTTGCTATCAAATTGGAGGCCATTATCCGAGATGAGGGTATAAGGGACCCCAAATCGAGTAATGATGTTCTTCTAGATAAATTTCTTAGCATCCACATCCCTGATGTTAGCCAGAGGTTTGGCTTCGACCCATTTGGTGAAATAGTCTGTGCCGACCAATAGGTACCTCTTATTTCCTACCGTTTTAGGGAAAGGACCTACAATATCCAAGCCCCACCGAGTGAACGGCCAAGGACTAGAGAGAGGATTGAGGATTCCACCCAGTTGGTGGATGTTTGGGGCAAACCTTTGGCATTGATCACACTTCTTGACATACTTTTGGGCTTCCTTCTGCATACCTAGCCACCAATATCCTTGGGTGATGGCTCTGTGCGACAGAGATCTTCCTCCTATGTGACTTCCACAAATTCCTTCATGCAACTCCTCGAGCAGCAATTCTGATGCTTCGGGATGTATACACAGCAAATACGGCCCAGAATAAGAGCGCTTATACAACTTGTGATCCTCGGACAGCCAGAACCGAGAAGCTTTTCTTCGTATTTTCTCAGCCTCTGATTTCTCTTTAGGTAGTGTATCATCTTTAAGAAAGTTCACTATAGGATCCATCCAGCTCGGACCCACTCTGACTTGATGGATCTGAACCACGTCCTCCTTGACTCCATCTACTCTGCATAAGTCCTCAACAAGGATAACTTGAGGTATACCCTACGCCGAGGAGGTGGCAAGAGTGGCCAATGAATCTGCGTGTGTGTTTCCACTCCTCGGGACGTATGACATGTCGAAGAATTCAAAATCCGATTGCAAGCGCCTGACCTGACTCAAGTACTCCTGCATTCTCACATCTTTGACCTCTAGCTCTCCCTTCACTTGGCCCACAACCAATCTCGAGTCCGAGAACACTTCCATTGCCTTTCCCCCCATCTTCTGTACCAAGGACATTCCCTACAATAAAGCCTCATACTCGGCTTTATTGTTTGTGGCCGTGAACCCCAGTCTCAATGATTTCTCGATGGTAATCTTCTTAGGAGATATTAGAACTAAACCCACCCTGGACCCCATTTGGTTTGCTGCACCATCCACATACACTTTCCAGCGTGAGGGTCCTTGCATGGAGATTGTGCCAACCGATTTTTCATCCATGTTTTGCTCTTCTGCTACTATTTCTATTGGGGGTTCGGCAAATTCAGCTATTAAATCAGCGAGGACCTGGCCCTTGACAGAGGTCCGAGGCATGTATTTGACATCGAAAGCCCCTAAAAACGTGTTCCACTTGGCAATTCTTCCCATGTAATCGGCACTTCGGAGTACTGACTTAAGTGGAAGCTGAGTTAGAACAACAACTGTGTGTGCTTGGAAGTAATGAGAGAGTTTTCGCGTGGCATGCACTACTGCCAAAATTGCCTTCTTCAAGGGTAAATAACGCACCTCGGCCTCATGTAATGACTTACTCACATAATAGACTGGATGTTGTATGTCATTATCAATTCGTATCAACACTAAGCTTATAGCATGAGGGGCCACTACAATGTAGGCGAACAAGACCTTGTCGGCCTCAGGGCTGGACATGATGGGTGGTCGGGATAGGTATTCCTTAAGTTGCTGGAAGGCCAAATCGCAGTCCTTGGACCACTCAAATCCTTTCCATTTGTTCATCAGGAGGTAAAAGGGTCGGCACCTATCCGCAGACCTGGAAATAAACCGATTCAGGGCTGCGATCATCCCAGTGAGTTTCTGGTCTTCTTTGGGGTTCCGAGGAGGTTGCAGATTGTGAATTGCTTTAATCTGATCCGAGCTCACCTCAATTCCCCTATGAGTTACCATATAGCCCAAATATTTGCCAGACCCAACACCAAACGAGCATTTAGAGGCATTGAGACGCAGTTTGTGCTTCCTTAAGATGTCAAAAATAACTCCGAGGTCTTCTACGTGCTCAGACACCACTTTACTCTTTACCACCATGTCGTCTACGTAGACTTCAATACTTTTGCCCAGCTGTGGCTCAAACATTCTAGTCATCATCCTTTGGTAGGTAGACCTCGCATTCTTCAAACCGAAGGGCATCACTTTGTAGTGGTAATTTCCAATAGGAGTCACGAATGCTGTTTTTTCTTGATCATCCAGGGCCAGTAATATCTGATGATAGCCTTGAAAGGCATCTAAAATGCTCATCCAAGGATGGCCTACAGTGGCATCCACTAACTGGTCTATCCGAGGCAAGGGGAACGGGTCCTTTGGACACGCCTTGTTTAAGTCTGAGAAGTCCACACAAACTCGTCACTTCCCACCTTTCTTTTTTACAACCACAGTGTTAGCCAGCCATTCAGGGTAGAACACCTCATTGATAGCCCCTGCTTGCTTGAGTTTTCTCACCTCGTCCCTGACAGCGTCGGCGTGCTCTCTAGATGGGCGTCGAAGTGGTTGTTTTTTGGGAGTGGCCGATGGATTTACATTTAAGTGGTGACATATGAAGTTCGGATCAACTCCTAGGGCATCATAAGCATCCCATACGAACACATTAACATTTTTTCTGAGGAACTCTATCAATCCCTCCTTTTCCCGAGGGGGCAGTTGAGATCCCACCTGGAAGAACCTTTCCGGGTCATCGCCAATGATCATCTTTTCTAAATTCTCACATTTTGCTTCCTCGGCTGGTGCATTAATAGGCAATGCCTAGGTCTTTGATTGCTATGAGCTTTCTTCAACACGGGCCGAGGACTCTGCTCTGGGCCAATGTGAGATGGCAGCCACTAGGCATTCTCTTGCCGTAGCCTGGCAACCTCAAATTTCAAGGACCCTACCCTCGGAAGGGAATTTCACCTTTTGATGCAGGGTGGAGGTAACGGCTCCTAGGATATGAAGCCAAGGTTTGGCCACGATGGCAGTGTAAAGGGAGTAAGTATCCACCACAATGAAGTCAACCTCCACAATCTCCGGGTCGGTTTGCACAGGTAGTCTAATCTGGCCCTTTGGCATGACCATCTTCCTATCAAAAGTCATCAAGGGGGGAACCGTAGGGCGTTAAATCTTCTGGTCTCAGCTTCAGCCCCTTGTAGAGATCGGGTACATGATCTCGACCCCACTACCATCATCTACCATTACCCTTCTCACGTCGTAACCCCCAATCCGAAGAGTGATTACCAACGCATCTTTGTGGGGTTGGATGGTTCCAATTTTGTCCTCCTTGGAGAAATTCAAGATAGGATGAGGATATACGTTAGGTCTTTTCAGCTCTGGGCCAGAGTCATCGGCGGATAGCCGAGCCACAGACATTATCCTAGAAAGGCATGAGCCCGTCCTCCCCGAAGCAGCAAAGATTACGTTTATCATTCCTATGGGTGGTCTTAAGGAAGTGTCTTTCCGGGGTTCTTGGTTTGCCTGGCCTTGATGACCACTGGAAGGATGCAAAAGGTGCCTTAGTTTGCCTTCTTGGACCAGCTGATCCAAGTGGTTCCAAAGGTTCCTGCAGTCTTCTGTAGTATGTCCGTGGTCTTGGTGGTACTGACAATACAGACTCTGATTGCGCTTCATAAGGTCTCCAGCCATCTTATTCGGCCACCTGAAGAATGACTCATTTTTTATTTTTTCCAAAACCTGGTGCACCGGTTCTTTGAATACGGCATTAACTACCTGTGTGTTGGTTGGTCCGGATTGCCCTGCGAAATCTCTACTCGAACGATTATTGTTGTATCGGTCCGACTTGAAATCCCTCCTCTTTTGAGGGATAACCTTCTCCTTTCCTTTCCTTTGCAGTTGGTCCTCTTCCACTCTTTTGTATTTGTCAATCCGGTCCATAAGTTGACATACACTGGTGACAAGCTTGCTAGTTAAGGATTTCCTCAAGCCGTGCCCGGTTGGAAGACCACTTTTAAAAGTGCTGATGGCGACGTCATCAAAGTTGCCGTCCATCTCATTGTACATTTCCCAATATATGTCCGAGTATACTTTTAGAGTTTCTCCCTCACGCATGGATAATGACAACAACGAACTCAGAGGCCGAGGAACCCTGCTGTTTGTAATGAAGCGAGAGCTAAAGGCTTGGGTAAGCTGATTATAGGAATCTATGGAGTTCGTCTTCAAGCCGTTGAACCACCTCATCGCTACAGGTCCTAGGCTGGACGGGAAGATCTTGCACATCAAAGCTTCATTTTTGGAGTGGACGGTCATTCTTTGATTAAATTGGCTCACATGCTCTACGGGATCCGTTCGACCATTATAAATGGTGAACGTAGGCTGATGGAATTGCCGAGATAGCCTAGCCCCTTCTATCTTGCGCGTGAAGGGTGACTTAGAGATCTGATCCAGAGCCTTACTCATGGCATCGTTACCCAGGTCCTTACTAGATGGGCCATTGTGTTTTCGTCTATGATGGTGCTCGTCTTCATAAGAAAAGGTCTCGCTTGAAGGAGTTCTTGATCTCTGCCTGTAATTACCGTTCTTTTCATCATTAGAGGATATGTCAGTGCTGGAAGAAGACCGCCTTCGCTGTGCGTGGCGCAGTTTCCTTTTCAAGTCATCTATCTCCTGCTGCATGGTTTGATTGTTGTTTTGTCTTTGGGATATGCGACTGCCCACCTGGGAATGGCTTTTGCTCGTCTGGGTGGTATTCACACTTCCCTCTTGATTCCTTTCATTCTCCTAATTTTGTTCATGTTTCGAGCCAAGAAAATTCACCTGTTGCTGGGATCCTATGGGTTCTATCCGTTGAGGACCTGCTTGGTGTGGGTTTTCTTGGTGCGGACTTGATCCTACCATGTCTAACTGTTGCACTTACTAATTCACAAGTTCTTTCCCACAGACGGCGCCAATTGTAGGGACTGGGTTTGAGCACTGTTCCTGAGGGATAAGTGAATTCAAGCCCAACAAGTCCAATACAATAAATTTATAGAGAGTGGGTAGAAGAACTGGGCTTTAATGAGTGTAACAACAGTCGAAGATGATTTGAAAAATGAATAAGAAAAACCAATATGGACTTGTGCAAATAATTCAATCCTCGGCACCAGTCCGAGGAGCTTCAACATGTTATTTCTTGAGTGACAATGAAAATTGTTACAAAATTAGCTCAGACTGCTACAGTGTTTTCTCTGGTAAAATCCTCTCCCTTCTATAGAAGATTTCTTACATTATATAGTTTCTCTCGGACTATCTTGATCCTACACTTGTTGATTATTTGAGTCACTACTTGAGTGCTTGTTCCATCAGCCATCCTCTCTGGCTTTTTGTGAGTTGTGGTAGCCAAGACAACACTGTCCAGAGGTTTTCTCCACATAAATGCGGCCAGAGTGTTAGCTGTAGGGCATTTAATGTGAAGGCAGCAGTTTTTCTTGGAATTGCTCTACCGCTATGCCTCAGTGTGCTTACTGGCTGTACTTATCCTTTTCCCTGGAGTGTTTTGGAAGAGGTAAGTCACCTTTCTTCAACCTCGGCTTTGGCTAGCCGAGAACGGAGTTGTCCTCAGCACGGTTACCATTGTCCTCTTCATATGCGATTATGGGCCTCAGCATGGGCCTTAAGCACAGTACAAGAGGCGGATGCATATCACTAGGCCCTATGACCCCACAATTATTATTTATAGCATCTATAACAAGAAAATTTTGAAGTACATATTCTATGTAATGACTTAATTTAATTTATAGGCTTTTTTTTACTCAATGAATTATTTGCAAGCGAATAGTTTCTTTTTCTTCCAAAT
Organism: Notholithocarpus densiflorus; assembly: GCA_030021035.2. NCBI lineage: Eukaryota > Viridiplantae > Streptophyta > Magnoliopsida > Fagales > Fagaceae > Notholithocarpus > Notholithocarpus densiflorus. The sequence continues at coordinate 327,199 of JARYZH020000005.1, forward strand.
AACTTTCAACATATATACATTTTTACAACTATGTTTACCAAATGACTTGAATGAGAGACTTTTTTCACTAAACTATGACTTAAATTCAAACGATATAATTTGATGAGTTTATGCATAGATTGTTTTATTTACCAAACAAACTGTAGAGTAATTTTTTTATTTTTTATTTTTATTTTTTTTAACTTCTGAACAACTTATCGCATAGATTCTCTAAATTGCACAACTTGTAGTACAATACCTCACTTGCTAACGAACTATACAAAGGAACAAACAAAATATGGAGGAAGCTAAGGACAAAATAATTTGTGGGAAATTGCAAAATATAGAGCAGTTTTTTTTTTTTTTTTGCAAGATACAACTAATTTTTGATCAGCTACCTAAAATTAGTGCTTGTGCCACACAGGAAAAGTGCAGTTTTGAAATCGATAATTAATAGTCCCAAAATAAAAGTTTTGTTAAAATAGAAGATGTCCACATTGCGTATCAGTATAACTCTTTTAGCTAGAAAGCTAGAAATAAATGGCACATACAAGACACGTACATAACAGTACAACACAAACAGTGTTATCTTGTTAAGGTGAATTAAATTCAATATAATTATGAGTTTGAAAGATTCAATACAGTGGCCATAACGTAGTAACTTTCAAGTGTTTGCAATACAAAAAAAGTCGTATTGTATGGTGGCATGCCTAGTATGAATGGATAGTGAGACCTAATTTGCCAATCAAGGTACATTCCTTAATTTTGCTTTTCTTCTTATAATCTAGTGGGGATCCAAGTAAATCCTCTTAAACTCGAAGGAATTCCAACGTGGGATTGATAATTGATTGATATATGAAGAAAGTCATACCATTTTTTCTTTCTTTCTTTCGGCTATCTCATGCCAATAATTAAACACAAGGCTGGATGCAGCAACTAGATTCTGTAAAGTATATATTACTTGGTTAACAAAGGGATCAAAGTAACTAGCCAATCATGACCATGAAGTTCACATCGACTTAGTTAATTTATGTATATGCTATTTTGGTTGAACCGTTTCACTTGTAAGTTAGATATGAACAAAATACATATTGCTGTTGATTTCTTAAATACATGGTAACGTTTGGATGGAGAATTTACCAAAAATGAAAAAAGAAGGTGCAAGGAAACAAGGAACAATAATTATATAAACCAAAATACATTTTTGGGCCTTTTCACGCTTGAACAATTGGAATTGTTTTTTCTTTTTTTTTGAAAGGGAATTGTTTTTATTTTGATTATTAACATTTTAAAAGTTTCAATTTGTCCTTTAAAAGTTTGGTTTCGTTTTCAAAAAAACCTTGTTATCCATATCTATTACCATTAGTACTTTTATTGTTATGTACTTATGTGCCAAAAGGACCTTGATATGTAACCCATTTAACGTAGGGCCTTTAAGAAATTGAACCATATGTTAAGGGTGAAAATGAAACTTTTTAAAACGTTAAGGGATAAAATGAAAACATCAAACAGTATGGGCCAAAAATATATTTTAGTCTTTTTTTTTTCCCCTAATGCCATGGTTTGCTATGGCTTTGTTTTGTCTTTTTTTGGTCCAAGCATATGGGTGATGTAGTTTGTTACGATAGTTTGCATAAAATGAGTGATGTGTCAAAGCTAATCTGACAATAAATTGTAAAAATTATTAATTGAAATGGAACCAAATGTTTAGGGTCAAATAATAAAAATAAGATCAAATATTAAGGACCAAAAGTATACTGTAGTCATTTCTATAAGATCAAAGACAAGTAGGCATCGATATGGATCATTAAGGCAGTGTGCGTAATTATCTTCATATCCCTAAAGTAATATATGTAAATTAAAATCACAAAAAAGTATTTGTAGTAAAAGAAAAAAGTATGAAGTATCTGCTCTTTATAATTTATATCACTACCCACTCAATTTCATTTGTTTTTTTTTTTTCTTTCTTTAGTAGCAAATGGACCATGTAATGTAATAGTCCATTTAGATTTCACTAGAACAAATTTCATTATTTTTTTTTTAAAATTTATGAATAAGCAAATTTCATTCCTCAAGAAACAATTACAAAGTAAACAATATTTGTACAGCTGATTCCACACTTCAAAAGAATTCAGTTTTGCATTTATATTATTGAGTGTGCATTTACCTAACTCGTTTCACGCGTTTTGCATTTTAAATCTTGGGTCCCATGGCAATAAGTTTTCAACTAGCTTAAAAAATGCGCATTTTGCCTATCTTGGGTCCCACGGCAATAAGTTTGCCTAACATGCGTTTTGCCTATTAAAAATTATTTTACTACAGTGTTTTTAATAATAAGTTTTTTGTTTTCAGCAAAATAAATGGTATCCAAACAGACCCTGAAAAAAGTTGTTTTTTCAAATTGGGCCAATGACCATGCATGTGGTGGGGCCGGTGGCTAATAAGGTTTCTTTTCCTCTTGTATTTCATAATTTTCATTGCCACATAAACATAATCAAATTTAAGTACGAGGATATATATACTTCATTAAAATGTGACAGTGAGTCGGGAAATCTTAGACAGACACACTTCGATCAATTTTGAACTTGAAATCTAGTAAGAGATGGAGAAAACCATTGGACTAAGAAGTTATACTTAATTTTATAATTAATAGTTGTTTGAAATAGTTGACATAAGCCTTATAAACTGATTCATTGAATACTAGTAAGTCGGACAACACCAATAATGAAGGTCTGTAAGAAACAAGAAGAACCTGACCCAAAAAACAGAAACAACAGAAACGCAAAGCGTTTTTCTTTTGCCAAACCACTCCTCTAGAACCAAGTAGAAGCTTTTATTTTTTTGCATTTGGGCAATACTTGTCTTGTTCACTTCATTGTGGGTACTCACACATTTAATTCAGTTGCCTCAGTAGGTGCATCACCAATCCCTTTAACTATTTTAGACTCTTGCGTTTGATTCATGGCATTGAGTTTCCCTGGCGTCTCGGCTGTGCACAGTTCGATGCTTGTTACGGTGCCATTTGGAGCATCTTCAACCTTAAATTCTGGCAACACAACGTTCTTCTTATCCTTGTAAATGATGTACAGTATCATCTGAGCAATTCCGAATGTGAAACCTAGTATGTTTGGTGTCTAATAACACAAAACAAGAAGAAACAAATTAATGAATTTCTAAGCAAAGAAATTAAGGAAAAGAATAAAGTATAACATTAAACAAAGAGAACTAGCTAAGGCACTTTACCGCAACAAAGAAATCATCTATCAATATACCATAGGAGAACCACATTGTAGCACAAATCGTCAAGAAAAATGACAGTGAAAAGGGCATGAATTCCACACTCTTTGTTTTTATAACCAGTCTCTGAAAAACACACACAATAGACAAAAAATAAAAAAGTAAAAAACCACAACAAATGGTGAAGTTTATGGAATACTTAAAGCAAAACATATATAATTTGTATTTGTGTAAGAAATTTACCATGATACTAAGAGGAGCAGCAAAAACACAGACTGAAAAAATTGCACACATCCATCCAACAACTGTGAGCCTCAAATTACTTTGTTTAATTAGCAGGGAGGTGCAAAGCACAATCATCGCAAAAAGTCCTAGGTTAAAAAAGGCGAGCAGTTTTGCGGTATAAATCTGTAGAGAAAGAAACAAATCATATGTCATAAACCTATAATAAAAACAACATGATAATCATATATGAAAACATGTTAGAGTAAGAAATAGTACCCTAGCTCTCCCGGGTGCATATATCATGAATATGATAAGGTATATGGACTCAATGGCACACCCAATGGAATTGATGGTGATTAGCATAATAGCCCGGTTCTTTAAGTATCCATAGTAAAGGGTTAACATTGCACTAAATAGTGCTACTGAGTAAGGCAGTGATTGGAACCCCTCTGTTGATTTTTTCTTGCATATCCTAGAAAAAGTTGGCCTAACAAGCAAAAGGTAATGAAGGATTAAAAAACAATGATGTAATTGCAACTTCATATAAGCTTAAATATGAGAGAGAGAGAGAGAGAGAGAGAGAGAGAGAGAGAGCTTACAGTGGTGCTAGGTATACGAGGAAGGACACAATATTACCTGTATAGGATGAGAGATAGAGAATAGCATTAGAGAATGATAGTATATATAACTGAATTCAGGAAAGTTTGGTAATGAAGGAGAGAAAATTAAGGTAGGTACCAAGGAGGCCGAAAACAAAAGCCAAATGAACAGCATGAATGGTTGCCATTCTTGATGTGAAGCCCTTTTGGATTCTAAGGATGGAGAGGTTGTTGAGGATCAACAAAAGAGCTTGGCATAACTCTTGGTATTGGGTGCTTATTTATATATGAGGCGAAAAGGTGTAGCTAATGGTGGCATGCCATATTTCCATGCATGAATTACGAATATTCTTTTTTGCTTTTGGTTATTTGGCTCTGGGTTGTTAAACAAATAATGATTGAGGGAATTTGCGGGCCAGAACTAGAGAAGCTCTATTATTGCCATTTTTGAAACTTAATTTCTAGGTTTTTCACTTATTCTTCTCTATAAGTACTCCTGAAACTTCACTAGATAGCTGCTTTAGGAGCCGTTTAGGATCTTCCTTCTTTTTTTATTGAGGAAACGTTTAGGATCTTCCTTGTTAGCCTAGGTGACTAAATGAAAATTGCTTTTTTATCAAAATATATCAAAAAGTTTAAAGTACACAACATTTTTCATGTTGACATGGCTTATTGTAAATTTGCAATTAGTGTACAATTAAATGGTATTACTGGTGGACTCACGTGAAAGTAGTGTTGTTCTAATCAAAATAAGTGAAACAACAAGAATATTGTGTCCCTAACAATATTATTCAAAAAAATATATACGTTTACTAGCAATTCTTCTTAAACTGAATATTGGAGTTATTCTAATGTTTGATTTTTGGGGAAATGTTACATTAGAACTTTATCATATGAACATTTCATCTGTAATTATCTTCTTTCTTTAGAGGAATGTTGAAATTTCAACTTTCAATTTATCTGTAATTATCAGTATATATGCCCCCTCATGTTCATTTGGTTCATAATGCCATTGAAAATGAAATGCTACAGTTTGATAGTACAGAATTAAAAATAAAAGAAGCCTTGGAATCAATAACCAAAAAGATAAATTCCATAGATTTATTTAAATTTTTTTTAATGAATCAAATAAATTCCATATCTTGCTCTAATTGGGATTTACACATGGTATTTGGGACCGGGTATGAGTGGCTAAAATGTGACTAGAAAGTGAGCTGCTTTAGGAGCCGTTTAGGATCTTCCTCTTTTTTTTTTTCTTTTTTTTTTGAGGAAACGTTTAGGATCTTCCTTGTTAGCCTAGGTGACTAAATGAAAATTTCTTTTTTATCAAAATATATCAAAAAATTTAAGTACACAGCATTTTTCATGTTGACATGGCTTATTGTAAATTTGCTGTTAGTGTACAATTAAATGATATTACTAGTGGACTCACGTGAAAGTAGTGTTATTCTAATCAAAATAAGTGAAACAACAAGAATATATTGTGTCCCTAACTATATTATTCAATAAAATATATACATTTACTAGCAATTCTTCTTAAACTGAATATTGGAGTTATTTTAATGTTTGATTTTTGGGGAAATGTTACATTAGAACTTTATCATATGAACATTTCATCTGTAATTATCTTCTTTCTTTAGAGGAATGTTGAAATTTCAACTTTCAATTTATCTGTAATTATCAGTATATATGCCCCCTCATGTTCATTTGGTTCGTAATGCCATTGAAAATGATTCATTTGGTTCGTAATGCCTTTGAAAATGAAATGGTACAATTTGATAGTACAGAATTAAAAATAAAAGAAGCCTTGGAATCAATAATCAAAAAGATAAATTCCATAGCTTTATTATTATTATTTTTTTAATAAATCAAATAAATTCCATATCTTGCTCTAATTGGGATTTACACATGGTATTTGGGACCGGGTATGAGTGGCTAAAATGTGACTAGAAAGTGAGCAGCTCAAGTCATTCGATAACGTGTAATAATTAGTAGTTGTGGAAGCAACAGAGAGTTTGTTTTGCATTTACTCCCAAAGCCCTTTTTTGAGGGGTTGGAATTAGCATGTGAGATGAGAGAGGTCCACTAGCGGTACGTACGTTACGTTTCTCCACCAATTCATGACCGGTCTCCACGTCTAGACTAATTTGCTTTTGCTCCTATTGGCTCTATTCTTACAAAAAGCAAGGGCCATTTATACGTTCAGGAAAAAGCAAAGTGAGACGAGGCGAGGCTAGCGAAACCAATCTTTGCCCTGTTACATCTTCAGGAAGAATAAAAATTGTGCCAAACATAACGGAATAAGACAAGCCAGACGGGACAGGAAAATTTTTGTGGAAAAGCATATGGTATATTGAACTATTGATATGACTTTGGGCGCATGAAATAATTTACCAATAAAAGAAATAAGGATCACTTGGTTGAATTTGTTGGTTTATTGTTTCTTGCAGGTCATAGAAACCGGTGGTGTTATGAACTCTTAGCTTTTGAGCTTCATTCTCCCATTAAATTTCATTTATACATTATTTCTATCTCAGTTTCAATTTTTGCAATAGTTTTTGTGTGTGTGTGCAATACATTTATTATGGATTTATAGTAGGAAAAAGATTAATTGCAACTTGCAATTAGAATTCCACATACTCCTTTCTCAAAAAGAATTCCACATACTCGTTTGTGTAATCTAGATCAACCTAATACATTCCCATGGGATTCAACATATTACTACCACACAACACTCTCACACAATCATATAATCCAATCAATACGATCAAGGGAATCATAATTATGTAGTTTCTTTTTCTTAGAACTTCATAGTTTGCATTAACTATTATCAGTATATATATAGTATACTATCTATGACTTATATCCTCATTTGCATTGGTATCTATGGAATAACACATACCGTACACGCTTAATTATTTTATTTATAAGATTATTATATCAAACTGGATTTTACTAAATAGAGTCCTAGAGGATGTGTCATCCACATATTGACAATAAAGCATATTCAAATCTTGAGTTGTTTAACAAGCTAAATTTAGCACAATGATGCGTTTTTCCTTCGTTTAGATCAATAATTTCATGACAATCAGGACGTGTGCAATTATTTGTTTTTCTTTGCCAGAGAGAGAGAGAGAGAGAGAGAGAGAGAGAGAGATGGGTTTTAAGTTTTACACTTTTATGATACTATAATGAGGTGGGACTAGTGAATCAAGAATCAGAAAATGCCCTAATAAATTACTCGATATTAAAGGGTGAGCAAAGAGATCACTCAAAAGCTAAATAAAGGATTTCAAAAACGCGCGTGATTCACATATATTCAATTTGCTTACTTAATGTCCAAATAATTCATAATAATGACCTGTTGTAGGATATTCAGGTCCTTCAAATTTTTCAAAAATAATTTGCCTGATTCTCTAATTAGACATTTGCTTATTTGCATCTACTAGGACAACTGCTAATAGACAATTGTTTCGTTCACATCTTTCACTTCGTGACTTTCTTGTCATTCAGATTTAGCACCAGCATGACCATCATAATCGATCTGATATATTTTCTAAATGTTTCTAGACTTCTATGAAATTAATAAAAAAAAGTTAAAGAGTGAAGTCGGATTATAAAGGCATCCTAGAAAGTAGAAACAATGTTCATCATAAATATTGAAAGATTTTTATTTATTTGGTCCTAAAAGATTACAATAATGGGTAGTCAATGTTTTAGAATAAACCAGTAAGTGCATGGGAAAGATGGTCATTCACTAGTTTATTGGAATTTGGTTCAATGTTTGATTCTAAATAAATTTATTATGAACAATTATAATAAATGTAGGGACCGGGTCTAATCACTTTCGCTATTGGAAAAGCGGATTCAGGCCCAACTAGCCCAATACAATAAATTTATAGAGAATGGGTTTAAGAACTAGGCCTTGGGGAGGATAACAACGAATAAACATGATCATGGGAAGACCAAGTAACAAGAAAATGGGCCTGGGGTGCGGAAATCTATCCTGGGCATCGGTCCGAGGAGCTATCTTGTTCCTATTATCTCTTTTGTGCTTAGCTACAGAGTTTACAAAGATGATACAGGTTGCTACAGTGTTTTCTACTTCCAATCTCCCATCTCATTTCTGGAGGAGTTCTTTACATTATATACCCTCCTTCGGTTGATCTTGGCCCTCCATTTGTTGGTCATGCAGGTCACTACTTGAGCGCTTGTCCTATCAGCCGCCGTCCCAAACCTTTTGTGAGTTGCGGCAACCAAAACAGCACTGTTTAGGGGTCATTTCCCCATTAATGCGGCCAGAACGTTAGTTGTGGGCATTTAATGTGGAGGTGACAGCTTCTCCTTGAATTGCTCTTCCTCCAAGCTCCCATGGCTGACCTGCGGTATTTGTCCTTTTTCTTGGGACGCTCTACAAAACTACCCTTGATGGCGTGCTGCTCTTCCCTTCTATGATCTCGGTTCGCCGAGGACATGATTGTCCTCGGCGATGCTTCCTGGTAATTAGGACTACCTTCATTCGTCCTCGGACATTTTCTCCTCCTCGGCATGGACTTTGGGCTTAGTATAAAGTGGGCCAGGGTGGCTAGACTCTTTGACCCCACAATAAATATGATAGTATGAAAGAATTTCATATACTTATCAATTTGACGTATATATTAAATAATCTAAATGCTATATTTAGATTAGTAATATCCAAATTTATTGAGTATTTAAGAAAAAAAATGTGAATTTTTATCCTAGAAAAATTGACTGAGTTGATAAACTAGTTTTACATATTTTTTGATTGAGTTTGATTCAACCAAATCCAATGAATTAAATAGTTTAATTTGATTCAATTATCTTAACAAATCAAAGGGGTTTGGAGTCTTTGGACAGTAAATAATAAGATTGATTCATGATTTAACCAATCCAACCTGATCGATTGTGATTTTTTATTAACAAAAACCTTTAATTATTTGACTTAATTAGTAAATTCTCCCTGTGCTGGGTTTGCTTCTTCCAGTCTGATCTTTGGGTAGCATTGCTTAATATAATTCTGTTATCTATAAGCTGTAAGGCATAATTTAGCCTTCATCTAAACTTCTCCTATTTTAGTTTTACTTGTCCATTGTAACAGGTGACCCAAAAAAAAAGGGTGGGAAAAAAAATCCCAAAGCCCATATAGCCAAATGCCTTTCCTAATTATGTAAACATAATTTAATAACAGTGTGATATTACTATAAGTTCTTGTTATGATTACTGAGACAAAGTTTGGCTATAAATCCCATTAAAAAAAATTAATATAACTACATATTTTGAAAATCTAACCTATTAAATTGTATGTTCTTAATACGTATGTCAAATTTTGTGTCAATTAGATGTTATTTACAATTCAATTTATAAACTTATTTTAAACTTAAAATTTAAAATTTTGATTGATGACATAGTTATTAATCTTTAATTTTATGAAAATTTTGCAAATTTGGAGGATTTATATTAAAAAAAAATGTTATCAAGTGATAAATTTGTTAAAATTCACATTCAAATGAAAAATATTAAGCGGAACTATCGGAAAATTTTTCATTTTAAATAACTATAAAACCATATGGATGGGTTGTACTTTTGGATTGAAGCCCATTGCAAAGAGATTTTCTTTAGTGTGACAGCCCAGTCAGACCCTAGATCTAAATTATGTGCAAACTGCAAAGTACTTTGAGAATGGACCATTCGGTGTGCAGGTGTAGATAATAATGGACGAAATTAATATTGATTAATTAAACAAGTCTAGCATTTTTTTATTTTTTTTTGTGGTAATCACAAGTCTAGCATGTTTGATACAGTTTAGTTTTGAACCTACAATCCCTTGTCACATTCAGAGTAACCTCCAACAAATGCAAAATCATATATGATTGTGACAACACATTCTTGTGGGTCCTCAAGTTTCTATTCTCCTCCTAGGAATTGACCCAACCCTGTCTCGGATAATAAATTTAATTAGACGTCACTCATCCAAACATGTTATAAGGTATGAACTTAAAAAACTGTCCAGACTTTTGTAATTCAACGGTGTTGTTCATTTTGTTTTGACAAGAACTTGAGTAATCCCACTTATTGCTTAAAAAATATGGTGCAAGAGTAATCCCAATATATTTATAATTTTATTTCACTAAGTTAAAGATGAATAGGGTTAATAAGTAAGTAGACTATTCACACACGAACCCAACCTAGTGGTTGTTAGATTCTTTTATGGGTTAAGTTTTTGAATTCAAATCTTTGGGGTTGACCGACGACATGACCGTTGGTTTGGTTTAAGAACTATTACTTTTCATGGTTTGAAATCACTAATAAATTCCTTTTGATGTGGTTGAGGTGATGAGGATATGACTTAACCAATGCAGATTGCATCGGCTCTTCTAATACTTGATATTAAAGCCACTCAAATAATGTTAGAAATACAAAATATTTCCAAATTGCTAAGATGATAAGTTTCTGTGAGAGATACATTATTTTCATACGAAAACTTTTATTTACGCTAATCACTGCATGCCAATATGCCACTTTAACAAATGTGAAAAAACATTTGTGTCTTTAGACTACGCAGACCATCAGGGTTCATTTCAAAGTAAGTCCCATAACTTTCCCAAGACCTAAATATTTTAGCTATCACCTTCTAGTCTTCTACTGTTCTACGTGACATGAATAATTCTAGATAGTTTAATTAGCCTGCAAGTGTGACTGTTACTAAACCTTTGTGCCAAATGAACTGGCATAGTTTTCACTATGTTGTTCATGGTTATTTAAAACAAGCAGATGACTTGTCTTCAATGCTAGCTTTTACTTCCCTCACTTTCCCACCTACTCTCTCCCAATATCTTATTTACATTGATGCAGTCTTTCACCCTCTCCTATAACTCTTTGCCTTTGCTCTACTCTCTTTATTTTCTTTCTCTTGTAGAACTAGTACTACAGCAAGCACAACAACATGGATGGAGTGAGGAGTGATGTGAAGGTGGTAGAGAGTCCAAGGAGAGTAAGGGTTTTTGATGCCTTCCTGAGACTTTTTGCGTTGGCCTTTACACTGGTTGCAGCAGTTGTGGTGGGTGTTAGCAAGGAGACCGAGATTGTTCCTATCACTATTACACCAAGCTTACCCACCTTGCATCTTCAATTCACTGCAAAGTGGCAGTATATGTCTGCTTTTGTGTAAGCTTGTCTCAAACTTGTTTCTTGTTTATACATGCTATGGTTCATTTCATTGTTCCATGTAGAACTTTTTGGATCCCTAGCCACTACTGTACTGAAAATAGTCCAATCATTGATCTTCTATTTCCGAAGAAATCAAACCATGTGTTTGTTTATACTATTGAGATCATCATAAACTCTATAGCTTTCATCTCAAAAATACATATAAAAGAAAGTGCATTATGTAATATAACAAAAGTTTTATGGTTTTGAAGATATATGCTTTTAAAGAATCCTTTTATTTTTAATGTTTTCGTTAAGCACTTGGTATTTGACAATACAAATGTTATGACAACTAATGCGTATGTGATAGCCTGATAAGCACATACTGAAAAAGAGTCATTAAAATTTAAGATGTCCAATAAGTTTAGGGACAATATTTTGTATAATGTATTTCATAACTACTGATGTGACCATATGTGATTGATGCATAAAAAAGTTTATTAGTATATTTTTGTGAAAATGATGTTCTTTCCGATTATAACTTGTCATCTTCCCATGTTCTGAAAGAGATTACGTTACTCACAGTATTCTAAGAATTGCTTTGGTATCAAATAGGGACCCTAATTCTTTATTACCCTTGCAAATATATAGGTACTTCTTGGTATCAAATGCCATAGCATGTTCATATGCAGCAGCATCTTTGGTATGCTCATTGGCAGTCAGCTCAAGCTTCAACCAAGATGCAGTAGTATTGGTATTAAGCATTCTAGACCTTGTCATAATGGCACTACTCTTCTCTGCAAATGGTGCAGCGGCTGCAATTGGAATCATTGGCCGTGACGGGAACTCACACGTGCAATGGAGAAAGGTGTGTGATATGTTTGGTGCCTTTTGTCACCACTTCACTGCTGCCTTAGTTCTGTCCCTGATTGGTTCTTCTGCCTTTCTTTTGCTTGTGGCCTTTGCTGTTTTGGGACTTCACAAGAAACCAAAATGAAAAATAGGGTTGTTGGTAAATTAATTATACGAAGTTAGGTTTGGTGTAAGAAAGCTTGTTATGTGCTGGTACTTTACTAGTAGTAAATGTATGTGCAACTTGGCATTCAAAAGTTAAAAAAGAAGAAGAAGAAAGGACTAGTAAATGCTTTTCTGTGTGCTAATTGAATTCGATGCCAAACAGCTGGTTGGTGTGGTTTATTAATTGATGCTTCTATGTAGAACCAGCCCTAGATATTTTGGAGCTTAGAGCGAGAACTAAAAATGAGGTCATTTTTATACTTATATATATTAATTAAATTAATATTTATTTAATATTTTTATATTATAATATATTTCATTTAAAATCTATTTTTCTTGCTTTTTGAGATGCAAATTGACTAATTAAATTTTTGTATTCAAGTTCTTCTAACATCTCATTTTTAATCGATAAGAGCATCCACAACAGTGGAGCTAAAATTTTAGCTATTTAGCTCTACCAAAAGTTACTTTATCTATTATACTTATACATATGCTGCAGCAGTGGATCTATTTTAACTTTCAACATAATAAAATAATATAATCATCACAATAAAATAATATTTCTACTACAATAAAATAATATATCACCACCACCACACAGCACAAACATCCACCACCACCACCACCATCATCATCATCACTACCACCACCACCAGCAGTCCACAGCAGAGAAAAAAAAAAAAAAAAAAACCCACACCCAACACAGCACAAACATCCACCACCACCATCACCAGCAATCCACAGCAGAAAAAAAAAAAAAAAAAAAAAAAACCCAAATCCTCAATCCAAACCAAACAAAATCACCAACCGGAGACAAACCCAGCACAAATCGGAGACAAACCCACACGTCGATATTGCCCATGCTGTCAACATCCTCGCCAATGCTTTGGTTTCCGATTACGCTACATCGGAAAGTGACGGTGAAAGAGGAGAGTGACGGTGAGTTTATCGGCGGCTTGGGACAGCTGGGTCAGGTCGGCGGCGGTGAATGAGGGAGATTGAGAGAGTGACGGTGAGAGAGGAGAGTGACGGTGAGTTTATCGGCGGCTTGGGATGGCTGGGTCGAGAGTGATTGAGAGAGGATAAGAGCTTGAGAGAGTTTTGGGAGAGTGAGAGCTGAGTGATTTGGAGAGTCTGAGTGATTTGGGAGAGTGAGAGCTGAGTGATTTGGGAGAGGATGAGAGCTGAGTGACTGAGAGAGAGAGAGAGAGAGGCACGGAGTGAGAGAGAGGATGAAATAATTTTTTAATGGCGGGTAAGAATAAAATAATATATATTTTTTTAGCTCTCATGAACAGTGCACATCTATCTTTAGATGTGCACTGTAGCGAAGAAGCAAAAAAATTTGGCTATAGCTCCACAGCTGTAGCTCTATTTTTGTGTTTGAGGAGTTAAAATATAGCTATATAGTAATATAGCACCACTATTGTGAGTGCTCTAATATAGTTAATCCACTTAATCTTTCCGAAGGCATTGTCGATCTTAGATATGATTTTATTAATTTTAATTTTGAAAAACTACTTTCTGCAGAAACTACTGTAACAGGTATTGTTAGTAAAATCCTATAAGCAATGCATGTATTTGAAAATGAATCTAATCTTTTTATATAATTTAGTATGTCAATTAGAGTATAATATTTTATTTGTAAAATTTATTTTAAAACGTTTAACTCTAAAAATAAATCTAAACCATCAATATCATAATAAACATCATGTTTGAGAAAATTTTCAAGTTTAAGACAGTATTTTTGTAAACTATCATCATCTAGTAACTTCAATTTTATGAAGTTAAATAGAAAACCAAAAATATCTTCATATATTTGAAATTGTTCAAATCTATTCTCAATTGAACTAATTGCTTTATCTACTATATGTAAAAAATAATCAATTCTAAAAGATTCTTCAGCAGAATGTATTGTCTCATTATGAACATTTCCATCAAATTGTTTCTTTCTATGAATTATACGTTTCTCACGAAATACATGTTCTATTTCCATTTCCAATGCAATTTTATTAGATGAATTCATTCCAGACGTAAATCCATTTTCTCATTATTTTCATTTTCTTCTAAATTATTTTGAAGTTTATTATCAAGATTTGTTGTATTGCAAAATTGAACATCATTGTTATTTTGCAATTGTATTAATTATTTCATAATCTTCTAACTCTTTTTGGTGAATTTCTTACTCATTTGTGATATTTTCATCTAAATTTTGTGTTATATTTTATTTATTACTAATAACAAATTTATCCATTGATCCTTTTTGAAACTCAATTAATTTTTCTTCTTTATTTCTTTTTTAAAGTTTTTCATATTCAGATGCATATTTTCTAGTAGACATTTCTAATCAAACAATATATTTATAAAGACTAAAATAAAAAATAACTTTCAAGTGTAGAGCAAATGAGAAATAAAACCTGATTTATATAAAAAGTATTGTTGTAATTTCACCGAACAATAACAAGTTTTTAGCAATCTCAACCTATATAAATAAAGACTTATTCAATATATTACCACTAACTAATATAAATATATATATATATATATATATAAACACAAGATTAAAATTAAAAAAAAAAAAAAAATTTAAGCACAAGCATAACAAAATTTTAAGCACAGCCATAACACAAAGCTTATTAATAAGACCCACACACAAAAAAACACAAAACAAATCCTATCTATAACCCAAAAAAAAAAAAAAAAACGCAGGCTTTATTAAAAAAAAAAAAAAATTGAAGGCCCAAACAAACGTGAAACGTCTAGGCAACCATAAACAAAACAGGCCCAAATGCCCAATCTTATTATCTTAACAAATAAAATGAAGAGAAAGCCAACTAGCCAAGTGAAGTGCCCAAATATTTATATCTGATATGGTGAGCAGTTGAGAGAGGTTGATAGCAGAAAATTAGATTCAAAGAAAGAACGAGAGAGGCGGAGAAAGCTTGTTTGAGCAATTGAGAGAGGCGGTCTAGGCGAAGGAAGCTTGCTTGAGCAGTTGAGAACAGTGGAGAGAATATCAGAGAAAAAATGAGAGACAGAGAGAGGCGGAGAGCAGAGAGAATGAAGCATAGGGAATGGTAAAATTTTTAGGGATTTGAGTTGTTTTATTTGTTTTGATTTGTGATTGTTTTGTGGTTAATCTCTTAGACCAGATGTGTAGTTTATCTTGTTGATTTTTGGTTTGTCTAGAGGATAATAATGTTATTTTTGGGTAATGATTTTGTTTAGAACCAATGTTTAACCGGATCTACCAAATTTTTTGTTTTTTGGTTAAAAGGATGTGCTAGATTTTTGTAATTCATCTGAAACTATTTTTTTTTATTATATTTATTTTTTTTGCCTCTACTACCCCTTCTTTTCTAAAATTTTGGGGCCCCCCTTCCACTTGGGGACCTTAGGCAATTGCCTAATTGGCCTAGTGGAAGGGCTGGCCCTACTTCTATGAAACAGTTGCAATATAGTATGAACTTGATTATTTTAGATATCACATGGAAGAACAGGATAGGACTAACATAGATTTAGAAAGTTATTAATGTTTTTTTATTTTTAGAAAGTTACAATATCCTGCTAACCCTACAATTCAAACTCTTTCCCCCTTAGATCTCCAAACACTTTATGCATGTATGAAAAAATGTCAATTAAATTCCAAAACTCTTGACAAAAAGTTACTAACGTGGTAATGTTGTTATTTGTTATAATTCTCTTTACCACAAGTGAGGGAGGGAAAATTGAACCCAAATTTTTGACATAAAGATAATTTGAATAATTTCATCCAACCACAAAACTTTTAACACAAAATCTAAAGTTAAAAATAACGCAAATTGGTATATCACATGGATTAAAATATGTTGGCCTTCAGACTAAGTAATTAACAGTACTTCTCCACAAAGTTTGGGTGATAAGATAAGCTATCCAATGGCCTGCCCTAAATTCACGTAGAGAGAGTCGTTTCAGTCAATATGCGGAGCCACACTATGTTGGGAGGGCCCCCAAATTTATGAAAATTTGTTTTTTAATGTATGTAGGTTTTAAACCGTTATAAAGATGGACAAAATTTAACTACAAAATTGGCTATAGTTTAAGGCTTCATACTCAATAAAATAGACATTATTACATATTTTGAAAATCTAATAGTTGAATTGCATGTTCTTTATACTCTTAATATACATATAAAATTTTGTGTCAATCGGATATTATTTACTATATGATCTATAAGTTTATATTTTATACGTAATTTTAAACTACAAAAACTTGTAATTTAAACCATTTATTGATAACATACCTATTGATCTTCAATTTTCTAAAAATCTTGCAAGTATAGAGAATATAATAAGAAGATGTATTCTAATGGTAGACTTGTCAAAATTCACCTTCAATACAAAGATATTGAGAAAGATTGTAGTTGTAGGCTACAATCAATTTTGTAGTAAATTTTGTCTTTACACATATTCCACGTCCAATGAGCAACCAAAGGTAACTTTTGTTTAATTTAAAATTGTGAATATAAAAAAGCTAATAAAATTGTGAATATAAAAAAGCTAAAGGTAAATTGTTTTCGATGAACACCGTTGAGAATTTTATCATATGAGCAACCACATCTTCACAAAGTCTTGGGAATTAACCATTCCTATTCTATATTCCTACATAAAGAACACAACAATACCATATGATTTCAATTTGACCAAAATTTTCAGTTGCCCCAAAAGCCTAAAGATGAGACAATTTTTTATTTTATTTTTAAAGTAAGTATATTACTACATAAATAATCACGTCTTGCCATTTAAATTGTCTATAAATATCAATACAAATGAAAATCAATTGAATTTAACCAAACTCTTGGTAATAGAAGAAAAATTAAAAGAAGTGCATATAACTCTAGAGAGTGGCGTGGGTTTGGGGATCCCCTAATTTTGTAGATACAAATTATTTTCCATGTAAAATTAATGTAAGCCTAAAGTAATCTACATAGGAAGCCATTGCAATTTGCATCTATTGATTTTTATTCATCCCTAAAAATAAAAATAAATAAAAATCTACACAGGAAGCCCATATACTTGGTTTAAAATTTTAAATAGTTGAATTACTTTCAAGTTGGAGTAATGCTCTCCTATTGATTTTTTTTTTTTTTAATAAATTTTTTTTTATGGAAGAAGTAATGCTCTCCTCTATCAATCATTGCGCAGCCAGGTCATGATGATATTTAGAACTTAGAACCTGGATGGCTCACAGGGACAATTTAGTCCGTCAACGAACAAAATATTCGTTTGGCTTTGGCAGACGAAACAGAAGAGTCCCACATTGAAAAGACATGACATAAGATAGTGCTTTATATTATTTAGCGTAGCAAAACAGTATACGACCTTACCCGAACTGTTGAATAGGATCTGTTCTATAATAACGTACGTTTCTTTCCTAGATCACAAGTGGATGAATTGTGGCCGTGTGATCAAAGCGTGATTGATTAATGGTTAGATGAGTTCGTGGAGTCCGGTCCATTGAGCCGTAGAGGATCGTTCTCAGTTGGTTCATCCAGTTGGGATGGTCACACGGCTGTCTGACAGGTCTAAATATCTTTCTGCCATTTTTTTATTATATGTGGCTATCATTTATTGGCTGGGGCCCTTTTAAGAATAACTCCAAACTTAATTGCAATTAAAATGCTCTTGTAATTATTATTTTTTTTTCATTTTTTGAGTATATTAAATATTTATTTTCAAAATGTTTTTGTTTGATTGCAATTAGAGTTTCTTGTAGTTTTCAAGTATTAAAAATTTGTTTTTGAAACGTGGATCTTAAATTTCAATCCTCAAATCCAAATGCCAAATGTCTAAAGGTGAAAAAATTGTGATAATTGGTGACTTTAGACTTTAGTATGGGCACCAATGGACCAAGTCAATTTAAATAATTAATATTAAAAAGATAAATTTTTGCAAATTTTGTCCAAAACTTTGATATAATAATCCATATTAAATTAGAATGGAACAACATTCACACAATCCTCTAGCGCAAAGAGCAGTTGGTTTTGTTCATAGTGCCATCATGTCATGTATTTGAAAAATGATCCTCCCAAGTTTGTATTAAGTGCATTATAGGCAAGCTTAATTAGAAGGTAATGGTAGGTTCTAGTTAGCTTAACTGGTAAAATCTCTAATGGTTGAATAAGAGATTTGGAGTTCAATCACCGTTTACACAAAAAACTAATTGGTGTCTTAATCTGATGATAAAAAACTATTATCATGAGTGGATGCCTTAATTAAAATTTTCTAAAAATAAAAAATTAGAAGGTAATGATAAAACCAGTGTCTATACCACAAAAAAGGATTTTATCACCACACCCTCGAAAACCATCTTCTCGTATCAAAAATATGGTTGGATTAACGTTTGAGTCTTTGGCCATTCACACTTATGCCTTTTGCCTAGCAAAATAATCTAGTAAGGTTTGGTAATTCTCAATCTGCAATAGTTTTGTGGTTTGTAATCCTCTTGGTTGTGGTATATCTGGACCAAACCTTAGATTATATGTGTTAAGGTCATGACCATCATCGGACTTTACGCACTGTGAGAATCTTCCATTACTAATATGAGTTCTATTTGAGTCCCATACCAAATGTTCTGGTAACTACACTCATCTGAAGTGCATGTTCCTACTATCAATGGTGCAAATGAAAACCATATCTAGCATGATGGTCTCAAAGTTGCCTGTGCTGGATGTAAAACTAAAACGGAAACTTTCATTAAGAAAAATGGCAACAAAGGCTGAATCTTCCTTGTACTTGGAATAAAAGAAGCACAAGTTCCCAATGCAATGATTTGGTATGCAAAGTGAGTGTTGGTTACAAGGGAGAGGCTTATAAAATTTGGACAAGCATTTAGTCGTAACTCTTTTCCAACTAAGGCACATTTCAGCACATAATCAGTTACTATCATATAGGATATAGCTACTTTATACAGAATCCGACCAAAGGTAACTTTTGTTTAAGTGAAAATTGTGAACATAAAAAAGCTAATGATTTTTCTAGATTTTACATTTAACTTAAGTGAAAATTGTGAAATCCAAAAATACTTTCCAAGCTTTAGCTTCAAAAGCTATTACATATACAAATAGTAATTCGTTTCACCTGATGAAAGAGAAACTTGTTTTACTAATAATTAATACAATGGCAGTAAACAAAACAAGATTAGCAATTCTGATGTTACAACTGCCTACCTGTAGTATCCATCTTAGCAAAGCGTCCCTTGATTCTTATCCTGCTTTCTGCCCGAACCTTCCGTGATTCATACCTAATGTGCTTTTCATACCTGTTGTTTCCACATAATGATCATCATTATACTAGGTCCAAATGTGATTACAAGATGAAAAATGTGAGCCGCATATAAATCAATAAGAAAGAATTTAGCAGGATAACTTTAGAAACAAGAAGACATCCATTGTGTGAACTTACCCCGGAGAAAAAAAAAAATCATTTTCGTTCCTACTTATTCAGTAACCTCAACTTTTAACATTGATGAGAGCATGATAACATTCCAATTTCAATATTTCAGCTCATGCCATTTTAAAGCTAACATAAATCAAAGCAAACTCCAAAACCTTACAATTGTAACTTCGAGAAAAATATGTACCATGTTTTGGAAACATTTTAAGTTCTTGAAATTTTTAAGAGGCTCAAAATGAAACACTTCAGTGATCGATGGACTTCGAAAAAAATTCAAATATTTGAGAAGTCATACATTTGTGGGCAAAGTGTGGGGCTATGATACCTCCTTGTTTTCTTCTTCTCTTTGTATCGTGATAATGCAGAGTCCCTCTCCTGGCTATTCAACTCATGTGAAGCAACCCTTTGAAAAGCTGACGAGGTTTCAGATTTAACAGGATATCGTGAATGTCCTTCACTACCATCATTGGCATGAGTGACACTGCAACTAATATCTGAATGCTTGTCAGGAACCACATGACTTTCCTCAAGGTAGCTTCTTGTTGATGAATTAGGAAGAAAAAAATGATTTGCAGCCTCACTACTACCAGTACAGCACTGAAATGCACTTGCCTGCACAATAAGGAAAACATTTAAACTTTCCACTTTTATTTTGTTGAAAGAATACATCATATTCATAAACAAGATAGCGAAATTGGAAGAATTCAAAGATCTAACAAGTTCTCTAATGGCTGAACAAACTCAAGCCCCAACAAACATTAAAGAAATGAAACTATAAGTTATAACACAAAACAGATAGGGTGCATTGGTATAGAATCTAACAATGATCTTTAGTTTATCTGAATAAATAACATGCTATGTTGGTATTTTATGTCTCCAAACTCATTTAACATAGAAAATTTTAGGTTTGAGAAAGTGAGATGTCCATTTGGTGATCTGATTTTTCACAAGAAAAGCAGTAGAGTTAATGAATCAGATTGACATACATGGACTATTACTCCATCATATCTTACATCTTACAAGACACAGGTATCAAATCCTGTTACTTCATTTCACAATGACATGATTGTAGGATATGTCACTACTTGGCAAGGTGATTCAGTAATGAAATTAGCAAGTAATGTACGGTAAGATTTAAACTAGTAAGTAAGATTATCCACTTGGGAAACTGCTAGTTTGACTCAGAAAGGACCACGGCAAGAACTAATTCACAAGTAAAGATCTAATTCTTACCGTAAGAGATATATCAGCCCATTAGCATAAGCCCAAGCCTAATTCTACTTTGTGTGCAAGCCAAGTCTCCTACTTGTACTAGAAGTTTATTAGTCTAGAGTTTATTCTACTATATATACCTATGTTATAGTTCATTGTAATACAGGTTTTATACTACACTCTTATATAATAAAGATGTGGGTTTCCTCCGTGAATGTAGCTCGTAAGGCTGAACCACGTAACCCTTGTGTTCTAGTGTTCCTATTTATGCTTCCCTCTTCCATATCTATTCAAGCATATTCAACATGGAATATATCATAGTTAATATTTAACATGGTATTAGAGCCACCTTCCTGTGGCCATGGTTCTTTGGCTTCCCACTACTACTTTGATTCTCCGGTAAAGTCATGCCACCGTTAGAAGTCGCATCAATACTGCATGACCATTGCCTTTCTCAAACTATCGTCACAGAGCCAAACTTTATTTAAGGGATCTTCTCAACCTTATCAAATCTCAAGCTTCCATCTTGAGTTTGAGAAGGGGTGTTAGAGATATATTAGCCCATTAGCATAGGCCCAAGTCTAATTCTGCTTTGTGTGTAAGCCAAATCTCCTACTTGTACTAGAAATCTATTAATCTAGGATTTAATCTACTATATATATATATATATATATATATATACCTATTTTATGGTTCATTGTAATACAGATTTTGTACTACACTCTTATATAATAAAGATGTAGCCAAGGGTTTCCTCTGTGGACGTAGGTCATAAGGCTGAACCACGTAACACTCGTGTTCTTGTGTTCCTATTTTATGCTTCCCTCTTCTGCATCTATTCAAGTATATTCAACTTGGAATATATCGGCTTAAAAAAAAAAAAAAAAAAAAAAAACTTTGGAATATATCATAGCTAATATTTAATACTTACAATTCCTACACCTTAAATTGGTGATCAAGAAGTAAAGAATAAAAACAATAACGCAATACATATCAAATGAGAAGATATAATGACAAGGAGTTCCATGTTAGACAAATGTACAAAAGAAAGCTTGAATATGGAAAATAGCAATGTAGCAAGCATCAGAAAACAGTTTGCAGAATACCAATAGAGTAAGAAGTTTACCTCAAATCTAGGAAAAACAAATGGCTCTGCATTATGTGCAAAACCTGTAACCATATCTCCTTGTTGTACATTTTGTTCAGACAGCAGTGGTTGGAAACCAGTGAGGGGTTCAGCATCCACATTTTCACAATTCAAGTTGGGTTCCAACTTTACCAATTCACGAAGCTGATTGATTATTTCGTCCTTGTATAGCCCACAAGCAGCATTACGATTCTGATTCAACAACATAACCCAGAACCAAGTCAAAACTGCAGTAGTCTAACAGAAAATTTTATAGAAATATTTAACATTCCATATAATCACATATCCAAGAAAAACCTCAACCAAAATCAAATAAACCCCAGCAAAAGAACCTGAAATTCAATGTCAAAACAAAATCAGAAATCATCAGATTCAATTACTGTAAGAATAAACAATACATTGCTAAGCCAAAAGGAAAGAGTTCATTAAAAAAAAAAAATCATATCATACAAATTTTTAATTCACAAGAACCCCATAAGTAAAAACCTACACTTAGTCTAACACTAATAAAATGGATTATACTTAGTAAGAATCATAAATGACCAATTAACGTAATACTTGTGGATTAATAGCTCAAACTTAATACAACACCAGACTTACTAGTTCATTTCTGGTGGTTCATATCACTTTTCCTCTGTTTTCTCAGCACTCAGAAATCAAATAAAACAACAACAACAATATCAAGATTTAGTCCCAAAATTTTCGGGGTCAACCATGGATCCCCAACATACTAGTTAGAGTTGACTAAATGTATTCTTTTACGACAACCAAATAAAACAACTTAATTTATTTAAAAGATAAGAAATAAAGCAACAAGTTAGATAATTGACCTTGGGCAGAGGAGGAACTCCCATAGCCTGAAAATCATGCTCCGAACTCGTCGAACTAATCAAATCATCAAGACTAACAGCACAAGGAGTATCCCAAACCAAAAAATCCGAAAGCCCATCAAAACCATCACCACCACCAGTGCTCTCATCCTTCAAAAACAAAGCTTTATGACCCGTCTCTTCAAACCCAACAATACCCAACAATTCATGCACAGAAGGACACCCAGTGAACCCCTCGAGTGGCCTCCTATTGTGCACTTGTAAAAGTGAGAGGCTGTGGCGTTCCCAGTCACAGTTCTGGCACAGAACAGAGCACTCTGTAGAGCAGAAAATGGAAGCAGGGGAGGAGTCACAGGAATCACAGAGACGTGAGCGAGTGTGCTTGGAGAAGAGCTGGTTGGTAGAGTGGACTTCACGGTCACAGAGGAAGCACAGCTTGGCTGAGTCTGCTCGGCAGTAGAGAAGAGCTGTGGTTTCTGAGCAATAGTCACAGAGTCGCTTTTGAATTTGAGGGCTCATGATGTTTTGGTCTTGTTGTTTTATTTGAGCTCGAGAGTCAGTCATTTCTTGCTTTATGTTTCAAGGGTTTTGGGTATTAGAGCTCTGTGTACTTTTTTGCTTTCTCTGTTCCTTCAAATCAACAAGAAGAAGAAGAAAAGTCCATTATTGCATGCTTTTCTTTCTTTTCTTCTTCTTCTTTTTTTTCCAAAGGGTTTAGAGGTTTGTCTATTTATTGCTTCAAAGAAGGAGAAGAAGAAGGTGGGTAGTTTGAATGTTGTAGCTTTGAAACAGCGCTAAGTAGGACAACATCATAAATAGTATGACTATACGCGAGAGAGAGAGAGAGACTTGTTGTCTTGTTGAGCAAGAAGTATCTTGAGCATGTAGTTGAGATCTTTTATTAATTATTTCACTTTTGATTGGCCACTTTTTTCTCATCATAATTTTGCCATAATTCTTACTTGAAGGTAGAAAAATTGTAGCAAAAGTAGCCATAATTATTACTATTTTTTTTTTTTTTGGGCTGAGATTTGAAAGCTAAAGGAGTTTCCAATCTCAACTTTTTTGTCACTCAAAAGGGTTTATTATTTACTTGCTTTCTTAGCTAAGAAGGTGGATGAAGTCGTTGAAGTACAAACTTCCAAGGCCTATTTTGGCCCGCTCTCATTGTCAAACCACTCCCTCCTAAAAGAAATTTTATCTTATTATATAAGCTAAGTTCCCAAACTACTAGTTTGAGAAATTTGGAGGTGGTAATTTATTGTGAAAAGTAGCCATCTAATTTGGCGATTGAAGTAAACATGTAGTACCCACCAAAGTTATTTAGGCATACCACCAAGACAATAGGATTTTGGGAGTAATTCAAACAGCTTATGGGCCACTAGTATAAGAGAAGCACAATATTTAGGTACAGTATTTAGATGCTATTCTTTAAGTTTTCTTTTTAAGATTTTGCTATGTGAATTTTTTCTCATAAGGTGGAAGTGTGTTTTTTAGTTAAGTAGACACATGGCTAAATCTTAAGAGAGAAATCTAAAGAACATCTCCTAAGCTTTACCTAAGTTTTGTCCATAAGAGAGTGTTTATTTGGAAATAATTTATTTATTTTTTTTAGAGAGTAGAAACAATTTATTTAGTTGAAACTGAAAAACTTTTTGCTGAAAGTACTGTAAATAAAAGTAAAAGTTAGCTGAAATAGTACAGTAAGACCCATAAATAGTGTCAAAAAGTGCAGTGGAATCAATAAATAGTAGCAAAAAATAAATTGAATAGTAAAATAAGCAGTCAAAAATAATCAATGCCTAACGCACACAAAGTATGTTATTACCGTCGACACAGATTAAGAACTTTGTGGCTCAATGATATTTCTCTGTTCTTTACATGAGTAGAATATGGATTTGAATTCCTCCTCATTTGTTGCCCAAAAAAAAGTCAACTGTTGACAAAGCAAGATTTTCACCATAAAGATAAACTAACAAAGGATATTTAACATAAATTTTCACAAATTAAAATAATATCCTCAAAAATTCATGTGACTTTCAGCAGTTATATGAATTCAAAAGATCAACCAGCACTTCAAAAGTTCTTTCCAAAATATGACATTAGCAAAATAATTCACCTAAAAGTATAATTAAGCTTTTCTCATAACTGAACCCGTTGTCCAGCCTTCAGCCAAATGGCTTGTGCAAAAGAGTTATCCCAAGAATAAATGAATGCAAAAAGTTTAGTTATGATGGCAAATTATTGGGAATCTTCCTCTCTTGCCAAACAGTGAAGTTGCTGCATGGCCTTCGGAACCCTTATTGTTTAATTTAATCTATAATTTTGGCAAGTTGCCTTTTATATATATATTTGCATGTGGTGCAAATTAAAAAGAAGAGTGAAATGCTATTGGGAGATTAGACCATTGATGCAAATATTAAAAACTGAACTGCCTATTGCAAAGCAGCATCCATTGATGCTAGTATGTCAAAGATTAATGCCTCTTCATTATTAACACTAGATGATATCCCGCGCGATGCGCGGATTACTTTACAATTTTATTTGAAATCATTTTTATGTATATTAAAATCTACCTATAATACTTAATACTTATTTTTTTGTATAATATTTATGTTTGCCCACAATATTGTTAATTTTGAAACTTGATTTTCTTAAAAAAAACTGTATAACACTGTAAGATTATAATATATTATAATATTTACTGTTAAAAATAGATTTTATTTTTCAAACTGATTAAATGATTTTGAAATCTACAAATAAGAATTTAAAGTATATAATACTTTTATATCCTAAAATTACATAAATTTTAGCAACCTATCAAACACTTTCTCAACCACTCTATTCTCACAACCAAATATAGAGACCTTGATCACAAACACCCAATTAATTATCTCAATGAAATTAAGGAAATCATTTGTAAGTATCAACATAAAGAGAACGTGATTAAACAAAAAAAAATTTGCTAAAAACACATTTATTTATTAAAATTCAATCGTCTTTAGTTGGGCTTTCATATCCTTTAAAAAAAAGCGAAAAACACTTTTAAATCACCATTGATTTTTGTTGTTATCACTGTGGCTCATACCGCACAAAATAGAAGTAAAATAAACTTACAAAGAAACCTACAAATTATGAATTCTAACACAAAATTTTTTTTTTTAAAATAGCTAACTTCATAAATAATCAATTAGATGTTTCTTTTTCTTTTTCTTTAGTTCTAAAAAAATACATTTATAACTTTCCCAAACCAAAATTTCAAATGATACTACAACGTTGGAGTTATGTAAGTGTCATTGAAAGGTTGAAAGTAAATGACATCATTTTTTGTTTAAGCGTATTTGAGATGGGATGGTATGAAAGGCTATGGACATGTGTATATAAAGGAGTACAAGTGAAAAGGGTGAATGGAAATGCAAAGAGTTTTTTGTGTGTGTGAGAGATGAAAAATCTTGAAACATTGAATCAAATAAAACAAATAGTAGTCTTAAAACATTGAATAATAATGTAACAAAAATAATTTTGAAACATTGAACCAAATGAAATAAAGAGTCTCTATTTTAAATTTGTTTTTATCTTTAATGTGGTTTAAGAGTATTTCAATTCTCTTTATAGAGTGCGCCACATGGCAAGATCTCATGCTCTTTCGCATGAGGTCTCTGCTTTTATATATATATATATATATTGATGATTGATGTGTTCAAAGGACACACTAATGGTCTCTTTCCTCAAGTTTCTACTCTTTGCATGGCTAGCTCAAAGAAATTTTTATCATTCAGAGAAGGACAAAAAAGAACTTCATTTTCAGCCAGAGTCGATATTTAAGCTTGTGGGACACACAATCTTCGCTGGAAAATCTGATCGAAGGCGATGAGACCTGCACTAATTAAAAGGCAAGCGAACCACATCAAAGGAATTTGTGTGTAATATAAATACTGTGTCGGTATATAGTTTTAAAGGTTCACATGTAACGTTGGTATCATCATAAGCATGGGGTCCTCTACGTTCATGAATGGCCACCTTATGTACAACAAAGCCTATTTTGTCAATAACTTGAAAATTGAGTTTGCACCTACATGTACTCTTTCAAACCTCATGACTCATTCCTAACTTTTTCTTCATTTCATGTCATTTCGTATTATGGGTCCATTTTACACTCCCAAATTTCATGTGATATAGGCTAATGGCCTGTAGGCCGACTAGGGTTCTAAATGTCACAGTAACCTATCAAAAAAAAAAAAAAATCATGTGATAATTGAAAAGGATAGGATATGGATATTGATTTAAAAATAAAAATCATGTGATATAGATAGGATATTGATATCTAATCAATCATAAAGCTCCCTAGAAATCTGTCATAGTGTTAAGTATAATTTAGTTGTCAAATTTGCCTTTTCTTTGACTCGTATAAGCCTAGTTCATCAAATGCCAGTCCTAACTCCTAGGTGCGGTTTGGATAGAGATTATTTGTGCGTCTTGCGTTTTCTATTTCATGTTTCTCCTTTTTTTTTTTTTTTTGCACGCGTTTAGGAGACAATTTTCAATGTTATGGCTACTGTTTATGTACGGTTCATGAACAGTAGCTGCACAATTTGACTTTTCAGCCTTTTTCAGCACATTAGTGGGTTCCGTGTACTGTTCACGGGACCCACAAACCTCACTTTTCAGCAATTTTTTCATTAAAAATGGGTCCCACGGTACTATTCACGCATTTAAAAATTATTTTGCTACAGTGTTTTCAGTTTTTAGTTTTCAATTTCAACAAAATAAGTTCTATCCAAACAGACCCCTAATATACATGTAACGTACTCAACACTCGATAATTTAAATACTCCCTCCGTCACAGTTTGTTTATTCTCTATTCTATTTTAAAATGTTTCAAAATATTGTCATGTTTCTAAAAATAAAAGTTATTAATTTACCAATGTTCCTATTATATCCCTACTTTATTTTCAAAACTATTTGAAAAGAAAACTAACAAATATTTAAAAAGTCATTCTAATTGGGACACCTTTTTAGTTGCCTCATTAAGAATAACTCTTTTTTAAAAAAAAAAAAGCTAATAAATTTATTTAAGGGTAGTTTTGTAAACTTATACATTTTTATGAGGTAAACAAGACAATAAATGATCTTCCCTAAAAAAATTTGACTTTTCAAACAGGATAAACAAATTGGGACGGAGGGAGTATAAGAAATAGGGAAATTATTGTGTAATCTCGGAGTATCATAAATGCGTACTCCCTCCTCTCACATGAATGGTGAGTCCCACTAATTAAATTCATGGTGGGACCCATTATTCATGTGAAAGGGGGGACTACACATTTATGGTATTCTGAGAGTACCTAATAATTTTCCTAAGAAATAAAACATCAACTATGAAATAGACTATTTTCATAGGTGAAATAGACTATTTTCATAGGTGAAATAGAGATAATTTTGACAGTTTATTTTATTAATAAATTATTAGCCTTGAAAATCAGTTGCTAAGTCTAATTGATATATTAGACATTGTTATGTGTTGATATTAAAAAAAAGAAAAAAGAAAAGAAAAAGAAGGTGGTTGGTTGTGGTTCGATTTGGGATGTTTAGTTTTAAATAAATAAATAAATATATATATATTTATATATATTAAATAATAAGGTAAGTGTTTATCACTAGTCAAAGCAGTTATCAGATTAGGATATGATTCATTTGATCTTAATTACTATTTTTCATTAAGTTGGTTTTTTTAGGATTGTTGTTATTTAGTAAGTTGTAAAAATTGTAAGTTCTTAACAAAATAAGATTTATAAGTTTCCTTCCGGTTTCAAGAGCCTTGTAGCTAAACTTGTTAGCATCTCTTGATATATCTATGACATTTTGGGTTAACTCCCCCTCCCTAGTTATAACTATCGAATTATTATAAATAAATAAAATCATTTGGAAACACTCAAGTGGTGAGCTCAATGTACTTAAAGAATGTGTTGTACAACCTGAGGTCTCAAGTTCTAACTACCACACTATATACTCATGGGATTTTCAAGTGTCTTGTGGGCATGGATAGGGATGGCAAATGGGCGGGTTGGGTCATAAATGAGTTGGGTGTGTAATTACCCATTCATCCATTTATGACCCGTTTATATATAAATTAATTATCAATTACCAACCCAATCCATTTACTTAGTAAACCACCCATTTAATCCAATATGACCCACAAACCTCTAAAACTACTTGAATACCCTCTTGACCTCCAAAATTACCAAAATACCCTTAAATACCTAAGATGACCCAAATACCCCTACACTTCCAAAATTACCAATATACCCTTGAACACCAAAATTATCTCCAAAATCTCTAAAATGAGCAAAATACTCATAAAACTTCTAAAATGACCAAAATACCCTCAATATCTCTAAAATCACCAAATATGCTCAAAAACCACTAAAATGATCAAAATATCCCCAAAATCTCTAAAATGAGCAAATACCCATGAAACCTCTAAAATGACCAAAATACCCCCAATTTCTCTAAAATCACTGTTAGGGTACTTTTTATTTTTATTTTTTATACCTAATTTTATTTGAGTACCACCTATTTATTTTCAAATACCACTAATAAGTTATTGGGTTTTTCCAAATATTTTTTGCTCTATTATTATGTTAATCACAAATGTTTCATATCTCATTATCTAAATTGGGTCATGATATAAACTATCACAAAAAGCCCAAAAACTCATATTTTATCCAATTTTATTATCATTATTTAGCTAAGCCCAAAACTGGCCCTATGAACTCAATACACACATCCTATTATATTTAAAGCCCAAGAATACTTATGCTTGGCAATATTTGAAAAGCCCATGATTCAAGTCCATGGCAAAACAATTTTATCAATAGAATTTAAATCCATAATCAAAGTCCATGATTTAAACCCATGGCAATTTTATCAATAGAATTCAAATCCATAATCAAAGCCTATGGTTTAAACCTATGTCAATTTATTTATCCAAAACCCAATTTACATTGGCAACATCAAAACCCAATTTTCATTGGCAACATAAAAACCCAATTCTCATTGGCAATATCAAAACCCAGTTCTCGTTGGCAATATTTAAAGCCCAATTTTCATTGGCAACATCAAAACCCAATTCTCATTGGCAATATCAAAGCCTAGTTCTCGCTGGCAATATTTAAAACTCAATTCTCATTGGCAATATCAAAGCCCAATTCTCATTGGTAATATCAAAAGCTCAAGCTAACTACTTGGCACTATTTTATCAAAAGCCCAAGTTTATTAATACTTGGCAAAATACTATATCATAATTATTTCACTTAAAAGTCCAATAATGAACAATACTTTAGATTCTTAAACCTATTACTATAATATTACAAGCTCATGGAATTTATGAATTATCTATTCTCAAAACCCAAAAGCCCATGGAAAGTTATGATAATTTATTTTAGACCCATGACATTTATTTATTTCATATCATATTATAAACTAATGTTTACTATCTATCTTACAGCACAACATTCATAATATTTATTTCCAAAACTCATGGTAATTATTCATCCTACATGTCCATTATGATTATCTATAGAAAAACTCATGAGAATATCACATTATTCCATTATAGAGGTTGTTACCATATTTATTTAAAACCCATGGATATTGCCTCTATTTAAAACCCATGGTAAATATTATTCTCAAGAAAATATTGGAGGTCATTATTTAAAAAGCCCTAAAGAAAATATTATTTACAAAGTAATGCATCGCAAAAATTACGAGAAACTATACAAGTTGTTATTTAAAGCCCATGAAAATTAATACCCAAAACCTATCATAAATATTTATTAAAACTCATGGATTTATTTTATTTCTACTAACAACTAAAGCCCATGTGGAATAAAAATTCATGGCAATATATGGTAGCTTTGTCCATTTTGTAAGGCTCACAATGAGAAAACAAAAGGATAGGCCCAAGTGGAGAGAACCACCAAGTTAGAGGCCCACCAAAATACTCAGCCCTCATGGCCAAGCCCAACATGAAATCTCAGCCAAAACAGTCCATGTGTACAAACTAATCCCGCTGGAGAACTCCATTCAATTCTGCCTTCTGCTGGAGGTCACCTCAAGAAGCAACCAAGCTCCCAAACCAAATTAGGAGCTAGCCACCTGTCCCATTGCCAACTTTGACGTGAACAGTACCAGAGGCTGACACCTAAAGGCTAATGGGCAATAAATACCCTTCTTCCCCAAGTTTTGGTCCCAACTCAAGGAAGCCATAACCAAGACCTCTAAGCTCATGAAATCCTCAACCAAATAGTTTATTTTATTACTAAAAATGTATGTATTGGTTCATGAACCAAGCCCATGAATCCTAAAAGGGAAAATTTAAGAACATGTGATTTGGAGGGCATAAAGGGATCTCCAGCGGAACCCTCTGAAATGGACTCAAACTTTGACACCTGGTTTGGGATGTTGAATCCTACTTCCTAGGGTCCAATTATAAGTTGCAGCACTAGAATTCCTCCTTAATACTTGCCTTAATCTCATTAGCTAAACACATTCTCAAAATTCTTAGCATTTAATGCAAGATTATGCTAATTTTTATCCATATGTGACATTGCCCAAAGAAGCAAAACAGTCCCAAAAGAAAATCTCACATTTTAGGCCAAATCCTAGGATAATTAAGTCTGTTGTCCTGCCCCTAATCAGTCCTACGTTTTTGGACTTTTGCTAATCAATCCTTTAAGCTTCACTATAAAAGGGAACTACCATCAACTCATGAAGGACAACAAAATCTTATCATAATATTCCTCACCCATTATGCTATTTTCAGCCCATAAGTCAGTCCCTTAGTTTAGAAACTAGCCTTTAGTCCATAAATGCTCATATACACTTACCCATAAACATCACATTCCATCTTCTCAGAAAATCCCAGCACCTTAAAATAGACACCAACCAACCAATCTGAAATTTCTGATTTTCTTGTCACTTTACTTATGGTTCAACTCTCCCCAAGCTCATAAATCATTCCCCTTAGCCCACACTCACTTAACTTCAAACATTCCCTTTCTTAATCTGCTTATTCACAGCCCATAAATGTTTCCTAATTAGTCACAAACAATTCTTTACCCATTAAAGCCTTAGCCTCAATATCAACTCCATCACATCACCACAAACTTAAATACCCACTCACTCAAAAATAGCCTACACTACACCATTCATGCCCCACATATAGATATTCCAAAAATCTTAGTTCAATATGTGTTGCTCTGAGTTGGAGTCTCTCTCTTCCTTCACTCCATCCTATTTTTTCCTCTTTTATTTGTAATTATGAAACCTTTAATCCTTGTTTATTTTTATTATGATGAAAGCCATAATGTTTTGAATACTATGGAAGTTTTCCCTTATGTTGACTTAATAATAATAAGGAAAACATATGATTTTTACCATGTAAACACATTTATTAATCTGTTAGCATCTACTATTGGAGGTCTGTCATTTTCATTGCTGGACCATTTTTCCTTTTGTGTATTTGTTATAATGGGCCCACTTTTATATTAACCAACTAAGAAGGAAATGCATAATTTTTACTATGCAAATACATTTATTGATTTTCTAAACATCTACCGTTGGACGTTTCTCTTACTTATCGCTAGACTATTATTTAAGCACTTGTTGTGGTGGGGCATCTTTTGTGCTAGCTTATCTTTGTAGGAGGTATTTTTGGGGCCTTATTATAATCTTTGTTGGATGCAACCTAGACTTTGAGCAAAATGGGCCTTTCACACTTTACCGATAGCCTTTGGGCCATGTTCCAAGCCTAAAGTCGAGTCTCGGTCTTGACTCCCCTAACATCATATGGGCGACGAAAAACGCCCTCAACAATCACCAAATATGCTCAAAAACCACTAAAATGACCAAAATATCCCA
The DNA here is from genome assembly GCA_030021035.2 of Notholithocarpus densiflorus. Classification (NCBI taxonomy): domain Eukaryota; kingdom Viridiplantae; phylum Streptophyta; class Magnoliopsida; order Fagales; family Fagaceae; genus Notholithocarpus; species Notholithocarpus densiflorus. The sequence continues at coordinate 359,963 of JARYZH020000005.1, forward strand.
AAAATCTCTAAGAAACCTCTAAAATGGCCAAAATACTCCCGATATCTCTAAAATCACCAAATATGCTCAAAAACCACTAAAATGACCAAAATATCCCCAAAATCTCTAAAATGAGTAAAATACCTAAGAAACCTCTAAAATGACCAAAATACCCCCGATATCTCTAAAATCACCAAATATGCTCAAAAACCACTAAAATGACCAAAATACCCCCAAAATCTCTAAAATGAGCAAAACACTCCCCCCCTCGAAAAAAAAAACCAAAAAATGACCAAAATACCCCCTAAACCTAAAAAATGACCGAAATACCCCCTAAATCTAAAAGATGACCAAAATACCCTCCGAAACCTAAAAAATGACCAAAATACATCCGAAACCTAAAAAATGACCAAAATACCTCGTAAACCTAAAAATAACCAAAATACTCCTGAAACCTATAAAATTGCCAAAATACCCTCTAAACCTAAAAAATGACCGAGGTATTTTGGTAATCTTTTAGGTTTAGGGGGTGTTGATGCTCATTTTAGGAAGCTCAGTAGAAGGAAGAAGCCCAGCAACATGGGCAGAAAAGAGTTAGCAAGTGGATAGAAAAACCATTAAGCCTAAGTGGCAGGAATAATGGATCATAGGCCCATAAAATAAACAAATAGGCCTTGAGGAAGCAAATGGGCCTAAAGGAGCCTGGAGAGAGAGAAGTAGCAAACCTATGGGCAATATGTGATGTAGAAAAGTGAGAATGAGCCACAACAAGCCCGAAATAATGCAAGCAAAGAAAGTAAGGGGTTGATGGCAAGCCCATGAGCCCCAAGGATGAAGGATAAGCTAATTGGGTCAGGGAAGTCCAAAGGAGTTAGTAAAAGCCTATGGGAATGCAGAGTTAGAAAAATGGTTAAGGAAGCCCAAGGAAAGCAAATAGGCCAAGGATGCCCAAGAGGAAGTAAATGGGACAAAAGACCCCACAAGCAATGTAATACAAAGCCCAAATGACCATATTGAGTCATTAAGAGAAGAATAAGCAGCAGGCCCAAAGAGGCCCAGCAGGCTGGGGTCAAATAACATCACAGTAGGAATGGCAGAATGGTACGGCAGGAAATGGTAGCAAGACTGTAGAAAGGAGCAAAATGGTAGGCTGAAGGAAGAAAAAGCCCACAATCAAGCAAAGCTCGACCCCTAAAGGGAGTGGGCCATAGAGAATGAGGAATCAGAAAGTAGCTCACGCCATAAGAAGTCAAGAATGGACGGCAGAATATGCAGAGTAGCCTCCAGACCATGGCAAACATAGCGGGCAAGTTTTGGACACACGTAGAAGTTGAGCACGCATAAGGCCCAGACTTCACCAGCCTGTACCCAGCCAATACAGAGGTGGTGGGTTATGGGTCAGAGGTAAGAGGGTATGGTCTGGTGGTGGGGAGAGGAGAAAACCTATTCTGGGGTTCCTACTCAGGCTCTTTTGGGGGAGATGTCCTGCTGGGATGACATACCACCCAAAAGAAGTAAGGATGAGTTGGAACCACTAGATGCATGCTATGAGGGATAGAGAGAGAGAGAGCACCCACACCATAGCAGGTAAGAGTGTCACAGCTAGCACAAGTAAGTGGTGCTGGCTGAGCGGTTGACAAACTAGTGGTGGTTGGCAAGGACACCCAGACCAGACAAAGGTAGTTAAAGGCTAAAATAGTAAAAGCCAGTCACGACAGGCACTATGTAAAGGACCCTTGCTGTGCACAGTAGGAGGGAGGATCACGGTAATATTAACCTCTAGGAGAGAATCACGAAATAGAAACAAGTACTGAGAAAAGAAGAGAAAAAGAAAGAGAAAAGGAAAATTAGAAATAAGGAAAGAAAACAGAGAGATAGAACGGTAGACATGCACCAATAGGTTGATCCCCTCTCTCCTTCTAAAAGTCCTGCTCTCTACCAAAGACAAAAGATTCTTTTGGGCACAAGCCATTCAGGTCCGCTTCTCTCAAAGTGATTAATTTCTACGGCAGGATTTTCCCTGGGAGATTATTCACATTGAGGAAAATGGTTCCCTCCTTGGTCTTGGTCCTGTGACATAACTTGGCATAACAGATTGATCTTTTTCTTTCTTTTGATAACTCATGTCTTACCTATTTATTTCCACCATTTTCTTTACAAGGTGTTTCTTATCATTATGAACGAAGTTCTTGACAAACGAGACATAGTTTGCACAAGTTGGATCAAAGTGAGTTGCAGTTGGAACGGTCTCAACTCTTTTACTCAGAACACTTGGGCCCAATACAGCAGGAGGCAGCCCAGCCCAACATTACAAAAAAGCCCACCACATTTAAATTGGTGACTCCACTGGGGAGTTGAGAAGCAGATAGGGACAGAAGCCCTCGCAAACAAATGCCTCCAAGATCCAGGACGACGCGAAACATGAGCGCCGTGACCTTGTAGGAAAAATCTAGGCCAACAACACCTCACCAACAGCAGCCTAACCAGACGGAAGGTGTTAACAGAATGGGGGTTGAACCTCAACCACAACCAAGAGTCCCCACTGACAGTGCCAACGTCTTCATTGAGGTGTTGCAGTCACTGCAGCACTTGCAGCAGCAAATGATGGAAGAAATTCGTTAGCTGAAAACAGACAAAACAAAGGAGAAAGGGAGCCAACATGACCCGGAGCATGCGGCAGATAAAGAGGAGACACAGGCAAGAGGTGTCCCACAGAATGTGGAACAACGTTTCATCACTATGCCTGAAAGAATTGAATTAGGTGAAGCGAAGTTTATGAATCGAGTGAAAATGAAAATGAAAAATTGTAAAAAAAAATGTCATGCGGTTTTCGAGGAATACCACACACCCTATTTCTAATCGTATGGAGCCATCTATCGTGTATAAGGTAGCATGTGTCCTGGGGCACGTATTGAATATGCAAATCTCACTGTTGATAGTATCTATGATAGATTGCTATCGAGACACTGCTACACGTGATAAGCTCATCTTCCCTTCGACTATCACGCGCATCCTATCACACATGCACGTCACTATTCTTCTCTCTTCTCCTTTCTATGTCATGGGTGCCATTAGTAAGAAATCTATTAGGAGGAGCGACGTGTAGCTAGTGGCCAAGCGGCCTCACGTGAAGGATGATGCTACCCTTACCTCCCATTCATCTTCATCTTCTGCTCCATCTTATTCTTCTTCTAGAGTGGAGGTGTCCCTTGCTACCATTATGGACCAGCTTCAGCACATGCATGCTGATTTTTGTAGTCGTCTTAACCACATTTCTAATGAGATGTGTTAGATGAACACCAGGATCGGTCACATCGCTCGCCGATAGTCTCATCTTGGCGGTTTTGCTCCTTCACCTTCTTTCGAGCCTACTAATGATTCTTCTTCGGATGGTGGAGATGATGATGATGAAGATGCTTCTAGCTCTGAGTATAAGGATGAGACGACACCCTCTCAATGATTCACCCTTTGCCACTCGTGACAAAAAGGGGAACTAGTTTTGTATATGAGAGTAAGTCTTTTTGTTAGGGGGAGAGCTAGCATTGGGTTAGACCAATTAGGGGGAGAGTGCTTTGAGGGATGTAGTGAGGTTTTGATATATCTTTTCTCACTTCATGTACCATGGTCTTGTGACCACTTTTACATACATTGTATTCTTTGATATAAATATATATATATATATATATATATATATTTATATGATGTATGTTTTTCTTCACTTTTGTCTCACATGTGTTGTTTCTTTTCTATCTTTATACACATGTTTCTTCTTGTATACAAATTGTCTATGTGTTCACACTTGATGCCTTGATGAATCTTATTTAAGTGTTTCAGATAAGACAGGTTGTAAGTCTATCATGCCATGATCTCTTTCCTTGCAAAGTTTTGCAAAAGCTCATTGCATTAGTTAGGCTTATGTACTTTTAGCTTTTTGGCTTTTGTAATAGTTATGGAGTTGTTGTTTTATACTTCTCTCATAATTATGCTTGTGGTTTTGTCACGGATTGCCAAAAGAGGAGATTGTTAGAGTCATATTTTATGTAATAGACTAATTCTTTGACAAAATGCACTTTACTTGTAATTTGGTAGATCTAAGATGGGTTTAATACATCAAGAAATATGTTGTATAATTATGTTCATTTTGTATTTATAAACATGCCCATATAATATGTATAAACATTTTAATTTTTAATATTTATAACAAGTATTATGTAATATGTCTAAAAATGCATTATTTGAAAATATTGTGACTACTTAATCTATAGAATTCTAAATTTTCAATTATTGAATGACAAAAGTGCAAATAATACCCTTAAAATTGGCAATAAATTTAATTCCAACCCTCAAAATATCAAAAGTTTGGTACACTCCCCTAACGCTAAGTATTGTTTGGATTTACTTTCTTTGTTGTACCTAGTTCTCCATTAAATGTCACTTCAACTCAAAAACAACGTAATTTTTTAATGTAGTTAAAAAAATGTCGTTTTGTGCATACCAACAAAAAATTGTTTTAGTTTATTTTCTTATTCTAATCAATTTTCCATCCCTTTTTCATTTTGAAAAAAAAAAAAAAAAAACTAATAGAAATGGCCAGCTTGATTTTTTTTTAGTTACTTTGATTAATAACATAATAATTCATAACATGCATAAATTACTACTACCACACCTCAAAAGAGACTAGCCTTGTGACAGCTGTGTTACAGGCCATATTTGTATGATGATGATCAATTCCAATAGTAAATAATAGCTTTACGTTTCGACTAATACATGGTCAACACCCTCATGTGGTTTATCAAAAATTAAGAGAAAATATCTAATTCTTATTAATTAATCAAACTAATTACTATTCTGTTTGTATATAATACGAACAAAGTAAGAGAGCTTAGTAGAAAGAGAGCTTATTAATTAATCAAACTAATTACTTCCACCCTTCTCCTTCTCAACTCAAGCTGAAGCCACCATCCCAATCTTTGAAACCAACCAAAATGCCGTGGGCAATCTGGCTTAAGAACGAAGCTGTCGTACTGGAAGACACCATGATCAACAACATCCGCTAGGATCCATTGATGATATACGGATGGACGGATAAGGAACTCATGGAAGCTCAGAGCTTCATCTTCCCACTGACGGACAAGAGTGTGAAGGACGGTTGCCTTCCATTGAAAGACCCGGCCTGGTTCTACACTCCAAACCCATGGTGGCGATTCACCCTTGACAGGCCTCCACTTCTGCCTCCAGGACAGACGAGCTCCAACACCTCAAAGACTCTCTTGGAGTCCGACCTCTCCGAAGCATCGCTTAACTTGATGGAGAGAGAGTTAGCCCTGCTGGAGATATGTCAGAGAAAGTTTCTAACTGGAGAATCCACTGGAATCCTGATTCAAGGCATTCACCCTCAATTGAAGCTAATCCAAACTATCACAGCTACAGCGAGCTTCACGCTCGGAACTCTGACCAAGCAAACTCAGTTGAACTTGTTGGAGCATGCCATCACCCTGATGACAGGAACCATTGTTCACAGGGAGAACCTAAGCCAGGTGGGATGGAACTGGATGACATCCAAAAGGGCATTTGCCTAAGAATGTGAGTCCTTTGAACCCCATATATCTCCCAAAATGAATATTTTAGTTTGGAATTGCAGGGGGGCCATGAAACCCTCCTTTAGAAGCGCTTTCCTTGATCTAACAAACTTCCATTCTCCTGGAATTATTGTTGTTACTGAGACTCGCATTAGCGGCTCAAGAGCTGGGAACATCCTTCGCTCCCTTCCCTATGATGGTATCCACACCACCAACCCCATTGGATATGCTGGGGGTATTTGGCTCCTCTGGCGCAAAGACATGGTGGATATGGAAGTCCTTGTTGCAACTAAACAGAAAATCCATGCTATTGTTAAGGTAATTAACTCTGACTTTTCCTGGCTCCTCTCCTCTATTTATGGTAGTCCTAGATTTGCTGAGCGCACCGTCCTTTGGGAAAATCTATGTTCTGTCTCCCTGCTTCATAATCTTCCCTGGGCAATTATTGGTGACTTCAACGATGTTTTGGATGACTCTGAAAAACGAGGAGGGAATAGGGTTAGTATGACTAGAGTTTCCGCGTATAGGAATTGTATAAGCTTTTGTAATATGATCGACCTCGGTTTCTCTGGGCTTACTTTCACTTAGATCAATCGCAGAGATATTGGTGGGCTTATACAAACCAGAATTGACAGATGTTGGGCCAATCCTAGTTGGTCCCTAGCCTTTCCAAAAGCAAATGTGACCCACCTCCCTCGCATAAGCTCTAATCATTGCCCTCTCCTCCTAAGCCTATCCAGGGCTTGTGCTAGTAGAGTGGAAAGGCCTTTCAGGTTTGAGAAGATGTGGCTCAGCCACCCTAGGTTTTACCTCATAGTAGAGAAGGCCTAGGATGGGTCCCCACCTTTAAACCATGCTATCTCCTCCTTTGTTGAAGCAGCCATCTTATGGAATAGAGAGGTTTTTGGGAACATTTTTGTTCGAAAGAAAAAGATCCTTGCACGGCTTAATGGTGCCCAAAAATCCATTGCAACCAGACCGTCCGCCTTCCTCCTTTCCCTTGAGAAGGAACTCTCTTCAGAGTACACAGAGATTCTAAATCAGGAGGAAGAATTTTGGGCTTTTAAAGCCCATCTAAATTGGCAACTTCAGGGGGATAGGAACACCACCTTTTTCCATGCAAAAACAATCATTAGAAGGAAAGCCAACAGAATAGATCGCCTAAAAAATCGTCTTGGGTATTGGTTGGATTCTGAACAACAAGTGATAAACCATATTCAAGATGGTTTTCAAGAGCTCTATAAATCACGTGATTAGGCATACACCTGGTACATCGGCCTGAAACCAGGATCAATCCCAACTTAGGATGACATGGTGGATGTATTTTGCACTAAATACTTCCATGGAGAAGAAACAATAATGCTTGCAACCCAGCAAGCAACCAAGCAAAGATATGGTGAGGATTTAATGGAGTACATCAAGAGATTTAGGGACATAGCACTTGACTCCTATAATCATTGTGAAGAAAGGGCATTAGTGGAAATGTGTATGACAAACATGATCAGAGAATACAAAGCCGTATTGGAAAACTTATAAATCTCCTAGTTTGCGCAGTTGTTGAAAAAGGCCAGGAAGACTGCACAATCGGTGAAGCCAAGTTCTGACAAAAAGAGCGCTCCGCAGGCTATGGCAGTATCCATTGGTGAGTGAAGAAGGAAAACTGATGGTAGGGAATACAACACTCCCCACCAATACCATGTACCCCAAAAGAGTTAGATGTGCTCTTCGACAAATGGATAGCTGACGGAGTCTTTAAGCCCAATCAAGTTTCTAAGGAGCCTACAGAGGAAGAGCGGAGGGACCCACGCTTTTGCCATCTGCACAATTACATGCAACACCCTACCGCCGAATGTTGGGCGCTCTGTACACTGGTACACCGCAGGATCAAAGAGGGGACTTTAGAACTATCCCAGCAGGAAGTTCAAAGAAACCAGCTCTCAAACCACAAAGGGAAGGGTGTAGCAGCGGTAGTAATTTGTGCAGATCCAAGGGAGGACGAGGAGAAGAATCTAACCCTGCCCGTCGCAACAATTACCACATTACAGAAATGCTCCAAATTCAAGAATTTGTTTGAGCAATTGGGGCTTACGGCGAAAGAGCGAAAGATAGCCACAGAGGCCTTGGTGAGCATTGCCTCCGGGGCAGGAGTAGAGTGCTTAACAGCCAAAGTCACATATGACAGAGCCCTCCTGCAGGAATCGAGCGAAATCACTTTTAGTGATGAGGATATGGAGGTGGGGTACCCAGACCACATGAGGCCCCTTTACTTAGCAGCATCCATAAATCAAATCCCCATCAAGAGAGCTTTGGTGGATACAGGTGCTTCTGTAAATCTCATTCCATTAAGCATTCTGCAAGCGACAGGAATTTCAGAAAGAAAGATTCAGGGGTGCCCAATGGAAGTGACAGGGTTCAAAGGAAGAGGCGAATACACCGCGGGCCACATCCAACTATGGTTAAAGGTGGGTCCTATAGCTTCCTAAGCTCGGTTCCACGTGGTAAAAACAGAGGTCTTATATCATGTGCTTTTGGGAAGGCCATGGTTGCACAAACACTGATTGGTCCCGAATGTGTCAGGGTCCAAGGACTTGATGGCAGGATTGTATACAAATTATGAAAGTGTGCAGGGCTCATGAGTGAAATACAAGCGGGCCCCAGACAAAAGTGGCAGCATAAAAGCCTAGTGTGTTACGTGACTCAAGAAAGCTCAAAGGAAGAAAGTAATGAAGAGAAAGAAGTCGTGGTAGAAAAAGATGCATAAGTTATGGCAAAAGAAAAGTTGGAGGAGACTAACCTGGGGTCCGACTCGCAGGAACCAAGGCCCATCTCAATCAGTTCAAGGTTGTCAAAAAAGGAAAAGTCAAAATTGATAGCGTTGCTGAAGGAATATAAAGATGTCTTCGCATGGGATTATAGTGAAATGCTAGGGTTGGATCTGGGGCTAGTAGTACATACGCTGAATATGGATCCCGAGGCCAAGCCAGTGGCCCAGCCTGCCAAGATATTCCACACTGAGATAGAAGGACAAATAGTCAATGAGGTACATAAATTGCTAGCCGCAGGATTTATTAAGCCCATCTAGCACCCGCGCTGGTTGTCCAACATAGTGCCAGTAAAGAAGAAGAACGGGCAGATAAGGTGCCACGTAGATTTCAGAAATCTCAACAGGGTCTGTCCGAAAGACGAATTCCCACTGCCAAACATGGATTTGCTGATAGATTCTGCGGCAGGGAGCGCCATGTTTTCATTCATGGACGGATCCAGTAGGTACAATCAGATCAGAATGGCGCTAAAGAATGCGGAGAAAACTGCCTTCAGAACACCCATAGGCAACTTCTACTATACAGTGATGCCGTTTGGGTTGAAAAATGCAGGTGCAACTTATCAACGGACAATGACGGCTATATTTCACGACATGATGCATCAGGAACTAGAGGACTATGTGGATGACATAGTGGTAAAATCAAAGAAGCGAGAAGAACACATCTAAGTGTTGAAGAAGGTATTTGAGAGGTGTAGGACTTTCAAACTAAGGATGAACCCTCTTAAGTGCGCGTTTGGAGTGTCCTCGGGGAAATTCTTGGGTTTCTTGATTCACAATAGAGGAATAGACGTGGACCCGGCCAAAGCTAAGGCCATAACAACCATGAAACCTCCAGCCATAGTAAAGGAGTTGAAGAGTTTCTTGGGGAAGGTCTCATATATCCAAAGATTCATTCCTGGATTGGCATCAATTACTTCTGCTTTTGAAAAATTAATCAAGAAGGGGCAAAGCTTTAAGTGGGGAGAAGCACAACAGACGGCCTTCAAAAGGCTACAACAGATTATGATGAACCTCCCTACTGTGCAAGCACCAATCTGCAAGAAGCCATTGTTGCTCTACCTAGCCATTAACCAGTATGCCATAGGTGCATTGATCGCCCAAAAGGATGGAGATGGCATTGAGCAACCAGTTTACTACATCAACCGTGCTCTAAAAGATACAGAAACTCGTTACCTAAGGGCAGAAAGGGCATGCCTGGCTATTGTGTATGCTTTGCAAAGGCTACGCCATTATTTCTTGGCTTATCAGATGTGGCTAATGACTAAGTCCCACGCAATTAAAGCTTTGATGTGGCAACCGATTCTCTCTGGCAGAATATCCCAGTGGTTATTACAATTGTCATAGTACGACCTAAAAGTGGGAACGCCCAAGGCAGTAAAGAGCCAGGCTATAGCAGATTTATTGGCACAGTTTCCAAGAGAAGAGGAATTCCCGCTGGATGATGAAGTTCCAGGAGAAGTAGCCACGACAAAAGAAGTCAGAGAGCAATGGGTAATGAAATTTGATGGGTCTTCTGCCACCCAATCAAGAGGAGTGTGAGTAGTTTTGTATCATGAAGAAGACAAGGCTGTGGCACTATCATTCAAATTGGAATTCCCTTGTTCAAACAACACGGTAGAATACAAAGTCTAATTAACTGGGCTAGCCACGGCACTCGAAATGGGAGTCAAGCATTTAAAAGTAATGGGTGATTCGAACTTAGTGGTTTGCCAAACCAAAGGGAGCTTCTCCGTAAAGGAACCCAGCCTAACCCCGTACAGAACAATGACCCAGAAGATGGAGGAAAATTTTTCAACCTTTGAGATAGAACATACTCCAAGGAACGAAAATCGGTTTGTGGATGCGTTGGCCGCATTAGGCTCACAAATAATTTTCAAAGGGGATCGCACCAAGATAGAAGTCAGCAAGAGGCAAGAGTCAATTATTGAGATGTTGAAGGAAAGGTTCCAGGAGGAACAGTGTGAAGGAGATTGGCAAATTCCCATAAGGGAGGCCTTGATGAAAGAAGAAGATGCTACAGAACTAAAGGTGCTAAAAGACTATGTCTTGATAAGAGGAGAATTGTATCGCAGGATGCCGAGTGGGATCTTGTCCAGATGCGTAGGGTAGGAGGAGGCCCAAAGAGAGTTAAAGGAAGTGCATGACAAGACTTGCGGATCCTGCGAGGAGGTCAACCTTTACCACAGACTTCAAAGGGCAGACTTCTATTGGCCAAGTATGGGTAAAGATGTAGATTAAGTCCAAACCCAATGCGAGACCTGCTAGCTTGCAGCAGACAGAGAGGAAAGTTACGCTGTTTTCGCCAGCGAAGACTGGAGAAGTCCATTCACGCAGTACTTAGCAGAAGGTATCCTGCCACAAAAGCATAGTGAAAGGTACAGGCTTAAGAGGTTGGCAACACGTTACTTTTTGCATAACGCAGTCCTTTTCAAAAAAGGGTATGATGGAGATTACTTAAGATGTCTGGGTCCTGAGGAAGCAAAAGGGATGATAAAAGAAGTGCACTCAGGAGAGTGTGGGGAACACTAGGGGAAGAAAAAGCTATACAGATGCCTGCTGTAAATGGGTTACTACTGGCCTACCATGAAGAAAAATGCAGTAGAATTTGTGAAAAAATGACACAACTGCCAAGTACAAGCCAACCTGATTCACACTTATCTGCAAAACTTGCATAGCATGGTCACCCCATGACCCTTCCACACTTGGGGGCTTGATTTGGTGGGACCAGTTAATCCACCATCGCGAGGATACATATGGATCCTGGTGGCTATGGAATACTTCACAAAATAGGTAGAGGCAGTGCCACTCCGTAAAGCCACAGGAGGAGCAGTAGCAAACTTCATTAAAGGAAATATAATTGTGAGGTTTGGGGTACCCTACAGGATTATCAGTGACAATGGCACACCCTTTGTCAACAGTGATGTAAGGAAGATGCTGGAATTCTACCAAATCAAGTACCATCGTTCATCGCCCTATTACCCTCAAGGAAATGGGTAAGCAGAGGCGACAAACAAAACTCTTATAAAGATCATCAGTAAAATGAGTCAAGAGTATATAGGAGGATGGGCAATGCATCTGCCAGACGCTCTCTGGGCCTATAGAAAAGTCGACCACAGGGTTTTCACCTTTTTACTTAGTCTACGGGACAGAGGTAATGAGCCCAACAGAAGTAATGACTCTGTCTTTGAAAGTTATGAAGACCTAGAATGGCTTGATGAAAGAAGAGAAGAGGCCCAAGAGCGCAGTCGCAGATATAGGCAAATGATGATTGAAGCCTATGACAGAATGACTAAAGAGAGAGTGTTCGCGGAAGGGCAACTTGTGTTAAAGGTAGCGGACTACGTCAGGCGAGGCATGGTAGGACCATCTAAGTTTGCGCCAAAATGGGAGGGACCCTTTGTGATAAGAGAGGCACATCCAAGTGGGTATTACCGTTTGCCCAAATGGATGGTAAGGACCTGATGGATCCCATCAATGGGAAGTGGCTGAAGCGTTATTATGCTTAAGAAAAAAAAGAGGAGGTTATGTAGTTATCCCTTTTGTTCAATGAGTTTTATGTTTCCTTTTTTTCCTTCAAGTGACTATGTCACAAGACAAGATTGTAACGTGCTTTTATGAGTATGTTATGAAAAGGTATGAAGTATTATAAAAGCATTCTATGTCATAGCAATAGCAAAAGCAGTAACAAAGTGTAGCATCATAATTACAAACCTAAACTGTGGCAGAACTTGCCAAATAAGTGCTATAGGAAACATAAAGTGTACTAGATGGGGTAATAAGAGAAGGAAAAAAAAAGGGGGGGGGACTACATCATCATTAACGAAGCCTAGAAATAAGGGGCTGATCTCTAAAACGGCTGGATCCACCAATGCTAGAAAGAAGACATTCACGACGACCTTTCTAGTCTGCCACCTCCTTCCTCAAAGCCTCGATGCGTGTGTTAATGGCATCAACAGCAAGCTGAACCTTCCTCATAAAGAAGGCTCGGGCAATCTCACGGAGATGGTCCAGAATGAACTCCACAACAAAGCCCACGCTAACAAGCTCCTGAACCGCAGCCCTCCATTGCAAGATCCTCTAGGTGGAGACGGTGTCAACAAAGTTATGCTTAATGTCATTCATCACACTCCCCAACAGCTTCAAAAAGTGCTCTTTGGCAGAATGGCCAAGGCGAAATCCTTGCATGAAGTCACCACGACTACTGTAGACCGCCTCCAAATGAGAAGCACAATCCTCGGGAACTCTGAAGCCATGGAAGTCTACATAGGGAGGCCTAGAACCCTAGAAGTCTGCAAGATCAAGGTCATTAACCTCAGGTTGATCAAAATGAGCAAAGAAGGTTGTGGCCTCACTCACAAGGTCCGGAACTGTGGCAGAACTGCTGCCCACCTCAAACTGAGAAGGGGCAGTAGGAAGTGGACCTATCAAGAAAACATGAAGTATGGTGTGCGAAACCATGAGTAAAGAAAAACGAACTCACAATGAAGAAGTGAAGAAAGAGATGAGGGAAAGAAACACACTAGAACCCGTAAGAATAAGAGATGGAGAGATAGCAGGAACTGGTGCTGCGGGAGTGATGAAAGCTGATACATGGGTATGGCAGAAACTAGTGTTGAAAATATGGCAGAAATGGGTGCTACAGGTGCGACAGGAGAAGTGGCTGTAGGCGTATTTGTGTCTGCTGCAACTCCTGGCTCCTCAAAGGTCTCTGCAATTAGAGAAATGAATATGCAAAATAAAGGGATACCGAAGCAAAGGGGTGACACAAATACATATGTATAAAGATGAGATAATAAAAAAAAGGGAGGGAGCTTGACAAAATAAGGAAACGCATACCCATGAAATCGGCCTCATGCTCAGCACTTTCCTCCTCCTCAGAATCAGAAACCCTTTTCTTCATGGTAGGTTCATCATCAGGATCCTCAAGAACATCCTCAGATCCTTTAAAGGACAAGTCTGCATCAGGTTCACGTGTAGTGGATCTAGGGATGGAAAAATGGGTAACCACCAAAGAGGAGCCATCCTTCACAGCCTAAGATAAAGCCGCGAAGGGATCACTGGTAGAGATAACAAGGGGCGTGGCAAGAGAATCAACCTCGGTCTGAGCAATAGCAGGAGGAGTGGCTCCCTTTTGGGGAGTAAGTGTCTCGGTAAGAATAGGAGTAGTCTCATTAACCCTCTCCGTATAAGTACCCCCATCTATGGGTATCGGCTCAGTGGAAGGGATAAGAGCCTTAGCAGGAACTCCATGTGCAGCAGCAGGAGGGGCAGGAGTTGCGGTCTCAAACACCACATCAGCCCCATCAAAGAAACCTCCTATGGGTATGCCCATGGAGGCAGAAATCTCCTCAGCCGTGGGGTGATATACAGAGATAGGTTTGGGCTCATCCTGGAAGACAAAAAAAAAAAAAAGAAGAAAAAAGGGAAAGATGAGGAACCAATTGCATGTGGCAAAGAAAATATGTGCAAAAGAGAAGAAAAAGAAGGAAGAAAGGAAGGAGACATACCTCAAACTCGGGCTTATCAAGTAATATAGGACGGGTGGCAGATGCATCCTCCTTATGCTTAGACTGCAAAAGAAAAGAAAACAGAAGACAAAGATGAAGAGATGAGTCAACAAGGGTATAAGGGTTAGTTGCAGGAAAGCCCTATATATTAAAAAAAATAAAATAAAAGAAGACAAAGCAAAGTTAGAAATAACATACTCTCCTCTCAGTGGTGGTGGATGTAAGAGGAGATGTCTTTCTCTTATTGCCTCGTGTCCTATTGGAAAGGGGAGCATTGGTAGACGGCCGTAGAGCAGCAGACTTAGACTTGCTGGCAGTGGGGTGCACGCTAGAACGGGTACGGGCAGAAGAGGGAGGAGAGCTCTCTAAAACTATATTTCCAATGGGAGGGAGGCCACTCTCAAAAGGTACAACGTCTGAGTAAGCCTCAGAAGAATCATCACCGTTTTTGGCGGACTTAGGCTTGGTAGAACCCTTCTTACCTGGCATAGGAATTTTTATCACCTTTACTTTCTTCTCCCAACTAGTGGGATAGTCACCAGCATGCTATAACCACCCTCTATCCTCCTCAACCCACTCAAAGATGGCAAACCGACTCTGCTTCCTAGTATATGCTAACACAGATTTAGAAGGTAGAAGCAACCGAGGGTTGGCTGAAATGACCGCACTAAGCCCGTCAGGAGGAATAAGGGAAAAAGCATGACTACCCATCAATTCCTGCTCAAATGAAGTCATCACAGCCTGCCAGTATCCGTGCATAGCAGGAGTACAAATGCCCTCTCTCTGTGAGCCTGGAATAGTAACCGCAGTGAAATGCTTGCTCTAGAACTCAAAGGTAGCATGCCGTAGGAATGGTCGAACGGAAGTGGGAGACTTCATAAGGGAAGAAAGATCATCAGGAATATCATGATCTAGCCCGAACTGTCTTCTCACCCTGTTGGCAGGATAGTGCATGAACCTAATGTCCTCGTTAGCCAGATAAGGCAACCACCCAGCGTTGGTGGTTGCCAAGTAAGTAATCCCTCTCTCCTCGAAACCGGTCAATGGGATGGTGGTCCCGGCAGTGTTAACAAATGGACCCATAACAGAATCAACGCACATGTAACCCGTACCTAAGTTCCTGTATGCTCTCCAAGAAAACCCGACTCCTTTATCAAAAAACTCAACAGTAGGATGACTAATTGGCTTTAAACCAACCCAACGAAAAGCCAACAGAAAGTCAAACTCAAATCTGCCACAGAAATCGGTAATGACTCTTGGACACGACTGGTATTTCTCCTTAGCAAAACGGACAAGCCTACACTTCGCCAAGTGCTTGGCATATCGCTTATACAACAAGTGCTGCAGAATAGTACTGTGAACAAAACAAGTGACTATGTGGCAAAAGCCTACCTGATTCTCATCGCTCCGCAGAATGTCTAACTGAACATACAAGTGTCTCAAATGTTAGGATTAGTGCCCTTAAATCTTATTGTATAATGCTATGTATGTTATTATGTATGACATTATGTATGACTTAATGTTGTGATTAATAAAGTTGCTTTATTATTATCTAAAATGATGGTAACATGAATATTTGGACATTATCATATATTCCATGAGATGCATAGTATGTGATTTATGTGAAAAGTCACAGAAAATATAAATCACAAGTTCTTTGTAAACTCGGAATTTTAGTTCATAATCAGTGATGAAATTGGGCATTTCATCTGCGAAGACTATAACATATCAATTAAGATGATTTGTCTTGATCATGGAAGTAAAAACTTCTAGTTGATGTGTTGATATGTTTTAAGAGTTAAAACATATTGAACTGGACCGCTGTGAGATTTATTATTCTCCTAACGACTGTCAAATGAATACTAAATCTCACGACTTATATTTACATGAACTCTTAATCCTAAGAGAATAATGGACCTGATCATGGAGTGTAGGTTGCTTTGATATATTAGAAGTGAGATCTAAAGTAATAGTCAAAACCTCAGTATGTTAGGCAGCCACATTTAGTGTTGATGGAACATATATTCTCAAGAAAGAATTCATAGTCTCTTAACGAAAATATAAAATCTTTCCTTAAGATAAGTTTAATGAGTTCAGTTATTCAGAGAGTTAAGCCTAACCACTTTGGTAAGAAATTACTAAAGTATATATTTATGAAATTGGATTTCATAAATATATGATGAATAACTTAAAATGATTAAATCGGGTACTCAAGGATTAAGATGTAGTAATATACAAAGTGGCAGTCTTCATTCATGACTTTATATTACTACGAATATTTTATAAAGGGGTTGCATGTACAATAAAGTCTTGGGATATAATTTATTAATAAGACCTAGAGTGCAATTATATTTATATAGTGGTATTGAATATAATTAATGGTAACTTTGGACTTGTCAAGAGTTGATAGAAAAGTTCAAGGTCCATTGGAGATAGAGTCTTATTTGTTCCCTTTTAGTCCCATTCCAATCCACATACTAAAACCCAATTAAAAAGGCCCAAAAGGCTAGCCCAATTAGATAATCAGTTATATGGAGAGAAACATACAAAATTTTGACAAGGAGATGAAATGGTTTGTATGTGAGTGTTAGACACTTCTTTCATTCTCTCTTAAAAAACATACACATATAACTGATTGAGAGACCACACTTCTTGGGCACAAGTGGAATTGGAGTGAAGATTGAAAGTGTTCTCAAGAACTTCTGATTTTTGATTTGAAATTCTCCATACCAAGGTATACTCTCTTATTCTTGAATTCTGAAATTTACATAGTGCATGTTATCAATTGCAAATGAAGTAGATCCGTTAATTTTCCGCTGCATATATATTTAACCAACAAATGGTATTAGAGCGGTCTTCAATTTCAAATCTGTATAACATGTTTTGTGAGTTTTGGAATTAGAGATAATAGTTTCATGATGTTAGAAGATTATATATGTATTTAATTTTCTGCATGGTTGTTGAAACTATGGTTTGATAAAAATTGATATTGATGTTATGATGTTGTTTAAATTTGAATTCAAGTATGTTGAATTGAACTTTAAGGCTATAGCATCAATGGAATTCAGTTTTGATATCAAATTCCATCTATTATGTTCATATGGTGATTGTTTGTTCATGAAAAACCGTTGAAAACTGTTTATATCTGCTTTTTAAAAACTGAAAACACGGGTTTTTCGCGGGTAACCTTCTCGCGAAATTACTCGCGAAAAATGCCTCTGAAGCACAAAACTTTTCGCGAGTAAGGTTTACTCGCGAAATAGTCGCGAGACAGTCGCGAAAGTTTCTGTTTGAATTTTGTGTTTTCATTTTTTTTGCCTTAACTCATTTTCACGAGAAGAGCTTAGTCGCGAGATTCTCGCGAAAATGCATCTAAAGGGATTTTTGAATTTTTTCTAAGTGTTTTCAATTGTATAAAGTGTAAGGCTGTGTGTGATTAGATTACACATGTTTACAAAATAAAATCCTTTAATTCAAAACATCTAGTGGGATAGAGATACAAGGGTTGAATCTCATAGCCTCCATTGTCGGAAGCACCTCGCCTTGGCGTATATGCCTTGCTCCCTTCAGAGGGTATTTAATTTATGGTACCACAGATTAAACTTCTTAATGATGAATAATATGTGTTTTTACATTAAGCACGACCACGCTACTGTGGAGTTACATAATGATTCACATAGAATTCAGTCAATGGTGTACACTAGACTAAGTTTAATGTTAATCTCTCTTCGGAGCTATGTCATTATTACTTAGATGCAAAAAAAAAAAAAAAAAAAAAAACGGCATGTTATTAGTGTTTGATAAGAGTTATCATGATAGCACTAATAATGAGAATAGTTCTCAATCATGTTATTATATTCATTTAAATTAATTACAAGCACATGGCTAAATATATATTAATATCTCATATCTAGCATTAAATACTCTTCTTACTCTCCAAGATTTGGTTAAAATACAAAAAGACCATAATTACATCTCTAAAACTTCATCAAATATCAACCAACTAGTTTATTACTGACCAAAATTATATATGGACTAAACATATAATTTTCCAAAAGAGAAAACTTAGCCAAAAATACCAACAACAACTCCAGCAAAAGCTGCAACAGCTCCAGCAGAAGCTGCAACAGCTCCTACAGAAGTTGCAACAGCTCCTGCAGAAACTGCAATAGCTCTAGCAGAAGCTGCAACATCTCTAGTAGAAGTTGCAGTAGCTCCAGCAGAAGCTGCAGTAGCTCCAGCAGAAGTTGCAGTAGCTCCAGCAGCAACTGCAATAGCTCCAGTAGCAACTTAGGTAGTTGACATATGTCCTAAAATGACATCATTTGCCTATTAATGGTCAATCCTAGCAACTGCCTGCTATACCAAAAGAAGTAAGGACCCCATAAAAGAAATCCTACCATTTTAAGCTAAGATCCTTAGCCTCTAGCTACAGTACCAGAAATAGGAAGGTCTCATAAAAGGTTATCTTACCATTTTCAGCCAAACCATGAATTTAATACCAAATATTTTCCTCCAGCAGTTACAGCTGTGATTGACAGCTGTAACAGTAGCTCCAGCAGTATTAAAGTCTCAAACTTTCTTCTTTTGGCTAAAAAACAAAAACCCACTAATGAAACCACTTACTTTGTCAAAGACTTTTCCTTATTTGCTAAATTTTCCTTCAACTAATTCTAATCTAGTTACATACTTGGCTCTATATAAAGAGGACCAAGCTACACACTAATAGAACCACTATCCATTCCACTCTCACCTCCTTATTCTGAAACTTCATTCACTTTACTACCCATATCTCTAAGCATTTCTATACTTTTCCATCTCTATTACAAAAAAATATCTCTTCTTAGATAACACCATTACAACACACCTATTACACCACACCATTATCCATTACCCATCTTTCCTACACTCTATTATTCTGAAATATCATCATTTTGCTGCCCATAAACACATCTCTATCTCTTTCTTTATTTCTCTTACAATACATCTCTTCTTAGAAAGCAACATAACCAATGTCATAACACAAAAAACAACTCCAGCAGCAACTATAAACTCATGTATTTACTATATTTAACCTTAGTATTATCTATCTCATACTTCCATATATTTTACAAACACATTCCTCACAAACTATCCATACATACTTCTTACATGTATTTCTAATCTATCTTACAAATATCATATCTCACAAAACATATATATATTTCTTACCATCTCTATACATCTTAAAAGATACCAAACACTCTTCCAAGAACATGTTACAAAAGCCCTTTCTCATGAAAGACATATGAACATTAAAGACTAAAAGTCCTTTTCTTAGAAGGTACAATGATTTCATATTAAAGTCATTCTCATGAAAAACATAAATTTCTAATACTAAAAGTTCTTCTCATGGAAGGCAATAGCACTTATATTTGACTAAAAACCAAAAGAGTATTATATAGGGAAAATCATTTAAGTGCATGATAAAGAGGATGAATTTAACCAACCTATGCACACGGCTGGACATATTCTCTCTCCCTTTAGTTACACCCATTTTTCTCCTTCAATCATAAAGTCACCATGAAAGGACTCATAATATCATATTGTACCGCTGGACTCATTTTCTCATGCTGCTGAAATGTTAAGTCCATTGATGTTATACGGCTGGAGCTACAAACTATGAAGATAAGTCATTATATTTTTATCTTTAAATTTATATTATTAAATATATTTTATTCATTATCATTATACCACTCGACTAATGTTATTATACCGCTGGAATGTTATCAGCTCATTAACGCTATACGGTTAGGAGCCACGAATCATATAAAGAACAAAGTGATGTTATTGTTGGAAAAATACATGTTTGTATCAAATACAAAACATATGCAGCGGAAAAATAACGGATCTACTTCATTCACAATTGATAATATGTACTATGTAAATTTCAGAATACAAGAATAAGAGAGTGTACCTTGGTGTGGTGAATTTCAAAACAAAGATTAGAAGTACTTGGGAACACTTTTAATTTTCACTCCAATTCCACTAACGCCCAAGAAGTGTGGTCTCTTAATCAGTTATATGTGTTTGTTCAAGAGAGAATTAGAAAGTGTCCAATACTCACATACAAACCATTTCATATTCTTACTAAATTTTGTATGTTTCTCTCCATATAACTGATTATCTAATTGGGCTAGTCTTTTGGACCTTTCCAATTGGGTTTTAGTATGTGACTTGGAGTGGGACCAAAAGGGAACAAATAAGACACTAGCTCCAACGGGTCTTGGACTTTTCTGTCAACTCTTAACAAGTCCAAAGTCACCATTAATTATATTTAATACCACTATATAAATATAATTGCACTCTAGGCCTTATTAATAAATTATATCCCAAGACTTTATTATACATGCAACCCCTTCATAAAATATTCGTAATAATACAAAGTCATGAATGTAGACTGCCATTTTGTAAATTACTACATCTTAATCCTTGAGTATCCAGTTTAATCCTTTAAGTTATTCATCATATATTTATGAAATCCAATTTCATAAATATATACTTTAGTAACTAATTACTAAAGTAGTTAGGCCTAACATTTTGAATAACAAACCCATTAAACTTATCTCAAGGGAATATTTTATATATCCATTAAGAGACTATGAATTTCATCTTGAGAATATATGTTCCATCAACACCAAATGTAGTTGCCTAACATACTGAGGTTTTGACCGTTACTATAGATCTCACTCCTGATATATCAAAATAGCCTACACTTCATGATCAGGTCCATTATTCTCTCAGGATTAAGAGTTCATGTAAATATAAGTCGTGAGATTTATTATTCAATTGACAGTCGTTAGGTGAATAATAAATCTCACAGCAGTCCAGTTCAATATGTTTTAACTCTTAAAATATATCAACATATCAACTAGAAATCTCCATTTCCATGATCAAGACAAATCATCTCAGTTGATATGTTATAGTCTTCGCAGATGAAATGCTCAATTTCATCACCGACTACAAACTAAAATTCTAAGTTTACAAAGAACTTGTAATTTATATCTTCTATGACTTTTCACATAAATTACATATTATGCATCTCATGGACTATATGACAATGTCCGAATATTCATGTTACTATTATTTTAGATAATAATAAAACAACTTTATTAATTATAACATTAAGTCATACATAATGTCATACTTAATATCATACATAGCATCATACAATAGGATTTAAGGGCACTAATCCTAACAGTTATACGACTGGAGCCAGAAACTATGAAGCTTATTAACACTATACGGCTGGAGCCACAAATCATATAAAGAATGAAGTGCTGCTATACAGCTGGAGTCAGAAACATAAAAGATAAGTCATTGTTTTCTCCATCTTTGAAATTACATTATTAAGTATATGTTAACTCATTATTATTTTACCGCTGGATGCAAATTACTTTAATATTATCTCACCATTTAATAAACATGGATTTACTAATGCTTCATTAATAAACATATATATTAATAAATTGAATCCATATCACTACCGGACATGTATTATTTGGACATAGACCATTAATTGACATACATTCTTTGGACATAGACCATTGCTGGACATATCTTATTATATTGAACATGAACTATACCGCAGCTGGATATGGACTATTGGACTCATCCCATTATTGGACATTTGATACCTAATTAATTATTTTCTAATATTGGACATCACTTAATATACATAATAATGATGTTTAACTAATCATTTAATCAAAGCTATTCAATTAAATATATTATTTATTTATTTTAACCATTATC
This sequence comes from Notholithocarpus densiflorus, assembly GCA_030021035.2. Lineage (NCBI taxonomy): Eukaryota > Viridiplantae > Streptophyta > Magnoliopsida > Fagales > Fagaceae > Notholithocarpus > Notholithocarpus densiflorus. The sequence goes on from JARYZH020000005.1 coordinate 381,646, forward strand.
ATGATTCTAAGACTTTGGGTTTTATCTATTTTGTAGGCTTAAAAATGTACTGGAAGCCATTGGTCTATGCAGCTCAATGTCGAGTTCCGGGTTGAACTCCCCAAAACAAATCCGAGTTTAGCAAAGTCACACCTCCAGTAGAAGACACGTGGCAACGCGCAAAAAACCGCCCCCAACAATAGGTTTCAGGAGTGATGATACATGAAAATCAGTAAGCTGGAATGCTTTAGGCTATGGTGATGACAGTGAGTCCTGAAAAGAAAGAAAAAACTATCAAAGGTGACCGGTGTGATCCAGCCAAGAACCCTTCGATGATTAAGTTAGTTTTCTCTCTAGGACACAAGGATAGAAAATAGTGAATGGTTAGAGCTTACCTTGGATGAATGAAATTTGTTCCTTTTATAGAGAGTTAATAGTGGGTCTACTTGTTTGGATCCACTATCATCATGGATGATATGGGCGGTTAACGGAGAAAATGGGGTATATGGAGCGAAGTCTGAGGAGTCTCTTCCACGTAGTAAGAACAATGTGTCGTGATATGATTATGTGGAACTTTTTGGAGAATTATCTGTAGGATTTATCAAGTGTAATTCAATCGTCTATGTATACACATATACTCGTCCATGCAATTAATCATCCATAAAGGAATTCTAGACTGGACCATTTCGTTGTTAAAGGACGAGTACAGTTCACTCATTCTTAGATTGCTTTCTTTGGACGTGATCTGGTCACGGACGACATCCAAGGATGACTTAACCTCTGATCCCCATCAAGGAGTATTTCGGTCATATTTTAGGTTTAGGGTGTATTTTGGTAATTTTTAGGTTTCGGGGGTATTTTGGTCATTTTTTAAGTTTTGGAAGTATTTTGGTAATTTTAAAGTTTCGGAGGTATTTTGGTCATTTTTTAGGTTTCATGTAGGTATTTTGGTTATTTTCTAGAAATTTAGATTTTTTTTTTGTTTATTTAAATTTTAAATAGGTTTTAGTGGGTTTATCCATTAAAATCCATATAATTAAATAGCCTAATGGGTCTTTACCCATTTAACCCAAATATTCAAATGGGTTGAGTTAACACTTATCCAAATTAGGTGGGTAATGGGTGGCTTCATGAATATGGATAAAAATTGCCACCCCTAAGCATGGACTACAATGGTTTGTTCAAAAGGTTGGGACATCACTTCTTTGTGTTTACACATGAATTTTATTAGTTGGCTTGATAGGGATTAGTAATAAATTACTAGATATTTTTGCACAAGGGTTATCATAGAAAGTTCTTCATAGTTGGCTATGCACAAGATTTAGTATTAGATTTGCCATATTAAAAATGAAAATATTTCTATCTTTTATCAAAAAAAAGAAAAAAAAGAAAATATTGTTTCACCAATTATTATTATTTTTTAAATGTGACTCATGTGAAGACCCCTATTTATTATAATTGTATTTTTTGCCTTGGTTCAAAAGGCCCAACCATGTAGGTTAACAAAAATTTACATAAAGAAGAGTATTTTTTTGGCATAACCCGGTCGATCAACTCAAACCGGTTGAGCTGATTGCACCGACACCACAAAATTCGACCACAAGTGGTTGGTCAGGAGACTCAGGACCAATCCAATAGTGCAATAATGTAATTAGACAAATTGACCTATGCGATGCGGTGTAAAAATGGCCAATTTCAGTGAATGCACCAATTGAAAGTTGGTTGTTCTAACCTTTAATTGTGATCTTACATTGATAATTTGTAACCCATATTCCTTTTTAGGATAAAAATAAATTGAACAAAATTGGACATGGTATTTGATGATGCCGTAAAAAATCACCAGTGAGCTACATAGTCTTCACACGCTCGAAAGAATACCTACACAATGAAATGAAAAGAAAAACACCTAGCAGAGAGTACCGGTGTAGCGCCGGCCAAATACCCTCCGAAGGTCAAGTTAGAACTATTCTCACAACTCTAGAGTGCTAGAGAGGGTAAATTATGCGTACCTTGGTTGGTGAGGGTATTGGGGTTTTTATAGTAGCAGAGTGTTGACCTCTCCTTGTTGGATTAGAAGTCTTTTCCTTTTAGGAGTCTCTTTGGGGCGTATTTTACGGGATCCTTTCCTTATAGGAATCCCTTTGGATCTTACTAAACGTGGAGAGCAAGTTATTTCCTTATATACGCGATACGTGGGTGGCAAGCAACTCTTTATCAGGGTCGCCAGCTTACACTGCCCCTTCAGCCTTAACGCCGTCAGCTTCATGGAGGCGTCAGCCTTTGAGTGCCTTGTAAGGTGTTTCCTAACTTCCTCTTCGTCGATGAGTATTATAAAAGTTGACGAATTCAAAAGAGATCGTCAGCCCATGTCGTCGCCATAAACCGTTGGCTTTCCTCACGCCTTCAGCATCAACTATTTTTCTTCCACATCAGTATTTATATGACTGTATAGTGTTAGATATGTCAAGATCAAAATTTTCACCGTGAAATGACCTCTATCAATTACTACTACTAAAGTTGATTAAAACGATCATAATCATCCATTTTGTTTTTTTGTTTTTTTTTAAAGAAAGAAAAGAAAACCCTTACTATGTTCTATGGTAACCATAGTTATGGATTATGGACAACAAATAGAATGAGTCGCAAGATATATTGGTCAAAGTTTTCTTATTATCCTATCTCCTTCAAATCGTTTACTTGTAAGTTGAAACTATTCAATATCCTTATGAAAAATTAAATTTCAAACCAAAAAAATGCAAAAAAAGAAGGATAGAGTTTGGCTATAACTTTACCTAATATATTTTTATTTAATGTGAATTTCAACAAATAAACCATTGGATAACATTATTTTATATCCTTCATACTTGCAAAAATTCTAAAAAAACAAAGATCAATAGCTATGCTATCAATTAAATGTTTAAATTTTAAAATTTTGAATTCTAAAATTATGTATAAAAAAAATAAATTTATAGATCAAACAATAAATAACATTCAATCGATGCGAAATTTGATATTTTTATTAAAAATATAAACAACATACAATTTAATGTTTAAAATTTTAAAATATATAGACAATTACTTTTTGTTACCAGAGTTGTAGTCCTTTGCTATAAAGAAAATTTTAACCAAACTTTATCAAAAAAAAGAAAAAAAGAAAAAAGAAAAGAAAAGTAAAAAAAAGCCCCAAGGCTAAATGGAACAAAATAATTGGGAAATATAAATTAGAAACAAATAGTCCCCTTCTCTTCCCTATCAAAATCATAATAAATCCCAATTGTCCAATTTATATTTCAGCTCTATTTGTCTCTCGGTCCCTCCTTACTCCCTATAACCCCCAACAATAACATCAATGGAACAACAACATCAACACGACTCTGCAACTCCTCTTACCAAACCAAAGGACTTTGGAAAATCTGAATACGGGTTACAACATCTGTTTCATCACACTCTCTCATCCACTTTCTCTGCTTTTTGGTGCTTTTGTTTTGTTTTGTCAAATTTGTGGGTCATGGAAGTAACTGTCTGTGTTTTTTTTTTTTTTTTTCCTGGTTTAGGTGTGAGCACTATAAGAGACGATGCAAGATTCGAGCCCCATGTTGCAACCAGATCTTCCCTTGCCGCCACTGCCACAATGAAGTCACGGTCTCTTTCTATATATTTTTGTGCGTGTGTGTGTGTGTGTTGGTGTTTATGTGTGAATTAACTTCTAAATGCATTTATTGGAAAATTTTTCATCTGGGTATTTTTTTTTTTCTTTTCAATATTTTGATGATTTTTTTTAGAGCAACCTGAGCAACCCAAAAGATCATCATGAGCTGGTCAGGCAAGATGTTAAGCAAGTATGTATGTGTTTTCAATATTGACATGTATGTGTATTTCTGTAAGTTGTAGGTGATGGGGTTTATTATTAATAATAATTAGGACAGTGGTGGCTCTATAAATATTTTTTAGGGTGTTCACTCATAAATTTAAATTATACAAAATTTGATAAAGAAGAGATAACTTGAATATATCAACGTCACAAAACAAAACAAAAAAGTATTACAAGTTTTTCTACTAACAAAGAGTAAAAGAAAAAATGGACTGATAAGAGATAAAAGGGAGAATTGAGAATGCTGAGATGACAGTAATAAAATAAGAGAATTGAAATGACAATAGAAAAGAGAAAGAAAAACTGATGATATTTGCTGTAACTACGAGCTACGTCATTAAGGAATGCAAAATTATTGCAACTGTAAAGCCAAAAAGAGCATAATTGCTAGCACTGCCTAGGAAAACTCATGAACTACAATATTATTCTTGAGTCCCTATTTCAAGGAAAAATGAAATTAGAGATCATTTTTATGTAATAGGTTGAAAGAGTTACAAATTTGAATAATTATTTATATTTTTCTTTTTGAATAGTTTTTTTTGTTGAATAATTTGTTAACTCATTTTTGTTTGGTCTAATCTTTTTTTTTCCCCCCGATTATTTTTGTTGTTATTTAAGTGGTTTTTTTTTTTTTGGGGGGGGGGGGGTTTAAGGGGTTAAGGATTATTTTTGTGGGGATAGAATTATTTTTGGAGTAATGCTACATCTACAACATTTTTAAAACAAATCTTATGCAATAATTTGTGATTAGTGGGTTAAAAAATGATGTCAATATTGAGCCAAAATCAGAATTAGTAACCGCTTTTTGCTTATTACATAAGATTTGTTGTGAAATCATTGTAAAAATGTTGTGAATGTAGCACTACTCTTATTTTTATTGAACCAAAGTTCTTATAATTTTCAAGTATGGGTGGTCAATATTTTTATTAGAGTGGTCCAAATAGGTTAATTTAGTGTGTGTATATATATATATATATAAATTTTTTTTTTTTGGCAAGTATATATATACATTTTTTGGCAAGTCAAGGGTGGTCCTGTGACCACCTTGAGTTACAAGTAGCGCCGCCCCTGAATTAGGACACACATTCAATACTTAAATTATAACTACTTGCGGTGACAACTTAAAACTGTTATATTGTTTTTAAGAGCCTATGATTGCGCGCATAGCGTATATGAAGAGGCTAGTTGCCTAGTTGTTATCATTAATGAAAATGGTTGTGGAATATGATTTTATTTTATTTTATTTTTTTCAGGTTGTATGTTTGATTTGCAATACTGAGCAGCAGGTTTGAAGTTGTGGTTTGAATGATTCTTCTCTCCTTATATAAGTTGATTTTTGTTATGTTTCTGAATTGGGTTAATGGGCATGTATTGTTTTTGTGTTGTGTTGCAGGTTGCTCAGGTTTGTTCTAACTGTGGTGTCAACATGGGAGAGTACTTTTGCGATGTTTGCAAATTCTATGATGATGTAAGATAGTTGTCCGGTTGATTAGTTATTTGGTCAAAGCAGACTTAAGCTTCTGGATGTTTTCATGGTGTTAAAATTTTCAGTATTTGATGCTATACAATGTTGCTGTTTGTGCAGACTGATAAGGGGCAGTTTCATTGTGAAGAATGTGGGATTTGTAGGTAAGTAAGTGGGTTATCTGTAAATTAATTTCATGGGTTGATCTAATTTCAGTTTTCTGCATAAATGTCTTATGCTAATTGAATTGTGACTTTCAGAGTTGGTGGTCGTGATAACTTCTTTCACTGTAAGAAGTGCGGTACATAACTTCTTACCTTGCTGCTCTTTTGATATAGTGATTTATTTATGAGATTGTATGAATTTCAGTTATACATACTTTCATTTTCCTGTATATAAGTAAGGTTATTCCTTGGTAAGATTATTAGATTATCATAACATTGGGTTGGTTTCATTTTCCAATCATATTTACTTTGAAGTTGGAGCATTTTATTGTTGATTGATTGTTAAGAACAGGCTTTCAGATTAATGGGACAATCATTCTAGTGATATAAGTTAGTTATATGCAATTGGTGGTTGATCATGCTGGCATTATAGTTACATTGACGTTTTACTACAAGAAATTTATTATGATTAATGCTGGGCTTTTATGCATCCAAACAGAGTAAAGACTTTGAAGAAACCTAGGGCAAGTACAATAAAAATGCTGGGTTTGTGTGTCTATTTATATATAGAAGTTGAGTTTGTATGCTGCATGAATGCTTTTAAATTGTACATTACCCATTGAATTGCCATCATCATGTGGAAGTTTTTATTTATGTTTCCGACAGAATTCATGGGAGAGCAGTATGTAACAAATTTGGACACTAAGTGGGTGGGAAATTGAACCTGAAAAGATGATGGTGAGATGGATGAAAGGGTGAAGATTAGGAGGTTGTTGTAAGAGCTAGGTGGAAGGTGAGGTTGTGGGTTCAAGACCCTTTGGGTTTATCTGTTTACCAATAGGAAACAGATAAGTGAAAAGAAATATTCGGATTGGAGCATTACCAACAAATAATGCCATAAGAATTTTCTAGATTGGATTGTTATTTACTTGTTATAGTACTGATGTTCCAAACTTCGAGTTTGCTGCTTGATTAAATGTTGTACAGAATTGGCATCCTTATTTTCTGAACATCCTATCAACATATATGAAGATGTTAAAGTCTAAGTCTGTTCTCTCATTTTAGTTTAGTTTCGTTGCAGTCTTACCTAATGTTTGTCTTTTTTATTATTGAACACTTGATCCTCATTGCTTATATTATATATTATTCTGTATTTTTTTTTTTAAATCTAGTATTTGAATATATTTTGGATCTTTATGGTCTTGAGTTCAGGATCTTGCTATTCAATGAGTCTGCGTGATAATCACTTATGTGTGGAGAACTCCATGAAGAATTTCTGCCCTGTTTGTTATGAGGTCTGTGAATTTGATTTCTTATTTAAAAAAAAAAGAAAAGAAAGAAAAAGTCTGAGCTTTTGAGTATTACAGTTGTTTTAAAGTTCAGAAGAAAACTGTGTTTTAACTATTTACTTTTATGCATCAGTATCTTTTTGACTCAATTAAAGGCACCTCAATTATGAAGTGTGGACACACAATGCACACGGACTGCTTTCATGAGATGGCAGCGCGGAATCAGTTAACTTCAACTTGCTTTTGCAATTTTTTATTTCATTTATTTATTGATAATAAAAACAATTTTTTATAATCTGTAAATGCGTTGGATTTATCACCTAGGTATCGTTGTCCTCTCTGCTCCAAGACAGTGCATGAGATGTCTGTTCACTGGAGATTGTTGGATGAGGAGGTATGGAGTTTTTACTTTTCTTATTTTATTGCAAAAAGAATACTTTCCCTTTTTCTATTCATTTATTTTGTAGTATTATACATTTTTTAGATTAGTAAATAATTGTATTGAAAAGTTACCTATCAAAAAAAAAAAAATAGTAATAATAATTGTATTGAAAAGTGCAAAAAAAGAGTGCAACTCTAGGATGCATTTCTTATTCATTTATTTTGTATAGTTATCCATTTATCTATAAGAAGGAACTGGTTTGGGTTCAGGATTAAGCATGGTTATCTAGAATCACATTATCCCAGCCTCCAATTGTAGTGGTATGAGGTATAATGATAAAAGGATTGGGTTGAGCTTGAACATTACCTTACATCAATCGAGATAGCTTGAACATTACCTTAGCAACAAACAACCTTCGTAAAAGACGTGTGCTTGTGCTTGATTGGTGCAATATGTGCAAGAGATGTGGGGAGTCAGTGGATCACCTTCTGCTTCATTGCCCCATAGCTTGGGAGTTGTGGTCATTGGTATTCAGTTTGTTTGGTTTCCATTGGGTTATGCCTCATACAGTTTTTGAGTTGTTTGAGTCTTGGCAGGGAAAGTTTGGGCGACATCGCAACATAGATGTTTGAGAATAGTGCCTCATTGTTTGATATGGTGCATTTGGTGTGAAATGAATGCTAGAAGCTTTGAGGGATGCGAACGTTCTTTACTAGAAATTAAGTCTTTTTTCTTGCACACTCTCTTTAATTGGAGTGTGGTCTTTTCTCATTTTTCTTGTTCTTCTCTTAATGTTTTTCTTGATCGTTATAATTTTGGTTCCTGATTTGTGCCCCCACAGTACATCCCCAATGTATTCGGTTTGGGCAATTTTATTAATAATATTTTTACGTTATCTATCAAAAAAAAAAAAAAAAAAAAAAAAGTGAGATAGTGTTGAAGCTATTTATAGGAAAAAAGAGATAGTGTTGAAGCTATATGGCTTGGCTTGTTTGTTTCATAGGTGGCAGGAACCCTGAATGGTATCTTAGTTTCTTTCTCTTACTATAAGTTTTAGTATTTAGATCTTATAACTTATCATATTAGCCAAGAGGCTTGTAGCTCAATTGGAACCTCCTTTTGTTTTCAATGGAGACATCTAGGTTCAAATTTCCCCACCCCCAACTATTGATTTATACCAAAAAAAAAAAAGTCCTTATCATATTAAGAATATATTGATCTAAGGAGCTGAGTTTAAGATTTTATGAACTAAAATACACGCTGTTTATTTTACTTAGCTTGAATTGAAAATGCTATGAATTCTTGCACCATAAATAACCCACTTTTTGGGTGGGTTTGCTTAGAGCTCTGCTTTTGGTAGCCCTGAATGTTGAAGGAATGTGTGACTTTGTTATATGCATGTTTGTGTCTATATGCATGAAGTTGACTGCAGTATGTTTATATGAAATTAGTAATTATTGCTGAATATCTTTTTCCTGCTTGTGATGACTATTTCCCACTCCTGCTTTTTGTCTAAAGTGGTTCTGTGTTAATATGGCTATGTATCTCCTGTGACAGATACAAGCTACTGCCATGCCTGAGGAATACCAGAATGAGGTAGTTTCTTCATCCATGCCTTTCTATGTTAGTTTGCTTTTAAGTATGCATTACATGCCTCAAATCCCACATTAGCTTAAACTTGATTTGGATGAAGCTCATAGAAAGTAGGAAGAATAATATTTACTGCCCCATAAAAATCTTTCAAATCATTCATAGTAGTTTGTGATATGATTTGTCAGTTTTAAAAATTGTGCCATGTGGGACGTTTATACACTGACCAAACCTCTGAAGTATACTGTTTTTAACATCCCCTGAAGAATGTGGTCCTTTTTTTTTTTTTTTTCTTTTTTTTTTCCAATAATGATACATGTCTGGCTGTTCACAGCAACTCATTATTCGTTTCTTTTCTGAAGCATAGAGTGCAAATAAACCTTCCAATGTAACTTAGACATTTGAATCTGAAATCTAAAAGCCTTTTGTGAACATCAATTATAACTTAAAAAAATACTTTTCTAAAATTTAAAAGGTTGTTTGGACTTGGTTTTCAGTTAGCTCAATTGGTAAAGTCTCTTATTGTTAGGTAAGAGACTTGGATTTGAATCTTGCCTAAATAAAAAAGAATCAATTGGTGTCTTACCCTAATGGTAAAGAGCTACCATCATGGAGCGGATACCATAGGTTTTGATTCCTATCTTATCTTTCCACTCTACCATTATCTGTCTATCAAAGTGTCTCTAGGATGATTATTCTGGTTCTTTGCATTACCGAAGTGCATAAAACATGGATCATATACTAAGTGATTGAGGGCCTTACTTGTGCTGCAACAATTATTCCTCTTTCTAAAAGAGGGATTTTTTTTACTAGCTTGTTCCTATCATTCCTGATCTGGAATATACCAAAACAGTCTATGCTAATCTGTATAGTGGTTATTTTGATCTGACTGCTGCAAGCAGTTAGTCTACTAAACAACATACTGAGTCTGAGTTGTATGTGTATTTTGCAGGTTTCAATTCTTTGCAATGATTGCAACAATACTAGCAATGTTCGCTACCACATTTTAGGGCACAAGTGCAGCCACTGCAATTCATACAACACCCGCAGGATTTCAACACCAGATAATCAATGAGACATCAGCTGATCAGGAAAGCTGGTTAACAAACAATACAGATTAGGCTATAACACACATTATACATTGTTTCAACGAAAAACTTCCACTTTAGCAAGTGCCTAGGCAAAGTATAGGAGAGAATGTATTGCTTTGTAATTGACTAGTTTGCATAGGTACTTTCAGTATGTCTCAAATGAGTAGTTTATAAGACATACATGGGATTTGAATGGCCTCAAAAGGCTTGCTGATTCACAGTTGAGATTTTCAAGTTGGATTCAGATATTGAATTTTGAACGGGAGAGTTGACCCCAAAAGGCTTGCTCATGTTATTCCTCCAATATATGCAATTAGTAAACAGTTACTTGAATCTGTATTTTCAAGCTGAATACTTTTGTTTGTGATTTTTTTTTTTAATTTTTTTAATTTTAATTTTTTGGTAATCCATTTGATATTTTTGTAGCACGAACGAAGGGTCACTAGTATACAAAGGTACTCTACACCTCTTGTTAAAAAATGATTAATGCTGCAAAGTAGTTATGAACTGGATGCAAAAACCGCTCCTGCATACAGCGTTCTTGTGCATTGGATGCAATGTAAATATGACATGTGTTCTAAAATGACGTACGTAAACATGACATGTGTTCTAAAATGATTACGTTGTTTCATCTAGTGATTGGAGTTTTGAATGGAAACTTTACAGGGTGGTAATGGGTTGGAATGATCACTTTTGTAAGACAAATGTACATTGTTGCCCATTACAAAAGATGGCACTTTAAATGTGGAATGGTTTGTTTAGGTTTGACATGTGACCTGGGCATACTGATTACTGAGTTAGAAATAAACACTACTTAGGTTGTCGATTGGTACCTTTTAATTTGTGGCAAACTAAAACCTAAATCCGTCACAATAAGGGCTATTGATACGGACTTCGGTATGACAGAGTCTACGTTGTGAATTATAGAAATAGCCTGGTGACTATCCCAAAAACACTAGCTAGGTCCCTAATATGGTAGAATGAAATAATATTGCCTATATAACTATCTAACACAACTGTGATAATCATCACATAAGCTTTCTCAATATCATGATTTTTTTTTAATCTTTTCAAAATGAGAGAATGACTCCAAATATCGTAAATTCTCTCACCCATAATTAGTTGAATTTCAAACTCTAGGAAAAAGAGAAAATTATAATATACCATAAAATCAATTCATTTCTCTCCAATTCCCTTCTTATTTGAGATGAACTAAAGAGAATTATAGAGGTTTTCATTGAGTTTTCTCGCAGAATCCTTAAACCTTGTTGAATGTCAAACTAACTAATTAATTCTAAACTGCTAAGATATTGTGGTATAATAATATTTTAATATTTTTGGAAATTTTCTTTTGTAAGATTGTACTTTATATGCTTGAAATGCTCTCCTAGGATTTCAACGAAAACTCTAAAATGTAATAAAATTGAAAATTATTGATATTATGCATACACACAACTACCTATGCCTCAGGCTAATGGATATTATATATGCATGTAATCACTATAAAGGAGAGCTATTGGTTAAAATCCATTATACACCCAGGGCAATCACACAATATGTGATCCTATATACTCATGCCCAATATGAAGACTCTTTCCTTTTTTATTTGAATAGAAAGTGATCAAATGGGATTTAATTCTCCCTTTAATCTGACAGTAACAAATCTTAGCTATTCACAAGCAACTCATCTTATTTGATGTCTCTGCTTAATTAGATGGTTAAATGCTAAAGCTAACATATGAAATGAAAATTCTTGCTTTTTGCGAATAAATTTACAAGTTATCAATAATCTTTAAAAACATCCCTGAACATGTCAAAGCGTTTATAAAAGCTGAACAAGTAAACATTAAGCATGTTACAATAGATACTGATGGTTAACTAATTGAATTTAACATTTCCTATCAGTTAAGCTTTTGGAACCAAGCCAATCCTCCTGAAAAATACACATTATAGTCAACATCTCAATCTCTGTCTCTTGAATAACCTTGGATGGTTAAATGCTAAAGCTAACATATGAAAAGAAAATTCTTGCTTGGTGAATAAATTTACAAAGTCACCAATTATCCTTGAATACATCCCTGAACATGTGAAGAAACATAAATGCTGCACACAAAGTGTTACTGAACTGCATGTTACATAATGGTTATGTAATTGAATTTTATCCTATCCTATCATTTTAAGACTTTGGTACCGAGCCAATCCTCGTGAAATAACAGATTAAGCAACATCTCAATCCCTGGCTCTTGCATAGGCTGTGATTGACCTTCCAATAGCTCTTCAGCAAATGCTATATTCCAGTCAATCTCCTCCAATGACTCATCCACTTTAAGAGATTCAATCGCTAATTTCTCTGGGGGTAAGTCCTTTGAATCCAATTGTTTTCCTACTAATGTAGTTCCAATATTGTTGATCACTACTACATCTTCACTAGCGGAATTGCCGTGATCATCATCATCGGTCAAGTCAATAATAACTCTATTACTGACATGTTGCAACTCAGCATCAATAGCTGCTACCTTACTAAGATTTGTGGTGGTTGTCTTTGCTGATGGTATGCCATTGTTGTTGTTGTTGTTGCATATCGGCTCCAATTTTTTGTTTTCTTGTGTTTCAATTGAAACCACCTTTGTTTTCTTGTGTATATGCTCAGGCTTCGTCCTTTGATCACCTTCATTCTCCTTCATCTTCTTTGCATTCTCTGGTTCTCTTACTTTTCTCTTCTTTTCTGGTTCATCATTCTTTTTAATTCGACAGAGAACATAATCTGGGAACTGCAATAGATACACAAATTAATATCTAAGTTAGAGTCTATCAAAGTAGTTGACCATCACTGATGGGCTGTCTTTAAAAAATGTTCAAATAGGATAATGCTAATACAGTAGATAAAAGGCAAAGCCAAACAACAGTGCCAGAAGTAATTGGATTTGTTTTTCTCAATTAAGTACATAAACTTATATTACAAGAAAATTGAAAAGAAAATGAATTGAAACTTGGTCACGATGTGATTGTTGTCTACAATCATAATCTTTTTGTAGAACCTATTGATATATGAAGTTTAGTGGGTCCATTGAAAATATTAATACGGAAAGCTATTTACATAAAAACCAATTTCTTAATTTCTAGTGTGCCCCATGTTGGATCTAAACTCCTAAAAATTTCCAGAACCCAGACCAGAAGGGCGAGAACCGAGCAACTACCAACTTTATTCGTGACATGGTCTCGTTTAGAAACCTAAAGCAACCAGAGAAAATTTCATGTTGTTAGAGATTTTATGCCCAAAAGACCTAAATTTATTGTAGTTTTATCATTTATGTACTTGTAAAGCAAACATGCTAACCCTAAATTAATTTAGGGTTAACCCGGGGTTCTTTAATATTATAAACCAAACCCTATACCCACACTTCTCAAATATTAAAAATTACCCCTAAACTTTTTTAAAATTTTCAAAAGATGTATGGTTGCCCCCCAAATTTCTCCAATATTAAAATTTTACCCCTAAATTTACCTAAAATTTTCAAAAGAAATATGATTAATTAACCCCCAAAAATCTTCTTATTTCTTATATAAGACTATTAAATTGGTTCAATTTTTATATTTGTTATTATTATTATTATTATTTTAAATCCAAAGACTATTCCAATTGAATCGATTAGATATCAAATATTGATTCTGTGTCTACTCCAAAACCAAATATATCTATCTATATAATTATTATTATAGGCTGTGCACGTCTAAAATATATAGTGAAAATAGACCACCCAAAAAATAAAATAAAAAAAAAGTTTTGAAAAAGTAGTAATTAATTTGCTTACTTTTGCATGAGGAAGCATGGAGGCATCAAGGCTATACTCGTACATGATCCAACGCCCATCATCGTTCACCGACTTAGAACTACTCTCATACCGATACCTTTTCTTCACCCCATGAACCCTGATCGGCGGCGTTGCCGTCTCAGTCTCAAGAGCACTAGTTTTGTCGTCACAATAAATCTTGACGCCGGAGTCCTCGCCTTTCCATGCACCCTTGTCCCCTACCGTCCGATCAAAACGTGTGCCCTTGACGCTCTTCTTCTTCAGATTTGTGAACACGTAAAGCTCTTCGTTTTTCTTCATATTGTTCTTGTTGTTCTTGTTCCCAGTTAACAACAACGTTGAACTACTAATCCCATGATGATAATGATCACTCCAAATCTTGCAAGGCTCATCACCATACAAGTCACACTCTGGGATATTGAATTTGAGAGTAGTACTGTCTGATCTTCCTGTTGCTTTGTTGTAAAGGTGTTGGAGGAGGCTTTCTTGCACTGTGGCTTGAATCTTGTTGATACCCATGATAGAATACGTTGAGAGTTAATCAATTAAAAACAAAGAAACTATGTAGATTTTTGTTTTTTTGTTTTTTTTTTTGGGATGAATAAGCTATGTAGATTTTGTGAATTAATGTTAAGAGAGTGTTATATATAAAATATTTGGTAGGGTTTTTACTTTGTTTTCCTTGCACTAATCGGAATCCTTCATTGGCTAGGTTAATAGAAAGCCTACGAACCGACTTACATTACCAAACATATATTATTTCAATGTCATCGATCTTATCTATTAAGTCTAGAATACTAATTTAAGTAACACACACCAATTAATTAGAGCTATATAGCAAGAACTAAAAGACTTGTGTATATTATAAAAAAGCTTATGTATTGATTATTAGGAAAAAAATAAAAACTTATTTGCTGACCATTATCACAATTATTATAGTTATTTTATTACAAGAATTTCTACTGAATTTTATATAGGTTTCATATATTATTTCATTCTACTAATTCCATATTAGAGACCTAGCCAATTTTCGGAATAGTCACCATGCCACGCCTAAGTCAGTAAAACCTCCATTCTCTTCCAACACCACAATTACTTCAAGATAGGGATCTTCTCACCCTTTATCTCTGATGCTGTATATATATTATTATTTACATTCCTCGTTTTTCAATAGGAGTAAGTTTAATTGATACGTCATTAGAGTTTTCTATGTTCTCAACCAACCCATATGATACTGATATTGATTTCAGCTATGGACACCAAGATAGCCCTTATTGTGATGGAATTAGGTTTTAGTTTGCCACACAAATTAGGAAGCTATCCATCCTCAACCTATGTAGTGTTTTATTTCTAATCCAGTAACTCACGTCCTAAGAGCATTCTTATTGCTTAATTTAAAACCCAACAAAATGCAAAATACATGATTTTAATTGTTGAAAAGAAAAATAACAAAAAACACCCCATATCTGGTGAGGCATTTTGAATAAATTTTTACAACTTGGTTAATTAAGTAAATATACATAACAATTGTAGCATTGTGTAAAATCAATTTTATTCTCTCTCCTCTCTTGTCTCGCTTTCTCTCTGCTCTCTCCCACTAAACTACTGAAGCAAGACATTTTAATGTGAGTACATGGTACAAACTCCAAGAGTAGAATGATACTGTACTTCCCTCTCTCAAATGATAAAGGGTCACATTAATGAAATTTATGTTAAAACCTACTTACTATTCACGTGAAAGGAAAGAGAATATGCCATTAGTGTGGTTTCAAAGTATTGTATAATTTTTCCCATATGAGATGGTTGAATTTATTAGCAACATCCAAAAGATCACAGGAAAGATAAAGAAATTAAAGCTTCTAGCAAGGATAAAGGAAAGAAGGATCAAAGAGCTAATGGATGATAGCAAGGATCATGCAATTAAGGAATCAGTTACATAATCATCAAGGATAATGGAATTGTATAATACTATATATAAAAGCAAAAGCTTTTTCCTACAATTAAGGTGGTTCTAACATGTAGGAAAAATCTCCACCTAAAAATCTGCCGCGTATAGAGTTTAATTTGAAAAGTTACATTGTACGAAAAACTCAAAGCCAAACATTAAACCCATTGATTCCAACCCAAGCGCCGAAACCCAACAAAAAACTTAAAGTCATTTGCTGTTTCAACTTCCAATTCGTTAAACACAAGGCCAAAAGAAAAAACTTCCCTACCATCTGCTCTTTTCGACTTTGCACTCTTTAGTTTCTAATAGAATGCCTCTTTGTTTCTCTCAAAAAATCTTTAACTCACTTTCGTTAAAACTAAGATCAGAGTTCATTCACCTTTTTGATTTTTCCAAAGAAAGAAGCAGAAGAAGGAAGATGATACCGACTTCAGCGTCAAGAACCAAAAAAAGTCCCCTCCACCCACAAACAACGCCTTCGATGGGTTCTATTCTTTCTCTGATTTTTTTTTTTTTTTTTGGGTAAATTAGATCTGTTATATCTTTTCAAAATTTTCAATTTGGTTCCAAATTTAAATTCAGAAATTAGGGCTAAGGAAATCAGGATTTAATATGTGACTATTCGTTTTTTAATTTTTTGGGTAATAGATTTTTTCAATTCGTCTATTTTGCAATTAAATCATTCAATTTCTTTCTCTCCAGAGATGAAGTGGAATATTTTCACAATCTAGAGTCTCTAATTTCATCAAATTAAGGTACTGATTTCTTTTCCTAAAAACTGTAAAACAAATGCACAGTGCAAATACCACAATCAATATTAATTTTCACTGAATCCTTATTAAAGACCATTAAAAGGTTCTAGTAAATTATACTTCTACAATGATTGCGATGTGTGTATATATTGTGATTTAAGTTATTTTAATTTAGGCTTAGGTTTGGGTATATCTCTTAAGGTTTTTGATATTCTCATAATCTGTTTTTTGTGTGTGTGTGTATTGAAAACGTTGTTAAGGTTGATCATCGTATAAACATTTAATGCTTGCTGATTTTTTTATTGGTTCTAAGTATGCACATAATTGTTATTATTATTATTTTAATACTTGATGCGTAGAATTGGAATATGGGTGAATTAGAAACTAAAATCATAAATTGATGGGGTTGGATCCGTAGTGGGTTTTGATCATTCAAATTTACTGTGTGCATTAGATTGTTATATTTCTATCTGTGTTGTGATGTTGATACATGTATGTTTGTTGCTTTGATGGACTCAAAATTGCAAAGTGTGTATCATTGATTTCACTTTTAGTTGGTAGATCTTAGATCACGTTAAATTGATAGGTTCCCTTTGCTCAAAAGTCCATACCTTACATAAGATTCATTGGAACACCATTGTTTTTTTTTTTTATAAGTATTCATTGGAACACCACTGTGTTTCAATATGTTACAAATTTTGAAACATATTATAATGTTGAACTCACTTTTGGCATGAAATGAGACTTAACTTTATATTTCTAAAATTACTCTCTTTTTACCCCTTCTACTAATTACATATGATGAGGCATTGCCATTTTCATGAAACTTATGTTTTGGATATTTGGGCTAGGTTGGTTTTGGTTATCTATCTATTATTGATGAGGTCGAGGCAACCGCTATACAATATGATACTTAAATTTATTTGGTTAAATAACTCACTTTTCCCTCTTTTACGAATTACCTACAATGAGTCAGGGAAATGGTATTTCTAAATTTAAGCTAAGTATATGGAAAGAGTATGTAATGTAGAAGATATTTGTATGTAAATCCTTGGATTAATTTACAAAAACATTACTTTGTAATTTTTATATCTTAAATTATGCTTGGTTTATGGCTTCGAGATGAAGCTGATGTTTTTTGATATGACATTTGATTTTAGTTTTAATGGCACAGTATCTACTGAGTGCATACTTTTAAAATTTGTAGAATGTACACATTTATAAGGTGTCTATATATATTTTTGTGATAAATATTTCCTGTAGAGTGGTTTATTTAGAAGCCTTTCTTGAGCAATTTTTCAAAATTTATTAAGGATCATAATAACGTTTGACTATGGTCCTCCATTAAATATGCATATAGTTCTAGGGTGCAATTTCTTCACTTTATATGTTGTTTAAACAGATAATATTTTTGAGAGTTATCCCTTTTTTTTTCTAGTTAAATAACAATTTCATTTCAATAGAAACAGGAAATTGGATATTGATTTGGCATAAATATTGATGTGTATATTTGGTTATAATAAACAACAATTTTTTTTCTAGAATAGATGATTCTTAAAGGAGGCTTACATGCAAATAACTCACTGTAAAAATGCACCAAGTTCAGATTTTTATGTCAATCTTCTTGCACTGCAGAAGCTTGACGTGATGCTCAAATGTAAGTTAAGTTTTATTTGCTTAAAGTGAAATCATTATTATTTTTAGATAAACACTATTCTCTCTTAGGTGTGGTAGCTCATAAACCGAAAATATTCTTTGACAGGAAATATTATATGGTTTTGAAGATATTGTATTTTTGTATGCAAAATAGAGGAGCATTATGGAGAATTCCCTTCGTTCGAACTCATTTCATGTGTTCCTCCAAGTGGCCTCTCTAAGAAGGGAAGTACACACATGAAGTGATTCGAAGATACTAATGTTTTAACATTTTTAGGGAATATTGGATACTATATGTTTAAATATACTACATTATTTAAGTTTGAATGTATGCAGTGGAAGTGGGAGAATTGAGTTTATGTTGAATGCGAAGTATCTTAATTCATAAAATGATCCCACGCATTGCGCGGGTTAAATGCTAGTTTACATAATTATCAAGGATCATGCAAAAAGTTATCATCATGAGCTGATTGAAACTATCTCTAAAAAAAGGTAATAGCCCAATTATAATCATCCTTTATGGTGACATATATTTGTAGAGTTATATTGTAAGCAACATATTTTCTTCACTAATGTGGGACAATTATTCATTTTTTTATGTGAAACAAACACACACATGAAAGAAAAATAATGAGAAACATACCCAAAAAATCTCTGATAGTTGAATAAGAGATCTGGGGTTCAATCCCCGCCTACACAAAAAACTGATTGGTGTTTTGGTCTGATGAAAAAGAGCTATCATCAGGAGCAGATGCCATAGGTTGAAACTCTCTCTCTCAAAAAAAAAAAAAAGAAAAAAAAAAAAAATAATGAGGTTCTAATACAAAGACATATACCACAAACTCCACTCAACGTCTTAAAACTTTGTGTCAATTTATTCTTTCATAACGCAGGTGGTGAAGCACAAAAGAAAGGCCCTAGAGACGAGTTTTGTCATGAAACATTTGAAGTAGAAACATTGGTAGGTAGGCATGCATGCACTGCAAATTTCCTTGCCTTCTCAATGACCCACTGTTTCAACCAACCAATTGGAAGTAAGCCCAAAAACACGCGAACCATTATATACATGAAAACAATGTAACCGAACCATCTTAGTGGAACCGGCAAGATAATAGATGCTAGCAAAGCCACTAAAAGAGCAGCCGAGACATCACTGGTGTGACCACAAACAAGCACAAATATTGCACGATTGAGTGTGGCTTCAGCCATAGATGAGATACAGTAAAGAAGCAAGCTGAAAATGGAAACATTCATGGTTTTTGGGTGAGTATCAAAAGGAGTAAAATTCTTGTTTTCATACTTCATTTGTATAAAGCATAAAAGTACAGCAATTGTTGATGCAAAGATGGCATGTTTGGTGGAAGCAGGGACTGGGCTAGGCAGTGAGCTTCTTATCCAGTGGAAGTGTAAAGGTGGGGATGATGTGAACCCATTGGCTAGTCTATAGAAAAACGAAGACATTTACTTCTAAAGGAATCAAAAAAACGTGACGATAACAAAAAAGAAGAGAGACAAGACTAGAACTATGACTTTTGAATCAATCGCCTCATAATGACTTAATTTATAATCGTTTTCTTAGTAGGATAGGTCATGATAATTAACGAAATGGAAAATTGACAAAAATATAGGATTAGATTTGAGGTTAGTGAGAAAACAAAATGAAAAAAAAGTACTGTAGAAGAAGAGGAGGAAGAAGAAGAAGCGAAAAAATCTAGGACCATGTACAACTTATCTCACAACTTTTTTGCCATAATTGTGAGGTGTTAGAGTGTGAGTGGCAGAAAAAAAAAAAAAAATTGTAAGTCCTTATATAAGTGATAGATAACCACTCACAGTCAGATATATTAGAATTATAGTAAAAAATTATAAAATAGTGTGTGGTCTTAGAATTATTTGAATAAAAAACAATACGCACTCATCACGTCACATATTTAGTAACACATGATGAATTTACAAATATCATTTTCATTAGTCAGTACCACCTCAATTTTAGTATCTTTTTTAAACATGTTACAAATGAGAAAAGATACCTCAAATTCTTGAGCCGAAAAGGAATAGCCATTCGTTGTACTTAATTTTCAATTTTCATGCAACTTTGATGGATTTTTATAATAGCTATATTGTTGATTATTGAGTCATTTCCCGGTAATGGGATCCACTGAAGTTAACGAAATTCAAGGGATTATTAGAGGTTTGTAGGCCGGTGGAGGGTGGGCTCCTGTGTGGAACCCATGAGTAGGATCTACGCCCTCTTATAGTTGAAGTGTTTATAGGTGTAAGTGTTGATGACGAAGGTTAAAGACCATGCATTACCTAAAGTTTTATTAACCGGCATCTTTAGGATATTTATTAATAAGCCATGTAAGGACCCGTTTTGCAGCACAAGCCCAAGGTGTATGATCTTGGCCCAGTGAGCCTAGTGCAATGAATTTGTAGAGGATGAGTTAAAGAACTAGGCCTTGATAAGTTGGACAACGGCTAGTACTAAATTAAATGTCAATCAAACACAAGTAGGAGATTCTGATACCAGTGGACTTACAATCCGAGGAGGTCTCACTTTTATAAATTGATCACAATTAGGTACAAGAGCAATTTAGATTGCTACAATGTTTTCTCTCTATTTTTCTGATCCTCTTCCCATAGAGGGTCTCTCATATTATATAGCTCCCTTTGGACCATCTTAATACAACACTTGTTGATCATCTGAGCCCTCACTTGAGTACCTGTCCCATTAGACACCTTCTCTGGCTTTCTGTGAGTTGTGGTAACCAAGACAACACTATTCAGAAGTCTTCTCCACATAAATGCGATCAGAAAAGTAGCTGCAATGCATTTAATGCGATGGTAGTAGCTTTCCCTTAGATATTATTGGGTTCCCTTCCTTCTCGTATGTCGTGAGGCGCGTCCCTATCATTGGGGTTTCTTGGAGGGTCACTCTAATTGCTGGAATACATACTTGAGCTGCATTCATCGTATCTGAGGAGCAGTTCCTCCTTGGACCACATTTCATTCATTCCTTACTCATGAGACTTTAAATTGGAACCCCTCATAACTATTTGTCCCTCCTCGGACCATTCAACATCCTCGGACAAAGCCCAAAGCCCAATATATGATTTTGGGCCCTTATCCCTACAATAGCCCCTCAAAACTCCGGTTTTTCCCTCTCATCCGAGGAGAAAAAGTGGGGTTTTGATTTTTAAGAGAAAAGACCAACTGATTCCTTGATTCACACGTGCGGGAGTGCCGTTTTACGCGCCTCATAATTGTTACTGACGTTTCGAAACTCGCGAAGCATCATTAATTGCTCCAGGCGGCGTCCTGTCCCCCACATCCAACGGTGACACGCAGATCCAACAGTTGACATTTCTCCTAAAAATTTGAGCGGGATTATTCCCACTCATTTTCTCCCTCTATATAAAACCTTGAGGGAATTCGTTTTCTTCTTTACTTCACAAATCTTCAAGTGCTCCAGAGAATCCCAGCGCTCCAACTCACAAAACACTCTAAATTCCTAAGCCTCCGTAACTCTTTCCTTAAGAAATTTCCAAAAGATCTTTCTAAGGGTTCAGAATTTAACACATCCACTTGCTTTCGTAAGTATCTATCTCTGTAGATTCTCTCTCTTCTCGGCCAACCTCCTCGGCCTTCTTTCTTTTTTAGAAAAACTTCCTTCGCGTCTCTTGCGTTTGTTGTAGATGGGTAGGTTCAAACACTTAGTAGATTCTCCGGCCAGCATGGAGGGTTTTAGGGCAAAATACCATATCCCACAGGGGGTGGTTTTAGAATATTTTCCCCCGGACCGAATTCTTACAGACAAGAATGTGGGTGAAGTCTTCATTCTCATGATTGCTTTCATAGAGGGAGGAATGACGCTTCCCATGTGTAGGATAACTAGGAATTACCTGATTAACCATAGATTGACTCCTCATCTGTGCCCCCCTAACCTATTCAGGGTCTTGGGTTGCGTAGATGCTCTCAACGAGCAGATGGGCTTGGGGCTCACCTGGCATGATGTGGCCCACATGTACGAGTTCCACTCCCTTAAAAACGCTGGATTTTATCTCAAGTTCTGATCAGACGTTGTTAGATTAGTATCATGCCTACCTAAATCCAACAAGGGTATGAAAGACGACTATCTGATAGTTTCGGGAGCGTGGAATGATGGCCTTTACTGCCCCGTCTGAGAGGGAGAGCCAGGTGGGATACCTTAGAATTAGGTTCATTAGCAAGAGATTTAGATTCTTTAACCCTGACCATGTCACTATTTCCCTTTCATCTTGCTTTCCTTTGATGATGGATTTTAATTTTCTAACGATGTTTTGCTTCTCGGCTATCTTTGTAGATAAAGATCATGTCGCTCCGAAGCTCAGTTTGGTCAACATACCGGGCCTCAACAAACTGCTGAGATCTGAGATATTCATAAGTGAAGATGGATAGTTACAGGTCGTTCACTTAATCTTGGATTACGAACCTCTGTCTCGCATATTTCAAGACGCAGGCCAGGCAATAAGGGCTGGTAGCCCTAGATTAGCACGCATAGACGTCTCCAAGCCAGAATTTTTGGCTCGGAGAGATCTTCCTCCAGTTGAGTTACCTCTTCAACGAGTTCCTATAGGCAGCTGCTTTGAGAGAGGAGTCAGCCTCTTTTTGTCATACTGTCGACGCCGAGATCGATCAGTTCTGCTTTGAAGAGGCAGAAGGAGCGCCAGAAAGGCTTAAGGAGCTCTCGGATTCTGAACACGAGTCCAACAGATTTTCTGCAGCTTATTCTCCAAAGCTAATTGTTGCCCGGGTCGGTACTAGCTCAAAAGTCAAAAAAGAAGACACGAGTCCGACAGATTTTCTGCAGCTCATTCTCCAAAGCTAATTGTTGCCCGAGTCGGTACTAGCTCAGAAGTCGAAGAAGAAGGCATGGACTTGAAGCCAAGGACCGGCTTAAAGGGGCTGCTGGCGAATAGGAACAAGGGGTCAATTTCAAAAGAAGCCCCCAAAACCCAAATTCCTTCCAGCCTTCCCCCTCCTCCCCCCCTCATCCCCTACTGACCTCGGACTGAAGGCTAATTCGAACTTAAGGAAGAAAAGGCCAGTTGAGGATTTGGAGGAAGGTGAGGTGGCACCTCAAAAGAGCGCTAAACAACAGAAGAAAGTTAAGGACCCCAAGGACAAGAGGGCCAAATCAGTGGAGAGCCAAAATGAAACTGAAGTGCGCTGAGGGCAGCGCTCCTAGGCCCCTCGGCTAGAGGTGGAGGGTGCTCTCATTCCTTGGGATGCCACGATCTGGGAGTCTCAAAGGGGGCACACCACCGTCCTCGCCAAAGCCCTAGAACAACCTCTTCTCCTCTCCAGAGACATGGAGGGCCTCAGGCGTACGAGGCAACCTGACCTTTTCATGTCATTGAAGAGGGACTTCGCAATGGTAAGTCAGTCAGCATCTTTTTTTGTCAAACAATAAGACGCACATTTATTCATGTATGTATGTATATAAATATAAAGATATATATATATATATATATATTTATGACCCCTTTGCTACTTATATGCAGATTACCCAGTAAGTTTACGTTGCTGAGGAGTGGGTCAGGAATGCTCACGACGAGGTTAAGGCTGAGGCTCACTCCCGTTTTGAGGTTGAGAAGGCCCTCGGAGCCCTTAAAGAAGAGCACGCACAACTGTCCGAGAAGTTGAAGGAATCAGACAAGGCTCGATTAAGTGTCGAGGCGGGTCTAAAGACCACGGAGAGACAGATCGAGGATCAGCCCTAAAAATTGCACATAACCGAGATAAACCTGGCCATTGAAAAACAAGCTGTTTTGGATCTTAAGGCAGAGCTACAAAAAGCCAAGGATGCAGCTAAGGTGGCTAGGGAAGCCGCTGAGGCCACTGTGAAGGCATCCTACGAACGTGGGGTGCTAGACACGGAGACCCGGTTGGCAGAGGAGGTGGTCGTAGTGTGCAGGGACTACTGCACCGAGTATTGGGGAGTAGCAATGGATCGGGTGGGAGTCCCTGCAGACTCTAAGCTGAGGAGGTCTGAGATTATCTTTTTCTCGGAAGATATCCAAGAGATTCCAGTAGAACTTCCTCCACCTATTGCCCTTCCCTTGCCTCCTCCTAAGCAGCCTCTCATCATTCAAGACTCTTCTCTTGATGCTGAGGTTGCAATTGAGACTGAGAAGGGCAAGAAGGTGCAACCACCAGCTCAAGCCAGCCAGTCAGAAGATCAACTCACAATCAAGGATACGGTCTTCAAAGCTAAGGGCGCTGAAGAAGCTAACCTCCAAGCAGCTGGCTTCAAGGGGGACTCGCACCCATCCAAGGCTTAGATGTAGGATTTGTCTTTGTTTTTGTTGCCATTATTTGTAACATATTTCTTTCTTTTAATCAATGAAAAGATTCTTCTTTTTATTCTATGTGTTTTTATTTTATATGCCTTTAAGATTATGACTATTGCCAATAAACTTGAACTGTGAATTGATACTTTTGTAATGAAAATCGAATCTAATGTAGGTAAGTAATAAACTTTGTAAAGAGTAAAAAGGGGGAGATATTCTTCATTTTGCTCAACACTTAGATAGACAGTTAAGGACTTCAACTTTCTCAAAGCTATTAGTCCGAGGAGTTGTGCATAGTCCTGGATTTGTTTTGACACTTAGTGAAGGATAAATAAGTACCCCAGTGTTAATTCTTAGCAATATGCCATCAAGTATTAATATCTCTTAAGTATGTGGTCTGGGGGATCAGATATTGAAAGTTAATTTCACCCAAGTATGCGGTCCGAGAGACCTGACATGCCTTAGGATCTGTTTAACATTTATAGAGATGCCATTGAGTGTTAATTTCATCAAAGTATGTGGTCCGAGAGACCTGACATAACTTAGGATCTGTTTAACACTTATAAAGATGCCCTTGAGTGTTAATTTCACCCAAGTATGTGGTCCGAGAGACCTAACATGCCTTAGGATCTGTTTAACACTTATAAAGATATCATTGAGTGTTAATTTCACCCAAGTATGTGGTTCGAGAGACCTAACATGCTTTAGGATCTGTTTAACACTTATAAAGATGTCATTAAGTGTTAATTTCACCCAAGTATGTGTTCCGAGAGACCTGATATGCCTTAGGATCTGTTTAACACTTATAGAGATGCCATTGAGTGTTAATTTCACCTAACTATGTGGTTCAAGAGACCTGACATGCCTTAGGATCTGTTTAACACTTATAAAGATGCCATTAAGTGTTAATTTCACCCAAGTATGTGGTCCGAGAGACCTGACATAATTTAGGATCTGTTTAACACTTATGAGGATGCCATAATGTTAATTTCCCCCAAGCGTCTGGTCTGAGGACTCAGGCGTGACTTAGGTTCTGTTTAAGCACTTATAAAGATATCATAGTGTTAATTTCTCCCAAGCATCTGGTCCGAAGACTCAGGCGTGACTTAGGTTCTGTTTAAGCACTTATAAAGATGTCATAGTGCTAATTTCTCCCAAGCATCTGGTCCGAGGACTCAGGCATGACTTAGGTTTTGTTTAAGCGCTTATAAAGATGTCATAGTGTTAATTTTTCCAAAGCATCTAGTCCGAGGACTCAGGCATGATTAAGGTTCTGTTTAAGCACTTATAGAGATAATAATGGGAAGTACGATGTATGTATACAATAAACGAGTCATATGACAAAGGAAACTTTCATTAATAATAATACATTTTTAGGTTGTTTACATTCCAAGGTCGTGATATTACACGTTCATCTAGGTCTTCGAGGAAATAAGCTCCTATACCAGCCACTGAAGTGATGCGGTATGGCCCCTCCCAGTTGGGCCCTAGTTTTCCCCATGCTAGGTTCTTTGCAGTTCCTAGAACCTTTCTCAACACCAAGTCTCCCGGAGATAACGGTCTTAGCTTCACATTGACGTCATAACTTTGCTTGAGCTTATGTTGGTAATATGCCAGTTGGACTATTGCATTCTCTTTTTGCTCCTCAATTAAGTCTAGGCTCCTCCCCAATAGCTCGTCGTTGTTGTTCGGAGTGAAAGAACTCGTCCTCAGCGTTGGGAATCCAGTCTCCAAAGGAATAACGGCTTTGGCCCCATATGTCATTGAAAATGATGTCTCTCCTGTTGACCTGCGAGGAGTAGTTCGATATGTCCAAAGGACATGTGGCAACTCTTCCACAGCTGGGGTAGAATACCTATTCGTTATTCCAATTCACAACAGTAACTCCTGAAGGATTTGCTATCGAACTGAAGGCCATTTTCCGAGATGAGGTACGAGGGATCCCGAAACGTGTGACAATGTTTTTCCAAATAAATTTCTTGGCATCCACATCCCAGATGTTTGCCAAGGGCTCAACTTCGACCCACTTAGTGAAGTAGTCCGTGCCGACTAGTAAGTATCTTTTATTTCCTGCTGCCTTGGGGAAAGGGCCTACAATGTCTAAACCCCACTGGGCGAAGGGTCAAGGGCTGGCTAGAGGATTAAGGACTCCTTTTGGTTAATGGATGTTTGGCGCGTATCTCTGGCATTGATCACACTTCTTTACATAATCCTGGGTTTTTTTCTACATGTTTGGCCACCAGTAGCCCTAAGTGATGGCTCGATGAGACAAAGATCTGCCTCCTGTGTGGCTTCCACAAATCCCTTTGTGTAACTCTTTGAGGAGTAGTTCTGATGCCTCAGGGTGCACGCAGAGTAGATATGGCCCAGAGAAAGAACGTTTGTACAATTTCTGGTTCTCGGATAGCCAGAACCGAGGAGCCTTTCTCCGTATCTTGTCGGTCTCTGACTTCTCTTCGGGCAGGATATCCTCCTTAAGAAACAGAACTATAGGATCCATCCAGCTCGGCCCTACCCTGACTTGATGGATTTGGACCGTGTCTCCTCTCATCACAGCAGGCTTGCATAGGTCCTCGACAAGTATGACCCGAGGCAAACTCTGCGTCGAGGAGGTTGCTAGTGTGGCAAGGGAATCAGCATGTGTGTTTCCACTTCTAGGAATATGTAATAGGTCGAAAGATTCGAACCCTAACTGTAAGTGTCTAACCTGACTCAAGTACGCTTGCATTCTTTCATCCCTTGCTTCAAACTCTCCTTTCACTTGGCCGACGACCAATCTTAAGTCTGAGAACACTTCTACTGCTTCGCCGCTCATTTTTTGTACCATGGCCATCCCCATCAGTAGAGCCTCATATTCGGCTTCGTTATTTGTGGCCGAGAAGTCTAGCCTTAATGATATCTTAATGGTAATCTTTTCGGAAAACTAGAACTAGCCCCACTTCGAACACCTTCTGGTTTGCTGCACCATCGACGTATACTCTCCAGGGTAAGGGGTTTTTCCGGGAGATCATGCCAACCGATTTTCCACCCTTGTTTTGCCTCTCTGCTTCCACTTCCAATGGGGATTCAGCAAACTCGGCTACTAGATCCGCGAGGACTTGACCTTTGACAGAGGTACGAGGCATGTACTTGATGTCGAAAGCTCCTAGGATCGTGCCCCATTTAGCAACCTTCCTCGTGTAATCAGCGCCTCAGAGCAGAGTTCTGAGCGGAAGCTGAGTTAGGACAATAACTGTGTGTGCTTGGAAGTAATGAGGGAGTTTGCGAATGGCATGTACCACCGCCAAAATGGTCTTCTCCAGTGGTAGGTAACAGACTTCAGCCTTATGTAGTAATCTGCTCACATAGTAAACTGGCCTTTGTATGCCGTTGTCAACTCGTATCAACACCAGACTCACAGCATGAGGGGCCACAGTGATATAAGCAAATAAAACTTCATCCACCTCAGGCCTTGACATAATAGGTGGCCAAGAAAGGTACTCCTTCAATTGCTAGAAGGCTAGGACGCACTCCTCAGTCCATTCAAATCCTTTCCACTTGTTCAACAACTGGAAGAAGGGCCTACACCTGTCTGCTGACCAAGAGATGAATTGGTTTAGGGTAACAGTCATTTCTGTCAGCTTCTGGACCTTTTTGGGATTCCGAGGTGGTCGTAGGTTGTTAATTGCCCTAATTTGGTCAGGATTGACTTCAATTCCACAGTGTGTGACCATATACCCCAAGAACTTTCCTGATCCGACCCCAAAAGAGCGCTTCGAAGCATTTAGTCGTAGTTTATGCCTCCTCAGGATCTCAAAGATATTCCTGAAGTCATGAATGTGCCCGAACTCCACTTTACTCTTAACCACCATGTCGTTTATGTAGATCTCAATGCTTTTTCCCAACTGAGGCTCAAACATCCTGGTCATCATTCTCTGATAAGTGGCCCCTGCATTCTTTAGGCTGAAAGACATCACTTTGTAGTGGTAGTTCCTAGTGGGGGTGACAAAGGCTATCTTTTCTTGATCTTCCAAAGCTAAAGGTATCTGATGGTACCCCTGGAAGGCATTCAGGAAGCTCATCCGAGGATGACCGACTGTCGCATCAATTAACTGATCGATCTGAGGCATGGGGAAAGGGTCCTTTGGGCAGGCCCTGTTTAGGTCGGTGAAATCTACACAAATTCGCCATTTCCCACTTTTCTTCTTCACCACCACAGTGTTGGTCAACCATTTAGGGTAGAACACCTATTTAATAGCCCCGACCTGCTTGAATTTCGTCACTTCGTTTCTAACGACATCAGAATTATCTCCGGATAAGCGCCGAGGTGGTTGCTTTTTTGGAGTGACTCATGGGTTGACGTTCAAATGATGACATCTAAAGCTTGGATCCACCCTAGGAGCTTCATAGGCACTCCACGCAAATACGTCTATGTTCCTCCTAAGGAACTCCATTAGCTCTTCCTTCTCCCGATAGGGCAGTCGGGTTCCGACCTGAAAGAACTTCTCTGGGTTGTCACCAACAACAACCTTCTCTAAATCCTCACACCCTGTCTCCTCGGCTGTCCCGTCCGAGGATGACGTTCGGCCCTCTGATTGCTATAAGCCCCCGTTCGCAGAGGCCAAGGGCTCCACTTCTGGCTGATGCCTTATCGCGGCGATCAGGCATTGCCTTGCTACTGACTGGCTCCCCACTATTTCCTCGATCCGGTTCCCAAATGGGTACTTCACCTTTTGATGGAAAGTGGAGGAGACGGCTCCTAGGGCATGAAGCCAGGGTCTTGCCACGATGGTCGTGTAGGGAGAATAGGCATCCACCACAATGAAATTCACCTCCACCACTTCTACGCCCGCCTACACGGGTAGCCTAATCTGACCCTTTAGGATGACAACCTTTCCATCGAAGCTCACCAAAGGTGAATCATAGGCTATCAAATCTTCAAGCCTCAAGTTCAGCCCCTTGTATAAGTCAAGGTACATGATCGCCGCTCCATTGCCCTGGTCCACCATCACCCTTTTCACGTCAAACCCTCCTATCCTGAGGGTGACCACCAACGCATCGTCACGTGGCTATATGGTTCCCGCCTTGTCTTCATCCGAAAAGCTCAATGCTGGTCGGGCCTTCTTTTTTGCCCTCTTCAGCATCCAACTAGAGTCCTTGGCGGGTAGCTGAGCTACGGAAATTACCTTGGAGGGCTGCGAGCCAGTTCTCTCTGGAGTGGCAAAAATGACGTTAAATGTACCCAAAGGGGGCCCGGAGAGGGCGTTCCCCTGAGCCCTTGATCTTGCCTGGTCTCTCTGCCCGTTAAGCCGATACAAAAATTGCTGCAACCTTTCATCTTTGACCAGTTACTCCAGATGGTTCCATAGATTCCTGCAATTCTCGGTCATGTGTCCTCGGTCTTGATGGTATTGGCAATAAAGGCCCTAGTTGCACTTGGTGGGGTCCCCCGCCATTTTGTTTGGCCATCTGAAGTATGACTCACCTTTGATTATCTCCAATACTTGATGTACTGGCTCTCGAAACACCACGTTAACCGCCTGAGGAGTTGTAGGCCCAAACTGCCCAGCGAAATCCCTCCGGGGTCTGTTATGGTTGTATCGGTCCGACCTGAAATTCTCCCTCTCCTGGGGGATAGCCTTACCTTTCCCTTTGCTTTGCTGCTGGTCTTCCTTAACTCTCTTGTAGTTATCAATCCGTTCCATGAGTTGGCGCACACTGGTGACAGGTTTGCCAGTCAAAGACTTCCTTAAACCGTGCTCGGCTGGGAGGCCAGCCTTGAAGGTGCTGATGGCCACGTCATCAAAGTCACCATCAATCTCGTTGTACATTTTCCAGTATCTATCCGAGTATGTCTTCAGAGTCTCCCCTTCTCGCATGGATAAGGACAGTAGGGAATCAATTGGCCGAGGGACTCTGGTACACATAATAAAACAAGAGCCAAAAGCCCTAGTGAGCTCCTTGAAGGAGCCTATGGAATCTGCCTTTAGGCTATCGAACCATCTCATCGCCATGGGTCTCAAGCTGGATGGGAACACCTTGCACATCAAGGCTTTGTCCTTGGAATGGACGGCCATTCTCTGACTAAAATGGCTCACATGCTCCACCGAGTCCGTTCGTCCATTGTAAATGGTGAACGTTGGCTGATGAAAACGCCGAGGAAGGGTTGCTCCTTCAATCCTGCGCATGAAGGGCGACTTGGAAATCTGGATCAACGCTTTGCTCATAGCATCGTTTCCCAATCCTCTGCGAGTTGGGCTCTTATACCTACGTTTGTGATGGTGCTCCTCTTCATATGAGAAAGACTCACTAGGAGGAGTCCTTGATCTACGTCAATAACTACCATCCTCCTCACCATTAGAAGAAGATATGTCAGAGTTGGAAGGGGCTCGCTTTCACCGTGCATGGCGCAGCTTTCTCTTTAGTTGGTCGACTAATATATATATAAATTAGTTTTTTATTTTTATTTTATTTTTGCTGAATAAATAAAAATTAGTTTACATAATATATAATGACAAACTTATCATATTTTTTTAATGATAATAAATTCATTTCAAAGGTTTACTGCACACACGTGTTTTGGTTCCTATCCTATTCCGGAAACTTCTTGATCGGGTTCTTCCTACTAGGGTGGTTTCCCTCCTTTTCTTTCAGTGAGACCGACTTCGATCAATATTTTCAAAGATCCAATGATATCTTATCTTATTTATTTTTAACTTTTTGACGTTTTCAGACTTGTATTTCTTTCATTTCTCCAAAAAAAAAAAAAAAAAAAAACATGCAATGTGATTCTCACAATGGCCATCCTTGCTCATCATCATCACTTTGAACACTATGATAACAAACACACAACAGAGCCTATGAAACCAATTTTATCTTTATGTTACTCAAACCGAACAAATGCTGAAGGAAGCATGCAAGGGAGTTAGGGTCCTTAGGGACTACCTTGTGTGATTGATTAGCAACTGGTGGTTGATCATGCTGCCATTATGGTTACATTGACGTTTTACTACAAGAAATTTATTATGATTATTGCTGGGTTTTTATGCATCCAAACAGAGTAAAGACTTTGAAGAGACCTAGGGCAAGTACAGTAAAAATGCTGGGTTTGTGTGTCTATTTATATATAGAAGTTGAGTTTGTATGTTGCATGAATGCTTTTAAATTGTACATTACCCATTGAATTGCCATCATCATGTGGAAGTTTTTATTTATGTTTCCACCAGAATTCATGGGAGAGCAGTATGTATAAACAAATTTGGACACTATGTGGGTGGGAGATTGAACCTGAAAAGATGATGGTGAGATGGATGAAAGGGTGAAGATATGGAGGTTGTTGTAAGAGCTAGGTGGAAGGTGAGGTTGTGGGTTCAAGACCCTTTGGGTTTATCTGTTTACCAATAGGAAACAGATAAGTGAAAAGAAATATTCGGATTGGAGCATTACCAACAAATAATGCCGTAAGAATTTTCTAGATTGGATTGTTATTTACTTGTTATAGTACTGATGTTCCAAACTTTGAGTTTGCCACTTGATTAAATGTTGTACAGAATTGGCATCCTTATTTTCTGAACATCCTATCAACATATATGAAGATGTTAAAGCACCCTAGTAGGTCTAAAACCAATATTTCCTAAAACCAATATTCTTAGAGCATCCAAACTTTCTAAGAAACCATAAGATCATCCGAATGGCGTTACCAATAAACACCAGCCCCATCAAAGCCAGCCACATGAGTACAGAAACTTTCAATTGTTTAGTGTATGATAGGCTATTTGAAGTTTTTTTTAAGTTCCTTTATTTATTTAGTTTAAGGAGCAAGTTGAAAGTCATTTGCTGACTCTTGTTTTGAGTAGTTTTGTGAAATCAATGAAAATGAGATTATTTTTCAATTTTTTTTTGTTAGATTGTGTTGAAGAAAATATTATTTGGTGGAAAGCAATAAATAAGGAGAGAGAGAATGTTAGTATTAATTAAGTAATGAGGTGGAAAACAATAGCATTTAATGGTGTTTTTTTAACTGTTGGATCTCTTAAAAATCTATGGTGTAAAAAATGTGTAAGTTTATAAGAGTTACACTAGGTGTAACTTGAACCCATCTCATATATATATAGGTTCAAGTTACACCTGGTGTAACTCTAAAGAGTTATACATTTTTTAAACCATTGGATTTAAGTAGATTCAACGGTTAAAAAAAGACTATAATTATTACAAATATTCTGATTAGAATCTAATTAATTACCCTCATTTATTACCTTCTAAACCCAAAGAAAATTTGACTTCTGACTCTCTCTCTCTCATTTACGTTTCTCTCTCTCTTTCTCCTCCACCACCTCCATAGGTTGCCGGCAAAAAAAAAAAAAAAAAAAAAAACCAAAATGGCGTACCAAAAAAAAACCAAACTAGTTGTCCATGTTCTGCAATAGATATCTTAATCTGATAGTTTGAAACCTTTAATTCATCAAGCACTATGGACATTCAAATATATATATATATATATATATATATATGTGTGTGTGTGTGAAAATAATAGTCTAATTGATAAAACCTCATCCGATTTCTTTTTCTATGCAATTCCTTCTACTATTTCCTTACTCAGTTTTTTTTTCCCCTAAATAAAACCTCATCCCTTTTTTACAAAATGTTCAAGCACAATTGAATGAAAAGGCATCAGGATTTTTTTTTTTTTTTTTAGAATCAAGAAATCGGAAATTAGCCCAGCTCTCTCTCTTTTTGTGGAGATTAGTCGTATCTAATTGACTAAGTGCCGTTGCAATAAAATCTAAAAATAACTTAAAAGTTAAAAACAAAACATGGGATCTTCATGATAAATCTATAGGATAAAAATAAAGTTTAAAGAATTAACGAACCCGCCCTCTAAACCAAAAAAAAAAAAACAATACATACAAATCCAATAGCTCCACCAACCATTTCCATGGTTTTGATAATTAAGAAATATCATATTACATTGTTTTGATCTTATGGAATAACAACTCAACTCTTCAAAGAAAAGTTTCAAAATCAAAAACATAATTGTCTATGCTGCGATTACTTGAGCCCTGTTAAGGATTCTACTAATACTAATCATCATACTAGTTTGAGTTCAAATACAAGAGATAGAGATAAGGACATATCCGGCAGCCACACCAAATACAAGTCCTAAGTCTGTAGAAGTCTATCCTTAGTGATAAGATAATCAGGTTTTATCTTAGGTGATGAGGTTGTTTGCAAATCAACGAACATTTAAAAAAGATTTAAAAAAATCGAGTAAGTAAAATTGGAACACGAGATACAAAGTACCTAAACTAAAAATAATTAGAAGTCCTTTTCAAGAAATTTGTGGTCTTGTTGTAGTTGTCTGATGCTATTTGTAGCTTTTGTTGTGAATATTTTTGCTTGAACATTTTGTTAAAAAGGATGAGGAAAGTGATAGGTTTTATTTAGTGGAGAAAAAAAAAGACTAAAATAAGAAAAGCACAGAAAGATAGAGATGGTAGAAACGTACTAGGAATTGCATAGAAAAAGGAATTACAATGAAAATTGAAACAATTAATAAGGAGAGAGAAAAAGAGACACAAAAAGCATTTAATAAGAAGAGAGATAATGTGTATGCTATTAATTTGGTAAATATTTATTGATATAATAATGGATAACAATGTTTTCTTTTTAACCGTTCGATCTTTTGGGAATCTACGACTTAAAAAGGGTGTAACTCTTATGGAGTATACCAGGTGTAACTTGAACATATCTCTTTTTTTATTTATTTTATAAACCATAAAGATAATTGCAAGTTATGAATTTAAATCTTAAATATCTTATTTGAAAAAAATTAAAAGATGCTAATTGAGATATACGATTATTGGCTTTTTTGAATAAAAAATTATAATTTGATTATTATAACAATAAAAAAAGATTTGAACTCTATATATCTCCACTAATTAGAAGATCCACGATACTTTTGACATTTATTTTTATAATCATTATTATATTCTAGTTATTGGGTTCTAAATCATGAGAAAGGAAATCACAATGAATATTTTTAAAATTGAGATGAGTGATAAAGAACAATTATCATGGAACAAACACCAGGTTAAAATTTTATTATATAATAATAATAATAATAATAGTAGGAGTGATGCTAGGAAGGAATATACATTTTTAATTTCTAAAGTTAATCCACCAAACATTTTTAGTCCTAAAGTTTAAATATGTGTTTTAAGTCCCTAAAATTAAAAAAATGAGCTCTATTAGTTTTTCTATTCACTTTTATTAATTTTCTAGTCCAAGTGTCTAGCCGAGCCAAATAGCATTTTTAAATGACGTGACAAATATTTCTTATTTTAAAAAGCACTGCTAGTTGACCGAAACCCGTATTTGTTTGGTTCTTTTCCTAATCAAACTAAAACCCATACATGTTTCTATTTACTAGTAGAAAGTTGTCTGCCCTACAATGCCAACTCAAGGACTAGGCCTAAGACTCCTATTACAAAAAGCTCCACCTATATTATAAAAAGTCTCAAAATTTTATGATAATAATTTATTTAAAAAATAAAATTTTAAAATCTTTTAACAACTTGAGGTCATAATTTTTGTAAACCAACATCTTACTTGGTAGATTTTCGACATTAGCTATTTAATCTCCCACATAGTCACACATCAAATAATTTTTATCTCTTTCTTTACACTAAAATATTAATCAAAAATTAGATTACAACTTTACTTAATTATACATCACCTTATTCAAGATAAACATTATTTTTAAAAAATTAATTAAAAAAATAATTTCTTTTTATTAAGCCTTATACTTTTTTTTTGAGAAAATTAAGCCTTATACTTGAACTCTGATATTTGATTCTCTATATGAAAAATTAATCTTAGTTTGGTCAATATTTTTTAATTAGAGATTATTTGGTTGGAATTAATTCAATTTATCAAATTAACATATGTTTGGTTAGTTTTAAAATTCGGCAAAAAAAATTATTAAATAAATTTATTTAAGAGCTTGAATTCAGTTTGGAGCTGGCGTAAAAGGTGGGTTTTACGCCAGCTAATGAGGAGGCACCACATCATCATCTTAACATCATCTTCCTGGTAAAATTATTGAAATATATGGGTTCCACTTCTACTTCTAGAATAACTAAAGTTATTTCCCATTCTGAGTCAAAGCAGCGTATACATGTCTATAAATAAAGTTGAAGTGGGTGTCCTCGCCTCTAACACCAAGGAAACATCATAGCAACGAAGTATGAAGACTAGCTAGGAAGACCTGCAAACAGATTCCAGGTTCCAACACCAAATCCGGGTGAGGCATGGAGGTTTGGTTCTAAGAAGAGGCGGACGACGTTTGGTTTTGGTGTTTGGGTATACTGTTTCTTCTAAAACTGTTATGTGATGGGTATTTTTTTTTTTTTTTTTTGAAATTGGGGATTTGTTAAGATGATGACGTAGTGCCTCTTCATTTGGCTAGCATAAAATCCACGTTTTACACTAGCTCTGGACCAAATTTAAGCTCTTTATTTAACTGATCATATTTAAATAATAATAAAAAGACTCAAGTTAATTAATTTATTGTCTTAGATCTCAAACTCTATCTTGCTAGTCCTAAATGTAGATCCTGTCAGCTGCTTGGGCTGAGTCCATTTCTGTGTTTGTTGTGATTTCTCAGAAACTATCTATATATATGAACGCCTGGTATTACTATTATTTACTAAACATATCATTCTTCTCTTTCCTAAGTTTACTTCAAACTTTATGTTGGGAACTTGTTCAATGTATTGCTCTCTCTCTCTCTCTCTCTCTCTCTCTCTCTCAATTTAGGAATGCATCAAAATTCTTTCGGCTTTGATTTTGATATTTGAATTGACTAAAAGAACCAAATAGAGACAGGTTTGGGTTTAGACTAGCATATGTGTAGCATTTTGTTTTAATAAGACTAATGGTCTGTTTGGATTAAGGAGGAGGAAGGGGAGTAAAGTAGATTTGGCCTAAAATTACCTATTTTCAGCCAACTCTACTTTACTTCTCTCCACTCCCCCTCCTTCACCCCTTCATCCAAATGGGACCTAAGTTAATTTTAAGGTAAAATAGCTCAGTATATAAACTTTATAAACCAACAGCACATTTCAGTATATTATAAATTTACTATATATATACATAATCTTTGCAAATTGAATTGTCACTGGTCTTTTTTCACACTAAAATAAAATAAAATAAAATTTGTCACTAGAAAAAAAATGATTCAATTATTTTGTTTTTAAATTCATTAATCATTTTTAATTTACACACTTCATATTAAATTATTAGAAAAATAATGAATTTAATTATTTAATTAATCACTATTCAAACACGTCATACACGTCATATAATAACTTTTTAACATTTTACAAATGAGAAAAGATACCTCCAATTCTTGAGCTGAAAAATGAATGAACAGTGACCTGTTTGCTATTTGTAGGGCACTTATTTTTAGCTTTCGTTTTCCTTCACCTTTTGATTTCTCTTGCCAGCTGCAGAGAATTTGGTTTCTTCTAGATAATCAACTGTTTGGTTTCTTGGAATTCATAAAAGGACGTTGTCGACTGAGAGTGAATGGAGTAACGCGAGATAGAGCTACAACTTTGAGTTAGGAGCAGTTATTCTGTTGGTTGTGTGCTGCATTTTAAACTTCTAATTCTACTATTTAGCTACTGAGAATTTTTTTTTTTTTTTTTTTTTTTTTTTTGTAGGTAAGAACGAAATTATTTTTGTTTAGAATTTTTTAAAGGGCAAAGTTATTTATTTTGGATAAAATTAGTTAATTGAGCTTAATTTTGTTTTTAGTTTTATTGGTAATTTTTATTGTTGAACTTTTTTTTTTTTTTTGGCTTGTATATTTTGTTTTAGATTTTAGATCTATAAATTTTTTTATGATCACTAAAATGAGGAAAATGCAAGAGTTACAAGTTTTTTATAAATTATTGATGTGATAAGTGGTTACTGGTAAGTAAAAAAATGATGTGAGTAGTTTGCCCATATACGAACCAATAAGAATTTGCTACCGAAACAGTTTGTAAAAATGTTATAAAAAAGTTTGTGAGCATAACACTATTCTTAAAAGAATCAATGATATTGTTAAATGGAAACAAAATATAATTTAATAGAACAAAATTACTAAAATTAGTACACATATATATAATAATATTTTTTTAAAAAAAATTTAGGGGGGCCATTGCCCTCCTTAGTCCAAGGGTGGTTCCATCCCTAGAGTAATGTCAAAGATATGACAGTTTTCACAACAAATTTCACACCCGCTAAATTGGTAGATGCACAAATACACTTAGATTAAGTTAGAATAAAATTCTATCTTAAATAAAGATAATAATAAAGATAACTTGTCAGCTGTCGCCTCAAATACGTGTAAAATTTGTTGTCAATTTTAGTGTCTTTAGACTTAGGGCCCGTTTGGTAACATTATTCTAGTAACATTGTTTAAGTGTTATGGAAATATGTGTAAGTGAAAAAATATTGTGAAAATACGTGTTGTGTTGTTTAAACAACGAAAACTGTGGTTCAAACAACGTTACCAAACAAGCCCTTATTGGTCCATGACTCAAACCTCGGTCTCCTTCCTCCTTTCACGGCGAGTGGGATCGTGTGTGGAACACAATTCCACGAGTAGAATCAAATTAATCAACAAATACCTTCTATGAAAGGGAGAGGACACCGCCCAAGGATATAATTTTCAGCGGAAAGTCGCAATATGTTTAAATTCTATGATGGCGATGACCCACTCATGAGTGGTCAACATCTATAACGAGACAAAGCTTTA
Organism: Notholithocarpus densiflorus; assembly: GCA_030021035.2. Lineage (NCBI taxonomy): Eukaryota > Viridiplantae > Streptophyta > Magnoliopsida > Fagales > Fagaceae > Notholithocarpus > Notholithocarpus densiflorus. Next base: position 419,763 of record JARYZH020000005.1, read on the forward strand.
TTTACTCACATGTTAGTAGTAGCAAAGCCCATATACCATGTGAATGAAAATTTTTAACTAAGTACAATGAATTTGATAATTTATATTTGTAGTTTTTTTTAAAAGGTTATGAAGTAAATTTAGATTTATAATCTAAGCTCTATCTCTTATGTTTATAATTTGTTTCTCTTAATAAAATAAATATAAATATAAATAGTCCAACTATGAAAAAAAAAGTCTCATCCATATTACTTTATATATCGTAAAAATTTATTTAAAGAAAAATGAAAGTTCACTATTTTTATCTTAACTTCAAAAAGTTCTTAATCCTTTTCTGAGTTATGCAAAGTGTAAGTAAGGGTTGGAAAATCAATTGCTTACCAACTTGTTTATACTTATAGAGTGGTTGTCTTTCTACTTACTATTTAAGTTTCTAGTTTCTAGTTTCTACTACAACTATAAACCGACCACTCAACCATGCATAAACATTGTTAGGATTAGATTTCATAACAATATGGAATATATATGATTTTCAAATGAAATCTTTGATCTTGTATAATCAAAATAAATTATGAACAAATTTAGAATAAAATTTGATCATAAACTATTTTAGGGGACTTAAAGAAAGTTGGGTTCTATCTTGATATATTATGAATGAATGAGTTGAATTTGTGTCTTTTCTCTAATTTATATTTTACTAATGTTGAATATAGGCTAACTTTATTTCTAATGTATATATTTATTTATTTTAAAATTTGAAATATTCATATATTCTCAAACGGTCTTTTTTTAATTTTTAATTTTTCTTTTTTCTTTTTTATGTTCTTGTCCTTTAAAGAGTCAAAGATAATTCTGATTCTATCCCTATTCATCAATGATAACAACCAAATTCATCAATGATAATAACCAAATTTTGGTTTACATGGTTCCTTTACAAACACCTGAGTGGTAAGTTAAATGGATTTGAAAGATGTGTTTTTGTAAATTTAGAGATTCCAAATTCCTTATTATACTATTGGTGCAATGGGTTTCCAAAATATCTCATGGGTAGATAATGAAAACTTTTTGAAACTAATATATAATAACAAACTTAACATATTTATAAAAAAAACATAAAATTATCAAGAAAAAAAAACAGAAAAAAGCTTAAATTATTTATTTAATTAAAAAAAGCTTTTAACATGTTTATATTGTGAGTCAAAGGTCTACTGCCAGATTTTTCTAACAATGGTAATCATAAGAGAATAGTTGCTTTTCTCATTTTCTTTCCGTGAGGCCTGACTTCAAATCAATCTTTTCGAAGATTCCTACTAAATTTCAACTTTTTAATTGACATTTTCAGAACTGTATTTCTTGCATTTCTCCAACAAGAAGGATATGCATGGCGGGTAAAATAGAAAAGAAGTGAGTGTTGGACGATTGATGTAAATGAAATGAATGTGAAAAGTACCATGTGGTTAATTAAGAAATCAGGTTCTTGATGGAAAGGGCGATCGACTCTGCCAAGGCCCATGGCTGCCATTGCCATCTCTTGGTGTGTGAGAGTTTTTATTTTGAACTAATTTTATTCGAAAGGTCTTGTGGGCAAAACAAAATGCATGTTTTGAATTGTGGTATAAGATTAGGTGTAATTTAGTTTATTTTATTTTATTTTTCCTCGTAATGAGTTGATACCTCAATTTATTATGAAAATATTGCGAGATGTTATAGTACTTATAGAGGAATTTAATTCTATCTGAAGGTAGGGCTTGAAAATTAGTACAAATTTGACCCATTTTAATTTTTAAATAGGAAACAAGTGAGATATGGTTTTTAAATTTTGGCTTAGGCTACAGGATTTAATCTTTGAAATTAACTAAAGCTCATTTAATCTTTTTCCTGACTAAAGCTCATTGCTCATTCATTTCTTTCTTCACTAGTTTTTTTTTTTTTTTTTTTTTTAACAGTTTTGGGTTCTTGAATTTTTTGTGCTATTTTTCTTTTAGAATAATTAAGTGTTCATTCATATGCAATTTTTTTAATAAAAATATAATGTGTTACTTTAAAAAAAAAAAATTATCTAATAGGGATATAATGGTAAATTTATACAAACTCTATTTTCTATCATCTTATTTCTCTTCTAAACCAAACAAAATAGTTTTCAATCCCTTTACTTTTCCACCCCTCTAGACCAAACACAAATGAAGGAAATTAAAATTTCTTCTATCCTCTTACTTTTTCTTCCTCTCCCTATTTTTTATCCTCACGCTTTTTCAATCTCCCAACCAAACAGGCCCTAAGAGTTCCTTAAGATTGTTTAATTTGAGTTTTCTATTGCAAAACCTTTCAAACTCTTAAATTGGTTGTCTCTATGATTTTCTCATATATTGTTTTTAATGTGTTCTTATTCTTTTAAGTTATTCCAATTGCAATATTACTGGATTTTATTGTTAAACTAGCTTGTAACCCCATGCATATGCATGGATACATTTAAAGATATACAATAAGATACATAATATAATTCCTATATATAAAATTTAAATACTATTAATAGTCATTTTTATATTTTGTTAACTCTTTAAAAAATTTTGTAAGGATATCATTAGGTATAAAATGTAAATTGTCTTTTTTTTTTTTTTTTTTATTATTGTGAAAAACTTTTTTTTTTTTTTTTTACGATTCATTTATTCTAGACTCTTTAGTTTTTGTACTTAATAACTGACTTGGATAAATATTTATAATGTAGTCCCACATTTGATTCTAAAATTAAGAAATAAAACTTTTTAAGAATAAATAATTTAGGACACATGACGTAAAATTGAAACTTTAATTTAAAATTTTAATTTGAATTTCTTTCAACTTCACCTATTATTATATATATATATATATATATAGATGTATCAATAAATAAATAAAATGCACGGTCTTAGGCTCTTATCACCCAAAAAGAAAGGATTTCAATTGCATGGGTTGGCTAACTGTGGGCCAAAAAGCCGGATGAGGCCTGACAAAACCAACCCAATATCTACTTGGAACATAGATATTTTTGTACTAGCCTAGCAATAATTTTATAATTAAAATGATATATGCCTGGCCCTGTAAATATGTTGTGCTGATGAAGGCAATTTCATTATCAAACTTAATTGTATTTTTTGATAAATTTCAGTATCATACATTATTTCATCTTGATTTTCTATGCTTTCAAATTGAGTTTATATTATTTTATGTATTGGTCTAAGAGGCCCTTATGTAACAAGTCAAGGAAAATCTAACTTTAGCTCTTGTAATTTCTATATATACCCTACTAGGGTTTATTGTGCATGTGTGGAGGAGAAACAAAAAAGTAAATACATAGGAGAAGAGTGGGTAGTGTGGAGGAGAAAAAACAAGAAGGAAAAAGAAGATAGAGATGATTCTAGAAAGTGAAATGAATGGATGAAAAAAAAGATGGAAAATAATTATAAAAAAGAAGGAGAAATATTATGTCACAATATTTTTACAACATTTTCACACAAATCCTAAACTGTAAGTTATTATTGGCAATTACTAATGGGAAAAAAAAAACTAATTTAAGTGGTTAGTTCAAATTAAAACCAGTAACAACTTACCACCTAAAATTTGTTATAAAAATATTGTGAACATAACATTTCTCGAAAAATAAAATAAGGAATGAGGAAAAAAGAATAAAAAATTAAAAAAAGATTAAAGAAATGATGAAGAAATAATATTTAAATTAAATGAGAAATGATATAGTCTGTTAGAAAATGTATTTGAAAAAGTAGGTAGATAAAAAATAAGACAAATATAACTGTTCACTCTTCGAATAGTACAAAAATTTGGAAAAGTTGCTGGAGATGTTTTTAATATATAAAAAAACTATAGCCATCGAATGGCTTCTTTCATGGATGTAGCCCGAATTATTTATTCTCTATGTTCTCTCCTGTTCTAGCTCTCTCCCATAGAGCTTCTACTTATTATGATCTAACAATCTCCAAATTATGTCTTCTATTGGAGCCCAATATCATGTCCTTTGTCGGTTGAAGGTGAAATAAAAATGGACATCAAGAATTCAACAAGAGAGAAAAGTTTAACATCACTTTAACATGACAAAAAGGACGATCATGATTGATATTCTGATTTCACTTCAAAGAGAAGCGACCACAGAATGAACAATTAATAATGGAAGCAATTAATTACTAGAAAGAAAGGCAAGCCGCATAAATATGATCATAAACACACTGTTTTATTACACTTGCATCATGAATGAATGCAAAAAATGTAAGAAGGATGATTCTATCTGCAACAACAACCATAGGGTATGCTTCCCATATATTAAAGGATGGTACATGAGCATGAATTCATCTTTTGCATCTCCTCCTCATTTTTGTCTGCAGAGCTCCCCCAAGAAAAGATACAATGAAGGTAGAATGTAGACCCTACATATGATTGTATTATAGTAACTATGCAGAGAAACCTTCAGAAAACTAGATTCCTTGGCCCAATAGACCTCCAACCATAAAATAAAAAATTACAGGTTTTCTTTTTTGGTCTTCTAGCTATATTACATAAAAATAGAAGGTTAACCTTGACTCCTATTATATATATGGCAAGTGATCGGTTATGTTTCAAATGGAGCTTGAATCAAGAATAGCTCAGTTCGATGAACTTAATTAAATCCTTCTTCTTCTTTTTTCCTTTTTTTTTTTGTTTTTTTTTTTTGTTTTTTTTGTTTTTTTTTTGTTTTTGTTTTCTATGTCTCACTTCATAAATTGATGAGGACACTTGATCGGGCTTAGGTCGATGAGATGGGGTTGCAAGAAGGTTGATTAATTCAGGTGGTGCAGCTCAAGAAAAGTCCTAGAGATGCATGTCCTTAATCATTTGAAGTAGAAACCAACTGTTTCAAATAACCAATTGGAAGTAACCAGAAAAACACACGCACCATTATGTACACTAAAACAATGAAACCAAACCATTTAAGTGGAACAGGTAAAACTACAGAAGCTAGCAATGCCACTACAAGAGCAGCTGTGATATCACTGATGTGACCGCAAACAAGCACTACATATGTGTCATCAACTGTAACTGCACCATTAATGAGAGTATTGGCTTCAGCTATAGAAGAAACACAGTAAAGAAGCAAGTTGAAAATAGAAGCGTTCATGGTTTTTGGGTGTGTATCAAAAGGAGTAAAACTTCTGTTTTCATACTTCATTTGTATGAAGGACACAAGTACAGCGGCTGTGGATGCAAAGATGGCATGTTTGGTAGAAGCAGGGACTGAAAACGCAGTAGTGAGTTTCTCCAGTGGAGGTGTGATGTGAACCCACTCGCTAGTCGATACAAAAACGAAGACATTAATGGCTACAGTAATTAAAGGTTGCTAAAGGAAGTAATTAAGGACGTGAGAGGATAACAAAGAAGAGTGAGAGACTACAACTATATATACATATATATGAGTTCTGAACCAACCAAGTGCATCACTTAAGTTAATTATAAACGTTTTCTGAGGAAAAGGAAGGTTGAAAGCTAGTGGGAACCTTTTGGGTTTACTGCGGCTTTGCCAATTCAGTGTACGAGGATGGAAAAAAGTTTCCCAATAGGGAAGCATATAATTATCATAGTTCACATTATTCAAAAAAAAAAATACAAAATATATGATTTTCAAGCATTATACTTTATTCATTACTGTAATCAATCGTGTATATATTCACAATTATGAGACAAATATTGTTATATATATCTAAAACATGTCTCTGATCAGAGTCACAATGGCAGATGTTTAATTATTAACAATGAACACACAAGTGTTTGTAAGAGTAATGATGACAACATAGTAATATTAGTTTTACAATATGGCAATAATTTTAGTTATATATCACATCCATTAAGCATCATTTCAAGAGTCTTAGGTGCAAAACATGAACTCCCCTTTGAATGGATATTGAGATTGTACTCTCCACAATAATCCAACAAATTTATAAGAATTATAGTTTTCGAATGATTCATCCCTTTTGGCCTTTGGGTAGATAAATTTTCTGGAAAATAATTCTACTCTTACCAATAATATTACATTAATTGCAAATTAAAACACAAAAATGATTTAGAATCCACAACTGAGAAGCAATAACATGCCCAAATTTTATATATTGTGTTCCTATTAATTTTTTCTTCTTCTCATAATTAATAATGTACTAACATATTACGAGAACATGATTAATTGTAAAAAAAAATGGAACATAGATGTACCATCTATACTTTTTGATAACTTGATAACTATTACAATAAGAGAGGCAAATTTGAATCCTAAGGGTCTGTTTAGTTGGAGTAGAAAAGTTGGATGATAAAAAATGAGGAAGAGATATATAGAAAAGTGAGAAAATAGTAAAGATTTAGTTTTCTCTCATTTATGTTTAGTTGAGATGATGGAAAAATAGAGAGATGAAAAACTTATTTATTTGGTTGAGAAGAAAAATGAGAGAATGAAAAATGAAATTAATATAAATTTATAATTTTGTCTCTATTAAAATAAAACAAAAAAGTAACACACTATATGGACACTTCAATTTTTTTTTTTTTTTTTTTAAATTTTAAAAAGAGCACAGGTCATAGGAAGATGAGCACAACAACCAAAAATAACACTAATGAAAAGTACAAGAAAAGACCAAAACAAAAAAAAGGAAACAAATAGTACAACGAAGAGACAAAAACAAAAATCAAAGGTAAAAAAAAGGACAAACCCTATATGCAAGTGTACATGGGCAATTTCGTTATTAGCTCAATACATTGAGCATTTTCTTCTCAGTGTTCTCTCTATTTTGGAATGAAAACTTTTTGGTGGGCCTAATTCCCCTCCCCCCCCCCCCTCCCCTCCCTTTTACTATTAACAGCTACTAAAAATATTTTCTCCCCACTTTTATTTTCTCTATTTTTCATCCTCCTTAAAATCTCTTCAACCAAACGGCCTTTAGAGAATATGTTATGGCAATGAATTATAAGGTTCTTGGTCATTTATACTTAATTCATACTGTGCAAATTTTCATTTATTTAAATTAGGATACTAAAAGAAAAATAAAATATGCTAATGACCGTATAGTTCATAAGTCAAGAAAAATCAAATAAATCCGTGTGATCCTAACAATTGGATACATCAAGTTAAAAGTTTCTTCAACCTAGTTACTTATGTTGAAGAAAGTGAAGTGTTTTCACTACACATGTCGCAAAGGAAATTTTGAACGTTGGTGCACAAGACTTCTTAATTGACCAAACTTTATTCTCTGTTACTTTTACATGTCTTTTTCAGTTTCTTCCTTGACCTTTGTTACCGACTGGAATACTGAATAGGAGGCCATAATTCTAGTCACACAAACTAGAGGTCACTATCGTCGGATTGTAACTAATTGCCATGGGTGGTTTCAAATGTTGTCTAGAGGATTCAAATAAACCACTTGCCTTATAAAAAAATTTAAATTCATATATGTATCGAATATTTTTTACTAGTTTAATTTGCTCTTAAAAGTATTTTTTGCACACCCTGACTTAAATCTTACACACCATGATCACATATTGGCCTAACCTAAAACCAAACAACAACACATCTCTATCTCTCTATCTCTCTCTCTCTCATTTTTATGAATCTATTCTCATCTCAGCTCTCTTCTTTATTTAACAATCTAAGTATCTCCGATGTTAGAAATACTGAATATTTGTATTTTATTTCATGATCAAGAATATACATGAGTGTGCCTTTATATAGGAGGCATATGTGTGCGGTACAAGTAACAATGATAGTACAAGAATATGTGTGCTATACAAGTAATCTAGCTAGGCCTAAAGCCCATAACATAATATACGTTAACAGCCCCCCTCAAACTCAAGGTGGATGTGAGACCAACTTGAGGTTGTCAACCAAAGTACGAAGGCGTCCTTTAGGATGTGACTTGGTGAAAATATCTGCAAGTTGATCTTTAGAGGAGACTGAGATCAGCGTGAGAGCACCATGGACAAGATGATAACGAATAAAATGACAATCAATCTCGATGTGTTTAGTCCGTTCATGGAAGAGATCATTGTGAGCAATATGAATAGCACTATGATTGTCATAATAAAGAGGAGTAGCAGAGGATGTAGACACACCTAAGTCTTTGAGAAGCCATCGTAGTCAAAGGAGCTCAATGTGGTATCAGCAAGGGCACGATATTCTGTTTCAATACTGGAGCGAGTCACATGAGTTTGTTTCTTACTTCACCAAGAAATCAGAGAAGAACCAAGAAGAAAGCAATAACCAGTGGTGGACCTGGGATCAGTGGGATCTCCTACCCAATCAGCATCAGAAAATGCATGGAGAACAAGAGGAGACTGAGCAGAGTAGAAAAGATCATGGAAGAGAGTGTCCTTTAGGTATCGAAAAATGCGCAGAACAGCAGCATAGTGAGTCGATCGTGGAGCAGACAAATACTAGCTTACCTGGTGAACAGCATAGGAATGTCTGGACGAGTGACAGTGAGATAAACTAGGCTGCCAACCAAGCGACTGTAAAGAGAGGGATTAGACAATGGTTTCCCCCCTGAGGAAGTCAGATGCGCATTAAGCTCAATTGGAGTGTCAACAGTCTTGCTATCAGTGAGTCCAGCTCGAGACAAGAGTTCAGAGGCATACTTGGCTTGAGTAATATAAAGTCTATCTGTAGAATGAATGATTTCAAGACCCAAGAAATAGCTGAGATGTCCAAGATCTTTCATCTCAAACTACTGACTGAGAAAGTCCTTGAGTTCTTGAATACCACTGAGGTCATCACCAGTTATGATCATATCATCCACATACAGGAGAAGTAAAATAGTGCCTTTGTCAGTGCGACGAAGAAATAAGGCAGAATCATAATGATTGGCCATGTAACCTAAGCGAGAGATGGTAGAGCTGAATTTGGCAAACCAAACTCGTGGAGCTTGTTTAAAGCCATAAAGTGTACGTCGAAGGTGACAAACCTTGTTGGAGTCAACAGAGAGACCAGGAGGAGGTTGCATATAAACTTCTTCACTTAAATCCCCATTAAGGAATGCATTTTTGACATCCATCTAAAAAAGGTCCCATTTACTTGCAACAGCAACAGCTAAGAGGGCATGAACAGATGAGATACGAGCAACCGGAGCAAAGGTCTCTTCATAATTAATCCCATACTCCTATGTAAAACCTTTTGCAACGAGACAAGATTTGTAGCGCTCAATGGACCCATCAAAGCGAGTCTTAATCTTGTAGATCCACTTACAACCAACCACAGATTTCCCAGGAGGGAGTGTCACCAAATCTCAAGTATGGTTTTTAGATAATGCATCAAGTTCCTCTTTCATTGCAATCTGCCATAAAGGGTCAGTGGAAGCCTCACGATAGGTGTGAGGCTCGTGCAGTGTAGCAAGGGCAGTGTAACAATGATAGTCAAGTAAATGTGTAGGAATGGATCTTACCCGAGTTGAGTGACGAGGTGGAATGTCTTGTACAAGATCTTCAAGCGGAACAGGAGCAGGGGACCCAAGCTCAGGGTTGGGTAGTTCATCTTCCACCTGTTCATCTTCCACCTGTTCATTAAAGGGTGAACTAGGAAAGGGATCAATGATATCTGGTGGTTGGACAGAGAAGTCTACAGGAGAATCAGGAGCAACTACAGAAGGATCAAGAGCAGTTACAGAAGGAATATGTGCCTCATTTGAAAAAAGATCTAAGACAGAGAAGGAAGATAGGGAGGCACGGAAGTGAGAAAGCTCGACAAAGAGGCGATGTTCCCAAAAGACAACATTGCGGGAGATACGAAAACGATGAGAGACAGGATCATAACACCGATATCCCTTTTGAGTTTCGCCATAGCCAAGAAAACAACAAAGCCTTGATCGAGGCTCAAGTTTGTTATGCTCATGTGACTGAAGAAGAACGAAACAAGCAGAACCGAAGGAGCGAAGGTGGTGATAATCTGGAGGTGACCCAAAAAGGCGCTCATATGGAGTTTGATTTTGGATAACAGGACTTGGAATGCGATTAATAGCATGAACATCATGAAAAGCAGCTTTGCCCCAAAAAGGAGCAGGAACTTTGGCAGAGAGAAGGAGAGCGCGAACAGTGTCAAGAATATGACGAAATTTTCATTCGGCTCTACCATTTTGCTGAGAGGTACCTGGACAAGTTAGTTGATGAACAATACCATAGGAATGCAAGATAGCTTGGAAAGCATATTGAGTGTACTCAAGAGCATTATCAGATCGAAAAATTTTAATGCGTTTGGAAAACTGAGTTTCAACCATTTTTGCAAAATTAGAATATATTTGCAATAATTCAGAACGATGTTTCATATTAAAAATCCAACTATAGCGAGAGTAATCATCAACAAAGACAACAAAATATCGAGACCCACCAATATTAGAGACAGAGGAAGGCCCCCAAACATCAGAATGAACAAGGTCAAAGATATTAGTGGATATTGATTCACTAGTATTGAAAGGCAAAGCTGGTTGTTTTCCTAACTGACATGAGACACAATCAAAATTTTCTGTAGACACTGAACCTAACAAACCTCTAGAAACCAATTGTTGTACCCGAGAGGAAGATGCATGACCAAGACAAGCATGCCAAAGAGCAAGGGAAGGAATAGAAGAAATTGCAGCAGCTGTAGCAACAGAAACAGGAGCAACAAGTGGAAGACGAAGGTTGTCCACGGGAAACATATGCCCAACTCTGGGACCGGACCCAAGCTCCTGTCCCGTCCTCGGATCCTGCACAATACACCCAGAATAATCAAATATAATGCGATAACCCAACTCAGCTAATTGTCCCACAGAAAATAAATTGTAAGAAAGGTCAGGAACATTAAAGACTCCAAGAACCGAGAGGTTGGAGGTCAAAACAGAACCTATATTATGACCAGACATTGTGGAACCATTTGCTGTGCGAATATTAAGAGGGTGTGGTGCAGGTTTAAGTTCAGAAAATAAGGACGAGTGAGGTGTCATATGATTGCAACAAGCGAAATCCATAAGCCAAGAGGAATGAGACATACTAGATAAAGCTGAGAGAGAAGAGGAATAAGATGCATTACCAACCATACGAATGACATTGACGATGATATTTTTAAGGTCATCTGTGGACATGGTGAAAGTGCGACCTGAAGACTTAGACTGTGTAGAGACGGGAGCCATTGGTTGGACCCTCTCAGTGTTAGCAACAGTAGCAGCAGAAATTGAAACCGCTGATTTGTTGTGATGATAGCAAGTCTCAATATTGTGGCCAAAACGTTTGCAAAAATTGCAAAAATGTTTGCTGGATTGTCGGCGAAGATTGTTGCAAAAGGAAGAAGACTTGTCCTTATTCATCATTTAGAAGCAAAATATGCCAAAACAGACTGCAAAAATGAAATCTATGCGAAAAACTGGACAAGGAGCACTTGAACTCAAAAAGTCAACTCTGAGAAAAGTCAACGGTCAACAGTCAAAGAAAGTCAACGCCCTGTGATGACGTCAGCAAGATGACGTAAGCTGATGACGTAAGCTAGGGCTGACGTGGATGCTGACATGGCAGAGATGACGTTAACAGGTGACCCAGCGGCGCATGGTTCAATCATCGCCGAAAATTCTGTCGGCGCGTGAGGGCGCATGAAGCGTCTGATGACGCCGATTCTTTTCCGGTGATGTAGATCAGAGAAAGACGATTCCGATGACGCAGGCGGTGAGATGATTGGAGCAATACTGAAGGCGCGTGGAAAAGCTGCCGAATCTTTGACCGACGCGTGGAAGGTCAAATGATTATGATTCCGGCGGCTTTGTGTAGATCGGTTGAAAATCTACACGATGATATTTCTTATGTCTTAATCGAAGGTCTGATGTGGAAGATCCGACAGAGGCAGTGATCTTGGTGGCGGTGATCGAGCTTCTGGCGGTGAAGATTCAACCTTGGCACCTCTGACGGCGATGGAGCAGTTAGGAGAGAGCTCAGAAAAGGTTTACTAACCGAAGAAGTCGAGGCAGCGGAAAGTACCAACAAAGACAGGACTGCAAGACATAAGAAAATTAAAACAATGGCTCTAATACCATGTTAGAAATACTGAATATTTGTATTGTATTTCATGATCAAGAATATACATGAGTGTGCCTTTATATAGGAGGCATATGTGTACGGTACAAATAACAATGATAGTACAAGAATATGTGTGCTATACAAGTAATCTAGCTGGGCCTAAAGCGCATAACATAATATACGTTAACATCCGACTCTAAAAGTAAAGAGTGAGTGTTCATGAGTTGTGAGTATCTCTCTCTTTATTATAAATTTATATTATATTATATATATATATTTATATATATGTGAGTGTGTTTGACATTGATTGTGTATGTTATTTTTTATTTGTTATTTGTGTGAATTGTGATGTGTGTGAGTGTGAATGTGAATGTGTACATGTATAGTATCAATAAAATATAACGTTTTATATTTAATAATTAGGAAACAGATAGAGTTTTTTATATGTGTGTGTAGTGTATCGTTATTATATTATAATATTTTTTTGTTATAAAGTTAGTAATTCAAGAAAAAAAAAAGTAAAATTAGTGATTGTTCAAGTATTTGATTAGTTAAGTAGACACTTAGCATATTATTTATATATGGATGAGTGTGGCTAGTTAGTGATTGTTCAAGCATTTGATTGGTTAAATATACACTTAATGTATTATTTATGTACGAATGAATGTGGATATGTGGGTTAATAATTAATACAGTGTCAATGGGTTGAGTTTTGTCATTTAGTTAAAAATATTTTTTTTTATAAAAACAATGACGAATCGGTAATGAAAATTGCTTAAAAATAAAAATGTCATACAAATTTAACAAAATAAAATGGTCACACCTACCCACATTAACAATAAATAATAATATATATAAAAAAACAATAAATAATAATAACTGATAATGAACTATCATGAACTACACCCTGAAAAAAAATTCTTGAAACCGCTACTATTGGTTGTTTTATCACTTTTGCATTGACCTGCAACTTTTTCTCTATCACTCATAGTTTGTAATATAGATAGTTGTGGCAAAAGTTATAACTCAATTTGTGTTACTAGATTTTTTTTGTGTGGGTCGTTCGTCTTTTTTTTTTTTTTTTTTTTCAATCATAATTTTTTTAAAAAGAGAGTTATATTTTTTATGGGTAATTGTATTTTCTCTAATGCCCACTCAATTGAAAAGCCAAAAATTGTGATTTCACCCATTTAAGCCTTTTTTATAGTCTGGTCTAATTAGTTGCCGCTGGTCATGCATGGAGGAATCTTCAAAATCTGGTAAAAACATTGTGTTTCTTGGGTGATTGCAAATGCTCTTTATATCCAAAAATTTAAAACTAAGGTTTTTTTTTTCTTTTTTTTTAGAGAGAGTTTCAATCTATGGCTCTTTATCATCAGACCAAGACACCAATCAGTTTTTGGTATAGGCGGGAATTGAAATCCAAATTTCTTATTCAACCCTCAAATACTTTACCAGTTAAGCTAACTGGAACCCACTACCAGTTGTTCATAAACATATAGATCGGACCTAACTTAATAAAAAGTTCATTAATATTTATTTGTTTATAAACAAACCAAGCTTGAATCTTATTTTAAGCTTGATTAATAAATGAGCCGAGTTCAAGTAAAATAAATTGTTCATGAATAAACTCGTAAACAATATGGCTCAATAAAAAAATAGATTGAGCTTAAGCTCATTTATGGGTTGGTAATAAGCTTGACATGGGTTTGACAAATAGACTCATATCTTATACACATCCTTTAATTAATTGGGTTGAAAGAGTAGATCTAGAGACACAGCTAATTATAATCAAGCTATATCTATCTATACTATCTATAAGAGGATTCCCCTATTTGGATTGGACTTTTATATGATTCTAAAATACTCCTAGACCTTACGTTTAATAGGAACAAAACTTAAGGATAACCTGGTAAAAATATATCTCCAACTCCACGTAAAATACCTACAAAATAGGATACTCTCTTACTAATCCATGTCTTCAAAACAAACTTATCCAAAAAAAAAAAACTTCTCAATCCACTTTGATATTTTCCTCAAGACCACGTACACTAGACCAACCAAAAAAAAAAAAGTCTCGTCACATGCGCAAAGCACGCGTGATGAGGCTAGTGATCAATAATCAAGTTAGAATTTTTGATCAACTTAAGATATGTGTAAGAAGAAGATATGTGTTGTATTGTTTTTATCTAAAATTTGTGATAATCCATAAATGAAAAAAAAAAAACAAAAGAAGTTTAAGTATTTTATTGTTGAAGAGAAAAAGTTTTAAAAAAAATTTAGAAGGCCATTTTAATGAATATATATATATATAAATATATATATATATATATATATATATATATATATTGTTAGAAAGAAAATACCCAACTTTTAGCCTTTAGGAAACCAAAATAAAATTTTATTAAAAAGAGAAAAGTTACCTTTCAAAATTGAGTTGAAAATTTAAATCTAAAGGTAGAGCTAAATTCATACTCAATTTTAAAACATATTGAAGTGAATACTTTTAACCCTATCATTTTTTGTATAGACCTACTATTTTTTTCTCAACCATTCACAATTATCACTTTAACAAATTGTATAATTGAGTATAAAAATGGATGCCTTATTGTTGGAGCCGAAAATGATACAGAATCTTGTCCACGTCCATAAGGTACTTATTTATCCGTTAATTTTTCCCCTTTATTATTATTATTATTATTATTTACTTTTTTTCCCTTTATTTTTTACCATTGACTTTGTTAGCAAATAATGCAACTTTGGTGGATTTCAATAGATTTATTGATTAATCCGCAAAATAGGATCCATCGACTCTCCACAAACTTCATAAAAATTGAGGAAAAAAAAAAACCCAAGATACTCAACAAACAACTGCCAGTTTCTTACCATTCCTAACCACAAACAGAAACAGTTTGAAAAGTAACCTGTAGGCATTTTTTTTTCTTCTATAAAAGCAATAGTTTTTTTTTTTTTTTTTGAGAAGAAAAGGCAATAGTATTTGATTGACTGAAGCAATTATACAAAATCAGTAACATAAGGACTAAAAAAAGGAAAAAAAGAGGGGGTCTTTAGCAAGAACATGAGCAGCTGTATTTGACATAAAATGTACAATTTGTTTTCAGCAAAATCAAAATGGGATCTATTGAAATACTCCATTAGCAACTGCTCTGTTTTCAGGTCATCTAGTAGACTTTGACAAACAATGTGAATTCTCTAGCCAAAAGGAAATTCCTCGTGACTCAAGAATTCTCTACAATGAAACGGACCTATATTCACTCACAGCATGTATGATGAATTTCGAAAATTTGTGTCTGTTAATTTTTTACAAGTTGCAAAAATAAATGTAGATTTACGGTTTGAATTCTATTCTATGTTTTGCAATCTTTTTTACCTTCAATAAAATAAAAACAAAAATGAATAGACCATTTCATTTGATAATTTTACAATTATGTTTTACAAATGAGACTCTTTGTTAAGAACATGTTCAACCATGATAACAACGAAGTTTTGGTCTTACATAAAATATTATGACAAATTTTACATAAGTGAATCTAAAGCAATTGAATCTCAGGCAACTAGATTATTCGAGCTCTCCGGTATCTACTCTAAGAGCTCCTTGAAGATTTGAAGTTGTCTCTATGTTTCAGTGATCGAAAAGACTCTCAAGGATATTCAATGAAGAGGTTGAAAGGCAATAGGAATTTTCTGTGTTTTTCTCTCAATTTTGCAGCTGTCAAAGTAGGGTTCAAGTTTTGGAAGAAAGAAATTTTTGTGGAAGATATCCAAGATCTTTGTGCCCAAGGAATGCAGATTTATTTATACAGTAAGAGTTAATGGCGGCTACCCTTTTTTATTTTTTCTTTTTTTCTGTGTTAACAAAACCAACCCAATAAGGTAAAAAGAGAAAAGTGAAAAACATGAAGTGCCGTTGGATCATATATAATGATGATTCAGTATTAGCCTAGTAATAATTTTGTAACTAAAATGAATTAGTCCTAGACATGTAATAAGTTGTTCACTGCCAAAGCTTAGGTGATGAAAGCAATTTCATCATCATACTTACTATATTTTTTTGGAATAAATTTCATTATCATACATTATCTAATCCTGATTACGTATGCTTCTATGTATTATGATCTAACAATCTCCCAATGACATTTTCTATTGGAGACCAAAATCATGTCCTTACTCCTTTGTCAGTTCTAAGGTGAAAGAAAAATGGACATCAAGAACCATATTTCACAAGACAGATTTCCTCACAAAAAATAAAAATAAAAATAATAATAATAATTCACAAGAAAGAAAATTACATCACTTGAGTTATTCAGTACTAAACAGAAAGAAAATATGGTATATATGAAAGCCAACATTGATGTATGTTGCTCTCTCACTTTCGCACTTTCTCTCTCAAGGACCATACAAGACAACTTTACCATGCCAAAAAGGACAGTCATGGTTGATATTCTGATTTCACTTCAAAGAGAATGGACCACAAAATGAACAACAATGGAAGCAATTACAAGAAGAAGAAGAAGAAGAAGAAAAGGCAACCCGCATATGATCATAAACACAATGTTTTATTACACTCGGCTCATGAAGGAAAGCAAAAATGTAGAAAGGGTGTGATTCTATCTGCAACAGCTGCCATTGGGCATGCTTCCCAAATTAAAGGATGTTACATGTGCATGCATTCATCTTTTGCATCTGCTCCTCATTTTTGTCTGCAGAGTACCCCAAGAAAAGATACAATGAAGGTAGAAAGTAGACCCTATGATAGTAACTATGCAATAAAAATTTCAGAAAACTAGGAATTTATCGACAATGTCTAACCAAAAATATATATTCTTGACAATTTAATAACTAAACATCATAAAATTGTCCACATTATGAAGTTTCTCCTCTCCTCCACCCTAAATAGCCAAATCCAAATCATGTACAAAGAGTTAACATGATAACCAAAATCCAAATGATGTAAAAAAAATAAAAAAATAAAAAAACCCTTTTTACATAACAAATTAGTTAACATAACTTACGGATATAAAAGTAATTTTAAATACAAGGTTGCAGATTTTCAGAGTATATTTTTTTGATTATTTAAGGCAGTTGAGTATGGCAGCAAGTACATAAGGCACGATCTAAAAAAAAAAATACTTTTACCAAATTAGTGTTCTACACATCTATTTGAAGTGTTAGCTGTCACTGACTGACAGTTTTAGACCCATATACCACCTAGAACTTATTGATTTATAACAAGCTTCATGTAGAGGAATTGATCATCTCGCATTATATTCAGGGGATGATCACATCCTTTATGGAATTTTTCTAAAGTACCAAGTCTTGAAACACATTCTATATCATACCGGAAAGGAGTCTGCACTATACATCTATGATACCATACAAGCCTACCACAAGCCCCTAAAACAGCTTCAGCATTATGTATTGTGACACCCACTTTTTTCAAGGTACATTGGTAGTCAGATTAGCATCTAGATTACCATAAACTCAGCAAATCATCCAAGAACCAAAGATAAAATAGACATACAAAGTTCAAATTTAATAAAGATTACTAAAATTGACATTACTTCTTGTGAAAAATGAAGAATTAAGAAGGTTTTTAGTTAGAGTGCTTGATTTTGTCAAAGGAGAAAGGATTAGAAAAGGAACTTTTGGGGGCAGTTTCAAAACCCAAGAGATTGCATGAATTACAGACAAATCCTAGTCCCCAGTTATAAAGAAATAGAAACTGCACATACCTGTCTTCTTCTTGGCTACAGGAGGCTGTACTACCACATGCATGGTAACAACCCCACCAGGAAGGTCGCCAATGGTTATTTTGGAATCAGCAAGTGTCTTGTTATCTTCCAAAATTTTACCAGCATGTATGAGTTTTACATCATTTACTGACTTGGGTGTGACTGTTTTGTCTGTAAATATAAAATTTCATTAAGAAACTCAGATGAAGACATAACTCCATAGAACAAACCAAATCCAAAGATATACACTCATGCAGATGCAGGCAGGTGTATGTGCATTAGTCCAAATGCAGTTGAGAGAAAGTATTTTGTCTCCATCATAGTCATTAGAAATTCCACACTTCTTTTTTGGACAAAAGCAATCATATTGAAGAAGACGAGAAAGAGAGAGAGAGAGCTATTATTTATTCAGCACAATGTTCATGTAAGATCAATTCTTTCAATCTAATTAGAAACATAATCTGAAAGACAAAACTAAATACAGAACAAGATCTCTGCAGTTTGGCAATGTGACAAAAACTATTGAAGACACGAAAAAAAATATAATCATGGTGCTTCTATTCAACCCCCCCTTCTGGTTCTTTCTTTTCATGCAAGGCATCCACATTAACTTCATAAGTATTCATGTACTTTCGAGTGCTGCTCTCATTATCTCTCTTTTCTTTTCTTTTTTTCTTTTTTTTTTGGTAATTAAAAAATGTCACAAGCATCCAATCAATCCAGAAATTCCAACACACTTTCAATATTTCTGAACCTAGACTGATTGTTATTTATAAATTCAGAACTTTGTTTAGAACATAATTCATCTGGTTAGTACGAAGTTCCACCTCATGAGGGTGTTAAAACTTAATATAGATTTTGAAGTTATTTAATCTCTTTAACTCAACAAAAAAGATATTTTGTCCAGGAACACAAGATATTTTTTTCTTGGAACGCATTACATCAGTGAAACCACCTTATACTTGGAGGACTACTACAGGTCCTTTCTAAAGCAATTTCCCAGCTAAATGCAATGTGACTCAAAAAAAATCTTGGCACAGCATATACACCCATGCAGTGAAGAGTTGCTGTCTTCAAATTTGTCAATCAACCACCACATAACATCAATTCACAAAGGTAAGTTGGGTACTTGACAATCAGTGGATAGGAACTCAAAGCAAACCCGAGAAACATACAGAGATAAATTATCTTACTTTCATTATGTCTAGTGTCATAACCAAGAAAAGAGCGCTAGCTACATCTGCGCTAAACCCAAAAGGACTAGTAAAAGTTACAATAAAAACTTCTCGTAATGGCTTTATAGCTGAGATCCACATATTAAACACCTGATGTAAGACTTAGCACACGCTTGCACAATACACACTTGTACAATCCAATTAAATCAAATTCTCACACAATCCAATCCCAATCAAATCAACACAATCAGGGGGTACCACAAGTATTACAATATAAATGAAGTCAAGAAAGAATTAAACCCAAAAGAAAAAAAAGGCAAATGACAAACCTTTAGGCCACTCAGCAACAAGCTTTTGCTTAAGAGTTGCAGCCGTCATTGATAATGCATAAGCACCCTGGCCTATATCTGTACCATCATAAATCCTGAATCTAAGCTCAATAGTCTCCTCTCCTTCACCCATGATACTAGCCCTTGTCTTCCTTTCTCAAGCTTGAAACCAAAATGTAAGTGTGACACCCAAAATACACCTCCGGTCAAAGAATCTACTAGTCTTGCCCAACCCACCTACAAAATAATCCCCAAAACTTTATCTTTATGTAATTTTAACACAACCCCTTTTCCCAGAAGGAGAAATATAATTAATAAATAAAAGCAACCACCCATTATGTAAAATTTCATTATACAAATAAAAACAGTCTGAGATCATAATGGTTTTTTTTTTTCATTTTCTCAGGAACCAAATAGAGAAGAACAGAGAGATCATAGATACCTGGTCAAGTAGCCATGAATGGAGGATCATCAGTCAGATGTCAGAGATTCTATTCACTGTCTGTCAGCTATTGATTTTTCGTTTCAGAATCACAGTGAGTCAGAGAGATTTTAATGATTTATTGCCTTTTTTTTTTGGGTTTGGGGTTAACTTTTGTATTTCTTTTTTTGTAGATTCCAATTTTTGTCTGAAGAAATCTCACTGAGATAAGATACGTGAGATTTTTGTTTTTTTATTACGCTTTTTTTTGTCAATGGATTTTCTTTTCTTTCATTAAAAAAATTACAATTTCGTCAATAATTTTTTTATAAAAATAAGATATTAATTTCTAAGGGTAGAATTGTAACTTCAAGGGTACATACTAGGACTGTAAAATTATATAAAGTTACTGTTCAATCCAATCCGGTCCTAAAATTTGGACTGGATCAGACCGAATAATAAGTAGTAACTAATAAATATATATCTGCTTCTAAAAAATAAAAACTAATAAATATATATAATTCTTAATATTTTGTATATTCATCTATACTACTATTTTCTTTCAAAAAAAAAATTATACTATTATTTAAGAGGTTTTTCCTGTTTAGATTGAACATTTTTTTTGGTTTTAAAATACCCCTACAGCCTAAATTTAAGTAGAGATAAACTTAAAGATAACATAGTAAAAATATATTTTAACTCCCACATGTAACTTTGCCTTCAAAATAGGCAATGTTTAAGTTTAACTCCCACGTTTAACTCCGGTTGATTTTCAAACTAAGTATTACTCCACGTTTTCGTTTTTCTTTATTCTTTTTTTTTTTTTTTCCTTTTTTCCTTTATCAAGACTTAACTCTTTTTCTTTTCTTTTTTGCATAAAAAAAAAAGCTTAACTCTTTTTTTTAATACCCGGTTTCCCTTGCTCCTTAATCTCATATCACGTTTGGTTTTTTTTTTTTCCCCCTCAAATCTCTTTGTTTTGATTTTTGAAGAAAAAAAATATACTAAAAAGTAGAGATAAAACTTAAGAATAACATGCTAAAAATAATCTCTAACTCTCATGTAAAACTCTACCTACAAAATAGGACAACTGTCACATTAGTTACTCAACTTCTTCAATTTATTTCTTCCTCAATTCCTCTCAATTCTATGTTCTTTTTCTCTACACTATCATCATCATCTTTTCTAAATTCAAAATCCAAAAAAGAGAAAATTTTACTTACAAAAACAATGTAGATTGCTCTTTTCTATTTTGTTTTTATAAAGAAATCAACAGCCTTCTAATTATTTGGACTTTGAGTCTTCTTCATTTCTTTATTTTCTTATGATTATCATTTTTTTAAAATATGCGTTTGTGGGTTAAAGCTTACTCATTGCTTTTCTTTGATTACTATTACAGTAGAGCACTGACTAAATTTAGAACACAAATGGTGCAATTTGGATAAGTATCAAATTGTGTAAAAAAAAACACACACACACACACACGCACAAAAAAAAAAAAAAAAAAAAAAACTTTTACCCAAATTATAATTGTTGCAAATTATTAAACATTTACCCCAAAACATAGAAGAGTCTCTGAGCACACACGTGAACGCGTGCTCAGAGGCTAGTATAATATTAGGTGTGTTTGGTACGGAGTAATGTTTTAGGACTCTCAAGAATGTTGAAAGATTCCTACGTTTGGTTGCAAATCACACAAGGGAATCAAATGCCAAGGGTATCCGAATTCCCACTTAACCCCCTTCTTTTAGGAATGTGGATTCCCTTTGAAACAGATGGGTATCCAAATTCTCAAGCTTAAAAAAATCACATTTGTTATAAATTGATAATTTTACTATTTTTCACTTATTATTTAATCAATGGAGATAAAACATACTTATAAAAAAAAAAAAATGGAGATAAAACATAAAACAAATCATCAATATCTTTTTTTTTTTTTGATAAGACAAATCATCAATATCTGTTCCTTTATTTTTATCTCTTCCCGCCACAACAATATAAATGCTAAAATAAAATGCAATATTTATATCTCCTATTTGGGATTGGTTATTTGCTAAAATAAAATAAAATATTTATATTTATTAACAAAACATGATGTTGTGATTTTCAGAAAGAATAATAATTTAAGTAGTTATTTTTGTATTATACATGTCATTTTGAAATGTTAGACTATAGTTTTAATGACTTTGTCTTAATTTAAATTTTGTTTGTTATTATTTATTTAGAGGAAGATTAAAAAAATGATATTGGGTTTATAAATTTAAGAATAGTATGGGAAAAATAAATAATTCCTTTAAGATTCTTATGAATAAACCAAACATAAGAATAGTTACATCCAAGGTATCTAGATTGCAAGACATCACATTCCAAAAAATCTAGATGTTGGGGGTAATGTGGAATCTCTAGTACCAAACACCACATAAATACGACTTTTGTCTAATACATAAGTGCACTAGACACATTGAGAAACGGACACATGTTCAGTGCACTATACACAAGCTCTTCCCTAATATTAAAACTCTCTCATCTCATGTCTCACTCTCATTCTCTCCTCTCTCCACTCTCCTCTCTCCTCTCTGTCTCTCAAGTCTTTCTAAGATACCATGCACATATCCAACACATAAGATACATTTTCAGGGTGAAAGAATAAATATTGTATTATTAGTGAAGAGAGGTGGATATCATTCCATTTGATCTTGATGTGAGATACCTAATATATGATATGAGATAGAAAAATGTATATATTCGATACATGAGATATATATTATCCGGGTAAAGAAGTATCGGAGGAAGAAGCTATTGCTGTATTAGTGTTTTATTAGTGAGGGGAGGGGATTCCCTTGCCTTTGATATTGACATTCTCGTTGGAGGTAGATGCCCAGGCTGTACTCAATTTGGTCAAAGATAGTTTCAAACGAATTGAAAATTCTCAGTCTTTAAAGGGTTATGAATCTTTTATTGCGGGTCTTTGATGAGTAAGTTTAGTACATAGAACCTGGTTCACTCCCACAGAAGAAGCGATCGTTGTGACTAATTAACAAAGTAATGGTGTATGTTAGATATTTCCTTTATGTTATGTGATGATCTTCCCTCCTTATTATTGGTAGAGCCGTAGAGGCTCACACTATTTTGTTCTTGATGTTGTCTTGTTAATCTAATGCACCCTTTTAACTCAACCAAAAAAGAAAAAAAATGGAGAAGAGGTGGAGCCCACCCTCCTTCTCACAGGGGACCTATGAGTGGTGGCCATCCTTATGAGAGATGAGGTGAACTGCATAAACTAATATAAAATATCTAAAGCGTAGTTAATTACACATTGATGTGTATGGTGCGTATAGTATGTGTGAGCCACATCAGCTGAAATCTTGTTTTCAAGACGTCATTTTACTTTTTCAAAATTATAACTAAAATTGTGTTTTGAATATATGATTTTCAAGACTGTGTGCAACAAACGTTAACCAAATATATATATATATATATATATATATATTATAACTCAAAATGATTAGTCATAATTTGAACTATCCATAATTGCTTATTTATCTCACTTAGTGTAGGATTACGCTTTTAATGTGAGATTTGGTACACGTTTGAACGGAAATTCAATACACATCTGCACAACACTTTCATAATACAAATTAATAAACAAATCCACACAATCAGAAGTATTATATTATCAATGTAATCCTTCTAGCTCATGCCATCACCATGAGGGAATATGCAAGAGAGAAACAGCTACATACATGTACTATGAAGTATGAAGTGATGGATATATATATATATATATATATATATATATATATATATAAATGGAAGCCAATTGAGTTGGGGAAGGGGGAAGTGTTATTTGTTCCAGAAAACTGTCTCCCAATTATTAGGTCCTGTATTCCTGTTCTCCATTTTCTAATGATGCCATCTCCTAGATTACAAACTAATCATTAATCATAGCATGTAATGAGTCAGCTAACCTTTAAACTCTTTCATATATATTATGTGATCATCAAGAATATATGTTCTGACAAGCAATGATTTGTTTCAGGCCATGTAATGAATTACATGAAGATAGGTGTCTTGCTTTTTATATGAAACCAACTGTCAAGTAATAAGCTGAGCACCAAGAATCCTCATGGTCTCTAAAACACTTATTTTCCTCTCAGGTCCTTGTTGACCTAGTCAACAACTTAACTTTACTCCAAGGATGCTGGAGTAATTAGGGACATCAATGCAAACATTCACACTTGCTTCCTCTGAGGCCATCTTTGGAGATAAAGGAAGTCTGCAATCTAAAGTGGATAGCTGGTAATATATTCTATACAAGTGGTGGATATGATTCTCAAAACAAAGAATATAATAGAGGGAAGATGCAATAGACCTTTCAATGCATGCATCTGCAATAAAACATTAAAACTATTATCAATGGCTTGAAAGGGTTCTTTGTATTATTATTTACAAATAATTTACGTGTGAGATTATGATGTATGGTCATTGGTAGATATGCAAAATAATGATATTTTAGAACCAGGCTGGATTTGATCCTGTACATAATACATTGGTCCTTGATAGGCTATACCAATTTCCACAAAATATTTGTTTTCATCCAGTCACATTGTATCACCATTGAGGTTCTGGATTGATAGTGACATCTAAACAAATTAACATACTACAAAATGCAGGCTGCTTTCGATTGTTCTGCAAGGCGGCGTGGTTTCACAATTATTAGCACTTTACTTCTGTCACCAGATTAATATAATTAGTTGGCATCTTCACTCTTTGCCTCACTTTTGTCACCAGGTTAATATAATTATATGGAATCTTCACTCTTTGCCTACTATAAGATGTTATTATATTATAGCTTAGAGATTATCATTACATAGAAGTTTCTAAGGGAGTTTATCCAAAATATAACTATTTGTTATAGATTTATTAGAATCTAATTCCAGGGAAAAACAGAAGGCCAGTAAAGAGAAAGGAAAGGCTAGAAGGTGAGGCTAAAGACTACATATATAGTCTAAGAAAAAGTGCGACACTCAAAAAAGTCTAAAATTCCTCATGTTTGAGGTTGGCTAATCTTTTTTGGCCATTTTGCTTCAAGATGCATCAAGTATAATACAAATTTACTATGTAAAAAAAAAAAGAAAAAAAGAGGGTACATGAAGAAAAGCCGTATAATATGCATGCTATGACATGTGAATGTGATTCTGTTTTTACTTCATGGGCATATTGCCTAAAACATTTTTCCTAATGCAAAAAATTTTGAACTTTTCATGTAGAAAAGGAATGATGGAAGGAAATAAAAAAAGAAAAGAGAGGGTCAAGGGATATTGTCTCCTAGGTCCCAGCTCTTCTGCAATCCTAACATCTGTCATGGTACGTGTAAAAATCTTAATGTTTTTTGAGGTCTTTTAGTAGTAGAAAAAAGATTAAACCTTAGGATTTGATGAAGAGTACAAATACATAGTAATGCAGATTTGCAGGCAGTTTGCATCAGTTCAGGTTGGGGGCTTAGGCAGAGGTACAGGAAGTACAAACTGGTCACTTCTTCCTGCTTTCTTCTATATCACCAGAGCAATCCAAAGGTCACACCAATTTTTGCCCTTTTTTTAATATCATCTTTGTCGAAAATTCTTGATTAAGATTGATGGTGATTGATCCAAAAAAGCTAAGAAAAATTGATATTGTGCGATTCTTTGTGTCAGACAGCATATAGATGATATCCCTTTCTTTCATTCCTAAGAAACATTTATATGCTTGTCTCCATTTACCATTTAAGAATCTGTTTATCACTTCTGTATATAATTTGCTTTCATTGTTGGCATTGATAACATAATGTAGTACCTCAGATGTTTACAGCAGAAATACCAAACCCCTAAACCAGACTGAAAATACCAAATTCTTCTCCTGGATCAATAAAGTGGGAGGGGACCAATTCTTTTGACTATTCAGTGTCTGGGAAGCCAAACCTGTCCTAATCTCAAACCTAATATTTACATGAGTACTCAAGCTCATATTAATATAGTTTGCCTTTGTAGGTGGCGGAGCCACATGCATGCTTGGGGTGCCTTGGCGCCTCTCAAAATTTTTATTTTTATTTTTACAACATAGGTATATTTTATAAATATTTAAAGGTTATATGAAAAAAAAAAAAAGAGTTCCCCCCCAAGTATTGATCAACTAATCTAATAATCCTTCTCAAAAAAAGAGAGTTTAGAGTTGATATATCATTGCATTAGAATGAAATAATTAGATAATAAGTTTTGTGAGTAAATAGTAGAACCCCTAATTTTTAGCTCAATTTCAAAATTATCCTATTAATGCGTTCAAATCATTCAACATATATAATATATGCAATTTGGTTGAAATTTTCTATTCTCAAGATTTTATCAAGAAAAAAAAAAATCATATGAGACTTCAATTATAACATTACGATTTTGATTTGTCAAACATGGATGAAGTTTTGCAAACAATTTATATATTAAAAAGGAAATTATGAATAATTTTGTTATAAAAATAATAATTGATGAGTTTATTATGTGAAGTATTATCGTTGGGCATGACTTTGATGGAAGATACTATATTCGTTTTTTTTTTTTTTTTTTTTTTTTTTTGTTCTAAATATATGTATTTTGTATACCCAATTATACAATATTTGTATACTTATTAAAGTTTAAGAAGATTATAAATTTCTCTTATAAAAAAGATCTTGTGTCTAGGTGTGTATATATACATATTAAAGTTGATAATTTTGCATATATATATATATATATATATATAACTTACTTTAGAATAAGACAATTTATATTTATATTTTCATACACACATATTATGTGGGTGGGTTCTAGTTAACTCAATTGGTAAAGTCTCTAATGGTTGAATAAAAGATCCGGAGTTCAATCCCCGCTTATACCAAAAACCGATTAGTCTCTTGGTCAGATGATAAAGAACTATTATTAAGAACGGACGCTCTACCAAATTGTACGTGTAGTAATTTAATTAGAAGTGTCCTCAGGTTATGACAATAATATTCAACATGTCAATAGCTAATAGGAATACAATCCTATAGTTCAGCTAAAATATATTACCTACCAATTGATCAAATCAACTAACTCCAGTTTATAATTATTCTTTTCGTGTATAGTTATTTTTTTTCTTTTCTTTTTTTCTGCTGACTGACTACAGACTAAAATAAAAAAAGGTATATTTGTCTGTCTATATTATCTCAAAAAAAAAAAAAAAAGAATAAATTTTAAAAGGGTTTCGGACTTAAATTTCAAAGTAACAAGAAGGGACTATGTTAGTATGTTTTCAAAACTTCGGTAAATTTCAAAATTAATCGTTGTTTTTTTGAGTTGTTTTTTCAAAAGAAACTAGTGGCTGAAGCAGCACCTCATAGTTTGTGGCCCTAAATGCAAGGTTTTGAGATAATGTGCAAGATAATCTCAATTTGGTACATATATATATATAAGACTTTTACACTGCCTTTTATATTGGCTTTTGTATATATATATATATACAAAAGCCAATATAAAAGGCAGTGTAAAAGTCATAAATATATATTTATATTTATATTTATGACTTTTACACTGCCTTTTATATTGGCTTTTGCATAATTCTGTTATTCATAGTTTGCTTTGCTAGAGTGACATAAGTGCACTGAGAAAGGAATTTAAATATTTAATGAAGATTCTAGCTAGCTCCACAATGATGATATCTAGCACCAATGGTCTTATCACAGAGTCAGGTCCAGGTTCTGGAGGGGCTTGAACTTGGATTTTTTTTTTTTTTTTTTTTGGTGGTTAAAAAAAAAAAAAAAAAAAAAAAAAGATAGAGAGAGCTGACTAACGTGGCTTCCCTACTTAGGCGTAACTATAGTAGCATTTTATTTGCTTTTGGGCGATACCCCATACTCCCAGTCGGTAAGAAACTTACTTATTATTCTTTGAACCATTTGGGATGAAGATAAAATATAAAGAGTACCAACACACAGCTAGTTGTTGAGGTTCAAACCCAAGTCCTGAGACTTGTTGACCCGGTATCTTATCAACTAAGCCATCCAAATGTTGGTTGAACTTGGTTTTTCACTGACTAGAACCGCTTGACTACTTTCCCATAACAGAGGGTACAAAAGTAAAATAATTCAAAAAGAAAAGGTGAGGAATGTAATACCATACTTACCCAAAATGGGAATGTAATACCATTCTTTCTACAAAAGTAGAAGAATCAGTGGCAGCACAAACTAGAAAGTTAATAATTTTCCTTTTTGAACTTTTTGCATATGGAGAATGCAATAGGGATTTCAAAAGTTGGATTCTCCCCCTCACAGAAATAATGCTTTTATTTTATGAAAGTTGGTAAAGTAACACTGTTTTCTTCCACTTAAGAACCCATTTTATGTCCTAAAGACACTGATGTTAAACAATTAATCTTACCGTATTTTAAGATGAAGCTCCAATTAAAATAGCCAAACGCACTATATGGTATCTGGGATTGCAGGATCACTTGGGAACATGCTCAAACCAATTTCACTTGTTATTTGTCAAAAATTGATAATTCAAATTCCCTACGGATTTCGTCCTATTGGAAATTTTAATATTTATTAAAAAGGATGTGGAGACAATTCTCTGTAAAAATATGATAATGAGGTATTGTGCATGGCATGCATGAGAATGAATGTGTGTGCACATGCAGAGAGAGAGAGATGATTAGTGTCCTATCAATGGTGCAATTTTCAGTGATGGTAAATATTAAAGGTTCACTTTTTTTCTTTTTTCTTTTTTTTTTTGCTTAATTAAAGGTTCACTTTTATTAGGACTGTGACTTCATATTGAAGTGTCCCATGCCAGCAAGGTGTTAACTTTGATATGGATTAATGCTAGGCAAGGTGTTAACTTTGGTATGGATTAATGCTAGTTGGACCTCCTCTTAATGGCTTAAACTTTTCAGTTAGATGCTCTAACATGGTATCAGTGCCTGGTTTATTTATTTGTTGGTTCACATGCCAAGTTCGTTTGCATATATTTAGAGATTGAATGTGAGAGAAGGTTTTGAAATTTCACATTGATTAGGTTTGGAATTTGATATGGGATTATATCCTAAGTAAGATTATTCTGCTAGACACAATTTTAACTGAAATTACTGGTTGAAGTTAATGAAAGGAACAGTGAGCAGCTCTGAAGCTTTTTCAGAATAAAAAAAATCACCAAATTTAGTTAAATTTCTTTTAACACATGTAAACATAGTATTTAAAGCCAACTTCATTAAGAATAGCAAACAGATTACACACTATAGCTACTAATAATCAAATGCTACAAGCACTTCACAGTTCACACATAGACACTATATATATAGACTATTCAATATGAAGATACTACTAATTTGAGCCCAATTTATTCTTCCAAAAAGATATTGGAGTAAAATATTTAAGATAAAGGCTGATAAGGCTTCAGCATTGGGATCAAGTGGCCACTTAGATGAAGGGACATGACTTCGTTAGTGGATCCTATCAGCTTTCCTCCAATGAACACTGCTGGTACAGGCCCATTACATCCCATCCTCATGAGAGCTTTCTCTATGTCCCTGCCTTCAGGGTCTTGGTCAATCTCATGAACCACGGGGTTCACCCCAAGTTCCTGAAATAGAATGTGGACTGCATAACACAGGCAACATGAGCTCTTGCTGAATATCACTACCCCCTTCTCTGTAGCCAATCTTGTCACCTTGTCCATCTTGACAGTCCTGTCTACTTAATAGGTAATACAGGATAATTGGAATGTCTAATTTAGAGAAGTTTGCAGGTTGTTTTGTAATTTCTTAAAACCGAGGATCGAATTCAAACTGAATTCGATCCAATGGTTATGGTGGCTTTTGGGGAAGGAGAATTGGGTTATGGAAAAAAGAGTTTGAAGCTTAAGGTTGTTTGAATTTGAGCTCTTATGCTAGTCTATTTATAGGGACAGCTTAGAGTGGACTGCTTTCTTTAAAGAAGAAC
Organism: Notholithocarpus densiflorus; assembly: GCA_030021035.2. Taxonomy (NCBI): domain Eukaryota; kingdom Viridiplantae; phylum Streptophyta; class Magnoliopsida; order Fagales; family Fagaceae; genus Notholithocarpus; species Notholithocarpus densiflorus. The sequence continues at coordinate 449,438 of JARYZH020000005.1, forward strand.
ATTTCAAAAGAAAATGTGCTTTATTAAGATGCCCAAACCAATAAAGAAACTTTCTAAGACAAAGACTACTGTGTTTCTAATAGGCCTAACAAGTTGGCAGACATATTTTCTACATTCATACAACTCAATTTATTAGACTAGCTTTGAGTGTATGTATAACCATCTGATATGTAGACTATTATTACTCCTTCCAAGACATATGGACGAAAACTGTACAATCAAATATGGGAGACGTGTTCATCCTGTTGACCATTTCTTCAGCTTTTGCAGATTTTTTTGAAACAAGAATACTCTCTACCATGACATAACAAAAGTATAAAATTCTATGGGGCTGGTCAATTTAAACCAGATTCTTATGATCACTTTTTGTAGTTCTTATGCATAAAGCTTGCGAGTGAGATGGGCTTTCGGTGGCTCTGATTCTTTGTGTTGTGCCCACCACCTTGTGTGATTCCTTTCACACGCAACCACACAGGGCAAAGGTTCATATATGTGGTATTTCTGTGCTTAGCACAGTTCTCACGTGTTGATGAGCATGTCATGAATGGCCACACGTGTGAACTTTTCCCTTCGAGCCAAACGGGACAGAATTCTTGTCTTTGGATGAGCTAATGAACCGCATAATTCATAAGTATTTGGACAAGCTAATGGGCCACAAAATTGATGTCATCCCCATTACTTTAATTGCATAGCATTCATGCTCAGCCATAGGGTAGGTAGCACTAGCAACACACATGCAACTTATCACATATGGAAACACATGTACATATGTTATATACAGAACATTTATATTTACATATATGATTGTACAAGTTGATATATGATTTATGTATGATTTTGCACAGTTTGTTTTCTATTTTTAAGTTCATTAGAAGTTAGTGTAGCCTATGAGCTACACAATAAGCAATAGCTGCATTCTATCCCTTGAACCCTCCATCCTCAATGAAGGTGAGAATTAATCCAGGTTTTTATTCTGCTGTCAAGAAACTTTTACCGACTACACTAACTGGCATCTCCATGTTTTCATTGAGGAATCTGTACTTAGTTTATATGGGCAGAGGTTAAAAGTTTTTATCTTTCTGGATATGAAGGAATACTAGGGAGGCATAAAAAGTTGCAGCATCAACTTTTTGTCCCCCCCTTTAGGCAAAGGAGCCATGCACGTGCCATTACTATAAAATTTACCAAGTAGCCTGCTAAATGGTGTTGATATCTCTTGCACCACGGGTCCAATTTAAGTGACAGAGCCAAACAGTTAAGAATCAAATGTGAGCCATACAGTTAAGAACCAACCATTAAGTAGGTCTCAGTCTAGTAATTAATATATACATATCTCATATATCTGTATATATATTATATATACATAAACAATCTAATGTTCAAGTGCATCAAACTATAAGCATCTTATATGACTAATGCTATTGTCTCTTCATATACAGGGCTCACTGTTAGTAAGTGGATAAGTTTTTCAGTTGGAACAATTCTGATTACTCATCAAAAAGCAATGCAATGTAGCTTTATTCTAAGGCAGTTTATCTTGCATGAGAGTGCTATTGCTTATTATTCTCCATTGAGAATTCTCCGGAATTATGTATGATCAAGACATTCATTTGAAACTTTAATTTGATATTTGTCTGGTCTATGCTTTGGTTGATAGGAAGGAATCCTGAAAATCTAAAACTTCACTGGATCCACAAGTAAACTTTTTATTTGATTTTGTGATCCGTACAATTGAAAGCAATTGTCAGAGTTTTTTTATCAAAACTCTGAAGCCTATTTTCATATTCTGTAACTTTTATCATACAGTTAGCTTGAAAACTCAAGAAAAAGCAAAGCCCTTAATACAACTTTTTCCTCTACATGTGGTATTAGAGCTTTGATCACATTTCTACTGCAGTAACTAACATAGTATGAGGCTTGTTTTGGAGTTGCTAGAACCAGATGGCCCTTGCATCTATGAGCATTTGTTTGAGAGACCCGTCAACATGGAGGGATATGATATCTTTTGCTGAGCCTACATACTTTCCTCCTATGAACACAGCTGGGACAGAGGGAGTACATCCCAGCCCTCGTAAAGCATACTCCATTTCCCTCCCATTGGCATCTTGGTCAAGCTCATGAATTTCAGGGCTCGCGCCAAGTTCATAAAAGAGTTGTTTGATGCTGTGGCACATGAAACATGAGCTCTTGGTGAAGATCACAGCTGCCTTCTTTGATGCCAAATCTCTTACTCTATCCATATCAAATAGCTTTGTTTGCTTTTGCAAACAAAAGGAACAAGTTCTATATGAAAAGCAGAGAAATAACTTGCAATGCAGCTAACTGCAACTTGAAAGGAAATTGAAAGCTAAAGGATTTTGGGAAAAGCTACGCAAGTGAGCAGGGTTTGTAATGTAGGAAGCTTGTTTGTGTACTGAGGCTTGGCTATGGACTTTGAGATTTCATTGCCCCTTATTTATAAGGCTGTGGAGGATATGGATTCCATTGTTTAATCCAAAAAAGGAAAAACAGTCTAAAACTTTTTTAAATGGATAAAAAAGAGAGTTCTTTCAGATATTTGTTTGGATAAGAGAAAATGCCCCCTATGATTTGCTGACGGTGACCTAATAAACAAGTCAGCATGTAGTATCACACTGTAACGATAATTAAAATCTTGTGGAATGTCTGTGCTATTAAAAAGTTTTGGAATAAAAGGATTTGCAAATAGTTACAGAAGAGCTTTCGGCACTGGATGGTAGCATTATTTATGGAAAGAATAGTAATAAAATGGAGCAAGGGTGACAAAAAGAATTTTCTTGATAAGAGACAACATTATCCTCCAAGATGAAATGGAATTAAATAATTCATTACAGTTACTGGAGAATGTCAAGGTCCTAGAAAGGCTTAGTATCTGAATCTCATTCATTTAATGTGCAAATAGCCAAATACTTTAATAATACGATGTAATGGCACAAAAACCATAATAATATAGGTGCCTCAGCCATCACTGATATTTTACTCTCATATGAAATAATGCTTAATCAATTTCATGTTCAAGTGCCAGATAATTTGACTTATTTTTCATGCATGGTAATGTAATTTGCAAAATACATTACGTTGAATTTTTTTTTTCTTTAAGTTGAATGATGTACTAGGAATTTATAATTTTTTGGTTGAATGCTATATTTGGTAATCTGTCATGGTAGAATCATTTAGCTGATGTGGAGAAAGATAGAGTTTATCCAAATTATTTCCACTTTCTGTGCATTGGTCCCCGCATCAAATTCACCGTATATGAATATGATGTAATTGGATAAGAAGATCAGCAAATTGGCAAGTCAACAGTAACATTGTGGAAAGTAATTCCATTTCTGTGGAGGAAATGGACATTCTAACTACTGTAACTTTTTGTTCCAATGCCTCTGCCTCTAGATTTGTTAGAATGTAATGAAAGTAGCAATTCAATATTTCTTTCTTTCTTTCTTTTTTTCAAATTTTAATTTTTCAATTTTGGGTTCTTCAAGAAACATATTCTCTCTCTGGTTTTTACTGACAGAAAAACATAACATTCTGTTATCAGTCCCAAATCCTATGTAGTATTGTTTAATGTTTTCACAAATGCTAATACTTACTCTTCCAAAACAAGACCAATGGTATTGGTCAAAATGCTAAAACTTAGGTTATGTTTAGTAACATTTTTTGTTTTCTATTTTCAAAAACTTGTTTTTCGGAATATAAAGAAATAATAATTTTCTTGTATTTTTGAAATCAAAAACATGTTTAGTTAGTTGAAATTAAAAATATAGTTTTTTGAAGAAAAAAAAAAAAAAGGTTGTTACTAGGATTTGAACTCTAATGCTAACTCATTAAATTAATGAGACAAATTCATTAAATTAAATGCGTTTTTTCATTGACTTTTAAAAATTAGCTGTTTTCAGTTTCCTTCACAAATTGAATTTTGAGAAAAAAATTTGTTTACTGTCTATTTTTGGTTGTCAAACAAATTTTTTAATCTTAAAAATAAAAAACTATTTTTAAAAACAAAAAATAAGGAAAAAAAATAATTATCAAACATACTCTTACTATTCATATGAAAAAAAAAAAAGGAGAAAAATAAGAGTAGAAGAACGAATATTTACTTGACTTTTGCCAATCAAATCCATGCATCTTCTTCTTTGTTTTACATGATCTTCTTCGATATACAAGAATCCTTGAAACTAAAGTTGAGAATCTGCCACGACCTCACAACATGCATGTCAGAGAATATTACCGACCAGTAGCAGAGCCTAGTAGCTATCCATGGTACGTGACATGGCCATTAATTATAAGCATAATGCATGGTCAACATGAAAATATATATAGCATACATGTAGTCATGATCAGTACTATAGCCCCTTGCCCATTAATTAGTCATTAATAGATACAACATACATGCATGTATTCATCAATAGTGTAGCCCCTTGCTATGTTGCTCATTCATTAGTCATTATTCGATTCTTCTAGCTTTTCAATTTTTAGAATCACATCCCACCATTGGTCGCAGATCACAATCACTGTGACATGTGGTGCACCTAGACGTATACCTGTGTCATGTGTCTCTTCTTCACACTTGACAGCTAAGTGAGCACTGGAGACAGAATCTTCTCTATTGCAGTTAGGGGAAAAGAAGGAGGGAGGGGGTGGGGAAGGAATGTCAAGTTTAGAGAAGATGCATTCAATTTCAAATGACTTGAGATTTTATGCTTGATTCTGCATATTATTTACAATAATAATATTAATATATACTTTTTTACAAACATATGCCCATAATAGAGGTTTTTCCAAGAATTGATTACCTTAAGTAGCTACCTTTTCCTCCCAATATCATCCTACAATTTCCAATTCATTAAACAAAGCAACGATTCGGATTAAAGAGAATATTTAGTTCTTTATTTCTTTTCTTTTTTTTCCTTTTCTTAGAGGGGTGGTGGAAAAGGGAAAGTGAAATTTTCTTATTTATTCAAAAAAGCAACCTTAAGTATCTGCATTTTTTCTTGTTCTTTGTGTTTTTAATCAACAGTAATATATTGCTCTCTCATAAGCTAAGTTGTAGAATCCCATAAGTCCCCCCCCCCCCCCCTCTTTCCTCTTCTCCTTCATACCGCGATGAAGATGATCTCATTGAACGCAGCACAAAGAAGGTTAAAGATAACCATCAACCTTTTCGACATGTCCTTAGACCCTTTATTTACTACGACGGTCCTTTGGTTAGAGCTCATGAGACGATCTCATAAGACCTACTAAATAAGTTTCTCTTTGATTAACCTTTCAATGGTTGACAAGATGCTATTAAGCTACACCAAATGAAAAATTGGGACGATATATGAGTCAAACATGGAGGCAATGATAATTGGGATGATAAGTTCGACATGGTGGGCAATGATAGTGAACAACAGGGATGGAACTAGGGCTTCATCTTTGGAGTTTAACAATGAATTAATGTTTTCTTTTCATTATTCATGTATTAAGATTCAAAATTAAATGAATAGATGAAAAATAAAGCAAACATCTATTTGGTATTAAGGAAAGATAAACTAATAAAATTAAAGGACATAAAATAATTTTTTCCGAATACATTTATCGTGTTGATTATATGATAATCTCATATTTGCATATGCAATCTAAAATACATTTTCATGAACTAATATCAATTTTTATTTATTTATTTCAATTTGTCAAGATTTTGTATTAAAATTTTCAAAAATTGGTATATCAACATTATTAGTAGACAATGTTGAATCGCCAACACTGGATTTAAAATTATTTGCATTATTTTCTTTTCTTTTCTTTTCAAAAACTAATATATATTGTAATTGGTTCATGATTAATGATCGACTGTGGACGAGTTAATGAGTGGTGACATACACCAACTGTAGCACTTATGGACTAGAGACTGTTGTTCATGTTGGTATCAAACTTAAAAGGATTTATTAAAGGTAAAATCTCCTCTCTCTTTTTAAGGGGAGGGGCTACAAATATGGGTTAATTGGCCATTATATTTTTTTTGTTAACTGTCATTTCTTAGGGGTCAAATATAATTTTGGGCCCAAATTTGAACTTTTATATAAATATATATATAAATATATATATAAATATAATGATGATGTCTAAAATTGTCAGTGAGCCGCACGGTCCTCACGTGTTTTAGACAGAACTTGCGAAACAGAAACAAAGAAGACCTTGCAGAGAGTACCGGTGTAGTACCGGTCAATTACCCTCCGAAGGTTAAGTTAGAAAACTTTCACAACTCTAGAGTGCCAGAGCTGGGGTGAATTATGCGTACCTTGATTTGTGAGGGCTTTGGAGTTTTTATAGTAGTGTAGAGCTGACCTTCGTTTCTTGGTGGAGAAGATCTTTCCTTGTAGGGAAAATCCTCATTAATGCACGTACTTTGCAAGATCCTTTCCTTGTAGGGATTCCTTTGATTAGGGTTGATTGTAGGATACAAGAAATTTCCTTACATAGATATCCGTAGGGGTCAAGTTAAGCCAGGCTGGACCCGTCGGCCTCTTTAACCCCGTCAGCCTCTCCACATCCATCAACCATCTACTCCATCCTAGCATTCCTATCGGCCTATGAAGACGCCTGTCGAGTCTCCTTGTGGGGTCATCCCGTATGGTGTCGTTGGCCTAACTCTTCCGTTGGTTTCCGTGAAGCTGACGGGTATGTGGGTGCCAACAACATTTGGGCGATGTTTTGGTGGTATTAAATTTATGGCTAAAATATCCCAATCAGCTGCCCCCTACTTCATGGTACCGTCAGCTTTAGCTAATGGGCCACAGAGTATTAGAGTATTTATGACCATTAATTAGGTGTTTTATCGATGAGTGTGTCATTAAAAGATGTAGGCATCCTTAAGCTTAAATGCCAGGTGACACGTGGCACTCGCCAGGTGGCCTCGTTTCCAATCACAAGCGTTACTTCGTTTGTCGTGCATCTTTGCTCTATAAATAGTTCACCTCCTCCTCTCATTTTACCTTATTTCATCTTTGCAAATCTTGAGAGAGAGAGCTGTCATTTCGTCATTTTTGCTACCATCTACTTACTGATCCCGTCACCTCTATAGACTCGTCTACCTTGTAAGTTCTCTTCTCTTTTTCCTTCCCTTTCTATTTCCGTTTTTCTAGTTGTTCATTACTTCTATAGAGAGACCTGTCAACTAGGTTCTTAGAATACCTCTGTCGCTTGTAGGTGAATAGATGTCAGGAGATAGTGAAGCGACGAGTAAGTAGTCGTCATCAGTTCGTGAGGGAGCGGGCTACGACGAAGTCTTCCTGTCAGGTCATGGGCCCGAGGAGGGCTTGTCCTGGTCGTTAGAGAGGGAACCGTCTGCCCATTCTCCCGTCGACGAGGAGGAAGACTATGACAGAGGGGAAGTAGAGGAGAGAGAGGGAGATGAGGATGAGTACGACGAGGGTGAAGGAGAGAATGAGGGGGAGTTCGAGGGAAAAGATGACGAAGATGAGGGTAAGAGCGACTGGGGAGCTTCTGTGGGGGGAAGTTCAGGAAGCCTAGGGGATGGTTATACCCATCCCATCATCCTTCCCGCGATATGGACCGTCAATGATTTTAAGCCGACGATGACAACCAAAATTTTTAATAACTTAAGGGATCGTTACCAAATCCCTGATAACATTCTAATCCATCGGCCTGGGAAGTATGAAAAGTGCTACTCTGGGAAGACCGTGAACGTCGGCATGTATGACGCCATGTTCGCGGCAGGATTGAGATTGCTTTTGACGGCGCTACACCGTCAGTTGGCCATTTTCCTTGGTCTATCCGTCAGCTAAATTGCCCCAAATGCATGGAGGATATTCATAGGGGCTGAAATCCTCTAGGGTCGTCATAGTGGGGGGAGCCGTCAGCTTACCCTGGACGAGTTTTTTTGGTGCTACAGACCCCAACATATCTCCTCATCTTAGGGGATATATTATTTTGCAGTGAGGAAGAAGACACTTAGGCTGGTGTCATACATGCCCGACTCCAATAGAAATTGGAAGTGTTAGGTTCTAAGACTTTATGAACTAATGTATTAGAACTTCAAATTTGTATTATGTTGGCAAATCATGATCAAAACATAGAGTCTAGGTTTAGGCTTACTTAAAGTATGTTTATTTGTAAAATTGGAATCGAGTAATTGCAGAATTTATTGGACTAAATCTGCAAGGCTCGATCGATAAAAAATTAGACTCAATCGATCGAACCACGTGCAGATTTATTTTTCTACAGAATTCCAATTCAGCCTAAACTCTACATAAACGTATTGGGTTTCAAGTAAAACACTCCTAGTATATAAAGGAAACCCTAAGAACGCTTTTATAAGGCTTTTCAGAGAAAGAAGAGTGTGCCTCTTTTGTATCTAGGGTTTTGTACCCAAAAGCTCGCTAAAGTCTTTAATGTGCTGTGTGTATGAATCTCTTATGAGATCTAGAGGTGTTTGCCTTCATACATACTTAGGGTTATCAAGATCAAGATTGATGTCAAGAGCTTGGTGATCGTTTCAGTTACTGCTTAAAGAACTTAAAGAATATCACAAGTAGGAGAACTTATGGCTGCAGAAGATTAAAGAAAAAAGTAGTCCGTGGACTCGGAGCTGTCACATGGTCGTGGTAGTAAGTTTTCTACTCGAGGTAGCAATAGGATGTTAGTGGTCTAAGTCTTATTGTACAAACTTCAATTCTTTCATAGTGGATTTGTTTTTACCTTGAGGATAGCTAGGTTAAATTCTCCCCAGGTTTTTTACCGGTTTGGTTTTCTTGTGTTATCATATCGTTATGTTATTTATTTTTCCGCTGTTTTGCATGATATGATTGTTTTGTTTTAACCTAGATCTAAATAATAAACCTAAGTATTCACTTGGTTAATTAATTAGGTTAAACAACTTGTGTTTTACAGGGATCTAAAAACGTACAGGAAGGGCAGATACTTTTTTATTCAAGGGACGGACTGGGTATGTTTTCCTCATACTTTGTTCTATTTCGTGTTTTCTTTTCTTGCTGGCGGTTGTTTTTGCTTCTAGGCGTCGGTGTGCATAAAGGCACTCCAGGACAAGTGTGTCGCTAGAGAGGGAGTGATCTATCAGTTCCAGAAGCGTCAAGATATCCAAAACAAGGAAATGGATCAGTACAAGGAGGCCGTCTGCACCCTTAACAAGGAGCTAACAGTCGTCACTGAAAAACTAAAGCAAGAATCCATTCTTCGAGAGAATGCGCAGGAGGCCAAGGCGGATTTGAAGGCGGAGCTAATGGCCATTTATGGGCAGGTAGAGACGGCCAGAGCTGACGCCATAACAGAGTTCAAGGCTTCCCAGCCTTTTATCGACGCATGCACGATGTACTATGGTGACGGGTTTGAAGATTGCCTAAAGCAGGTTGGGTCCATCTACCCAAACCTAGACTTATCTAAGGTCACCATGGACGACCCGATGCCAACAACTCCTGCATTTGGCGACACCGTCAGGGAGGAGACCAACGATTCCACTCATACAGAGCAAGACCCGAAAGATGACGATGTGGTCCTTGCTCAACCTGCCCTTGAAAAGCCTGTCACTCCCTTGGTCTTGTCTGCTAAAGACCCTCCTGCTCCTGACGCCCTGAACTTCGTTGCCTAGGAGGCCTTGAACTCTGCTTAAGACGCCCAGAACCCAACTGCCCAGGACGCCCCGAACGTTTAGCTTTAATCACTACAACAAAATGTATTTTTAGTGACGAAAATTAGTGAGGAAATATTTTTCGTCACTAAAAATACAGCTTTAGTGACGAAATATGAATTTCGTCACTAATAATGAAAAAAATTATAACATTTAGTGACGAAAAATAAATTTCGTCGCTATTGTGATTTGAAAAATGGGCGCCAGTGGAGGGAAACTTTGGCGCAAGTTTAATTAATCTACAGTGACGAAATATTTCGTTGCTAAAAGTTGAAATTTTTAGTGACGAAATATTTCGTCACTGTAGGTATTGTTGTGGATAGTATTAGTGACGAAAATTATTTTGTCACTATAAGGAAGAATTAGTGATGAAAGATATTCGTAACTAAAAATAATAATAGTTTTGCACTTATATGTTTTAGTGACGAAATCACAATTCGTCACTAAAAGTATGATTTAGCGACGAAATATAAATTTCGTCACTAAAAATCTTAACAAGCCAGGGTCTTTAGTGACGAAACCTAAATTCGTCGCTAAAAACATAAAAAAGGTGATACCTTTTGCGACGACAAACTAGGCATTGGCGACAGAAAAGGTTCGTCACTAAAGGAATATATTACTTCAGCCTTCTTCAAGTACCTCTTTCATTTTATAACTTCTCTTTTATTTCAGCAAAAGCCTCCCAAAAGAGTGACGAACCAAAAGCCTCCCAAAAGCCAAATACACCAACACTGAACCCATTCGACGATCCCATTCGCGACGAACCCATTCGCCGACGAACCCATTCGCGACGAACCCATTTGCCAACGAACCCATTCGCGACGCCATTCGCGACGATCCCATTCACCGAACCCATTCGCGACGATCCCATTCGTCGAACCTATTCGCGACGATCCTTTTCGCCGATCCCATTCTCGACGATTCCCATTCGCGACGATCTCGACGGTTTCGACGATTCCCATTCGCGACGACCTCGACGATTCCGATTCCCATTGGCGACGATTCTGATTCCCATTTGTGACGCCGATTCCCATTCGCGACGATCCTCGACGATTTTTGACGATTCGGACCCTTCACGACGATTCCTGGTGATTCGGACCATTCGCGACGATCTCGAAGTCGTCATCGCCGATTCGGACCATTCGTGACGATCCCGAAGTCGTCATCGCCGTCCAATGACCCTTCGCCTCCCACAGCTTGCCGATTCGCCTCCTTCGCCGTCGCCTTTGTTCGAAATCGGTAAGGTTCTTTTCTTTTATTTTCTTTTCTTTTTTTTTTTTTTTTCACCTTCCCTTTTCACTTTTATGTTTATTTGTTTAGGATCAAGGACTGGTGGGAAGACAAGGATTGGAATCAACGGTATATTTTCCTATGAGTACTGTTGTTGTGTTCTGTTTTGGTTTGCAGGTTGATAAAACAATTTTTGTTTGTTTGTTTTTTTTTTTGTAGTTGTAGGGTTATACATTAATTAAATGAATATTTATTGTTTGTGGTATGGAAAGCTACAGTTCCAAGTATGAATGCAAATTACACAAATTATTTGTATTTTAAATTTCTTTGTGATGTATTAGTGATTTTGTGCTTGTTGGTGGTATGTTTTCCTATGAGTACTATTGTTGTGTTCTGTTTTGGTTTTTAGAAATACAATGGTTTGCAGGTTGATAATGTATGTTAAAGCATATTTAAAATAGTTTATGTTTGTAGTTGTAGGGTTATGCATTAATTGAACTGAATATTTATAGTTGTCTTGAAGATTGGATGTCAATGTGAGGATTTATAGCTGTAGATTATTGTGATATATGTGTATTGTTTTTGCTTTTATGGTTTCTACTATTGATGTTAGTTAATAGCGGGTGAAAAGTAAGGCTTGGGATTCCAAAGAGGAAACTACTTATAAAGGGGTTTATGGGTTTGCACATTGTTTAAGTGTTGAGATATTTCACAGTTTTACTAAAATTCTGTGGTTTTTTCATTGTTTGCTTATGGGTCTATTATTAAGTAGTTTAAAGAGTTCTGTACATGATAACAGCTGTCCCATCTATCTTGGTTGTGGAATATAAACTTTGTTTGTTATGCCCAATGTGATAAATTACTTGGATAGGTCCAAGCCGCTATTGTTTTCTCTTAATATGGTAAGCACTCAAAGGATTTTCTTTGGGCGTTGCTTTTGATGTAAGTTGGAGTGCTGTCCTCATCACTTTTCTGATTGGTGTAAGCACTACTGGTATTACATATGAGTTTGTGTAGTAATTTATGAGAGGATCATTTTTAAGACTGAAGTACTTATAAATTTAACTTTTCTTTTGCAAGCTAAATACTCATTGTTTGCAATAACTTTGGATTTTTTCTGAAAGTTGTAAGCTTAACTTGAGCAAAGTAAGTAAATTTTAGTTGAATGAGTATTGTTTATTAGATGTGATTAATAGTATTTTATTTGATTTAAATACTTGTAAAACTCTATACTTGTGATGTTGGAAATTGGTTTTGTGGTGGGTTGTTGTGTTGGAGCAAGAGGGTGGCTTGCATGGTGTTATAAGGTGGTTTAAATACATATTGGGAGTGTTTTTAGTTTTTTACAAATGTGAATGGAACTTGTTAATTAGATGTGATGAATATTACTTTATTCGATTTCAATACTTGTAAACACTCTATACTTGTGATGTTTGTGATTGGTTTTGTGGTGGGTCGTGTTCCCACGTGAAGACGTCGTTTCAACTTTCTTCAGCATGTCTTTGACGCTTCGGTATCCACGTTCCTACAATTATTGCGTCAGGCGACTGCCTGTTCCCCCCGATGTCATGAATGGGATAGAACTTTATCTAAGTAGCTTATAGATTTAGATGTTAGAATATATTATGCATGAGTTGTCCTTATTTTACTAAAGTAGCATTCATCTTGTAATTGTAGTCACACATGGATAAAAGTTGGATGACAATGGGTAAGACACCCAATGGCAGATTAAGCCAACCATATATTGAAGGGGTCAATGCATTTATTAATTGTCAAAAGAATATTCTTAACTTTTTGAGGAGTAAGGGTTATGATGATGCTCTTACCTATGGGGGTAGTTCAACTTCAAGTTAAACCATTTTTTGGTTAGTACTTTATTTTAGCAATTGACCCAACTTCAAGTTATAACATAGTTAATGTTTTTACTTTACAATTTTAATGTAATATTGTTTTTATATTTGTGCAGATTTCTTATTGGTGGCTTTTAGGGGATTTACTTTTGGCATTACTTGAAGACATATGAGAACATCTTCCGTTAGTTCTAATTATATTATGCTACCCTTTTTGTATTGTTATAAAACATCTTGAGTTATTGTATGTATTGCAAACAATTATTGTATGGAAGGAGTTTGAATTAGATACTTATTTTATTTTTTACTTGTGGAATGTATGGAACTTTTCTTATAAATGTATTGTTGAAATAAATGTGTTATTTAAATGTGAGGTTTTAATAATGTAATGACAGGTTACAGGTTAATATCAAAGCCATGAAAAAAATAAAAATAGATAATAAGTTTTAGCGACGAATTTTTTCGTCACAAATATAGCAACAAAAAATTGTTTTAGTGACGAAAATTTCGTCACTAAATGTAGCAAAATTTTGTAAGAAATGGTTTTAGTGACGAAAATTTTCGTCACTATATGTGTTTGGATTTTCTTAAAAATAGTTTTAGTGATGAATTTTTTCATCACTATATGTACCCGAACATAGTTTTAGTGACGAAATTATTCGTCACTAAATATGATTTAGTAAACTAAAGTGTTTTTAGTGAGGAAATATTTTCGTCACTAAATAGTGTTTTTAGCGAGGAAAACATTTAGTGACGAAACGTTTTCGTCGCTAAAAGTTTTTTTTTTTAAATCAAATCGGACTTTTAGTGACAAAATTTTTCGTCACCAGGACTTTTAGTGACGGGGCTACAGTGACGAAATGAGTTTCGTCACTAAAAGTCCAATTTCGTCACTAAAGGTCCTTAGTGACGAAAAACTGGACTTTTAGTGACGAATTTTTTCGTCACTGAAAATACATTTTGTTGTAGTGAATTCTTAGTTTTTTATGTATCCACTCTTATTTCCAAACAGTATTAAATGCCCTTGTTTTTGGGCTTTGTAAACACTTTTTATTTATGGTGTCTATTTAACATTTTACACCCGTCACTTTTAGTATTTTTTGCTATGTGTTGATCTTTATTTTGAGATAGGCATATGTTCGTCCATCTTTTTGGACGTACTTGTCCATTAAAGGACTTGATGAATGATTAGGATGAACCCGTCTACTTTAGTGTACTCGTCCACCTATAGACTTAATGATGAACTTGTCCACTTGTGGACCTAATAATAAACTCGTCCTTTAGTGGACTTAATAATAAACTCGTCCACTTGTGGACGTAATAATTTCAAGGCATCCCCATAGGACGAACTCGTCCACTTGTGGACTTAATAATAAACTCGTCCACTTGTGGACTTGATAATTTCAAAGCATCCCTATGGGATGAACTCGTCCACTTTTGGACTCAATAATGAACTTGTCCACTTGTGGACTTTATAATTTTAAAGCATCCTTATGGGATGAACTCGTCCACTTTGTGGACTAAATAACGAACTCGTCCACTTGTGGACTTAATAATTTTAAGGCATCCCTATAGGATGAATCCATCCTCTTGTGGACTTTATAATGGATAGTTTTGTAGAGGCACATACATACACAGGTCATATTTGAATAACTCCTCTTATTGTGATAAATGCATGCATAAGTAAAAAATTGTTCTTGAAAGAGTAAAAAGCTACCATTTGGGCTTAAAAGGTATTGTAGAGATTAAAAATTAACTAAAAGAAAGTAAACTGGAAATGAGGAGTGTTGTTCTTCATGACATTGTCTACTGGTAGTATTTCTTCAAGTGCTCTATGCTCCACAGGTGGTGCAACTTTTGCCCATCTAGTGTCTCCAGGTGGTAGGTTCCCTTCCTCTACCATGAAGCGATCCTATAAGGTCCTTCCCAATTAGGTCCTAGCTTTCCCTGGGAGTGCCTATCACCTTTCTCAAGACGAGATCTCCAACCTGAAAGTCTCTGTGCCTGACTCTCGAGTTGTAGTGCTTAGCCATAAGGTTCTGGTACCGTGCTAATCTTTGTTTAGCCGTTGCTCTAACCTCATCCACCAAGTCAAGCTGCAAACGCATAGCTTCATCATTCTTGCTTTCATCATGGTTTCCCACTTTGTAGCTTGTGAGTCCAACCTCAGCTGGGATGATAGCCTCGCTTCCGTATACTAGTCAAAATGGTATCTCTCCTGTAGATGTCCTCACCGTCGTCTTGTACGCCCATAGAACGCTTGGCAATTCTTCCGGCCATATACCCTTTGCCTCCTCGAGCCGAGTCTTGATGATTTTGAGCAAGGATCGGTTCGTTACCTCGACCTGTCCGTTGGCCTAAGGGTGGGCGGGTGAAGAATAGTGATTCTTGATCCCCAACTACAAGCAAAAATCTATGAACGAGTCGTTGTCGAACTGCTTCCCGTTGTCTGAGATCAGTACTTTAGGTATGCCATACCTGTAGATGATGTTCTTTCATACAAAGCTTCGTATGTTCTTTTCTGTGATAGTGGCCAAGGCTTCGGCTTCCACCCATTTGGTAAAGTAATCTATGCCAACCATTATGAACTTCAGCTGTCTCATTGCTATTGGGAATGGGCCCATGATGTCCAACCCCCATTGAGCAAAAGGCCACAGGGCCATCATTGGAGTGAGCTTTTTTGAGGGCTGTCTAATGACGTGGCCAAACCTTTGACATTTATCGCATGCTTTGACATTTATCGCATGCTTTGACATAGGCTTGGGCATCCTTCTGCATGGTGAGCCAATAGTATCCAGCCCGAATCAACTTATGCACCAACGATCGTGACCCAGAATAGTTCCCGCAGATCCCCTCATGGACTTCTTTCATGACGTAGTCTACTTCCTCGGGGCCTAAACACCTTAGGTATGGGCGGGAGAAGCCTCTTTTGTACAAGACATCCTTTATCAGGACGAAACGTGCTGCTTGAACCTTCAGCTTTCTTGCGGCCTCCTTACCGTCAGGTAGTGTGCCGTCTTTCAAATAAGAAACTATTGGTGTGGTCCAGTTGCTTCCTGAGTCTATTTCCTGCACTCCGACGCCATCTATCAAAGGTAAGAGCTGAACAAAAGAAAGTACCTTACTGGGGATGATCATGTGTTCTGCTAATGCGGCTTTCGCAAGATGGTTGGCCTACTCGTTCTCTTCCCTGGGGTTTTGAACAAACTTGGTCTGAAACTCACCCATCCGTTTCCTTACTTGCTCCAGGTATTTTTTTCATTCTTTCCCTTTTGCATTCGTAGTCACCGTTCACCTGGCTTGTGACCACCTAAGAATCGTAGTATACAACCACACTTGTGGCCCCTGTGGTTTTGGCGAGATCTAGTCCTGCCACTAGGGCCTTGTATTCTGCTTCATTGTTGGTCGCAGGGAAGTCAAGACGAACCATACACTCGATCTCATCCCCTTTTAGAGAACGAAGCACTATACTTGCTCCACCAGCCTGCCTGTTAGATGATCCATCCATGTGAATACTCCATTGAGGATGTTCTCCTACCCCCTGGCCTTCCATGTTGGTGAATTCCGCAATGAAGTCAGCAACCACCTGTCCCTTTATGGCAGTACGCGGGCGGTACTGTACTTTGAATTCGCTCAACTCTATTGCCCATAGTGCCATCCGTCCAGCCGCTTCAGGGTTACTCATTGCTCGCCGTAGGGGTTTATCTGTCAGAACGACCATAATGTGGGCTTGGAAGTATGGCTTAAGCTTACGGGCTGCTGTAACTAAAGCAAAGGCAAGCTTTTCCATTGGTGGGTACCTCTCCTCTACGCCACAGAATGCCCAGCTAGTGTAGTACACGAGCTTCTGCACCTTGTCTTCTTCTTTGACTAAGGTCGCACTAACAGCGACTGGAGATACAGCCAAGTAGAGGAACAGTTCTTCCCCTGGTTTGGAGGGACTTAGCAACGGCGGGAAAGAAAGGTAGGCCTTCAAATCCTCAAATGCTTGTTGATACTCGGTCGTCCACTCAAAATACTTCTTCAGCATGCGGAAGAAAGGTAGGCACTTGTCCATTGCCCTTAATACAAATCTATTCAACACGGCCACCTTGCTGTTGAGGCTTTGCACTTCTTTCACATTCCTTGGTGGTGCCATCTCCATTATGGCCCAGATCTTGTCTAGATTGACTTTGATACCTCTCTGAGACGCCATGAACCCCAGGAAATTTCCAGCCGTCACCCCGAATGCACACTTGCTCGGGTTGAACTTCATGTTGTAAGAGCAGAGGGTGTCAAAGGTCTCCCTAAGGTCGTCTTCCCTTTGACTTTTTACCAGCATGTCGTCTATGTAAACTTGGACGTTTCTTTCGATTTGATGCACAAACATTTTATTCATAAGCCTCTGATACGTTGCGTCTACGTTCTTGAGATCGAACGGCATCACCTTATAGCAAAAGAGGCCTTGACTAGTGACAAACGAAGTTTTCTCCTGATCAGTTTCGTCCAATTTGATCTGATTATAACCGAAAAATGCGTCCATGAAGCTCAATAACTGGTGTCTTGTTGTCGAGTCTACTAGGATGTCAACCCGCAAGAGGGGGTAGCTATCCTTAGGACATGCCTTGTTCAACTCCGTGAAATCTACACACATCCTCTAATTCTCGTTGGCTTTCTTAACCATTACTACATTGGCCAGCCAGTCGGGGTAGTACACCTCCCTGATGAACTCTACATCTTGTAATTTGCGGACTTCTTCCGCTATAGCCCTGTCTCGTTCTTAAGCGAAAACTCGTTTCTTTTGACAAATAGGTGGAAAAGAGGGTGACACATTCAACCTGTGCACCATGACTGAAGGGTCGATTCCGGGCATGTCTTCATGACTTCAAGCAAAGACGTCCTAGTTTTCTCTTAGGAATGCCGTGAACGCTTGATGAACTTGCGAGGGTGCCGATCCTAGTTGTTCACTCGGGCCTAGAGTTATCAAGAAGTATCTCCTCTAATCCCTCAACGGGTTCTGTGACCGCTCTCTATTCTTCAATGTTCATGGTCTGCAAGTGGTCGTCCATTTCCAGCATTGCTATGTAGCACTCTCGTGCTGCCACTTGGTCCCCACATACCTCTCCTACTCCATACTTGGTGGGGAATTTGATCATCAGGTGATAGGTTGAAGTCACAGCCTTCCATGAGTTAAGGGTAGGTCAGCCCAGTATGGCATTGTAGGCAGACGAGCAGTCGATAACAAGAAATGTGACGTCCTTAGTAATTTGTTGAGGGTAGTCGCCGACCGTCACGGGCAATGTGACCACACCGAAGGGGTATACCCTTGTTTCTTCGAACCCAACGAGTGGCGCATTGGCTGGTATGAGTCGCTCTCTTTCAATCCTCATCTGCTGGAATGCTAGATAGTAGAGGATATCAATAGAGCTTCCATTATCAACGAGGACCCGGTGAGTATTGTAGTCCTCTACCCGAATACTAACAACGAGTGCATTGTCGTGTGGGTGGTGGAGGCGTCGAGCGTCTTCTTCCGAGAATCCAATTATAGGGTTGTCGACCCGCGCCATTTTTGGGACAAAGCCTATCAGTTGGACGTTATAAACCATCCTAAGGTAAGTCTTACGAGCCTTCTTAGATGAACCTAAAGCCGTAGTGCCCCATACAATCATCCTTATGTCCTTTATGGATGGCCTGGGCGCTCGTTATCCCTTCTAGCAACCTGCTCCTACGGTGGATCTACCCTTTATTTACTGACGAATCGATGTAGTTTCCCTTGTCTAATAAGGGCTTCAATCTGCTGCTTCAGGTCATAGCATTCAGACATGTCGTGACCGTGGTCCCGATGAAAACGACAATATTTGTCCCTAGACCTCTTGCTGAGATCTCCTTTTAACTTGCCAGGCCACGTCAAGGCCATGTCGTCCTTGATCTGCATCAACACCTTATCAATCAGGGCAGTCAGTGGGGTGAAGTTGGTGAACCTTCTAGTGGGGGGTTTGGAGCGCCTGTCTTCCCGTCGGTCTCCGATTCTAGCCATCTTTCGTCCCTTTTCCTACCGGGCATCTTCTTGCCTTTCCCTCTTCTTGAGTTTCTCCTCTCGGGCTAGCAGCACATCTTCTACGTTCATGCATTTAGTAGCTCGATAAAGCACATTTATCATAGTCTTTGGGTCATTCTTGTATAAGGAGAACATAAACTTCCCCTTCCGCAGACCATTGGTGAATGCAGCAACTAGTATCTTGTCATCAGCTTCGTCTATCGAGAGAGTTTCCTTGTTGAAACGGGTTATGTAAGACCTTAGTGTCTCGTCCTCCCATTGCTTGATGCTCATCAGGCATGCAGTGGACTTCTTATACCTGTGTCTCCTGATAAAGTGCGAGGCAAACTGCGCGCTCAGCTCCTTGAAGGTACCGATGGAGTTGGGCGTCAATCTGCTGAACCACACCCTCGCGGGACCCTTCAGCGTAGTTAGGAAAGCTCGGCACATGATCTCATCTGCCACACCTTGTAAGTGCATGAGGGTTTTGAATGACTCTAGGTGATCCAAGGGATCCTTTGACCCGTCATAGGCTTCTATCTGCGGCATACAGAACTTTGCAGGAAAGGGGAACGAAGTGATGAGTGCTGTGAAAGGCGAGTCCGTCTGATGGACCAACTCGTCGAGGTCGTTTGACACCCGCCCTTTGAGGGCGTTCATTATGAAGTCCATCATTTCCTTCATCATCTGCATCTCCACAACCATATGTGGTGGTGCCATATCTGTGACAGACGGACGGCTGGTATCTTGTCCCTCCTGCCTACTTGGGGCATGGCTTCCTTCCGGTCCTTCTCGGTCCCTCCTTTCGGCACTGTTGCCCTCTTGCTCCTCCCCGTGACTGTTGGGCCCAGCATCCCTTTGGCGCAGCTGTTCTTCCACGTTGTGGTTCTACTTGGTAAGGCGTTCCACCGCTGCGGCTAGGGTCTGTACTTGTCTTTCAAGGGCAGCAGTGCGTGGTTCTTCTCCGGTATAGTTATTGGTTGCCATCAAGCGAATGAGTACCATACAACTCTTTGTCTGAGGAGTGGTAATGTGGCTATTACTGTTTTATTCTCTACGATTCCCACAAACGACGCCAACTGATGATGTCTAAAATCGTTTGTGAGCCGCACGGTCCTCACGTGTTTTTGACAGAACCTGCGAAACAGAAACAAAGAAAACCTTGTAGAGAATACTGGTGTGGTACTGGCCAAATACCCTCTGAAGGTTAAGTTAGAAAACTTTCACAACTCTAGAGTGCCAAAGCTAGGGTGAATTATGCGTACCTTGATTTGTGAGGGTTTTGGAGTTTTTATAGTAGTGTAGAGCTGACCTTCGTTTCTTTGTGGAGAAGATCTTTCCTTGTAGGGAAGATCCTCATTAATGCACGTACTTTACAGGATCCTTTCCTTGTAGGGATTCCTTTGATTAGGGTTGATTGTGAGATACAAGAAATTTCCTTACATAGATATCCGTAGGAGTCAAGTTAAGCCAGGCTGGACCCGTCGGCATCTTTAACCCCATCAGCCTCTCCACATCCATTAGCCATCTGCTCCATCCTAGCATTCCTGTTGGCCTATGGAGACGCCTGTCGAGTCTCTTTGTGGGGTCGTCCCGTATGGTGTCGTCGGCCTAACCCTTTCGTTGGTTTCCGTCAAGCTGACGGGTATGTGGGTGCCGACGACATTTGCGTGATGTTTTGGTGGTATTAAATTTATGGCAAAAATATCCCAATCATATAAAATCAAGCGAAAGGAGTCTTGTAAGAGTAGTCATGGAGAAAAAAATTATTAGGATGACTCTAACATGTTAGCTAGCAAACTTTAATACATAACCTCATAGATCATATGAAATTGAAGAAGTTAGAACCAACCAACCTAAAGAGGTTACGAGGATGAAGGAATTACTACTTTTAGGCTAACTTATTATGTAAAAACTACATATGTGTTTGTACTTGTTGGGGGCCGTTTTTCGATGCGCAGCCACGTGTTGTTTGCTAGAGGGGTGACCTTGCTAGACCCGAGTTTGTATGGGGAGTTGCATCCGGAACTTAACATTGGGCCACATAGTCCAATGGCTACCGGCATATTTTTAGGCTTACAAAATGGGTAAAGCCCAAAGATTAAGAATCATGATAATGGTTGAATAAATAAATAATATGTGTTTGATATAATAGCTTTGATTAGTAGTTGTAATAATAGTTGAAATAAAGTAATATGTATTTAAAGGTGAAGTAATCATGTATTCAATGATATAAATTTAAAGATATGGAAGCAGAGTCACTTATTTTTGTATGATTTGTAGCTCCAGATGTGTAGCATCAGTGAGTTGATAGTATTCCAGCAGAATGACTCCAGTGGTAGAGAGGCAGTATGCCATGATAACTTCAAGATTGAAGGGGAAAAATGGGTGCAACTAGAGGGACAGAGAGTATGTCTAGCTGTGTGTAGAGGCTGGTTAAGTTTGTCCCCTTTATCATACACTTAAATGAATTTTCCCTTGATAATGCTCTTTTAGTTATTATGAAGCTATGAATAGTATTGCCTTCCACGGGAAGGGCTTTTGTAAGATAGTTTTGTGCCTTCCATGGGAAGGGTTTTTATAAGAAGTATTTGTGCCTTTAAAAGAAGGGTTTTGATATGAGATCTTGGTGCCTTCTAGGAGAAGGGCTTTAGTATTAGAAGTTTATGTCTTCCATGAGAAATGCTTTTATAAGAGAGGTGGAGAAGAGTATTGAGATATGTTTATGGGTAGCAAAAAAGAAGAATTTCAAAGTGAGAGAATATGAGAGTGGAGTTTAGAAGAGTTGTGGTGTGTTATATGTAATGGTATAGTAAGTGTGTATGTGATTGTGTAAGAGAAACGGAGAAAGAAATGTTTAGAGATATAGGCAGCAAGATAAATGTATTTTCTGAATATGGAGAGTGAGAGAATGAGTAAGAGGAGTAATAGTGTTGTAGTGTGTTTAGCAATGTTGCTGGGATTTTTTGCTGAAGGATGGATAAGGGCTTATGAAGGGTAGTTATGAGCTAAGGGCTGAAGAGTTTAGTTCCTAATTTGGAAACTAAAAACTCAGAACTTCATTAAGAGCTTAAGAAGAAAATTAGAGGGAGAGGGAAAATAGAGAAGTTTATGAGAGAGTTGTTCTTCTCTATTGGTGTGTTTTGGTATGTTGATGAAGGGTTCTATTTATAGCTGAGTTTAAGGAGGTATTTAGCAAAGAATCTCAGTCAAAATCTTTCCCAATCAGTAATGAATTTTCAGAAAATTCATCCTAGAAATTTGGCCTAAAATGGTATGTTCAACTTTAAGGTGTTCTTGCTGTTTTGGGTAATAGCAGCTGGAGGAAAGACCAGCAAAAAAGTAAAGGATTTTAGCAAAAAAAAAAAAGAAAAAAAAAAAGATAGTTTCTTTGGTTGGTTTTGGTTTTTAGCCAAATTGGAAAAATCTATAATTTCAAGGCTGCTGGGTCAGCTGTCACAGCTGTTTTGAAAAAGCTGTCCCAGCTATCAAAAAAAGCTGTCACAAGACAGCTGTTGCTTGGGGCAGAAGTAGATGAGGTCAGCTGGATAATGTCAGGCTGCTAAAGAGAATATTCAACATTTATTTCATGGATTTGGCTGAAAATAGTAAGATCTCTTTTAAGGGTATCTTTTGTTTTGGGTATAGCAGCTGGCTGCTAGGATTTGAGTATTAAATGGCTGGGGATGTCACTGTCTACCAGGTGTAAAGTACTAAACACACTGCTGGTGTTCTACTGGAAAGGTTTCCTTTTTTGGGTATTTATATTTTTGGTCCAAGATTCTATTACAACGCATTTTTAGTAAGTAATAAAATGATTGATTAATAGTTAATGAAGCTTTAGAGATCTAGTCAATGTCTCATTGTGTTGCGACTTAATCTTGGTGAGCAAAAAGAGCATTTAATGCTCTGCTCTGGCGGTTGGCAGGAGAATATTTGGTCTGATTATGGTAGATGGCAGCTAGGTATTAAAGATATTATGAATATTTTATATTTGAAGATTGAAGATAGCCAATCAGATTTAGCCATGTGTTTGAGTTGGATTTTAGCTGAAAATAGTAATATAGTTTATGTAAAATAATATAATTAGGTTTCTAAATTCATATAGGAACAGCTGGAGGTTGAATGAATAGTTATTTTTTCAGCACTCGTCAGAGTTCAAGGAGTTGGAGAAGACATACCAAGTAACATGTTTCTTTTATCAACTTTAAACCACTAGAGCTTTACTGAACATACCTCTTGGCCCTCCAAACCACAACTCCCAAAGTTTCTCCAAAGAGATTCATGAGCTTGGATCATAAACTGAAGATGAGATGACGTATCTTGGGCTTTGTACCTTGAGCTTTGTTGTCATTTTGTGTAAATATGGGCTTTTGTTGGAGAAGCCGCTTTCCATGAATATGAGAGAGGTAATATGGGCCGTGAGCTTTAATTCATTACTTGAGCCCAATCCATATGTTGATGTTGATGATGTCGTGGGGTTATGATCCCAATTGATGAAGAGGAAATGTGGACCATGAATCTGCCTCTTGAAGTGAAGATGTTGTGGGCCATGTGAGCCCAGTTCTTGTAGTTGAATGAGATACAGTATCCGTTTGCACGTTTGCGTTTCTTTCCTTCTTTTTTTTTTTTTTCCCCAGCCGCATGTTTTGACTTTTCAACAGTGAACAGTGCACCTGTGCACTGTTCACGGGTCCTACAAACTTCACTTTTCAGCAACTTTTTCATTAAATATGGGTTCTACGGCACTATTCACACATTTAAAAATTATTTTGCTACAGTATTTTCAGTTTCAGCAAAATAAGTTCTATCCAAACGGACCTATAAGCTTATTTTGGGTTTTAAAGAGATTTACCCAAAAATCAATACTATGTTGATGTGGCATGGGTTGCCAATGAAGTAATGTTATGTGGCGCAAAAAAAGAGTCCTTAATAGTACTTAAGTGTCATATATTTTACCGTTGATCCCTAGCAAAAAAAAAATTCTTGTAAGTAGATGACCGACATAAAATTTAGTCATTTTATTATAAATGGATCTAGTTGCAAATACACGTTGGGGCAACCTCTAATCTATTATCACTATACCTAGTATGTTGATTATCTGAATCCAAAATTTTTAAATTAGGGCTTAATAGTTGCCTTGGGTTGATGCTAACTTATTATTTAAAAACTTCTTGAATTAAATTACGATTTGGGCTGTATTGATGCCCAATAATGCTATCATTGTACTTGGTGGGAAGTAGAAAGCCCAACCCAATTCTTAACCGTGCCCTAACATTCTTCTTTGAAGTTCCAAAATCACACACACACATATATAAATATATATATATATATATTATATACTATATAATAAAAATTGGGCTTAGAAGCCGTGGTTGCGCCAAGTGGCGGTACCAAATTGTAGAAATTTTTTTAGATTTTTAGATTTAAAAAGAAAACATTTACATTAAAAAAAAAATTAATGCATCTTAAATTTCAGCAACGTAAACATAGTGTAATCTTCTTATTTTTTAATTACTCCACTAAAAAAAGATATCTAATGCATCTTAAATTGCATCAACCGTATACTACACTAAAAAAAAAGAGGTCTAATATATTTTAAATTGCAACAACGTATACAACACTAAATCAAACGGTCTAATGCATCTTAAATTGCAGCAATATTTATGAAATATTTTAAAAAATAGATATAAATAGATATAATTTTTTTTCTTATCTTCTTCTCCTATAATTTCTAAGTTGATAAAAATCTTAATTTAATTACAATCCAAATTCTTTTCTCCATCTATTTCTTCTTAATTTTCATCTTCTTCTAATCCTCTCTTTTTTTCATTTAAATTATATTACTACACTTATTAGCTACAATTTTTTGGATTAAAAAAATAAAATAAATAGCAACGTGATATATGATTGAGTTAACATGATTATTTTCCACACCTCCACAAATTAAGTTTGAATCCAAGAGAAATTGAGTTGAACTAAAACTATTTAAGAATGCTAAAATCAATCAATAAAAAAACCAAATTACTACACCTAAAAAAATAGATATAATTTTTTGTTCTTATCTTCTTCTCCTATAATTTCTAAGTTGATAAAAATCTTAATTTAATTACAATACAAATTCTTTTCTTTGTCTATTTTGTCTTAATTTGATTACAATTCAATATCTTCATCTTCATCTAATCCTTTTTTTTTTCATTTAAATTATATTACTACACCTATTAGCTACAATTTTTTTGGTTAAAAAAAAAAACAGCAACGTGATTATTTTCACACCTCCACAACTTAAGTTTGAATTCAAGAGAAATTGAGTTGAACTAAAACTATTTAAGAATGCTAAAATCAATCAATAAAAAAACCAAATTACTACATGTAAAAAAATAAAAAATAAAAATACAGCAACGTGATATTTGATTGAGTTAACTTGATTATTTTTCACACCTCCACAAATTAAGGTTGAATCCAAGAGAAATTGAGTTGAACTAAAACTCTACTAAGTATACTCTACTATTTAAGATCGCTAAAATCAATCAATAAAAAACCAAAATTAAGTAAAGAATTGTAGAAGAAAAGGATTTGGCTTTTTAGTGAGAATAGCTATCTTCTTTTTATTTTTTATTTTTTTGCATTTCTATTTTTCTATTAGCGTAGTTCAATTATTACTTAAATTCTATGATTTTTTTAAATATTTTACATAATGCAATTCATCTTAATTATTGATGTATTTTTTGATTTAGTGTTCTTAATTGATTGTGCAGATTATTTTCCTCACTTATGGCAATATCAAAATCGCTAGACACCAATGTCAATATCAAAATGGCTAGACACAAGTATTTTATTTGTAAACTTTTATATTTACATTGCAATACAATTTTTGTTTTCTCTTTATGTACTTTTATTTATCTATTTTTGAAATTATTTTGATTGTGGTGCCCTAGAAGGTTTAGATACACACAAGTAATTTATATGGAAACTTTTACATTTACATTGCAATACAATTTTTGTTTTCTCTTTGTGTACTTTTATTTATCTATTTTTGAAATTATTTTGATTGTGGTACCCTAGAAGGTTTAGATACTTATATATATATATAAATATATATATAATTTATGGAATTTTTATTTCGGTCAAAATTTTATCACTGAATCTATTTGGGATGGAACTCATCTACCATATGAAATTAGGAGATTTATGTGAGAAGTAGGGGTGTCCACGGGTCGGTCCGGGTTGGGTTTGTGCCCAACCCGGAACCGACCCGATGACATCGGGTTTTCGGCAAGAAAACCCGCCGCCGACCGCAAACACCAACGGGTCAGGTCGGATCGGAGTTGTTTGATCGGCGGTCGGATCAGTTGAAGCCGACGATGATGCTGCCGGAGATTCCATTTTGACGGGGATCTGTATTTTTCACCGGATCTTCGTTGGATTTGTGCAAAAATCACTAGATCTAAGCAAAAAAACATCAAATCGTCACCTGATTTTTGCAAAACTCACAATATCTGAGCAAAAATACACCAAATAGTCGCCGAAATCTTCAAAAAATTCGCCGGAATTTGCAAAAACCCAGTAGATCTGCACCAAAAATCGTCGAAATCAACCTAGATCTCCTCGAATCTCGCCGAATCTCACCAAATATGGTCAAGATCTCGCTTGGATCTCCGTGAATGTCGCCGGATCTCACCAAATCTCACTTGGATCTCCCCGAATATTGCCATATTTGTATATAACGTCGGTCGGGTCGGGTGGCTCGAGTTTTGGAGAAGAAAACCCGCCACTCGACCCGCCGACGTCGAGTCTTGGGCTTGGAAACCCGTCACCGACCGTCGGAGTGGTCGGTTCGGGCGGTTGCCGGTTAGGGTTCGGGCGGGTTGCTCGGGTTGGTCGAGTTCCGGGTTGGGTTGGACACCCCTAGTGAGAAGAGCTATCTTCATTTTTATTTTTTTTAGTATCTATTTTTCTATTAAGGTAGTTCAATTACTGCTTAAATTATATGGTTTTTTTTATAAAAAAATTTAGATAATGCAATTCATCTTGATTATTGATATTATTTTTTGATTTTGTGTTCTTAATTGATTATGCTAATTATTTCCTCACTTATGGCAACATTAAAATGGTTATGACTGGTAATTTATAGGTAAACATTTACATTGTAGTCTAAATACTTACATTTTTGTAATTTATGGAATTTGTTTTTAGTCATATATACAAGAAATTTATATATGATTAGCACTTCTGCTACTATACATGTTAGCAAGTATTATGGAAAGATTTTTAAATGCCATACATACATACATACATACATATATATATATATATATAATTAAATTCCAATTTTACTACTAAGAGCTTTTAGAAATTTAAAACTTGCCATAATTTTTTAAAATATTTTATAATATCTTTTTTTGCAACAAAAAAAAAAAATACTTACATAATATACATTTTCCATGTAACTTAATTTTTAAAAATATTTTTACTATTTTATTTGTTATTAGATTTGATTATATTATAAAAAAAATATCATTTTTAAAATTTGTATATAATTTTTTTGTTAAGCCGTGCATTGCACAAGCATAATACTAGTATATATCTATAAAACCGAAGTCTCTGACTTTTGGTTGAACTCTTCACAATTTTACACATGATTACTTAAATAAATATTATAATTAATTAATGAAAAAAAAAAAAAAAAAAAACTCTAACACAAGTTAGACTTCTAGCCAAATACAATAACACTCTCCCACAACCTCTACTCTCTCTTATTTAAGAACTGCTTGTGTAGAAGACCTAAAACCCAAAATACAAACATGTAAACCAAAATCTATTTGTGGAGAAAGATGATGTTTGATCAAAAGCAGATGCGTGGCATACAGGAGCAAGATGGTTCAACGATATCGTAAACGTCCCTTTTTCATAAGAACCTTTTGTTGCTGGCTGTGTGGCTTATTTCCTGGACAACACACTGCATCGAGACCCTACAATCAGGAAAGACAGAGGTAAACATTGGTGGGACAAGTTCCGGTCCTTCAAGGGTGACACAAGGAGTGAAGAATTTTATTCCCTGCCCTTCAATCTAAACAAGTATTTCCCATCTGTTTGATATTATAAGGTCCTCTATCAGATATTGCTTTGTTGAAGGTTCAAAAGCTCTTTGCGGGATCATGTTATAAATCATTGTTATCTCTAGTACTTGTGAATCTTATTACAAGCTACATCAGTATAAGATTGTCTCTTCCTTTATAGGATGCCTTAGACCATTTATTTAATTGTTTTCTTTGTTGTAAATCCAATGGCAGAACTGGATTTAAACTACTATCTACTAATGAAGCATTTTATTTCTCTCCAAAAAAAAAAAAAAAGTAGATGCGCCATCCCACGAGCAATGAGATCCAAAAGCAACAATTGATGAACCAATTCATGGCTCACAATCCCAACACGATGAACTTCTCCAGAGCTAACTTCATGTAAGATCAAGAAACAAATTAAGAAAAAACAAATCTTTTTAGTTCGTACGTGTTAATAAGACCATATGCAGTTTCAATTTTTATTGCTTTGGGTTTAGGATTTGCTTACAAATTTTAGATTTTGATCATGTACTATCCAATATTAGTTATGGGTGTTTTTAGATCTATCATATGACAAATCTTTGTAGTTCGTAGATGTTTATGGCTAATAAGACTATATGCAATTCCAATTTTTATTGCTTTGGTTTTGAGTTTGTTTACAAATTTAAGTTTTTTGATCATGTGCTATCCAATGTTAGTTGTGGGTGCTTTTAGATCTATCAAACTTCATTTTTGGTTGGGTTTATAACAATATAGTCACATATTTTTTTGTTTTGTTTCTATAATTTGTAGGCTCTAAATCTTTTAATTCTTAACTCTTTTTTCCTTTTGGAAGTTTTAACATATGTATTTTTGGGTTCTTTTTTTTTTTGTAATATTTGAAATTGTTGGGAAAATTTCAACAATTATAGCCATGTATTTTTTTTTTAAGGTAACCCATCTTTTTCTTATATTTCTCTATTGTATAGTTATAAATACATTTTGTTTTGCTTCAATAATTTCTAAATAATGAATCTTCTGATTTTTTAATATTTTTTGGCATTTCAGAATTTTTAACATATGAATTTTTGAGATATTATTTTGCAATATTGAAATTATTTGATAGATTTTCATGACTATAGTGGTGGATTATTTCTTTTAAAGGTAACACTATAGTCACATTTTTTTATGTTGTTTCTATAATTTGTAGGTTTTGACTATTTTTGTAACATCCGAAACAATTTGGCAGATTTCAATAGTTATAACCATGGATCATTCTTTTGAAGATAACACATCTTTCTCTTATGTTTCTCTATTGTGTAGTCACATATATATTTTGTTTTGTTTCAATAATTTCTAGACAATGAATCTTTTGATTCTTTAATATTTTTTGGCATTTTGAAAGTTTTTATATCTGAATTTTCAATTTTTTTTTTGCATATCTAAAAACGTCTGGCAAATTTTTGGCAAGCCAGCTTCTTTATCAAATTTAAACATAAAAGACTGGAGTAATTTATGTGATGGTATAGTTTCATAATCAAGTTAGGATTTTATAACCATTGCTCATTCAAGCAATGGCTTCTTTATCAAATTTGAACATAAAAGACTGGAGTAATTTATGTGATGGTATAGTTTCATAATCAAGTTAGGATTTTATAAAAATTATTTTAGTCTGCTACACAAATAGGTAGGTTCCCGTGCGTATTACAAGTTTGCGACTAGTATACTATATAATAAAAGTTGGGCTTCAAGCTGTGGTTGCGCCAAGTGGCTACACCAAATTACAGAAAATTTATTAAATTTCTTTTTAAAAAATTAAATTTAGTTATTTGGTGGCATATAACTACTATACCTAAGAAAGACCTAATCAGATTGAATAGCAAAAACTAAATTAACGTGCAACCATTGTTCATCTATATCTTTTCTAATTTAAAGCCTCATGGACGTATTCCTTTCTTTTTCTTTTTTTCCATATCAACTTCTTGAGAAGTTCCTTCTAACTTATCAAACTATCTTTTCCCTTTACTTTTTTATTCTTTGGATAAACACCAAAATTTAATATAGAGTTATGATTAACGTTTCCTAAAAAAAAAAGAGTTATGATTAACGTTAATTCCAATTGCAATTCTTATTTAGCTTAGATGTAATTTAAGATTTATATTTATATATAAATTAATAAAAATTACAATGGATAATGAATATATCCTTAAAGTAATTGAATGGAATGTATCCTCAATATAAATCTATAGTTTTGGATTATTTTGTAGGCTAAGTTTCGTTTGAGTTGCTACCATCCAATGCTAATAATCTATATTCTATATATATATATAGAGAGGCAAAACTGAAAGAAAATCTAATTAGGTTCTAAATTGAATTGAGTTAATGAGGTGCAAAAAACGAAGTGTTTAATATAAATAAATCATCAAAAACCCAATAATAATAAAAAGAGAAAACTCATGTGTATATCCAAAAAAAAATTAAAATAAAAAATAAAGGACAAAGTTTAGCTACAAAATTGGTTGTAACCTAAAGCTGCAACTTTATTTAATAAAATAAACATTACTACATATTTTAAAAATCTAACCATTGAATTCCATGTTCTTTACACTCCTAATACACAAATCAAATTTTGTGTCAATCGGATATTATTTACTATATGATCTATAAGCTTATATTTTATGCATAATTTTAAACTACCAAAACTTGTCATTTAAACAATTTATTGATGACATAGCTATTGATCTTTAATTTCCTAAAAATTTTGCAAGCATGGAGGATATAAGAAGAAGATGTAATCCAATGGCGGATTTGTCAAAATTTACCTCCAATAAAAAGATATTGAGTAAGATTGTAGTTTTAGACTACAATCAATTTTGTAGCTAAACTTTTCCAAAAATAAAAGAGAGTATAATTTGAATCCATATGTGTATAATTATAATTTTTTAATTGTACCGTGCATATACACGGATTATACACTAGTAATATATAAACTAGAGAAGAACAACAAATGGAATGCCACCAATTTTTCTCAACCATTCATAAAATCAATCTCATTGGCGTTTTGAGTCTTTTAATGCTCAATAGAATCACTCGGGTATGCATAAATGTATTTATTTACTAAACTGTGAGGTTATTTTATATTCAACTTGAATTGCTGCTATATTAATTTCTTGAAATCATAAAAGCTTATTTCTTGATTTATTGGTCTCACTTTGAATTACAAGATTTTTTACACTTTACATGTACTTGATTTATCTTTCAAATATACATACGATTAGTTTGGTTGTCTATACTATAGCAGTTTGCCTTTATTTTTTAGTTTTGGGTTTTATAGTTGAACAATGCTAAAATAACAAGAGTTGCAAGATTAAAACAAAGATCGATTATGAATTTACGACAATCAATATCTGTAGAATCAGCCAAGAAAAGACAAAGAATCACAATTCAAGAATCAATTATTCTTGCAACAGACCATATAAGCAATGAACATTTGAAGGTACCAATATGGTCATACATTTATTTTACATAGTAAATTGGTAGCAAATTACAAACTCATCTGCTTGAATTGTGTACATTTATTTCATTAATAAATTTGTTTTCAAGTGTTTTGAGTCCAATAATGAATAGCTTTTTGGCATAAACTTTTCCTTTTTCTTAAAGAGCAAGATTTAGGTACAGTACTTAGGTGTTATTTTTTAAGTTCCATTTTTAAGATTCTGCCATGTGAATTTTTTCTCATAGGATGGAAGTGTATTTTTTAATTAAATAGCCACATGGCTAAATTTTAAGAGATGAAGTTAAGGAACAGTTCCTAAGGTACTGTACCTAAATTTTTTCCTTTCTTAAAATAGTTGAACAACTTTGAAATAACAATAGGTGCAAGATTAAGACGAACATCCATTATGAACGACGAAAAAGAGCTACAAATTCAATCTCCAAAAGGCAAAAAAGCTCTATTCAAGAATCGAATATTTGTGCAAGAGACCATTCATCCTAAAAAGAAGACAGTTTCCTTTAAAGATTAGTTATGTCGTGACCAAAAAAAAAAAAGCCAAGGACAAATTCTAAACAACATTGCCCTCTACTTGCAAAGTCCAATGTTCAGCCATAACCAATTGTACATTGTTTTGTCTCGAGTAACAAGCCATGAAGAACTAAAGATTTTAATAAAGAACAATGACAACCAAGAATAAGGATACACTAAAAATATATTCTAATGTAAAAAATTCGATACATGTAACTACAAGTCTCATTATAACACAATTGGTATTTTTCATTGAGGTGTTATCATTTTATATTTGATGGTTGTTACATCAATACAATTTATTCTTTTTGTTATTATGTCATATAAATCTATAATAAAACCGTGCAATGCACAAGCCATTAACTAGTATAAAATAAAATAGGTAAAACTTAGATATAATTATTTGCCCTTTTAAATTTTTATATGAAAATTTAACAGATTTCTTATGAGTATTGATTAATAAATTATATTTTTTAAAAATTATAGCTAAAAAAACTTCTTCTTTTTAATATATATAGCTTTTTATGTTTTCCATAATATTAAAAAAAAATTATTAGTAGTAAATATGTTAAGAGTATTTGTTAATTCGAACCTTAATTATTTCAAAGAGCAAACGGCGTTAAAACCATATATACCTTTTTCCTTTTTTAGTTACCCCCGTTAAAACCCAGAGAAAAAGGCAAACCCCATATCTCTCTGATCTGGGATGGAACCATATCTCAATCTCTCATTCTCTTGAGCCCTGAATGAATCATCCATCTGAAAGCTGTTGATCTGATTGATTTCATACAACCAACCAAGCAAAAGGTAAATATCTCACACTCACCAGATAGATTAATCTTAGAATAACAATGAGCTTTTCTGCTTTTGAAATGCAGAAGTAGGAGAAGATGGGTTTGGGGTTTTCTCCAGCATTTCTAAATGGGTTTTAATGAGGACATTTTATTTGGATAGCACATTCGTGTCGTAACAGTGTCATATTTACCGTGTTATGTCGTGTTACAGTATCGTGTCTGTATTTGTGCATCTAAGTTTTAACAGAAAAAAAAAGAAAAAAAAAAAAAAAAGGGTTTTAACTTTTAACGCCGTTTGGTCTGTGAAATAAGTGAACCAGATGTCTGAATTTTAAAAGGGTATTTAAGCAACAGTACTTAAACTCAGCATATGCTTTCAGAGAATTCTAGGTTGTTTCACGCGTAAACGGTAAACCCTAACCTTAAATATTATTCTATGTTGTCTCTCTCTCATTATCGATACTTGAGGCTCTTCTTCTTCAAACCCTTTGATTGCTTGGTAAGAAATCTTATTAAAACATTTTCTAAATTTTCATAAAGTTTCAAACTTTAGTAGTTTTTGTGTTTTTCTTGTTATTCAAATAATGTAAGTTTAAAAACTATCTAGTACCTAGTATAGTATCTTGTATGTATGTTTAAGACTGTTTTGCTTTGTGGGTTATTATCTGATTCCATTTTTGTGAGAAAATTATGACTCAGTTTTTTTTTTTTTTTTTTTTTTTTTTTTATAATTCCTTTTTCTATATCACTTTGTGTTGTGATTTTTAGAATGGGTTCTAGCAAAAGATTGTATTTAAATTTTAAATTGATTTTGGTTTATGTTTTAACTGTTCAGTATGTACGTGAGTTTGTTGTATGATGCATTGTTGTTGATGTTAATGTTGATACCTTAAGTGAAAGTTTGACTATGACTATTTGGTATCTATGTAGATTATTGATGACATTTTAAAATCCAATCCACTCATGTCAAAGTGGATAGATAGGATTTTAGGATTTCATGGTGGAGTTTACTTAAGAACTCTAGAGGATCTTAATTTATAATATAAAAAAAAACTGTAGACGTTCTTAATGTAGCCATCAGAGGTTGTTACTCACGATGTTGCTTTCCATGCCACCATATTTAGGCTTAACCTTCTTTATATCACCACATGTTTGCAACAATGTTTCAATTGTATAGGTATAAGTGGCACAATATTTGCATGAACCAAATGATTTTAATTTGTGACAGTCTGACACTGGTTATACCAGGAATTAGTTTAATTTTTATGTCAACAAGTCATAAGTTGCACCATATATTTAGACAGTTTATGTAGGTAGAAAAATTTTGCCGACTCTTAGAAACTATATTGTATGTATTTGATACATGTTAGAGCTTAAATAACTGTGTACATACTAGCATGCTAAAATTGAAGATGGCTTCTGTAATCTTTTAAAGTTGTTCATCGAACTTAGATTTCCTCAGTTTTTAATTTAAAGAGATGCCTGTTTTTTATCATCTTTTTGTACTCCTCCCTCTCTCTGCCTTTCCCCCCTCTCCCCAGATGGTGTTTATTGTAGTTCAAAAGATCTAAAATACTAGTTATTTGCATTGGAAGGTTTCCACCCTGTGCTCTGCATTATTGTCTACCTTGATTGCAGGGTTGCTTAAATGGAGGACACTCAAGAAATAGAGGATAAAACATCTGAAGCAATTTCAGATAATGCATCACAAAAGAAAGAGGAAACTCGTGATGAAATGCTTTCTAGGCACAGGTCATTTATTTATCACAAATCTAAACTATCACTTCACTGCTTTTCATTTTGTTTATTTCTTGATTTTAACTATTCTGCAACAATGATGGTTTCTGGCTGCTTCCGGTTTATTCCTAGTTTTCCAGCATACAAGTGGTAGTTTAATAAGAAGACATAGCCTTGTTGAAAGAGGCAGTGTTACCAATGTCTTGTTTCCCTTTCTAAAAGATTGTGGAGAAGAAATAATTAAATTGGATTAGCACAGTTGGATTCTAATCCAAAAATGAATTTTGCTAAGTGAACTTGACACTTATGAGCTCAATTTACTCATCCTGTTACTAAAGTAAAAGCCTTCATGAGAACAAGGCAGTGCTACTAAGCCTTATAATATGAAACGCAGTCCTGATATAAAGTAAAAAAAAAAAAAAAATTGAATGGTGGTGGATTTGAGCATAGCATGCCTCAACTGTTCCCTGCTCTGCAAATCAGTGGTTTAAAGGAATGTTCTTTTTCTTATTTATTATTCCTTTTGTGTGATTGAGGCTTGTCCCTCAGAATTGTTGTATTTTGTGTTTCAGCCTTTTCAAATTCTCATGTTATTGCACAAATGACTATTATTTGTGTGCAGGAAAGAGATATCACAGCTGCAGAACAAGGAAATTGGGCTGAAAAAGGCAGCAGCCAAAGGTAGCAAGGCTGAACAGAAAGCTAAGAAGAAGCAGGTGGAGGAAGAGGTTTCTCAACTTTCTGCTAAGCTTAAAGAAAACCATGCCAAAGAACTTGCCTCATTAGGCTATAGTGGCAGTAGTGGAAATGGAAAAGGCACTATTGACACTTTGGTGAAAGCAATAGCTGGGGTTTCTGTTACCAGTCAACCTGACCAATCAAAGGATTCAAAGCCCAGTAAGAGTGCAAAGAGGCGAGAAAAAAGAGCTCAGGAAGAAGCAGCAAGAGAGCAAAGAATCCAAGAAGAGCAGAGCAACATTATAAGTGATCGAATGGTTGAAAATGAGAAACTGGAAAGAAAGCTTGAACCCCTTGGTTTGACTGTTACTGAAATAAAGCCAGATGGGCACTGCCTCTACCGAGCTGTTGAGGACCAGTTAGCCCTCCTCTCTGGTGGTTCATCTCCTTATACATACCAAGAGCTTCGAGAAATGGTGGCTGCTTATATGAGGAAACATGCATCTGATTTCATCCCATTTTTCCTGTCAGAGAATGTGTTAGAGGGTGATTCTGATAATTCAGTTACAGAGAGATTTGAGAATTACTGCAAAGAAGTGGAGTCAACTGCGGCATGGGGAGGCCAACTAGAGCTCGGTGCTTTAACTCACTGCCTTAGAAAACATATCATGATATTATCGGGGTCCTTCCCTGATGTAGAGACGGGGAAGGAGTACAAATCCGATGATGGGAATGGTTCATTGAATTCAAGTATCATGCTATCATACCATAAGCATGCATTTGGGCTCGGTGAGCACTATAATTCTGTGGTGCCCAATGTCGTCTAATAGGTGTCCTTCAAATTATGAGTGTAAAATTAGATGAAATATTAGTGGTACTGAATTGTATGACAATGTGATCACAAAGACCTCGCATTCATGGGATTGCTGCTTTTTAAGTGAAACTACAGAAAAATTTAACTTATATTGTTGGAATTTATTGTTACTCAAGATTTTTTTTTTTTTTTTTAAATTTTTCTTGGTAGGAAGAGGAAGTTTTATTTAATTAACTAGCTAGTATGTTACTCCTTAGGATTGAATTACCCCTGTTCATGGAATTTGGCAAATTGAAGATAGAAAATAAAAAATCCTCCGTTGTGTTATTGGTTATTACAGACAGCAGAATTACCTTTCTATTCGTCTCAAATGCATATGAAGCTTAGTTGTTTACTTTGTTGAATGTGATTATGTGACATTATGAATCCTGGTCATACTCAAAGATATCAACTTTGCTGTCTCTCTTTTTGGTTCCTTGGCTACTTCCTGTATTGCTGTCTCTAACACTACTTTAACATGTACTGTTTAAGCCCAAGGTTGCTTAAGCATGTAAATTCTTAGTTTAAGAGTGTCAAGAATTCCTAGCCAAAAAAGAGAGATAGGAACTTCAGAACCAAAAATAATAAATTACAATCTAATCAAATCCTCAATCAGGCTCTTTTAAAACTTCTACATAGTGCATACACCACAACCAGCATGAGATCCGCCACATTCAGAAGGTGTCATACAAAATAAGGTTACTTGTCACTATCAGTTGAATGTTATTGTCTTGGAAACACTCTTAACACTACATGAGACCTTGACCATGGAACTAAAACTTACATTTTATTCCAAGTGCAAACAAAAAGCAAGTTATCCCTACTTATACAAATTCCCCAACCCTACTGAAAAAACAAAAAATAAAGTAAGAGAGGGCGACTAGAGTTAATAACATCTTACTTGTTATCGAGCTTTCAAGCAAGGATCTGTTTTCCATCCAGCCCCATAAGATCACTAGTTGACAAAGAGTTGGAGATGTGAAGTTTTTCCATTAGGGCCTCTATCTTGGAATTCAATCCTAGACCTTCACTCCCCAAACCATGTCAGAGTAGGTCCCTTGATCACTAGACCACCACCATTAGTGATAGATAACACTTAACTAAAAATCTTTATATATATACACACACAAATTAACATGATGCTTGTCATTGCAAGAAAAAATTTGGCAAATAAGAGCAAATCACTTTTTAATTTTGCCTTAGCTAATGAATTCGAAAAAATAAGAGCTTGTTTGGAAACCTACAAAACTGAGTGATATCACTCAGTTTTCTGTTTTCATCATCCAAATTGTGTGGGTCTCACTGTTCAGCTGCTATTTGGATTAGTTTTGAATCACCATTCTCATCACTTAAAACTCAGTAAAAGTGGATGTGAGTGACCAAAACTGAAGACAGGTTTCAGTTGTTTTCAATTTCTGAAAAACGAGTAACGTGGCAATATTGTAAATACATGCATCTTTGTGGGACCCACGTCAGGGACATGTGTACCTCAAGTCCTCAGCACCAACAGCTTTCTCTTTCTTCTTTCCCTTTTCTCTTTCTTCTTTCCCCTTTCTCTTTCTCCCAGCAACAAACCAACATTTCTTCATAAATTTTTTACTCCTTTCTCTCTTTTCCTATCTATACTTTTCCCCTTTGCATCTAAAGAACAACAATACCCGACAAAGATCTCCATCTAAAAGAACAATACCCAGGCGAAGACTGAAACCCAGGCGAACAACAATACCCAAGCGATCAAAATTTTTTTTCTCTCTCTATCTTGTGGGTGCAGAGTTCGGATTTGAGATGTGGTTATAGGGTTTTGATTTTTGAGACATGGGTGTGATCTCCATCTAAAGAACAATACCTAGGCGAAGACCGAAACCCAAGCGAACAACAATACCTAGGCAATCAAAATTTTTTTTTCTCTCTCTATCTTGTGGGTGCGGAATTCGGATTTGAGATGTGGTTATAGGGTTTTGATTTTTGAGACATGGGTGTGTGTGTGTGGTTCAAATTTGTGGTGTGGCTGTGGTGGGTTTAGATCTGAGATGTGGGTGGCTGTTATGGGTTCAGATTTGTGGTGTGGGTTCGGATTTGATTTGGGCATAAGGTCTGTATTTTTTATTTTTTATTTGGGTATTTGTGGGTTTTGATTTGAACATCTGTGGGTACCTATGAGTTTATGTTTGTATTCATTTGTGTTTGTATGTTTATGATGGTTTGGCCGTAGGTTTAGGATAGGATTGTTCTTGTTGATGTGTGTATACATGAGAAATGAAAGAGAAAGAGGACAGCTTCAGTGAGAGTAACAGGGCAATGGTGACTGAAGGGGAAGAAAATGAAATGAAGAGAGTGAGAGTGAGGCGAGTAGGCTAATAGAACTTATGACATGGTGCTCAAACATGGGTCCCACAAAAAGTAGAAAAAATTGAGTAATGAGAAACTGAAAATATGTGCCAAACAGGTGGGGTAGGAAATTGAGGTATTTTGAGTGATGAGTGATGAGTGATGGGTGATGAAAACTGGGTGATGAATGATGAGTGACCCTTTTTTTTTAACCAAACAAGCCCTAAGCATTACAGATGTGTTATAAAGCGTGAGTTTCAAACTCTTCTCAAAAGTCCAACAGTACCTGCGAAAACAAATGGGGGGAAATCGCACAATCTCTCTCTCTCTCTCTCTCTCTCTCTTCAATGTTACATGAGACTTTTAATTTTGAGAAGCTTTATTTTTTAGTTGGATTCTGTGAATGTTTGGTTTAACTCTCAAACTGTGAAGCTCAAGCTCTTCTGGAATACGAGGATAGCTCAGAGGACACCATTCCGTGAAGGTTTAATCAGACAACCAACGGGCAAACTCAGTGAGTCTATTCCATTATGTTTAGTTTTCTTTGTTCAACACGTCTACTATTACTCAAACGTAGAACGACCCAACTGGGTTTTCTTCACCAAAATGCTTTCTTTATTGTTAAATCGTTCGCATCAATAACATTATCTGATTCTAGTCACCAACAACAACAAGGTCAAGAAGAAGAACATTCTTTTACAGTGTCTTACCTCATAAACTCTTGCGGGTTATCATCAAAATCTGCTCTTTTAGCGTCCAAATGGGTACACTTTGAAAACCCAGAGAGACCAGACTCAGTGCTTAATCTTCTCAAAGAGAATGGATTCACCAATACCCAGATCTCCAAACTTGTCAGGATACGACCAAAGGTGCTTTTATCTTATCCTGAGAAGACCCTTTTGCCCAAAATTGAGTTTTTCCGCTCTAAAGGGATTTCAAGCTCTGACCTCACTACCATCATATCTTCAAACCCATCACTGTTAGGAAGTAGCTTAAACAATCATCTAATCCCCTGCTATGATTTCCTCAAGAGTGTACTACTTGTCGACGAGAAAGTCCTTACAACTTTCAAGGGATCCCCAGGGGCTGATGTTGCAAATAATATGGTCCCAAACATTGAACTTTTGAGACAACATGGAGTGCCTCAATCTGTAATCTCTTTGTTTGTAACTAGTTTTCCCCGTATAGCGTTCTTAAATCATTCTAAGTTTGTTGAGGCTGTACTCGAGGTTAAGGAAATGGGATTTGATCCCTTGAAAACTGTGTTTGTTCTAGCAGTCCAAGTGGTTTTAAAGATGAGTAAAGAAAAGCTGGAATCAAAATTGGAGCTTTATAAGAGATGGGGTTGGTCCAAGGACGTCGCTCTCTTGGCCTTTAAAAGGAACCCAAATTGTATGGCTTTATCAGAAGAGAAGATCACAAAAGCAATGGACTTCCTTGTGAACAAAATGGGTTGGCCATCAGCACATATTGCTAAAAATCCTACGATTCTATTTTTAAGTTTGGAGAAGAGGATTATCCCTAGATGTTCAGTTATTCAAATTTTACTAGCCAAGGGTTTGGTGAAGAAAGATTTGGGTCCAGCAAGATTCATAATACCTAGTGAGAGGCGTTTTCTGGAGAGGTTTGTGATCAAGTTTCAGGATGATGTTCCTCAATTGTTGAATGTGTATCAGGGTAAGAAAGATCTTGAGGTAGGAAGCCAATCTGAGAAGGTATGTAGGGCTGAACAATTGTAACATTTTGACTTCAAAGTTAAATTTTAATTCTGTCTTTTTATTCAGTAGCTATGTTAACATTTTATACTTATTGGATAAAGCATTCGCATAATCTTGTACTAGATACATGTTCTCCAAGATAACAATCTCAGTTGTTGGTATGAAACATGGATTCTTAATTTCAAACATAGTTTACTATTTGTGTAGTTGTTTTCAACACCCTAAAAATTAGGGAGCGAAAAGGAAGAAAAGAAAAACTTTTAATAGGAGTCTCCTTGTTATAAATGGGATATGTCTATATGTTGCAGACACAGGTCTCAAGACACTATACTTCCTGCAAATTCACCTTCTAATCAACCTGCCATATGCCATTTAAAATAAATGGGACTCCTTAAACACTTTTGATTTCTCTAAATAAGTCATCCTCAGAATAGATAAAGAAATTGTTGCATTCTTGAACTGATGTAGGAAAGTGCAGGAAAATAGAGATAAACAAGAAAAGAGACAGAGAACAGAACAAACCCTAGGCTTCACCACCTAGAATCTACCTAAACCCTAGGCATCACCACCTAAGGGTGTTTGGCATCACCACCAAACAAAGATAAGGACATATTCGCAACTCATCAATTTCTTATTCAAATTCTAATGTCTTCACCATTACAATAGCATTAGTTAAATAGGGTTCAGGGATTACACCAGTATGGAAAATACCTAATTAAATCCCTTAAAACCCTCAACATTAAAAACTAAATTAAAAAAATAAAATAAAATAAAAAATCTTAAATGATTTTGGTGCTTGCATCATAAACCTTGTGAACTCTGGTTTATAAATCATGTTTCTCCTTTATCTTTATGTATTAAGTTAAACTCGACTTCAGAGTAACTAATATAAATTTGATGATAGTAATTTACTGCCTTTCTATGCATTCTTAAACTTGCTGAGTTTGTGGCTTCAACTTTTATTGGTTTTCGTTCTGTGGATATTAGCACTTAAGTTTTCTGATTTGATCAAATACTCATCTCTCCAATACTGGCCTCTTCATTGTTTCCATCTGGTTGGATGATCCCATTTAGTGGATGCATCATAATTTTTGACTTAAATTGTTGATCTTCCATGTACAATCTTTAATTTTCATACATTATTTGTTTGTTTGAGTATGTTTGTGTACTCTGTAGCTCAAGAGTCCACAAAGATACAGCAATGATCATACTTTAAGTGAGATGATTCCCGAGGCTGCTTCCCAATAGAGTTGCACATGATGTATAATCCTAGCATATTCTAAGCCTCATAGCCTAATTGACTGAGAAAACTCAAGTTTGGGCAAAAAGTTTTTTTTTTTTAATCTACAGGAAGGACCATGGGGATTATCCTAAATGATCTGCAAAGTTGGCTTTTGGTGAACTTTAGGTCCCTGAGAAATCTAATGACCATCTAGGCTTTCTGGGATTTAAATGTACCTTCTGGCTGCTGAGATTGCAGCTTCTGGGGACAGAATTTGCATTATCTGCTCTCTCTGGTATTATAATAATAAGTGCCCAATGATTATCAAAGGTGATGTAAAGCTTGTTTGAAAAGAAACTAGTTTGGTTGTAGCTAAGAATAGTGTTTCACTGAGTGAACCTAGCATTTTTGTTAAAGCTACAATAAAATATTGAATGGAGGATTTGGTTCCTAGCAGGAACTCATTTGGATTGAGTTAACTCAGCTAGGAATTTGGGATGTTTCACATCTATTGTTTGCGTATGATTTTTTGTTTTGATGAACTCTCATCCATATAATTTAATTGAAAATCTACACAACCCAATGTTTAGGGAACATCATGTCCTTCAAATGTGAGAGAGAAATTAAGATTTATCTTTGCTGTTACTGTCTCATAATGTGGATCCTGGTTCAACTCAAAGATCCCTGCTTTGCGATCCACATACATATGTGTGTGTGTGCGTGTGTGCTGGTTTGCTGTGTCTAACACCATTTTAACACATCTGTTTAAGTCCAAGGATGGTTATCTTTGTTTGTTTTTATAGAAAATTTGAAATCAAGATGAGAATACATGCATGAAAAACAGAAAAATGATCCCTCTTTTTTTATACAACAAAAGGACAAGATAACGGAACAGAGAGAGTTCTAGCCAGTACTACAGTCATTACATATTCAGAAAATGCTCATGAAAATTTTAAAGCCAATATTAGCTAAACATTGACATTCTTGCAGTGCAGCTTGATGCACAGCAAAGATGGTATTTATCTTTCCTTCTTTTTTATAAGTAAAAAAAATTATTAGAAAAGGAAAAGAGAAAGACACATAGTAAGATGTGTACTATCCCTTTTCAAAGAATACAATCACAAAGAGAGAGTCAATAAATTCAACAAAAGGCATCCAGTGGAGGCCGCCTAGAGTGTGCATGTAGTCACAGAAAGTCCGCAAAATGCTTTGTATTTCTGCAACTATGGACTCTGCTCTCCACTTGCTGCATCTGTTGCTTCTGATCATTTCTTCAATTTCCTTGATCCGAATTAGGATGATGAGTGAGTTGATGTTTAGGTGGGTTCCTTTTAAGAGTGCTTCTCTGATTGCTAGACATCTCACCTCGAGCTTACCCTATGTCAGCACACTAAAGCATCTAGCAAAAAACCTTTTTCCTTCTCTTGAATTTGCCACTATTGCAATTCCTCACCATTTCCTGTTTCTGTTCTAAACCCCCTCTACAAGCAGTAGTGTGCTCCATCCTGGTACCTATCTGCATAATATTCTTTGATGTTTTTCTTTGCTACATAGATGTGCTTGACTTGACTTAAGATCCTCAAAAACTTTGGTGAATCTGCAAGAAAGAGTTTCTGCTCATGTTAATCACACTCTCAGTAGATGTTTGTGATTTATCAAATTATCAAAGCAAACCTGGTTCCTGTGATTTTAGCAAAAAGAGAAACAGCGCATTCTTACTCCCAGGACCAGACATACCGTTGAGTTGAATTTTGTGAATGTTTGTTTGAACTTTGTACTCTTTGTGAAGCTCAAGCACTTGTGAAACTCAGAAGCTCATGACGAGTAGCTCAGAGGCCATCATTCCATGAAGGTTTGCTGTATCAGGCAAAGTCGGTGACGGTGAGTCTATTTAATTCAGTTATGTTTGGTTTTCTCTGTTCAACACGATTCGTATTACTCAAACATAGGACAACCCAACTGAGTTTTCTTCACCAAAATGCTTACTTTATTGTCAAATCATTCGCATCATTGAAATCACCTGATAATTCTAGTCAACAACAAGAAGGTCAAGAAGAAAAACATTCTTTTAGAGTGTCTTACCTCATAAACTCTTGTGGGTTGTCCCAGACTCATTACACTTTGAAAACACAGAGAAACCAGACTCAGTGCTTAATCTTCTTAGAGAGAATGGTTTCACCAATACCCAGATCTCCAAATTTGTCAGGTCCTGCCCACAGTTACTTTTATGGGATGTTGAGAATACCCTTTTGCCAAAAATTGAATTTTTCCGTTCTTAGGGGACTTCAGGCTCTGAGCTCCCTAGGATCCTCTCTTTGAACCCAGTACTGTTGAGTAGGAGCTTAGAGAAACATCTTATTCGCTGATATGATTTCCTCAAGAGTGTACTACTTGCCAACGATAAAGTCCTTAAAACTTTCAAGTGCTCAA
The DNA here is from genome assembly GCA_030021035.2 of Notholithocarpus densiflorus. Lineage (NCBI taxonomy): Eukaryota > Viridiplantae > Streptophyta > Magnoliopsida > Fagales > Fagaceae > Notholithocarpus > Notholithocarpus densiflorus. Next base: position 493,026 of record JARYZH020000005.1, read on the forward strand.
CAATTGTTGATGCCGCAGTTAATATGGTTCCAAACGTTTCACTTTTGAGGCAATTTGGTGTGCCTCAGTCTGCTATCTCTTATTTTGTAACGAATTATCCACGTGTAGCATTGAATAAGCATACTAGATTTGATCCTTGAAAAGAGTGCTTGTTGAGGCAATCCAAGTAGTTTCAATTATGAGACAACTAATGCTGGAATCAAAATTGGAGCTTTATAAGAGGTGGGGTTGGTCCAAGGATGTTGCTCTCTTGGCTTTTAAAAGGTGGCCACATTGTATGCTTTTATCAGAAGAGAAGATCACAGAAGCAATGGACTTCCTAGTGAAAAAAATGGGTTGTCCATCTGCAGTTATTGCTAGGAATCCTATAATAATTTTATTCAATTTGGAGAAGAGGATTATCCCTAGATGTTTAGTTATTCAAAGTTTGCTTGCCAAGGGTTTGCTGAAGAATGATTTAGGTGTATGGACTTTCTGGAGAATTTTGTGATCAAGTTTCAGGATGACGTTCCTCAATTGTGGAATGTGTATTGGGGTAAGACAGATGTTCTAGAGGTAGGACACGAATCTGAGAAGGTATGTGGGGCTAAACGTTTGTAGCGCTTTGTGACTTCCAACTTAAATTTAGTTCTTAACTTTTTATTCAGTTGCTAGCTTAACATTTAGTACTTATTGGATAAAGCATTTGCATTATATTGTACTGTATTCACTTGGATAAGTGATTTCCAAGACAACAATCTCAGTTATTGATCTGTGACATGGATTCTTAATTTCAAATAAAAGGCCTGATTCACGTTTATATTTTTCTACTTGTGTCCAACACCCCCAAAAATAGGGAGCAAAAACTTAAATAGGAATCTCCTTGTTATAAATGGCTCTATTATTTTCTATTTTTATTGTTGCTTGCAACCTTTTGAAGTGCTATTGGATATCTCATATCTTAGCTTGACTCCAATGTCGTTTTCTATTATGAGAGTGTCCTGATCATAAGGCACCTATTGTGATGGTTGCTATATGCTGAAGACACAGTTCACAAGGCACTCTTCTGCCCACAAATTCACCTTCCAGTTAATTTGCAATATGTCATTTATCAGATTTGAAATAGGAGGATGCCTAACACATTGTTGATTTCTCTTAAGTTCATTGTCAGAACATATAGAGAAATAGTTGCATTCGTGAATCTTGAGAACTTCTTTATCTAACTCACGTTTCTCCCTTTCTTTAGATTAAATATGTAGTTAAACTCAATTCACTCTTGGTGATCTATTTTTATTATGGTCATTTACTGTCTTTGGGTGCATTCTTAAACTTGCAACGTTTGTGGCTTCAACTTTTATCAGTACGATGCATGGAAATAAATAATTATTTTATATTGTAATATAATGTATAATTTTTCCTCTAAAATTTTTTGAAGATAATTTGTTCTCGTTAAAAATTAAATAATTTCTATTTGGTTTTAGTAGGTCTACTTCGGTCCAATTCGATCTACTCGGTCAATTTCGGTCCCCCTTTAGTCTATTTTAGACTAGTTGGGGCCTCAAATTGTTTATTTATTTATTTTTTTTTATAGGTTTTCTTTTCAAGTTTAACTCAAAAATTTATTTTTTTCCCTTCATTTTTGGGTTGAAAAGTATGAAATTTTATTATATTTTGGCTATTTGAGTTAAAAAATACAAATAAAAATACTAAAATAGACATTCGAAATCAGAATTATGAGCCCTAAAAATGCAATAAAAATGATAAATATTCAAAAACTTATTCGGTCCACATTAGTTCTATTCAATCCATTCTATCATCTTCGGCCCAATTTGGTCCTATTTAGTCCATTATGTTCACTAAAGTTCTATTCGGTCCAATTTGGCCCATTCGGTATTTTTCTGTCCGCTTCAGTCTAATTCAGTTCATTCAGTCCACATTAGTCCTATTTTGTCCACTTCAGTCCTATTCGGTCTAAATTGGTCCTATTCTGTTCATTTTGTCTACTTTGATCCACTTCAGTCCTATTCGGGCTATTCGGTCCACTTTAGTCCTATTCGGTCTGTTTTTTCCACTTTGGTTCTATTCGGTACATTCTGTCCACTTCGGTCCTATTCAGTTCATATCGGTCCAGTCTGTCCACTTCGGTCCTATTCGGTCTATTTTGCTCTCATTCGGTCCATTATGTCCACTTCGATCCTATTCGGTCCATTCGGTCCCATTCATTATTATTCGGTCTCATTCAGTCCTATTCCTGATAGAATCCCATAAGCTTTAAGAATGCAAGATGAGACAACGAACCTTAATGCATAAACAAAAAGGTTACAATGTGAACAAAAAAATTCTGAGAATATTTATTAGTGAATCAGATTTGAGCACGCCTTTCTTGGAACCAAAGATATAACATATTATTACAATCTAATTATTCTAAACCAATCTCTTACAAAACTTTCACACAACGCATACACCACAGACTCCATAGTCAACGTAAGATTTTATTTTGATCCAAGCATTTTTAAATTTTAGTTGTGGAATTCAGATGGCAGATGGGATAAACTAGATTGTATAGTTTTAAAATCGGACCAGACCAGTTGGTTCAAGTTCAACTTGAAACCAATCACCAATTCAATAAGTAAAAAACCCCTAAAACCAGCCAAAACCAGGAACTTGGTGCTTTTTCGGTTCTTTGATCATACTAGTTTTAAAACCATTTAATTAGTGACAATGATTTAACAAAAGAGAAATTACATTGCTAAAAAAATATTTAAAAAATTAACACACCCTTTCTCCGAGGATAAAACGACTTACCGTTTAATAAAGAAAACGGCACAACGTTCACTTCATATACCCCCACAGGCCCGTACAGTCATACCCGTCTCCTTCTTTCTCTCGTCCTCAATGCTTCAGTTCTTACAAAAACAAAAAAGAAAAGAAAAGAAGAAGAAGAGATTCTTGAGAACCTTAGATTCTGTGAAAGTTGGTTTGAACTTTTTTTTTTTGAGAAGAAAGTAGGTTTGAACTTTGAAGCTGAAGCACATGAAGAATAATTCAGAGGCCATCATTTGCTGGATTGGGCAAACTCGGTGAGTCAATTCAATTCAATTCAATTATGTTTGGTTTATTACTCAAACATAGGACAACCCAACTGGGTTTTCTTCACCAAAATGCTTACTTTGTTGCCAAATCATTCGCATCAATAAATTTATCTGATTCTACTCAACAGCTGATAATAAAACAAAAACACTCTTTTACTGTGTCTTACCTCATAAACTCATGTGGGTTGTCCCCAAAATCTGCTCTTTTAGCATCCCAAAAGGTACGCTTTGAAAAACCAGATAAACCAGACTCTGTGCTTAATCTTCTCAGAGAGAATGGTTTCACCAATACCCAGATCTCCCAACTTGTCAGGTTAATCCCACAGGTGCTTACAACTAAACCTGAGAAGACGCTTTTTCCCAAAATTGAGTTTTTCCTTTCTAAGGGGGTTTCAGTTCTGATCTCACTAGGGTCCTCTGTGCAAACCCATCTCTACTAGGAAATAGTTTGAAGAAACACATTATTCCCTGCTATGATTTCCTCAAGAGTGTACTACTTGTTGACGAGAAAGTACTTACAACTTTGAAGAGATCACCCCGTTATAATGTCACTAATAATATGGTTCCAAATATTGAACTTTTGAGACGACTCGGATCGCCTCAATCTGTTATCTCTTTCTATGTAACTAATCTGCCACGTACAGCGTTCGTTGAGCATACTAGATTTGTTAATGCTGTACAAGAGGTTAAGGAAATGGGATTTGATCCCTTGAAAACAGTGTTTGTCCTAGCAATCCATGTGGTTTTGAGTATGAGTAAACCAATGCTGGACTCAAAATTGGAGCTTTATAAGAGATGGGGTTGGTCCGAGGATGTAGCTCTCTTAGCTTTTAAAAGACAGCCAAATTGTATGCTTTTATCAGAAGATAAGATCACAAAAGCAATGGATTTCCTTGTGAATAAATCGGGTTGGCCATCGGCTGATATTGCTAGAAATCCTTCAGTTCTATCTTTAAGTTTGGAGAAGAGGATTATTCCTAGATGTTCAGTTATTCAGTTGTTGCAAGCTAAGGGTTTGCTGAAGAATGATTTGTCCCTATCAACTTTCATACTACCTAGTGAGAGGTGTTTTCTGGAGAAGTTTGTGATTAAATTTCAGGACAAGGTTCCTCAATTGTGGAATGTTTATCGAGGCAAGACATAGCATCAATCTGAGAAGGTATGCTGAACCATTGTAATATTTGGTTCCAACTTAAATTTAGTTCTTGACTTTTTATTCAGTTGCTAGTTTAACATTTGATACTTATTGGATAAAGCATTTGCATTATCATGTACCGTTTTCACCTGGATATGTGATCTCCAAGACAACAATCTCAGTTATTGATCTGTGACATGGGATTCTTAATTTCAAACGGGATTCATGTTTTTATTTTACAACTTGTGTCCAATACCCCCACGAGTAAGGAAGGAAAATAAATAAATAAATAAATAAATAGGAGTCTCCTTGTTATTAATATCGTGACTTTTTTTCTTTTGTGTTTCTGCTCACAGCCTTTTTAAGTACTATTGGAAATCTCATATCTTAGCTTGACTCCAAAGTCATATTATTTTGTATTTGTGTCCTGAGCTTATGGCACCTATTTTGATTATTGCTAAATGCTGAAGACACAGGTCTCAAGGCACTCTTCTTCCTGCAAATTCTTCTTCTAGTCAACCTGCAATATGTCAATAGTTCATCCTCAGAAAAGATAGGGAAATAGTTGCATTCTTGAATCTTGAGAACTTCTTTATCTAGTCATGTTTCTCCTTTTTCTTTTAGATATGTAGTTAAACTCAACCTAGTGATCTACTTTGATAATGGTAATTTACTGTCTTTGGGTGCATTCTTAAACTTGCTGAGTTTGTGGCTTCAACTTTTATTGGTAATCATTTTGTGGATATTAATGCTTAAGTTTTCTGATTTGATTGACATGATCACTGAATTTCTGCCTAGTTGGATGATCCCTTTTACAGGATGCAGGATATTATTTAACTCGAATCATTGATCTTTAATAGACTATTTTTAGTTTCATACATTATTTGTTTGCTTGTGTACTTTTTTGCTCAGGGGTACGTAAACATACAGCAATGATTGTAGTTGTATAGGGAATAAATTGATTACTAATGCTGATTCTTAATTGGGCTGGGCATGAAGTGATAATCCTAGCACATTGTAGTTCTCAAAGACAATAGACTGGAAAAACTTTAAGTTTGCGCAGAAGGGTCTTCTACTTTTCTTTGAATCTTCTAAATGCAGTGTGGAGAATATCCTGATTGATCTGCAAAGTTGGGTCTTGATGTATGTATGGTCCCTGAGAAAGCTAAAAGACCCAATCTAGGCTTTGAAAATGTACCTCCTGGGCTCCTGGGCTGCTGATATTGCAGCTCCTGCAGACCACCCACATGAGCTTCTGGGACTGAATTTGCTTGATGTGTTCTTCTCTTGGGTTATAATGAGAAGTGCCAAATCGTGACTAAAGGTAATTTACTGCAAGTTCAAACAGAACCCTGTTTGGTGGTGGCTGAGTGTAGTGTTTTTACGAGTGAAGGTAACATATTTGTTAAAGGGATAATGTTTTTTTGAATGGAGGATTTGGTTCACAGCAAGAACTCATTGGGATCGAGTTAACTCAGCTGGGAATTTGGATGTTTCAAATCTTTGGTTTGCATTATATGACTTGTTCTGATAAACTCATCCATAGAATTTAACAGAAAATCTACAAAACCCCAATGTTTAATTGGTAACAATATTTACAGAATATTAAGTCTTTCCAGTGGGGAGAAAAAGTAATAGTGTTGTGATTCATCCTTGCCGTCACTGTGTCATGTTGGAACGGACAGAGCTAATCTAGGGACTAGGATGGCTATCTGCAATGTCAAACTTCGAAAGCCTCAGTGATGATAATGTGGTCAACTTCTTCTTTGTGGTTAATGCTGCCCAACCCTCCCATTTGATGTGAAATAAAAATCTTAAATGATCAATTATTATTGTGTTAGAGCCATCTCTGCAGCCCCCATTCATAGTCAAATGTAAGTGAGAGATGGTTTATTTTTCTGATCTGTGGAAGTTGCCCGAAATCGATAGATACACCTTGCTCCTTATATATCAATAAGGTTTTTGGTTTCAGAATTTACTGTATATTGTGGTATATTTCTTTGATTGAGCTTAAAGTTTTTACATGTACTTGTTAAGATTGCTAAAAATTGAATGCCTCCTTGGGAATAATATTAGGATTAGTTGGAGTTCAATAATGACAAATTCAACTTCAATGTAACCTGTGTTCTATCACTGGGTGAGTATTTATCCAAAATTCTGTTTCAAAATTTCAAGACTGATAGTGATAACCATATATATATGAGATATGTTGGAGAAAACATATTTTATAATTTGTAGATTGTATGCACAACAACGTGTGACACAACCTTTGAATGCACGTTTTGCATGGAAAATCCGAGGATGCTTAATTCACACAAGTTGAAAAGAAAATGTTGGAAAAGTGAGTGTTGTAGAGAACAAGAAAAGCAACAGCTTATGTACAAAGATGCCTGCATGCACCTGGGGAATCCTGTGACATTGAATATCATCTTTTTATTTTTTGGGTAAGCAAGTGAAATTCAACTTGTCTTGCAGGTATCTTGATCAGCTCTAAATGCAAATAGGGAGAATATTTAGATTTTTAGATGAATAGTTAAAGTAAAGATTAACAGAGTCAGAGTTTCATGTTTTGAGTTGTCATAACTCATAAGTATCTTGATTTATACTTGAAACAACTAAGTTTAAAGAATCACTATTTTGTTTCTAGAAAAGCATTAATGGAAAGATGACTCATATAGTCATGTGGTTTGAGATCAACGGCTTATTTCATAGTTAAGATATCTACAGTTCGGAAACTTCTAATATTTGCATCTAGATTAACAAATAATTGTGAAGCATCCCAACAATAGTCAACCTTCTTTGTCACTAATGATAAATAATAAACCAAATAACTGTACATACAGTGACTGAGAACCTTCATCTAATCCAAATATGTGATGCCAGGAACCGAAGAAGTATTTTTCTTTGTATTCTAGTTCTTGACATGCATTCACCAGAATTGACATTCCTACAACTACTTTACCATATATTTTGTTCATCTTCTCTGTCTCTCTCCTTATATCTTTTGTTTTATTTTATTTTTTTCTTGAATAACATTAATCTATTTATCTATTAATATCTAAATGCTAAAGTGTAATATTTATTGTTGCTACGCTCCTATTAAACCACATTAGCTTAACATTTTGGTCCACTTCGGTCAATTCGTTCTACTTTGGTTCATTTTAGTGCATTTAATAAAAAATGGAAAAAAAACAGGTTTGGGTTAAAAGTATCTATATTCTAAATCCAAGTTTATTAAAAAATATATATCTCAAACTCATTTCAAATTCTATTAAATTTTAGCAATTTAATCTCAAATTTGTTCTACATATATTTAATGAATCCACAATTACATGCTCATTTCAAACCCCATCAATTTGGTCAGTCTCCTTAACAAGAGAGTTGTTAGTCATCCAAATAATAAAAAAGTTCTGGAATTCTTCATTCTATATGTGTAAGATATTGCTAGCATTCAAAAGAATACTCACCCAGTCACTAGAGTTTCTAAAGCTGTAGAATGAGAATCTTAATGGCCACGGTGATTGAGCTCAGATTATTTTTGCTATTGCCGAAGCAATTTATAAAACACAGGCTGAAACAGGTGAAATCAAAGGGCATTACTTGAATGCTACCTATAGCCATAGGGCATGAGATGAAAATGTCTCTGGCTCACCGCTGCAGAGTGGACAAGTGATTGCATCGATTGGGAATCTTTAGTAGTCCTTTGGTTGGTAGCACATTCCAAGTTATTTTCCATAATGTTTGGGTCAAAATCTATGTATCATGGAAGTATGAGGAAGTGAACTTATGCACAAATGTGTAAAGGAAAATGTCTCCATTACAATGCGGAGAAAATCAGCCCACTTGGTCAAAAGTGAATACAAGAAGACAAGACAATGAACATCTTCATAACAGCAAATCCACCCCAGATATACACATAGTTGGTCCTTGCTCCGGAAAAAGAGAGAGGCAAATTATACTTTTCCAATCATCTAAACTACGAGTTCAATTACACTTAACATCGTGAATTATTGAAATGCACAATTGACCCCTCAATGTTATAACTTTATTTCAATATCTTCGTATCGCTTAAATTGTTAATTTTAACATAAGAAATATACACGTGCATTTAAAAAAAAAGGACTAAATTGTGCCTAGTCAGTTCAATAATATAATTGCTCTCTTCCATAGTCGTTTGGTTACTGGGAAACCGTAAGGGAAAAAGAAAGAAAAATGAAAATAAAATAATAGGGAAATCAAACAATTAAATCTCAATCTAAATAACATTGTGTGTGTGTGTGTGGAGTACGTAAGTTGTAATCTGCTAATAAGTTAACACATGGGCGTGTGGATGGTTTTGAAAATGGATGTCATGATCACTACTCTTCACTTCTACAGTGATGGCCCTTGTGCTTTGTGTAGAGCCAGTTATGCAAATTGAACCAACATAAAGATTATTAGCTTTTTCTTGGCTGCAGATACGTGGCGATATATGCAACTTTGAAAATTACATGAACTTTCTTTTATATATACGCATAATTTTGACGTGATGATCACCAAACAGAATAAAAAGGAGAGGCATCTTTTTCCACATTGTGATGAATAGGTTTCCAAATGTCCAAAGAAGAAAGTGACCGAGAATTGATTTGAAAGATTTCTAACAAGAGATAATGTTCAATTCCAAAATAATTCACTATTACTCTTTAATAGAGAATATAGTTTGGTGATTAATTAGTACTTATAATATCATGCTCAAAATTACTCTGAATTTTGGTAATATATATGAGATGACATGACATCATGTTGTTGATGCAGGATCAGTTTTATTTCTTGGAAAACCATCTAGAGGTTTTTTTTTTTTTTTTTTTTTGGAGAAAGTGTTCCTTTTTATATGTTCTTCGGGTCTTATTCCCTACTAATAATAACTTTGTTTTAAAACGCGTTTTTTTTTTTCTGTATTTTAATTTTTAACACTACTATTAAAATGTCAATATGAATAAATTAATTAATTTTTAAAAGTTCAAAAGGAATTTTCTTATCTAGCTAGCTCCAGCACCATGGTTTCGTGAGCAACATTACTTTGAATAAATTGTTTACAAAATTAATGGTTAAATTAACTGAAAGCAAGTTATATTCTAATTTTATGCTAGCAAGTGGCATCTGATATGGGACTTGGTGGTAAAAGTTCCTTTTTTTTTTTTTTTTTTTTTTAAGAATGGATAATGCATTTGTGGAGTATCATTTTATTTAGCTTTCTTTATTTGTGATAAAAGTTTCCAACAATCATGCCTATTTGATAAGTTTTCATATATAAAGTCCTGATTGCATTATCCAGGTTACAAATTTTTATCACACAATTAGAATCCACTTTCTATTGCTAATCTTTGAAGTAATAAAAATATTAGGGTGAAAAAATAAAAACTTAGCCACATTATTATATATGCTTTTGACTAAATGGTAGGTATTTTCTTTTGGCAAAAATAGCAAGATTTTGAAGTACTAATTAATCTACAATCGGATACCAATACACTTTTAAAGAGAACCACACATTATGCTAAATAGGCTTAATTTGTCCAATTGTTCAATTCACTAGTATTTAACGAAGAGAATATATTTTATATAGTAGCATTCCCGATTAGTGCAATGTGTCAAAATAGATATATAATGTGTTAGGTCACCTTTAAAAAGCATATTTTTCTTATCTTTAATTTTCACATATAAATTATTAATATTTCTTGTAATTCAAATAATTTTATGAATAAAATTTTGTATTCATGATAAAAAAAATAAAAAAATAAAAAACCCAAAATTAAAAAAAATATATATATATATATATTTAGATCATTTAGGAGTCTCAATTGAAAACCAAATCCCAAATTCAAAATCTAAAAGAAAAAGTATGCGGAATAACGATTAATTAGAGAAAAAATGTTATTTGAAAAAAGTTAATATCGATCAATGGTTGATCTATAGAGAGAGGAGAGCGAAGAGAGAGAAGTTATCATTAAGACTTTATTTGTGATGTGGAGTTTATTTGTAATAATCTATTAAGAATGTAAAGTTTTGGAATATGTGTTTTCACCTCTTTAAGAGTACTGTTTCACTGTATTGGGTTTTTTTTTGAAAAAAAAAAAAAAATCATTTTCCATTTCATTTTTTGTCGCATCAAATACAACAATTTTTTCCCCACCAAAACACAAATGAAATGTAAAGTGGCTCAGCTAGCTTAAAGGTTCTTACGTAGGGTATCAACTGGTATGGCTTAGAAAGTATCATGCATGAGCATTCCATTAATCTTCTAACACCTCCTCTTTGTCTCTGTTGTATGATATATATAAAACTCTATATTAATCACTTAATTTGAAACTTAAAAAGGGATAATCTTTGGCATTAAGGAATGTACTCCCCCACCATTGTGATTAGTGATAACATTTTGCATGTTAATATTCTAATATATGCAACTTGTTATTATATAAAATTCCCAGAATGACAACACTAACTTAACATAGTCAAGATGATGGTTGGGTACATTTACATATGCTACAGTACAACTTGCTCTTCAATGTGCAAAAAGCCACTTAAGTCATAGTCAAGTAATCATAAAGGGTAAGTTTGGAATGCATTGAGATATCTTCTTCCTAAAAAATGACTATAAATAGACACCAATTGGAGCTCAAGTTCCTCAAAGCAAAGCCTCATATTACCTCACTTCACAAGCTTCAAAACATACATACTCACATTTTCCTACTTTTTCAAACTTCATAACAATGGATGTGGTGACAGGGTTGGTGGCTGAAAAGCCAGTAGTGATCTTCAGCAAGAGCTCTTGTTGCATGAGCCACTCCATAAATTCACTAATATGTAGCTTTGGGGCAAACCCTACAGTCTATGAGCTTGATCAGATACCAAATGGAAGGCAAATTGAAAGAGCACTGTTGCAGTTGGGGTGTCAACCAAGCGTACCAGCTGTGTTCATAGGGCAAGAGTTCATTGGTGGTGCAAATGAGGTTATGAGCCTCCAAGTAAGGAATGAGCTGGTCCCATTACTCATAAGGTCCAAAGCGATATGGATTTGGAATAAAAGTAAATAACTTCTGCATCGAACTTCAACACCATGTTTCTATAATATAATGCTACTAGGGCTTGAATAAGTGCTGTTTTGTAACTCTACTTGTACTCTTTCTTTTTGGCTGAGTGGAATAACAATCTTTTTTTTTTTTCTCAAACTAAGTTCAAGACGAAGTGGAATAACTTTTAACTGTCAAGTACTATAATGCATGTCTATCTTTCACCAAATTCACTTACCACAGCTCCTTTGATAAGTAATTTTGTGTGAAACCAATATTGGAAAGTGGAAACCCATCTCTAATTCAGTCCCATTAATCAAGTGTTTGTGTATAACTTGATATTGAGAGTGCTATACCTAGTAATAATCCAGATTTTCAATGATGAAAGCAAGGTATTGTTCACCCACTTCATAAATGGAAGAAAACAGTTTAAAAGATTCATAAATGCTCCTGTTAGTAATTTAGTAGTATTTTCATTCATCAGAAACATCTGTTCAACCATAAAATGCCTGAATCACATCATGCACAAAGACAAGAATATATGGAATACTGAACCACGTGATCTGAGTAAAGAAGAAAACAACAGCTCCTGCATAAAGATGCCTTCATCCACCACTACCAGGGGAGTTATTATGTGACTGCTTAAGTTTATCTTCTTATGCTGATAATCTCAATTTTTATAACAGTTTATTTTTTTCTTTTTTCCCTTTTTTGACTCAAATAGGGAATATGGGGGAAAGAAGCTTCCCTTTTCTTGTTTATCTTCTTATGCTTATATTTTTCTTAATTAGCCTCATGTTTTGTCAGTTGCATATTTCATGCTTTAAAAAACAAGAAAAGGGAAGCTTCTTTCCCTATATTCCCTATTTGGAAAAAAGCATTAGAAGAGAAAGTTGAGCTATATATATAAATATATATATATTTTTTTTTTTCAATCTATAAAAGCATTATTATAGACAAAATATACATATTGCGGTCTTTATTTTTCACAACTAACATGATTTATTGTGATCGAAATAACATTACTTTCATTAGAGTCTACCATTGATATTATTTTTATCACGAATAATATATAACATATTATGACATTAATTATGAAAAAAGTTGTTCTCTAACTAGACTTATTGTTAAGAGAGAGAGAGAGATGACAAAGGAACCTAAATCAAATCCGTGTGTGTGATGATAGGAGCCGACCATGCATTTACTATATTCTAGTTCTAGACATATATGCAGCCACCAGACTTGAGAGAGATTGCTGCCCCTAACGTACACTTTTAGGTCTCATATGCTTAAATATTTGCAGAAATCATTTTATTAGATTCTAGTTGTCGACATGCATCCACCAATATAGACATTGCCGCGTACTCCACTTTACAATATATATACTTCATCTCTTAACATGCAATATGCCTTATTTTTGCAGAATAATTTTGGTAGGCGGAAAGGATACTTGCACAAAAGTTTTTTTTTTTTTGAGAAAGCTTGCACAAAAGTGATGAATAAAAAACTTCGAGGATTAAATTTAGTTAAAGTTACAACAAATAACAAACAAATTAAAGCAACAAATGGTGGTCCATTCGAAAATAATAAAAAATAAAAAAGTGTTCATGAAAAATGAAGTGGTTTCTTTGGAAAAATAAAAGTATATGTTATGTATCCAAAAGTTAGGCCCTTTTAGATATATACTGCTATAAGTTTCTTTAAAAAACATTTTCTTCTCTCCCCGTGTGTGTGTTAAAAACACTTAGTATTCTTTAAAAAAAAAATGAAGTGGTTAAGAGTGAAAAATATTTCCAAAATGTTACATACTCAACAAACGGCCACAAATAAATTTCATACCATAAAAATATCTTCCAAAGGTATAATTACATCTTTCTTTTTGCACTCTCTTCTCCACAAACCAACAATTGACCGATAATTGACATTTTTACTTGAACTAATTGCTTTTTCACTTAATTTTTTCTACAAAGACTCTGAATTTGGAAAATATATATTTCCATTTAAGGCTCCCAAATGACAAAAATATATATATTATTTGTACTTTTGTATTCTATCTTCTTGAATGAAATATTCTGTTCATATACTCTACTTATTTGGCATAACAACAAATATTAATGATTTTTCATACAAACCATGCAAACAACATAAAAAATCTCTAGCTCATTTTTAGGTTTGCAAAAAATGAGTTATTTTTCAAACAACTGTTTTAATAAAAATAAATGGAGCATTTACTCTAATATAAATTAAATTTTATGAATTGGATTGCAATTAAATTATGAAACATTATGTGAGCCTAAAACTACAAGATGAGTCTACACTAGTTTAGACTATTTAAGTGATGTGGGCTGATATGTCTAGTTTAGTTTTTCAAATCATACTAGACCATATAAGAGTTTTGTAATTCAATTGAAATATCCTAGTATTTTCAATAAAAAAAATTAAGATTCTAATTTGTCCACCCTCAATTATCGAATTATAAAATAAATAAATAAATCATACTGATCCATTTCATCCAAAAAAAGAAAAATCATTTTGATCCAACCTGGTACAGTTTAATGTGACCCTGCATATAAAATATAATTGACCTTTCATTTTATCTTGTGACAAGGATGTTCATTGTTCAGGACTCTTTGAGTACGTGACTCTCTCTTTTTTTGGCTGCATGTAATCCCCGTCCATCTGAAAATAACTAAAATACTTTCTGGGCACTCCTTTTGTAATATATATAAGCACAATTTTGACGTTATCAATTATCATCAGAGAGAGAGAAAAAAGAAGAAGAAGAAGACGAAAATAAGAAGAATCATTCTCATGATTGATGATTCCGATTGGTGTCAAAAAAGCAGTTTGTACAAAAAAAATGAACTGATTGGATTTTGGTAAGATGTGATGCCAATTTCTCCAGAACTCTACTACTATGTGTCCATGTCTTTAATAAGAGAAACTTTTATTGGTTTTTTTTTTTTAAGCTGAAATAAAGTTTATTGGTTACTCATTTATGGTAGACAAACTTTATGAACATAATTACAATCTGAGCTGATACCAGATTATTGATATGGTGAAACATACCCAAAATAGGGGTGTGCATAGTCCAAGAAAAAAAATCGGATCAGATTATTCGAGTAATGTATTAGGTAGGATTTGGGTTAGAAACGGGTTGTTATAAATAGGTTGCTAGTGGTTCATTTCAATTGAATTACGAGTTGACTTGTATTTTTTACATATGTGCAAAAAATAAATAAATATGATTATTGTTGGTATTGAAAGATTATTGTTTTTTTTTTTTTTTGAGAGAATTTCAACCTATGGCGTCCGCTCCTGATGATAGCTTTTTATCATTAGACCAAGACACCAATCAGTTTTTTGTGTAGGCGAAAATTGAACCCCAAATCTCTTATTCAACCATAAAAAATTATTGTTGGTATTGAAAGAAATACAGACTATTTTTTTTTAAACCATTTTATTAAAATAAATTATTAAAATTCACGTGCTTAACAGCAAAATAGTCTGTCTTTCTTTCAATAGTCTTAATAGCAAAAGACAGACTATTTTGCTATTAAATTATTGTTGGTAGAATACACATAGGTTGATGGAAATTTTGCTATTAAGTCACAGAACTTAGAGATAGTAATCTAACAAAAAATAATATTCCTTATATAGTCCTAATTAGAGCCCGTATCTAATTAAAGATTTTCGCCAGTGGGACCACAAATTCAAAATCCCCACCGATTATTGATTTAACTCCTATATATTTTGATAAGATTCTTATAAATAAATAAATGAAACTCTTATTTTGATTTTTTTTTAACTCTTATTTTGATATTGATTATTGATTTAACTCAAAACGTCCTTTATAAAGAAAAAAGATATCATTTTTGGTTACACAAGCTGGTTAATATCAAATTAAATCAAAATGTTGACGGTTTATCTTCTGTGTCAAGTTTCAAATGTCAATCAGCCATAGGAGAATTATAGAAATGTTTACATGATTATAATTAATTGTGCAATGTGTGTGCATATATATATATATATATATATATATGTATATATACTTCCCTCCCAATAATTTTCTCAGCAAACAAGCGGTAAGATTTTGACTACGTACACCTTAAAAAAAGGGGGAAAAAAAAAGATTTTATTGACTAACTAAAAGCTAGGTGGAAGATATAGCATATATATTGTTCTGAAAGTAATGGATAAAATCACCGAAAGCATGTAGTATAATTATATTACCCATAAAGTGTCATTTGATCAATAAATATTCTTTAAAAAAAAAAAAAAGAAGCCGAAATTGATGGTTAAATTGTATACACTACTTTCTACAAAAAGAAATTTCTAAACTTTCTTTATTATGCAAAATTATTGATACTCCGGAAGTACTATAAATGCGTACTCTCTCCTCTCACATAACTATGGGTCCTAACTATGGGTCTCACTAATTAAATTCATGTGAAAAGCAGGAGTACGCATTTATGGTACTCTGGGAGTACCCAATAATTATTATGCAATAAAGGTTTCTACATAATTTAAATAAAAATAAATAAAATAAAAAAAAATAAAAAAAAAAAAAAACTAGATTTGCTAATATACGCTTTGCATTTGTCTATGAATAGATTATCTCTCTAGAAAGCATTAAGGACCGTATCTCACAACTCACAATCAACAGATTGTCCCATGTTGTTAATTTAGGCTATTTAAAATGATAATATAACATATTAAAGTAAGCCTTATACTTTGTTTTCAGCTGTCTGAATCTGTGGGCATCAATAGGCAAGCTTTTAGCGTAATCACACTAGCTACCCTCATATGCCTAAAACGTCAATATATATATACTCTTTGAGTATCATACCAATCATAATATTATAATTGGCTACTTGCACTTGGCTTGTATAAAGTAATATGCAATAATTTTGTGTCCTATGCAGAGAATATCTTAGTGACACATACTTTTCCAATTAGTGCAATGTGAAAAATAGATAACATGAGTTGTACGGAAAATTGTGGATTTCCAAAGCTATTAGGGGCAGAGTACTTTATTAAGCATCTTTCAATCGCATTCTCTCCTTTTCTTCTCTTTCTATTGGCTTTCGTTTTGTTTTTTTTTCCTTTTCTCTAAAAATAAGTTCTACTCAAATGGATAAACTCAACTCCATCATCGACCTCATAATTTAGGGCACATGTGCCCTAAATATATGCAAATAGCAAAATCATTTATTAGATTGCTTTGGTTAATTAACAACTAAGACTTTGTGACCAAGTTGTATGATACTCGTATCTGAAAATAAAGTTAGATTGCTTTGGCTGACAAATTTTATCTACAAAATCATTCCAATCTTAGTGAAAAACCATTCTGGGTATCTCTAATATATTTATTTACCTTTGGAATATGTTCAGTATTGTCAACTTTTGTATGTCAATCTATTAAGTTTTGCCACTTGTTATTCTATGAAAGTTTTTATGACAACACTAACCTTAAGCTAGGCCAAAAATGATAGTTACACACATTAACATGCTAATAGGCAACTTGTAATTACATGCAGAAAGCCAGAGATGGTCTTAATTATTATGTAATTGCAAAGGGCAACGTGGGAATTCAGTGGTATATCTTCTGGATTGTTTTATTATTCCCTTTAGGAAGTTATTCTATCTGGGAAATTATGCAATCCTCACTACACTAACTTAGTATAAATAAAACCACCAAACCGAGCTCAATTCCTCAAAGCAATCACAAGCTTCATAAAACACACACGTTTCTGACTCCTTTAATTGTTACAGATAGCAATGGATATAGTACAAAGGTTGGTGGCTGAAAAGCCTGTTGTGATCTTCAGCAAGAGCACTTGTTGCATGAGCCACTCCCTCAGGTCACTCATATGTAGCTTTGGGGCAAACCCTGCAGTTTATGAGATCGATAAGATACCAAATGGACAGCAAATTGAGAGGGCATTACTGCAGCTGGGGTGTCGGCCAAGCGTACCGGCTGTGTTCATAGGGCAAGAACTCATTGGTGGTGCAGATGAGGTTATGACTCTCCAAGTCAAGAGCAAGCTTGTCCCACTGCTTATAAGGGCTAAAGCTATATGGCTTTGGAATGGAAATTAAGTACTAGACAGTTCTCAATTTCCATTTTTGGGTATAGTAATAAACTTGAACTGAGAACTGGCAACGTCACCCCCCCTCCCCCGCGTCCTTTTCTTCTTCTCCGGGCGGCGCTTTTTGTGTTAAACTCCTTTCTTCTTTAACTTTAACTATGTTCAAGAGAGAAACCTGTATTTGACTTAGTATATAATGTATGTCAATCCTTTAACCAAATCATTTACGGCTCCTTTTGATTATCAAATGCAAGTGTTTTGACAAACCAATGTAATAAGGTGCAATTTGAACATAACCTAAAGTGACCTAACATATAATACAGGTCATTATAGGAGAAACTTCTAGGTGGAAACAAGGATAGATATCATGGGAATATATGGTGAGGGTCCAGTGCAGCATATACACGAAAACATCCTTACCAGGACACTAAATCAAGATTGGTTTTTGTTATTTAATTTTTCGTTAATTGAATAGCCAACTTGGACTCATGGAAGTGACATGAGATGCATGTAACACCAAGTTCCTGATGTCACCTGGTTTGATATTTCCTTGGTTAATTAAGCCTGAGCCATTAGCGCAGTCAATAGGTTGCATATACAGCAGTCATTTCCATAAATAAGATCAAAACCATAAACCATGAGTTTGAGTACCTCAAGCCAGCTATATTAAGGATGGCAATGGGGCGGGGCGGGGCCGAAGGATGGAGTCTTTGTCTCCGTCCCGCATGATTTTGTCTTGCCCCATCCCCGCCCCACCCCGCATGACAGGGAAAACTTTCTCACCTCATTCCTGCTCCTTGGGGCCCCGCAAAGTCCCACTCACCCCGTAAAACTCTAATTTTTGTTAATTTGCCCTACAACTAGTGCAATTTTTTTAATGAAACTGTGCATACCAAAAGTGAGGCTGATGGGCCAGATCTCACTTGGGCTCACAATCTATTTGTTATGTGGGCTTTGAATTTCCTACCTTGGGTAATTCCTAACCAAGAGACTCGACAAAATAACCACTCCTTAGGACCCCTTTGCTCTCCCTACTGCTACTCTTCTATTGCTCTCTCACTCCCTCTACTCTTAGTTTTTTTCCTGAAATCTTTCAACCCCTAATTCTCCCTTAGTTTCTCATATTTATAGCCAGAATTTAGTGGAGGGGCCATGATTACTTTCATGGTTAGTGCAATAGGAGGTCCAATGTTGTTAATTGTAAGTGGGTGTTTAGGTAGGAGTGGGGTATGGTGAGAGTGGCATTGGAACCCACTCCCCACTTCAGGAGGTATGTTCGGCAGCGTGGTGCCGGATAACTGGGGTACGCGATTTCCGAGCAATCATGTTTTCGTCCGGGGCGTACTATGCCGGGTAATTCCCAGGCGATAAATGATATCGTGTGTGTATTATAATGACCTGCTCGACAGGCTCGGGCCGCGCATAATGGCATGAGGTCTGGTTCTGTGGCTTCGTCCTGATTAGGGCTGGGCTTCAAACGAGTAGGCTGGGCCTAAGGGCCACTTAAGGTGCAAAGCCTAAATGGGTCTGAGGAGCCCTGTTTCGTACATTAGCCCCCCCTTGATTGGAGCTCGGTAACCAAGAACGAATCAAGGATTCGAAACGCCAAATGCTTCCCGGGAGGGTCAGTGGTCATTCATTGAGTGGACAGGCTGACCATTAATACGCCCTAGACAGAGGCACTACACCAGACTATCAGGATGGAACCGCCATCATGATTTGACGGTTCGTGTCCCAACGCCGCGCGTGTGGGGTTACAAAAGGGTTTCCCGCCTCTTACCTATTAACTCCACCCCCTTAAATGCATTGACTCTATAAATACTTACTCCTCCTTTCTCAGATCACATTTTTGCTTTCCTTCGTTCTGAAATTTTTCTCTCTACCGTGCATTCCTTTGTGCGCTCATCCTTCAGCCTAGAATTCCCCCTTCTTCTTAGAACCCAAAGTAAGTTCTCCACCTCTTTCTCCTGCTTTAGTTTCTTCCTTTAAGTTTCTTAGAATCTAAGATGGGTTTTGCTCACCTTCTAAACACTGAGGCGTCCTTAGCCACCTTTAGGCAAACTTTCAACATCCCTGAGGATGTGGATGTGGCGAATTGCCACAAGAGCGAAACTGCTCTACATAGAGGGTCTGGTACTGCTTTTTTCCTTTGATGGCAATTTTGGAGGGTATGGTTAGGTTTCCCGTAGATCCCCTCTTAATCAGCACCCTTAGTTTTTATGGTTTGTGTCCGGACCAACTACCTCCCAATTTTTACCAGGTAGTTAGTTGTGTCAGTAAGTTGAATCATATATACGGCTTGCAATTGAACCATCACGATATAAACTACATATATAGTTTGTGTGGGAGTAAAAAGACCAATTATTACCTGAAAGTCAAGGATATACGGGTACGACTAATTTCATGCCTACCCGACTCTAATAGGAATTTTGCCGGGGAGTTTGTCCGGGTGCGCGGCAACTGGCTTGCTACTAGAACCCCTTGCCCCCTCTCACGGCGCGAAGTTGGTTCGTACTAATAACTTACTTTTCTTTTCCCTTATGATTATTTTGCCTATTCGAATGCTGACCCATTGTGTTCCTTGGTTGCAGACAGTAGAGTATTTACCCCGGATCTTAGAGTAGTGCACGTTAGGGATCTGAATTTTGTGCTCAGATCTGAAATATTTGTTCATACGGACAGGCAACTTTGAGCATCGCACCTTATACTTGGTTGCACCCCCAGGTACAAGACTTGGCAGCCCTCTAGCCAAGCTCTTTTAGTAGACAGCCCGTTGCTGTCCTATATTGACGTTTGGCACGCCCACTTCCTCCCCTCCTTATTGACTACCGGTGAATATTGGTCCCCGTTACATCACTGCCGAAGACCTTTCCCCAATCAGGGATGAGTCAGTCAAACGAGTTTCCCTAGCTTTAAGGGAACGTGAACACATTCCCGTAGAAGGGAACGAAGGCCAAGACCAAGCAGCCCCAGCTCAAGCAGCCGAGTCAGGAGAAGCCGAGGCCGGTCAGGACGAAGACATGGTGACCAAAAGGAAGATGACCATTGACCGGTTCATACCCAGCACTCAACCCTCAGCCCAGCCTCAAGGTGAGGGCCGTGCTCCCCCTCCCCTTGCTGCCAACCGTCCTAAAAAGAAGCAGAAGGTTGGTGAACATCCCCCTAAGGTCCCTGGTGACCTTCCCGCGAAAACCCCTCCCCGGGGTGGGATTTTTATCTGAGAACCGGTGGGCGGACCTCAGCCACCTACTAAGAGCGGTAAGGATGCGGCGTCCTCATCTAAGCCCGAGAATGCCTGGCAACCTGATTTCAAGTTCGACGACGGGCCTCTGCCCTCTACCGAGAGTATAAGGACATGGGATAAGGGTCATGGGGGGAGGGTAGCCTAGAGTCTAGTGCACGGCCTCCTTTTGCCCGAGGATGTTCGATTCTTCTCGGAAGGGGACGAGGATTCGTTGGTACGGCGATTACAATGGCACACCGTGGCGGTAATTTTCCTCCCCTCCCTTTTCTTTTTGCTTTGATGCATAAGTGATTCCCTCAACCTTCATACTCATTGTTTTCGTATTATCAGTCCGCGCAGATGACGCATGTACTCGGCGAGAGACTGAAGGAGCTCACCGAGGATGCTGATCGGGAGAAAGCGCTGAAGGACATTGCCAATGCCACGGCCAAGGAGAAGGACAAGGCTACCGAGGCTGCCAAGAAAAAGGCCCGGCAGTTGGCTGAAGGGAAGTTGGTCGAGGCAGAGGGCCGGCTGGGGGGTATTGAGCTCAAACTGGCGAAGGCTGCCAGCCTGAACTTGGCCCAGGCCGATCAAATAGCCGATTTGAAATCGGCCCTCAAAGCCTACGAAAATAAATGGTACGATGAAGGTTTTATGGACGCCAAGAAAACCGTAGAGCCCGTTGTCCATCAAGCGCGGTCTCACGGGTTCGGGGAAGGATGGCTGGCAGCCCACCAGGCTAGGGCTGTCCACGGGTCGGGCCGAGTCGGTTTTGGACCCAACCCGGACTCGACTTGCCGGCGTCGGGTGGAGGGTGGAGGAACCCGGACTCGACCCGCCGGAAAAATCGGTCGAGTCGGTTTCGAGTGAGGGTGAACGTCGGTGGGGTTGGGCAGGTCGCTGGAATAAAGAAAGCATCAAAATCTGGAAAAAAAAATAAATAAAAAAAATAAAAAAAAATAAAAATAAAAATAAAGTTGCCGGAATCTGGAAAAACTCGCCAGATTCTGGAAATATTTGCCGGATTCTGCATTTTTTGGCTAAAAATTGCTAGGATTTGGCTGGATCTCCTCGAATCTAAGCTTGACCTCGCCAGATCTACTTGAATCTAAGCTTGATATCGCCGGATCTCCTCGAATCTAAGCTCGATCTTACCAAATACGGTCGAGATCTCGCCAGATCTCCTCGAATCTAAGCTTGATCTAGCCAGAGTTGGCCAGATTTGTATATAACATCGGTCGGGTCGGGTGGCTTGGGTTTTGGAGAAGAAAACTGCCACTCGACCCACCGGCGTCGAGTCTTGGGCACGGAAACCCGTAACCGACTGACAGGAGCGTCGATTCGGGCTGAAATCAGGTGGAGATCGGGCGGTTTGGTCGGCCCAGCGGGTGTGGGTCGGGTCTGGACACCCCTACTCCAGGCGATGGGAGTACCGGAAGATTCCCCTTTGAGAAATCCTACTCAGATTCCTTATCCGGCTCTTCCACCCCCCGCTCAGAGTCAAGCTGATGCAGCAGACGAGGAAGAGACTACCAGCCTGAGGGAGCTAGTCCGAGCGATCAACGCCCACGGAGATACTATCGATCCCGAGGTCACCAGCAATCTGGATGTTGCTGATTATGCACAAGGCTAGCAGCCACCGACCGAGGTTGTTCCCAGCCAACAGGCCAATGATGTTCAACTCCTGTCCACCAACCCGACCGTTTAGCAGTTCTGCTTCCGACCAGCTTTTTTGCCTGTTTGCCCTTACTTTTTATTTGCCCAGGGTCACCGGGTTGTGGTGACCAAACGCCATCTTAATTATTATTTTGCTAAGTTTCAATTGCCTACTGTCACCGGGCTGTGATGACAAAACATTGGTTTAACCGTTATTCTGCTTCAATTAAAACTTTTTGCCGTTGGGGTATCCTTTTCGTGATGCTTTTTGATTGTTTTTCTACTTTATACTCGTACTTCCAATGACCGGGTGGTTTAATCTCGGCTTGTTATAGGGCGGCTGTTGGAACCACGCTATTCGCATATGAAAAGGGCCATCCAAATTGAGACAGTTCCCTTAGAAAATCTGAAAAAACTTGGTGTAAAGTTTCCACATGCCGAATGAAAAGAAACAACCCGAGGACAGGTTTTAGTCCTTAGAGAAATCTAGAATAAGGTTTCCACCTGCCCGGTGTTAAGAAACGACCTAAGGTCAGGTTTCTGTCCTCTGAAAAATCTAGAGTAAGGTTTTCACCTGCTTGGTGTTAAGAAAAGACCCGAGGATAGGTTTCTGTCCTTGGAGAAATCTAGAATAAGGTTTCCACCTGTCCGGTGTTGAGAAACGACCCGAGGACAGGTTTCTGTCCTCTGAAAAATCTAGAGTAGGGTTTCCACTTGCCCGGTGTTAAGAAACGACCCGATGACAGGTTTCTGTCCTTGGAGAAATCTAGAATAAGGTTTCCACTTGCCCGGTGTTAAGAAACGACCCGAGGATAGGTTTCTGTCCTCTGAAAAATCTAGAGTAAGGTTTCCACCTGCCCGGTGTTAAGAAACGACCCGAGGACAGGTGTCTGTCCGTTAAAATTTGATAGCTCTTCGCGTGTTTGCCGATCACAATGAATAAACAATAATAGGATTATAGGTATGATCATATCTTCATGAGTAGGTTTCACAACTGTATTAAGTTAAAAGTATGCACATAATGCATTACATTCATTAGAAATATGCACATAATGTATTACATTCAACCTGCGCCCTTTCGTATTGGTTGTCAGTGGTAGAATTTCTTCAGATTGTGAACGTTCCATGGCCGGGGAAGTGGTCTTTTATCTAAATCCTCCAAGTAGTATGCTCCTGCACCTGCGATGGCGGTCACTCTATAAGGCCCCTCCCAAGACTGGGCTAACTTCCTGGCGTTCGTATCTCGCATGTTCCCAATAGCTTTCCGTAGTACCAGGTCCCCGAGCACCTCATACGGGCTCCATGCAAACACATCTACATTCTGCATCAAAAATAACAACGTTTCCACCTTATCCTTGTCCTCCATGCTTGCCCCTATCTGAAAATATCGGTCACCATCCGGCAATATCTTCACTTTAGTTAATTCCTTGGCACAACTGGTCCCCACTCCATCTCGGGGGTCCTGTAATTGCTATAAAAGGGCTTCCTCGGCGGTCTCCTTCTGCTTGTCCTACTCATTCTTCCAGTTAACCGCGGCCACCAAGTATTGCCTAGCCACTTGCTAGCTTCCCCTCACCACAGAAACGCCCTGCTCGGTGGGAAATTTTACCTTCACATGCAATGTGGACGGAACAGCTCCCATTGCGTGAATCCATGGCCTTCCCAGAATCGCCGTGTACGGGGAAAACGAGCTGACTACTATAAATGTCACAATTACCTCCTTACCCCCCACATTCACAGGAAGGGAAATTTGACCCTCGGGAATCACCACCCGGCCGTCAAACGAGACTAACAGGGTATCATACTTTGTCAAGTCCTGATTTTTTAAACCGAGCCCTTTGAATAGGTCCGGATACATCACGTCGGCCCCGCTTCTCTGGTCCACCATCACCCTTTTTACTAAAAAGCCACTTATCCAGGCTGTGACTACCAACACATCGTCGTGTGGTTGAATCGTTCCTTCTAAATCATCGTCGTCAAGAGCGATGGGCTCCCGACTACTTTTCGTTTTCTTTTTGGGTAGCTGTTCATCCAAGCAATTTCCCACGGGCGCCACGGTCGACACTCCTCTTCCGGTTACAGTCGTACCTCTCGGGGCAGCATAGATGACTTCAATCACTCCTAATGGTAGTGGGAGAGGATTTCCTCCTTGTTGAGCACCTTGCCCGATATCCCGGTTTCCGGGATCCACTACAAACTCCTTTAAATATCCCGCCTTCACCAGCTGCCCTAAATGATCCTTTAAAATCCGGCATTGCTCAGTGGTATGCCCCTTATCTCGGTGATAGGTAAAGTACAAGTTCTGGTTTCTCCGAGATGGGTCTCCCCCCATCTTGTTCAGCCACCTGAAGTACGGTTCGTTCTTGATCTGGTCTACGATCTTGTGCACCGGCTCCTTGAATGCGACGTTCACCTCCCCTATTTGTACTTCCGGCTCCTGTATTCTCAAATCCTTCCGAGATCTCGACGGAAAAACACCCTGCTGAGAACGATTTAATAACAGGGCTTTGCCCTTACTTTGTAGCCGATCATCTTCGAGGCGCTTATAATCCTCAATGCGCCTCAAGAGCTGCCTCATGTCTTCAGGGGGCCTTTTCGTCAATGACTCCCGTAGTTCGGAATCCTCGGGTAGCCCCATCCTAAAAGTGCTTGCTGCAATCTTCTCATTTCCCCCACCAATCTCATTGTAAAGCTCCTAATATCGACTGGCATAACTGTGAAGGGTCTCGCTGACCCTCATCTTCATGGATACTAATGCATCCACGGGTTGCAGCACCCAACTACAAGTCACGAACCAAATACCGAATTCTTGGATCAACTTGGCAAAACTGTGAATAGAACCTTTCCGTAACCCGTTAAACCATCTCAAAGCGGTGGGCCCAAGGCTTGAAGGGAATACCTTACACATCAGCGCATCATTATGAGTGTGCAGGGACATCATTTGGATGTAATGGCTGACGTGCTCTACTGAGTCCGTTTTTCCGTCGTAGGAATTGAATGGTGGTCGAGTGAACCTACTCGGCATTGGGGCCCGTTCAATGTCATCCGAGAACGACGACCGAGCGGCTCTGCGTAAGGCGCGACTCATAGCATCCATAGCAGCATTCTGGGGCCGTCGCTCCTCTGGTGAGTCTGAACCACGGTTGACATACCCGTGTGATCGTGAACGGTCCCGCTGTCAACGCGATCCTCGAGAATGGGAACGGTCCCTGTGTCAACGTGACTCCTGGGAATGGGAGCGATCCCGGCATCGACGAGAGCCGGACTATTGGACCCCGCCCCATATCGATTCCCCCCACTATCAGCTCCTCTTTCCCGGTCATCTCGGTCCCTTCTCTGGTGCCTCCCTCCTGCCTCCAACTCCAAATCTCTCACCAATCTGCACAACCGCTCCAGCTCCTTATCTCTATCGTCAAATTGTCCTTGCCCCGAAGCGCTTGATATTGTTCAGTGTGTTTGGTATGACCCCTCTCCAAGGCCGGACCGCTCTTCCTCTTGTTCGCGATCCCTGACTTCACACCTCTTGTGCCTTTGCTCCCGCCAGGTGGATCCTCGAGAAGACCCCACGGAACCACTTTCAGCGTGACTCCCCGATTGTCTTTCAGACATTTTCCCGAGTGTGAGTCTCGGTTAAACTACAGCACGGTAGGAGATTCCCATAGACGATGCCAATTGTGCGTACCAAAAGTGAGGCTGATGGGCCAGATCTCACTTGGGCTCACAACCTATTTGTTATGTGGGCTTTGGATTTCCTACCTTGGGTAATTCCTAACCAAGAGACTAGACAAAACAACCACTCCTTAAGACTCCTTTGCTCTCCTTACTGCTACTCTTCTATTGCTCTCTCACTCCCTCTACTCTTAGTTTTTTTCCTGAAATCTTTCAACCCCTAATTCTCCCTTAGTTTCTCATATTTATAGCCAGAATTTAGTGGAGTGGGGTGTGGTGAGAGTGACATTGGAACCCGCTCCCCACTTCAGGAGGTATGTTTAGCAGCGTGGTGCCGGATAATCGAGGTACGTGGTTTCCGAGCAATCATGTTTTCGTCCGGGGCGTACTATGCCGAGTAATTCCCGGGCGATAAATGATATCGTGTGTGTATTATAATGAACTGCTCGACAGGCTCGGGCCGCGCATAATGGCATGAGGTCTGGTTCTGTGGCTTCGTCCGGATTAGGGCTAGGCTTCAGACGAGTAGGCTGGGCCTAGGGGCCACTCAAGATGCAAAGCCCAAATGGGTCTGAGGAGCCCTGTGCCGTACAGAAACATATTTCATTAATAAAAATATACTTGAAATTACAACTAAATTTATCTCATCAAATCAAATCAATTTTTAGAAAAAAAAAATTGAATAATATATCCAAGTGTTTAATAAGACAATCACAAAAAAAAAATAAAAAAATAAAATAAAAAAAAAATAAAAATCTCATAGTAACACATAACAACATAAAGGCAAAGAACCACATTAAGTAGAATAAGATAAGCTAATATTGATATGTTTGTTTAAATAGTAGGGTTTTAGGGTATGAAAAATTTACAATTATAACCCTTAGCAACGCGGGGAGGGGCGGGGCGTGGCGTGGTGGATTTAAAAAGTCTAAATTCATCCTCGCCCCGTGGTGCGGGGCTAAAATCTTGCTTCATCCCCGCCCCACCACCTTTGCGGAGGGGGGAAAACTTGCGCGGGGCGAAGCGGAGATGGGCGGGTTAAGCAGGGCGGGACGGGGCAAAATTGCCATCCCTAAGCTATATGTGCCCAGGTTAAAAAATTTGTAATTGCCTTTTCCCTCTAGCAGTTCTAACCAGGTTGTCATGACCTTATTGATAAACCCATGTCTAACCCAATCTCTACATATATAAATATATATATATATATATTTGCACCCGACCTGACCAATATATTACTCCAACTAAAACTTAATTAGGTGCAGTTTTTTTAGGTATTGTTCCTTAAATTATTCACATAATCAAATTTAGTATGCATTGAAATAGATAACATTATTTTTATGTATTGGTTAGTACAGTTATGTGATTGACTGCAATTGAGAAATCTAATAAGGTACAACACCAAAAAACCTGTACCTAAATTTTTCTCTATTACTCCTACTGAACAAACTGTTCATACATCTCCTTATTAACAGGAGACATAACTAAGAATATCAATGATGATAGCAGTGTCATGCACACCCTTATGGTATGGAAACAAACATATTGAAACAATTAAATCATCAAATGCTGCTGGAATTAGGTACCGTCTGCACATGCATGTGAATCCATTGGTAAATTAGAACATATTATTCGTTCAATCAAAAACATGAATGCATGAATATTTGGTGATAATGCACAACCAAATCATGATGAAGAACCATGGAACATGCATGTGTTGCATGCCAAAGCCCCATAAAGGATCACATCATGCACAAAGATTGGGCATTACGCAATAGTGAACATTGTGGTACGTTGAATGAAGAAGTAAACAGTAGTTTATGTACTAAAGATACCAGAAACCACCTGGGGAATTTTGACACAGAAATTCACCCCATCTTGCAGTGATCAATATATCTTGATTATAGTTGTGGAGAATAATTAGATTTGCCAAGAATAATATTATTAAGCAAAGATCTTTTATGTCTTCATTTACATCGAGTTGCATATATCAGGTTCTATACTTGGAAAAGTTAGGTTTTGGAGAACTTTTTTTCTGTCCTCCATCTAGAAAAGCATTAAAAAAGTTGAGTCATTTTGTCATGTGTTTGAGTTATTTATCATATTTCATGCTTGAAAAAACTATACTTGGTGGAGACTTTCCTATTTCGCATCTATAAAAGCATAAAAGGAGAAGCATACAAATAGTTGTCAACCATCTTTGTCACTGAGCAAGGGGGGGGTGAGAGAGAGAGATAGAGAGAGGTGAATAATTTGTAGAAACAGTGACTTACAACCTTGATCTAATCCATGTTTGTGATGCTAGGAACCGTCCTCGCATTCCTTATATATTCTTCTCTTCTACACGTGCATCCACCAAAGTTAAAATTTGCCCCACAACCACTTTAAGAAATGTACCTTTTATCCTATATATATGTTCCCATCTCTATCTCTGATGAGGATTAGATTTGTGTAAAATGTATCTATTTATGGAGCTAGAAGTACATGAAGAGGAATTTTTGCATCAAAAATTACCTAGAATAAATTACAAATAACAGTAGAACGTACAACACAACTTAAAATACAGAAACCTCACAATGGTGCAGCATAAATCTGTTAAGTTTTGGTGATCACACATGACAACAATAAAGAACTCTTATTAATGCAGAACATACTATGCTAGATATCATTTTAACTAAAAGTAAATCTTAAATTAAATATTCTCCAATTAAAAATATTCAAAAAGATTATTGATTGATATAGTACCATAATAGGTTTATAATTTGACTAGAAAAGTCTTAAAAGCTCCTAAAATTAAGGAAATAAATCCCTCACTCTTTAAATTTAAAAAAAAATACATAATGCTTTTTATTAATAAAAAAAAATGTCTTCTTATGTTTTACTTCACTTGCATAGTTGTTATGGGTTTTGAGGTTGACAAATTCCATGATTTGTAATCTTCATTGAGTTTGTAATAAGTTATTATAAATTCAAGATTAAGTGTCCAAGATGTAACTCAAAAAAAGAAGAAAATGAAGATTTTTGACTACCATTAAATCGATGCTTGATCAATCGAAGCATGGGTTTTGTCAGACTTTCAATCATAGCTCGATTGTTTGAAACAAGGTTTTTAACACTTCCTCAATAGTGAACTTGCTTGATTGAGATATAGGAATCCTGAATTTGACATGTATTAAATAAGTCAGTTGTTGACTTGAAAGTCAGTTCTTCAAAGATTTAGAGAGCT
Organism: Notholithocarpus densiflorus; assembly: GCA_030021035.2. Lineage (NCBI taxonomy): Eukaryota > Viridiplantae > Streptophyta > Magnoliopsida > Fagales > Fagaceae > Notholithocarpus > Notholithocarpus densiflorus. The sequence continues at coordinate 522,144 of JARYZH020000005.1, forward strand.
TATATTGTGTGCTATTAGTTAATTCCTTCTTAGGGTTAGTGAACCTTATAGTGGTTTCTCTTTTAGATGATTGTCATTGGTTTTTCATCTCGCCACCGTACCTTGTGTTATTTACTTTATATTTGTTACTTTACATATGGTGGCATGCGGGTTGTGGACCTTGTGGTAATTAACCTATGATAATACTGTTTACATATTTGGTTAATTAGCGTAACTTAATTAATCCACTCACTAAGGGATCAAAATATAGCCTTTACAGTTGCATTGATAGGTAAAGCATTTTGCAAACATGTGATATGTACTCCATGTAAATGAAAAAATACATATGGAATAACTATGAATCGAAAGTAAATTTTAGTCTGTATAGTCTATAGGTCAGGTAAAGTGCTTTGACACGTCTAACAAAAACTAATAACGTTAGTGCTAAATTTCCTCTAAATACTTTATAAGTAAAGGGCTCAATGACATTCATGTAAGATATAACTGCATGGTTTGCAAGTCGTTTAATTAGGCAACACCCTATCTAGATCTAAGCCTTCCGATTATCTTTCACATCACAAATCACACCAAATCAAAACATTGGACGTCAACCTTCAAAACACAACATAGTTCAAAACGTCTAAAGTTTAAATTTTCACTCTCTCATTATAACTATCGAATTAACAAATACCAATAACTTTTGTGCTAAATGCTTTTATACATATGAATAAATTCGGTGTTTTTACCTTTTTTTTTTTTTTTTTTTTTAAGTAAATTGGTGTTTTCACAATCTATGAAGAATAGAATATACATTATTCCCATAACTCAAATAGATAAAACAAGACAGAAAAAAATGATCATTGATAAATAGCTATGTAATGAAAGAAATAATTTGGTCAGTGATACTTGTATTTGTACTGTGATTACAGATTAACTCTACAGTCTTTTTAGTATATTAGCATGCTCATAACCTAATTACCGACCGAAAAACACTTTCTCATAGAGAATCAATGAATCAAAGAGGATAAAGATTTTTGTTATATAGGAATCTCCCAATTGGTTAAAACAGTAACCATCATATGTTTTTTGTAAGGGAAATATATGTTAAAGGGGCATTTCGTTTATTTCCAATTAGTCCTATGTGTGGTAATGGATAAAGTTGTGGGTCCTTAAGGAATAATTGTCTCCGTCTAGTACGGTCTCTACTTGGAATTTTTAATGATATTAGGACCGTATTACGTTTTTTTCCAAAGCATAATATCTTTCATAAAACTGCATGCGAATCTAGCCGGGGCAGAAAAGGTGCTTCCAATTGGATAAACCCAAACTTTTCTTTTTTCTTTTTTATCACCTTGGGAGATGCTTCAAAATAGAGAGTATGGCAGAGATTTTATGAGAAACTTATAGCAAAATAAAAATTCATTGTGCAAAGTCTAAGAGTATTGGACACTCCATTTAACAAAACAGAAAAGAGATAACTTACAAATTACATCTTCTAAATTTAATGTGTTTATCAAGTTCTTTTAACTTTAATTTATTTTTAATTTAGTCATTTTATCTTGTAATTTTATCTAATCTTGTCATTAGTCTTAGTTTTTTTTTCCATACTTTTCAAAATGACGTTAATTTTGGTGTACTTAACGATGTTTGAATGTCTCTTTTTTCTCTTTCCTATTGTACAACATGATATTGATTGAATAAAGCTTATTATTGTTTCGTATCAAAAAAAAAAAAAAAAAAAGATGCAAATTGGACAAAAAGACTATCGAAAATAAATGTTAGTTAAAGAATGGAAATGAAATTTAAATAATTAATTTCAGAATAAGTCTTTTTTTTTTCTTTTTCTTTTTTTTTTTTGAGAATCAGAATAAGTCAAAGTTAAATGGTGTAATTAGTAATGTAACCGACAAAAAATTAAAGTGGAACAAAGAAAATCAAAGATACTATTACCAAAATCTTGGACATGCCTTGAAGATAAATATAGATTTAGAAATGCACCTCTTCTCAATAGAATTATCACATTTGGCTTTTTAATAAACTAATATTATTTTATATAATTGCTACTTGTTATTCCATGGATGTAAGATATATGACACACTGCGCTTAACGAAGCAGACAACGTTGACAAGAAGATGATGTGCAACGTGTTATTCTTATTTTCCCAAAGAACCAAAAGTCTTTATCAAGTAATCATGAAGGTTGATCTCAAAGAATCCAATCACTTTATTTTTTTGAACATTATATTCTTCCGGACGAACAATACATCCCCACACCCACACTAAAACCTTCCACAATAAAATTATAAATAGGCCTCCATTGCAGCTCAAGCTCTTCACTGCAAAACACCAACACTCACTTACAAACACTATAACATTCCCAACTTCTTTTTGCTTATTACAACCAATGGCTGCAGTGACAAGCTTGGTAGCTGAAAACCCAGTTGTGATTTTCAGCAGGAACATTAATTGTCCAATGACTCACACAGTCAACTCACTCATAACTGGGTTTGGGGCAAACCCTGTGTTGTACTATCTTGATAGGATGCCCAACAGGCAGCAAATTGAGAGTGCACTGGCTCAACTTGGTCGTCAGCAAAATCAACCAGCTGTGTTCATAGGGCAGCAATTCATTGGTGGCCCTACTGAGGTAAATAGTCTCCTCTTAAGGAATGAGCTTGTTCCACTGCTATTAAGGTCTAACGCTATATGGGTATGGAGGGGAGCTTAACTTTGTTCACGTACGTACGGACACTCAATAACAGCTTGTTAAGCAGACTAGTTTCAATAAAAGTCTATGTTTTTTTTTTCTTTTTTGGGTGGGGTTTTCTCTAAAATGGTACTATAATGAAAATGAGAATGGGCATGGATTATGTATACTCTATATAGAGCCACTTTGACTTGTACTAGTACTATTAATTATTAGTATTATAGTCACTTGTAGTATTCCCTTTTTGCTGAATAATATTATGAGTTATTAGCATTATTATTGTTGTTGTTCTTGCCTGTGCTTCTTCTTCCTCTTCCTCTTCTGTCCTAGACCAGTAGAGAAAAACGCAAAACTAGGCTACATAAGTTTGTCTCTGATGAGAAAGTTCTAAATTGTATTGGAGAACCTACTAATTATCAATGGCTGTAGCCTGCATGCATTAGAGTAATTGATTTTGAGCTCACTCGGTCGCACCTGCATTCAGAGAGAGATTGAGACACAAAGAGAAGCAACTGGCAAAAGAAGGGAGCTGCAGAAGAAATCTGCATAAAAAGCATAATGAGACGCCAAGGGATGTATAAGTTTTGTCGTGGAATATGATAAAACGTAGATGGTGAACGCAGAAAGTGAAAGGATTAAAAGTTCTTTATCTTTTCTGAATAATAATACATAAAAAGACTAGTAGTCTAATACGTGTGTATATATATATATATACACACACGTGCTTCTAGCTAATACATCCTTTAAAAACGATATTGTATAATCACATATCACAAAATAAATACACAAACACACATATACATACACATATGTTCATACGTAATTATGTATATTTTTGCTATTTTGCTTGAAAATGTGTCTATTTTGCTTGAAAATGTGTGCAGAATTTTTTATATTTTGTGAGAGATAATAAAACTAAAATTATAAAAAAATAAATTCTTCATTAAAATTCTTTTTTAGATGTTTTAAACATTGTACATTTTGTTTATATACTACTTTCTTTCGTATAAAATTGAATAAACCATATGTTATTATGTAGTTGAAAGATCTATAAGTTTTATATAAAATAAAAATGAATTTTATTGTGCACTTATGTTGTATTTGTAATATATTTAGTATTATTCACGTGTCATGAGATAATTTTTGCTTTAGTGAATTAACCTTTTAAACATTTGAATTTTTGATATTTTTATTTACCACTCACAATACTAAAAAATTTATGGAATACACTAGATGCCTAGCATATATACTAATTATTTGACCCACAAATAACAAAGCAATACATTGATCAAAAACCATTTTAGGAAACTATCATTCCAAATCAATTTCTCAAAAAACTCTATCTTCTTTTCAATTGATATCTCATGTAACTTTTGCACTCTTTCTTATCCCAAAGATCAAAAAATTAATTACTAGAAATATAAGAAAAAAAAATGTATTAGAATCACTAAAGAATAGTCATGTACTATTTTCAAAACAATAAAGAATTTGAGTGGGTATTTTTTTTACAATTTGTATAATCTATTTATAATCTCATTATTTTTTATGAGATACTATAATTTTTGTAACTTTTTTAAAGCTCCATAAAAGTTTTTTTTTTTTTTTAGGGGGGCCATATAATATATTTTGGGAGGCCAAACTATTAAAAATTTTAATTTTAACAATAAATATAAATATATATATATAAATTAATAATTTTGGGAATAGGGGTCCATGGTCCCCCTTAGTCCCTACATAATTCCATCCCTGATAGCATTCATGCATTACCATGCTTAATACAAATTTAGTCAAATCTGATAAAAAAAACTTCATTTTTCAAATTTTATTTAAAAACGCTATTTTAACCCCCTAATCGGCTTAACTACTGAATTCTAATTGATTTATTCAATTCTTAATCTTAATAGTTATTAATTAATCAAGGTTCTAATCACAATGTTTGATGGTTAAACATATTCAAATAGTATAGCACATAGATCATAAAAACACACACAAACACAGGCAGCTAATATTCACAAAATGATTGAAAACCCTAAACAGTACGTAAAAACAATTAGGGGGCAAATCTAAATTAGCAAATTTACTATAGAAGAAAATTGTTGAAGTACAGATGATATTCACACAACTTCCTGTACCTGAGCTCCCAGCTCGCTCATGCTAGCAATTGCAAACTCGTGTCTTGTGCCTTTTAAATTATTTGTTGCGCACGACAATATGCCACTTACAAACCGATCTGTCAACCACTCCAAAACTCCTTAAAAATTAAAGTGACTTCTAATTAAAATAATTTTAATTTGCATTTGATCAATCTCTAAAGCACCAAACTTGTATCAATTTCCATATAGTTGGCATGATAACACCATGCATGTCGGTCGAGTAATCCATAATACCTGAAGTTATTCATCTAACGTTGTTTGGCGGGTTTCAATGTCAGCATGTGATCAAGGGCCTGGTGTGACGTCCACCACAACAACAGATGAATGAACATGGTGATCATCTGATCACTATATATAGGAGTTTTTCCCTCTTGTATTTTCATTGTCTCGCTGGCTTCATTATTAGCAAGCTTATTTGATTCTTAGTTCTTTACTATTGAATAGTCTAAAGTCTAAACCATGGGCCTATATATATAAAATGAAAAGTTTGGATTATGTGACTCCCACAGTAACAGTATGTCAGGGCACCCTTTATAAGGTGTGGAGTTAAATGGATTAGATGGCAGAGAAGCCCATTCTATCTTATTTGGGCTTGAGCATGAGTCGGGTTAGGTGAGGTTGAAAAAACTCAACTCAACCATAATCATAACATGGGTGAAAATCAAACCAACCTAACCCGATAATCCGTCATTACATGTGCAAATAAGTAAATATCATCAACAAAGAAGACATTGAAAGTCAGTCTATTCAACCGAATTCGGGAATGGTCCAAGATTAAATCAAGCACAAGAAAAAGGCTATTCAAACAAATTATGATAAGATATAGGGATAGGGGCATAATTACGAGTTTACAACAGGATAGGAATTATTATAGGACCTAAAAAATCCAAATAAGACAAAATTAATAGACCAAATTAAGTTTTGCTAGAATGGTTTATAAAAATAATATAGTTAAGTGTGTTTTAATTAGCTTAGCTAATAAAGTCTCTGATGGTTGAATAAAAGATCTGGGGTTCAATCCCCACCTACACTAAAAACTGATTGATATCTTGGTCTGATGATAAATAACTATCATCAGGAGCAGACGCCATAAGTTGAAATCTCTCAAAAAAATAATAATATAGTTAAATATTATCAATCACCAAATATATAAAGTTTTTTCTGAGAAAAAAAAAACTTTATATATATATATACACACACATTTGCACAAATTACGATCAAATTATTATTTTGTTTATAAGAAATAATATAAACAACAAATTATCATTGCAAAAGAATTCCTAACAGGTTTCAAAAGTTCCCCTATACTCAATTTGGGTTTCCTAATATTATCTCGGATCCAATGCCATTGTAACGGGTACCTTGGTGCACACGTGACCACATGGTCATAGCTTGGGACAACAAAATCAATAGCTTGCTTCCACTTTTAACTTTGTTTTTAAGCGTGAAGGCTGGTCAAAGTATGTGCATGTGTGTGTTGTTTTGGTTCACTTTTATCTTGGTTATAAAGCTTATACTTCAAAATGCATTTTTACTTTGTTGAAAAATGATGAAGTTCCAAACTGCCATCATTGACATGAGGAAAACTTTGGGTTCAAAAACAATCACTTTGAGCAAAATGTCATCACTCAACCTGTTTGTTTCACTTTGAACAAAATAGCAACATTCATTTCATCTCAACCTGTTTGGGTCACACATTGATAGCTTAAGAATAAGAGGTACATTGATGTGAATGGGACTCTAAACTCTATGACTATGAGGCTATAAAGAATCCCAAGTAGTCCGTACTCATTGGGGCCCTTGAAATGGAACAGGCCCATCTGTGTGTGATCTGTAAAGCCCGGAGATCAGATTAGGGGCTATCATGTGGAGGCCCATGTATAACCTAGCCTTCTTTTTAACGGTGAAACATTTTTTGTCCCCATTTTGATGGATTTTTTAATAGTGAAACTGAAAGCTGCTTATTATTTCACCTTCCCAAAATGTGCAAAAAAAAATATTAACCCCATATTATTCCCTAACCATCATCTATACCTCTTCCATATAATGACTAATGATAAAGTCTTGAGTTATTTGAGTCTTTTGTAAGTTTTTACTTTTCGGAGTGACCATTTCTTTATTAAAAAAAATTAAAAAAATTAAAAAAAAGAAAGAAAAAAGGTGAAACGATCTCCAAATCCATCCCTCCAAAAGCCTTATTTAAGCGAGACAAATACTAAATTATAATCATTTTGTTAGCATAAATTTTAATAGTTAAAACTTAAAAGAGATGCTAAACAATATGTTTGTCAAATTAACACATTTCCATGATTAAGATCACACGATCATCATATGATTTAGGGGTGTTCATGAGTTGACTTTGGGCAGGTTTTTGCTCCGCCCGTCAGTTAACTATCTCTCCACTCACTCTATGCTCAATGAGGGTCAATTTCACATAATGAAACTCGCTGCTAATTGACAAAATCAAAAATTAACCATGAGGTCGTCGGTCTAGATTGAGCAGTTGGATTGGGTTTCACGAATCTATGGACACTCCTAATATGATCTAAAGGATAATTATCCAATTTTGGGTGTATGGAATGATGTGATAATATTATACAATACACTTGACAAAACATATATAAAGCACATTTTAGTGCCAACTTTAATTTGGTTAGCGACGGTGAATGATCTTATTCTTAGGATCATAATGAACCATGCAATCATCCTTGTACATGTGATGCAGTGCAGCATATAATATAACGTTCTAGAAGATTTAAAAGGGTAGGCGCATATGTTTTCGGTACACCATAATTATGGCTACTAGCTTTGCATACCTGCACTAATGATTCAACTCCCTTTCCTTTCATGACCTTACCTTAGTGTCAAAAAAAAACTTTTGGCCATTGCAGTCCTTTTTATTTTTCCTTTTTTGGATCCAATTTTATGGCATAGGAAACCAAGCTTTTAGAAATTAATGTCACAAATTTTTTTGAAGCACTATATATGGTGTATAATTGTGAAAAAAAAAATTGAAATTAGGAAAAAAAAAACATTCCCATTTACAATCAACTACTTAGGTCAACATAATATAAGAGAATATATTTTAGGCACCAATGGTCCAATAACCATCACTGGTCCTTGAAACTTTGAACTTAAAATTGGTACATTTGTATATAATCATTAAGCCCATAAGTAAAGGATTTATAATTTATCTATCCATCTCTTTCTTGAAATTAATTGACTAAAAGGAGGGGAGGGGTTGCAAGTATATATACCAAAAGCTAAAAGGGAAGAGATAGTGTTGGGCCAGTTGAATTGGAAACTCAAAAATATCATATGTTTATAACCATTTCTAAGGAGACAAGTTCCATTAATAAATCTTTAGAGGCCGCCCTGTTCTCAAAAGACTATCACACTTTGACTTACTGATAGAATTTTTTCTCATAGAATATAATAAGACATGGCCTTATTCAAATACATTGATAAAGCTTTTGTCCAACTCTTTTTTCTTTCTTTTTTTAAAAAATACTTAAAGGGAACAACTGTCAAATAGGTGAATATAATGAAAAATGAAAGCTTTAATGTAGGATATAGACAATAACTGAAGCTTGAGGGGACACGGATTTTTTTTTTTTTTTTTTTAATACAAGATAGAATTTCTACTCTAACCTAATCTAAGTGTATATATACGTGAAACTCCCTCCTAGAAACTTGAACCCTGGCCCTTGTCCCCTACTCCCCACAAGCATTTATACCTGTGGGAGCATTTATTAATAACATATGAAAGTATCTTTGGGAGCTTTCCATAAAGAGCTAGGCATTATAACTGCATTAAGTTGCATGTCATTTCAAGAACCAGTTTAGAACTTTAGAGAAATAGAACCCAATTTAGCCAAGACCATTTAGTCCAAAGTACTTTTGCCTTGTTTTGGTTAGGTGGATTGCACACTTGCATTGCAATTTGATAAAGATAGTAAGAGATACAAGCCTATCACAGAAAATTGTTTCAACTTGAAGATATACTTAATTTTTTTAAAGAACCTAGCCAAAAAAAACATTATTGCACATAATTACATGAAGAAATATGATTATGGATCTAGCTGACTCCTCATTTTGAAGCAATTGGTCCACATTGAAGTTTGTATGAATAATTGAACACAGAAGAATGGGAGCAGAAGTGTCAGAGAAGATAAAAAAAAAAAAAAAAAGGGTGGAGCATTAAGGGTACTCAATTGCAACATTTTGCACCCACCTGGCTCAAGGCTTCAATTCATTGCAGTGCTTTGCAGCTATATGGGAATAAAAATTAAATGGACCACCTGCCAAACTTTTTAAAAAGGAGAAGAATAAAAATATAAAAATGAAAAGAAAAATCTAAGCCATTCTTTTGGCTGCCTGTAATATAGGTGCTAACAACTTTATAAAATTAAATAAAAATATATATAATAATAATAAAAAAAACAATTATTTTATAGAGAGAAAGTTGAGAAAGGGCCTATGATGAAATCATCATTTTTTTTTTGGTAAATATGATGGAATGATATTAACCACATGATCAACCATAAGTTTTATTGACAACCTAACAGTCATCCAGCAACAAAAGGGAAGGAATTGATGGGGTCATCATTACCATTCGATCGATGCAATCTTATGCCATGATTAATCCACAGTTGTCGCACTACAGGTACATACACTAATTTTGTTACGTAAATTTTTTTTTTTTTTTTTTTTTTTTGAGAAGGTTGTTACGTAAATTAATGGTTTGGTACATATATATATTCATTTATTTGTATGTTTGCGTGTGTTAAATAATTTATCTGTGTGTAATATTTAAATTAAAGTAAGCAAATGTATTATATGAAAATTATTACTAATTTATCTATGTATATAGTATATTATATGTGTGTATAGTATTTAAATTCAAGTAATCTAATGTGTACTCAACTGGCCTACGTGCATAACACATCTACAATGTCAGTGTGTTATTTTTGACCAAAAATGTATACTTGGTCGTCAATTATACAAAAATCAACATCAAATGGGAACCGTGCTCTTGGTAAGTTTCTCAAACCCCAACCATCCCCGGGATTAGTGTTTATGGCACAGAAATGTCAAAATCACCAGCATTTGATTGTCTGCATGCAAGTTGCTTTTTTTGGTGTGTGGGATACAACCAGGCCAGAAGTTCGTGTTCACACAATTTCACAAAGCAATGAGACAAAGTTCTGCCCTTGAGGTTGAAGCTAACACAACATTTTCCACGCGTATTTTTCTTTACATCCGATAACATTTGAAACTTTTAGATACGTTAACATTTGAAACTTTAAGGTGTCTACTCTATAATAATTGTTTTTTATCGTTTGGTTAGGACATTGATAGAATTCTTTTTTAGTGAGTTTTAGTTTTTAAGTTGGATGTACAGTGGTTCTCATTATAACATGTAATCCAACTCATCCTCTTAATTTCCACTTTAGTTAGCTTTACACATAATCTAAACTTAATTTAAGCTAATCTTTTTGTAGGTAGCTTTCACTAGCCATGATTATAGACCCCAAAAGCATTGCAACCCTTCAGGATTCCTGCAATTTCTCATAACAAAAACCATGTAAAAGGAAGGTCACTCCCCAAGTCCCCCCTACCTTTCACCGAAAAGTGAATGCACACCTGCATTGTTTCTTGACTTTAAGATTAACCACATTATAAACACTCATTAAGGTATGTTTTAAAGTCATCATGACCACCCTTTGATCCAACATGGGTTCATGTGGCACTCAAGTTTCACCTCAGTGTAGCTTTCTTTCCAGAGAGAAGGTGGGAAGGGTGGCCTTAAGGAATAACATTCTCAGTCTTGGTTTGAAACTGAAATGAGAGAGCTTGTTAAGAAAGTTTCCATATTCTTCTTGAAAGAGTGACACTTGTTAGTGGGGTTGGTGGTGCAGAACTGTCAGTGGGATTTTTCAGGCCAGAATTGCCACTTCTTTTAAGATATGGGTGTTGTTACTGTTGGTGAATTGAAGCCAAGCATATCAGGGAAGAGGTCATTTCGTCCAAGTTCCAGTATAAGGCATGCCACAGAATGGTAATCTTCTCCTTCTTGACTCTTAACCTCTGCATATTGTAGTTTAGTTTCATTCTATGCAATGTTTTCCTACCACTCATAATGTAGCTAATTGATGGTTGCAAATTCAAGCATGAGGACTTTTCACCATTACATTCATATTTCTTGTAATCCTTGAACTAGAAATACCAGTAAGGTATAATACAAGAAAGTGGTTTAATAAATCTCTAATTAGTAATGCAAAGTGCTAGAAATTTTAGCCTAGAAGTTAACCAAAACAAAACATGGGCTGAAATTTACCATTTCCTTCATTCTCTAACTGTTAGTAATATTTTACATGTGGTTGAATTGTTGACGACCCCAAATTTTTAGGACTAAAGCTTGGTTGTTGTTGTTATTGTGTGTTGGTAATATTTTAGAATTTAAGTTGAATCATCGTTTTCATAACGTTAGCAAAGATGGCAGATCTGTGACATTCAACCACAATTTGGGGTCTGAAATGTTGAAATAACTTAGTGTTCTGGATTTTATCAGGTTACTGTCACGATTTCTTTTTCCTGTATCTTGAATAGTCAAAACCTGATGGATGAACAAGAAGCTGAAAACAGCATCTTTTTGGGATTAAATTTCCTGGAATAGAGCCTTTTGGTAGGTCAGACAGTTAGATAGGCTTCAATTTTCATCAGCATAAACCATTGCCCTCCAAATTTATTGCTACAGCATATAATAGTAAGCACCGAGTATGACAGATCAACTGAACTTGATCTTGAAAACCTTTTACTCATAAGACAGTGGCACGAGGCTGGACTGATTAATGTCTATATTCCATTCTGCAGTATCAACATTGTGAACTGGAATTAGTGTTTGCCGGGCAATAATTTTGTGCAATTTTACTATTGATGAGTCCAAACACAAGTACGGACAGGTCCTACAGTATGGTTGGTTCATCGAGTATGACATGCCTTCTAGCTTTACATAGAACATAGCAAGCATGGGCTGCTATCTAATTAATCCAGAGGGACCCATATGGCTCCCATCATATCTCTACAAGTCAGTAAATTGGCCAAATTGTTTTTAATGCCAAACCATAACCACACCACACCACAAATTTCAAGTCAACTTTTTACCATTGCAAATCGCCATATCTAACCATATTGCCTAGAGCACTGCTGCTCCAGTGACTCCAGTCTCACTCATTTTGTAATAATTGAGTCATAATTTTTCCCTATCTGGGCCATCCAAATCAATCATATAATGAAGATGGATCACAGTCCTTAAGTTAAGGTAACTACAGTATAGGAACATGGGAATGGAAGTTTATGGTAGGAGAAGCTCCTGCAAGGTTTCTAAATTATTAGCACTAACAACAATGTATGCATACAAGTATTTCTTTTTCTGAAATTATTCTATTTCTTCAAAACTACTTCATCCAGTTCCTTTCTTGCAGGCCAATATCTGATGTTTCTAGCGATCTTACTGTCGAAGTGGGAGCCTCAAGCTTCGCACTTCATAAGGTAAGGATGGTACAACATTAGCAATACTTTTTTGTATATCAAGCAATTTACAGTTTATTACCGCAAGCATTACACTTTTCAGGTGCCAATTTACTTTGGCAGTATCTTTAGGACAGTTTGTGTTGTACATAAACCCTTTTTCACATTGTCATTAAATCTTGAGACTCCAATATTTGTACTTCTAAAATATTCAAAATCACATAAATTATCTATATGACACCAGTCCTGCATTCAAGTCCTTTTCAAGAGAATTTCAAGCTGTTTGGTTTAACTACCCGTCCACCAAGAACAGATTTAACTACAATTAATGAAACAACAAATTATTCTTAATAATTACAATAATTTGCACATAATTAAGTTATACGGTCCTGATTTTTTTGCAGTTCCCCCTAGTTTCTCGGAGTGGAAGAATACGAAAATTGTTGTTGGAAGCAAAAGAATCAAAAGTTACACGCATAAGTGTCCCTGCTGTTCCTGGTGGACCAGAGGCATTTGAGCTAGCTGCAAAGTTTTGTTATGGAGTAAATGTTGAGATTACACTCTCAAATGCGGCTATGCTACGTTGTACAGCTCATTTCCTGGAAATGACTGAGGAGTTTTCAGACAAAAACCTGGAAAGTCGAACTGAGGCATATCTAAAGGAGATGGTGCTCCCAAATATATCAAGCTCAATAACTGTTCTTCACCGATGTGAAAGCCTATTGCCTATAGCAGAAGAGGTCAACCTAGTTAGCAGGCTTATCAATGCAATTGCAAGTAATGCATGCAAAGAGCAGCTTACCTCTGGATTATTAAAGCTTGACCATAACTTCCCTGCAAAAACTATACCAAACATGGAACCAGAAACACCGGCAGACTGGTGGGGAAAATCACTCACAATGCTTAATCTTGATTTCTTCCAACGGGTTCTGACTGCAGTAAAATCCAAGGGTCTAAAACAGGATATGATTTGCAAAATTTTGATAAACTATGCCCATAATTCTCTTCAAGGACTTGTTGCCAAGGACCCCCACCTGGTCAAAGGAAGTCTCTTGGATTTGGAATTGCAGAAGAAGCAAAGAGTCATTGTTGAAGCAATAGTTAGCTTACTACCAACACAATCAAGGAAGAGTCAAGTTCCAATGGCATTTCTTTCAAGTTTGTTGAAAACAGCAATAGCAGCATCAGCATCTACTTCCTGCAGATCGGATTTGGAGAGGCGAATTGGTCTGCAACTGGACCAGGCAATTCTTGAAGACATCCTAATCCCTGCAAATTCACATGGAAATAACCACAGCACACTTTATGATGCAGATTCAATTGTGAGGATATTCTCTATTTTTCTGAACTTGGATGAGGATGACGATGAAGATAATAATCACTTGAGGGATGAAAGTGAAATGGTATATGATTTTGACAGCCCTGGATCTCCTAAACAGAGTTCAATTCTCAAGGTATCAAAGTTATTGGACAATTATCTTGCTGAAGTTGCACTAGACTCAAACTTGACACCGACAAAGTTCATAGCACTGGCAGAACTGCTTCCAGATCATGCACGTGTAGTTAGTGATGGATTGTACAGAGCTGTGGATATCTTCCTAAAAGTAAGCTACTTCCTCTCTCTCTCTCTTAATGAAATTCTGAAAAAATCAATACCTGCAGTTAGATTTTTCTTTGCAAGGTTTTGAGCAACAATTTGTGCTTCCCATTGCAGGTTCATCCTAATATGAAGGACCCTGAACGCTACAGACTTTGTAAAACAATTGACTGCCAGAAACTATCCCAAGAAGCTTGCAGTCATGCAGCACAAAATGAAAGGTTACCAGTGCAAATGGCGGTCCAAGTCCTTTACTTTGAGCAAATCAGGCTTCGGAATGCTATGAATGGGGGTCATAACCAATTCTTCTTTGGCACAATCAATGGTCAATTCCCACAACGTTCAGGCAGTGGTGCTGGAAGTGGAGCCATCTCACCAAGAGACAATTATGCATCAGTGAGAAGAGAGAACCGAGAGTTGAAGCTTGAAGTTGCAAGAATGAGAATGAGGCTAACGGACTTAGAGAAGGATCATGTGTCTATGAAACAGGAGCTTGTAAAAACCCATCCTGCCCACAAGCTATTTAAATCATTCACCAAAAAATTAAGCAAGCTCAATTCCTTGTTTCGGATTAATAGCATTAAGCCTATAGGAGGTAAGGCTAACTCAGAGAGTCGATTTCCATTTCAGAAGAGAAGGCGTCACTCAGTTTCCTGACTATGTATAGTGTAAAATAAGCAGGAGTGTATAGTATATCTAGTGTGGTTGTGTCTACTGTCAGATTGATAGTTTTTGAGTGTTGATTCTGAGTTGCTGAGTTCAGTGAGATCACTCCATTGACTTCTCCATGGAGCTTTGAAGGCAGGCACTCAATCAATATTGTATTCAAAAGGTATGTCCGAGCGTGTGAGAATTTTTAGAATATTGAAATAGAATCTTGAAGGAAATCTTTTGTAACATCAAATTTTTTCAAGGTATTAGTTTTTCACTAGCAACTCTTGGTATCATCCATGCTTCTCAGAAATGTTAAGAGCATTTGCTGTGGAGTACTAACATCATCTTTGTAGCATCACAATTTTCAGCTAATGATGCAAATTCCCTAATGTTTTACAGTAAAATGTTTCCTTTTGTTTTTTTGGATGAATGAGAAGATTGTATTGCACCAAATGAAAAGAGTACAAAGTTCAAGTAACAACACCTAATAGCAAAACTGGAATTCCCCATACACAACACAAAACTTTGTTTTGGACAGAATTAGTAAAATAGCCATTCCCTTCAATTCTCCTTCTAACTTCCCATTTGATCAAGTGAAGGATATTTTCATTAACATAAATTCTTACTTGATGAAGCACAGCATTTCTATTGCATCCTCAAACAGATAAGATGTAGCTTGTTTATTAGTTGAATCTCTGCAAATTGAATTTAGTACTTGTATGTGTCGGTGACAACTGACAAACCAGTCAATGAGACAAAACATCATGGCTATCTCATCCTTAACCAAGGTACAAGACCTTTTTAGATGATTTACTAAACCATGTGTGGACAAATCAGAATTTGTATGCACAATATCACATTTTTAGAACATGTATAAAGTGAGAGGAGTAGAGGACAAATCCAATTGCTTTGAAACTGTCAAATGCCAAAAGTGCAAACATGCTCAATTGTATGGGAATCCAACGAGTAAAAGGTGAGACAAAAAAAGAGAAGAAATTAAAATAGGGGTAAATCCAAAACATGATGTTTTACTTTACAGAAAACTAGTGGGCATGCGCAATTACCTCGACCAAAAAAATTTGACTTTGTCATGATATGATTTGAGTCATTGCCACTAATTTCTGTCATTCTGATTTGTTATATTGGCTTTATGGTTTTGCCAAGTTATTGGTGTTTTGGTCCCCCCACAGCATGAACGTGTAATTCAACTGACACTAGAGATAAGGATATGAATCTGATATTGGTGTTAGCTCCTCATGTTTATGCAAGCAGGACAATTGACATAGTGCAACATAACAAAATCGAACAGGACCATGTTTATTTCACACTGCCTGTTGCACACAACCATAAACACACAATTTTTGCACTGAAATCACGACTTGAAGTCACGATTTCAATTCAAAACTTTTTTCAAAATTGTGTGTGGACAGTTGTGTACAACAATGGTGTGCACTAGTATTTACCCAATCAAATAAATGTTCATCTAGGAACAAATCACCATCACCATAAGATTATATCTACATAAAGTGAACTAATAACAATATGAGTTCTTAATGAATGAAGAAAAAAAAAAAAACCCAAAACCTCACCTCAATAGAAAAGGCCAAAGCCACCCAAAATTGTATTGGTATCTAGGTAAGTCCCAGACCAGACCCCAAGAATATATTCAAAACTTGGGTCAAATCAAATAAATATGCTATTAGTATAAAAAGGTGAAGCTTTACAGCAACAAAAGACTTCATGGCCCAATGGATAAGGCGCTGGTCTACGGAACCAGAGATTCTGGGTTCGATCCCCAGTGAAGTCGAAACCCATTTTTTTCGATTCTTTCTTTTTTTTCTTTTTTTTTTCTAACCAAAAACGCTCCGTTTTGGTTTATTAGAATTAAACGGCGTCGTCTCAACCTTTAAGCTTAAAAACTCAAAACGCTAAAGCCTAAAGCCATTGATAGTCTCTCTGAAAATCTTCAGCACTGAAACGGTGCGTTTTGTGGCAGTAGAATAGACATGCCGATATCTATTTATCGTATCGGAAACTCCTTGCCCTTTTCCAAGCTCTTCAGGTACTCTCAAATCTCTGTTTGGATTCTGAGAAAATGTGGGAAAATATGTTTTTATAAGTACCACACCTTATTCTATTTACTGATGTTAGGGTTCTGCAATTTCAATTTTTTTTTTTTTTTTGTGTGTGATTTTTGTTTCCGACACTCTCTCTGTATATGGAATATTTTCAATAATAATAGAAGATACATTTTGAAGAACTAGTAAGTATGAATTCCATGTTTGTAGAATTTGGAGGGCTCCATTTGGGGGCTTAAGGCTTTTACTGGCTTGTAAAAGTGTGGATTTATATAAGAAATGTGATGTTGTACTACACCTCTCACGTGTTTGAGGAATTGACACAGGTCATGAACCCAACATACATATGTGAGAATGATGTTGCATATACCCATTACATAAGATATCATTTCTTACTAGATGTTGTCATTTTAAAACTATTGCTAACAGTTATTTTTTTGATGAAGTGAATGTGTGAATTGAAAAAGGGTTAGATTTTTCATAGAATTTGAAATGATCAATTGGGTCTTTAGTCTTTCCTGGTGTTTTGTATGTTGTGGGATCACATAAGATATGTCATGTCATCACAGAAGATCAACTGTTTTGATGGCTTTGGTTTTGTTTAATTGCTGCTGCTTGACATTTTGGCACACTGAATTAGAGTAAGGTATGATAATGACTGCTGTATGTTTAAAAAGAAATGTTATGTCCACAACATTTTTACAACAAATCCTATGTGGTAGGTTGTTACGGTTGTTATTAGTGAAGTAGAAAAGTAATTTCAGTAGTAGGTTCAAATTTGAACCAGTAATAACTAACCACCTATGATTTATTGTAAAAATGTTGTGGACGTAACACCTCTCTTGTTTAAATGACCGGAAAAGGGTGAATGTTTTGTAGAATTTGTAGGGCTTCATTGAAGCATGCATGCATTGTCTAGTTAGCTGCTATGGTTTGGTTTTAAGGTTCTGTTGGATTTCCTTGCTTGAAACTTGGTTCTATCAATGATTTTGATGGCTTCCATTTTGTTTTATTGCCCTATAATACATACATACACACACTCTCTTGCGCGAATGAAAGTGCAGCAATCTTTCCGTGTTGTATTTGAATTGTGCAATGGATTTTTTATTTTCTTATTATAATTATGCAAGTTATACTCTTAAAAGGATCTAGTGTTTATTTATTTCATATTTTGACTCATTTGTACAAGATGTTTCTTGTTGGTGCAGGCAGCTGGAGCGAGAGATGGAAACTGTGGTAAAGGTTTTGCAGCCTGGACCTTTGGGGATTATAGAACACAAGTTCTCTGCTGAGGAGATACTGGAGGCAAATGCTACAGTTCATAGAGCAGTTGAGAATTGGCAAAGGAATGCAAAGCTAGAACCGAAAAACCATATCTTAAAAGATTTCGTGCATAAGTGAAGCTGTGAAGAGTTACCCAAAAAAGAAAAAAGTGAAAGAAGCTGTGGAGGAATACTTTTTGTTGATTTTGGATAACTAATATTCATTTAAATATGTTAAGTCTTTTCTATGAGAACTCTCTCTCTGGCACCACATCTAAATTTCTCTGCCTTTAAGATGTTCTAATAATTTTCCTTTTAGATACAAACATCTGAATTCAAAATTCTCTTATATGATATTACTAGGATCATACCCAACAATGCCATTTTGGGGTTGGTTCAGGCAAAGAATTTTTTTTTTATAGATCCTGCTTTAAGAATATTTTTTGTAATGGTTTAGGTAAGGTTACGAAATAATTTTGTCAAGCCAAAATAAAATTGGAGATGCAAGACAAATTTTCGTAATAAGTCTATACATTTTTCATTCTCCACCGGAAACACCTGAGGATTTTCCATGCATATTTTTTACTCTTAAGAAAAAAGGACAACCTTATTACCCTAAAAGACTTTATATACACACACATATATATATACACATATTTCTTTGGCCTGTCTTTTCCCATGCAATTAACTTATTATTGTTTTGTCATTATTCTTGATCAGATCCGTGATTGATGATAAATTTTCAATGCACAATTTCCTGATTTTCAGTGCATATATTAGCAATCATATAACCAAAAGAATCCTAAACTCAATGTGTTACAGCCTCCATAACCATGCAAAAATTCTTGTTTATAAGAACCTACCTTTCTTTTTACTTTACCACTTTTCAAAAACACCTACATCAAATTATATTTTCTAAATTATATTTTATTAAAATATTAATCTTTTTTTTAATTATTTCTTTTTCTTCACACACTACAACCATTATTCATTCTCTTCCTTCAATCTCGTGATACGTAGAGAAAAAGATTTTAAAAAAAATAAAAAAATAAAAACTAAAATGCAAATGAATAGTGATAACTTTGAATAGGTTTTGCACAATTTTACATAACTATTTTGCACAATCTGATGCAAGTGCTCACAAAGGGAAGATCTTTGAACAAACTCAAATGCTAAAGCTAGTTACAGTTATTTTATACTTTTAGGGTAAAAGTGAAACAAAAATTCTCATCTCAATAGTCAGACTTCCACCTTTGATTTCCTAAACTAAGTACCTATGAGTTTGCCTCTCATCAGTCATCACCACCTACGTTCTCTCATTATAACACTTCAAAATCAGCATTGATTTTCAGAGCAATTAATGGATCAAAATGGAAAGCCTTGGTGATCAACTGTCACTCATTCATCAATTACGACACCACTGTTCTTTCTCTGTTGCAACTGTGATGGGGTCTGGGTTAGGACTTCATTTTTTCACAAATCCTTGTATCAGTGTCTGTTTGATATATAAAAATAAAAAGCTATAACTCACTACCTCCTATTGGTGAGGTTGTAATCATAACTTTATGATGGCTAATGTTCTTTGACATTTTTTTCAAGATACTTTGCATTTGTTAATTGAAGTTTTGAACTTTGAAAACTACTTTAAAAAATATTTCTCTCTATATATATATCAAAAAAATCCACTTTCATTACATGAAAAAATAAATGAAACCCCATCACCTGCAAGAAATAAGTTCTGGACTTTTCCTCCAGTTAGCATTCATGTAAATAGCAGCAACCACCTCAGGCCTTCTTGACAATGTACAGCAAGTGGGAAACACCTTTAAAGACACTTCCTCAGTTTTATATAAATGTATAAATACTATAACGTATAGATATTCATGGATGTATATAGATGACATGAGATGATGAGTCCAAGTGTGAGGTAAACCAAATTGGTTGATGGTCCTTAACAGTGCAAAATGAAACTCTACACAATTGAGAGAATTGACTAGTAAAGACTTACAGATCTATAAACAGAAGCACAATTATGCTGCTGAAACCATATTCAGAAGATAATGAAGAATGGCTCTTTTAGGTTTTGCATTAGCTTGAACGACGAACCTCACCACCTTGTCTTGTGCTTCTGCCACCGCTTAAAGGGGAAGAAATTTGACTTGAATGTTGCACTTCAGATAGTGAAACTGGCCCAGTTTGAGAAAAAATTAAACCAACTGAACTACTGGTATTCCCAGAAGAAGGCATTCTGGTTGGATAAGAACCTGAAATCAGTTCAGTTCGAAGCTCTGAAGACGAGGATGAAGGAGCCACAGTAGCTAGCAAAGACCCAACTGTGTAGGGAGCAATTGGGATATCGATGAGAGATGATGCTGACGGACTATATGCCTCCATCGGATGATCAAATTTACATGTTGACCCAAACTTGCAATGACCATTTTGCATGTAGAATGCACAATGTTGCGTCCCCTGTTTAAAAAATATGAAACAAATATAAAAAAATGTTCCAAAAAAATCATTTTGATTTGGAAAGTCTCCACAGCTAAGCACAATTAAAATATAGTCGGAAGCAAGTGATACATTCGCTGTTCAAGGCATCAATATGAACATTGGAAACTAAAATGGTGCAGAAGTAAAATAGTGAATAAAAATTTGAAGGCAATCTGTTCATAGCTAATTTGATGAGTAATACATTATTGGGAGACAGATGTGGTGCACATATGAGGTGTAGAACTTGATAAGTTCAATTCTTTTTTCTTACCCAACAGAGAAGAAGGGGGAGGGGATGAACAAAATAGCAACTAGATATAATTATGATGAGATTGGTAACCAACCTCTTCTACTCTCTCTCTTCTTCCCTATTACAAGTCATGCCTATAATAATGGAAAGAAATTATCACGAAGTTTCAATAAGATTATCCCGAGGCTCAGCAATTAACAATCCTTATGTTTATACTCACAATTCACAAGGGTGAGGGAGAAGCAATGCGTTCAAGATCCACTAGGGCATACGTATATTTACCAATAAAAAATGAACTATAACATGAAAGCATTTTCAGAAGCAAAAAGTGTTGACAACAAAAAAAACAAAAAATCTCTGTATTATAGTAGATCTATATATTGAAGAAAGAAACACAATATTTTGTTTTGTATTACCTTTTTTATTACAACAAACTATTATAATAGCAACATCCACACAAGACAACTGCTCTTGTGAGTTCAACATGGGTTTTTTGTTCGATACATCAACTTGCCTTACTAGTGTTTTCTCACAGAAATCATCTGATCATAGTCATCTAAACAATTCATCCAGGGCCACTGTAATTTTCTATTACATGTTTTTTAACTCACTAACTATTCCTCGTAAAAATAAAAAAACCAAGAAATAAACATGATTGAGTCAATCAATTAAAGAGGTCATTCATAGTTTTTTTTTTTTTTTTTTTTTTTTTTTTTTTTGAGACCGCACCTGCTGCCCCCCCTGGGGGGGGCAAGTCAACCTGAATTCACATGCTCTCTAACATACCCTCCTAATCCAATCAATTCAATTGCTCCAAAACAAAAAATCATATTGCTAACTTACCACCACATACTCATTCCCCAACTATGATACCAGAAGTCATTTTCATGATGAAGTGATTTCTCAAAACAATTCCAGTCAATGCTAAA
Source organism: Notholithocarpus densiflorus (assembly GCA_030021035.2). Lineage (NCBI taxonomy): Eukaryota > Viridiplantae > Streptophyta > Magnoliopsida > Fagales > Fagaceae > Notholithocarpus > Notholithocarpus densiflorus. The sequence goes on from JARYZH020000005.1 coordinate 543,775, forward strand.
GCCCCATTACACAAATTTGCATGCTCTAGATTTTGTGGGAAGCAGTGGGTGTTATTCATGGACCAAAAATGCAATGCTATGAAAACAGACAAGCTAAAATATAAACCGTGTGATTGATGAACAATAGAGCTACCTTTTTGTCATCCTTACTCTAATACTCAACCAAACAAAGCAAAACCAATCTATATTCTAACATATAATTCTTTTTTTTATTTATTGATAGCACGTATACAGATCAAAACCACTTCTTTAACATACAAGAACAGACATTTTTTTTGATAAGTGACACATACAACTAGCGAGCTATAAGCATGACCTCACTCTCCACCCCACTTTATGGAAGGAAGTGCTATTTAAATTACAGCTCATTGGCAAAATTTCATTATTGATAAAATCCCCCGTTTAATCAAGATATTACCAAATGTCTTGTAGTGCACCCTTCATCGAAATATAAGGTACTTCTAAGTACAAATTGATATTTACTACTTCATAAGCATTACATGTTCAAAACAAAATGATATTATGATCCACAAAGAAGAAGAATTAGTAAACCCATATTTAGTGGAGAAGCACTAAAAACTAATGAATAATGAGCTTCAAATCAATTGGCACTTTCCCCTCCAACAAGAATGAGACTGGAGAGTAAGATTGTGGGCTCAAAACCCATTCATTGTGTACATAACTTACCAATCAAAAACAAAAGAAAGAAAAAAACAATTAGTAAAAAAGAAGCAACTTCTCAAACCTAATAAAGCATAATCAAGAAAAAAATTGTGCCAATTCAACAAATGGCACATCTTCCTCTTGTAAGAATAAGGTAGAAGGTGAGGTCATGGATTAAAAGCTCACCAGGTGTGTGTGTGTAACTTCACAATCAAAAGAAAATCAAAACAGAAATTTCACTTGCACTGGTACAATGCAAGTTTTCCAGGCATACTAATTGAAACAAGAGACATATATAGCACAGCAAGACGATATGCCTCAAAAATCATTTTCCAGGACTTTGATACAGCCTCAGCCATCAAACATTTTTCTGAACATATTGATATGCTCTATCATTTTGAATTCTTTAAAAAATAGAAAACACTTTACAAGCTAGAAGGGGAAAGTATTGGTCTAAGTGAAACAACTAACATTTCATACCGGACGCAAGGGGAGACCACTGGGACTGAGAACAGTACTGGGAACAACCCGGTCACGAGGATGATGATATCGACAAGATGATCCGAATTTACAGTCCCCTGTTCTCATATAGTACTGGCATTGAGGTTCGCCAGGTCTCTCAGGAAATGACTGTTGATTCTGGTTACTGCTTGAAGGATCAGCCGAAGAGGGGAACGAGGGATAAGGTCTTGCAAGTGCAGGAGTTGATGAAGATAATGGTGTTACTCCATATAGAGGAGTTGGTCCAACTGCAGGTTGAGCACCAGGAGATAGTACAGGGCTGAGAGGTGCCTGCACAAAGTATGCCAATGGCATAAAAAAAAAGGTACATACTTTTGGCATATCTCAATCTCAACATGTAGTTTATAGCATACCGAATAAGGATTCCAACTCTGAATAGGAACAACCCCTGGGGGAAGTAGCAGAGGACCATAAGTTCCTTGCACATAAGAACTAGGTATTAGCGGAGGCCTAGGAACTCTCAAGCTGGTGGATGCACCCCCATACTGGTCAGGCGTAGGAAGCGAAGGAGACTGCACCGGTGGATAAAACTGAGGTGCAGACGCTGGCATTGAGGTGCCAGCTGGTTGAGGATGATGGAATTTACAAGTTAGACCAAATTTGCAGTGCCCCGTTTTCAAATAATAGGAGCATTCTTTCTCACCCTGATGAATACATAAACTGGTGATTCGATTGTACTATACTCAAGATTCCACAACATATTGATATTAGAGTGTGTGCGCGTGTGTGTGTGTGCGCGCGCGTGCATGGGATAAAGAAAAAAGGAAGTCAAACCGGTCGTAACGGGTATCCATAAATATTTGGTGGAGCTTGGCTCAAGGATCCACCTCCATCTTTTGGATGGTGAAATTTGCAGGACGCGCCAAATTTACACGTCCCAGTTTTCAAATAATACTGCACATTAAGTAACAAACACAATAAATATGAAAGGAATATAATGATTCCACAGTATACAAGCCAGATAACAACAATTCTAAGCAGATTCCCCAGGAATCTACATTGTGAAGTTATCAACCATAACAAGCCCATTTAAGGTGCTACAATCCATAATTACAGAACTGCATACCTGACATGCAGGTTCCCCTGGTCGCTCCGGGTACTCCCCTGTAGCTCTTACAGCTTCTGCAACCTATGAAGCATTAATCCCAGTTTACATTTAGAAACCCAATTCTCAAACTTTAATGTTCCACTTACTAGTTAATCCAAAGGAATGATAACGATTAATCTTTGAAACACAAACTTCTGCTATTTGGCAGTGAGTAAAACAAAAAAATAACCACCACTTCATCGAGCCAATTACACAAAAAAATCTTTCTCAGCCCAGATGAATTTTCATTCTCTAAAACCCAAAACAAAACAAGACAAATAAACAAACAAAAAGGCACATAACACATTAAATTCCAATCTTTACTTCCTTTCTCTATCCTCAGATTCCACAGCAACCAAAAAAACACCGACTTTCTGACAAAATTTCTCACAGAATCAGAGCACAACATTCCAATTCTAGACAATTAAGCTAGATAACATAATTCATTGCATCAATAACACCTACAACTTAAAAATTGAGTTCCACAAACACAATATCGAAAACCCACATTTAAAAACACCTCCAATTCTGCACAAATAAGCTAGATAACATAATCCATTGCAGCAATAACACCTAAAAAACTTCGAAATTAAGTTCACTAACACGCACAATATCGAAAACCCACATCAAAAAAACACAAAAAGAGCATAAATTTACAACAAAAAGAGCTCAGTTTTACCGCGGCGCGATCATGAGGGTGATTGTAACGGCACCTACTACCATATCCACAGAACCCAGTTCTCATATAGTACACACAATTGGGTACCCCCTGTCTCTCCGGGTACGATTCACTACCCCTCAACCCCAAGTGCCACATCGACTCTACAAATTTCACACACAAACAAAACCTCAAATTAGTATCAATTATCACAAAACCCTAACCACATTGCAAAAACCCTAGAAGTCCCAAATTCCAAAAAAAAAACAAAATTATGAAACGAAATTCGAATTCAAAAAGCGAATGAGGAAGTACCTTCGAGTCCAGTCTCGGTACCAGAAGGGGTCCACTCGGGCTGCTGCTGTTGTTGACCCGATTGGGGCCCATTTCTCGCCGAGTTTCGCCCATACAATTCCATTTCGAAACGGGTTTCGTTTCGTTTCTTTTTTTTTTTTTTGGGGGGTGGTTTTTGCGTTTCTTGTTTCTTGTTTTGGTTTTGGGCTCTGTACAACGTTTTAACGAAACGTGTGTTGTTGTAGTTTTTGTTTTGGGTTGTACGAGGAATTCAGTTCTACAATGGTACTATAATGTTGCGGGAGGAACAGAGAGCTCGATCTCTAACTAGAAAAACGCGTATTGAAGAAGCAGAAGAGAGATTAGTAAGAGTTTTTATTTCTTCTAGGTTTCACTGTAACGGAGCTCTCTCTCTCTCTCTTCTCTCTTCTCTCTTCTCTCTCTGAGTGTCTTAAAACTGTACGGTCTGGTTTTTGTGCTTTTTAAGCTTTTTGTGTCCGTGTGTCACTTTTTTTAAGATTTTTTATTTATTTTTTTTGCATTTTTTTATTATGTTTGTTAAATATAAAATATCTTCCTCCAATATTCACCTAGGTAGGAATATTAGGAAGAAAGTTTGTCAAAAATGACAGATACTTTCATTTTTATATTATCATATAGAATTTTTTATATATATAATTCAACATTAGTTGAAAGGAAGAATTTAAATCCTGATTTATTCGTTGGAAACATTCAAAATGATCAATTAAGTTATAATATTGCTAATATTATTATACAAATTTTACATACATATCAAAATAACATTGTATATGTATAATATTTTTTGTTATTTATATTTCTCCGTTGTGGTACTTATCGAATTATGAAAAACAAAAAATTGTATACATGATGGATAAAAAATCATAAAAATACCATCTCACTTAAATATATATATATATGTTTTTTTCAAAGTGCAGATATATTGTCAATTTATTTTGTTGTTTTAGATATATTTTCAATTTTACTTTTGTTAATTGTCAAGTGTTCAAATGCATGAATTGAAGTGCATTTAATAGCTTATTATTTAATGATTTATTTTTATAAAAATAATATGTATAATTTGAAAAACATTTAATATTTTATTCTGGAAATCCTTTTTTATTGTTTAGGCACGTGTGAGTGTGTTAGTTTTCGTACCCGCCAAAAGGGAGCGAACACTGACCTAGGAAAGGGCAAAAATTGTTTAAAAAGCAAAATTGGGTTTATAGAATAAATAGATGACCGACACTGTACTAAAATTACGAGAATGTCCTTGTCTCACCAACACGTGCGGTGGGATTGGTAGTTTTTACTTTTGGGTACGAAACAAACAAGAAGTGGGGTTTGGTGTTAAACAGAGTTGTGATGGTTAAAGTGGGACAAATGTGTCATTTTGGGGGAGGGTGCTGAGCAGAAAAAGCAAAAAATGCTTCTATTATTGGTCTGTCTTTATTGACAATGAGGGACTTGGTGGTAGTCAATGGCATATTCATTGTGGGCATATTTATTATGGAAAAATTTAAAAAAAAAAATACAAACAACGCTACTAAAACAGCGTTCCCAAATGGCCCTTTTAGCACTACAAAACTTTTCACATTTTTTTGCCACAATTATAATGGAGTGAAGTGTGATTGGTGAAAAAAAATAGTGGATTTATGTGTAACCGTATAAGTGATAATTAATTATTTACAATCTGTCACATCTGAGTTGTGACAAAAAAATTTATGAAATAATTCGTTGTTCTGGAACTGTTTCACTAGGTTAGTCTATACTAATTTAAAACATAAAGACTTTATAGACATTTTTCTCATCTTCACAGAGAGAGAGGGCCAGAAATTTTTTGCACTAAGTTGTGAGATGAAGTGCCTGTCTTTTCATGTCTTATGTGGCGTGGAGGTTTAATAGTTAGCAAGCAACAAGTGCATGATTGAACCATGAAGATGCTAAGCTTTTTTTTTTCTTGATATTTATGTGTAATAAGTGGGGTATGATTATGGCTTTGAGTGGAAGGTACAAAGTTTATGTATTCAATTGCACAATTATGATTCCATCAACATTGATTTAGATTTTTCTAGAGATGGGAAAAAAAGACATTGATTAAGATTTAATCATGTTGGATTGAGACTATTTAAACTTTTTGTGTGAAGTTCTTAATTAAAACCCCCGTCAATTCATTATTAGATGAATGGTTTAAATTTTACCACATTTATCAATATTTAAACAAACATTAATTAGCACTACTTTTATATCCTTATTAAGATATTGATGATCATTTAAATATGAATTTTGAGGAATTTAAGAAGTACATAATGGAATTATCCTAACATATTATCATGGGCTAAGCAGGATATATCTTGGTCTTTGCCATGGTACCATGACTCTATGACAAATACTTTTCAAACTTCATTTTCAGCATGCTGATTGCTGACTGTTTTGCATTGAATACTACAGAATTTTAATTCGAGAGGGACAAAAAAAAATCATAAATCTTTTGTCACCACCTTTCTATCATTGTTGCAAGTTGGATAATACTATCCCATTCAAAAGTTATGACATGTTGAGGCCTAGGCACTTGGCAAGTAATTTTTTCTGTACAATAATGACAGTACATAATGTTTTTGGAAGGAAACCCCAGTGCTTGACCAGCTTGGTCCTTATTATATCTGCTCTTAACTGTAGAGGAAGCTGCCAAGGTACGTAGCAACAAAAGAAAAGAGTAAGTGATTATTCTTGAAAGTTGAATAGAATAATATCATATATACCTCAAAATAATCTCACTTAAGGAAAGTCGTACAGTAGTGACCAAATCATGTATTCAAAATTATAGAAAAGACACCAAGAATTTAGTAGTTCAACTTATTAACACTTTTTAATATTTTTAATTGAAATATTCAAAGTTGAAATCCGACATTTTCAATTATCGAATTATATATTATAGAGGAGATGAGCTGTTAAAGCAGTACTAATGAGAAATGAAAGCAACAAGGTATTATTAGTGGGCTAACCTTTTTTTTTTTTTTTTTTTATGAACGTGGGCTAACCTATTATTTTTTAAAAGTAATTGCCCTTTTAATATTTTGATTTGTATATTAATTTAGCAATGAGCCAAACAAATATTTATAAAATATTGAAACCCAGCACGCAGACATGGGTACCAAAGACCTTTTCTACTTTCTTTCTTTATTTAATTTTCTTTTTCTTTATAGCTCTTTTTTATTCAGGCCAAAGTTGTCGAGGGCTTTTGGTCCATACCCAATTGGAAGATGCCACGTAGGGAATCACAAGTCAGCAATTTTGGAAACTTTTAGCGGTTTTGGGACAGAAGAAAAGTATATGTATTACGGCGGCTGGCATTTCCAAATCTCATTCTTCTAGTGGTAGTGACATCATTTAGCAACATAGACGGCTCCTAATCTTAATCACAAAATTAAAGTGACAAAAACCCATGCCTATATGGGGTACATTAAAGAATTTTTATGATGGACCAACACCAGCCTCAACTCTAAAGCCACCAACTTCACAATATTACTTTCTCAAACAAAAAAAAAATTCACAATATTAAATGCACTAAAAAATAAAAAAACTGAAAAACTTCACAATATTCTTTTTTTTTTTTTGGTAACAAAACTTCACAATATTCATCCACCACATAAAGAGTTCAGAAGATATTCCCATTAAAGGATACGTACACTATATTCAACTTTTGCAAGACACTTGTGGGGTAGTTGTATTATTCGGTTCTCTCAAAGGAAAATATTTTGGTTTGAATCTTCCCTTTGATCATTGAATATTCCAAGGTCATATATTTTATCCCATCTTTTTTCACAACTATTTTATGTGATTAACTGTTTGTCACATTCATATAAATTCATTACTTTTTCTCAACTACTCACAGTTAAGGTTGACCAACTAGCTCTATAAACTAATCAACTTGCCTGAACCATCCAGGCCAACCCAAAAATTAGCCTACTCGACGCCGGTAAAAATCATAAGTGGGTCTCCACCTCCAACAACTGATACTTGCAGGCTGGTTGGCGGGTATTCTCATGAAAATTCAATTTCAACCGACCCGACTGATATTCACATCGAAATCTCATCTATCTCTACAAGTATGAGCAATTTTCCAGTTAGTTTTGGCAAAATCTAATGAGATCCGACAAGATCTCGTCGAGACCCAACAAGTTAGGCCAGCCCGACTTCAACCGAAGACTAACTGCTACCCGAGTAAGTCTACTTGAATCGACTCCTCGTATCGGTCAACACCAAGTCCAGATCTTGGAGACCCAAGTGATCGAGTTGATTCCGACCCTTCCGGATTGGACAAAAACCCAACTCGGCCTAACCCATGAACAATCCTACTCACAATTTGCCATATTAGAGTTGATTGCATTTTTTTATTTTTCCTTAATTCGTTAGTTGAGAAATAAGATTTGAATTCGATATATTTATTAATACTAAAAAAATACCAATTGAGGTATAACTCTTGACAGCCTCATTACACTTTAATGGATTGTTAATTGTGTATTTTGCTATCACCATATCAAAGATATAAAGATTCGTGGAGGTTGAGGAAGGGGGGCCTCGCCACACTTTTAAGTTTTAAGGTTCAAAGCAACAAAAGAAATCAGAAGCAATAAACATGTGATTATTAATGGTTCTGTTGATTTGATTATTACCTCGTGGACTAGCACTGAAAGCTCTGTATAAATCTTATCAAGCAATTTTGGCATATGCCCAGTTGCCCACTCAAGCAACAAAAGGAAAAAGAAAATTTCCATGTTCTCAAATTATATGCAATAATTATCATGGGGTTAACTTAAGATGATATCAAGATACAACAACTTTCTGAAGGGACCCTCCTATATATGTGACATCAAATGACAGTCCATTTATTGAAAAGAAAAAGGCTTATTGAGTGACGTGGGTTGTCGTAATGGTAAGCCACCTTTTTCTTTTTCTTTTTTATTAACAAAACGACTTTTGAGATTTTTTTAATAATAAATAAATAAACAATGGATGTAAAAAAATATAAGCAAAAAGTGCGATAAATAAATTAGGGATTTATGCAGCAACTTAATTTGGTCATAGTTTCAAAGGTGATTTGTTTATTTTTACTAAAATTTCAGTATGTTTCTATTAACAAATAGAGCTTCATCTTGGATTCTTAATTGATATAAATTGTTGAAATTCTTATTCATTTGTGAGTTGTTAAAAGTTAAAACCTACTTTGGACAAAATATATTTATTGCGGTTATTGTTGAAGACTTGAAGTATGCTTGTTTGGGTGAGTCAATGGAATTGAACGAATTCTTTTTTTAATATCTTTCTATTTCCTATGTTTGAGAGTTTTAATTGAGGTAATGTAAAGTTTATTTCTTTGTTTGGAAGTTTAAGTGAGAGAGTATGAAATGGGTAGAAGGGAACATTCATTCATCTCTATTCCTTCAAAACATTAAATTTTTATTCCCCAAAATTGAGAAGAATTGGAGGAAATGAAATTATATTTAAATAATTTTTTACCAAAATTCCCAAAATACCTCTATATATTTAGCAACTTAAAAAAAAAAAAAAATAGGGGTCTAATAGTAATATTGTCATAAAATGATTTCATTCATTTCCTTTTATGTTACTCCCAAATAAGGTTACTTACATTTCATTTATTTTAAAACATCCAAACAATATTACTTAATTCCATTACATTTCATTCTTTTCAATTCATTTTCTTTACTTAAATACATTTCATTCCATTCCATTTTTTTTTCTTTACTTAAATACATTTTGTTAGACCGTGAATTGTGTCATTCCACCTCAAAAGCAATTGGTGATAAGGAAGACACAATCAAATCTTTTATAACTTTCAACATCGCACTACGTGGGCATGTTTTTAGAGTGGTTGTAGGAAGTCAAATTGTGGTCCCCCTAGCAATCTCTCCATCACAATGACACTTTAGTGACTCGAACTCAAGACCTTAACTCTAATACCATTTGTCGGACCGTGAGTTGTGTCATTTCACCTCAAAACTAATTGGTAATGAGGAAGACACATTCAAATCTTTTATGGCCTTTAACATCACACCACGTGAACCTGTTTTTAGAATGGTTGTAAAGAGTCAAATTGTAGTTCCCCCAACACACTTCATTCCATTCCATTCATTTTTATTTTTATTTTTTTTTATGATCATTCTATTCAATTTTTTTATGAACTCCCAAACAAAGACTTAAAGTAGTGAAAATTTATGGTAATCAAGAAATTGTGCTCTTCATGCTTTTGTTGCATCTTTCTATTATAAATGTCATTATTGTTGTAAACATATTGTTTAAGTGACGCAAATTTTAATTTTAATAGATTCCGTTGTTTTTCTTTATCGTTGGAGGGTTTTTTTTTTGTCCCCACACAAAACGTCAACATCTTGCTTATGGGTTGTTTGGTGTTTTTATTTTTATTTTATGGTGGTGATGTTGTGCTATAAATTATAGTTGTCTATTTAGTTTGCATAAAGAGACGTTGTATGTCATAAAAAATTAAAAAAAGAAAAAGAAAAAAAGAGACGTTGTATGTTGTTAATTACTGGTCATCCTAAAACAATTGTTTGACTTTTTATGTATATGATGCACTTGACACTGTGATGCTTACAAAAGAAAAACAAAACAAAACCCAAGACATGGTGTTTATAATTAAATGATTTGGTATTAAGAAAATGCTAAAATAGTTATAAGGTTTAGTTTGAGTCCTCTCTCTCTATAATAAGGGGAAATACAAACTAAATCTCAAAGATTTGTTTTTTAAAAAAAGAAAATTAATAACAATTCAGCAATTACAAAGTTAAGAAAAATTTGAACCATGGTTCTCCGAATATATGAGAGCAAACTATGCTATTAAGTTAGACGAATCGAAGTCAGCAAAAGACTGTACCTCTTGGATAGGTGTTGAAATCAAGACAAATCTCTAGTTTGCTTGTAGGCTAGCCTAGCCCAAGCGTTTGCACTCTTTATTAGCTTTCCGTTATTTACATGTGTTTGACTTTGATCTTCCTTACCATTTGAAGAAGAACGTACAGCAATCAACAATAGATTTTAGAATTAGTTTAACATCCTCAGGCGTCTTCATAAGCATAACAACTAGTATAAGGTGTTCAATTCAACTTCAAAACTAGTAAACCTCGTACTCTGGCAGTGTTGGAAAGATGCTAGCCATCCCTAAGAAAATATGACTAAATAAACAAGTTTTGATTCAATAATATAAACCCTAAAAATTAACAATAACACAAATAAATAGATAGAGTTAGAAAGATCTCACAAACTATAGAATCACGCAAATTACATATGTTTTAATCATAATAATATTTTAAACTTCTTAAAACTTTGGTAATAGAATCATATATAGAGTAATATAATAGTACAAGTAAATATGCATTTGATGCTCTAATATTTTTTAAATAAATAAATTATATACAGATATTAAGAAAAATATGTGTGCATCACATATGTGCTACCCATAAATTATTGATAGTAAAAAAAAAAAATAAGTATAGAACATGGATGTGGTGCGGGTTTTCCGGTTAAGGACACTAATTCAAATGAGTTTGACAGTCCAGCTTAAGACTTGGCATTGGTCCAAAAGATTAAAAGAGTGACCAACACCCATGAATGTCTTTTTAAACTCAGAAGGAAAATCAACTCAAATCCCAAATTATAGAAAAATCATGCACAACAAGATTATCAAAACTAACATTGTTGTGGCACAAATAACCATCCAACATGAGTCATGAAACATCACTTCCTCGTTCCTCTCATTCCCAACTTTCCTTCGATTTTAATATTTTATCATTTTTTTTTCTTCAAAAATGCTTTTATTTTTATTTCTTAATTTCTTTAGGTCCAGGCCTAGAACCCGTATCCGGTCCACTACTCCATTTGTTTTTTCAGATCATATCCACCACACCAAACTATAAACAAAGGGACAGGCTCCCCTCCCGTTTATAACTCTCTCGTTTTCTCTAGGGCTGTGCACGGTTCGGTTGGTGCGGTTTTTGGGCAAATTTTCTACCACACCGTAGAGATCGGTTACCTCTCCACTACCTCCGTTCATCATCACTAAAGATCGGTTCTTTGGCGTCCATCAGTGCAGCTCGGTTTAGTCGGTTATTCTAAGACATACCCACATATCAAAACTCATGTAACCACAGTGACAAATCAAAACCCATATACTCACAGATCGAAACCCACACTACAACCATAGATCAAAAACCCAAAGCCGAAGAAATCAAAAGTTGAAAACCATAAGGAAGAAAGTAAGCTAAATACCTTAACAATCTATACCCAGTTACCCACAATGAAAAAGAAATGCTTTAGGTTCATCCAAAGTCTCAATGGCATCCAAGATTCAAGTGGTGGTGGCGGCTAGAGTTTGGGTTTGGAAGAGAGAGTTAACTGTGAAAAGATAAGAGTGTTTACTGCAAAAAAGGGAGCTGTGAAAATGTTTGACGTGTGGGGGTTTTGTCTCTGAACTAATGACCTAAAGACTAAAGCCCAAGCCCAACATTCATGTAGAAGAAATTTAAGCAATAGCTCGTAAGGACCAAACTTACAATTAAAAAAAAAAAAAAAAAAGCCCATGTAGCAAAGTAATAAGTCAACCTATTAACACCAAAACCCTAGCCTCCAGAGTCCACATACTCCACACCCTTATTCACCTCTTTGCTATTTTGTTCAATTAAGAGGATTCGGTGTGGTTCTTTCTTGGACATTTTGTGGTTTTTGGGGGTATTTTGGTAATTATGGGTGTATATTGGTCATTCTAGTGATTTCAAGTGTATTTTTTTGTCAAAAAAAATTATTTCACTCATGAGAATTACCAAAATATCAAAAAGCCTATAAATACACCAAAACATATAAAATGACCTCTTTAGAACTGCCAAAATGAGTAAAACGCACCGCAAATGTCCAAAATATCCTAAAACCCTAAGAAATGACTAACCCCCCCCCCCAAAAAAACCACGACAACACTATTGAAATCTCAAAAATAAGCAAAATACCCTCGAAACCTCTGAAAATGACCAAAATACCCCTAAACTAAGTCAAAATACACTCGATTTTCTAGATTTTGTGGGTATTTTGTACGGTCTTGAGTTTTTTGCTCATTCTAGAGTATTTTAGGGCATTTTGCTCATTTTAGCAATGTCGAGCAGTATTTTTTAATCATTTTAGACGTCTGGGCCATTTTGGTCATTTATGAAGTATCGAGATTTGACTGCTTATTCTAGCCGTTTCAGGGGTATTTTGATCAATTTAGAGGTTTTGAGATTATTTTAGTCGTTTTAGAGATTTTGAGGGGTTTTTTTTTGGACATTTTGTGATTTTGGAGTATTTTGGTAGTTTTGGTGATTTTGGGGGTGTAATGGTCATTCTAGTAATTTCATGGGAATTTTTTTGTCAAAAAAAATTATTTAACTAGTGATAATTACCAAAATATCAAAAAACCTTTAAATACATCAAAACCTCTAAAATGACTAAAACGCATCACAAATGGCCAAAATATCTCAAAACACTAGAAAATGACCAAAACACACCCAAAACAACCACAATAGCCCAAGAACATTTAAAATGACCAAATTACCATTGAAATCTAAAAAATAAGCAAAATACCCTCGAAATCTCTAAAAATGACCAAAATACCCCAAAAATAAGCCAAAATACACTCGATTTTCTAGATTTTGGGGGTATTTTGTACGGTTTCGAGTTGTTTTGCTTATTCTAGATTATTTTTATAGAATTTTGCTCATTTTAGGAATGTCGAGGTGTACTTTTTAATCATTTTAGACATTTGAGGTATTTTGGTCATTTACGAAGTATCGAGATTTGATTGCTTATTCTAGCCGTTTCAGGGGTATTTTGATCAATTTAGAGGTTTTGAGATTATTTTAGTCGTTTTAGAGATTTTGAGGTTGTTTTGGTCAATTAATAGATTTCTAGGGGTTTTTTTTGGACATTTTGTTGCTTTGGGGGTATTTTGGCATTTTTGGTGATTTTGGGGGTGTATTGGCCATTCTAGTGATTTCATAGGAATTTTTTTTTTCAAAAAAAAAATATTTTAGCAGTGAGAATTATAAAAAAAACGTAAAAATACATCAAAACCTCTAAAAAGACCCCTTTAGAATTGCCAAAATGACTAAAATGCATCTCAAATGTCCAAAAATATCTCAAAACCCTAGAAAATTACCAAAACACCCCCAAAACGACCACAATACACTCGAGAACATTTAAAATGTGCAAAATACCCCAAAATTTTGCGAAAATACACCCGATTTTTTAAATTTTGAGGGTATTTTGGAAGTTTTGGTGATTTCAGAAGTATATTGGTCATTCTAGTGATTTCAAGGGTATTTTTAAAAAAAAAAATTTATTTTACCCGTTCGAATTACCAAAATATTAAGAAACATATAAATATACCAAAATCTCTAAAATGACACCCTTAGAACTGCCAAAATGACTAAAATGCACCTCGAATGTCGAAAATATCCCAAAACCCTAGAAAATGACGAAAACGCCCCCAAAACAACCACAATACCCCCGAGAACATTTAAAATGACCAAAATAACATTGGAACCTCAAAAACAAGTAAAATACCCTCGAAACCTCTAGAAATGACTAAAATACCCCTAAACTGATATGAACTTCACCAACAATTGAGATGAAACCCGATAACAATTATGGTTTGGAACCCCAAGATCGTGTAGACAAGATTTGTTTAGCCTTGACCCGTCACCTAACCAGATGAAAACCAAGACTACGATAGAATTGAAACGCCACACCAAGAATTCCTAAGAATCTCTCAAGAATCAAAGGTGATAAGTTTGGGTTGTTTGAACACCACAAGATTAACTTGATAAGTTCAAGAGTTCTTTTAAGAACCAAGAGGATCACAACACTCACAAGGAGAATGATTTTTCTGAAATACCAATCTGTCCATTTTAAAATTCGTACTACCAGATATATACTTGGAACAACCCTCCAAGAATAGGTAAAAATCATAATTACTACTTCAAAAACAACACAAAAATTAATCTAATCAAGTTCCCACATTTTTTAGTTTTTCTAGGACTTCTAAAGGCAGTCAAAAATAGCTAAATGACTAGAATTAACATGCCCAGCCAATACCAAGACATTTTCCCATTTAATATCCTTGGAACTTAACAAATTCACACCCTTTTATGGTCAGACCATGCTGGTTGAGAATTTTCATGCATTAGCCTCTTCAATTGCTTTGATGACATGGACTAAGTCTTGATTATTATTTGAGCCCATCTTGGTCTTTTTAGAATCAGCCCAATTCTCTTGGACTAGCCCATTTAGTGCTTCCTTGAAACGTTTGGCTCTAAGTCTTGTAATTGGGCCACTAGAAAATGACAAAGGGTCTTGTGCAAATTCAGCTCCATTTCCACTTGTATGATCAGCATGTCCAGCTCCTTGGTGTGCATCATAAACTAAGCAAAAATACACTCGATTTTTTAGATTTTGGGGGTATTTTTGTCTGTTTCAAGTTGTTTTGCTTATTTAGAGGATGTTAGGGCATTTTGCACATATTAGCAATGTCGAGGGGTATTGTTTAATCATTTTAGATGTTTAGGGCATTTTGGTCATTTACGAGATCTAGAGATTTGGCTTCTCATTTTTGCCGTTTCAGGGGTATTTTGGTCATTTTGGAGGTTTTAAGGTTATTTTAGTCGTTTTAGAGATTTTGAGGCTATTTTGGTCAATTAAGAGGATTCGGTGCGGTTTTTTTTTGTATCTTTTGTGGTATTTAGAGTAGTTTGGTAATTTTCGGTGTATATTGGCCATTCTAATGATTTCAAGTTTATTTTTTTGTAAAAAAATTTATTTTACCCATGAGAATTACCAAAATATCAAAAAGCCTATAAATACACTAAAACATCTAAAATGACCCCTTTAGATCTGCCAAAATGTCTAAAACGCACCGCAAATGTCCAAAATATCCCAAAACCCCCCGAAAACGAGGACAACACCATTGAAACCTCAAAATTAAGCAAAATACCCTCGAAACCTCTGAAAATGACCAAAATACCCCTAAACTATGCCAAAATTCCCACAAGTTTTTTCATTTTGGGGGCATTTTCAACGGTTTCAAGTTGTTTTCCTCATTCTAGAGGATTTTCGGGCATTTAGCTCATTTATGAGATATCGAGATTTGACTGCTCATTCTAGATGTTTTAGGGGTATTTTGGTCATTTTAGAGGTTTTGGGGTTAATTTAGTCGTTCTAGAGATTTTGAGATTATTTTAGTCAGTTAAGATGTTTCGGAGGGGTTTTTTTTTTTTGACATTTTGAGGTTTTGGGGGTATTTTGGTAGTTTTGTTAATTTTGGGAGTATATTAGCCATTCTAGTGATCTCAAGGGTATTTTTTTCTTTAAAAAAAATTATTTTATCCGTGAGAAATACCAAAATATCAAGAAACCCATAAATACATCAAAATCTCTAAAGTGACACCCTTAGAACTGCCAAAATGACTAAAATGCACCTCGGATGTAGAAAATATTCTAAAACTCTAGAAAATGACCGAAACGCCCCCAAAACGACCACAATACCCCTGAGAACATTTAAAATGACCAAAACACAATTGAAACCTCAAAAATAAGTAAAAGACCCTCGAAACCTCTAGAAATGTCAAAAATACCCCTAAACTAAGCGAAAGTACACTCAATTTTTTAGAATTTAGGGTATTTTAGTCTGTTTCAAGTTGTTTTGCTCATTTAGAGGATGTTAGGGCATTTTGCTCATATTAGCAATGTCGAGGTGTATTTTTTAATCATTTTAGATGTTTGGGGTATTTTGGCCATTTACGAGGTCTCGAGATTTGGCTACTCATTTTTGCCGTTTTAGGGGTATTTTGGTCATTTTGGAGGTTTTAGGGTTATTTTAGTCGTTTTAGAGATTTTGAGGCTATTTTGGTCAATTAAGAGTATTCGGTGTGGTTTTGTTTTTTACATTTTTTGGTTTTTAGGGTAGTTTGGTAATTTTGGGTGTATATTGGCCATTCTAGTGATTTCAAGTATATTTTTTTGTGAAAACAATTTATTTTACCCGTGAGAATTACCAAATTATCAAAAAGCCTATAAATACACCAAAACATCTAAAATGACCCCCTTAGAACTGCCAAAATAACTAAAATGCACCTCGGATGTAGAAAATAATCTAAAACCCTAGAAAATGATAGAAACGCCCCCAAAACGACCACAATACCGTCGAGAACATTTAAAATGACCAAAATGCCATTGAAGCCTAAAAAATAAGTAAAATACCCTCGAAACCTCTAGAAATGACTAAAATACCCCTAAACTAAGCGAAAATACACTTGATTTTTTAGATTTTGGGGTATTTTAGTCTGTTTCAAATTTTACTGCTCATTTAGACGATTTTAGGGCATTTTAGTCATATTAGCAATGTCGAGGGGTATTTTTAATCATTTTAGATGTTTGGGCATTTTGGTCATTTACGAGGTCTCGAGATTTGACTGCTCATTTTTGCCGTTTCGGTGGTATTTTGGTCATTTTATAGGTTTTGGGTTTATTTTAGTCGTTTTAGAGATTTTGAGGCTATTTTGGTCAATTAAGAGGATTCGGTGTGGTTCTTTTTTGGACATTTTGTGGTTTTTGGGGTTATTTTGGTAATTTTGGGTGTATGTTGGCCATTCCAGTGATTTCAAGCGTATATTTTTGTCAAAAAAAATTATTTCACCCATGAGAATTACCAAAATATCAAAAAACCTATAAATACACCAAAACATTTAAAATGACCCCCTTAGAACTGCCAAAATGACTAAAACGCACCGTAAATGTCCAAAATATCCCAAAACCCTAAAAAATGACCAAAACCACTCCAAAACGATGACAATACCATTGAAACCTCAAAAATAAGCAAAATACCATCGAAACCTTTGAAAATGACTAAAATACCCCTAAACTAAGCCAAAATACACTCGATTCTCTAGATTTTGGGGGTATTTTGTACTGTTTCGAGTTGTTTTGCTCATTCTAGAGTATTTTAGGGCATTTTGCACATTTTAGCACTGTCGAGATGTATTTTTTAATCATTTTAGACGTTTGGGGCATTTTGGTCCCTTTCGAAGTATCGAGATTTGACTGCTTATTCTAGCTGATTCAAGGATATTTTGATCAATTTAGAGTTTTTGAGATTATTTCAGTCGTTTTAGAGATTTTGAGGTTGTTTTGGTCAATTAAGAGATTTCGAGGGGTTTTTTTTGGAAATTTTGTGGTTTTGGTGGTATTTTGGTAGTTTTGGTGATTTTGGGGGTGTATTGGTCATTCTAGTGATTTGATAGGAATTTTTTTGTAAAAAAAAAAAATTATTTTACCAGTGATAATTACCAAAATATCAAAAAACCTTTAAATACACTAATACCTCTAAAATGACCCCTTTAGAATTGCGAAAATGACTAAAACACACAACAAAACGGCCACAATACCACCGAGAACATTTAAAATGACCAAAATACGAATGAAACCTCAAAAATAAGCAAAATACGCTCGAAACCTCTGAAAATGACCAAAATACTTCTAAACTAAGCCAAAATTCCCTCGTGTTTTTAGATTTTGTGGGCATTTTCCACGGTTTCAAGTTGTTTTCCACATTCTAGAGGATTTTGGGGCATTTTGCTCATTTACAAGTTATCGAGATTTAACTGCGCATTCTAACCGTTTCGCGAGTATTTTGGTCATTTTAGAAGTTTTGCGGTCATCTTAGACGTTTTAAAGATTTTTACGTTGTTTTGGTCAATTAAGAGATTTCGAGTGGTTTTTTTTGGATATTTTGTGGTTTTTGGGGTATTTTGGAAGTTATGGTGATTTTGGGGGTGTATTGGCCATTCTAGTGATTTCAAAGGAATTTTTTTGTCAAAAAAAAAATCATTTTGCTAGTGAGAATTACCAAAATATCAAAAAATATTTAAATGCACCAAAATCTCTAAAATGACCAATTTAAAATTGTCAAAATGACTAAAACGCACCACAAATGTTGAAAATATCTCAAAACACTAGAAAATTACCAAAACGCCCCCAAAACGACTACAAAACCCCCGAGAACATTTAAAATAACCAAAATACCAATGAAACCACAAAAATAAGCAAAATACCTTCGAAACCTCTGAAAATGACCAAAATACCCCTAAACTTAGCCAAAATGCCCTCGAGTTTTTAGATTTTGGGGGCATTTTCAACAGTTTCATGTTGTTTTCCTCATTCTAGAGGATTTTGGGGCATTTTGCTCATTTTCGAGGTATGGAGATTTGACTGCTCATTCTAGACGTTTCAGGGGTATTTTGGTCATTTTAGGGGTTTTGGGGTTATTTTAGTCGTTTTAGAGATTTTGAGGCTATTTTAGTCAATTAAGATGTTTCGGAGGGGTTTTTTATTGGACATTTTGAGGTTTTGGGGTTATTTTGATAGTTTTGGTAATTTTGGGAGTATATTAGCCATTCTAGTGATCTCAGGGGTATTTTTTTCACAAAAAAAAATTATTTTATACGTGAGAATTACCAACATATCAAGAAACCTATAAATACACCAAAACCTCTAAAATGACACCTTTAGAACTGCCAAAATGACTAAAATGCAACTCGGATGTAGAAAATATTCTAAAACTCTAGAAAATGACCGAAACGCCCCCAAAACGAACACAATACCCCCAAGAACATTTAAAATGACCAAAATACCATTGAAACATCAAAACTATGTAAAATACACTCGAAACCTCTAGAAATGTCTAAAATACCCCTAAACTAAGCGAAAGTACACTCGATTTTTTAGATTTGGGGGTATTTTGGTCTGTTTCAAATTTTTTTGCTCATTTAGAGGATGTTAGGCATTTTGCTCATTTTAGCAATGTCGAGGTGTATTTTTTAATCATTTTAGATGTTTGGGGCATTTTGGTCATTTACGAGGTCTCGAGATTTGGCTACTCATTTTTGTCGTTTCGGTGGTATTTTGGTCATTTTATAGGTTTTGGGGTAATTTTAGTCGTTTTAGAGATTTTGAGGCTATTTTGGTCAATTAAGAGGATTTGGAGTGGTTTTTTTTGGACATTTTGTGGTTTTTGGGGTATTTTGGTAATTTTAGGTGTATATTGGCCATTCTAGTGATTTCAAGCGTATTCTTTTGTCAAAAAAAAATTATTTCACCCTTGAAAATTACCAAAATATCAAAAAGCCTATAAATACACTAAAACATATAAAATGACCCCCTTAAAACTGCCAAAATGACTAAAACAAACCGCAAATGTCCAAAATATCCCAAAACCCGAAAAAATGACCAAAACCACCCCAAAACTATGACAATATCATTGAAACCTAAAAAATAAGCAAAATACCTTCGAAACCTCTGAAAATGACCAAAATAGCCCTAAACTAAGAAAAAAATACACTCGATTTTCAAGATTTTGAGGGTATTTTGTACGGTTTCGAGTTGTTTTGCTGATTCTAGACTATTTTAGGGCATTTTGCTCATTTTAGCAATGTCGAGATGTACTTTTTAATCATTTTAGACGTTTGGGGCATTTTGGTCATTTACGAAGTATGGAGATTTGGCTGTTTATTTTTGCCGATTCAGGGGTATTTTGATCAATTTAGAGGTTCTGAGATTATCTCAGTCGTTTTAGAGATTTTGAGGTTGTTTTGGTCAATTAAGAGATTTCGAGGAGTTTTTTTTTGACATTTTGTGGTTTTGGTGGTATTTTGGTTGTTTTTGTGATTTTGGGGGTGTATTGGTCATTCTAGTGATTTCATAGGAATTTTTTTGTAAAAAAAAAATTATTTTACCAGTGATAATTACCAAAATATCAAAAAACATTTAAATACACCATAACCTCTAAAATGACCCCTTTAGAATTGCGAAAATGACTAAAACGCACAACAAAACGGCCACAATACCACCAAGAACATTTGAAATGACCAAAATACGTATGAAACCTCAAAAATAAGCAACATACGCTCGAAACCTTTGAAAATGACCAAAATACTCCTAAACTAAGCCAAAATGCCCTCGTGTTTTTAGATTTTGTGGGCATTTTCCACGGTTTCAAGTTGTTTTACTCATTCTAGAGGATTTTGGGGCATATTGCTCATTTACGAGTTATCGAGATTTAACTGCTCATTCTAGCCGTTTCGCGAGTATTTTGGTCATTTTAGAGGTTTTGCGGTCATCTTAGACGTTTTAGAGATTTTTAGGTTGTTTTGGTCAATTAAGAGATTTCGAGGGGTTTTTTTTGGACATTTTATGGTTTTGGGGGTATTTTGTAAGTTATGGTGATTTTGTGGGTGTATTGGCCATTCTAGTGATTTCAAAGGAATTTTTTTGTCAAAAAAAAAATCATTTTGCCAGTAAGAATTACCAAAATATCAAAAATCATTTAAATACACCAAAATCTCTAAAATGACCAATTTAGAATTGCTAAAATGACTGAAACGCACCACAAATGTCGAAAATATCTCAAAACCCTAGAAAACGACCAAAATGCCCTCAAAACGACCACAAAACCTCCGAGAACGTTTAAAATAACCAAAATACCAATGAAACCTGAAGAATAAGCAAAATACCCTCGAAACCACTGAAAATGACCAAAATACCCCTAAACTAAGCAAAAATGCCCTCGAGTTTTTAGATTTTGGGGGCATTTTCAACGGTTTCATGTTGTTTTCCTCATTCTAGAGGATTTTAGGCATTTTACTCATTTACGAGATATCGAGATTTGACTGCTCATTCTAGACGTTTCAGGGGTATTTTGGTCATTCTAGAGGTTTTGGAGTTATTTTAGTCGTTTTAGAGATTTTGAGGCTATTTTAGTCAATTAAGGTGTTTCAGATTGGTTTTTTTTTTGGACATTTTGAGGTTTTGGGGGTATTTTGGTAGTTTTGGTAATTTTGGGAGTATATTAGCCATTCCAGTGATCTCAAGGTTATTTTTTTTGTCAAAAAAAAATTATTTTATCTGTGAGAATTACCAAAATATCAAGAAACCTATAAATACACAAAAACCTCTAAAATGACACCCTTAGAACTGCCAAAATAACTATAATGCACTTCGGATGTAGAAAATATTCTAAAACCCAAAAAAATGACCGAAACGCCCCCAAAACGACCACAATACTCCCGAGAACATTTAAAATGACCAAAATACTGTTGAAGCCTCAAAAATAAGTAAAATACCCTCGAAACCTCGAGAAATGAATAAAATACCCCTAAACTAAGCAAAAATACACTCGATTTTTTAGATTTTGGGGTATTTTAGTCTGTTTCAAATTTTTTTGCTCATTTAGAGGATGTTAAGGCATTTGGCCCATATTAGCAATGTCGAGGTGTATTTTTTAATCATTTTAGATGTTTGGGGCATTTTGGTCATTTACGAGGTCTCGAGATTTGGCTACTCATTTTTGCCGTTTTAGATGTATTTTGGTCATTATGGAGGTTTTAGGGTTATTTTAGTCGATTTACAGATTTTGAGGCTATTTTGGTCAATTAAGAGGATTCGGTGTGGTTTTTTTTCTACAATTTGTGGTTTTTGGGGTAGTTTGGTAATTTTGGGTGTATATTGGCCATTCTAGTGATTTCAAGTATATTTTTTTGTGAAAACAATTTATTTTACCCGTTTGAATTACCAAAATATCAAAAAGCTTATAAATACACCAAAACATCTAAAATGACCCCCTTAGAACTGCCAAAATAACTAAAATGCACCTCGGACGTAGAAAATACTCTAAAAGCCTAGAAAATCATAGAAACGCCCCCAAAACGACCACAATACCGCCGAGAACATTTAAAATGACCAAAATACCATTGAAGCCTCAAAAATAAGTAAAATACCCTCGAAACCTCAAGAAATGACTAAAATACCCCAAAACTAAGAGAAAATACACTCGATTTTTTAGATTTTGGGGTATTTTAGTCTGTTTCAAATTTTACTGCTCATTTAGACGATTTTAGGGCATTTTACTTATATTAGCAATGTCGAGGGGTATTTTTAATCATTTTAGATGTTTGGGCATTTTGGTCATTTACGAGGTCTTGAGATTTGACTGCTCATTTTTGCCGTTTCGGTGGTATTTTAGTCATTTTATAGGTTTTGGGGTTATTTTAGTCGTTTTAGAGATTTTGAGGCTATTTTGGTCAATTAAGAGGATTCGGTGTGGTTCCCTTTTGGACATTTTGTGGTTTTTGGGGTATTTTGGTAATTTTGGGTGTATATTGGCCATTCTAGTGATTTCAAGTGTATTTTTTTGTCAAAAAAACTTATTTCACTCATGAGAATTACCAAAATATTAAAAAGCCTATAAATACACCAAAACATATAAAATGACCCCCTTAGAACTGCCAAAATGACTAAAACGCACCGTAAATGTCCAAATTATCCCAAAACCCGAAAAAATGACCAAACCCACCCCAAAACGATGACAATACCATTGAAACCTCAATAATAAGCAAAATACCATCGAAACCTTTGAAAATGACCAAAATACCCCTAAACTAAGCCAAAATACACTCGATTCTCTAGATTTTTGGGCTATTTTCTACGGTTTTGAGTTTTTTTGCTCATTCTAAAGTATTTTAGGGCATTTTGCACATTTTAGCAATGTCGAGATGTATTTTTTAATCATTTTAGACGTTTAGGGCATTTTGGTCCTTTACGAAGTATCGAGATTTAATTGCTCATTCTAGCCGATTCAGGGGTATTTCGATCAATTTAGAGGTTTTGAGATTATTTCAGTCGTTTTAATGATTTTGAGGTTGTTTTGGTCAATTAAGAGATTTCGAGGGGTTTTTTTTGGACAATTTGTGGTTTTGGTGGTATTTTGGTAGTTTTGGGGGTGTCTTGGTCATTCTAGTGATTTGATAGGAATTTTTTTGTAAAAAAAAAATTATTTTACTAGTGATAATTACCAAAATATCAAAAAACCTTTAAATACACCAAAACCTCTAAAATGATCCCTTTAGAATTGCGAAAATGACTAAAACGCACAACAAAACGGCCACAATACCACCGAGAACATTTGAAATGACCAAAATATGAATGAAACCTCAAAAATAAGCAAAATACGCTCAAAACCTCTGAAAATGACCAAAATACTCCTAAACTAAGCCAAAATGCCCTCGCGTTTTTAGATTTTGTGGGCATTTTCCACGGTTTCAAGTTGTTTTCCTCATTCTAGAGGATTTTGGGGCAATTTTCTCATTTACGAGTTATCGAGATTTAACTGCTCATTCTAGCCGTTTCGCGACTATTTTGGTCATTTTAGAGGTTTTCCGGTTATCTTAGACGTTTTAGATATTTTTAGGTTGTTTTGGTCAATTAAGAGATTTCGAGTGGTTTTTTTTTTTGGATATTTTGTGGTTTTGGGTGTATTTTGGAAGTTATGGTGATTTTGGGGGTGTATTGGGCATTCTAGTGATTTCAAAGGAATTTTTTTGTCAAAAAAAAATCATTTTTCCAGGGAGAATTACCAAAATATCAAAAAAAATTTAAATACACCAAAATCTCTAAAATGACCAATTTAGAATTGCCAAAATGACTAAAACGCACTACAAATGTCGAAAATATCTCAAAACACTAGAAAATTACCAAAATGCCCCCAAAAAGACCACAAAACCCCCAAGAACGTTTAAAATAACCAAAATACCAATGAAACCTGAAAAATAAGCAAAATACCCTCGAAACCTCTCCAAATGACCAAAATACCCCTAAACTAAGCCAAAATGCCCTCGAGTTTTTAGATTTTGGGGGCATTTTCAACGGTTTCATGTTGTTTTCCTCATTCTAAACGATTTTGGGGCATTTTGCTCATTTTCGAGGTATGGAGATTTGACTGATCATTCTAGACGTTTCAAGGGTATTTTGGTCATTTTAGGGGTTTTGGGGTTATTTTAGTCGTTTTAGAGATTTTGAGGCTATTTTAGTCAATTAAGATATTTCGGAGGGGTTTTTTTTTGGACATTTTGAGGTTTTGGGGGTATTTTGGTAGTTTTGCTAATTTTGGGAGTATATTAGCCATTCCAGTGATCTCAAGGGTATTTTTTTCTCAAAAATAAAATATTTTATACGTGAGAATTACCAAAATATCAAGAAACTTATAAATACACCAAAACCTCTAAAATCACACCATTAGAACTGCCAAAATGACTAAAATGCACCTCGGATGTAGAAAATATTCTAAAACTCTAGAAAATGATCGAAATGCCCCCAAAACGAACACAATACCCCCGAGAACATTTAAAATGACCAAAATACCATTGAAACCTCAAAAATAAATAAAATACCCTCGAAACCTCTAGAAATGTCTAAAATACCCCTAAACTAAGCGAAAGTACGCTCAATTTTTTAGATTTTGGGGTATTTTAGTCTGTTTCAGGTTGTTTTGGTCATTTAGAGGATATTAAGGCATTTTGCTTATATTAGCAATGTCGAGGTGTATTTTTTAATCATTTTAGAAGTTTGGGGCATTTTGGTCATTTACTAGGTCTCGAGATTTGGCTACTCATTTTTGCCGTTTCAGAGGTATTTTGGTCATTTTGGAGGTTTTAGGGTTATTTTAGTCGTTTTAGAGATTTTGAGGCTATTTTGGTCAATTAAGAGGATTCAGTGTGGTTTTTTTTTTAGATTTTGTGGTTTATGGGGGTAGTTTGGTAATTTTGGGTGTATATTGGCCATTCTAGTGATGTAAAGTATATTTTTTGTGAAAAAAATTTATTTTACCCGTGAGAATTACCAAAATATCAGAAAGCCTATAAATACACCAAAACATCTAAAATAACCCCCTTAGAACTGCCAAAATAACTAAAATGCACCTAGGATGTAGAAAATATTCTAAAACCCTAGAAAATGATAGAAATGCCCCCAAAACGACCACAATACCGCTGAGAACATTTAAAATGACTAAAATGCCATTGAAGTCTAAAAAATAAGTAAAATACCCTCGAAACCTCTAGAAATGACTAAAATACCCCTAAACTAAGCGAAAATACACTCGATTTTTAGATTTTGAGGTATTTTAGTCTGTTTCAAATTTTTTTGCTCATATTAGCAATGTTGAGGTGTATTTTTTAATCATTTTAGATGTTTGGGGCATTTTGGTCATTTACGAAGTGTCGAGATTTGACTTCTTATTCTAACCGTTTCAGGGGTATTTTGATCAATTTAGAGGTTTTGAGATTATTTTAGTCGTTTTAGAGATTTTGAGGGGTTTTTTTTTTGACATTTTGTGGTTTTGGGGTATTTTGGTAGTTTTGGTGATTTTGGGGATGTATTGGTCATTCTAGTAATTTCAAGGGAATTTTTTTGTCAAAAAAAAAATTATTTAACCAGTGATAATTACCAAAATATCAAAAAACCTTTAAATACACCAAAACCTCTAAAATGACTAAAACGCATCACAAATGGCCAAAATATCTCAAAACCCAAGAAAATGACCAAAACACACCCAAAACAACCACAATACCCCAAGAACATTTAAAATGACCAAAATACCAATGAAACCTAAAAAATAAGCAAAATTCCCCCGAAATCTCTGAAAATGACCAAAATACCCCAAAAATAAGCCAAAATACACTCGATTTTCTATATTTTTGGGGTATTTTTTACGGTACTTACGAAGTATCGAGATTTGACTTCTTATTCTAGCCGTTTCAGGGGTATTTTGATCAATTTAGAGGTTTTGAAATTATTTTAGTCGTTTTAGAGATTTTGAGGTTGTTTTGGTCAATTAAGAGATTTCGAGGAGGTTTTTTTGGACATTTTATGGTTTATGGGGAATTTTGGTTTTTTGGGTGATTTTGGGGTTGTATTGCCCATTATAGTGATTTCATAGGAATTTTTTTGTCAAAATGACTAAAATGCATCACAAATGTCCAAAATATCTCAAAACCCCAGAAAATTACCAAAACGCCCCCAAAACCACCACGATACACTCGAGAGATCGACGCCATTTTTGTTGAGCTGAACTGAGCTACCAAGTTCAAAACCCTAAACCCGCAGAGATAAACCCTATCCAAACGGTATAGGTGCGTGTGAGTAGTAACAGTGAGACTGTGATAGTGAGGCAGAGTCGCTCAAGGGTTTTTTTTTTTTTTTTTGGGATGATCTGTGAGAACTCTCTTTCTAAGTACATGCTGTTTCTGAAACTCCAACTCAGAATCCGGGGCAAAATGGCCAAATACTACCAATTTTTAAAATATTTGGTAAAAAAATACTGTTTCGGAACTATATAGGAAAATACCACTTTTTATGGTACTCGAGTTCCTAGGAGTTTTGCCACCGTGGCACTGCTGAGGTGGAAATTGGGCAATTAAAAAAAATTATGTGGTACTCGAGCATGGCAAACTCGAGTACCATACAACACAATACTCGAGTATACCAGGCTCAAGTACCATTTTATAATAAAATGCTGTTTTTTTTTTTTTTCTAAGGTACTCGAGCTTAGTGAGCTCGAGTACCTTGTTATAACTTTTTTTTTTTTTTTTTGCGATTATTGACAAATAAACATAAACATAAAAATAAGTAGCTTATTTTTATGTTTTTATTTATTTAAATAGAAGCATTGTAAAATATAGAGATTTTAATTTCAAAATATGAATTTAATTTCTACAATTTCAAAATATGAATTTAATTTCAAAATGTAGAAACAGATTTTATCTATGCAGAAAAATAGATTCGATTATTGTGAAATTCAAACAAGAAAAAGCATTCAGATTTGGCTTTTAAATTTAGAAAACACAATTTCACTAGGTGTTTTATGAGAAAGCAGTGAACAATTTTTTAAATAGTGAATAAAAAATAATTTATGCAGAAAAGAGAGTGAACAATTTTTTAAATAATGCTAAACAGAAAATAATTTTATATAAAATGCTAGAAATAGTTTATGCAGAAAACAGTGAACAATATTTATGAGAAAACAATGAACAGTTTTCTGCATAAACTGTTTTTAGCATTGGCACGGTTATTGCATTTAAATGGTTTTTGTGTTTTTTTAAATATGTAACCATATGAATAATGGACAAACTCCATGAAAGAAAAATGAATGATTCGTATAAATCACCTAATGGTAAATGTCTCGAATAATTTGAATTTGTAAAAAAGTTCAAATTAGTTGAATGTAAAAATTCAGAAAAATCGATGGAAAATCAATGAACGTACCAAATCGTGAAGGTGTACATAAGATGTACAGATAGTCTAGACTTGTTGAGAAATTTGACTTCGTTGAAAGTACAAAATAATGAAAATTCAATGGAAAAGTATGTACGTTAGATGTACAGATCGTATGAATTTGTTTAAAAATTTGAATTCGTTGAATTTGTTAAAAAATTCAAGGAAAAATTGTGTACATTAGAGCATCCGTAGCAGATGGTGTAAAAATTATGCCATTTTACCACATCAAATGCCTACTTTATTATTTTACCACACCATTTTGCAACATCCCATTTATCAGATGGTCTATAATTCAATTCTATACATTAAAATAATATTACTACACATTAAAATAATATATTATTCCCTCCCCCCATTATCATCAACAACAGTAACATCAACAACAACCCACACCGCAGATCAACCGCCACAACCCACATCCACCGGCCACCCCCACAGATCAACCACCGACCACCAATATCAACCACTGTTACCAAAAAAAAAAAAAAAAAAAAAAACTCAAACAAACACTACAATCAAAACCCGATCAACCAAAATCAGCCAACCCGATCAACCCAAACCCAGACCCGATCATCATCATCAACAACAACGGCACAACCACCTTCGCTGCAACAACGCCGACAGCCACCACCAGCACAAACCCACATCCACCAACACCACCTTATAAATAAATTAATTAAAAAAAAAAAAAAAAAAAACCACAATCAGAAAAATTGTTGCGGCCACAACCACCAGAAAAACAACAGAACCCACAACCCACAACACCAGAAAAACACCAGAAAAATTGTTGTGGCCAGAACCCACCCACCGCCGACCCATCCTTCGGAACCCATTCACCGATTTCGCACAATAGAACCCACCACCACCGATTCACCCATCACCAGCCGACCCACCCACCACTGAATCTGACCATCGCAACCCACCACCAGTGATCCGCCAATCACCATCTCAACCCACCCACTGCCGAACCGGGTATCAAATCATTGCAAAAAAAAAAAAAAAAAAAAACCACAGCGACAGAGATCGGAGTGAAAGAAGAAAAGGGTGAGAAGAAAAAACTGAGGGTGATGTCTGAGAGGAAGAGAGAAAATCAACGAGATTGAGAAGAAAAAAGAGTGAAAGAAGAAAAGAATGGAGGAGTGATGTCTGAGGAAGAATGAGAGAGAAGAGAAAAACCGGAAAGTGAAGAGAGAGGAGAGAAAAGAAAGAATAAAAAACTATTAAAACTTATACCACACGGATTCCGTACCGTTGCAAATTTGCAACGGTACTGTTCACATGTTGCAAAAATAATGAGATTTAACACATCTGATATTTGGTGTTTTTTGTGTTTGGTGTGGCAAATGTGCCAAATATTTGGCATTTGGCACATTTGCCACACCTACTGTGGATGCTCTTAGATGTACAGATAGTACGAATTTGTTGAGATTCAAATGAAAATTGAAGAACATACCAAATTGACTAAACTTAATGAAAAATTAATTACATTAGATGTACAGATCGTCCAAATTTGTTTCCAAATTTGAAGTCGTCAAATGTACAAAATCATGAAAATTCAATTTAAAACTATGTACTAATGTACTAATCATCCTGATTTGATGAAAATTTCAAAATTGTTGAACGTACAAAATCGTGAAATCTTAATGGAAAATCATTGTTGAACGTACCAAATCGTGAAAATTCAATTGAAAGTTGTGTACATTAGATGTACAAATATTCCGGACTTGTTGAGAAATTTTTTTTTTTTTTTTTTGAGAAAAACTTGTTGAGAAATTTGATTTCGTTGAAAGTACAAAATCGTGAAAATTTATTTATTTATTGTGTACATTAGATGTACAGATCGTTCGAATTTGTAAAAAACAAAATTTAGATGTACAGATCGTTCGAATTTGATTTCGTTGATTGTATAAAGTCTTGAAAGTACAAAATAAAATTGTGTAAATTAGATGTACAGATAGTTTGAATTTGTTGAAAAGTTTGAATTCGTTAAATGTACAAAATCGTGAAAATTAAATGGAAAACTGTGTACTAAAGTATTGATCATCCGAATTTGTTGAAAAATTCGAAATCGTTGAATGAAGAAAATCGTGTAAACTCAATGGAAAATCAAAGAACGTACCAAATTGTTGAGCAACACATGCAGCATTGCGAACATCAGTGTAGTAATGGTGGACAACTCACCCCCAAAATTGATGCATAAACTTTCCAGGGATGCTCTGCATCCTTGAAAAGGGTGCATTACAAAGGGTTGCATATCTGTGTATTCACGTGGCAAGTCCTTACTTTAAGAGCCATATGGTTTTTTTGTGAAAGAGTGGTTGGTCTGTGTGGTTTGGATGAGTCTGTATGTATTGAATTTATTAAATTTTGCTACAAGTAATGCACAATAAATCTAATTTGGGTGATAAGTGTTATGTGTGTAACATTTCAAATTACACAAACAGAATATTGGAAACATCAACATATCTAACTGGAGGCATTTCACTTCCTAAGGTGTTTCCTACATTACAAAGCAGAGGACATTGTCCAACCAAAGCACAAGAATCATATGTAGCAACAAAAAACAGCAGGGAAAAAATGACACAATGATTTCATATAAACTTAGCAAAAACTAATGAACAGTTAATCTTTAGATTTGCAAAAGTTGAATGTACATAATCATTAGTTGTCATTATATATAAGGACAAATATACAAAATTATGCATGTTATATTATAATAATCATTCATTTAGTTAGAAAATAATTCTAAAATTATGTAATAATAACTCATTTAGTTATAATTTCTCAAAAAAATATATAAAGAAAATTCAGGATTAAAGCCATGCAACGCATGGAAGTTTCACTAGTATCTTTTATAAATTTAAGCATTATAAAACATTTCATCCACACTTTAAGGGTATCATTTGATTCATGTTGACGATCCGACTCGAATAATGTTGTGTGGTTTTTAATAGGAGATTTTCGGAGGCTTAGTCCATGGAGCGGAGGCTTGGGCCGATAGGCCCAAGCCAGAGCGCTCATGGACAAGCCTCTTGGGGGTCCGGGAGCAACACCCCCAGGAAAAATTTTATGAGAAAACAATGAACAATTTTACTTAATGTAGAAATTAAATTCATATTTTGAAATTAAAATCTCTATATTTTACAATGCTTCTATTTAAATAAATAAAAACATAAAAAAAAGCTACTTATTTTTATGTTTATGTTTATTTGTCAATAATCCCAAAAAAAAAAAAAAAGTT
The DNA here is from genome assembly GCA_030021035.2 of Notholithocarpus densiflorus. NCBI lineage: Eukaryota > Viridiplantae > Streptophyta > Magnoliopsida > Fagales > Fagaceae > Notholithocarpus > Notholithocarpus densiflorus. The sequence continues at coordinate 574,477 of JARYZH020000005.1, forward strand.
ATAAGGAACTCGAGTTTAGTAAACTCGAGTTCCTTACAAGGTACTCGAGCTTGGTGAGCTCGAGTACCTTAGAAAAAAAAAAAAGACAGCATTTTATTATAAAATGGTACTTGAGCCTGGTATACTCGAGTATTGTGTTGCATGGTACTCGAGTTTACCATGCTCGAGTACCACATAATTTTTTTTAATTGCTCAATTTCCACCTCAGCAGTGCCACGGTGGCAAAACTCCTAGGAACTCGAGTTTAAGAAACCCGAGTACCATAAAAAGTGGTATTTTCCTATATAGTTCCGAAACAGTGGTTTTTTACAAAATATTTCAAAAATTGATGGTATTTGGCCATTTTGGCCCAGAATCCGTGTGGTGTTTCTAGGTCCAATAGAAAATTGACATATGTATTAAAAATTACAGATCAGCAGCTCAGTTAAATTAAAATAAAAAGACAAAAATGCCCAAAAAATTTCAAAGCCCCGCCATTAATTTAAAACAACAACACGCATTTTTCTTTTTTTTGAAAATCAAAATCTTCTCTCCATCTCTGTTTTCTCTCGCACCGGCACCGCTCTCTCTCCTCCAAACCTCTATAGCCACTGCCTAGCATTGTTGTCGAAGCCGCTGGACATAACCAATTCTGAAAATATCGGCCTTTGTCTGGTAAAAAAACCTCAAAATCATCACTCATTCTCGTTGCTTCCAACCCCAAAGCTAGAAGCTTTCTTGCCGTTTCCACCATCTGATATCGCAAAAAAGTTTTCTTCTCTTTTTCTATTTATTTATTTGTATTTTTTTTTCTTACTGAAAATGGGTCTATCTTTTTTATAACGTTGGATTTGGCAAAAGAAATTGAACTCAAATAACTATTAAGACAACATCAACTTTAGCTAACGTATCTCCAGCTAAAGTCAAGGGATCAGATAATAATGTTTAACATTGTTCTCCAATCACTACAAATTGATAATGTTTAAGAGTTCTTATGTAATCCAATCACTACAGTATAGCTATTTGTTGTGTCATCTAGTAAAACAGATCTTTGTATATGATTTAATATAAATATAATTGGTTGTTACTTAGAATTAATTAAGGAAGCAAGAAACAAAATATTATGTATTAGTTTCTTTAATAATTATTTAACAATGGGGTAGGCTATGTAATTATATCAACAGAAATATAATATCTACTAAACATAGAAGCCGTAGAACCTATATTTAAGTAACAAAGTACACTGTTAGCAATATATAATCTTACTTCAACTTGGCGACCAACATGAGTAGTATCGTACATTAGCTACAAGGAACCATCAATATTAATCTAGGCAACCCAATCCCATATAAAGTTTTTAGACATTGATATGTAAAGCTTATAGACATTGATAATAAAATAGGATACAAACTAAAATAAAGAATAATAGCTATTAAACCCCAAGCTCACAACATGAATAAAATCAACTACAAGGAACCATCAAAATTAATCTAGGCAGCCCAATCCCATGTAAAGTTATAGACATTGATAATAATATAGGATACAAATTAAAAAAATGATAGCAAATAAACCCCAAACTCATAATTCCAAACCCCAACCCCAAATTCCCATCATACCTGTCTCTTCCTAAACAAAAACACCTAAATCTCACCCCATAACAGACCTGCAAAGCCAAATTCATTATCATACAAATCTTACAACTTCAAGTGCTCTCATTCCATAACAAAATAAAACAACTTCAGGTAAGATTTGGTTATTAAAATAAGATAGATTATGGTGCCAAATCCAACATCATAAAAAGATAGACCTTTTATTTTCGGTAAGAAAAAAAAATACAAATAAGATGTGAAAAATACAAAAAATAAATAGAAAAAGAGAAAAAAAAAAAAACTTTCTTGCGATATCAGATGTTGGAAGCAGCAAGAAAGCTTTCGGCTTTGGGGGTTGGGGGTTGGAAGCAACGAGAATAAGAGATGATTTTGGGGTTTTCTGACCAGATAAAGGCCGATCTTTTTGGAATTGATTATGTCCGGCAGCGAAGCTCCGGCAACGATGCTAGGCAGTGGCTATGGAGGTTTGGAGGAGAGAGAGCGGTGAGAGAGAAAGCAGAGATGAAGAGAAAATTTTGATTTTCAAAAAAAGGGAAAATGCCTGTTGTTGTTTTAATGGCGGGCTTTGAAATTTTTAGGGGTATGTTTGTTTTTTTTATTTTAAGTTAACTGAGTTGTTGATCTGTAATTTTTAATACATGTGTCAATTTCTTATTGGACCTAGAAACACCATATGGATGTTGAGTTGGAGTTTCAGAAACAGCATATACTTTCTCCTCTTTTTGTGAAGAGATATATAGAAACAGTACAAAGTGAGGAATAACTACAAGAACCAAACAGATATTTATTTCTTGTTTTTGACTTAAACAAATATATCAATAAGTAATGATTAGACGAAAATACATTTTTGTCACTGACTTTAGGGCTATTTTATATTTTGATCCCTATCTTTTTCAAGCTCCTGTTTTAGTCACTACGCCCTCTTATTAACAGAAATTATTTATGTGGTACACGAGTGTATTGCTCGTGAGCATAAAGTTAACGTGATTATTAAAATAATATTAAAAAATTTATTTGTCATTAAAAATGTCCCATCAGCATTTTAATAAATAAATAAATAATTGTGTAAGAAATTTTTTAAAAAAATTGAAAAGAAAATATAAAATCTAATTAAATAAAATAATTGCGGAGATCAAGCCAACCAAGGTGGGGCCTGAGGGCCTAAACCATCACAACCAATTTGTTTTGGGAACGAAAAATTAGCTTATAATGGGAGATCCAAAGAGATTCCCAAGTACTCTTCATCTTTGGTTTTGAATTTCATCGCATCAAGGTACACTCTCTTGTTCATATATTCTGAAATTTACATAGTACATGTTATCAATTGCGAATGAAGTAGATCCATTAATTTTCCGCTGCGTATATAACACATATGCAAGCTGTAAAATGAAAGGACTTGAGGTTATAAGGCTCCTCAGATCGCTACATAACACTCTTTACAATTCTCATATGAACTCTCTTTCTCTCTCTCTCTCTCTCTCTGTGATTTTTCCACTAAACCCCTTGCATTTGGGGGTTACCTCCTATATATATATATATATAGGTGGTTTATCCTTTACTTAGTGGGTTGTAATGATGGAGTCTTATGGTGAATATCTTGTTAGATGTCTTATCCCCCTATTCACGGACTAGAGTGAGATTTTGGGTCTAGCACATTGTTCAAGCTAGCCATTAAACAATTAATGTATGGGTCACCGTTGTCCTGTTCTAACATCAACATTGTTAATTTGTTGTTATTCCTTGTGATCATTGCTGCATCTTAGGGGGGGGTGTTCTTAGCTTGGATCGCATCCCCAGGTATTGCACTTCTTCGACTCACCAGCTCGGGTAGACTCTCCTGGGCAAGGGACATTGTGCCTAAGGAGACTCCTTGGGTCGACTTGAGGTTGCATGGGCTAGGCCTGGTTGGTATCTCCTCGGCAAGGCTAATTGGGCCTAAGGAGACTCTTCGGATCGATTCATCATTCCACAAGTTGGGCATGACTGGGCTTTGTTCTCTATTTGGCCTTCTCTATTCCCTATTGGGCCTTCGGCCAACAACCCAATATTGGGTGGAGCTTATTACCCCTCACAATAATTAAATTAAAAAAAATTATTTTCATTATATTTTTTGCAAGAACATGTTCTTCCCCCCAAAGAAATGTTCTTTGGTTGCAAACATGTTCTCTCTCTCTCTCTCTCTCTTCCTTCCACCCTCACTCCATGAACAACCTTTTCAAGCTTTGGGTACGTGCCAATTCTCACTCTCCCTTTCTTTGATCTTTCTCTCTCCCTAGCCGATTAAGTGCTTTGGACTAAGGCTTGGTCTAAATCGAGTTTTAAGCTCAAGTTCGCTTTGACAATGGAGCTTTGTGGATCAGTGAAGGTAGCAGGACTCAAGAATTGTTGATTGGTTTTGTTGGTGGGTCTGTTTGGATTTACTGGTTGTGGATTAGTTGTTGGTGGGTATGGTGTTGTGAAACCCCATATCGGAGTTGGTGGTTATGAATTTGTTTGGATTCACGGGTTGTGATTGATTGTTGGTGGGTTTTGTGAAACACAAATTGGTGGTTAGGTGAGTCACGGTGGTTTGATTTGCCTGTTGGTGGGTCGATTTATTCGGTTGAATCTGGTGGTGGGGGTGGGTTATTGGTTGGGTTTATTGTTGGTGTGGGTCACATCTCAAAGCATTATGATTGAACTCATTCTCTCTCTCTCTCTCTCTCTCTAAACCCATGGCCAAAAAACTAGATTGATAGTGAATATGGGTTTACTGATTTTGGATTCAGTTAATTTAATTAGGTTTTCTCTAGGGTCGCTGGTAGATTTGATAATGCTAGGCAGTTGGTTTGTGTTGAATTTTGGTTTGATGATTTTGGTTGAAATTTATGGAAGCATAAAGGTGTATAATTGATTTTTGTGGAAGCACAAAGCTGAAATTTATGGAAGCACAAGCTAAAATTTTTGGTTTTATGTATAACTTTTCTAGAAGAATTTAAACAAATTTTGGAATAGAAATTCTTTGAGATAATATGTTCTTCGCTTTTCTTGTTAGTATTTAATTTAAGGACAAAATTTAGCTACAAAATTACTCAATAAAATAAACATTACTACTTATTTTGAAAATCTAACCATTGAATTGCGTGTTTTTTACGCTCTTAGTACATGTGTCAAATTTTGTGTCAATCGGATATTATTTACAATATGATGTATAAATTTATATTTTATGCACAATTTAAAACTACAAAAATTTGCAATTTAAACAATTTATTTATGACATAGCTATTCATCTTTAATTTTTCTAAAATTTTGTAAGCATGGAAGATATAAGAAGAAGATGTAATCCAATGGTAGATTTGTCAAAATTCACATCTAATAAAAAGATATTGAGTAAGGTTGTAGCCTTAAGCTACAACTAATTTTGTAGCTAAATGTTATCCTTAATTTAATTATTATTTTTCATTTGGAATAGATTTGAATTCATGTTTTTTTGAGTTTTTAATTCCTTTTTTTTTTTTGGTTAAAATTGATAAATTAACTTTTAAAAATTAGATGCTGATGTGACATTCTTAATTATTATTTTATTAGCCATGTCAGAGTGTATTGTGCCACATGTGCACTCCGTGTGTCACATAAATAATTTCCATTAGTTAGAATGTGAGATAATGATAAGGACCAAATTGGAAACAATTTATGATTTTTAAGGATCTAAACAGGAGCTCAAAAAAGTTGGGAACCAAAAATATATTTTCGATTATTATACACTTTGTGTACATACATACAAACTGAAAAGCACTATTTCAATTAAAATTATAAAATCCTATTTTCACAATTTCATAATTATAACTAAAAAATCAAGTTTTTAGAACATGATTTTACAGGTAGTGATTGTGTGTAACTAATTGTATACAAAAATTCTTCTAAAAAAAAAAGTTTACAGCAATAATTAACGAATTTATTATAACCTGAAACATCCCAACCCTATCCATGTTAGTAAACAAAATATGGGTTTGTTAATCTGAAGCTAGTTAGTCGATCCAAGTAGGAAGTGACTTTGTAATTTTTTTTTTTTGTTTTGATGTTTTTGGTAAATAATAGTAGGAAGCGACTTTCATTTCTCAGTTGTTAGTCTGCTTCTGTTGTCCATGCCTTCTTCAAAATCTATAGTTGCATCTATACCACACGGAAAAATATACCTTGTTATGGATATACCTTCTCCTATACCATACTTCACTTTTCTCTGCTTCTGATGTAGGACATAATCTTCATCTATACCACACAGAAAAATATTCCTTGTTAGTTTTGGTGTTTTTATGTAAGTTTTCGTTATTTTACGTTTAGGGCATTTATTTCATTTTTTTATGTGCTTTTAATGTTTTTAAAGTTAAATTTGGTTCCTCATATAGTTAGGTATTAATTAGGACTTATTTTAGAATATGTTTTCTTATCTGTTAAGTTATATAAAGCCCTTAAATAGGCTTTTAAGTTTGTAAATGTTTTTCTAGAGTTTATTATTAATAAAAATACAAACTTTTGTCAATTAATTTCTTTGGTGCATTCCAGATTTATCACCTTGTGGATTCAAGGGACCTCTTGTGGTTTTGAGGTTTACTATCGGAAACTAATATTTAGTTTCTATTCCATCAAAGAGAGCATTGTATGCGCTTTCTTCAAGCTTCAGTGACATCAACTTTATTTGTTCTTTTGGTCCCATCCTATGCCACACCTTAGAGGCTAATTAGGTTGGCCCAAAAGCAAATCCAATTAGATAATCAGTTGGCTATTTAATAAAGAGTTATTAAATAACATAATTTCATTGGCAGTTAGATGTATGTATGATTACATATGTAGAATTGATTAAGAGACGGCAAATATTTTCATTAAGAATGACAGAGAACATACATAGAACTGATTAAGAGACCACACATCTTGGGAATAAAGTGGAATTGGGGTGAAAATTGAAGGTTTTCCCATGATCAATCTTCTTCTTTGTTTTTAATTTCACTATATCAAGATACACTTCTCATTCTTTATTTCAAAAATTCAAAGTTCCACGTAATCTTATATGAATGAAATAGATCAATATATTCGTTTGTTTGTTTTATATGAGATATGAACCATGTTTTCCAAAAAATATATATATATATATTTTACAAGTTGGATATTATATTACTGTTATATATGAGAACAACATTGGTTCATTCACACCTAAGAAAAACTCAAAAAGATGAACCAAGTTAGAAACAACCTTGAACCTACCTGTGGCATTGTTGCTTACCCTTTTTTATTTTTTGGGAGTAACAAAACAAAAAGTATTGGTGTGAGTTTAACATAAAAACATAATCATTAGGGAATATTTTTGGTGAGCAAAATTCACATACTAGACTATGAAGAATTTGTTTCATTGAGCACTCCGAGAAAACAACAACAAAAATGGAAACGAAAAAAGAAAGATTAAGATACTTTAACAACTTGCGAATAAGAAGTAAGTGAATTGTAGAATGTTTGATTTGGGAAAGTAATAACAATAACAATAACAGTAACAATAACAACAACAATAAAAGAATAAGAATTGTTTAAGTACTACAACTATTTATACACTACCTGTTACTACTGATTAACTAATTATGAGTTTGTTCATATTAAGTTCCATATTGGTAAAATCGATTTGCTATCATTACCATGACATAATGCTTGTGTGCAATTGGTTTGGATTAGTCTTTTTCAGTTAACTTATTAGAATATTTACAACTTCTTAATACCTCAATCTTTACCCAAAAAAAAAAAAATGTTCCAAGTGTTATAAAATCAAGTGTCAAAAGTAACATAATGTACAATGGATGTTGCTTCCTTTCCATTACGCTGCAATACGTTTTCAACGAAGGTTACAATAGTTGATTGACTTTCTGAATAGCCTGCTACCTGACATACATAATAGGAATGTTCAAAGTGTTATAAAATCAAGTGTCAAAAGTGACATGATATATAATGGATGTTACTTCCTATCCATTATGCTGCAACACGTTTTCAATGAAGGGTATGGGTTATTAATTGGCTTTCTAAACAGCTTACTACCTGACATACATAATTGGAATGTTCCAAGTGTTATAAAATCAAGTGTCAAAAGTGACATGATATATAATGGATGTTGCTTCCTGTCCATTATGCTGCAGCATGTTTTCAACGAAGGATATGGTTTATTGATTGACTTTTTGAACAGCCTGCTACCTGATATACATAGGGATTCAAGTAGGATGTTACAATAAATCCAATTGCCTGCGATAATTCTATACTTATACCCTTCCCAAAAGATAACTTTTGAAGTTTGCATCTTTCTGGGCAGATAATGAACGTTCAAACATTAATGCTCTTAATGACAATAACAATACTCGGAAATCCCCAATTCTCGTACTACTCTTTCTTGCTCACAACTTCATCGAAATCCATGAAAAAAAATCCAACACTTCCATTCAAATTTTCATGGAAACCAATCTACAATAACAATAGCAATAACAATAAAAATAAAAATAAAAATAATAATTCAATCAATAACTACACTTCAAATAAAAAAAACAACAATTCAACAAAAGAAACAAAAAGCCATGATCAATGAACGTAGACAAATTACTACAACCAACATTATGATAGAATCTATGGAAGAACCATCATGGTCAAAGCTATATGAGAAAATGGTTGAGAGTTTCAAAAGCACGTTAAGTCGAGTCATTTAGAGAGGACTCAACTATGGTACTTGATCAACTTCAAAGAGAGAACTAGCAAATGTAGAGGCAACTAGACTGTTTTCATGTAATCCAAAAGGCAAGGAAACTTTTAAAGGGGAAGGCCAAAGAGAGAGTTATGAAATCCATTAACAAAATTATAGACTTGGATTATGATAGAGATTTCATAGTTTTTAGATTCAAGAAATTATGATTTCTAGGGTTGTCTAAAAAACTCGTTGGATATGTTCTAAGAGTTGTACTAAGCACATCTATACATTGTTAGGTGGAGATTTGGTTTTAATGTCAACATGAAAAAATAAAAATTGTTATGATTATTGAAACAGGTCATTAGTTTCTGTCGAGACTATCCATGAGTTCCTTAACTTTGTGAGGATCAATAACTTTGGTTCACATAAATGGCTTTCTTATCTTATCAAGAGGTAGCTCCACTATCACCATTCCCTCCACACTCGGACCCATTCGTCGATGCCCCTCCTACACTGCAAACCATTTTAGAGATCATAATTACATGGATATGATGTGTCATGATATATATAGTATTGGGAGATTATGGGACAAAAAAAAATCCACTTGGTTTCAGTCCTATTTTGTATTCAGTGAGAATCGTTGACCATGAGATATATTGGCAGCTGCGGATCATTTGATTGGAATGAAATTTAGAATGGTTACACTAGATGATATGAATCATTTGAAAAATAAATGAATTCAGTTTGTAGTGGATCTCTTAGAAGATCAATTCAGAGTGGCTTTGTTTCATTTAGAAAATATGATTAGATGAACTATAAGCGGAGTAATTAGGCATAAATTGATACCAACTCCACAGAATTTAGTATCTTCAACTCCATTAACAACCACTTATGAATCTTTTTTTTCGGATTACACCCCCTATCTTAAGTTTTGGATTGAACTAATCCACTAACGCAAATAGTTCAAGGGAAAAAATTGAGTTATTTGAGCCTTGGAGGATTGACAGGGTGAACTACTAGTTTTCGGATACGAGATATACATCCTAGTCACTATGGGCGCATTTCTTTTATGAAATGTTTATGCAATAAGAGTAGAGGTTGATCCACTAAGTATTCAACTTTCTTAGGTTCCCCTCTAAGAAATGCAAGGAGTGTTACATGTATATATATGGAAAGCAATGTGCAATGAAAGATGCAAGCATGGCCTGAGGAGGGATTTTTTACCTACTTTTTAACAAGTAAATTTTCTACTCCATCAGACTAGTTTCGAGTTTGAGTCCAGGGCAACCCATTGATACTCGTACACTAAAACAACAAAAGAATGAAGGTATTGTTATATCAATATGTTTGTATCGTTAGATGAAGCAGAGATAGGGAAGGTTCTCAAGGTCTTTGGGAATTGCAATACAAAAGTTCACCATTTTTTTTTTTTTTGGGGTTTGTTATGTTTAAATAGTGGTTGTCCTCTTGTTTTGTGAAGAGTTACAGAAACATTGCAAAGTGAGGAATAATTATAAGGACCAAACAAATATTTCTATGATTATCATGCACACACACAGGCTGCAATCTTGCTTTTGAAATCACAATTTGCTAAGATGATAAATCCTATTTTCACCGTTTCAAAAGTATAATCAAAGACGGAACCAGGATTTGAACCTAGGGGGGGGGGCAAAGCATGAACCAAAAAAATTTCTTGTGACATGGTTTATTTAAAAAAAAATCATGGTAGACAAATAATTGTACTTTACTACCTAAATATTTAAGTCAAGAAGGATATAATATGAACCAAAAAAGTTGAAACTTACAACATGATATTCTAACCTTTTTCGAAGAAGAAGAAAAAAAGAAGAAGTGGACTTCGGATCTCCAGATTTTGGGTAATTGGAATTAATATGTTGATTTTATCATGTTGACCAACTCACCAATATGATAATCCCATACTTTTGGATTCAACTGAAAATCACACTAATTAAATTTTTCAAAACTTTGTTTGAGGATTTTAAAAAATTAGGATATCAATATTAAGAGTTGGCAATGCTACGTCATCAATATTGGCTTCTAAAAGAATTTTGGCATTTTATCTTTTGAAAAAAAATATAAATATTGTAATCACTTTCCCATAGTTTATAAATCAATTAAAAAAGTCATATAAATTGTTGTAACCCCCCCTAAAGGGATTTTTTTTTTCTATGAGATTTTTTTGGTTAGGAATTATTGGTGAATTGGGGATTTTTTGTTCATCCTATATACTATTTAAGTTTTTCAAAAAAATTGGGGGGGGGGGGGGGGATGGCCCCCAGCCCCTTAGTGGGTCCGTCCCTAAGAATAATTGAGCAGAAAAATAAAGCAAAACAGAGGGAGAGAGGCGGCTGTGCGTAGCTGAAAAAAACTGGAGAAAAGAGTGAAAACCAAGGGTTTAATAGCAAAGAAGCAGAGGACATATGGGCTGCTCCAACGGTCACTGTGCATGCCCAATGGGCAGCACATTAAATGCCCTCAACGGGCTGCTTGGTTAGTGCCGAACAGGTTGAACTGAATTGAGCTAGATGAAAAACAAAAGGAAAAAGGATACAACCAGGGACGGAACCAGGATTCAAACTTAGGGGGGGCAAAGTTCTTTGTTCAAGAATTTTAAAAAGTTAGAATATTAATACTAAAGGTTGACAATGATGTATTATTAGCATTAATTTTTAATTTTTTTGTATTTTTAATTTTTTTTAAATCAATAATAGATATTATAATCAAGAATAAATTAATGCTAATAATGCATCGTTAAAGTAAATTTTTAAAAGACACCAATTGATCCAAGTGAGCAATAGATCTTTAAAAAAATAAAAATTTTCATGGATTGAGTTAAAGACACCAACTGATCTAAGTTGCTAGTGACACTAATTGGTGTGTGGATGGAGTGATTAGCAGCATAGAAGTTGTCTCTGTGACTATGAGATGGAATTACTTGAGAGGGACAAAAAGCTCTCTAATGAGAGGTAGAAATTGGGTAGAGGTTACTGGGTTTTTGTGATTTGTTTTGCTAGGATTTATAATTGATTCATTATATATATTTTTTAACTTAGATCGTGTCCAAAGAATTTTTATTATTATCTGAATATGTGAATTGTTTTGTAGATTCTCCTTGTTGTCCGGATTTGTAGATTGTCCAAATGTTTAGCTAAATGTTTTTCTTGATATTCTTGGGACAACTAGACAAGGGATAATTTGATAATTTTTTTCATTTTTGTTTCATGGGATAGCTTGTAAATTGTTTGGGAGAGAGGGGCCAAATATATTAATTTTAGAGCCAAAAGTATATTTTTTTTGCTAATATATATACTAGGGAATTTTTTTCAAAGGTTGGGGGGGGGGCATGGCCCCCCTCAGCCATAAGGTAGTTCCGTCCCTGGATACAACCCAAGAGAGATATGAACAAAGCCAAGCCCAAGCCCAAAACCAACACCTAGCCCATTATTTTCAAGTTATAACATAAGATGTGCAAAGGCTTATAAACACATAACAAGGTTCACTCCTAACCAATGTAGGATACAAAGCAAAGGCTTAGTGTTTGAAACACACACACTCCAACAATCTCCCACATGTTACAAACACTAAACTAGGAAAGGCAAGAAACTCAAGAAGGCATGCATCAATATGGTACCATAAGGTTTTAGTCATACTTAGTAGGAATGGCAACGGGTCGGGTTCGGGTCGGGTTTTTGTATACCCGGACCCGACCCGTGGATCTGAACCCGCAACCCAGACCCGGTCCGATTATTAATCGGATTTTTTTTTCGGGGCCTAGACCCGCCCCGCGGGCCCCATTTAGTTTGGGCCCAAGCGATGGCCCAAAGAATGGCCCAACCCAAAAAAAAAAATTTTTTTGAAGCCCAAAATGGTAAAACGTGGCCCAAATGCCAAAATTTGGCATTTAGGCCACATTATATGGCAGCCCAATCAATCCAAAATTCCAAATCATAGAGTTTAATCATAAAATCAACGTATATAGATCAATAAATCTTAACTAAGTTTTTTAATCAATAAATCACCTAGCTAAGATAACCATTTAATCATTAATCAACAAAATCATAGCTAAAATCACCACATAAACATAAAAATAAAATAAATCCAACAAGTCCAAGAAATAAGTATCACAAGTCCAAGAAATTAAAAAGCTACAAAATAAATCCCACAAGTTTAGAATAATTACAAACCAACAAATTAATCCAACAAATCTAAGAAATTAAAAAGGCTACTAAATTAATACAAAATGTCTAATCTTCCACAATTGTGACACAACTCCCATCCTCTTCATTAGGCTCCTCATCATCAAGAATTGTTTGAAGTGTACAATCTACAAACATAGTTGAAGAACCTACAACAACAATGAATTTAAAAATGGAATAAACTTCATCAAATTGTAACTAGCAAATATAAAAATACAATTTTGATTTTATAAATAGAAATTAGACAATTGCTAACCGTTGATTTCACTCCATAACCAATTATGAGCACACATCATTGCCTAGAAACCTTATTGTGTATCACAAGCATTAATGTTGATGATCAAGTAGACAAATGGAGCTCCTCTTATAGTTGATGATCAAGTAAGTGTATCACAAGCATTAATGTTTTCTTATAACAAAGAGATTTGTATTCTAGCATTTGTTTTCATTCACTAGAAACCTTATTGTGAACCACATTGTATTAAGTTCAGTTGGTGAATTAATTTTAAGCAACTGAATTTAGAATGATTCTCAGTAAAATCTTCAAATGTGCAATCTGTGAAATTCTAATAAAGGAAGCGTAAAATGGAGTAAATGTCTAAATCTTATCCATGCCATCTAGGTTCAAAAGGAGCAATCTAGATCACTATCAATGTTCGGGACTTTAGTTTCCCCAAAGCTTCGATCTGCCCAACTTTCATTTGAGACAGGTGCATAGCACGACACAGTTTCTCATCAAGATAAACAAATCTCTCTCTCTCTCTCTCTCTCTCTCTCTCTCTCTCTCTTCGTGTGTTTGTGTGTGCAATAACCATGTGTTAACCCCATTGTATTTATGCTACTTATATACCAGTATGGGTTTTGATTTCAATTTGTCTAGAGGGAAAGAAATGACTCATTCCAAAAATTGCTATCATGCAGCCCTGGAGACACTCGTAGAAATAGCAAATATGCGTTCAACAATGTTTTCTACTTCTGATCAAATCCGAAAAGAAATGGCTGGCACCAATACACAAAATTGAACTACCCACATATTTAAGGAACCAAAATCAAACCAACTCCGTGTTAGGGGACCAAAATTGAACCGACTCCTTAAATAGAGGGATTGAATTATTCTTCTCTTTTTAATAATAAATCGAAACTTTTTATACCCCAAATTTCAGGGATCAAATCATAAGTTACATTTTTCTTCTCATATTTGTCAGCAACCGAATGGAGAGTTTGAAGAGACGCAATGTAAAACAATGTTGTGCTTTTATGTAATGTTTGTTGACAATCAAACAGACAAAATGGAAGTTCAGACAAAATGGAACTAGTATCTCACCCAAAAAGAAAGGGGAAAAATGTAAAATATAAAACCCTGTTAGTATATCAATCCAACTGAAAAAAGTAGTACATGAATAAACTTTTTGTCCAAAAGATTTCTCAGATTTTAACACTATAACAATAAAGATAGAAACCCAAAATCAAGAAAAATGGTTTCATAGTGACTCACTTCTCTGAGAAACCCAGTCGCTGCTGGGTACTTGAACGGTGAGAACTGAGAAACCCAGCGATCCTTAACGTGCTCTTGTGCGTGGCTGAGTGCGTGGCTGCGTGCTCTTGTGCAGTTGTGCGTGGTTGCGCTGCGTGAGTGACAGAGAGATTGAGGGGCTGAGGGCGTGAGGCAGAGGGCAGAGGCGTGAAAGGAGATGAGATCAGGTTATGAAGTATGAGAGGCGGATGGGCTAGACTGACTTAGGGTTTACAAGTTGTAAGGGGTTTTTTTGTAATTTCATGTTAACCGGGTCATATCCGGGCCGGGTTTCGGACCGGGTTTCGGGTCGGGTTTTGGATTTTTTTGATAAAATCCGAACCCGACCCGGATCCGCTGCGGGTTTTTATTTTTAAATCCATATCCGATCCTATTCTTTATTGGACCGAGTAAAATTCGGCCCATTAGGGTCGGGCCGAACCGGGTATCTGCGGGTTGGATTTAAATTGCCATCCCTAATACTTAGAATAATTAAGTAGGAACTACTAGACAATGGTAGAGTTAGACTCTTTTAACCAAGCTATTAGATAACCAAACTTACCACTCACATACCTTTCTTTACCAAGGTTGTTCCATAAGCAAGTTGTTCCACAAACGCCACTGGTACGGCTGTCCATAGGTCGGGCCGAGTCGGGTTAGTGCCTAACTCGGACTCGACCTGAATGCATCGGGTGGGGAAAAATTTAACCCGCAACTGACCCAAATGGAGTTTTGGATCTGTCGGTTCGGGTCGTATCAATTTCGGGTTGATATCGGTCGATTTCGAGTTTGCTACAGTAGAGCAAAATCTGGTCGAATTTTGGCCGAAATATTGCCGAATTTCATCTAATCTGGTTGGATCTAACGAGATTAGGCCAATCTTTCCTCCGAATCTATAAAGATCGAGCTGAAATCTTAATGGATCTGTTGAGATCTGGCTGAAATCTTCCTATATCGTCAGACTAAGAGTTTGGACTTACCGATTTTTGGCCGAAACTCGTGATTTCTGATGAGGGAAAAACAACTCATTGGGCGGGTTGGGTTCGTCGGTTTCTTAGACAGCCAACCCGCAACTCGAACCGACGATCTCAGGTCCTGGCGCCGGCAACCCACGTTTGATTGAAACAAAGCTTTGATTGGGCGGTTTTGGGTGAAGAGAATCGGGTTTCGGGCGGTTCTTCGAGTCCGGGCAAGTCGTGGACAGCCCTAGCCACTGAAAGCGACACAACTTCCACTTCTACATAGGTGGCATCCATCAAGATGTGTGCGGTATACTCAATCCCAACATATAGGGACTATGGATCCATTAAAAGCTAGAGCTAAATCTCAATCTGCAACAATCTGCAACTTAGTACTGTCTCACACTATAGGGATGGACTCATCACTAATCTTCTCAATGAGATAGCAGAAAGCATAACAACTGACAGTGCCCATATGGACCATTAATGGCCTTTACCCATTTAACCCCTTGCATAGAATCACCCATCATAGAGGTTGGGCATTGGCCATTGTGTCACAATTTGGGTATCAATCCTATCCCCTTTGATGTCTCACTTACCAGCTTTCTTGCTAGTGGCTTGGTTAAAGGACCAGTCAAATTCCTTTTTGACCTCACAAAGTCCAAGGACATTACACCATTATCAATAAGCGCTTCACAATATTGTGCCTCAATCGGATATGTCGATTTTTCCCATTATAGATTCTACTCTTAGCACGTGCTATGACAGCCTAGCAATCACAATGCATGCAAACAGAGGCAATAGAGTTAGTATACAATGGTATATCAATTAACAAACTCCTAAGCCACTCGGCTTCGGACCCAGCCTTCTCTAAGGCCACTAACTCTGATTCCATGGTGGATCTTACTATGTAAGTTTGCTTGGATGATTTCCAAGAGACAGCCCCTCCAGCTAGTGTGAACACATATCCACTAGTGGGCTTTACCTCATATGTTTCAGAGATCCAATTGGCATCACAATATCCTTCTAATATAGCAGGATAACCACAATATGACAAACCATAATCAGAAGCACCCTTTAAATATTTCAACAATCTAGATATTACATCCCAATGTTCAATACTAGGATTATGAGTATATCTACTCAATCTACCAACAACATATGCAATTTTAGGGCGAGTACAGTTTGTCAAAAGCATTAAACTACCAATGATTTGTGCATATTTATTTTGCGAAATACTATCACCACGATTTTTAATCAAGTGCACCTTTGAGTCAAAAGGAGTAGACATAGGTGACATATCGAAGTGTTCAAACTTTTTAAGAATTTTCTCTACATAGTGAGATTGTGATAATGTAATGCAATCATTATCCCTAAATATCTTGATGCCCAAGATTACATTTGCCCCGCCCAAATCTTTCATATCAAAATTAGAGGCAAGAAAACATTTAGCATCATGCACAACATCAAGGCTAGTTCCAAATATAAGCAAGTCATTAATATATAAACATATAATAACACCTTCATTATTAATAAACTTGTTATATATGCATTTATCGGCACCATTGATCATATACCCATGTGTAAGCATAACATTATCAAATTTTACATGCCATTGTTTAGGTGTTTGTTTTAAACCATATAAAGATTTAACCAATTTACAAACTTTATGTTATTGTCCAAGAACTACATAACCCTCGAGTTGCCCCATATAAATTTGTTCTTCTAAATCACCATTTAGAAAAACAGTTTTAACATCCATTTAATGTACAACAAGTTTGTAAATAGAAGTAATGACAAATAAAATTCTAATAGATGCAATTCTAGTAACTGGAGAATAAGTATCAAAATAATCCACATTATGTTTTTGCTTATAGCCCTTGGCTACTAAGCGAGCTTTATACTTACTTATTGTACCATCCAATTTTAATTTCCTTTTAAACACCCATTTGCAACCAATAAGTTTAACCTTGGGTGGAAGCTCAACTAATTCCCAACTATGATTAGACATAATAGATTTTAATTCATTATTAATAGCTTCTAACCAAAAAGGTGCATCTACGGATTTAATTGCATCATAGTAACTTACAGGTTCATCTTCAACAACATAGGCAAGGAAATCGTTACCATAATCCTTTTCCTTCCTAGCTTGCTTGCTCCTTCTTATTTCTTGTGCATCATCAACAAAGTCATTAGAAATTTCAATAGAATCACGCAACACTTTTTCCTTATTTTTTAAAGGAAACACATGCTTAAAGTATATGGCATTTTTGGATTCAATAATAGTATATGATTCTAAGATATCACTTTCGATGATAAGAAATCTATAGCATGTATTATTGCAAGCATAATAAATAAACACACAATCACATATTCTAGAACCAAGCTTTCTCCTTTTAGGCTTGAGTAGCATGACCTTAGCCAAGCACCCCAACATTTTGAGGTATTCCAAGTTAGGCTTACGCCCTTCCCAAAGTTCATAAGGAGTTTTATCGGTTTTCTTATGTGGTACCTTATTTTGAATATGGCAAGCCGAAAGAATGGCCTCCCTCCACATGTTGGAATATAGCCCGGAACTAACAAGCATATCATTCATCATTTCTTTAAGTGTTCTATATTTCCTTTCGGCTATTCCATTAGATTTGAGTGAATAAGGTGGTGTTACCTCATGTATTATGCCATTTTGTTCACAAAATTCCTTAAAATGATTAGACTCATTCACCACCTCTATTGGTTCTAAGTCTTTTAATCCTTTTATTCTTTTGGTTCTCAACTTCAATTTTATATTTTATAAACATCTCCACCATCAAATAAAACTTTAATACCGACCTTACCTAGCAAATGTACTGAAATGAGATTGTGTTGAAAGTGAGGTACATGAAGGACATTATTGAGTGAAAGAGCTTTACTAGAAGTTAGCTTCAAGAGTACCTTCCCTTTACCACTCACCGGCACAGACCTATTGTCCCCAACATAGACACATTCGGTGCCTTCCGCCATAGGAGTGTAGGAATTAAACTCCTCTTTGAATGCACCAATATGCCTTGTGCAAGCCGAATCGACTACCCATCCTTTCATCTTTGTCACCAAGTGTGCCTCACACACCACTGCCACAATGATCTCTTCGATTTGCACCACATTTGCCTTATTTGAAGTTGAGCCTTTGTTGTTGTTCTTATTGTTGTTGAAGTTGACTCTTGCCCTACATTTTTATTATGAAATTTTCCTTTTCCCTTGAAATCATGTTTATTGTTATGTTGTGGAGGTCTAGAGGGTCCTCCCTCTACAATATTAGCATTGGAAGTAAAATTCCTTAGCTCTATAAACTTTTTCCGACATTTTATTTGTTTCTTCAATTTGAATATCAACAGTAATTTGTTGAAGATTTAAATAGGTTCTATGATGGCTATACTGGTGTTTATACTCTTTCCAAGAGTCCAACAACTTAAAGGCCATGAGCCACAAACCTCTCGGGTAAAACATCACCCTCTTTAGCTAGGTCGGATACTAATTTTTGAAAATCTTCAATTTGGCTAGAGACACTTTTTTCCTCAACCATTTGAAAAGACATAAATTTAGTTGTAGCAAACTTTTTAGCATTCTCATCCTCAAACCCATAACGACCATTATGTTCATCCCATAAATATTTAGCACAAGTAAAATGACAATAATTATCAAACAACTTGTTAGATAAACCACACTTAATAGTATGAACACATAATTTATTGGTTCTTTCCCACTTTGCTATATTTTTAGGATCATCTTTGGGTTTAGGCTCATAAAGAACCCGGTCAATTTTGGTAAATTCCAAGATGGGCAAAACTCTTTCTTTCCAATGTTTAAAATTATTTCCATCAAAAGCCTCAAGCTTTGTAATTTTTGAAATGACCTTAAGAGAATTAACAACTTGTTTCTTCATTTTTGAAACACAAAATTCAACATTTAAGATTGTTGGAAAATATGGCTAAATAAATAAGTTTTGATTCAACAATATAAACCCTAAAAATTAGCAATGACAAAAATAAATAGATAGAGTTAGAAAGATCTCACAAACTATAGAATCACGCAAATTGCGTTGTCCTTAAAGGTTGATTCATATCACCCGAAGTAGAACTCGGTGTGAATGGTTCTCTTGGCTGAACAACCCCCCAGGATTAGACTATAACAATTTCTTCAAGTTGAATGCACACCCAAGCAAGAAGAACCAAGAACAACCTTATTTGCCTTTCCTTAAAACCAAAAAATAGATGTTGAAATTTCTGTGGAGATGAGCAGAAAAATAGAGCAGAACAGAGGGAGAGAGGCGGTTGTGTGTAGCTGAAAAAACTGAAGAGAAAAGAGTGAAAACCAAGGGTTTTATAGCAAAGAAGCAGAGGACATATGGGCTGCTCCAACAGTCATTGTGCATGCCCAACGAGTAGCACATTAAATGCCCCAAATGGGCTGCTTGGTTAATGCTTAACAAGTTGAACTGAATTGGGCTAGATGGAAAAGAAAAGGAAAATGGATATAGCCCAAGCCCAAGTCCAACACCTACTCCATCATTTTTAAGTTATAACATAACAAGGCTTATAAACACATAACAAGGTTCACTCCTAACCAATGTAGGATACAAAGCAAAGGCTTAGTGTTTGAAACACACACACTCCAACACCTGCAACGGGTAGTAATTCAAATATCCCTCACACAACTACAAATCCAATGACCGAGCTGATTCTTAATAAGACTGCCACCACTAACTAATCTTAGGTTGCTCACATATGAGCCATTGATATTTCAGAAGGAAAAAATGGCCCTACCATAGGTGGGTTTTTTGCTCATTCAATAGGGGACAAGAAGATAGGGGCGTATTTTGTATCTCGAACTCTCAATAGTTGTATCAAGTTTTGAGCCTGATACAAGTTTAGAATTGAAGTCAAAACTCTCAAGTGTGAAAGTAATTCGTGTTAGCAAGTTGTGTTTATGTTATGTCTATGCAGGGATAGTGGAATGACCTATTTGATAATAGTATCAAAACCTTATAACTCTAACATGACCCATTTATTAAGCATATTGATCACTTAGTACACAAGTTGTATTGAGTAATATAGACATGACCCATTTCCATTCCTTTAATAAACATGAATTTTGTTAATACGAACATGGCCCATTACAAATAATTTTAAAATGACCCAAAACAAAGAATTGATCAATATAATCATTAAAATTCTTTTAACTACTCAATTATATTTGGAATTCAAATTTGTTGTATAAAATTAGATATTAAATTCAATAAGGATGTAGTGTTAAACTCAAGTTTTACCCCTCAAATTCCAACATGCCACATCTTCATATTTACATATTAAAAAATAGACACAGTCACGCTCAATCAATTTTAATACACATTTGAAAATATAACTTAACTGAGAGTTTATTGAGATACTATTATGTGTGTGTTTTAAGTAAAAAACTGATATGACAATTTCTTATTAAATAGTGTAAAATATGAGTTTGATACCCCATTCTTATCAAATTCAAACTCATAAAATTAACATTTATATGATTGGGTCATTCTGCAATAAGCAAGTCTACACAACATCAAGTCACTTTAATTGGGTAACAATGGGTCAATTCGCTCCACTAAACCTTAATCTGCCAAAAACTGTCCTTTCAAAAAAAAAAAAAAAAATCTGCCAAAAACTTTGTCGTGTGACTCGTGTAATTGGGTTGTGTCTAAATTAGAACGACTGACAGGTTTAGATACACCTGACCTGTATGGGTATAATATTGAGTTCCCAAACTGGGATTACTGTAACTCACTGCCCAAACAGATTACCAAACGCTCCCACTCTTTTTCTTTTTGTTTATCCTAAACTTATAGCATAGAAGCTTTATATGTGTGCCTCACAATTCTGCTAAAACTGTGAAGGCAATGGATAGCTTAACAACGAGCTCAACAGCTCGGATTTTGACTACTCTGACCCAGTTCCCAACACGACATGACCACCGACCCAGAAGAGGTTGTTTTGTCCTTCGACCTTCTCGTACACTTCGCAGAGCTCCAAGTATCGTTTGCATGGCGGTCAGTACAAAAAATCCCAGAAAAACATTTGTTTTGTTTTTGTTTTTTCACTTGGGTTTTATTTATTTTGGTGAAATTCAGGAACCATATTTGATAACGAAGCTGGAGTCTGCTGAGAAGACTTGGAAAGACCTATCGGTATGCCTGAAAAGCTTTGAGTGAATTGTTTCACTGTTAATGTGTATCAGTGTATGTGTGTGTGTGTGTGTTTCAAGGCCAGTCATATATATTTATTGAATTAGTTGTTGTTTTGTACTTGTAATTGTTTTTTTAATTGCTAAGTTCTGCATTTAACCAGTGTGTTTTGGACCCACAATCTCACCCTTGGCTTAGA
The DNA here is from genome assembly GCA_030021035.2 of Notholithocarpus densiflorus. NCBI lineage: Eukaryota > Viridiplantae > Streptophyta > Magnoliopsida > Fagales > Fagaceae > Notholithocarpus > Notholithocarpus densiflorus. Next base: position 595,838 of record JARYZH020000005.1, read on the forward strand.
GGAAGTGCCATTTGAGTTAGAACTTATTGGCATTTGTACTCATAGGATATGGAAGTTTTGTGATGATTTGCTATAAAATGATCTAAGAGGGAATTTGTATTTCCAAATCCGAGTATTGGGTTTTTTTTTGGTATGGTTTGTCTAATTGGGATTTTGAAGTAGTTTGCAAATAATGGGGATATAGCCTTTTGAAGATTTTGATTGAAACTTAGCAAAGTCCTTGAGAAGAAGGTTGGGAGATGGATGATAATTTAGCTTAGGAGATGGTGGAGTTGACCAATTATCATGGACCAATTGTTAGAGAATCATATGTACCATTTCCGTGGAAGGAATTACATTCTATATAGAGAGATGGTTTTAAAAAGGATATAATGGTGGGAAAAAATACATGTAGCCGATCCTGATTAGCCAATGAGCATAGCCACCTCGAGTTTAATAAGGATTCAGGCTTAGTTGAATTCTGCTGATTTGTAACAAATCACATTTTATGCATAAAATATGGTTGATTGAAGTGATGAATCACAAAGTAATGGTTAGTCATTCTGAGATTTGTCCTATTGAGAACAAGAGAATGAACGGTCAATAAACACATGAAAGGTGCCAGAGTTAGACATGATTGTGTTACTGAAAGCAATAACCTATAAAAAAAGAGTGTATTATGTTACTGAAGGTAATTATGGAAGAGTAAAAAGCTTCCACTATGGAGAATAGATTAACATATGTTGTAAGGTTAAAACCTAGGACTTCAATGTACTTTTGAATCAAATTCAAGACTATTTATTTCAAATTTGGTTGAAGGTAGACCCATTATAGTTAAACCCATTCATTGTGTCCTTTCCTCAGATAGCCTTTTTCCCTTTGGAACTCTTTGCAGCCACTGGTATGTGCAGACCATAGGCTTAATGGGGAATCTGAAGACAAGTATAAAACTAGTGCTACTAATTTTGCAAGGCAGATTAGTAGATGTATTATCTTATCTAAAATCTGGCCCCTTATTTTTGAAGGAACTTTATTTGAGGCTTTCAGTGATCGGCCTATGAAACCTAGTTTCTTATATCCACAATGTATAATCTCTTATTATGGTGTAGCCCTGATAGTTGATCTGGTTTTTAATGCTGGATTTGAATTTACCCAATGATATTTTTTAGGTCAAGTTAGCTGATCCAGACGTCGTCTCAAATCCCAGTGAATACCAAAAGCTGGCACAATCTATGGCTGAGCTTGATGAGGTACTGTATTCCACTTTATTTTTTATAAGGGTGGGTTTACTTTTAACACTGTGTTGCAGTTAGTTGCAATTTTTACTGACATAGTTGTTCTTCTCTTCTGTACTTGTAGGTTGTGTCAACCTTTAGAAGTTTGAAGGACTGTGAGAAGCAGTTAGAAGAGGCAAAAGGTTTACTCCCTCTTGTTTACTTTTGCAAAAAATAAAAATATTAAGGTTTGTGTTAACAATCATCTATCTTCCTCTGCTCGTTTTTCATTTCAGCTTTAGCAAAAGAGAATGGCACTGATGAGGATATGGCAGAGATGATAACTTATGAAATTAAGTCTTTATCCAATCAACTCAAAGAGCTTGAGGAGAAACTAAAGGTTATCCACTTTGTATCAGTGATATATGTTTTAAATATACATATACGTTTTTGTAATGTTTTATAATTATATGCTCCTTCAAATGCTTCATATTTTGTTTTATATATTCTTCTCTCTTCCTCTTTCTCTATTCTTTTTTTTTTTTTTTCTTTTTTTAAATGTTTTTTATGAAGCTTTTTCCCTAAAATTTTATTTGACTAAGCAGTATATCTTTTTACTAGATTCATTGGTTTACCTGCTGTTTCACTCATGAAATGCCAGCGGATTCATCAAATTGGTACTAATAGACTTGATCTGAGATCAATAAATTATTAATTTAATGAATATTCTAAAAGTTGAGCTTTAGAGAAAACTCCAAACTTTTTATCCTCATTTTCATTATGATACTAATCTTTCTCTTCTCTGAACTTGGAATGCCCTATTGTTTTTCATCCTCCCTTTATTTGCATTTTCCCCTAATTAGGAAGCTAAAAACATGGAATTTCCTTTTACATTAATAGGTGCTACTGCTACCCTCCGATCCTCTCGATGCAAGAAATATAATGATTGAAGGTATGTTCTCTTCTGCCAGTGATAAATTGTACTATCTGATCAATTTTTAACCAAATATCATTTAGGCAATAGCTGTAGTAAAAATGCATCCTCATATGTGGATTAGCTGATCTTGATTATAATCTTTACTTATGATAATGAGCCATGGCTTGGGGTGATGAAATCCATCTATCAAGCACTGGTCTAATTCAGGCCGAATGCCTTAGAGGTTATGAATTGGTTGATTTCAAACTTTGGAATTGTTTTCTAATGCTATACATGTGGCTTAGCTCTGCTGACAAGACATTAAAAAGTGGTGTGCATATTTCCTTGTGCTTAACTAGTGTTGCTTATATTCTACAATTTCTTCTGTTTCATCCAGTCATTCTTGAGTTTTTCTTCTTTTGCAGTAAGGGCGGGTACTGGTGGCGATGAGGCTGGAATATGGGCCGGTGATCTTGTAGGTACATGCTTTTTTTATCCTTCCAAATCTATGGCATTGATTCATTTTTAGTTGCACACAGCATTGGAAAATAGAAAAAATATTTACTATCGACATATGCGGAAAAAGATGCTGGCCATGTAGTCAAAGTTTTTACCATTGACAGGAGATTAATGGGTCTAGCTTACAGAATATATAGAATATACTTGTTTTGTTAATATTTTCTGTTAATGATTTCCTGGACTTATATATGAATTAGTTACATGCTTCTGTACTATGTTTCATCCTTTCTGAAAGTGCTTCTGCATGCATTCTAATGCTCCTTCCATTTTATTTTTTTGCTCAAGGTCCGTATGTATCAGAAGTACAGTGAACGAAATTCTTGGAAGTGCACCCCCTTATCAAGCTCAGATGTATGTCTTCCTAACTTTCCATCAGAATTATGCATCTTATTGTTTCTATGTGACTTGCAGAATTTTTATTTATGTATTTATTTCTCTATTATTAAGGCTGAAAAAGGAGGATTTAAAACTTTTGTGATGGAGATCAAAGGGAATCGTGTCTTCAGCAAATTAAAATATGAGTCCGGTGTTCATCGGGTTCAACGTGTTCCTCAGACAGAAACGCAGGGTCGTGTGCATACGTCTACTGCAACTGTAGCCATAATGCCAGAGGTAGAGTGCATTTGGTGTGCCATTTACATCTGGGGTTTTGAATAAAATTCATGTCAAATATTTTTAGCTTCAACTGGAATCTTCAATGTCAGAAGCAGTGGGAGGCAATCAAGTTTTACTGGGTTTTTTATTGTCTAGTCTGGGGGAAGGCAACCATTTTCTACTAGAAAATTTTGCATGCAATTTCTCTTTCTTAAAATGAGTCACAAATCCTTAACAATGCCTCATAATGTTGATCTCTGAATGCATATTTGCGGACAATGCTTTAGAAAACATTAGTCTAAGGCTGCTTCAGAATCTGGATGCTTGTTCTTGTGGCTGTGATGTTGTTAATGCTGTTTGTCTTGTCTTTTATTTTCTCTCCTTGAAGCCTATTTATTTTACTATATCCTTTGAGCTTATGCTAATTCTTGATTTAGGTGGATGACGTTGAGGTGGTGATCGACCCAAAAGATATTGAACTAACAACAGCGAGGTCTGGGGGTGCAGGAGGTATGAATCTGCAAAATTGAAAAAATAATTATTCATATAGTGATTTGCTTTTCCATGCTTCATTTTCTGGAGGAAAATAAAAGGAATGAAAAATCCACATTAGGTCATTTCTTTTGCGTGATCATCATGCAGGCCAGAATGTCAACAAGGTGGAGACAGCTGTCGATCTTGTCCACAAACCAACAGGAATTCGCATCTTTTGCACTGAAGAAAGGACTCAACTCAGGAACAAGGATCGTGCTTTTCAGTTGTTGAGAGCAAAATTGTGAGCAATTCACCATGTGCTAATTCTCATTCTATCATTCTCTCTCTCTCACACACACACACACGCACACTATAATTTGTATTTTTAGTATTCCCTTCATTCCTAAATGTTTCATTTCTCCTGAATGTTTCCATAAACAAGGTTTGAATCTTCTGTGAGGTGTGTGTTTAATATTATTTTTAATGGGGACTGACCCATATGTGGTTGTTTCTTGTTTATTAGTTATATCTTGAAGGCCTGGTCTGTTATATCATACATGCAATTGACTACTATGAATTCCATATATTCACTCTAAAATTGCATGTTTTGTCTTCTTCCTCCCTTTTTTCCCCTTTAAGTATCTTTGTGCATTTATGATGATCCCTGAACTTGCTACAGGTATGAGATGAAAGTAAGGGAGCAACAAGAAAAGATAAGCAGTCAACGGAAATCACAGGTATTTCTCAGCTTAGAAAATATTTGAGATGTGTATGAGATTGCAACACTAAGGAAACAAACAACACTACCTTGACATACTTTCAATCTTCAATTTGATTTCACATTGAAAGTTACTTTAATATACTATCAATCTTTAGTGTCTCACATTTCACATTGATTTCTTTAGGTGTTGATTTGAGTATATTATTGATAAGTTGACCTAATGTACATTAGTAACTCTTAAGTTAAGAAACATATAATATTTAGCAACAAGTTACTTTAACATACTTTCAATCTTCAGTTTGTCATTTTGAAGGCATTATTGTTAATTTTATCATTGTTCAGTTGCAACTAGTGCAGAGAAGTTATACTATAACCACTGGAAGAAACATTTAGATAACTAGAGATCTAATAGGTGAACTTTTAAAATGTTGTACATGTGTTTGCATATCAATATGCTCTAGTATGAGAGTCACTGACATTATTTTTAAGTGGTTGTTTCCTGCCTCTTTTTTAACAATCCTATCTAGTATACCAGCAAATGCATCAAGAACTACATAATGTTGTGCCCCTTTTTAAAAAAAGTTTTGGATTGACCTAGAGAAGATGAATCTTGATATGTACGCATCTAGCTGTTCCAGATGAATGACGATAGGAGTTTTATTGCTTTATGTTATCAGGCTTAATTGCTTTTTTTTTTTTAATACAAATAATCGATGATAGCGAGAGCCTAGATGACCAGCAATGTTCTTGCTAATTTCCACCCAGTTGCCATTATGTATGCACTCTCCAACTTTTGATGTGAGGTTATAGTCCTTATGGAATGAGCCGTGGAACTTGTTTGCCCAGATATTATTTGATTGTGTTTTGGATAATTCTTATTTTCTGAATAATTTTTTGTTCAAATGTCCTAAGATGATGCCTTTTGACATTGGATCAAAGTATGATTCATGTTTATTTTGAAATGCAGGTTGGCACAGGTTCTCGTGCGGAAAAGATTCGAACATATAATTTTAAGGTATTTAATATTGCATTTACCATTTTTCTTTGAGATTACTACTGGGACCAGTTTCTTGAGATTGTGGAGACCACTTTATACTCTAATAACATGTAATGAAAAATTATCTGAATTTATTAACAGTAAGTGGAAGAAAGGCAAGAAATGCATGGATAAAAAGAACCTTTTTATGAGTGTGTTAGTGAATTAATAAGACATTTCATTGGGAGTCACTCAGTGCAGCTAATCACAACCCAATTGCTCATTGAATTATAAGCCTGTCTGGCTGTCTTGTCTTGAAGAAGGGTAATCTTATATTGAGATAAGTTATATAAATGTCCATTTTGGTGTTGATAAGCTTGGAAGGTTTTGAGGAAGTTTATAACACCTCATTATTTTTATTAGGACAATAGGGTTACTGACCACCGGCTAAAGATGAACTTTGAGCTCACCTCCTTCCTTGATGGTGATATAGAGACTGCAGTCCAGGTACTGTTTTTGGCAGCCATAGTCTCTTTTTATTGATGTGCGATTTCTTCTGGGTTTTTTTTTTTTTTTTAATCATGGTTCATGTTTAGAAATTTAACACGCATATTAACATTATTTAGAAAAGAGGAACAGCACAATGATTTCCTTGCCACTGAAATGCTTGTTTCAGGACTCAACAAAATAATAATTTTGCTTGTTTCCTGCAGGCTTGTGCTGCTACAGAGCAGAAGGAACTACTAGAGGAACTCGCAGAGTCCACAGTTGCTCCAACTGGCTGATTAGCAGCATTTATGGCAAGTGATTAGTAAATTCATGTTATTGGATCAGATACGCAGGAAACCATTAATCAAGTTTCTCTTACTGATCAAAAAGAAAAAAAAGAAAAGAAAAAGTTGCTCTTAGCAAATGAAGGAAATGATGTCTGCCCCCAAAACCTGTTTACATGAAAACATTCTCCTGTAATTGGCTGATATGTTTGATTAGAAGACCCTTATTTTATTTTATATGTATGTACAGATGAAATGAGGAAATGGTTTCTATTGAAATTGTAAGATAAAGGGTATTCATATCCACCCCCACCCAACAACAACAAAAAAGAACTTATTCTTCTTCATTGAATGCATAAGTTTCATGAACTTTGAACTTTAGCTACCACATATGTATTTAGCTCTTTTTTTGCAAATTTTCTTAGAAACTTGCACGTCTGTGTTGTTTCATCTTGGAGTGAAACACTGGCTAGCATTTAGAACTTGGAAGAGCTTTGTCTAATCCCAAAACAATTAAAAATCCACAAATTGTCACCGTGAATTCAGAATTTGTTATTTCACATAACTTAGAGCCTGTTTGGATTGAGGGGAGAGAAAAGGAGAGTGGAAGAAAGTAGAATAAAGTTGGCCGGAAATAGAGAGTACGGTTATGACACAGCCTTACAAAGGGTCCATACCTTGCCATTATGGGCCTACTCCTCTCCCAGATTGCAAAGCAATTAGTTGGACCCACAACTTGACGCTGGACTATTGGTCTCTCTGTTGAACCGGCCCTACTGCCTAACTACCGAAATGGCCCTGATTGGACTGGGGTACCCACCATGATTTAATAAAATAGTATCATGTAAGTAGAGAATTAGTCAATTAATGCACGTCTCTGCTCAGGAGTATATGGCACAATCGAAATGCTACCAGGTTGAAGTTGAAGACTACTTGCATTCCATATGGAGACATGCTTGATCGTTTCAAGGAATACCAATCTGCTCAGGACCCAACAACAACGACAGCAAATTCAGATGTCAATTGTCAAGCTCAGCCCCTATACATTGGAAGCCACCTCGGAGTCCTTATTGTAAAATAAATAAATTTCGACGGTGCTGTATTTCAGGACTTGCAGATGGCGGCGGGTATTGGCGCCAACTCATTGGTGCACTCTCGGTCTCGGACAGAATAAACCTAGCTCCCACCAGCAGTGGACGATGTCGAGGCGACAATCATTAACGCTATTAACTCAGACTCAAGTTGCTTAAGCCCCTTTGGTCACATTGTTAGAGTTCTTGCTTTGAATTTTGTCTCATTCTGTTTTTCACGTGTAAAAAGACGTACGGGGGAATGCAGTTGCTGATAAATTAGCAAAACTAGCCAAATATTCCCCTTCTCCACACTATTGGTCTGATGGCATCCCCTGTGATGTTCAAAATCTTGTAGCTGCTGACAGAAGCTTCTGCTGATTAATAAAATTCATTGTCTTGTTTCTCAAAAAATAAAAAATAAAAAATGCACGTCTCTTGAATGAAAAAATAAATAAAAAAGAAGAAGTTAAATTACATACTATCTTTTAATTTTGTTTCAGATAACCCTTATATTTAAAAAAAAATTATATTATCATGATTTATGGATGTAAAGGTCATTTTAATGATATAGGGTTAATAATGTGACATAAATTCATTTGAAAGGTTATCATTTTTATAGATTATATAAAGATCTTTTCAAACAACTTTAAAAATACATAGACATTTTTATTGTTGGCAAAACTGTGTTAAAACTTAAAAGTTTCAGTTTCAACTGCAATATTTCCTTATATTTGAATTTCATTTAGTTTGTAATTGCATCAAGTCATTGAGATTCAATAGGTTAGACGAGATTATGAGCGAGATAGTTAGAATTTGAATTTCAGTACACAAAAAATAGTTCACCTCAAATTCACCCAAAACTTATTGGAGCAAGTTTGTCTAGGAAATCATTTTTATTTTTCCACATTATTCTTGTAGCCAACCAACCCTCAATTGTAACTTGAATAAAAACAGAAATTTATTACCCTAATCATATTGAACGAAGGAGAGACTACCAAGAATCTTGAGAGATAAATCCTTTTAACTTCAATACCTTCACCCTCTCCAAATTAACATACCTTTGAGAGGATAGTTTATCCAAGCATTGTTAATTAGTTATGAGTGTAGAGGATTGTTGCTAAAAACCGCAAAACCAATCACAAATATTCAAATAACATGGGAGTATTCAAGAGATTGATTTGCAATTGTTGATACTTGAGTCATTGGATTGCTACGAAGATAAACAATTGGTGTAGCTCGTTGCTAGCAAGAGCAAGGAGCTCAGATACATTTATATATATTGAAAGTTTTGCAAGCTGTTTTGTATTCGCGTTTTTTATAAAAATGTGCGTTAAGGCTTTTAGAACAGCCTATCCAAACGAGCTCATATCACAACTATCTTTTTAGTAGATTTGGTGAATTGGACACGGGTCTTGAGTATTTTTAACATACATTGTCCGTGTTTTGTGATTGCTTTATGATTTTCATGTTCCCATTATCCATGAAACGAGTCAACTAACCACTTCGATCATACTTTACTAGCCGTTTAAAATTTGGTAATAAGCAATTATTAGGGGTCTAAACGTTAACTTTTAGACCAAAGTCAAAATTTAGAACTAACGTGAGTATAGTATACCACTTAAAGATAAATAAAAAGACTATTTAAGTTCAACTATAGTAAGTTCTCAAAAAAAAAAAAAAAAAAAAAATCATCTATAGTAACATAGGAAACATAACCTAATTTGTACTGTGTGAGATCCCATTTTTAACCTAACTAAACTTGTTGCATTTGGAAACTTAAATTTGGATTTGAATTTGAGTTTTAAATTAATAGAATTGAATTTATTTAATTTCAAATCTAAGGATTTTTGGTAAATCATGCCAAATCTAAAATCTTGATCTTTTAAAACTATCTAAATTCTTGATATTTTAAACTATCCAAACACACTAAAATCACACTACAACTTAGCACACTTGTCTACATGTAAGCCACTCCAAGTGTCAAGTACTACCAGATTCCACATGGCACTTCCGACTCACCGTTACCTTCTCACATATGGGAAGTCCTCCTAGGACCAACAGCCTCTTCCTTCCCAAATGCCTTGTCTCTCTTATTCTTTGCTTCTCCAAAATTCTATGAAAAGAACTTTACTCCTTTCTCCTTCTCTCCACCGCTTTTACTCTCACAAAACCAAGTTACTATCATCAACCTCTACAGGGTACCCTTGTGCAGTTTGTACTCGCTTTCCTTCACTTTCTTTGCCTTTCTCAACCATATTTCCTCGACCCTTACACTCCCTCAAGGTCCTGGCCATGGCTGAACGACCCTCAAGTCCGGCAACATCATCGCATTCTCACAAGTTTACCAATGGTCTAGCTGCTGAGCACAGTCCTTATCTTCTTCAACATGCCCATAACCCAGTGAGTGCAATTCATCTTCATATTGGTTTATTTATTATTGTGTTTTTACTTTGTGCACAAAGGGTAGTAAAAGAAAAAAAAAATTGATTGATTGGGATTTTTTTTTTAATTGGGGAGGAGAAAAGATTCCACCTTGTTTGAGGCTAATGATGTTTGTTGGATTGGTTGAGGTGGGTTTTCCATGATTTTGATTCTCAGTGAGTATTTGAGATAGGATATTTGTTTTTCCTTCGCTTTTTCTTGGTTTCCTCAGCAATCAAACAGGGATAATTGGATAACTTATATTGAATTTCTTGGTTTTCATAAAAAAGGGGTACTTTAGTTTGTCACACTGTGTTTTTTATGCATTGAAGGTTGATTGGTATCCATGGGGTGAAGAAGCTTTTGCTGAAGCACGAAAGAGAGACGTGCCCATCTTCTTGTCAAGTAAGTTCACCCTTGATTTGAATGTTTTATTTTCTTATCATATCAAAGTGAATGCACTGAAGTATAATTTATGTTTATCAATTTGCTTGTTGGTGATGAATGACATTTGTTTTTTCATTTGAAGTTGGATACAGCACCTGCCACTGGTTAGTCTCTTAATCCGTTTCTGGGAATTATTTAACTTCTAGTTTTCTATATCTGATATCGTTGAATGAATGTTGGACTTATCTATTGCATGAAATTATTCAAAAGGTGTCATGTTATGGAAGTGGAATCTTTCGAGGATGAAGGGGTTGCCAAGTTGTTGAATGATTTGTTTGTCAGTATTAAGGTGAGTTTTCACATCAGTTTTATGTTCTTTCTTACTTGCATTGATCCTAAGGATCTAATTTTTAAAATGGTCAATTTGGTAAGTTGGAATAATATAGGGAAGAATCCTAAATTATCATGGGTTCTAGTTAAATCAACTAGTAAACTCTCCCTTGTTGAATAATGGACCTGCACTTGCACCAAAAACCTAATTAGTGTCTTGGCCTGATGATAAAGAGTAATCATCCACTTTATAACTATAATTATTATACTATTATTCATTATAATAATAAATTATTATCATTAAATAATGAAATTGAATGATCAGGTTTGTTAACCCACTGAGCCAGGATCGCTAACTAATACTAATATAATTGAAAATGCTAATACAATAGAAAAAATTTCTTCTCTAATGATTCTAACATGTCAGTGCAACAGGTGGATCGAGAAGAGCGACCTGATGTTGATAAGGTAAATCAATGATTTTGTAGCTAGATCTCTGTGAAGATATCATGACTATTTTCCAATAGTTATTCTATACTCTATTTGAATTTGTGTGTTCTCTTAGTTCTTTATCAGATGCTCTTTCTTGTTGAACCATTTTATGTGATTCTGGTGGACCTTTTTAATTGACTATATTATTTCATCTTGATAGGCACTTGTATGTATGTGAAGGTTTGGTATTTTAATAAATTCTTCTAAACTAATCCTGTATTTATGGCCAAAGCTCCTTTTTAGTTAATTTCATTAACAGTGATTAACATAGACCCTTGGGTAAGAATAGGGTTGGGATTACTTTCAAATTCTGCATAGCGTCATAAGTGTAAAAATAAAAGAGGTTGAATTTACATTCTAATGCAGTTTTTAAATTCCCTGGTGCTCTTGGGTTTAGTAATTTGAAATTTGAAATTTCACCAATTACAATAATATTGTTTTGGGCTGTTCATCTTTTCAGGTATACATGACTTACGTGCAGGCTTTATACGGCGGTGGAGGTTGGCCACTTAGTGTCTTTCTTTCACCTGATTTGAAGCCATTAATGGGCGGAACTTACTTTCCACCAGATGACAAGTATGGGAGACCAGGATTTAGGACTATACTTAGGTGAGAATAAATCGTCCCCTGACGGGTTAGCATTTTCCCACTGTCCATCACCCTCATGATGCTGGTTGCTGGTCTTTTGTCATTCTGTGTTCCATTGAGTAGAATTCTTAACTGCAACAAAAGAAAATGTTGGAAGTCTGGGCTCATGAATTAAAGCGAGTTATCTTTGTGGTTTTTTGTGACTGATCCCTTTATTATTTTTCTGGTCTTGTGTTGTTTCAGAAAGGTGAAGGATGCTTGGGATAATAAGAGGGATATGCTTGTTAAGAGTGGAGCCTTTGCTATTGAGCAGTTATCGGAGGCATTATCAGCAACTGCAAGTCCTACTAAACTGCCAGATGAACTTCCACAAAATGCGCTGCGTCTGTGTGCAGAGCAAGTAAGGTTTCATCATAATGAGATCTGCTTTTTGTTTATTCTATGACTAAGGTGTTAATTGCATAGGTGGGGTTTAGTTTACTATAAGTTTGTAGTATGTCAAAAAGTGTCGATTGCATGAGCAGTCTAATCTTTTATTATGATTTATGAGTTTATGAGTTTGCAGAATCGGAAAGTAAAAGGTCTGTAGCATTCAACCATCCTGCTCCTGATTTTTTTTTAAGGGAACAACCTGTTCTTTATACTTTCTTTAAAACATAAGCACAAAATGCAATATTTTTGTCAAACAACTTCTATAATATTTTACCCTTCCTTTCAGACTATTCCATCTTAGCATTTGTGCTACCTTTAATTTTTTTTTTTTTTTTAAATTTATAATTTGATTATTAATGTTTTAGTGAAATATATCTCTTGTTTCATTTCTATTATAGCTTTCTGGAAGCTATGATTCAGAGTATGGGGGCTTTGGTTCTGCCCCAAAGTTTCCTAGACCAGTCGAGATTCAGCTGATGCTTTATTGGTCCAAAAAATTGGAGGATACTGGAAAGTTGCAAGAAGCAAATGAAGCTTTGAAAAAAGTCTTCTTTAGCTTGCAATGCATGGCAAGGGGGGGCATCCATGATCATGTTGGAGGTGGCTTTCATAGATATAGTGTGGACGAGTGCTGGCATGGTCAGTTTTTCTTAAAAAATAGCTATTTCTCACAAGAACCTAGATCTTTTAACTCTAATTGAAATGGAAAACTCATTAAGATATTATTTGGTCCATTTCTTTCTTTCTCAATCTTAGGTGATGGCTCATTTTCTTGTTGGGTATTTTGATTTTTGCCTTAAATCAACCCTCTTTCCTCTCTCCTCTTTCTGGATGGTTGTGATGGAATTGTTGAGGCAGTATTGTTTACTTGCAGTTCCCCACTTTGAGAAAATGCTGTATGATCAAGGCCAGCTTGCTAATGTTAATTTAGATGCTTTTTCCATCACCAAAGATGTCTTCTATTCATGTGTATCTCGGGATATTTTTGATTATTTGAGGAGAGAGATGATCGGACAAGAAGGTGAAATATTTTCAGCAGAGGATGCTGACAGTGCTGAGTATGAAGGTGCTTCAAGAAAAAAGGAGGGAGCCTTCTATGTATGGACCAGCAAAGAGGTTTGTTTCTCATCACCATCTTCTTAACATGTGCATGTTTTGTCTTTATCTTGAATGCTGATATGTAAATTTTGTGCATGATCTATACTCCACAATGTCTCATTTTTGAAACTACCCTTTAAACTGGTATTATGTTTAATTACATCTATTATGCATTGCATGTGAATATTGACTCCTGTCTATAATTTATTTTCTTGTTTGTGCCCATTGTTTTACTTAATGGCTGAAATCGAAATAACTACCCTTTAATAAGTAGCATTTGGTGCACACTTCACCATTGCTGCTTGCATTTTTCCTTGATTAATCATTGGTTATATATATATATAGAACAACATGAAAGTTTGGGTAAGTAAATGAATATCGTAAACTTGTATCTTTAGTATTTCAGTTGCTGATTTATTCACTCTCCAGAGAGTCTAATGTTCAGCATAGATGCTATAGAGATGAACTTTCAAATCAAGATAATTGTTTCCTAGAGTGATTTTCCATTGATGCTAATTTAGAAATGAGTGTCTATATTTTAAAAAATTTCCTACTGTTTGTCCACAAATTTTGTCAATCTCAAGTTGATAAATCTTCTGCAAAACTCGGAACCTTTTGTCCCACTCTTTTTTAGTGAGATTAGTGGTTATTTTATTCTGTTTCTATTTTTTAACCTGGTTTCTCTCTTTTTAGGTTGATGACATACTTGGAGAGCATGCAACTCTTTTCAAGAACCATTTCTATATAAAGCCTGTGGGTAACTGTGACCTTTCTAGAATGAGTGACCCTCACCATGAATTCAAGGGTAAAAATGTGCTCATTGAGAGACATAGCCCTGCTGAAATGGCATCAAAACTTGGCATGCCTGTTGAACGGTATCTTGATATTCTGGGTGAGTGTAGGCGAAAGCTCTTTGAAGTAAGATCAAGTCGACCCAGACCGCATTTGGATGATAAGGTAGTATTTGTTAAAATAATGAACATAAAGAATACACCCATCACTTTTATTAGCTTATCTTTTATTTATTATGCACAATTTAACAGAATTGATGCTTGGTAGGTAATTGTATCATGGAATGGTCTGGTAATATCATCCTTTGCAAGGGCTTCTAAAATTCTGAAGGGGGAAAATGAGGGGACCAAATTCAACTTTCCTGTTGTTGGCTGTGATGTAAGATTTTATCATCTTTGGCTTAATTGTGCTGGAAGCTGTCTTATATAAACTTTTTTTTTTTTTTTTGTTGATAAATTACAAAAAAAATTATTTAAAAAAAAAAAAAAAAAAAAGCCAACCCAAGTACACTGGAAATGTACTATGGGGGGCAAAATAATCAAGAACCCAAATTACAATGGTCAATTAAAACAGGAAGGGAAAAATAAGAATATATCTGTAAAGCTAAACTCCACTCTAGGAGAACTTATATGCTTTTATTTTTTGGAGTAAGATGCTCTAGCTGTAGTCATCATGTCTGTTGAACTTATATGCTTTTATTTTTTGAAGATGCTCTAGCTGCAGTCATTATGTCCGTTGACAAATCATGCTATCAATTTGAGCAATTTCCACTTCATATCAATTGCTTTAAAATTTAGATGTTTAGATTAGAGATAAACTCTCTAGCTGAATTCTCCATTAGTGTGACTTCTGTAGTTTTAGCATATTATTGAATTTAAGCGCATTCATTTACTCATCTGATGAATGGGAAAGTATATGAACAAGTATCAAAGTTGCCATTTTTGCTGTGAATTCTCTATCAGATTCTCCCAAACTTGTGACTCTACTTGAGTGTAGGAGTGAGTAATCATTAGTTCAATTGAATTTACAACTCCAGAGAGGGAAAGTCCCAGAAGTTTAGTTGTATTTTGAACTCCAACGGTTACAACATGATTGTGGTCTAAATGTACTAAACATAAATGTCTTGCATTATTACTATTATATTGATTGAGTGATTTTCATTTTGTGACTTCAAAGTTTCTTGATTGGGTTATTCACATCATGTACAATATTTCCAGCCTCAGGAGTACATGGAAGTTGCTGAGAAGGCAGCATCTTTTATCCAGAAGCAACTTTATAATGAGCAAACACGCAGGCTACAGCACAGCTTTAGGAATGGCCCATCTAAAGCACCTGGATTTTTAGATGATTATGCTTTTTTAATTTCTAGTTTGCTGGATCTTTACGAGTTTGGTGGGGGAATTAAGTGGCTACTCTGGGCAATGGAACTGCAGGACACCCAGGTAAGAACTGATAACCATTCTATTTCAAGTATTAATAGCCTCCCATTTTCTACTTTGTACTTCTGTCAAATTTAGTAGAGAACTTTCTTTGCAGGATGAATTATTTCTTGATAGGGAAGGAGGAGGCTATTTCAATACTGCAGGGGAAGACCCTTCAGTTCTTCTCCGTGTAAAGGAAGATCATGATGGGGCCGAGCCCTCTGGGAACTCGGTTTCTGCAATTAATCTCGCAAGACTGGCCTCCTTGGTTGGAGGCAGTAAGTCTGATCGTTACAGGCAGATTGCGGAGCATCTTCTGGTATGCTGTTGCTTCACCATAATATATTGTCCAATCAAGTTTTAAGGCTTGCAAGCCCAATGAGCTATAACTCAACTGACACTTACTTCTCCAGTTCTCCTATAAAAAATAGAAGTTGGTTGGAGAGTGAGGATGTGGGTTCAAGACCCACTCGGTGCATGTATAACTTGCCAATTAAAAATAAAAAGACTTGCAAGTATTCCTGATTTGAGCTTATTGTCTCTCATATACAGGCAGTTTTTGAGACAAGACTGAAAGATACGGCCATGGCAGTGCCTCTGATGTGTTGTGTAGCAGACATGGTCACTCTTCCCTCAAAGAAGCAAGTTGTCTTGGTTGGCCATAAGCCTTCTGTGGAGTTCGAAAACATGCTTGTTGCATCTCATGCATCATATGATCCAAATAAAACAGTGAGTGTAAAATGTTATTATCTCAAGTATATACATATTCACTTGATCAATGTGTCTCCTAATAGTGCGATTAATGACAGGTTATTCACATAGACCTGTCCAACAAAGAAGAGATGGACTTTTGGGAAGGAAATAATAGCAATATAGCCATCATGGCGAAGAATAATTTTGTTGCAGATAAAGTGGTTGCTCTCGTATGCCAAAACTTTACTTGCAAAGCCCCCGTGACAGACCCAGAGTCTCTTAAGGTTTTGCTCTCCGTGAAATCCTCTTCTGCATAAATTGCCATTTGCTAGTAAGTTCAATTACAATGTAATACCATGTAGTGACGTATATAAATGTAGAATCACAATGATAGTTCAAGATGATGGTGTATTTTAAGTTTAATTCATCATTTTGTATGTAATTCAGAAAAGATAGATGGATCAGGTTCATAGCTATCTGTTGGTAGGGATGGGTGGGATCACGTATCTTGCATTTGTTTGCAATTGGTGGTCGGAATAAATGTTGGTTTCATTAATGTGGTGATGGCTTCAACTTGCAATACACAATAATTATTCAATAAATATTCAGTTGGTATCAAATGTAACTTCTTGTTACACTATCTTTTCTGCAACACTTCTAATGTATATTCTAATGTAAGCAAAACAATCATATTTTTGAAGGAAATTTTCAAAGTTGTTACTAATTTTATTACATGTTTACAGATTGATGTAGCAGTAAATGTTATTGGCATATTAGTCGAAGCACACTAATTTCATTTTTAAAAGTTCTGATATGTATACATTTAAGTCTTATTCCCTTTTACAGGAGAATGCTCATTCCTCATTTCATATATATATATATATATATATATATATAAAATTAAGTTATTGCTTATACTTAAATACATTTGTTTTTTTTCTATACCTTTGTGATTTATTCATTCCATTTCATTTCATTCTTTTATGAATTTCCAAACAAAGTTTTAGAGAAGAATTGAAGAAGTCATTGCCATACTTCTTCCTCTTAATTAATTCTTTTGCTCTCATGCTTTTAATAATTTCAACTCCTCTACTTACAGGAGTTAATCCATAAAACCCACAGAGAATATTTGTCTTCAGTTAATGACCAATAAAAACGTTATGGTTTTTCAAGATTGCGCTTTATTGTGACTTATTGAGTACGAGGTCAAAGCTACAAATATCGTTATAACAAACACAATCTGTAACGAGCCATGCAAAAGCTTCTCTCTATAACGTCGGGTATGCTGACATTACTTGTTGCAGTAGTTGACTCTAACTCTCATTACTTCCATTGCGCCTTAACAAATACTATTAGTATTCATTACAAAAAAATATTTATTGAGTCGAAAATATGTCATCGAACAAGCTAAAAGTCGCCGCATTACAAAATGAAGCCCAAAAGGCCAGGGAAAAAAAAAAGAGTCCTCGTGAGTGATTTTTGAATGACAAATAGTACAAAAACCTATTGGTCTTTGTCATCCACTCATTCTAACATGGAACCAATCCAGAATTTCCAGTTTCTGAGAACTTCTTGCATATTTCTCTCCAAGAAACCATTGCCAAACAAACCATTTATAGGAGTTTCAAAAACCCAACTTTGTTTCTCTCATCAGCATCACTCACTTCACAAACCCATCACTTCAAAAATCTCTACAAACCAACAAACTTCCACAATCTCTTACCTCATAAACTCATGTGGGTTGCTTCCAGAGACAGCTTCTTTAGTATCCCAAAAGGTACACTTGCAAAACCCAGAAAAAGCAAACTCTGTCTTGGCCCTTTTGAGAAACCATGGATTCTCACAAACCCAGATCTCAAATCTTATCAGGAAACGCCCTCTGCTTCTTTTGGCTGATCCTGAGAATACCCTTTTGCCCAAGCTTGAGTTTTTCCACTCTATAGGTGCTTCAAGCACTGACCTTGCTAGAGTTCTCACTGCTGACCCAACCCTTTTGACTAGGAGCTTGGAGAACCAAATTGTACCCTGTTATAACTTCCTCAAGAGTGTGCTTTTAAGTGATAAAAAGATTGTTACTGCTTTGAAGCGCACCTCATGGATTTTTCTTGAAGGTCATACAAAGAATTTGATACCAAATATTTCGTTTTTGAGGGAGCTAGGTGTGCCTGAGTCTTGTATTGTGTTGTTGTTAACTCATTTTCCTGAGGCTTTGATGCAAAAGCATGATAATTTTGGTCACATTGTAAATGAGGTTAAGGAAATGGGGTTTGATCCGATGAAATCAACGTTTGTGTTAGCTATACATGCTATATCTGGCAAGGGCAACAAGTCCATATGGGAAAGGTGCTATGAGGTTTATAGGAGGTGGGGTTGGTCTAAGGATGAGATTCTTTTGGCTTTTAGGAAGCACCCTCATTGTATGATTTTGTCAGAGAAGAAAATAATGAGAGCTATGGATTTTTTTGTGAACAAGATGGGGTGGCCATCTAAAATGATTGCCAAATGCCCTGTGGTTTTGCTTTTCAGCTTGGAGAGGAGAATTGTTCCGAGGTGTTCAGTTATTCAAGTTTTGTCATTGAAGGGATTGATAAAGAAAGATATGAGCTTAACTACTGTGTTGCTGCCTGTTGAAGAGTCGTTCTTGGAGAGATTTGTGACCAGATTTCAGGAGGAAATACCTCAATTGATGAGTGTGTATCAAGGGAAGGTGTATCTTGAAAGCATCATTTGAACATGTAGAATGGGGTGAGAATGAGATTATTAGTGTCTAGCCTGTTAGTGTTGCAAGTCAAAGTAAAATTCTTGTCTCCACTGACGGAAAGTTGCTTGTTTTTTGGCCACTAATTTGTTCAGATATGCAAAGTACATGTGGTGATGTTGTGAGTCTGAGAAATACGATAGCTTTGTTTTTTAATCTGGCTTTATGTTTGCTGTCCATTTATCAGTGATATTTACAATGACTTTCTATTGACAACCAGAATCAGAATTCAAAACTGCTGAAATACTTGGATTCAAATTTCAACAATGCTACAAATACAATAAGTTTCACAGTTTTTACTCATCAATTTGTTGAGATGGAAGACTATGATTAGTATAACATTATTTTCACATGGAACCATCATCGACAATCTGACATCACTCTTATTATACACCAATTATAACATACCATCTCAAAAGTCATGAAAAAAGCTATGACATTTGTTGTCTTTAGATTTATTGTTCAAAATTCAAACCAGGACTCGCCATTGGCACTGAACTTCTGGTTGCAATCATCGGTCTTAGCGAGACCGTTTTTAAGATCAAATAAATAAATAAAACATGGATGAAATTAGTCTTAGTAAAACAAATCGATTCTGTCTTGGTAAGACCAATTTCAAGGTTTTAAAGTAGGTTAAGTTTCCAACAGAAATGATTAAGGTCGCTGAACGTTAGAATTGAAAAATCTTAAGGAATAGTTTTAAGTAATTTAAGCCTGTGCACTACTATCATAAAAACAATCACTATCCTTTCATATACTTGGTCCTACTTTGGGAGCCAACTTCACCTAGCAATTAAACACTTCAGAAACAATCTGACTCAGCCCAGCTCCCCACTCACCATCATTGCCATCAACCTTATGTCTATAAACACTCATGTAAGTAAACCTTCACACTGCATAGCTCAAATAGTCAAATGGCACCCTGTCTACCTACATAAGATAGCATTGGAATAGCCGACTGGCTAGTCTAGCTAAAATACGCTTAACTAACAAGTCCAAAAAATTATCCACATTGGATTATTAACCCACATTAACCAAAATGCATTTTAGTTAAAAGTGCTAATCCAAAAATACAAATATGAACTATCCTTTATATATATATAAGTAATAAACAAATATGAAGTATCCTTAATAAAACCATGAACACAACCATCCCAAACCAGCTGCTTAACTTACAATCGGGCTTCCAAAGACCCCATTTTTCATTGGCTGTTGACAGGCTTGCCTTATATATCTCATACCTACATTCCAATCTTTGACACCCAAACACTTATCACAGCAGGAACAAGCAATTAATATTCAATCCCAATTCCCAACCAAAGTCTCCAAAATATCATCCCCAACCCACACTCAGTTATTATAGAAAATTTTCAGTGTTGTTTGTAGAAATAAGCTTTGTTTCTGTTCTTGCCTTTGTATAACCCAACAGGATTCAACAACCCTGTTGCTTTTCTTTAGAACTTAATCCATAAAAACACATCACCACTCTCCAGTAGTTCAGTGCCAATGTTGTCTGTACTTTCTAGGAGAGTTTTCACTTTTCTGGGTAATCGACATTGTTGCTTGTAGATAATTCGTTGTTTCTTTTTGTGTATTATACAACCTGCTCCAGGACTTTGTATAATCCATCTGGATTACACAACCAAAATGCATTTCAGGTTGTTTCTTCAGATCCTTCTCCGCAGATACTTGTCTGCATTTCAGGTTGCTGGCAATGGTGCACATAGCAGAGTGTTTCAAGGGACCACAGAGCAAGTTGATTGAAGAAAATATTAATGCTAATGCTAGTGGCTTGCTAATGTGCAAATCTAGTAACACATATGAGATACTGACTTGTTGAAAAATTGTCAACATATGTAAAAGCATAATAATTTAGGTTATTGTTTTGGAAATTACCTAGATATGTTAAAAAAATATGGGTTAATGCAAATCCAATATCTAATAAATACAAAAATGAGCAACGATAATCATCAACGTCAAGAATAACATTATATTGAAATAAAAAAGTTACAACTGTTTAGTCTCAGCTACCTTCTCAAATTGAATTTCTACATCCAGAAGATCCATCTTATTTTGATACAAACTCAACAATTGGGGAACAAAGTCCTGAAATTTGCTCACATACTTCTTCAAAAACGACTTCTCATTCACCAGTAAGAAAGATGAAAAGCTAAGATCATCCTTGACCAAATCCTTGGCAATCAAAATTTGAATTACTGAACATCTAGGGATAATCCTCTTCTCCAAGCTTAAATGCAGAACCACAGGATTTCTAGCAATATCTGTTGATGGCCGTCCCAATTTATCCACAAGGAAATTCATTTTTTTCATGATATTCTTCTCTGATAATCCCATAAAACTTGGATCCTTTTTAAATGCTAGGAGAGTATCCTCCTTAGACCAACCCCACCTCTTGAAAATCTCAAGTTTATATTCCCACATTGGTTTCTTTAATGACAAAACCATTATGATTGCTTGCACAAATACAATTTTAGAAGGATCAACACCCATTTCCTTAACCTCCTGGACAGCTTTTATAAATTTACTAGGTTCTGTGGATGCTACGAAGGGACAAGTAGTCACCAAGAAAGAGATGCTGGATTGAGGCACTCCAACTTCTCTCAAAAGTTCAACATTTGGAACCATACAGATAGTCATGTAATGTAAAGACCAGCGCGAGCGCTTCAAAGTTGTAATGACCTTCTCCTTCTCAACAAGCAGACTCTTGAGGAAATTATAGCAGGGAATAAGAACGTTGTTTAAGCTCCTTTGCAGTAGGTCAGGGCTTAAAGTGAGAGTTATAGGCAGGTCAGAGCTTGAAATCCCTATAGAAAGGAAAAACTCAATTTTGGGCAAAAGGGTCTTCTTAGGATCAGATAAAAGGAACCTTGGGTTTATCT
Source organism: Notholithocarpus densiflorus (assembly GCA_030021035.2). Lineage (NCBI taxonomy): Eukaryota > Viridiplantae > Streptophyta > Magnoliopsida > Fagales > Fagaceae > Notholithocarpus > Notholithocarpus densiflorus. The sequence goes on from JARYZH020000005.1 coordinate 617,389, forward strand.
TGATAAGTTTTGTGATGTGGGTATCGTTGAATCCATTCTGTTTGAGAAGATTAAGCACTGAATCTGGTTTATCCGGGTTTTCAAAGTGCACCTTTTTGGATGCTAAAAGAGCATATTTTGGTGACAACCCACATGAGTTTATGAGATAAGACACTGTAAAAGAATGTCTTTGAGCTTCATTTTGTTGTTCTGGTTCAGATAAACCTAATGATGTAAATGATTTGATAATAAAGAAAGCATTTTTCTGAAGAAGACCCAATTGGGTCCTCCTATTCCTATGTGTGATAAAAAGTAACCGTCTTGGAGAGAGAAAAGCAAACATAATTGACTCACCAAGTTTGCCTGAATCAGCTTCAGCTGCGGGCTTGATTGTCTGATTACTCCTTCGGGGACTAATGGCCACTGAGATATGCATTACGATTCATGGGCACGTGAATCTTAGAACTGAGAGAGAGAGAGAGAGAGAGAGAGAGAGAGAGAGAGGAAGAGAGACTTTTGGTTTGGGACTGAGCTACTCACGTGACCCACTTCAAGGTTAGTCTCAAATCCCTCTATTCTCGACTTTAGGCAGCTATCATGTTAAAGCTCAGATAGACTCAAAGTCAAAGCCTTGAAGTCGTTGCTAGGATCGCCGCAGTTTAGCAAAAGGACTTTAGATTGTTGAGAGTTGAGACGGGAGCACCAAGCTTGTTTTCTTTCTTATCTGATTATTGGGCTTATTATCTGATTCAAAATATTGTAATTGACTATAGAAATCCGAAATTTCATCCACAGCTTTTGATAAAGGTTAAGTAAAGCATAGCTAATTAGCTATAGGGAAACCAACGTACGTGCCAAAGCCCTAAATAAAATAGGTTTTTTTTTTTTTTTTTTTTTTCCTCTCTCCCTCTTTCTTTAAAAAAAAGAAAAAGAAAAGAAAAGAGGTTCTTCTTCTCAGGTACTTATTATAGGTGCAGATCCCTCACCTCTTCGGAAGGGAAAAACTCAATAGGATCAAGTGCAAGGCAGGTCAAATTTGAGACAGATTTGAATGTATTCTATTAATCTTAGATTATATTTATAAAATAATTTAAATATATATTAAACAAAATATGAATATAAACATTCAAGGTAGGGCGAGCAAAAGCCATTCCTACCCTCACCTCTTTGGGGTTGGAAAAATCCACGCGAGATTGTACATAAGAGTGGCAAATGGGCGGGTTGGGTCATAAATGAGTTGAGTGTGTAATTACTCATTTATCCATTTATGACCCGTTTATATATAAATTAATTATCCATTACCTGCCCAACCTATTAAATTAGTAACCCGCCCATTTAACCCAATATGACCCAAATAAATAAATAACTTATTAAAAACTTAAAAACAAAAATTAAAAAGTTCAAAAATCACTTTTCCTATTCTTTCCTTTCATTTTCCCTTCACAAAATTCATTTCTCAACAACCAAACAAGGCCACAAAGAGAGAAAAAAAAATTACTTTTTTCTACTCTTTTTTTTTTTTTTCTTAGCAACGAAACAGAGCCTCAAGCAATATTATCATAAGCCAAAATGTGTTCTTTGTGATTTCGTGTTTGGTAGGTTAGAAACTGATGGAAAAATTTAAGGAAAATGGATATTTCTATTTATTGAAACTGTTTCTCACTCTTTGGCAAACAAATTTTGGTAGACGTTTTGGCTTTTTGGTGTTTGGTTGGTGAGAAGGTTAGGGAAAATGAAATGACTTTTTTCTTCTCTGTTTTTTTTTTCTTTGGAAATTAGGGTTCATGTCTTCATATTGGGAATTTGGGGATTTTGATGAATAGGAGTAGTTTTGATCTGAACTGGTTCATGGGTTGTTGTGTATGCATGTTGGTGACACGTTCTCTTCTTCATGGAATTTGGGGTTTTGTTGAATTGGGTATAATTGCCTGAAATTGACTGGCTTTTTGGTGTTTGGTTGGTGAGAAAGTTAGGGAAAATGAAATGTAAAATTTAGTTTGCAAGTAACAGGAAAATTAAAATGGAAATGGAAATGATAATTTTTACTGTTTTTCATGTTTTCTCTACGCAACAGGGTTTGATTTCTTGTGTTGAAATTTGTTTGGGCACCAAGAAAATTGAGGAAAATGTGTGTAAAGTAAATTTTTAGGTCACAGGCTTCTCTGTTTCATAAACAAAATTCTTAGATTCAAAATTCAAATTCTTCCTAACATCAACCCAGTTCTGCTGCCAAAGAAGAACGCTTCAACTGAAGCTAGCGAGAAGACCCAATTCTTCCTAACATCAACCCAGATGCGTCGTTGGACTCAGTTTTCTCAGTTTTTGACCTACCAAACGCTCTAGACGAAAGTCATAAAATTCCTTTCATTTCCTCTTTCGCCGGAGACGAAGCTGATACACTACCTCTGGTGAACTCCGATTCCATCCCCGTTTTCTCTCTAGAATTTCCTTTTGTTTGGTTACTGAGAAAATCTGAGGAAAAGTGTTTGGGCTTAGAAATCTAGAGGTTAAAGTGTTTGGAAAAGTGTTTAGTTACTGAGAAAATTTGAGGGAGAGTGAGACTGAGGTCATACTGTTTATTTAAGTTTTAGATTTTAGAAGGGTTTAGTGGGTATTAGTGGATTTATCCATTTAGACCCATCTAATTAAATAACCAAATGAGTCTTTATCCATTTAACCCAAATACTCAAATAGGTTGGGTTAAGACTTATCCAAATAAGGTGGGTAATAGGCGGGTTCATGGATATGGATTAAAATTGCCGCCCCTAATTGTACAGGTCAAGCCGATTAAAGAGTTTTTGCCATCTCTATTCTCAAAGACCAAATTTTGTTTTACAGCTTTTAAAAGCTTTGGGGAACAAAGCAAAAATATTGTCATATTTTAGGTTGGATATCCATAAGATGATAAAGATCATTTCCTATTGAATCATCTAATTTCCTCTAATTTTTATCTAGAAGACATGCAACATTTAAAAATTAAATAAATGGCGCGTGTTGAACATAAGGCTAAAAAAGTGAGGGAATTGGCTATAAAATAGATTTGAAATAGTTGAAATCAGTTTTTTTTTAGAAGAAGTTGACATCAGTATTAATGGAAAAAATTTCAAGATTAAAATAAATAAACAAAGATGGTTAATATATGTCTTATTAGTGAGACTGGTTTTAGATTGAAACAAAAAAATATATGGTTAAAATCTGTCTCAGTAAGATCTATTGAGAAATTTAAAAAAGAACAATAAAAAAAAAGGTTGCAATTGGTCTTAGTGAGACCGATTTTAAGATTAAATAAAAAACAAAACATGGGTTAAATTAGTCGTAGGCTGCGTTTGGCTCTATGTAAATCGAATTCCGAGTGTAAAATGAATGCAGGGGCAAATGAATTCTCGTAAGGAAAATGAAATCCAGGTGTTTGGTTCTGCAATGAAAAATAATCTGAAAAATGATTTCTAGTATTTGGTAATATTCTAAAAATGCTATTTTCCTACAAAATTTTCACACTTTCTCAGTCATTTTCTTAGCTTCCAAACAAATTTTATAACAGAAAATTTCAAAATATACACTTTAACACAACCAAAAATCAAATTAAAAACATTTATGGGTTGTTTATGGGTTTGAGGGTGGATTTTCGCTAGATGGGTTTGAGGGGATGTGGATTGGCTTTTGTAGAGGGTGGGTCGGCTTTTGGAGGCAGGTATGGCTTCGCCGTGAAAGAGAGTGACAGCTGGGCAGAGATGTGTGGATCGGAGGTGAGGTGAGGTCATTGGACTCAAACAGTGGAGGAAACTCACTGGCGCAGAGGGTGGGTTTGGGGGTGGAGTGTAGTGAGCTGGTGGTCGGTGGCGGCCAGATCGACGACGTTGAGCAAGAGGGAGAAGAAGAGTTGAGAAAGAAGAGAGAAAAAAGAGAAAGCTTGGCCGGCGCGATCTAGGCGATGGGGCGGCGTGATCTGGGCGGTGGGGGCAGCGGTGGGGGCGGCACGATCTGGGCTACCGGAGCTTGGCTAGGAGGCCACATGTGCTCTCTCTCTCTCTCTCTCTGAGTCCTGGAAATCATTTGAAGGTAAAATGAGGGCTGCATTGCTTTTACGGTTGAAGTGGGTGTTTTTACAGTCAACGTGTAATTGATTTTCCATTTGACCATATTTTCTGTTGAAGCCAAACACACACAAGGGTGTAAAAGTAATTCCTGAATTAGTTTTCAGCTGAAACAAACGCAGCCTTAGTGAAACAAATTGATTCTGTCTTGGTAAGACCAATTCTGTGCACTATTCATTAAAAACAATCACCATCCTTTAATATCCTTGCTTGGTCCTACTTTGGGAGCCAACTTCACATAGTAAACCCTTCAGAAACAATCTGACTCAGCCCAGCTCCCACTCACCATCATTTCTATCAACCTTATGTCTATAAACACTGATGTAAAGTAAACCTTCATACTGCATAGCTCAAATAGTCAAATGGCACCCTGTCTACCTACATAAGATAAGAGCTTAGCATTGGAATAGCCAAGCGGCTAGTCTAGCTAAAATATGCTTAACTAACAAGTCCAAAAAATTATCCACATTGGATTATTAACCAGTTAACCAAAATGAAATTTTAGTTAGAGTGCTTATCCAAAAATACATATATGAACTATCCTTAATAAAACCATGAACACAACCATCCCAAACCAGCTGCTCTCTCAAGTCTCAATCACCCTTAACTCACAATTGGGCTTCCAAAAACCCCATTCTTTATTGGCTGTTAACAGGTTACCCTTCTATATCTCATACCTACATTCCAATCTTTGACACCCAAACGCTTATCACAGCAGGAACAAGCAATTAATATTCAATCCCAACCAAAGTCTCCAATATATCGTCTCCAACCCACACTCAGATATTATAGAAAAATTTTCATTGTTGTTTGTAGAAATTACCTTTGTTTCTTTTCTTGCCTCTGTATACCCAACTGGATTTAACAACCCTATAGCTTTTCTTTCGAACGTAATCCACAAAAACACATCACCACTCTCTAGTAGTAAACCAAAAGTTGCTTCCCCAATGCAAATGGAACTTGTCTTAAAATCAATCTCATTGCCCAGTGCCTACATGACATTAAAATATTCAACTTAAGAACCGCCACATCATTTGGGCGAGTTGGTACCTCCCCAAGTACTAAGTGCTTGAGGCAGCAAGGGGAGGGCGTGGGTTGGAGCTGTGGGGGCAGCATATGTAGCATGTAAGTGTTTTCAACCATCATCAAAAATATATTCAACTTAAGACTGTTAGTGCATTTCTGAAAATATTAAGGTAAGAAAATTTTGATTTGCCTCTAAGTCTAACTGACAACACTTGACAAGTCAGCCCCAAAGCATGCTAAACAAAAAATTATACAAAACTCAAAGGACAGTACATACAAATTCAGTGATTCAAGACTAGACAGTGGTAATGAAGTATACCTACGACGGATGAGTCTGTGATCACACTAGAAAACTTAAAATACTGAACATCCACACAATTCACAGTCATAAACATTGATAATGCAAATCAACATGCTTAAAGATGTACCAAACATAGTAAATTATGACAACAGAGTTTTGGGTCACATAAACTAAAGTTGCATTTTTAATTATAAAGGAAAAATAGAAGCCAGATCCATGAGTTCCCAATTCGAGAATACTACTTTTAGGCTTTTAGCTCTATCTGCTTTAGAGTAAGTGAGTGAATTGTTAAGAGAACAAAATTGTTGAAAGACTCCATTTATTTGAAATCTTGCAATAGATGTGATGTAGGAAAATTAGGTGACATTGCTAGGTGAATGCATATGGTACAGCCTTGAGTACATAGTACAAAACAAATTAAGCACTTAACAAAGTTGGAAGCTAAACTAAAGCCATCTAAGTAACTAATGTCCCATCTAATAAGAAGACTCCTAATTCTAGGGTCCTTTTTTCTGTACACAAGTAGTAACACGTGAGTTGCTGACTTTTGTTTGAAAATTTGTCAACATGTGTAAAAGCATAATAATTCAGGTTGTTGTTTTGGAAAGTACCTAGATATGTAAAAAATACTATGGGTTAATGCAAATCCAATATCTAATAAATACAAAAACGAGCAACTATGATCATCAACATCAAGAATAACATTATAGTGAAAACAAAATGTTATAACATTATATTGAAAACAAAATGTTACAACTGTAAAGTCTCACCTACCTTCTTGAATTGAATTTCTACATCCGGAAGATCCATTTTATTTTGATACAAACTCAACAATTGAGGAGCAATGTCCTGAAATTTGCTCACATACTTCTCCAAAAACGACTTCTCATTCACTAATAAGAAAGATGAAAAGCTTAAACCATCCTTGACCAAATCATTGGCAACCAAAATTTGAAGTACTGAACACCTAGGGATAATCCTCTTCTCCAAGCTTAAATGCAGAACCACAGGATTTCTAGCAATATCTGTTGATGGCCGTCCCAATTTATTCACAAGGAAATTCATTGTTTTCATGATATTCTTCTCTGATAATCGCATAAAATTTGGATCCTTTTTAAATGCTAGGAGAGTATCCTCCTTAGACCAACCCCACCTCTTGAAAATCTCAAATTTATATTCCCACATTGGTTTTTTTAATGTCAAAACCACAACGATTGCTTGCACAAACACAATTTTAGAAGGATCAATACCCATTTCCTTAACCTCCTGGATAGCTTTTACTAACTTACTAGGTTGGATGGATGCTACAAAGGGACAAGTAGTCACCAAGAAAGAGATGTTGGATTGAGGAACTCCAACTTCTCTCAGAAGTTCAACATTTGGAACAATACTGATAGTTATGTATTGTAAAGACCAATGCGAGCGCCTCAAAGTTTTAATGACCTTCTCATTCTCAACAAGCAAACTCTTGAGGATATCATAGCAAGGAATGAGATGGTTCTTCAAGCTCCTTTTCAGTAGGTCAGGGCTTGTACTGAGGATTCTAGGGAGGTCAGAGGTTGAAATCCCTATTGAACGGAAAAACTCAATTTTGGGCAAAAGGGTATTCTTAGGATCAAATAAAAGAAACTGTGGGAATTGCCTGATAAGTTTTGTGATGTGGGTATCGTTGAATCCATTATGTTTGAGAAGATTAAGCACTGAATCTGGTTTATCCGGATTTTCAAAGTGTACCTTTTGGGATGCTAAAAGAGCAGATTTTGGTGAGAACCCACATGAGTTTATGAGATAAGACACTGTAAAAGAATGTCTTTGAGCTTCATTTTGTTGTTTTGGTTCAGATAAACCTAATGAAGAAAATGATTTGATGCTAAAGAAAGCAGTTTTCTGAAGAAGACCCAATTGAAATTGGGTCCTCCTATTCCTATGTATGATAAAAAGTAGCTGTCTTGAAGAGAGAAAAGCAAACATAATTGACTCACTCACCGAGTTTGCCTGAATCAGCTTCAACTGGGCGAGTTTGATTGTCTGATTAATCCTTCGGGACTAATGGCCACTGAGCTATGCATTATGCTTCATGGGTATGTAAATCCCAGAACTGATTGAGAAAAAGAGAGAATATTTTGGGCAGGAAGGGTTTGGGAACCGGGTATATAAACGTTGTGTGTCGTTTATGTGTAAAGGGTGTGTCGTTTAAAGGAACTATATAATAAAGTATAAATGTTTTGTGCCGTTTATTTTACAGTTCTTTGTTTAGCTCAAAGTTTCAGGGTTTTGAACTTTTTGTGTGCCTGGGGCTTCTCTAGTCACTGTCATAAGGGGTGGCCAACGAAGCAAGATACAACCTTTGTTATCAAATTGAAGCTGTTCTCCATCAATATCTGGAAGAGGTTCTTCCTATAGTTGAAGCTTACATAGCCAAACACCAGTGAGTCAAAATTATGTTTGGTATTCTCTGTAAAAGACTACAAATTTTAGTAGTACCTAGAAGGTGTATTGCTGTGCCGAGCTCAATTTCCCATCTGGGTTTTCCTCAAATTCCCTTATTTGTTGTCAATTATTTCTCATCAGGTCTCATAGATGATAAAAAACACAATTTTACTGTGTCATTCCTTGTAAACTCATGTGGGTTGTCTTTAGAAAGGGCTAAACATGCATCTCAGAGGGTAAATTTTGAGACTTCTGAGAGACCAAACTTGGTTCTTAATCTTCTCAAGAACCATGGATTCACCAATGCCCAGATCTCTAAAGTTGTCAAGGCTGAGCCATATTTGCTTTTGTCAGATCCTGAGAAGACCCTTCTGCCCAAATTTGAGTTTTTGGGTTCTATTGGGCTTTCTGACTCAGAATGTGCCAACATAATCTCAGGTTGTCCATCTGTACTGGGTAGAAGCATTAAGAATCATCTTATGCCCATGTATGATTTCTTCAAGAGTATAGTTGTTAGGGATGAAAAAGTTGTTAAAACTTTCAAGCTAGCTCGCTGGGGTCTTTCTCAGGATGTACAAAAGAATCTTGCTCCCAACTTGGCAATCTTAAGAGAAATTGGAGTGCCTCAGTCTTCCATCTGTCTCTTATTGAGTTGTTTTCCTTCTACAGCATTCCTTAGGCATGCTAAGTTTGAAGAGATTGTCAAGGAGGTAACAAATTTAGGATTCAACCCCGAAAAATCGGCTTTTATCCATGCAATTCATGTACTTGCTTCATTAAGAAAAGTGAACTGGGAGCACAGGTTTGAGGTGTATCAGAGGTGGGGTTGGTCCAAGGATCAGACTCTCATTGCATTCAAAAAGCATCCGGGTTGTATGTGTTTAACTGAAGAGAGGATCACGAAAGCAATGGACTTCCTTGTGAATAGAATGGGTTGGCCTTCAGAACATATTTCCAGAAATCCAACAGTTTTACTTTTCAGCTTGGAGAAGAGAACTATACCTCGGTGCTCAGTTTTTCAGATTTTGTTATCCAAGGGGTTGGTCAAGAAAGATTCGGCACTATTCACTATCTTAAGACCAAAGGAGAAAGACTTCTTGGAGAACTATGTGACAAAATTTCAGCAAAATATCCCTCAACTGTTGGAGGTCTATCAAGGAAAGTCAGATCTTCTGGATCTAGGCATTGGATCAGAGAGAATTTCTGAAATTAAACCATTGTAGCATGTTCATTTTTGAAGTCAAAGTACTTGTTTCTTTCATGTTTTTTGCTATTTTTAGATTTAATGAATGATTTATCTATATTACATTACCTACTAGTGCACTTCTACTTTGAGCTATCCAACAAGAATATTGACATGGGTTTTGGGATTTGGTTTGGCACATTGGCAGCGAAGTAGTACTACAAGATGTCTTAAGTTTACAAAGCTTGATTTAAGAAGATAGTTGCATTTTATAGTTTTTAGTATAGTATTTATTGCTCAAACTATTTGTTGCTGCATGCCCCCCTTGTTCACTTGGTTACAATTAGATGTGAACGGATGAGCAAAATGGCAGTTTGCAATGGTACTTTATTGCAGGACTGTTTCATGCCTTCTTTAGTGTCCGATAACAGGCCCTCTTTTTATAGGCTGCTACTTTAGATGAAATAAACTCATTTAATTGGATTATCATATCATCCTCCATTGATGTGCCATTGCAGTACTACTCTCCTTTTCCTCTCTTTCATTGCTCATATTCTTGTGTGTGTCAACATAGGTAAAAGCTTGAGTCTTAGGTGCATTGTTGTTCAATCACCTCCCGGGATGGGGCTTTGCCGTGAAACAAACACTTTGTTGTTACCAGTTCAGTTATATTGAGTTCATGTTCAAGATCTAACATCTTTGTTGGTATTCATAGAAAGCACCCTCCGAATCCATGCATCAACACAGAAATTTTGTAGCCAAGGCTCAAGGAACATACAAGATAAGATAAATCACTACTAGATCCAAAAGTTTAAACTAATAGAAAAGAATGAACAATTATTATTTAACACTTCCCTTCATCTTTGGACAGAGACTCAAATAAGTGACCTGTGAAATTTTCTCACTTTCAAACGAGAGGTAAAGTGGATTTAGGGTTCCTACTTTAGACCATTTGGTCCGATACTATGAAAAATTATTACTAATTCAAAAGATTTAAGACAATAAAAAATTATGAATCTAATCACTTGACCATTATTTTCTAAGAATCCACTTAAATTATGCAAAAGAAAATATGAAATTGATTTCATTGTTAGGGGGGGGTAACAGTATTTAGTATTTTTTTTTAAAAAAAAAAAATTATACTTCTGTCAACTCAAGAAGTCTCAAGTCCATTAGGTCCAGAAAATAGTAATAACCTAGTACTATCTTAAACTCAACCACAATGTAAGAGTGGTGCATTGATATGGTCCACTATATTGTGAGTAATCTTTGTGAGTCCATTAAAATTCAGGAACAGAAATCAACTAAAAGGAACATAAGATTAAATTAAACAGTTCCAAGTTCTCCACCTCACTATCAACCATGCGCTGACACAATGATCAAATGATTCCACCAAGTTTATGTCAATGGTAATTTGCCACCATGAACTGCATTTTTCTTTTTCTTTTTTTAACAAGTGACAGACTGCTAGAAGTGCTTCTATATGCAAATGTTTTAAGCACTTTCAAGGGGGCTGGTAAGCAAGAACACAATCAAGGAACATACATCCTGAGGATAACACCATAGTTTTCAACATATCAAAGAATCTATGAGACAATATTAGAAAGAACTGAACAAAGACCCTTTATTCATTGGTTAGAAAAAAATTTTCCAAAGTAAACTTAGACCCTTTAACAAAAGAATGACCAAGATAATACTTCTAAGCTTTCATAAAAAAAAAAATAAATAAAAAAAAAAAAAAATCTGAAATGAATGAATAAGAAAACTTGAGCTCAAATGCAAACTAGGGGGGGGGTGGTGGGCGGGGAACAGGGGACATGGTTGTGGAGTAACTAAAGCTCATAGTCGGTCTTAGGCCTAGACCATTTAGGTCATGGTATAAGGCCCCCTCGTCCCAAGCCTCTAACCACTAGGTTGCCCCCTAATGGGTGTGGTAAAGTTCCATTTTTAATGATAAAAGAAAACTCAAAAACCATATGCATGAGTTCTCAATTCAAGAAAACTACTTTCAGCTCTACCTATGCACAAGTTCACAACTGCTTACTGCTTAAGCCATGTGTCACGAGTTGGAGTCCATAATCTGGCTACCAATTTCCTCTCCTAAATCCAGCAAAAGCAGGAGTCTTGTGCACTACATATGACGTTTTTTACCTTTAGCTCTATCTGCTTTAGAGTGACTTGTTAGAGAACTCAAGATTGTCTACAGACTCCATTTATTTGAAATATTGTAACAGACCTAATGTAGGGCAATTAGATGACATTCCAAGGTGAATACTGCCCTCTGTGTGTTGCCCTGAGCAAATAGCACAGACCACATTTAGCACTTAGAGAGTTGCAAACTAAATTAAAGCCATCTAAGTACTCATGTCCCATCTAACAAGAAGACTCCCAATTTTTCTCTCTTTTTTTTCCCCTATACAAAAGTAGTAAATAGTAGGCAAAACTACACTATTGGTCCTTGAAATTTACCTACTGAGCGCTTTTAGTCCCTAAAATTTCAACTGAGCGCTATTGGTCTCTAAAGTTTCAAAACTAAGCACAATTGGTCACTCTACTAACTTCCATTAGTTTTTTTGCTCATGTGTCTAACAGAAAAATGAGTTGGCATATTTTTAATGATGTGGCAACATTATTTAGGGGAGCAAACTATATGCAATTGCTTAACATGCAATTCCTGCAATATGTATGAGATTGCACAATAAAAATAAGACATGTAAAAAATTGCCTTATAAACAAGTACAAAGCCAGCTCAGCAATTACTATTGAACCAAAATACATTTCATGTTATTCTGTAATTCTCCCACACTGGTTAGATCCATTCGCCGTTGCCAACTTCCATACTTCAACTTCACACTATCCGGTTATGGTACTCTCCATGAACTACTTGACCTGAACCTTCAAACTCAAAGACCCAAAAAAGACAAAGCAAAGAAACTTTCATTTTGTTTGCAAATTGAATCAACCACGAAGTACAAGACATATAGGGGACTAGATCAATAGATGCACGAGGTGCAGACAAAGTTTCCTGTGATAACAAAAGGCAATGGTGAACACCAATTAAGGGAATAATGGGGACCTCACCTCGTCCAACGTCCATATCAAAGGTCCCCAATAATATGTACAAGGTATTAATTGGATCAAATCCAGTTTCCCTATAACTCAATGCCCATTCAGCCACATGAGAACAAGTTTGCTCCAGAAACTTAATTTTTTTAATGTTCACGGCAAGAGCTCTGTTCCAGGTATTGCATGTATGTAGGACTATGTAGGTTATTAGAATTGGCTGCCCTTCAATGTACGGAGATCTAGTTTGTGAACCTCCTTAATAGTCTTGTGGTCTCCGAAGATCTGACATGGATATCACTAGAAGTTACAAAGAGATAGAGAGAACGAGAGGAAATGAAGAGACAAAGAGGGGTAAATGGAGAGGAGAGATGTTTAAGATTTTTTAATTAAAAAATGTTGTCACGTCATTAAAAGTATGCCAACTCATATTTCTGTTAGCTACATAAGCAAAAAAACTAACGGAAGTTAGTGGAGGGCTAATTGTGTTTAGTTTAGAAACTTTAAGGACCAATAGTGCTCAGTTGAAACTTTAGGGACTAAAAGCGCTTAGTAGGTAAACTTCAAGGACTAATAGTGTAGTTTCGCCTAAATAGTAACACACAAGATTTATTGACTTATAAATTTCTAATCAAAAAATCATCAAATCTATGTCAAAGTTTTACATTTGAGATTGTAGTTTTGGAAATTACATACACATGTGAAAACAGTATGAGATAACGCAAATCCCATATCCAATAAATCTAAAATGCAAAACCTTGCAACCATGAGAGTCAAAGGCAAGAATAACATTATATTGGAGTCAAAAAGTTAAAACAGTTCAGTTCCACATACCTTCTCAGATTGAATTTCTACATCCAAAAGATCCATTTTAGTTTGATACACACTCAACAATTGAGGAACATTGTCCTGAAATTTTATAACAAACTTCTCCAAAAAGAACTTCTCATTAGGTAGTAAGAAAGTCGCTAAGCTTAAATCACTCTTGATCAAATTCTTGGCTAACAAAATTTGAACAACTGAACACCTAGGGATAATCCTCTTCTCCAAGCTTAAATTCAGAACCACGGGATTCATAAGAATATCCGTTGATGGCCGTCCCAATTTGTTCACAACGAAGTTCATTACTTTTGTGATCTTCTCATCCGATAAAAGCATAAAATTTGGAAACCTTCTAAACGCTAAGAGAGTGTCCTCCTTAGACCAACCCCACCTCCTAAAAATCTCAAATTTATATTCCCACGTCGGCTTTTTTATTGACAAAACCACTTCGATTGCTTGCACAAATGCAAATTTTGAAGGATCAAAACCCATTTCCTTAACCTCCTGGACAGCTTTCACAAACTTACTAGGCTTAATGAATGCAACAGACGGAGAACGAGTCACCAAGAAAGAGATGGTGGATGGAGGTGCTCCAACTTCTCTCAAAAGTGCAATATTTGGAACCATAGTCTTTGTTCCATTACTTAGCAAAGCCCTTTGAGAGCGCCCTAAAGCTGTAATGACTTTCTCATTCTCAAAAAGTAGACTCTTGAGGAAATCATAGCAGGGAATAAGATTGTTCTTTAAGCTCCTTCTCAGCATGTCAGGATTCAAACTAAGGATTCTAGGGAGGTCAGAGCCTGAAACCCCTATAGAGCGCAAAAACTCGAATTTGGGCAAAAGGGTATTCTCAGGATGAGATAAAAGCAGCAGTGGGATTTTTGTGACGAGTTTGGTGATTTGGGTGTCATTGAATCCACTCTCTTTAAGAAGATTAAGCACTAAGTCTGGTTTATCTGGGTTTTCAAAGTGTACCTTGTGGGATGCTAAAAGAGCAGATTTTGGTGACAACCCACATGAGTTTATGAGATAAGACACTGTAAAAGAATGTGTTTTTTGCTGTTCTGATTCAGATAAAGCTATTGATGTAAATGATTTGATGCTAAAGATGGCTTTTTTCTGAAGAAGACCCAATTGAAATTGGGTCCTCTTATTCCTATGTGTGATAAAAAGTAGCTGTCTTGAAGAGAGAAAAGCAAACATAATTGACTCACTCACCGAGTTTGGCTGAATCAGCTTCAACTGGGCGGTATTGATGGTCTGATTAATCCTTCAGGTTCAGGGGTCAATGGCCTCAAACAATGAGCTATGCGGATTGCGGGAAACTGAATCAGAGAATTGATTGAGAAAGTGAGAGAATTGAGGGTTAAGACTTTCGTCCGAGGGTTTAAGAAGCTAATAAGACTTTGGAATTAGTTTGATATGATATATTTGAACTTTTAGAATATAATTTAACTAATAATTTATATATTGAATAAAATGTTTAAATTTCAGCAAAAAAAATTTTCAAAAAAAAAATGTTTAAAAAATTAATCAAACTCTTCTTTTTTAAAGGCATAAAACATCAATGCACAATCCACATAGCCCACCCAACCTAGGTAGTTAATTAGATTAAAAAAAAAAATTGTTTTTGTTGGTGATCTTATAAAAATTATTTTACAATCTTGTATCGTAAAAAATTATATATAATTTTACTATAAATATATAATTTTGTCAATAAATTACAAAGAATAATTTGATAACTTATAAATTTATTTTAAAAATTACACAATCTAATTTCAAGTCTATATTAGTATATATTTATATGTACGTGTATATATATATATATATAATTATCTAAAACACTTGCATTTCCTTTTTTATTAATATTATCAAAATCCATTTTTTTCTATCTTATCAATATTGAAGTCGTCTCATTAAAATTAGTAAAACATTTTTAACCCGCCCCAAAAAAGAGACAGGGTTTCAACAAGGCACCCATGATCCAACTTCACCCCCCCCCCCTCCCCCTCGTTGACATCTTTTAATGTTGAGAGTGATTAATTTAAGGGATTTACAATGAAATTTTCACTTAGGCTCCGTTTGTTTTGGCTTCAAACTGATTCCGGAAATGCTTTTTCGGAAAAATGGATGTTTGGTTGTTACTGAAAATTCGGTCAAACTGAAAATGTTTTCAGTTTGACCGTAAAATAAGGCTGAGGGGGCAGAAAATAATTTCCGTTCTCATTTTCACTTCAAATCACTTCTGCCCCAGGAAAATAGAAGAAAGAGAGAGATAGCAAGGAAGAGAGATCGCACCAACACCCCAGCACCGGCGAAGGCGAGATCGATCCACATCCAAGAGCTCCGACGAACCCAGAAAACCCAAGACCGAGCTCGTTCGTCGAGCAATGCCCAAAGAGAGAGAGAGAGCGAGAGAAGGAAGGACTCAGACGCGCAAACACAGAGAGAGAGAGAGAGATCGCGCCGTCGAACCCATTCCTCAGATCGCAAACCCAGAAATCGTCAAACTCATTCGTCACCGATCGTCATGAACTCAGAAATCGTCGCACCATTCGTCAAACCCGAGATTGTCCCGCCGAATCGCCGATTTGCTTGCTCTGGGTCGATCTCGTCGCCGATCCGCTTGCTCTCTTTGATCTCTGATTTTCTTCTTGTTGTTGTGGTGGCGTGGGTGGTTCTTGTTTTGTTGTTCTCTGATTTTGGGTTGATCTCTGATTTGATGAATTTTTTTTTGTTGGGTATTGAGAATTTGGGTTTTGATGAATTTGGGTTTTGTTGGATTTGATGATATATTTGTTTGGAAGCTGAGAAAATGTGAGAAACATGATAAAAATGGGTTTTCTAGAGCATTTTCAAGAATACAACCAAATACCAGAAAATATTTTCCAAAATATCTTTTGGAATGCAACCAAACACTTGAAAATATTTTCCTTTCTCGAAAATATTTTCACCGAAAATATTTTCCTTTCCGGAAAATATTTTACTTCCAACCAAACACAGCCTTAATTTAATTACATGAACAATGAGAAAATAAAAATAAACCTTACAGCATAAGTTTAATAAATAATGAAAATTACACAAATTGTTTGAATTGAATTAAATTACAGAGTTTTGATTCTATATACAATCTAAAAAATAAATACATTAATTTTTTTCTAATTACATATGAATCAATAATAAAAATATTTAAAAAATAGAAAAGAAAATTATATGAATAGGACCCAATATACATCTCATTGACTAAGGTTGATATTAAATCACCAAGTGGGAAGATATTAGGCACTTATCCCACCCAACCTAAATTGATCTTGTAGGATATAATTGATGGTGATCAACAACAAGTAGTCTTCGTCCATAATGGTCATCCAAGACCGGTAACATCTAAAACAGCCTTCAGAAAGGAGAAAGGAAAAATATGCACCACAAACATAAAATACAGACATCTAAGCGTATCACCAGTCGTCCAAAGAGAATCTTACCGTCTAAGGAGAACTAGGTCGTCCATACCACGAGAAGGTATGAACGACTAATAAACACTTAGTAAATTTCTGAGTGTTTCCACAGTCTCAAATGGTTAGACCACTAACCCTTATCTTGGAACATGAGGTGAATTCCCCGAAATTCGCTCTACTCTCCCTACTAAATCCACACATCTCCCACGATGTTAGTGGCGCTTAACAAGTAGACTCACTCCAAACTCTCTATAAAAAGGATCAAGCCTCGTCCAACCAAGGTACACACTACTATTCATCCACTCACTACCCTTGTGTTCTAAAGAGAAAACTGACTTAATCGTCGGAGGGTCCTTGGCCAGTTCACCCTAATTACCTTCGATAGTCACTTTCTTCCTCTTTAGATCATCCAACCATTGTTGAAGCCCAGAGTATTCAGCCTACTGATTTTCGTGCATCAATAATAATATGAACAAGCTCATGTATCCCATCATTCAATTGCATAATAAAGATATAAAATAGGAACTTAACCAAATAATCAATCCACGAGATATATTCACCTAACTTTCATAAACATGGATTTGAAAAAAGCTTAGGGGTGGCAAATTTTCCTTTGATTTTTTTCTCCTAAAAGGGAAAAATGCATTATTCACAAAACAACTAGAGTTTTTTTTTTTTTTGGTTGAAAAACTCAAAATAACTAGATTATATATACTTTACATAGGCAAAACTTGGAATTTAAATTAAAAATTAAAAAGACCATGCCTTATTTTGTTACATTATAATTAAAAGAAAATGCTTATAATCAAATGTTTTGTTGCATTATTTTATAATAGTATTCATTAAGAGATAACAATAGACCAATTAGTTCAACTAACACCTCTTCGTATTTTTAATAGAGACTTCCACACCTTTCTCAAAAAAAAAAAAAAAAAAAAAAAAGAAAAAAAAAGAAAAAAGAGACTTCCACACCCTCAAAGGTTCAAATCCTCCACCTCACAACTATCAAATTAAAATAAATAAAACTATAGAGAAATTAGCACCAATTTCATTTATTATGGGGTGAGTTGAAATCTCTTGTATCAACTCTCAAGCATAGTTTCTAGCAACGCCCATCAAAATTCTAGGAGAGAGATGCAAAATAAGTTCATCTTCACACAGCTTAACAATCTCATCCTTTGGAAGCGTAACCATAACCACCCTGCCCAATGGACCATCATATGATGGAGCTCGAAAAATCAAAACCTGCCCTATTCCAATCACTTGCTCCACATAATAAGAAACTCGAATTGGTTCAAACCCCCCTACAAAATCCACAGAATATGGTTCCACAGTCTCTAAGCTAGCACAAATGAGATCACAGTTATTCATTAATGGATGTGATTGACTATCATTATGTTCAAGCCACTCAATCAAATCCATTATTCCTTCATTATCCATTTTCTCCAGGGCCTCTCCTATGACCTTAGTAGCTTGTGATAAATTATGTTCTTCCAAACCATTTGAATGAACTTTGTTATAAACCATGCAGTTGCCAAAAAACCCTTTATCTAAACCCAAAACTTTTCTCTGATCCAAACACAAGGACATGTTCACTAGTCCATTTCTCAAACCTTTCACCTTGCTAATACAGATCCATAAAAGCCCAGCTAGGGCCTCAAAAGGTGATGATGGGTTAGGCTTGTTGGGTGCAGAAGTGGGTTGAACCATGTCCATGCAAGCTTGCACCATGTGGTCAGAAAATGAGAGAGTTATGGTTGTGTGAGTGTGATTTGCATCTAAAAATGGAGTAGAATTCTCAATAGAAAACTTGTAGTGGTTAATTAAGTCAGTGTAGGGCTTGTGGTTGGAAGTTTTGTTAATGGGTCTTCTTGGAGGCAATGTGTGGAAGAAAGGAGGAGAAACCATTTTTTGACCCAAGGTTTTGTCAGCCCAAGCCTTGAGGAACATGGTGGCACAAATGGGGTCTGCAAGGAGATGAAAGCAACTCAGGCCTATTGCTACTCCACCTTCTTCAAACTCTGTTATCTGGAAACAAAAAGCAATGTTAATTATAAATATGAAATTTGATATCACATAAAAGATCTGAACTGAAAATCTTGTTCCAACAAAAATAATTGTGTTATAAATTTGAAATAATACTATGCACCTAATTATTTCAAATCCACATATTAATAATATTTAAATCCATTCATGGGTTTTATAATAGACAAAAGAAAAAATTGTACTTTTGCATACCTTATTTAAACCATTTGAACTAAAAAAATTAAGTCTAAATCCTTCTCTTCAGTACATAAATTTTTTTTTTCATTGTAGTCCTCTATTTGATTATAAAGTGAGAATAAATTGAAATACTATCCTGAAATTATCAAAAGGAGTGTTAGAATAATAGTTAAGTGATAAAAATCATTATTTCCTAAAATGTTTGACAAAAATATGAAGTAATAGGTACCTGGACATAAAATGTTGACCAAAAATATGGCTTGTGAATCATGTCTTCCCAATACACAAGCTTAAGCTCCTTCTCTCTATCTACACTTTTTAGCCAATCCTCCACACTCCCCTTGGCCCTTGCTTCCACCATTCTCACTCCAGCATCATTACACTTGATCATCCAATTCCCTTTCTCATTCCTTATTAACCTTCCAGTCACTTTTGGAAAATGTGTAAGCATTTCTGAGATAGACTCTCTAAGACTTACTGTGATCTCTCCAGCCTCTTTTTCTCCCCAAGACTTGCAGTAGTACACAATCCTAATGTGATTCTTCTCCATTAGGTGGTCAAGGACTGAAAAAGAGTGGTACTTTCCTGGTTGGGTTGGTTTGGTACTTACCACAGTTCTTTTGCAAATATATGTGATCTCTGCCATTGTTAAGTATTAGAGAACAATAGTGTTGAATGATTTTGGTTTCTATGTGAACTTTTATATGGTAAGAGATGTGAGGCTGAAGGGTCTATTTGTGTGGTTACCAGAAACAAAACAACCATTGTATTTTTTGGGGAAAATGAGATTCTCATGAACCATGAAGCTTTTGGTATTTCGTCTACGTTTCATAAGCCTCTGAGGGTTATTCATTTGAATTACCAATTGGAAATTTGGAGTTAAAAAAAAAGGCTCAAACAATAACTCAAATTACCCAAAGAAGGCTCAAATGACAAACTGAATATTGAACCGCATACTTTAATTAAAACAGAGAGACATATATGTGAGTGTTATGAACAAAACATCAGTTGGGAATTTTATCAAACACTATGCATGGAAATAAGAACAAAAGCAAAAAGTTTTGTATGGAAGCCCGTCAGACAGCCATGCGACCATCCCAACTGGGCCAGGCCCAAGTTGAGAACGATCATCTACAGATTGATGCCTCAATCAGAAGCACCAAAGACCGTTAATCACGCTCTGATCGCACGGCCATGATTCATCCACCGGGTTTAGGTCCTGTCTCCTTTGTGATCAAGGATACAGAGGTACGATCCTATAGAACAGATCCTGTTCAAGTAAGGTCGTGACCAAATAAGCTGAAGCCAGTGTTATAACGTGAAGTCTTGCTAACAATCTAATCGATATGGGACAAGCTCGCTTCGGTTACAAAATCATACTACTTGCTTATTGACAAAACTACCCCTTTACATGTTCCCACTTCATTCTTTGCTGTCTTCGCAAGGACGAAAATGCCCCCCGAGTTCCCTGGACCAATTAGGACAGCTCTTAAATCTTTTTATTTTTTTGCTGCTACATAGGACAGCTCTTAAATCTTAATTACTTGGGATCCATGATAAAATAAAATAAAATCACTAAATAATAAAATAGGGCACCCAATTACCGGGTCCAAATAAGGACTAAAGAAAATAACCCAATTAAAGAAGTAGTTTTGTACATTAGATACAATTTTTTTTTTTTTTTTTTTTGAGAAAACATTAGATACAACTTTAATGGTGTTGTAATATCCAATATTGTATTAAGTGTGCATTTGACATTTGATTATAAGCTATTTTTTTTTATAATTGATAAATTGGGCTTTTATCAATTATTTAAACATGTGTTTTCAATAAATTATTGCAATATATAATACGCTTAAACTATATTCAAAATTTCCAAATTCATCAAAATCAATCAAATTAAAAAAAGTAAAATAAGTGTAATAAAATAAAGAGCAAAACTTAGGTACAGTACTTAAGTGCTGTTCTTTAAGTTCCCTTTTTAAGATTCTACCATGTTGATTTTTTCTCATGAGATGAAATTATATTTTTTAGTTAAATAGCCACATGACTGAATTTTAAGAGGAGAACTTAAGGAACAACACCTAAGGTACTGTACCTAAATTTTGTCCTAAAATAAATTATTAACCAAATAGCTTGTGGGAGCAATTTGAATACTTTAAATTATAAAAAAGTCATTAACGCTCCGTTTGTTTCGATATAAAACTTTTTGTGATGATAATTTTTTGAGTTTTTCAGTGTTTAGTAATGTAGGGTTAAGGGCCCAAATTGTATATTGGGCCTTGGGCCTAGGCCGAGAACATAAATAACCCGAGGAGGAATAAATAGTTATGGGTGATTCTATTTTAGAGTCTCATAAGTAAGGAAGGAGTGGAAGGCGATCCGAGGAGGAATTTCTCCTCGGATATGATAAATACAGCTTAAATATATATTCCAACAATCAGGGTGACCTTCCAAGAAACCCCAGTGATAGGGACGTGCATCATGAACATTCGAGAAGGAGGGGAACCCAAAAATATCTAAGGGAAAGCTGCTACCACCGCATTGAATGCACTGCAGCTACTCTTCTGACCACATTTATGTGGAGAAGACCCCTGAACAGTGCTGTCTTGGCTACCGCAACTCACAGAAAGCCAAATAGGATGTCTGATGGGACAAGTACTCAAGTAAGGGCCCAAATGATCGACAAGTGTAGGATCAAAATGGTCCAAAAGGAGTTATATAACGTAAGAAACCCTCCATGGGGAAGAGAGGGGAAAAATAGAGAAAGAATACTGTAGCAATTAAAATTGTACTTATACTCCGTTTAGTTGATTTATACAAAAAAGGTCCTCCTCAGACAACAAGTTCATTCATATCAAGGCTTCTTGCTTTTGCTTGATCATCCTCTAAATCCATACTAGCCGTTGTCCAATTCATTAGGGCCTAGTTCTTTAACCCACTCTCTACAAATTTATTGTATTGGGCTCACTGGGCCAAAATCCCATACATTTTGGGCTTGGACTGCAAAACGTGTCCACACAATTGGCACCGTCTGTGGGGAAAAACTTGTGTAATAGTGAGTGCGACGGTCAACTATGGTAAGATCAGGTCTCCATCAACAAGAATCCATGGGTTCCCAATGACAAGATGATTTCTTTAACCTTGAACGCAGGCGAGATCGAGAAGTTAGCGTGCACACCACACATACTAGTATAAGTCACTCTCGAGTCGGACGTCACGTCTCTCAGGAACAGAACAACAGAGCCATGCAAAGGGAGATTAACCATTTAAAGAAGGAGTTACGCCATGTACGACGAAGACGAACTCCCTCTCAGTTTGACTCCTCTTCTGATAGCGAGAAGGATGGTAGTTATCGTCATAGATCGAGGACTCCTTCTAGTGAGTCTTTCTCATATGAAGAGGAACACCGTCATGAACGTAGATACAAAATCCCAACTCACAGAGGACTGGGAAACGACGCTATGAGCAAAGTGTTGAACCAGATTTCCAAGTCGCCTTTCACGCGCAGGATTGAAGGGGCAACTCTTCCTTGGCGTTTCCATCAACTGACATTCACCATCTACAATGGACGAACGGACCTGGTGGAGCATGTGAGCCATTTCAGTCAGAGAATAGCTGTCCATTCTAAGGATGAAGCCTTGATGTGCAAGGTGTTCCCATCCAGTCTGGGACCCATGGCGATGAAATGGTTCGACGGCCTAAGGACAGATTCCATAGATTCCTTCAAGGAGTTCACCTGGGCATTTGGCTCTCATTTTATTACGTGTACCAGGGTCCTTCGGCCTATAGATTCCCTACTGTCCTTATCCATGCAAGAAGGGGAGACTCTGAAGATGTACTCGGACAGATACTGGAAAATTTTCAACGAGATTGATGGTGACTTTGATGACGTGGTTATCAGCACCTTCAAGGCCGGCCTCCCAGCCGAGCACGGTTTAAGGAAGTATTTGACTGGCAAGCCTGTCACCAGTGTGCGCCAACTCATGGAACGGATTGATAAGTACAAGCGGGTTGAGGAGGACCAACAGCAAAGCAAAGGAAAAACTAAGGTTATCCCTCAGGAGAGGAAGGAATTCAGGTCGGACCGAAACAACAATAACCGTCCTTAGAGAGACTTTGTTGGGCAGTCAGGGTCAGCTAATACTCAGGCGGTTAATGCGGTGTTCCGAGAATCGGTGCATCAGGTTCTGGAGAAAATTAAGAATGAACCGTTCTGCAAATGGCCAAACAAGATGGCTGGAAACCCCATGAGGCGCAAACAGAGCCTTTATTGCCACTACCACCAGGACCAGGGACACACCACCGAGTACTGCAGGAATTTGTGGGATCATTTGGACCAGCTGGTCCGAAAGGGAAAACTCAAGCAGCTCTTGCATCACTCCAATGGCCAGAAGGGCCAGATAAACTCAGAACCTTGGAGAGATAATTCCTCAAGACCACCCTTAGGAACAATAAATGTCATATTTGTCGCTCTAGGGAGAACCGGCTCCTGTCCTTCCAGAGTGATGTCTGTGGCTCGGCTACCTGTCGAGGACGCTAGTTTAGGGCCGAAGAGGACTAGAGTAGATATTCAGCCGGTGTTGGGTTTTTCGGATGAAGATAAGATTGGAACCATACAGCCCCATGATGATGCTTTGGTGGTCACGTTCAGGATTGGGGGGTATGACATGAAGAGGGTGCTGGTGGACCAGGGTAGCGGTGCTGAGATTATGTACCCCGACCTTTACAAATGGCTGAATTTGAGGTCCGAAAACTTAACAGCCTACGATTTGCCTCTAGTGAGTTTTGATGGGAAGACCGTCATTCCAAAGGGTCAGATCAGACTACCCGTACAGACGGGTCCAAAAGTAGTGGAGGTAGATTTTATTGTGGTGAACACTTATTCCCCGTACACGGCCATTGTGGCCAGATCCTGGCTTCATACCCTGGGAGCCGTCTTTTCTACTCTGCACCAAAAGGTAAAATACCCGTCTGAGGGTCAGGTTAAAGAGATCCTTGGGAGTCAATCCACAGCTAGGCAATGTCTTGTAGCTGCCATTTTACATCAACCCAAAACTGAGCCGTCGGCCGCTGCGAAAATGGGCTTATAGCAATCAAAAACTTCGATGTTGCCTATCGACGGACAAGCCGGGGAAGCTGAATGTGAAGATTTAGAAAGGGTTTTTATAGGTGATGATCCGGAGAAGTTCTTACAGGTCAAAACTCAGCTGCCTCCTCAAGAGAAGGAAGAACTGGTAGAATTTCTTAGAAGAAACATTGATGTGTGTGCATGGGACATTTATGAAGCCCCGGGGATGGATCCGAACTTCATCTGTCATCATTTAAATGTTAACCCGTCGGCGCCCATCCAAGGAACATGCAGATGCTATCAGAAATGAGGTGATGAAGCTCAAGTAGGCAGGGGCTATCAAGGAAGTTTTCTACCCTGAATAGTTGGCTAATACTGTGGTGGTGAAAAAAAAGAACGGGAAGTGGCGAGTGTGTGTGGACTTCATAGATCTGAATAAGGCTTGCTCAAAAGATCCCTTCCCTATGCCTCGAATAGATCAGCTGGTAGATGCAACGGTGGGTCATCCTCGGATGAGCTTCTTAGACGCCTTCCAAGGATATCATCAGATACCACTAGCCCTAGACGATCAGGAAAAGACAACTTTTGTCACTCCCATTGGAAACTTCCACTACAAAGTGATGCCTTTTGGTTTGAAAAACCCAGGGTCTACCTACCAAAGGATGATGACAAAAATGTTTGGACCACAGTTAGGCAAGAGTATTGAAGTCTATATAGACGACATGATGGTGAAGAGCAGGGTGTTGTCTGAGCATGTAGGAGACCTCAGAAACATCTTTAAAATTCTGAGGGAAAATAAGTTGCGCCTAAACGCTTCCAAGTGCTCATTTGGTGTGGGATCAGGCAAGTTCTTGGGCTACATGGTAACTCATAGGGGAATTGAGGTCAATCCCGATCAAATCAAAGCCATTAACAGTTTACAACCACCTCGGAATCCCAAAGAGGTCCAAAAGCTTACCGGAATGACTGCTGCCTTGAACCTGTTTATTTCTCGGTCAGCAGATAGGTGTAGACCCTTCTTCCTTTTGATGAATAAGTGGAAGGGATTTTAGCGGACCAAGAAGTGTGCTTTGGCTTTCCAGCAACTTAAAGAATATCTATCTCAGCCACCTATCATGTCCAATCCTGAGGTAGATGAGGTCCTGTTTGCTTATATCGCTGTGGCCCCTCATGCTGTAAGTTTGGTGTTGATACGAGTTGACAGTGGCATACAACGGCCAGTTTACTATGTGAGCAAGTCACTACATGAGGCCGAGGTTCGTTATCTACCACTGGAGAAAGCCATCTTGGCGATGGTGCATGCTACACGAAAACTTCCCCATTACTTCCAAGCATATACAGTTGTTGTCCTGACTCAGCTTCCACTCAGGGCTATACTTCGAAGTGCTGATTACACGGGGAGAATTACTAAATGGGGCACAGTTTTAGGGGCTTTTAACATCAAGTACATGCCTCGTACCTCTGTCAAGAGCCAGGTCCTCACGGACCTGATGGCCAAGTTCACTGAACCCCTATTAGAAAAAGTGGCAGCGACACAGAACATGGATAAAAAATCAGTTGGCACAATCTCCCTACAAGAACCTTTTATTCTGGAAGGTATATGTTGATGGTGCAACAAACCAAAGGAGCTTCGGAGTGGGGCTAGTTCTAGTTTCTCCTAAACAAATCACCATTGAAAAGTCACTAAGACTGGGTTTCTCGGCTACAAATAATGAGGCTGAGTATGAAGCTCTGCTGGAAGGAATGTCCATGGTTCAAAGAATGGGGGGAAAGGCAGTAAAGATATTCTCGGACTCAAGATTGGTTGTTGACCAAGTGAAGGGCGAGTTAGAAGCAAGAAATGAGAGAATGCAAGGGTACTTAAGTCAAATTAGGCATTTGCAATCAAGGTTTGAATCCTTCAGCCTGCTGCATGTCCCTAGAAGTGGAAACACACATGCTGATTCCCTAGCCACGCTTGCAACCTCCTTGGTGCAGAGCCTACCTTAGGTTATCCTTATAGAAGACTTGTGCAAACCCACGGAGGTAAAGGGAAAGGTGGTCCATGTTCACCAAGTTAGGGTAGGGCCTAGCTAGATGGATCCCATAGTACTATTCTTGAGAGAGGACATCTTGCTGGAGGATAAATCAGAAGCTGACAAAGTACGGAGAAAGGCGCCTCATTTCTGGCTATCCAAGGACCAAAAATTGTACAAATGCTCTTTTTCTGGGCCATATCTACTCTACATTCACCCTGAGGCATCAGAGCTACTCCTTGAGGAATTACATGAAGGGATTAGTGGAAGCTATACAGGAGGCAGATCTTTGTCTCACAGAGCCATCACCCAAGGCTATTAGTGGCCAAATATGCAGAAAGAAGCACAAAAATATATGAGGAAGTGTGATTAATACCAAAGATTTGCACCAAATATACATCAACCAGGAGGAGTCCTTAACCCCCTATCCAGCCCTTGGCCATTTGCTCAATGGGGCTTAGACATTGTTGGCTCCTTCCCCAAGGCAGCAGGGAATAAGAGATATTTGCTGGTCGGCACGGACTACTTCACCAAGTGGGTTGAAGCTAAGCTTTTGGCGAATATCAGGGACGTGGATGTCAAGAAATTTGTATGGAAAAACATTTTCACACCATTCGGGGTCCGTCGTATCCTCATCTTAGACAATGGCCTTCAATTTGACAGCAAATCTTTCAGGAGATACTGTTGTGATCTTGGAATTACAAACAGATATTCCACTCCTGTTTATCCCCAAGGAAATGGACAAGCCAAGGCTATTAACAAGGTCATAGTTAATGGACTCAAGAAGAGGTTGGATGATGCGAAAGAAGAATGGGTAGAAGAGCTGTCACACGTCCTTTAGACATATCGAACCACGCCTCGCAGGTCAACTGGGGAGACTCCCTTTTCAATGACTTATGGAGCCGAGACTGTTATTTTTTTAGAAACTAGCTTCCTAACGCTAAGGACCAACTCATTCAATCCGAGTAGTAACAATGAGTTGCTAGAAAAGAACTTAGAATTTATTGAAGAAAGAAGAGAAAGCGCAATGGTTCAATTGGCATACTACCAACACAAACTTAAGTAAGGTTATGATGCCAATGTAAAGTTGAGGCCATTAGCATCTGGTGACTTGGTATTAAGGAAGGTTCTAGGTACTACCAAGAACCCAGCGTGGGGAAAGCTATGGCCCAATTGGGAAGGACCATATCGCATCACCTCAATGGCTGGTATAAGAGCATATTTTCTGGAGGACTTAGATGAGCATGTAATACCGTGTCCTTGGAATGTAAACAACCTGAAAATGTATTATTATTAATGAAAATTTCCTTTGTCAATATGTTCATTTGTTGTATAAAGGCATTGTACTTCCCATTATTTGTTCTTTATATAAGTGTTTAAACAGAACCTTAGTCATGCCTGACTTCTCGGACCAGATGTTTTGGAGAAATTAACACTCTATGACATCTTTATAAGTATTAAACAGAACCTAAGTCATGCCTGGCTCCTCAGACCACATGCTTTGGCCAAATTAATACTTATTGACATCTTTATATAAGTTGATAATGATGGATCAGAGGACAATCCAGAATTTTTAGATGAACTACAAGTTGAAAACAATGTGGATGCTTGCCCCAATCTGAACCTTACCCCCGAATGGTTCACGTCAAACACATAGGATAACATTCATGACCCATCACCTTCCATGGAAACAAGTCTGATGAGTTGGCGACCGGGGGACGAACCGAGCAAGGGGATGCTATTCACATGCTTTGGCCAAATTAATACTTATTGACATCTTTATATAAGTGTTTAAACAGAACCTTAGTCATGTCTGGCTCCTCGGACCAGATGTTTTGGAGAAATTAACACTCTATGACATCTTTATATAAGTGTTTAAACAGAATCTTAGTCATGCCTGGCTCATTGAACCAGATGTTTTGAGGAAATTAACACTATATGACATCTTTATATAAATGTTTAAACAGAAACTTAGTTATGTCAGGCTCCTCGAACCACATACTTTGGTAAAATTAACACTCAATGACATTTATCCATCCTTTTTGAGCGTTAAACAAAACTTAAGCTATGTCAGGATTCTCGGACCGCATACTTTGGTAAAATTAACACTCTGTGATATCTATTTGATTCTCACTAAGTGTCAAGACGGACCCAAGATCATCACCAACTCCCCAGATTGGTAGCTCTGAGTAAATTAATGTCCTTAATTATTTATCTAAGTATTTAGCAGAGTGAAGAATATCTCTCTCTTGTTATTCTTCACAAAGTTTATTACTTATCCTTTTTAAATTCAGCTTTCACTGTTGGCACTTAGTTAAATTACTTACACTGGTAGCTGAACATTGTTGTTAGTTTTTGTTAAAGCTAGAGTGGCAACAGTTCAAGTTTATTTGCAATAGTAATAATCTTCAAAGTATGTAAAGTAAAGGTGTAAGAGATAAGAAGAAAAGCGTTTTCATTAAATAAATAGGAGTACATTATATTCAGTGACAGAGTGTCACTACCAAAAAAAAAAAAAAAAAAAACTACAAGAAAATCCTAAGTGCTAAGCCTTGGCCTTGGGAGCAAGAGGGTCTTCTTTCTGGCTCGGCTGAGAGGTATGAGTGTCCTTGACCTTAGGATCAGCTTCTTTTGTCTTGGCATCTACTTCCTTCGCCTTAGCTGCAGTTTCCTTGTCCTTGGCAGTGCTCTTGGCTTTTGAGGAGGGCTTTTTCTCCTTGCCCTTACCCTTATCTTTGTCCCCCTTAGCCCCTTGGCCTTGATCACTAGCTTGGCTGGATCCCTTCGAAGCCTCAGGGAGAGGGAAAGCAGCTTGGTTAGTCAAGGGCTGCTCAGAAGTCTCTGGAGCAAGGGCAGAGGGAGAGGGGATGGCACCTGGGACTTCACGGATATCTGGGTGATAATATACGCTCCCAGGCTACCTCTAAACGGAGTCTGCAGGGACTCCTGCAACACTAAGGGCCCTATCCCATGTCGCATTGCAGTAATCCCTGCATACCTCTGAAAGCTCCTCAGCGAGCCTACCTTGCGTTTCCTCCACGTCGAGCAGATAGGATGCTTGCTTCTCAGCCTCGGCTGCTTCCTTGGCCAGTTGAGCTGCCTCCTTGGCCTTCTGCAGCTCAACCTTAAGATCTATGACCAGCTGCCTTTGGGTGGCCAAGTCTATCTCGGTCAGGTGCAGCTTTTGACGTTGATCCTCGGTCTGCCTCTCCATGGTCTTTAAACCCGCTTCAGCACTCAGGCGAGCCCTGTCCGCTTCCTTCAGCTTCTCGGACAGCTCTGCCTGATCTTGTTTAAGGGCCCCCAAGGATTTTTCAACGTTAGCACGGGAGAGGGCCTCCGCGTTGGCCTCATTACGGGAGTCGCAAACCCACTCCTCGGCCACAAAAACTTGCTGAGCAACCTACCCAAAGACAACGGAAGAATCACATGAGTAAAAAAGTAAGGAAAGAACAAAAGTGCAGCTTAACATTTTACTTCAAGGATAAGATAGATTGCTTACCATGGCGAGGTCCCTCTTCAGGGACAGGAAGAGGTCGTTTTGCTTGAAGCGCCTGTAAGCCTCCATGTCTCTAGGGAGTAAAAGAGGCTGCTCTATGGCTTTAGCAATGTAGCTTGCACGCCCCCTTTGGAAGTCCCTGACTGAGGCATTCCAAGGGATGGTAGTCCCATCCACCTCTAGCCGAGGAGACCAAGTGCGTTGCAGAAGGTGCACATCGGCCCTGTTTTGCTCCTCCTGGCTGTCTATAGAAGAGGACCTCTTGTCCCGAGGGTCTTTGGCCACCTTTTGTTGCTTAGTCCCCTTTTGAGGGCCCACCTCCCCTTCTTTAAGCTCCTGAATCGACATTTTCTTCTTTAGATCAGGGAGGACTTTAAGTCCGAGGTCGGTGGGGAGCGGAGGAGGAGGAGGGGGAAGAGTAGGAGGAACTTGGGACTTGGGGACTTCTCGTGAAGTTGTCCCTTTGTTCCTTGCATCCATGAGGTCTCTCAGGCTTCTGTCCTCTCGGTTCAATGCCATCTCGTTCTCCTTTTCTTCGAAGGTGCTATCTAGATGAGCAACTACCAGGGTAGGGACGTGAACACCCGAGTGCCTATCAGCCTCCTCCTCGGCATCCGAAATGTTAACTACAGGAGCCTCTTGAATCTCCCATTCTTCAAAATGAAATTTGTCTATCTCCTCCTCGAGTGATAGACGAGAAGAGGCGACCTCCTCCCTTGTTGCTGCTGCTGCCTAGGGCAAACCTGATGAAGTGGTAACACAACAGATGGAAGGTCTCCCTGAGCCAAAAAGCCAGGCTTCGAAACGTCTATGCGGGCTAATCGGGCATCACCAGCTCTTATTGCCTGACCCGCCTCCTAGAAGATCTTGATAGAGGCTCGTAGTCAAGCACTAAGTGAGCGGCTCGCAGTTGCCTATCCTTACTGACAAAGACCTCGGACCTCAGCAAATAGTTGAGAGCCGGAACGTTGACCAGGCTGAGTCTCGGAGTAACGTGCCTTTTATCTGCAAAAACATCCGAGGAGGAAATCATGGTCAGACCAATGAAAATTTCCATCAAAATGAGATGAAGTGTTAAAAGTGAAAGAAGATAAAACTAAAAGTGCTAAATCCCCTGCCAAAGGGACTAATCCTAGGGTACCCCACCTGGCTCTCTTGCCCGAGTTGGGTAGTGAAGACCGTCATTCCACTCCCTGGAGGCAATCAGGTAGTCACCCTTCATGCCCTTGTTAGATTTAGGAAGGCACGATATCAGTCTGATGATGTCGGACCGGGACTTGAGATAGTATCCCTCACCGGCAAGTTTGTGGCACTCGTACATGTGAACTACATCATGCTACGTGAGCCCCAAGCTCATCTGTTCGTTGAGAGCGTCCACGCAACCCAAGACCCTAAATAGGTTAGGGGCGCACTGATGGGGAGTCAGTCTGTGGTTAATCAGGTAATCCCTGGTTACCCTACCCATGGGAAGCGTCATTCCTCCCTCTATGAAAACTATCATAGGAATGATAACTTCACCCACTTTTCTATTGGTAAGAACTTGGTCTGGGGCACAATATTGCAGGGCTACTCCCTGCGGAATGTGGTATCTAGCCCTAAATCCCTCCATACCAGCCAGAGAGTCTACTAAATGCTTGAATCTACCCATCTAAGCAAACGTAGATGACACGAAGGAAGTTTTCTAAAAGAGAAAGAAGGCCGAGGAGAAAAATAAAGTTTAAAGAGATAGATACTTACGAAAGTGAGTGAGTGTATTAAACCCTAAACCTTTAGAAGAATCTTTTGGAATTTTTCTCAAGGAAAAGAATAAGGGAAACTTAGGAGTGTAGAGAGTTTAGTGAGTTAGAGTGCTTGAGATCTCTAGAGAACTTGAAGATTAGTAGATTAAGGGGAAGATGATTTCTCTCAAGGCTTTATATAGAGGGTGGAAATGAGTGGGAGTTATCCCGCTCAAAATTTCAAGAGAAAGATCAACCGTTGGATCTACGCCTCACCATTAGATCTGGGGAACAAAGCGCCGCCTGGAGCAATTAATAGCGCCTCGCGGGCTTCGAAGCGTCAGTGGCAATTATGGGGCACATGAAACGACACTCCCACATGTGTGAATCAAGAAATCAATTGGTGTTAACTCTTAAAAAATCAAAACCCCACTTTTCTCCTTGAATGAGAAAGAGAAAACCGGAGTTTTGAGAGGCTATTGTAAGGTTAAGGGCCCAAATTGTATATTGGGCCTTGGGCCTAGGCCGAGAACATAAATAGTCTGAGGAGGAATAAATAGTTATAGGTGATTCCATTTTAGAGTCTCATAAGTAAGGAAGGAGTGGAAGGCGATCCGAGGAGGAATTTCTCATCGGATATGATAAATACAGCTCAAATATGTATTCCAACAATTAGGGTGACCTTCCAAGAAGCCCCAGTGATAGGGACGTGCATCATGAACATCCGAGAAGGAGGGGAACCCAAAAATATCTAAGGGAAAGCTGCTACCACCGCATTGAATGCACTGCAGCTACTCTTCTGGCCGCATTTATGTGGAGAAGACCCCTAAACAGTGCTGTCTTGGCTACCGTAATTCACAGAAAGCCAAAGATGATGTCTGATGGGACAGGTACTCAAGTAAGGGCCCAAATGATCGACAAGTGTAGGATCAAGATGGTCTAAAGTGAGCTATATAACGTAAGAAACCCTCCATGGGGAAGAGAGGGGAAAAATAGAGAAAGAATACTGTAGCAATTAAAATTGTACTTATACTCCGTTTAGTTGATTTATACGAAAAGGGTCCTCCTCGGATAACAAGTTCATTCATATCAGGGCTTCTTGCTTTTGCTTGATCATCCTCTAAATCCATACTAGCCGTTGTCCAATTCATTAGGGTCTAGTTCTTTAACCCACTCTCTACAAATTTATTGTACTGGGCTCATTGGACCAAGATCCCATACATTTTGGGCTTAGACTGCAAAACGTGTCCACACAAGTAACATTAAAAAAATTAAAGGAAAACTATATTGGTTGATGGAAAAACCTATTAAATTTTTTTGGAAAATAATCGTATCTCATGCCATGTTAAATATAAGAAGTTTCTTATAAAATTAAAAAAAAAAAAAAAAAAAAAGAAAAAAAAAGAAAAGAAGAAGAAGCAGTTAGAAAGCAATATGGAAATTGTAGTCAACGGAAAACTATATTTCAGTTTTTAGAGATTTTTTTTGTTAAAACTTTTGGAAACCAATTGTCACATGTCGAGCTAAATAAAGGAAGTTATGAACCAATATGGAAACTATTGAAAACAACCAAATCTCATTTTTAAGGTTATTACCAAATATATAAAATAAAATAAAAAACTTAAAAAAAAAGAACTAATTTTTTTTTATAGAATGTTAATGTTGAGTTTTTCAATGTTTAATAGCATTAAAAAAAATTAAAGGAAAACTATATTTGGTTGATGGAAAAACCTATTAAATTTTTTTGGAAAACAATAGTATCTCATGCCACGCTAAAATATAAGAAGTTTCTTATTAAAAAAAAGAAAAAAAAAAAAGAAGTTAGAAAGCAATATGGAAACTATAAGCAACAGAAAACTATATTTCAGTTTTTAGAGATTGTTTTTTGTTAAAACTTTTGGAAACCAACTATATCACACGCCAAGCAAAATAAAGGAAGTTATGAACCAATATGGAAACTGTTAAAAACAATCTATAATCTCATTTTTAAGGTTATTACCAAATATAGAAAATTAAAAAAAAAAACTTAAAAAAAGAACTAATTTTTTATATATAAAATGATAATGTTGAGTTTTTCAGTGTTTAGTAACATTAAAAAAATTAAAGGAAAACTATATTTGGTTGATGGAAAAACCTATTAAATTTTTTTGGAAAACAATTGTATCTCATGCCACGCTAAATATAAGAAGTTTCTTATAAAAAAAAAAGTTTAAAAAAAAAAAAAGTTAGAAAGCAATATGGAAACTATTGTCAACGGAAAACTATATTTCAGTTTTAGAGATTGTTTTTTGTTAAAAATAATGCTACAGACACAAACTATTTTACAACATTTTTACAAACTGCTGATGTGGATTTAGTAATTTTCAAATAATTATTGGTAAACATAAATTTGATGTTAGTAGTGGACCCATATTAGAACTAATACGAATTTGCCACATCAATAGTTTATAAAAATATTGTAAAATAATTTGTGGCTGTAGTATTACTCTTTTTGTTAAAACTTTTGGAAACCAACTGTATCACACGCCAAGCTAAATAAAGAAAGTTATGAATCAATATGGAAACTATTGAAAACAACCTAATCTCATTTTTAAGGTTATTACCAAATATAGAAAAATTTTATAAAAAAAAAAACTAAAAAAATTACAGCTAGCTTACTAAGGCACCTGTTTAAGGTAAAAATGCACAGCCAAAACCGTTTAAGGTAAATTCCCAACAAGATTCTGAATCTGTGCTGTCAAAGTGTCCAAGATTCATGCCCTGAATTTTGCCGTGAAAATTGTCCACATGCATACTTGAACTCTCCGCCTTCTCTTATTTATAATCACACAAATCTCAATTGCAATCTTCATAGATGTCAAACCTTCAAAGGTAATGGTTGTTTTCTTTTCATTTTTTCAATCTCTCTTTTTCTTTAATCTATTGAAGGGTAGGTTTTTTTCTTTTTTTCTTTATTGCTTCCCCACTCTCTTTTGTGAATATTATTGCATTTTGTTGACTATTTGGACTCATGAGTTATCCAAAATTTTATCTTTTATGATGATTATAATTTGGAGTTCATGCCACGATCTGAATTTGGTTTCAACTCTTATAATATAATGGAGAAATTTTGCCAATTTCCAACATGTCTTGAATTTATTCTTGAGTCTAACATCCACGAGATTTGTATAACTTACCACTAATGAAAATAATTGCATGTGTTTCTATTCACAAAGTAATAAGTTCATTCTCATGCACCCATTAAACAATTGGTCCTAGTAATAGACTATATTGCTCCTTAGTCCTTTCATAATGAACTTATTTATGTGTCTCACATTTTTTGCTTTCATGTATTTTCTTCTTAATTTTTCACTTTGACACTTGCAGGAGTTCAGCATCAAGTTATTTGTCAATTGTCATCTTGGTTGTAAGCATGGCCATCACTGCAACAAAGATGGCTCTTATTGTGGGTACACTTGGTGTGATCTCTTTCATATTTGGAATTTTTGCCGAGACTAAGAAGGTATTTTTATCTCCCTTATTTATCTCGAAGACACCAATACACATTGTTAACATGTTAATTAAATTTTATTGTATTGTTTAGTAGATTTTTTCCAATTAATTGTTACTATTTGTCTGTTTCCTTACACAATTTTTTTTTTTTTAATTTTTGATTTAAAAAATTTTCATTTATAATACTTGCCTGAATATTACCTTGAGAAATTCAATTTGTGGTGCTAAGTTAAATCAAATGCATGCCTTTTTTTTCTTCTTCTTTTAAATTGATATTAATTTCTTTGATTTTTGTTTTGTTGGGCTTTGATAGCCTGCAGGTGGCACCCCAATTGTCGGGAAAGATGTCGTCATTTGCAAGTACCCATCGAGTCCCACAGTTGTTTTGGGTTCTCTCTCATTTTTGTTTCTTCTGGCTTCTACTGTGGTTGGCTACTTGTCACTCTTTTACCCTTACCAAGGAAAATCAGTTCCAAATTCCATTCTGTTTAAAAGCACCAACTTCACCATCTTCTTTAATGTTGCTTTGTAAGTATAAATTCTTTTCCTAGTCTCAAAAGTCATTCTGTGCTACTTTTGTTGTGTTTGCTAATTAAAAATAAATGTAGGAACACAACATTCTTTATAGCTACTGATATGGTTTGTTTGATTGGTGCATAACAAAAATAGTATTAGTAATCAACCCGCATGAAAATGATTTTGTTGCTCTAATCACTTATGTAAAAAGTTGTATTCCTAATATTACTCGCGGATTAAAACTAATGATGGTAAAATTTTGCACTCAGGTTTACAACTGGATTAGGGGCAACCTTTCTATTATGGCCAACCTTAACAGAGCAATTTCACCTGTCCCGCAATGTCCATCACAACCTCAAAACAGATTGCCCCACGGCTAAAACAGGCCTCCTTGGTGGTGGTGCTTTTGTGTCTTTGGATGCATCTCTCTTCTGGTTGGTTGCTCTTATGTTAGCTATCAATGCAAGAGAGGATTTCTTAGAAGATGCACAAGAGGAACCTGTTAAGAGTGGAAACAGCCACACTATCATAACTAATATATGACTATGTATAATGTGGGTGTGTGAGTGATGCTTATTCAATCACATGTCCAAGGATCAAATGTCATTGGTGGGTGCATTTCTACAAGGGCGATTCTTGTATAGCAAGCAACCTGGTGCTTGACTGCTTGGAGTTTTCATTGTAAATATTATTTTAATATTTTTCTGTTTGCTTATTTTGTTTTCACTGCTTTTGAATATTGTTCTTCACTTCTTCTTTGCTCCTCCCACCAAAAAATATATATATACAGCTCGAATGGAATGTGGAATGGTATTGTTTCAACTTACAACAAACCAGGTTTAATTTTTACGCTACATTGAGTTTCAAAATAAGAGTAATTTGTGTGTTAAGTCACTTTATCATCCTTAACTATAGGATACACTTCAATTATTGTAAACTTTAAAATAAACTAATGTCTCTTACTTGATTTATTGTAAATTAGTGAACTATCCCCTATTTTTACCAATTTTTGATACATTTAAATTTTTTAATACAAAGTGTAATTTGTTAGAAATATGTGTTTTTGTCATATTAAATCTCCAGAATGCCCTTTGATAACATAATTTAGCAAAAAAGAGTGAAATCACTACTTACAAATAGCCTAAAACAAAAAGAAATGAAAAATTCTTGCTGCCAAATCTATTTAGCGCAAAAAAAAAAAAAAAAAAAAAAAAAAATCCAGAAAACAACACCTTACTCTTATTCCAAATCATATTACTCTTTCCTATTAAGTATCAATAAATCTTTCAATGATATTACAACTCCAATTAGTGTTTCCTGTTAACAGTTTACTCCAACCTCTACACCTGACATAGGATTCTCCCAGTTAAATAATATTTCGTCTGTTTTATTTTTTTAATATTTTTTTTTATAGAAAACAAAGATATTACTTGTGGGGGAGGATTTGTTCCAAGCCCGCAAGCAACGTGAGCAGTTTTTGAAACTTGCTCCCACATCGAAAAAAGATGCGCCCCACGCATGTGTAGTAGTGGTACACTCTTGCCTTTAGCTAAGGCTTATAAGGCATGAGTGGGGCGCATCTTTCTTCGATGTGGGAGTAAGTCTCAAAAACTGCTCACGTTGCTTGCAAAGAACAAAGCCGTGCAGGTCCTTCGGCCCCAAAGCGGACAAACTGCTTGCGGGCTTGGAACAAATCCTCCCCCACATTACTAATTGAAACAAAAATTATACTCTAGTTATATTCTTTGTGCGACGCATAAATGTATTACTATTTTACTAGTTTAAGACCCATGCGTTGCACGGTTTTAGATATAAACTCATAATACGTATAATTTTATTAAAATAAATAATAGCTAAATGAATTATTATTTTGTAATTGAATGTAAAAATCATGCTACATGTGTGTGTATATTTTTCCAATCAAAATGCCCAAATAAAGACATAAGTTGGTGTAACATCAACTCAATGATACATACATAAGTCTAAAAATAAAAATATAACTAATGTTGTTGAAGGACTAAAGAACCATTAAATAATTATAATCTTATATAAATAAATATAATCACCCCAAAAACACTTATTATAACCATATATAAATATAATCACTCCAAAAACATTATACATTAAAAGTTAAATAGTATTATTTAAAAGCCAAAAATATATATTTATGAACTTACTTTCAAATCTGAACGATATAGATCTGTCTTTCTAATTCTAACTGTGGGGACAAATAACCAAGAGTCACGCTCCTTGGGTTGTGGGCTTGGTCCGAGGAAGACTCATGGGCCGAACAATGTGGCAGTTATCAAAGCATTCTACTTTCAAAAGATTCGCACATAGGAACGACGATTCTTTCCGAGGAGGGTATAGTCCTTGGAAAAGAAGATTTCGGTTCAAGGATGAATCTCAGTGGTTGAAGCAATCCTCCTGGAATCCCCAATGACAGAAACGACCTTGGTGAGCTTACTGGGAAGGAAAAGATCCCCGAAAATATCTGAAGAAAGGCTGCTACCACCACATTGAATACCCTGCAACTACTTTTCTAGCCGCATTTATGTGGAGAAGACTTCTGAACAGTGCTACCAAGACTATGACCTCTCACAGGGAAGCCTAAGAAAAGATCTGATGGGATAAGTATCAAGGGGCACCTTAGATGAATGACAAGTGTAAGGATAGGATGCTTAAAAGATGAATATATAATGTCATTCCTCCTCCATGGGAGGGGGGAGGTCTTTTTGGAAGAGAACAGGAAAAGAAAAGAAAAGAAAGAACTAGAACGTGAATAACATAAGAGGATTCCTCCTCGGACCTAAATAAAACGGACTTATTCCAAGTTATCTTGATGTGCTTTGGGTTTTCTGATCAACTTTTCAGTTCATTTGTAAGAATAGGTAAAACGAAGCCCTCACCATTCAGATCTAATTCTTAAGCCCACTCTCTACAAATATATATTGCAGCGGACTTATTGGGCCCGGGTCTTGCATGCTTTGGACTTGGATGCACAATTTGTTGCCCTACAATTGGCGCCGTCTGTGGGAAGAATTTGTATAATAGTGAGCGCGACGTTTCACCATGGTAGGATCAGGTTCCCATCAGCAGGAATCCAGGGGCTCCCATCGACAAGATGCCTTCCACAATCTTGAGCGTAGGAGAGATAGGGAGGGTAGCCTACATACCACACAGACTAGCGGAAGTCATCCGCAAATGGGGAATCACTCCCCCCAGGAGCGGAGTAATAGAGCCATGCAAAGGGAAATCGATGATTTAAAACGGGAGTTACGCCATGCACACCGACAACGAGCTCCTTCTAGTCCTGGTGTTTCCTCAAATGATGAAGATGATGTTACGTATAGACGCGATCCTAGGACACCGTCGAGCGAGCCTTTTTCCTATCACGAGAAAAATGTCCATAAGCGAAAACGTAAGAGTCCACCTCTAAAGGGGCTGGAAAATGATGCCATGAGCAAGGCGTTGAATCAAATCTCTAGATCTCCCTTTACGCATCGAATCGAAAGGGCAGAACTTCCTCGGCGATTCCATCAGCCCACATTCACCACTTATTACGGCCGAACAGATCCAGTAGAGCACGTAAGCCAATTCAACCAGAAGATGGCTGTCTACTCCAGGGATGAGGCTTTGATGTGTAAAGTCTTTCCCTCCAGTCTGGGGCCCGTGGCCATGAGGTGGTTCGATGGGTTGAAACCTAACTCCATAAATTCCTTTAAGGAACTTACGCAGGCTTTTGGTTCTCGCTTTATCACATGCAGTAGGGTGCCTCGCCCTTTGGATTCTTTATTGTCTTTGTCCATGCGGGAGGGAGAAACCCTGAAAACGTACTCGGACAGATATTGGGAGACGTATAACGAAATAGATGGTGACTTTGAGGACGTGGCCATCAGTACTTTTAAGGGCGGCTTGCCTACCGAACATGGATTAAGGAAGTCTCTCACTGGTAAACCGGTCACCAGTGTGCGTCAGCTTATGGATCGAATAAGCAAGTACAAAAGGGTTGAAGAAGACCAGCAGCAAGGAAAGGGTAAAACAAAGGTTAACCCTCAGGAGCGTAGGGATTTCAGGTCGGACCGATTCACTAACAATCGGCCACGGAGAGACTTCGTCGGGCAGTCAGATTCCTCCAACGCCCAAGCTGTCAACGCGGTATTCCGAGAACCAGTCAATAAAGTTTTGGAAAAAATTAAGAACGAGCCATTCTTTAAATGGCCGAACAAAATGGCTGGGAACGCGATGAAGCGCAACCAAAGCCTTTATTGCCAATATCATCAGGATCAAGGACATACTACTGAGAATTGCAGGAACTTATGGGACCACTTAGATCAACTAGTCCGAGAAGGAAGATTGAAGGATCTGTTGCATTCCAGTAGCCAATCAGGACAGACTGGGTTCGATTTCAGAAGAGGGGCTTCCTCAGGCCCACCCCTGGGAACGATAAACGTCATTTTCGCTGCCCCTGGAAGAACAGGATCCTGTCCGTACAGAGTGATGTCTGTGGCTCAGTCGTTCGCCGAGGACAGTAAGCTTAAACCAAAAAGAATCAAGATGGAAACACAACCAGTTCTGGGTTTCTCAGACGAAGACAAGGTTAGAACTATCCAACCCCACGATGATGCCTTGGTAATTACGCTTAGGATAGGTGGGTATGATGTGAAGAGGGTGCTGGTGGACCAAGGGAGTGCCGTGGAGGTAATGTATCCTGACCTGTTTAGAGGTTTGGGGTTGAAGTCCGAGGACCTAACTGCCTATGACTCCCCTCTGGTCAGCTTCGAGGGAAGAACCGTTATGCCAAAGGGTCAGATTAGGCTACCTGTGCAAACCGGTCTTGAGGTGGTAGAGGTTGACTTTATTGTGGTGGATGTTTATTCTCCGTATATGGCTATCGTGGCTAGACCTTGGCTTCACACTCTAGGGGCTGTCTCCTCCACTTTGCATCAAAGGGTGAAATACCCTTCTGAGGGTCAGGTTAGAGAGATCCTTGGAAACCAGTCCATGGCTAGACAGTGCCTGGTGGCGGCCATATCACATCAACCTGCAACTGAATCGCCGATGGCCGCGGAGGCAAGTTCATAGCAATTAAAATCTCTCAAGTTGCCTATCGACGGGCATTCCGAGGAGGCAAAATGTGATGATTTGGAGAGGATCATTATAGGGGATGATCTGGAGAAGTATTTCCAAGTGGGGTCCCAGTTGCCGCCTCGCGAGAGAGAAGAGTTAATAGAATTCCTTAAGAAGAACGTCGATGTATTTGCCTGGAGCGCTTATGAGGCCCCGAGGGTGGACCCAACCTTTATCTGTCACCATTTAAATGTTAA
Organism: Notholithocarpus densiflorus; assembly: GCA_030021035.2. Classification (NCBI taxonomy): domain Eukaryota; kingdom Viridiplantae; phylum Streptophyta; class Magnoliopsida; order Fagales; family Fagaceae; genus Notholithocarpus; species Notholithocarpus densiflorus. The sequence continues at coordinate 657,603 of JARYZH020000005.1, forward strand.
TCCGTCCATTACTCCGAAAAAGCAACCACCTCGACGTCCGTCCAAGGAGCATGCCGATGCCGTTAAAGAAGAGGTGAGAAAGCTTAAGCAAGCAGGAGCTATCAAGGAGGTGTTCTACCCTGAATGGCTGGCTAACACGGTGGTGGTAAAGAAAAAGAGTGGCAAGTGGCGAGTGTGCGTGGATTTTACCGATCTAAATAAGGCTTGTCTAAAAGATCCATTCCCCATGCTACGAATAGATCAGTTGGTGGACGCGACGGTGGGACACCCTCGGATGAGCTTCTTGGACGCCTTCCAAGGATATCACCAAATACCTTTAGCCTTGGAAGACCAGGAGAGGACTGCATTTGTCACCCCCATCGGAAACTACCATTACAAAGTGATGCCTTTCGGTTTAAAAAATGCGGGATCAACCTATCAAAGGATGATGATGAGAATGTTCGAGCCTCAATTAGGGAAGAGCATTGAGGTCTACATAGACGATATAGTGGTCAAAAGTAAGGTGGTATCCAAGCATGTTGATGACCTCGGAAGCATCTTCGAAATCTTGAGGAAACACAAGTTACGCCTAAATGCGTCCAAGTGCACGTTTGGTGTGGGATCGGGCAAATTCCTGGGATACATGGTAACACACAGAGGAATCGAAGTCAACCCCGATCAGATCAAAGCGATTAACGATTTACACCCTCCTCGCAATCCCAAAGAGGTTCAGAAGCTTACCGGAATAATTGCCGCTTTAAATCGTTTTATCTCTCGTTCAGCAGACAGGTGTCGGCCTTTCTTCCTCTTGATGAGAAAGTGGAAGGGATTTGCGTGGTCCGAGGAGTGCTCTAAGGCTTTCCAGCAGCTTAAGGAATATCTTTCTCGGCCTCCGATCATGTCCAGTCCTCAGGAGGATGAGGTCTTATTCGCCTACATAGCCGTTGCTCCCCATGCTGTGAGTCTGGTGTTGATTCGAGTTGACAGTGGTGTGCAACGGCCGGTTTATTATGTTAGCAAATCGTTGCATGAAGCCGAGGTGCGCTATTTACCATTGGAAAAGGCCATCCTGGCTGTAGTCCATGGTACGCGGAAACTCCCCCACTACTTTCAGGCACACTCTGTCATCGTCTTAACTCAACTCCCGATTAGGGCTGTACTCCGAAGTGCTGACTATACAGGCAGGATAGCTAAATGGGGTACAATTCTAGGGGCTTTTGACATCAAGTACATGCCTCGCACCTCTGTCAAGGGTCAGATCCTCGCAGACCTGGTGGCTGAATTCGCTGAAGCCTCGTTAGAGAATGTTCCAGCATCTCAGCACATGGATGAAAAATCGGTTGGCGTCATCTCGCTCCAGGAATCCTTATGCTGGAAAGTGTACGTCGACGGTGCAGCGAACCAAAGAGGTTCTGGATTGGGATTGGTCCTAATCTCTCCTGAACAATTAACAATAGAGAAATCGCTGAGGTTGGATTTCTTAGCCACCAATAATGAGGCCGAGTACGAAGCTCTGTTGGAAGGGATGAATATGGTTCAAAGGCTGGGGGGAAAAGAAGTAAAAATATTTTCAGACTCCAAATTAGTCGTTGGTCAAGTGATGAGCGAATTAGAGGCAAGGGATGAAAGAATGCAGAAGTATTTAAGTCAAGTTACACAGTTGTGATTAAAATTTGAGTCATTCAGTCTGCTGCACATCTCGAGAAGCAGCAATTCGCATGCAGACTCTTTGGCTACGCTTGCAACCTCCTCGGCGCAGAGCTTACCTCGAATTATCCTCGTAGAAGACTTGTACAAGCCCACGGAGGTGGGGGTAAAGTTAACCCAGATTTGTCAAGTCCGAGTGGAACCTAGTTGGATGGACCCCATCATATCATTTTTAATGAAAGACCTCTTGCCTGAAAATAAATTGGAGGCAGAAAAAATACGAAGAAAAGCACCTCGTTTCTGGTTGTCCGAGGACCGAAAATTATACAAGCGCTCTTTTACTGGACCATATCTATTATGTATCCATCCTGAAGCGACAGAGGTCATCCTAGAAGAGCTGCACGAGGGGATTTGTGGGAGCCACACTGGAGGCAGATCTCTATCTCTTAGAGCTGTCACACAAGGCTACTGGTGGCCAAACATGCAAAGAGAAGCACACGAGTACGTAAAGAAGTGCGACCAATGCCAGCGATTTGCACCAAACATACACCAACCAGGGGGGATCCTTAATCCAATAACCAGTCCCTAGCCATTTGCTCAATGGGGCCTGGATATTGTCGGGCCTTTCCCCAAAGCGGCTGGAAACAAGAGATATTTGCTGGTCGGCACTGACTATTTTACAAAGTGGGTCGAAGCCGAGCCTTTATCAAACATCAGGGATGTGGACGCTAAGAAGTTTATTTGGCGGAACATCGTTACTCGGTTCGGGGTCCCTCGTACTATTATCTCGGACAATGGTCTTCAGTTCGACAGTAAGGCCTTCAGGAGATACTGCGGCGAATTAGGAATAACGAATAGATATTCCACCCCAGCTTACCCCCAAGGGAACGGACAAGCCGAGGCCGTTAATAAAGTCGTAGTGAACGGACTGAAGAAGAGGTTAGATGATGCGAAAGGAAGATGGGTGGAAGAACTGCCACATGTCCTGTGGGCCTATCGAACCACGCCTCGTAGATCAACGGGAGAAACCCCCTTTTCGATGACCTATGGTGTCGAAGCTGTCATTCCTTTGGAAACTGGGTTCCCAACGCTAAAAAGCAGTTCGTTCAGTTCAAATAATAATGATAATCTGCTGGAAAGAAGTTTAGATCTCGTTGAAGAGAGGAGGGAAAGTGCACTGGTCCAATTGGCGTACTACCAACACAAATTTAAGCAACGATACGATGCTAAAGTGAAGCTAAGGCCACTAGCACCTGGTGACTTGGTCTTGAGGAAAGTTCTGGGCACTGCAAAAAACCCAGCGTAGGGAAAGCTAGGGCCCAATTGGGAGGGACCATATCGCATCACCTCGGAAGCAGGTATAGGGGCATACTTCTTAGAAGACTTAGACGAACATGTAATACCTCGTCCTTGGAATGTAAATAACCTGAAAAGGTATTATTACTAATAAGAATTTCCTTTATCATTAAATTCGTGTGTTGTGTGACGAAATAGCTTATGTCTGTTATAAAGGTGTTTAAACAGAACCTTAGTCATGCCTGATGTCCTCGGACCAAATGCTTTGGGGAAATTATTACACTTATGTCTGTTATATCCTCGGACCAGATGCTTTGGGGAATTTAATACCCTTATGCTTATTATGAGAGTGTCTGAATAGGAAGTTAACACACCTTTGGGTTACTAGGTAATAACATTCCATTAGTATGATCGAATAAATCTTAAGTTACTGCAAGGCCCTCCGACCATGCACGATTGAATTAATTTCCTAGTATTTTTTTTATATAATGCATTCACTGGAACTTAAGTTATAACGAGTCCTTGCTGTTATTCTTTATATAAGAACATGTTGTGGTCATCCATTACTTAGTATCATTACTTAGTATATAAATAGGAAGTCATTTCAAACTCTAACAAAAGCAAATGACAAAAGTATAAATGCAAAAAATAAGAAAGATAAGTTCATTCTTTAATCAAAAGTAGAATAAGTACATCATGAGTGTTTGCTGGAGCTACGCTTAAACAAAAAAAAAACAAAAACAAAAACAACAATTTTGTTACAGCTACTTTTTCAAAGGCTGAGGGTCCTTTTCGGGACATACAACTTTAGTCTTGGCACCCTCAGCCTCAGACTTCTTCTCTACTGTCTTGGCTTGAGAAACAACGTCCTTGATAGTAAGGGAGTTCTCGGCAGATTTATCTTTAACGACTCCCCTGGAGGCCTCAGCAACTCCGACAGGGGCACTTGCTGTAGCTATCTGCTCTGGAGAAGGGAGGGGCAGACTAATGGCAAGCGGAGGGCTGTTCGGAATTTCCCTGATGGGTTCAGGGAAAAACACGCTCTCAGGTCTCCTCAGCTCCGAATCAGCAGGAACCCTTGCATGATTAAGTGCCTCCCCCCAAGTCTCTGTGCAATATTCCCTGCACACCTCAGCCACTTCCTCAGCTAACCTCTCCTCCGTTTCCGTTATTCCGTGTTCGTATACCGCTTCCTCCGCAAACTTAGCAGCTTCAATCGCTTTTAGTGCTGCCTCTTTAGCCTTCTGCAGTTCAGCTTTCAGGCTTAGCACTGCTGCTTTCTCAGTAGCCAGATTCAGCTAGGTCGTATATAGCTGTTTTCTCTGGTCCTCGGCCTGGGCCTCGACGTTTTTTAACCCAGCCTTGGCGCTTGAGCATTCTCGCTCTGAAATCTTCAACTTCTCGGCTAGCTGCAACTTCTCCTCTTTAAGGCTCCCTAGGTTCTTCTCAACTTCACGGCGAGAGTGGGATTCAGCCTCACATCTATTCTGAGCATTTCGAACCCACTCTTCGGCCACATAGACTTGTTGAGTAACCTGTATAAAGGTAGCAAGGAAGACATGTATGTAAAGGCAAGTATAATAATACTGATAAAATGCGTAACTTTATAATGTTCAAATCATTACATAAGTCTAACTTACCAAGGCAAGATCCTTCTTCAACGACATGAAGAGCTCGGGCTGCCTAGTGCGCCTAAGGGCCTCCATATCTCGTGGGAGCAAGAGGGGCTGCTCTAAAGCCTGGGCCAGATGGGCTGAGTGACCTCTCTGGGCCTCCCTGATTGTAGCATCCCATGGAATCTGAGCCCCATCCAATTCAATCCAAGGGGCCCAGAAGCGCTGCTGTCTACGCACCTCAGCCTCTTCTCTGCTATCAACAGAGCTTGCCCTATTCTCCTTCGGGTCTTTAGTCTTCTGTTGTTTGGAGCCCCTCGGAGGAATCACCTCGCCTTCTTTGATCTCCTGCATTGGCCTCTTCTTCTTCAGGTCAAGAATGGCGCGAAGTCCAAGATCAGTAAGAAGAGGAGGCGGAGGGGGTAGACTGGCAGGAGCCAAGGCCTGAGATGGGCCCTTCGTGGCTCCTTTCTTGCCTCTGTTGGCTACCAAGCCTTTTAAAGATGACCTTTCCTTCGGACTCATTTCTCCGTGTTCTTCTGAACTTGAATCCACTCGGGAAACAATAAATACTGGCTGGATGGCTACGGAGAGTCTGTCGGCGTCGTCCTCAGAGTCCGAGAGCTGCACCGGCTTCTCTGGTCTACCCTCTTCTCCTTCAAAGTGGAACTGGTCTATCTCCTCGTCTAAGGACGCCCGTGAAGAAGCTATTTCCTCTTCTTCTGCGACTTCAGCTCCGAGAGGGACCTGTCGTAGTGGAACCACAAGTGGAGGGATTTGAGAGACGGGTAGAATGACAGGAGGAAGGTCGTCTCTAGACAGAAAGTCGGGTTTTGACACGTCGATGCGGTTAATCCGACGATCACCCGCTCTAATGGCGTTTCCAACCTCCTGAAAAATCCTCGAGATGGGTTCAAAATCTAGGATGAGATGGACAGCTCGTAGTTGTCGATCCTCGCTCACAAAAATCTCCGACCTGAGAAGGTAATTGAGAGCAACCACGTTGGTGTGACTTAGCCGAGGAGCAACAAGTGTTCTATCTGCAAAAGTAACCAAAAGGTCAGGTGCGATTGAACAACGAAAATCTATTATCAAAAAAGATTGTAATGGGGAAACATGGATGGAGGATAAAGACTAAACCCTATGTCAAGGGATCTAACTCTAGGGTACCCCACCTGTCTCTCTCTCCCGAGTTGGGCAGGGTCGACCGTCGTGCCATGCCCCTGAAGCGATGAGGTAGTCATCTTTCATCCCTTTATTGGACTTGGGGAGACACGAAATGAGCCTCACAACGGACGACCTGGACTTGAGATAAAATCCTCCGTCGGCTTGCGAGTGGCACTCGTACAGGTGAACCACATCATGCCAGGTGAGGCCCAAATGAAGATGCTGGTCCAGAGCATCGATACACCCAAGAATCCTAAACATGTTGGGTGCGCATTGGTGAGGGCATAACCTATGATTTATAAGGTACTCTCGGGTTATCCTACCCATTGGAAGGGTCATTCCCCCTTCTATGAAGGCTATTATAGGAATGACCACTTCTCCGACCTCTCTAGGTATAACGACCTCTTCTGAGGAACAATACCGCAGGCCAACCTCCTGGGGTATATTATATTTCTGCTTAAAGGCTTCTATTTTGGCTGGGGAATCTACCAGACGCTCAAATCTACCCATATTTTACAACCTAAAGACAGAATGGATGATTTTTAGAGGGTAAGGAAACAAATAGGGAGGCCGAGGAGACAGACCGACAAGCAAACTCTAATATAAAAACTAAGTAAACTTACGGTATTACAAATGCTAGTATCTGAAAGCTTTCGAAGAAGACTTTCGAAAATCTCTTACGAGAAATAACGACAGAGATTTGGGAGTTGGCATTTTTTTAGAAAGTAAGGAGCGTTAGAGTTCTCTGGAGCGCTTGAAGTTTCTTTGGAAAAGAAGGAAATGATTCCTCAAGGCTTTATATTAACAGAGAGGGAGAGGGGAAATTATCCCGCTCGTAATTTCAAGGAAAATATCAGTCGTTGGATCTGGGCCTCAACCGTTGGATATGGGAGACAAGACGCCTCCTGGAGTAATTAATAACTGCTTCGGGGATTGCAAAGCGTCAGAAGTTATCACGAAACGCAATTAAGTCACATCCCCGCACGTGCGAATTAAATATTCCGTCTTTTTCTCTTGAAAGTCAAAACCTCACTTTTTCTCCTCGGATGGGAGGGAAAAATTGAAGTTTTGAGAGGCTATTGTGGGGACAAATAACCAAGAGTCATGCACCTTGGGTTATGGGCTTGGTCCGAGGAAGACTCATGGGCCGAACAATGTGGCAATTATCAAAGCATTCTACTTTCAAAAGATTCGCACATAGGAACGACGATTCTTTCCGAGGAGGGTATAGTCCTCGGAAAAGAAGATTTCGGTTTAAGGATGAATCCCAGTGGTTGAAGCAATCCTCCTGGAATCCCCAATGATAGAAACGACCTTGGTGAGCTTACTGGGAAGGAAAATATCCCCGAAAATATCTGAAGAAAGGCTGCTACCACCACATTGAATACCCTGCAACTACTTTTCTGGCCGCATTTATGTGGAGAAGACCTCTGAACAGTGCCACCAAGACTATGACCTCTCACAGGGAAGCCTAAGAAAAGATCTGATGGGATAAGTATCAAGGAGCACCTTAGATGAATGACAAGTGTAAGGATAGGATGCTTAAAAGATGAATATATAATGTCATTCCTCCTCCATGGGAGGGGGGAGGTCTTTTTGGAAGAGAACAGGAAAAGAAAAGAAAAGAAAGAACTAGAACGTGAATAACATAAGAGGATTCCTCCTCGGACCTAAATAAAACGGACTTATTCCAAGTTATCTTGATGTGCTTTGGGTCTTCTGATCAACTTTTCAGTTCATTTGTAAGAATAAGTAAAACGAAGCCCTCACCATTCAGATCTAATTCTTAAGCCCACTCTCTACAAATATATATTGCAGCGAACTTATTGGGCCCGGGTCTTGCATGCTTTGGACTTGGATGCACAATTTGTTGCCCTACACTAACTATATCATGAAATTGTTTGTAACTCTAAGTAATGGCACTCCTAATAGAGAAATCATTGTTCATTCATAATCAATCTTCTTTTCAATCTTGCAAGTTTTGTTATTTCAACATTGTTCAACTATTTAACCCAAAAAATATATGTGACAAACAACTATAATATACACAACCAAACCAAACTAACTATACATATTATTTGAAAGAGAAATTAAGTGCATGTAAAGTGTAAAAAATACTTGCATGTAGGTCGGTGGTGGTGGTGGTGGTGGTGTCTTGTCCCTGTCTTGCTATTTCAATTGTTGGTTTGGTAGTTAGAAGTTAGTACATGCATAGCAATTAATAATTAGCAAATCAATTTGAATTTTTTTTTTTTTAAACCAATGCCTTGAAAAGAATTTAGTGGAGTTTATATCATGTTAATAAATTAAATTAACTGTCTATTCAAATTATTTTAAAATCACGTTAATAAAAAGTTATTGATAAAGTCATAAAACTATATATTATCAGTAAACGTTTCTTAGGCTAATTCATAAAATTTAATTCTAAGAATATAGTCAAACTTATTCATAATTTAAAATTAAGAAACTAAAAAAAATCATAAATTAAGATATAAATGTAGAAAAAGAACAAAGAAATACCTATTTGTTTCCTCTATCACTTTGAGAGATGAAAGTGTAGTAAGTGTGAGTATGTAACGAAAACTTGAACTAATTATTGTAGAAGATAAATGAGTACAAAAGTTAATATTATGAATTGGGTTGATCTATCTATCAATTTCTAATGTGGAATTCATGAATTTAAGTACTTGTGTGAGAAGTTTTTATTAAATTTTTTTGAAGTTAAAGAAAAATAACTTAAATAAAATGAAAAAAATAATAATGAAGAAAGAATGCATACCTGCGTTGTCATAGGATTTGATGATGCCGAAAATCGTCAGTAAGTCACACAGTTTTCATGTGCTCAAGACAACACCTGCACAACACAGAACAAGAAGACCTTAGGAGAGTACCGGTGTGGTATCGGCCAAAGACCCTTCGAAGATTAAGTTAGAAAGTTTTTTTCACAACTCTAGAGTGCTAGAACTGGGATGAATTATGCGTACCTTGGTTTGTGAATGCTTTGAGGGTTTTTATAGTAGTGTAGGATCATTTTTTTTTTTTTTTTCTTGGAGAAGGGAACTTTTCCTTTTAGGGAAGATCCTCATAAAAGCACTTATTTTACGAGATCCTTTCCATATAATGATTTTGTTGATCAGAGTCAATCGTGAGACGCAATATATTTCCTTTTGAAATTTCTTGAGGACTACTTAAACTGCGTGGAGGTCACGTGACCTTACCACCGTCCACATTGTATCCGTCACCTTGAGGACAGCTTACACCATGTGGATGTCACGTGACCCTATCACCGTCTACATTGTATCCGTCCACCTTCTTGTTTGTCCTTCAGAGGGAATCTGTCCTCTACTGTGCGCACTCCCCGTCCTCTTCCATCTTGATCTCAAGCAAAAGGTACCATCGCTCGTGTCAGATTCAATAGAATGAGACAGTCCACGTTCATTTCACCCTCTTCAGGATTTAAGCATTCACATATTAGAGTAAGCTTATATATAGAGGTGGAATTCCATTTGATATAGAATTTAAATCCTATTGAAATTAAGATTTTTAATTTAATCAATGTGTTTATTGCTATCCCATGAAAAAAGTAGAATAAAAAAAAATCATATACATGTGTGTGTATATATATATATATATATACTCCTTCATTATATATAGAATTTTAAGGAGAAGATGTTTACTAAAAAAAAGTTTGGTAATTGTTGCTATGCCACAAAAAATTGGAATAAAAAAAAGTCATATACGTATAAGTATATATGTATACTCCTTCATTATATATAGAATTTGAAGGCGAAGGTGTTTACTTTAAACTCAAATACTTAAGAGTATTACATTATTTACAATTTTTTTTTTAGTTTATCCAAAAACAAGTTTGGTAAATCGGTATGAAGTATTGCTTTTTTTTCTTTTTCTTTTTTTCCTTATGACTGTGTAGTAATATAATTTAAGTAAAAGTAAATAGTATCAAATAAATTAATAATAAAAGGATTAGATGAAGAATTTGAATTGTAATTAAATTAAAATTTCTATCAACTTAAAAACTATAGGAGAAGAAGATGCAAACAAAAATTGTATCTTTTTTTTTTTTTAATCTCAAAAAATTTATGCAATTTGGTGAAGCTTATGAGTCCAAATCTTCAGTCTTACTCTTCCTGCTCTATTATATACTCCACAAATAAAAATATGACACATATCCATCTATTTTATTAAATGCTAAATTTACGGTTTCTATTATTTCAATTTCATAAAAATAAATAAATAAATAACCCATCATATTCTCACTGCCTCACCACCACCTTCGCCAGAAGCCACTGCGGTCACGGCCAACCACCGCCACTAAGCCTAATGCCTCCAACGAAACTCATCACTCTTCCACTTCCGTCCCTCCCAAACCCACGAAGAAGATGGCAACTAGAGCAAAACAAGTTTACCAACCAAAAGTATATGGCCTTGATACGGTAGCCACCCATGGTGTTGTTTGGTTGCACCGATTTGGGTCAATGTTATTGCAGATGGTTGCAATGAATGGTTCGGGGAGATTACAAGATGATCTTTGCATGGGAGTCACGGAGATCATGGTTGGACTGTTTCGATCGAACCCAAGGTACTGGTTCATATTGTTTTAGGCCAAGGAAGAAGTATATAGATTCAAAATAGAATGGTGATAAAAGAATTACTCTGACACATTACTATCTTTATGTGTAATCATTTAGAAGAGATTAAACTTATCTCTTATCTCTTGGCTGCCGGCAAAGGTGGTGGTGGGGCAGTAGGAATATGATAGGTTTTTATTTATTTATTTATTTTAGATAATTGAAATAATAGAAGACATAAATTTAACATTTAATAAAATAGATGGACATGTGACATGTTTTTATTTATAGAGTATATAGAGAAACAAGAAGAGTGAGATATAAGATTTGGACTCATTATAAGATGCGTGCTTCCTATCGTCGTGCTTCGACCAATAATACCCATGCTTCAAATATTACTTTCCCATATATCCCCTCTTCAAATATTTCGCCCACTTTTTTAATTATTGTCAACAATACTCTTTAAGCTTGAAAAAAAAAGTCAACTATAATCTAAGAAAATATTGGAAAACCTAATATAAAAGAGTTTTGTAGTAAAATTGGTTAGCATCTCTTATGTGTTTATAATATAAAAATAATATTTGAATTTAATTAAAAAAAATGAATGTACAACACTTTTTTTTTTTTTGAGAAACAAATGTACAACACTTAAAAAATTTAACTAAATTCTTTTACTAATTTATAATAAATAAATAAAAAACTCTTTAAAAAAAAACACTTGAAGAAATTGAAGTAATCTTAGAAAAGAACTAGGAACAGCACAAAAGTGCACTTTTTACAGGATATATTTTATATAGATAAAAGAGTTTTTTTTTTTTTTTTTTTTTTTTTTTTGAGAAACATATATAGATAAAAGAGTTAGGTATTGTGTGAACCACCGAGAATACTTTTCCGTGTGAGAGCAAAAGTGCATACCAATACCATAATTCCTGAACGAAAAGAGTACATCCCAAGTTCCCCACTTTTCCACCGCCAGATAAGGAGAGATTCCAGGAAGACTTTGAATCTATCTCACAAACAAACAACAAACAAACTCAAACCCACCTTACTTTCTTTCTTATTTATCTCCTTTTCAAACTCTCTTTTAGCTCTGTGACTCACTCTCACAACGAAATATAAATATACAAAGAGAGAGAGAGAGAGACCCACACACACAAACAGTCAAGAACCGCTCTCTTTCTTGAATTGATTCAGAGCAGTTCACCTCTGAATCAATTTTGAGATCCTCCTCTTTCCATTCATACAGGTATATAATTATAATCCACTTCTTTATATATGTATGTATGTATGTTTTTTTTTTTTTTTTTTTTTTTTTTTAATTTTTTTTAAAGCTCTGATCTTTTTAAGTAGTTATTTCATGTTAAGAAGAGGTATCTCTTCAGGTGTAAATTTCATATCTTTTTTTTCTCGAGAAAAGAAATTTCTAAAACTGTTTTCCTAGGAAATAAATAAAAGTAGGGGTCACTTGTTTTTTAGTATGTACCCATCAACATATTAGATTTTATTTTTCGGGATAAAACAGTGTACTACAGACTGCTACGTGAGATTTGTATATGGGGAGGATACACTGTAACTACCTAATTTAAACTGGATAAGGTCAACTTTTTTTTTTTTTTTTGGGATAAATTATAGGTCAACTTTTAAGATTAGATATCTTTTGATATATTTAAGAAACCCATGTGTTAAAATTCTTTTATTTTAATTTTCTCCTGAAAAGCACATAATATTTGTATTATTTTTACTGTTATGTTTTCACAATTCTTTTTAGCGGGGCTGAAGATTAAATCTTTGGTTTTCAGGGAGTCAGTAAAATTTTCTGTTGGGGACAATGGCTGTTACTGTGAGACTCATGGCTACGATGGTAGCATTACTTGGTATAATTTCCTTCATAATTGGCGTCATTGCTGAAAACAAGAAGGTAAAAATAAAACAAAATAAAATGAATGATGTGTAGTGTAGTGTAGTGTAGGAGGATTTATTCTTTCACTGCTCTCCCAAATATTTTTTTATTATTAATGTACATTAGTTATTTTTCTGTAAAATGAAACTTGTTTGATCACTTTGTCTATGTATAAAGATAACTCAGACAGTCACATATGGTATCCAAGCCATTCATTCCATTAAGTTTTCAACTGTGGTGTGCTCATCAATGGATTTGATGGATACTTTGGTGTCCTCCTAAGGAAATTCATTAGTTTTATTCAACTGCTTGAGTGTTGCAGTGAAATTATCTTCTTGATTTGTAGTCTACCTTCATAATTTTGCATTCCACAATGTAAAAACAACACCTGCAGTAGAAATTTCCAAGATGAAAAACATTCTAGTATGTGGAAGTCATCTACTTAGCAGTTCTATCCGAATACATTTAATGTAAGTTCCTTAGGTGGTATACAGTTTTTTTTCCCCTCCCATAAAAATAACTTCACAGACGCACACAAATTCCCAACATTTTTCACAACTTGCTTAGGTGTATTACCACTAACACCGCTTTCACATGAGCCTGACTATGACAGAAGAGAAGGTTGTAGAAAGGTCTTTTCAACTTTACTAATGTGAAACTTCTTTTATGTTGTGAAGGAATAGGGCAATAGGTTTGCATTTATAAAAATCATTGATAGCTGTAAAACAATTATGGAAATAAATTACTTTGTATACATGTCTTGACAAAACTGGTGAAAAATCATAATCAATTAATCATGAACTTTGCTTAGGTTTATAAAGGATCATTCTTTATTAGTATCCAAATCTTACGTGGGTTGACAGGAAGTCGTATTCCTCAAGGGTCCGTGACGTAATCAGGAGCACAGTGAGAGACATTTGTATCACAGTAAAAGCGACAGTTTTCTATAACATTGATATATGATCTTTCTATTGCCCATGGTTTACTGCCTGCGTGTTTGTTCAAGCATATGGCTAGACAGCAAGATTTTTTTATTGCTTTTTGCTTCCCTTATATCACACATCCAATTTTGATAATTCCTACCTTGTAGATCCATATGCCCTCTTTATTTATTTATTTTTCACTATTTCTGTTAGAGGAACACTGTAAAGTACATTTCAGAGGAGTGAAAGAAGTGGATCACAACTAGCTCTGACCTTAGTTACTTATTTTTTTGATTTGATTTTGTCCATTAAAGCTAAATAGTCTTCATTTTTTTAATGGCTATTTTCCCCTTTGTTTACGGTCTAATTCTTTATCTCATTCTCTCTGGCATCTACAGCCAGCAGCTGGAACTCCAATCCAAGGGAAAGATGTTGTTATCTGCAAGTATCCATCTGATCCAACTGTGGTTTTGGGGTATTTGTCTGCAGCATTTCTCATTGCGACTACTGTGGTTGGGTATTTCTCCCTGTTCTACCCTTACAAAGGACAATCTGTTCCACAAGGTGCTTTGTTTAGAAGCACCAGTTTTGTGGTATTCTTCAACATTGCCATGTAAGCATACTTTTCTTGGTTCTCACTCTCCCACATTAGACAAAGCATTATCATGCTGATTTGTCATCCTTAACAGACAGCCATGTGCTCACAAACGCACCAAGATGTTTTTGTTGGTTAGTTACACACACTCAATGGTTCTTGAACCCACAACCTCACCCTCCATCCCATTATTATGGGAGAAGGGAATGACAATTGAGCTATAACTCATTGGTCAAACATAAACATATTTATCAGGTCAAATTGGATACTTTTTCAGCCAGTAGACTAAGTAATTGAATCAAAAGGTATTTTGTTTGGACCTTTTTTAAAAAGAAAAAGCTACACTTCAGCAGAACTATTAGTAAATTTGAACCTCAAAAGGAGGTACTGTAGAAGAAATTTATTGTAATTAAAGCTGACCAAGGAAACTGAGGTATATTATCCAATGTGTACATAGATGGTCATTTAATTTTGCGAGTCCATCAGTGTCAGATTCAACAAGCAGTAGTAGTAGGCTTTTGCTATTATATTGGTACGGAAGGTTATGAAAGTTAACAATTCCTGTCTTCCATATGTTGTGGTCATTTTAATATGTCTTTGCAGCCTGTAACTATTAAGACTGTGGGGAAGGCATCCATTCCCCCTCACCAAATTGTATAAGAGAGGAGATCCAAAACATTCCCAATACTAGGTTGGATGAGAGGGCTGTCTCTGCCTCTTTCTTATTGTTTGCCATTTTAGTTTGGAGGCTAGCTTCTTGCAGTAAATCTGGATTTATCTGATGTCTTAGAGATGCTCTATCTTTCCATTTTCACAGATGACAGTTTCATTAGTATAAAAGTAATATATAACTTAAGAAAGTAAAAATTACTGCCATTCAATTCACTGTTGTGAAAACAGAACCAGACAAGGTGCTTGGACTGAGAACCAGTCACTCAGCTGCTCTGCTGATTGGATTAAACTATTGGAAAATCTAACCTTCAGTTGACTTGTATTAGCTGCCTTTTTCATATGAGTCAATAATTGTGTTTTTCAATCTTATCACTTTTATCTGGAAGCCAGTAAGCCTCTTTGCTTAACATTTCCCTCACTCACCATTTTACTATCAATAGTTATTGGTTACAAGTTACAACTACACGTTTATTATTGTAGTCTCATGTCCATTTTTTGTCAAATGTATATTAAGTAATTGTCTAATATTAGATGGTCTTACTGGTGGCCTACCAGCAAAATTAATGTCAGTTGACTCACCTCTTGATCAGTTCACTATCCTGGTAGTGACTATATGAGTTTTGACTATTCAGCAAAAAAAAAAAAAAGACTATATGAGTTTTGATTTGGAGCTTTTGGGTACTTGGTAATCTTTGTAAAGAGGTTTGTTTAGTGTGATCATAGGCTGGTAGGGATATTTTTAAAGATATTTTTGGGACTCCAGATTTAATACTTCATCTTATTTGAGATGCTATTTTTTATTTAAACAAAATACAGTATCCTTTTCTCCAGCACCCTATCTACATAGTCTACCTTTAAATATTGGATACAGTAGTTTACATCAAATAGTACTACTACTACATTATATGTTTGATGCATCTTATCAAATTTCTTGCAACCAAGGTAGTTTTATATGGAACTGATTTCTATCCCTCCCTCTTTTGTTAAATGGTGGTGGTAAAAATACACAGATTTACTGCTGGCTTAGCTGGAGCACTGCTCTTATGGCCAACAATCACAGAGCAGCTTCACCTGTCACGCAATGTTCATCGCAATCTCAACACAGATTGCCCAACTGCCAAGACTGGTCTCCTTGGCGGTGGTGCTTTTTTATCCCTTGATTCATCCCTGCTCTGGTTGGTCGCCCTTATGTTAGCTGACAATGCTCGAGAGGACTACCTTGAAGAAAATGAAAAGGATCGTGTGGGTCATGAAGCTGCAAAGGGCACAGTGTGATGTATTGTGTAAGCCAGCCTGCTCTTTGGGTTTAGGCTTCTCCATTTGGTGCATATAATAATCAGATTGTCATTGAACAACTTTATGGGATTGGAGCTTGATTGTAAATAACTAAATATTGTTCATAATCGTTCTGTTCTCTTTCATGTTTTCGATCTATAGCTGTGGATTGGCTTCTACTTTGTAGCACTAGCACGCATAATGGTTAATTAGGTGGAAACTATCATTTCTTCTTATTTCTCCCAAGTTTGAAATTTTCTGTTCTATATATCAACTGAAAAGTGAAGCTGTTGGAAAAATATGAAATATTATAATTATTGAGTCCAACTTTGAGTGCTTTAGGGGGGGTGTTTGTTACTGTTGTTTAAACAACAGTTTTCAGTGTTTAAATAATTTTACACATATTTTTACACACTTTTTCACCGACACGTATTTCCACAAAACAACAATGTTACTAGAAATTTCTTATCAAATGGGTTCTAGTTTTTTGCCTTCATTTAGTAGCGTTTCTAGTTTTTTGCCTTCATTTAGTTGTGTAGGGATAAGGGCCCAGAATCATATACTGGGCCTTGGCCGAGAACGTTTATTAGTCTGAGGACTAATAAACATTAGCGGAGGTGTTAAGTTCAGAATCCCATAAGTAACACACAGACAGAAATGTTGGGAGAGGTGGTCCAAGGAGAAATGTCTCCTCGGACAAACGAAGCACAGGCCAAATGCATGTCCTATCGATCAGAGTGGCCTTCCAGGAGGTTCTACTGACAGGGGCGTGTATTACAAACGTACGAGAGGGATATGGGCTCAGAGGTATCTAAGAGAAAGCTGCTGCCACTACATTGAATGCTTTGCAGCTAACTTTCTGGCCGCATCTATGTGGAGAAGACCCCTGAACAATACTGCATTGGCTACCCCAACTCACAGAGGGTCATAAAGAGTGTTCGATGCGACAAGCACTCAAGTGGTGGCCTAGATGATCAACGAATGGAGGGTCAAGATCAACGAAAGGGAACTATATAATGTAAGAGCCTCTCCATAGAGAAAGGGAAGAAAAAGGAAGGAAAACATTGTAGCACTCTAGAACAAAACTTGTAACCTAACTTGAGTATTAATAGAAGAAAATCAGTCTTCTCGGACTTGGCCGAGGACGATTTTCTCAAAGTCTAAGCTTGTTTATTTTCATTCTCTTGTCATCAAGACCTACCATATTATTTGTCTAATTCACTAAAACCCAGTTCTTCAACCCACTCTCTACAAATTTATTGTTTTGGGCTCCTTAGGCCTAAGTCCGTTCATCTTTTGGGCTTAGGATTCGAAGCTGGTCCTTACAATTGGCGCCGTCTGTGGGAAGAATTTCGATGTTTCAGTGAGTCAGGCGTTCAACCATGGTGGGTTCAGGTTCACACCAGGCAGAAACTATGGGGTCCAAACATGAAAATCCTTTTGTCAACCTCGAACGTAGAAGAGATCGGGAGGGGAGTGTGCATATTGTCCGGACCAGTAAGAGTCAGTCCCGTGGTAAGAGCCACCTCTTTCATGAGGAGGATACTAGAACCTTGCAACTGGAGGTTGACCAACTAAAGAGAAAGTTGCGCCATGCACAGCGAAGGCGAACCCCCTCCAACTCTGACGTTTCCTCTGATGATGGAGAGGATTCCAGTTATAGACAAAAGTCAAGGACCCTACCTAACGAGTCTTTCTCCTAGAGGAGGAACACCATCACAAACGTAGGTATAAGAGCCCGCCTAGCAAAGGCCTGAGAAATGACGCTATGAGCAAGGTGTTAAATCAGATTTCCAAATCGCCCTTCATGCACAAGATTGAAAGGGCAAGACTTCCTCGACGATTCAATCAGCCGACGTTCACTATTTACAATAGTCGAACAGACCCTGTGGAGCACGTGAGCCATTTCAACCAGAGAATGGCCGTCCATTCTAAGAAAGAGGCCTTGATGTGTAAGGTGTTCCCATCCAGTCTAGGACCCATGGCCATGAGATGGTTTGACGGCCTGGGGGAAGGTTCCATAAGCTCATTTAAGGAGCTCACCCGAGCATTTGGCTCTCATTTTATTACTTACAGCAACGTTCCTCGACCCTTGGATTCTCTACTGTCCTTATCTATGCGAGAGGGGGAAACCCTGAGGACATACTCGGACAGATACTAGGAGATGTTTAATGAGATATATGGTGACTTTGATGACGTGACCATCAGTACTTTCAAGGTCGGCCTTCCAGCCGAGCACGGTTTAAGGAAGTCTTTGACGGGAAAACCGGTCACCAGCGTGCGCCAATTCATGGACCGGATTGACAAGTACAAGAGAGTTGAAGAAGACCAGCTGCAAGGGAAAGGTAAGGCTAAAGTTATCCCTCAAGAGATGAGGGATTTCAGGTCGGACCGATACAATAACAACCGACCTCGAAGGGACTTTACTGGGCAATCAGGGCCTGCTAGTGCCCAGGTGGTTAATGCGGTATTTCGAGAGCTGGTGCATTAGGTCCTAGATAAGATTAAAAATGAGCTGTTTTTCAAATGGCTAAACAAGATGACAGGAAATCCTACGAGGCGCAATCAGAGCCTTTATTGCCAATACCACCAGGACCAGGGACACACTACGGAGGATTGTAGAAATTTATGGGATCACCTGAACTAGCTGGTCCGAGAAGGAAAATTAAGGCAGTTTTCGCATCATTTCAGTGGTCAGCAAGGCAAAATAAATTCAGAACCACGGAGAGACACTTCTTCGAGACCTCCTCTGGGCATGATAAACGTCATCTTTGCTGCTCCAAAAAGAACTGGTTCTTGCCCCTCCAGGGTGATGTCTGTGGCTCGGCTAACTACCGAGGACGCTAATCCAGAGTCGAAAAGGAATAGAGTGGATATCCAATCGGCACTAAGCTTTTCGAACGATGATAAGATTGGGACCATACAGCCCCATGACGATGCTCTGGTGGTCATGCTTAGGATCAGGGGGTATGATGTAAGGAGGGTGATGGTGGACCAAGGCAGTGCTGCTGAGATTATATACCCCGACTTGTACAAGAGGCTGAACCTGAGGCCCGAGGACTTAACATCCTACGATTCCCCTTTGGTGAGTTTTGATGGGAAGGCTGTCATTCTGAGGGGTCAGATTAGACTACCTGTGCAGGCTGGTTCAGAAGTAGTGGAAGTGGACTTCATCGTGGTGGATGCCTATTCCCCCTACACGGCTATTGTGGCCAAGCCCTGGCTTCATGCCCTTGGAGCCGTCTCTTCTACTCTGCACCAGAAGATAAAATACCCATCGGGTGGCCAGATCACAAAGATTGTTGGGAGTCAGTCCACTGCCAGACAGTGCCTGGTGGCTGCCATCTCACGTCAGCCTGAAGCTGAGTCCTCGGCCTCTGCTGAAAGGGGCTTATAGCAATCAAAAGCTCTAATGTTGCTTGAGCTCAGCTGCCTCTTCAAGAGAATGAAGAGCTGATGGGGTTTCTTAGGAGGAACGTTGATGTGTTCGCATGGAAAGCTTATTAGGCCCCGGGGGTGGATCCGAGCTTCATCTGCCATCATTTAAATGTCAATCCATCTGCCACCCCCAAAAAGCAGCCACCTCGACGCTCGTCCAAGGATCACTCTGATGTTGTCAGAAACAAGGTGAGGAAGCTTAAATAGGTAAGGGTTATCAATGAGGTATTTTACCCTGAGTGGCTGGCCATTACTGTGGTGGTGAAGAAGAAGAGTAGGAAGTGGCGAGTGTGCGTGGATTTCACAGATCTAAATAAGGCTTGCTCGAAAGATCCTTTCCCTATGCCTAGGATAGACCAGCTGGTGAATGCAACTGTAGGCCATCCTCGAATGAGTTTCTTAAATGTATTTCAAGGATACCACCAGATACCCCTAGCTCGGGGCGAGCAGGAAAAGACAGCTTTTGTTACTCCCATTGGAAACTACCACTACAAAGTGATGCCCTTTGGTTTGAAAAATGCAGGGTCTACCTATCAAAAGATGATGACTAGAATGTTCGAACCACAGTTGGGTAAGAGTATTGAGATCTATATAGACGATATGGTGGTGAAGAGTAAGGTGATATCCGAGCACGTCAAAGACCTCGGGAACATTTTTGAAATTATGAGGAAACATAAATTGCGACTCAATGCTCCTAAATGTTCTTTCGAGGTCGGATCAAGGAAGTTTTTGGGGTACATGGTTACGTATCGCGGAATTGAAGTTAACTCTGACCAGATTAAGGCAATCAATAGCTTATAACCACCCCGGAATCCCAAGGAAGTTCAGAAGCTGACCGGAATGACTACTGCATTGAACCGGTTTATCTCTCGGTCAGCGGATAGATGCATACCCCCTTCTTCCTATTGATGAATAAGTGGAAGGGATTTGAGTGGACCGAGAAGTGTGTTTTAGCCTTCCAGCAGCTTAAGGATTATCTCTCTTGGCCACCTATCATGTCTAGTCCTGTGATGGACGAGGTCCTGTTTGCTTATATTGATGTGGCCCCTCATGCTGTAAGCCTGGTCTTGGTGCGAGTTGATAACAGTATACAAAGGCTGGTTTACTATGTGAGCAAGTCACTACATGAGGCCGAGATCCGTTATCTACCACTAGAAAAAGCCATTTTGGCGGTAGTACATGCTACACGTAGACTCCCCCATTACTTCTAAGCACACACAGTAGTTGTTCTAACTCAGCTCCTGCTCAGAGCTCTGCTCCAAAGCGCTGATTACACGGGAAGGATTGCCAAATGGGGCACAATCCTAGGAGCTTTTGACATTAAATACATGCCTTGTACCTTTGTCAAGAGTCAGGTCCTCGCGGATCTTGTAGCCGAGTTTGCTGAATCCCCATTGGAAGTAGAAGCAGAGAAGCGCGACATGGATGGAAAATCGGTTGACATGATTTCCCAACAAGATCCCTTATCCTGGAAAGTATACGTTGATGGTGCAGCAAATCAGAAGGGATCCGGAGTGGGGCTAGTTTTACTATCCCCCGAAAAGAATACTATTGAGAAATCGTTGAGGCTGGACTTCTCGGTTACAAATAACGAAGTTGAATACGAGGCTCTACTGATGGGAATGGCCATGGTTCAGAGAATGGGTGGAAAGGCAGTAGAGATGTTCTCAGACTCAAAATTGGTCATTGGCCAAGTGAAAGGAGAGTTTGAAGCGAGAGATAAAAGAATGCAAGGGTACTTGAGTCAGGTTAGACATTTGCAATCAGGGTTTGAATCTTTCAACTTATCGTACATCCCTAGAAGTGGAAACACACATGCTGATTCCCTAGCCACACTTGCAACCTCCTCGGCGCAGAGCTTGCCTCGGGTCATCCTTGTAGAGGATTTGTGCAAGCCCACGGAGGTGAAGAGAGAGTTGGTCCATGTTCACCAAGTTAGAGTAGTGCCTAGCTAGATGGACCCCATAGTACTATTCTTGAAAGAGGATACCCTGCCCGAAGAAAAATAAGAAGCTGACAAGGTGCGAAGAAAGGCTCCTCGGTTCTGGCTGTTCAAGGACCAAAAGTTATACAAACACTCATTTTTTGGGCCATACATGCTATGCATACACCCCGAGACAACAGAATTACTCCTTGAGGAGTTGCATGAAGGGATTTATGGAAGCCACACCGATGGCAGGTCTTTGTCGCACAGAGCCATCACCCAAGGCTATTGGTGGCCAAACATGCAAAAGGAAGCACATGAATATGTAAGGAAGTGCGACCAGTGTCAAAGATTCGCACCAAACATACACCAACCGGGAGGAGTCCTTAATCCTCTGTCTAGTCCTTGGCCATTCGCTCAATAGGGCTAAGACATTGTAGGCTCTTTCTCCAAAGTAGCAGGAAATAAGAGATACTTACTAGTCGGCACGAACTACTTCACTAAATGGGTTGAAGCTGAGCCCTTGGCAAATATCAGGGACGTGAATGCCAAGAAATTTGTTTGGAAAAACATTGTCACATGGTTCGGGGTCCCTCGTACCCTCATCTCAGATAATGGCCTTCAGTTCGATAGCAAAGCCTTTAGGCGATACTGTTGTGATCTTGGAATTACGAATAGATACTCCACCCCAGCTTATCTCCAAGGGAATGGACAAGCCGAGGCTGTTAACAAGGTCATTGTGAGCGGACTCAAGAAGAGGTTGGACGATGCGAAGGGAAAGTGGGTGGAAGAACTATCACATGTCCGGTGGACGTACCGAACCACACCTCGTAGGTCAACAGGGGAGACTCCCTTCTCAATGACTTATGGAGCCGAAGCTGTTATCCCTTTAAAGACTGGCTTCCCGACGCTGAGAACAAGCTCTTTTAATCCAAGCGATAACAATAGATTACTAGAAAGAAGCTTAGACTTGATTGAAGTAATGAGAGAAAATGCAATGGTTCAATTAGTATATTACTAACACAAGCTCAAGCAAGGTTATGATGCCAATGTGAAGTTGAAACCGTTAGCGCCTGGTGACTTGGTGTTGAGAAAGGTTCTAGGTACTGCAAAAAACCCAGCATGGGGAAAGCTGGGGCTCAACTAGGAGGGGCCATACTGCATCACTTTGGTGGCTGGTATAGGAGCATATTTCCTCGAAGACCTAGATGAACATGTAATACCACGCCCTTAGAATGTAAACAACCTGAAAATGTATTATTATTAATGAAAGTTTCCTTTGTCATATGCTCATTTACTGTGTAAATACATCGTACTTCCCTATGACATCTTTCTAAGTGTTTAAACAGAATCTTAATCATGCTTGGCTGCTCAGGCCATATGCTTTGGGGAAATTAACACACTATGACATCTTTCTAAGTGTTTAAACAGAATTTTAGTCATGCCTAACTCCTCAGACCACATGCTTTGGGGAAATTAACACACTATGTCATCTTTGTAAGTGTTTAAACAGAACCTTAGTCATGGCTGGATCCTCGGACCACATACTTTGGGAAAATTAACACACTATGACATCTTTCTAAGTGTTTAAACAGAACCTTAGTCATGCCTGGATTCTCGGGCCACATGCTTTGGGGAAATTAACACACTATGACATCTTTCTAAGTGTTAAACAGAACCCTAGTCATGACTGGTCCCTTAGATCACATACTTGGGGAAAATTAACACTGTGATATCTATTGGTCTTTTACTAAGTGTCAAAACAGGTCCAGGATTATACACAACTCCTCGGATTGATGGCTTTGAATAAGTTGAAATCCTTATTTGTTTATCTAAATGATGAGTAAGATGAAGGTTGTCCGCCCTTTTATTTTTTTTTACGAAGTATATATTTACCTTCATTTAGACTCAGCCTTCATTGCAGAAGGTTCAATTCTCAATACAATGTGGCAAACCTCTTTATTGCTGGTACTTGATCAAATTATTTAAATTGTTAGCAGTGTATTATTGTTAGCTTTTATTAAAGACAGAGTAGTAGCAATTCAATGCTATTTGCAATAGTAATAAGCTTCGAAGCACATAAAGTAAAGGTGCAAAGGGTAAGAAGAAGAGCATTTTCATTAAACAGCGGGAGTTCATTATATACAGTAACAAAAAAAAAAAAAAAAAACAACAACAACAACAAAAGAAACTACAAATTAAGTCCTAAGCCCTACTTCTTGGCCTTGGGAGGGGGTCTTCTTTTTGGCTCAACTGGGAGGCAGGGACATCCTTGGCCTGAGGATCCTTCTTTTTGGCCTTGGCCTTTGTCTCCTTTGCTTTTTCCTTAACAACATCCTTGGCTTCTAAGGGGGGCTTAGTCCCCTTACCCTTACCTTGGTCTTTGGCCCCCTCAGCCCCTTAGCCTTGATCACCAGCTTGGCTGGGTACTTTCAAAGCCTCAGAGAGGAGGGGGGGGGGGGGGGGGGAGAGAGCGGTTTGTGCGGTTAAAGGCTGCTCTGAAGACTTAGGAGCAATGGTAGAGGGGGATGGGAGGCCAACCGGGATTGCACAGATCTCGGGGTGGTAGTATACTTTCCCCGGTCGCCTCCACTCCAAGTCTACAGGGACTCCTGTGATGTTGAGGGCTTTTGCCCATGTTGCATCACAGTAATCCCTGCATACCTCGGCTAGCTCCTCAGTGAGCCTGGCTTGTGTTTCCTCCACGCCGAGGGTATAGGATGCTTGCTTTTCAGCCTCGGCTGCCTCCTTGGCCAACTAAGCTGCCTCCTTAGCCTTTAGTAGCTCTGCCTTCAGCTCTTGCACAAGTTGCCTGGAAGTGGCCAGCTCTATCTATGTCTGATAAAGCAACTTGCGCTAATCCTCAGCCTGAGTCTCGAGACTCTTCAACCCTGCCTTAGCACTCTTTCTATCTCTTTGCTTGGCAGTCAGCTTGGAGAGCAGCTTAGTGTTTTCCTCATTTATGGCCCCCAAGGCCTTTTCAGTATCGAGGCGGAGGAGAACCTCGTTCTTAACATCGTTTCGGGCCTCCTTGACCCATTCCTCGGCCACAAAGACCTCTTGGGTGATCTGCATAAAAATAATATAGCAACCCCATGTGAGCAACAGAGAGAGAGAAAACTCATTAGTACTTAAATAAACAGAAAGTGTGTGGCTGTGAACTTACCATGGCAAGGTCCCTTTTTAGGGACAAGAAGAGGTCCTGCTGCTTCAACTTCCTCACGTTGTCCATATCCTTGGGTAAGAGAAGTGGCTACTTCAAGGCCTCAGTGATATGGGCAGCGTGACCTCTTTGGAACTCCCAGACAGAGGCGTTCCAAAGGATGGCAGCCCCATCCACCTCCAGCCGAGGAGACCAGGTGCATTGTTGAAGGCGCACCTCGACCCTAGTTTGCTCCTCTCGGCTATCCACAGAAGTGGACCTCTTGTCCCTAGGATCTTTGGCCACTTTCTGTTGTTTGGTGCCATTCTGAGGGACTACCTCCCCTTCCTCAAACTCCTGCACTAGTTTTTTCTTTTTCAGATTTGGAATGGCGTGCAATCCGAGGTCAGTAGGAGGGAGAGAGGGAAGAGGGGGAAGAATGGGAGGAACTTGGGACTTTGGGGCTTCTTTCGAAGTTGACACCTTGTTCCTTGCGGCCATGAGGTCTCTTAGGCCCTTATTCCCCCGGTTTAATGCCATCCCGTCTTCCTCTTCTTCGGAGGTGCTGTTTGGGCGGGCAATCATAAGAATCGGGGTGTGAACACCTGAGTGCCTGTCAGGCTCATCCTCGACGTTCGAGATGTGAACTACTTGAAGCCTCCCCTTCTCCAAAGTGAAATTTGTCGATTTTATCCTCAAGTGATAAGCGTGAAGAGGCGATCTCCTCCCCAGGTGCTGCTGCTGCTTCAGGCAGAATCCATTGAAGTGGCAGTACGACTGGTGGAAGGTCTTCCCGAGCCAAGAAACTGAGCCAAGATACATTTATCCGATGAATTCTAGGATCGCCTGCCCTTATTACTTGGCCCGCGTCCTAGAATGCATTTGACAAAAGCTTGAAGTCCAAAACTAGGTGAACAGCTCACAGCTGCCTGTCTTCGCTCACAAAGATCTTGGACCACAACACCTTGTTGAGAGCCGCGACGTTGACAAGGCTGAGTCTGGGAGCGACGTGCGCTTTATCTGTAATGACATCCGAGGATTAAACCGTGGTCAGATTAACGGAATACATCGCCGAAGCAATACAAAGTGTTAAAAAGAAAAGATGGAAGGGCTAAAGGAGCTAAATCCCATGCCGAGGGACTTAAGCCTAGGGTACCCAACCTGGATCTCCCTCCTGAGTTGGGCAATGAAGACCGTCGTGCCATTCCCCGGAGGCGATCAGGTAATCATCCTTCATGCCCTTGTTGGACTTGGGAAGACACGATATCAGTCTAACAATATCGGATCGAGACTTGAGGTAATATCCCACATCGGAGAGCTTATGGCATTCATACATATAAACGACATCGTGCCACCCGAGCCCCAGGCCCAAATGCTCGTTGAGAGCGTCTACGCTACCCAAGAGCCTAAATAGGTTAGAGGCGTATTGATAGGGAGTCAACCTATGGTTGATCAAGTAGTCTCGGGTCACCCTACCCATAGGAAGTGTCATTCCTCCCTATATGAAAGTAATCATAGGAATGACAACCTCCCCTTCCTTTCTATCTGTGACAATTTGGACCAGAGCACAATACTGTAGGGCTACTCCCTGCGGAATGTGATACTTGGCTCTAAAACCCTCCATACCGGTTTCAGAGTCTACGAGGTGTTTAAACCTACCCATTTGGTCAAACTAAAAGGAAAGGAATGAAGTTTTTGAGAAAAGGAAGTAAAGAATGGAAGGCCGAGGAGATTGGCCAAGGAGAAAATAACCTAGAAAAAAGGAAAAGTTACGAGAGTAAAGACGTTAGTTGCTTCTGATACTTCTTGGAGGTTTGAATTTTTCAGAGGAAGAGACTTGGAGACTTTAGAAGTTTAGAAAGTCTTGAAGGTTTGAGAGCTAGGAATCTCTGGAGAGCTTGAGAACTTGTGAAATGAGGAAAAGTTGTTTCCCCGGGCGCTTTATATAGGAGGGAGAATTGAGTGGGAGTTATCCCGCTCAAATTTCGAAGAAAAATGTCCACCGTAGGATCTGCTCCTCACCGTTGGATGACGCATCGTGGGCTACGAAGCGTCAGTGACGGTTATGGGGCGCGTAAAACGGTACTCCCACACGTGCAAACCAGAGAACTGAATGGCCTTGGCTCCTAAAAATCAAAATCCCACTTTTTCTTCTAGGATAAGACGGAAAAACTGGAATTTTGAGGGACTATTGTAGGGATAAGGGCCCAGAATCATATACTGGGCCTTGGGCCTTGACCGAGAACGTATTGGTCCGAGGACTAATAAACATTAGCGGGGTGTTAAGCTCAGAGTCCCGTAAGTAACATACAGACAAAAATGTTGGGAAAGGTGGTCCGAAGAGAAACGTCTCCTCGGACAGACGAAGCACAGGCCGAATGCATGTCCTGTCGATCAAAGTGGCCTTCTAGGAGGTTTTACTGATAGGGGCGTGTATTACAAACGTACGAGAGGGATGGGGGCTCAGAGGTATCTAAGAGAAAGCTGTTGCCACCGCATTGAATGCTCTGCAGCTAACTTTTTGGTCGCATTTATGTAGAGAAGGCCCCTGAACAGTGCTGAATTGGCTACCCCAACTCACAGAGAGCCAGAAAGGGTGTTCGATGCGACAAGCACTCAAGTGGTGGCCTGGATGATCAACAAATGGAAGGCCAAGATCAACGAAAGGGAATTATATAATGTAAGAGCCTCTTCATAGAGAAAGGGAAGAAAAAGGAAGGAAAACATTGTAGCACTCTAGAACAAAACTTGTAACCTAACTTGAGTATTAATAGAAGAGAATCAGTCTCCTCGGACTTGGCCGAGGACGATTTTCTCAAAGTCTAAGCTTGTTTATTTTCATTCTCTTGTCATCAAGATCTACCATATTGTTTGTCTAATTCACTAAAACCCACTTCTTCAACCCACTCTCTACAAATTTTTTGTTTTGGGCTCCTTGGGCCTAAGTCCGTTCATCTTTTGGGCTTAGGATTCGAAGTTGGTCCTTACAAGTAGCGTTGGAAAAAGGCTGCTCAGGGAGGGCGAGGAAATCCTTCGTTTCAAATTATGGCTTTCCTTTGATGGTGGTGCACTTTTAGCCCAAGTTCTTGGTATATTACTTCTACATTTATGGGTTTAATAATATTCATACTAGTGACCCTCAACTAAGTTTATTTTTGTTGCTTAAGACACCCATCTCAGTATAGTTTCTTGACCAAGTTGTCTATTTTGCCCTTAGATTTAATCATGAAGTGACAATCACTCAACAACAAAACGGAGTCTCAAAAACTCAATTCTTTTATTTTCAAGCAGAGCACCAGTAAAAGACCTTATCTATTTTTTTTTCCTTCCAATAAGTGAGGGATGAGATATTTGAGCACATGTTTTCCTCCATAAGGTCTAATTTCCGGCCAACTATGCTCTACTCTGCTTTACTCTCGCTCAATCCAAACAAGCCATAAAAGAATTGAGTAATCTAATCGAGTCATAAGGTTTTTGATGACAATCACTTATTTACCTCATAAAGGAGACTAGACAATTTCTTTCAAGTTCTTCCTAAATCGAATGTCTTTATGTTATAGACAATTTGGGCTAACCGAGAGAAAACCATTTATCTCACTAGTAGGTCTTCTTTCCATTTTCTTAGTTTATACCGTCTTTATAGGGTCTCTTTCTTTCTTTTCTTTTTTATAAACATTTTTAGGAAGTCATTTGATGTATGCTCTTTCAAAAAATGTATGAGTTATAATTAGAACATAGAAAAGGGAATGTTTTATAATTTCTAATACAAATGCAACTCTTTCCAACAAATCTATATCTATATAATATCTAAAAACTAAAATGTATTATTTATTGTTGTTATATTCCAGTTGAGTCACATCAACGTAGCATTTTGGTCCACTTTAGTCCATTCCAGTTAATTTAGTTCACTTCAATCCACTTCAGTTTGATTTGGTCTATTTTTGTCAATTTCAATATACTTACTTAAGAATAGGAAAATAAAGATTTGGGTTGAAAGTGTCTATCCTAATTATGAATTTATTAAAAATATAGATCTCAAACTCATGCCAAATTCTATTAAATTTTAGCAATTTATTCCACATATATTTAATGAATCCAAACTCATTTCAAATGCATCTATTTATTTATTTTATTTTACTTATTGGTTATAAATTTATTTATTTTTTCTTTGCAAACCAAAGAGAGGCAAGATGAGGATTTGATTCATTTTAAAAATACTAGAAGATACTAAATAGCTGAATGCATTTTATGTAACTTTATTCTTAGTATCCCTCTGCAGATTTTGAAAACCAACTATGACCGGCAAGTGAGGTCAACAAATGTTTACTAAAATTAAATAAATAAATAAATTAAAAAAAAACCATCACCACCAAAGAAATTAAGAAAGCAATCTATGCCATTATCCATTTGCGAATTAATTGGGCCGAGCTTCAACCCGACCCGGAAAAGTGACCAAATTGGGTGAAACTGAAACCCGCCTATACAAAAAAACCCTAGCTTTCAGGCACTTATTTATACAACCAATCAAAAACCCTTACCAAAACCCTCTCTCACCTTTTCTTTCTTTCTTTCTCTCACATTTCCTTTTCAAGAATCTGTGTGTGTCTGATTCAAACCCAAAGAAAATGCCGCTAGGTGAAAGGTCAGGGGACAAGGAATCCCGCTACTGCGGTGTAGAGACGGAGTTCAACGATGACATGCCTCAGCTCTTGTCTCACAGTCTCTCTTCCGCTGGCTTCGACTTCGTCGTCGCTACTCTGGTTCGTATAATCGCCCATTTTCTTTTTCAATCGTTTCGATTCGAAGTATTATGTGTGTTTTGTGTTATGGTGGCCAATTAGCCAGTCACATACCAGCTTTAATGGCTGCAAAACTTTTTTGTGTGAATGGTCAGTAAGCTCACCTAAAGTAACGTTTTGTTAGTGGCCTTTTGATAGTGAAGCTGCTGAACTATAGAGTTTCACTTTAGGGTTGGTAACTACATTTATATGGATTTCTACTTTTGGCTATGTTTTTGGGTATGAATAGTTAGCAATGTGTGTGATAGTGAAGAAGAAAGGCTTATTACACTGAATTGTTTGATGGGTTTTCATAATGAGCAACTATGTCATAAGGCACTGTATGTTGATGTCGGGTCCAGATGAGAACTAGTAAAAGCTTTGCCAAAGTGAAAAATGTTGTGAAAATTGTTGTGTGTCTTTATGCCTTTGCAATTGTACTGAACCAACAATGTCTTATTGCCCAAAATTGTTACCCAAGGCAACAACATAAAAAGATCATATTGTATATCATTCTTTGTGTGATGATCATGTTGTGCATGCTTAGTAATTTAATGAGGTCTTGGATGTTTTATTTGCTTCCGGTGGCTAATTAGCCAATCACATATAGCCGCATGGCTGTTGTTTTATGTGAATGGTCAGTAAGCTCACCAACAGTACTTTGTTGGTGGCCTTAGACGGTGAAGCAAAATTCTGGTTTCACCTTTTGGTTTTCAACTACATTCTTATATGTGTAATAATTGTGCTATGGCTTCTTTAAAACCCATCATCTGTTAGTAATGTCTTCCTGGAAAATACATGTTAACTATTTTCATTCTGCAGTATCTGATGCTTTTGACAGGTTATTAATATCATAATGGTTTTTTTAACTGGTTTATATAGCCAGCCAGATGCCAATAGTTCCTAAGATTTACTCCTTTTTTTTTTGTCATGAATTTAAAATAATTAGCAGTGTATTTCTCGATGCTTTGCATGATTGGAGCAATACTTAGTTTGATACAAAAATTCATAGTACAAGTTGATTGCTGTTTAACATTAATTCCAGTGGCTAGTTAGCCAGTCGCATATTGACTGAATGTGTGATGTCAGTGGTGGGCCTAGATTAGAGCCACTAAAATCTTTCCAACTCAACTGTTGAGAAGAATGTTGTGAAAATTATTGTAGATATAGCATTATTCCTTTGCAATTGTACTGAACCAAAGATGTCTTATCGCCCAAAATTGTTACCCAAGTCGACAACATAAAAAGATCATATTGTACATCATTCTTTGTGTGATGATCATGTTGTGCATGTTTGGTTATTTAATGAGGACTTGGATGATTTATTTGCTTCCGGTGGCTAATTAGCCAATCACATATAGTCGTATGGCTGTTATTTTATGTGAATGGTCAGTAAGCTCACCAATAATACTGTGTTGGTGGCCTTAGACGGTGAAGCAAAAGTCTGGTTTCACCTTTTGGCTTTCAACTACATTCTTATATGTGTAATAATCGTGCTATGGCTTCTTTGGAACCCTTCATCTGTTAGTATTGTCTTCCTGGAAAATACACATTAGCCATTTTCACTATGCAGTATCTGATGCTTTTGACTGGTTATTAATAATGTAATGGTATTTGAACTGGTTTATATAGCCAGCCAAATACCAATAGTACCTAAGATTTACTCATTTTTTTGGTCATGAATTTTAAATAATTAGCAGTGTATTTCCCAATGCTTTGCATGATTGGAGCAGTATTTTGTTTGATACAAAAATTCATAGTAGAAGTTGATTGCTGTTTAACATTAATTCTAGTGGCTAGTTAGCCAGTCACATATTGGCTGAATGTGTGATTTCAGTGGTGGGCCCAGATGAGAACCACTAAAAGCCTTCCGACTCAGCTGTTGAGAAGAATGTTGTGAAAATTATTGTGGATGTAGCATTATTCCTTTGCAATTGTACTGAACCAAAGATGTCTTATTGCCCAAAATTGTTACCCAAGGCGACAACATAAAAAGATCATATTTTACATCATTCTTTGTGTGATGATCGTGTTGTGCATGCTTAGTTATTTAATGAGGACTTGGATATTTTATTTGCTTCCGGTGGCTAATTAGCCAATCACATATAGCCAAATGGCTGTTATTTTATGTGAATGGTCAGTAAGCTCACCAATAGTACTGTGTTGGTGGCCTTAGACGGTGAAGCAAAAGTCTGGTTTCACCTTTTGGCTTTCAACTACATTCTTATATGTGTAATAATCGTGCTAGGGCTTCTTTGGAACCCTTTATCTGTTAGTACTGTCTTCCTGGAAAATACATGTTAACCATTTTCACTGTGCAGTATCTGATGCTTTTGACTGGTTATTAATAACGTAATGGTATTTGAACTGGTTTATATAGCCAGCCAGATACCAATAGTACCTAAGATTTACTCCTTTTTAGTTTTTTTTGTCATGAATTTAAAATAATTATCAGTGTATTTCTCGATGCTTTGCATGATTGGAGCAATACTTAGTTTGATACAAAAATTCATAGTACAAGTTGATTGCTGTTTAACACTTATTCTAGTGACTAGTTAGCCAGTCACATATTGGCCAAATGTGTGAATGGTAGCATGCTCACCTATAGTAATGTGTTGCTAGCATCTAGTTGAAGTAAGACTCTGGTTTCACATAGGCTATTAACTACATTCTATGGTTTTTAACAGTAATGTAGTTCTGTTGTATGGCTGTTCTTATGCTATGATTTGTTTAATGCAAAAAGTTCTTCATGTATGATAGTAATTCCTACTGTATCAGAAATGGTCCACATTTGTTTAGCTGTCAGTGGGCAAAATTCTAAATATTTGTGGGTGTATGGTTTTGACAACTATTTACTCCCCGATGAATAATAATCAATGCACTTAACTCCCCCTGCCCCCACCTGCCCTCCAAGCTAATTTAGTTCTATAAAAGGGGACATAAATGTTTGGAGTTTTCATTTTTCATCTTCTATTTGTCTACCACATTAGCCTTGCTTGATCCTGGTAATCAATTTAGCTGTCCTTTGTAATTCTGAATGGTTTTTTGTCTGCTAATTCCCCATCCGTATATCTCACACTCCTAGCACATCTTCTTTGTCTCATATTTCATTTTCATTTCCTACATTTTTCTCTCTATGCATAAGTCAGCTCTGTGCTGCTCAAATACATCTTTAACTTATCTGCTGATGTAAGGGTCATTCATGGTAAATCCAATAAGTCCTAGCTCAAAAGGCACCTCCTTCCCCCAAAAGAAAAGTGTAGAGGGTAAGGGCATGGGTTCAAAATCCATTGGGTAAACTTACCAATAAAAAATAAGGATCATTCATGGTTTATTTATGAATGTATCTTGCCCTGAGCAAAGTCTAGAAATTGTTTGTTACAGTGATGTGTATTTTGGTTTTGGGGGGTGGGTTCTAAGTTACATTTGGTGTAACTTGTTATTATGACCATGCATGAATAAGTGTTTAAATTGAATGTTTGATGGCAACCATATCCAACAATAAAGCCTTAGTTCCATGGGGTTGGCAACCCATATCTCATTTTAAAGAGAAACTATCAAGAAACTGTAATTTTAAGTACTGTGTATTCTGTTTTGGTTGCTATTTGGTGAACAAGACAGGCATGGGTTGGAAATGTATTCCAACAATTGTTTTCAATAAATGTGGATTGTGCTAAAGCCTAAGTGTTATTTCTGGGTGTTACCTTAGTCAGTTTTACTCCTGTTGCATTTAGATCACACACATACTTATATTTGATCAAAGTTCAAATCATTATTAGTCAAACTTTATTTTGTGCTAGGAATAAAAGACACATTTTCTTGTATATTGAATACCCAATGCCTAGATATTTATATGACATCATGATGTAGATGGATCCTGCTTATCGGCCGAGCTTAATGCAAAAAGATAGTGGTGGATCTGGTGCTCTGCCATTTGCTGGGTCAGACTTGGTTTTGAGCCCATCCCAATGGAGTAGTCATGTAGTGGGTATGAATGTTCTAGACTACTTGAAAATTTACTGTTTCCTCATGGTTGGTTTGACATCATCCTTTTTCCCATCAAATTTCAAATTGTTTGTTGTATTCATCTTATTTGAGTTGCCTCCTGATATTTGCGAGACTGGAATGGGCTTTGACAGATCTTATATATTTTTATTTTGGTGGCTAGGTGGATCTGGCGCTCTGCCATTTTCTAGATCATACTGAACTAATGGACTTATGTACATTCTTAATTATCAATGGGAATACATTGGAGTGTTTTCCAAAGCATTTAAGGAGTGTCAATGTACTTGTGTTTGTACTCAGTACACTATCCTTTAGATAGCTAAATAATTCAGGAATGAGTTGTTACTAATTCAAGGAGTGTCAATGTACTTGTGTTTAAGACAATATTTTGATCTCTGTTTATTTTATGCCTTTACCATGGATTTTCAGTTTTCAGTTTATTAATTGAACTTATTAGAGAGTAGGTTAACGAGCCTTCATTTTGGCATTTGAAGCCTTCACCAAGAAATGTTGGTATGGACACTGCATGGTTTTATAGTTTTTGTTGTAACCATTTGGCATTTTAAAACTTGGACTCCCTCAGTAAGTGGGCTCTTAACTTTTTTCAGGAAAAATTAGCTCGTGGATTGACTTGGACTCGGATGATGAGATCGTTCGAATGGATTCTGAAACCACTCTAAAGCAAGAAATAGCTTGGGCTTCTCATCTCTCCCTCCAGGTTTGCATCATGTTGATTATTTTATGTTCTGATGCACTTCAATGAGCATGGCTAGCTTTAGAACTATTCTCTCCTCCCCCAAAAAACTGTCTTGCTTGACTAATTCTAAACCCAAAAGATTTCCTAGCTGTGGGATGTTTAGGTTCCTTGATATAATGGTAGTGAACTAATTAACATGCAGTAAGAATCAATTATGTAGGCTAGATGATGATGTCCATGACCATATAAAGGTACCTTAATACAATCCCATTTGGTTGAGACATGTGCATTAATCAATATGGTTGCAGTAGCTTATCACAATAAAATAAAATTCAATATTATTACTTTTTTCACCTATCAAAAAAGTAATATGTGATGTTGTGTTATGCTTTGACATGTGATGTGGTCCTTGTTTAAAAAAAAATCTACTTTTATGATTAAAGGCTAAAGTTTTCAATGCTTACTTATATGCTGCAGGCATGCCTTCTTCCTACTCCCAAGGGAACATCCTGTGCGAATTATGCTAGGTGTGTGAATCAGATATTACAGGGCCTAAACAACATGCAGGTGCCACTCTTAATCCAAATTTATTTATAATATACATTTTTTTTTTTTGCCTTATAAAGTTTCTTTCTATCTCATTATTTCTCCGTTCTTATTGCTTCCTCTTAAAAGTTGTGGCTTAGGATTCCTTTGTTGAAGACTGATGATGACTCTATGGATGTAGACTCTAATAATTTGGTGAGTAGTCCTCTCCAATTGCACTTAATTCTTACCTTTGGATGATCTCTGTTTTACGCATATATCAACCCAAATTAATAGTAAAACTAGATTTTTTTTTGGTAAAAAATATGAATATGTTTCCAGCTTCTTGAAACTCTTTCTTGCCTCGACCCTTCCCCTTTTCTCTTTGGCTAATTTGTATACTTGGTCATCAAATCAAACTCTTTAGCAAATAGTCTGTTGTCAATAAAAATGTGC
Source organism: Notholithocarpus densiflorus (assembly GCA_030021035.2). Classification (NCBI taxonomy): domain Eukaryota; kingdom Viridiplantae; phylum Streptophyta; class Magnoliopsida; order Fagales; family Fagaceae; genus Notholithocarpus; species Notholithocarpus densiflorus. The sequence goes on from JARYZH020000005.1 coordinate 692,224, forward strand.
CTAGCTGTGCTTAAAGTGCATACTGTAAAGTGCCAGAAGAAAAGCGCTTCTTACCCCTACCCCTAAACCCCTACCCCTAAAGTGAAGCGCATATTATTAAGGGCACCTAAAGTGCAAAAGGTGCATGCTTTTTTTCAAAATGCAAGGTGCTATGCACTTTCTGATTTTCTTGAAAGAGAAAATGCTTTCTCTGTTCCACATGAGTCTTTTGAAATGGCATGATTATCAATGAAAAATTAAAAACATAGTGTCAACCTATAATGTTCTTTATCTCATATTAAAGGTGGAAAGGTTTTTGATAAGAAAAAGTTGAAGGTTATAAATGAAATTGAACTTCCACTTTAAGAGAGTTTTTTATTTTATTTTAGGATAATCCATTAAGCTTAGGTTATCATTGTGGGATGGAGGGAAGAATCCATAAAAAAAAAACTGTTGGCTCTCAACCAATTAAGTTTTACCGTTGATTAATTATACCATCTCTATTACCATGGAATGTTTTCCCTTGTATATCTAAATTTGTTGGATAAAGTCATGAAGAAGAAGAATTTAAAAAAACTTAAAGTAACCACATCATCTGCCTCCATTATATAGAGTTTGGAATGTGGTTCTGTTGTGCCTTATGTGGATCATTTGGAAGGAAGTACTTTTGTATTTTTTTTATTTGTTAAGTTATATGTGGATCATTTGTGTCCTTTTTGGGATGATTTGTGTTTGGAAGTAAAGAGAGTTGTCTTTTGGTAAATTAGCTCTAGCTCAAATGGTATCTCCATCCTTGTAAGTATAGGATGGAGTGTGAAGTTCTGATTGGGTGCATCTGCAAGTGTACCATTGAAAAGAAAATAAAGAGACGTGTCTTTTTTTTAGAGCCTGCTTTGTGCTTATGTTGGCTTTTTTTTTTGGGGGGGGGGGGGTGGTTTAAGTTCATAGTCCAGTGTTAATGGCATCCTTTGTGGTGCCCCATGTCTATATTTCGAACACCTCCAACCCCTCCCCTGCTAGCTATATGAAAAAATGTTTGTTTGCTTGGACTGAGCAGAGTAGAATAACTTTTAAATCTGTATAACGTCCTCTGCATGAACTTGAGGTTCTTTCTTTCCTACTCTTTTCACCCTTTGTGTGGATGATTGATTCTATCCCATTCGGCTTGTGTTCTTTTTTGACCTTTATAGATTCTTATGAGCATTATGAGGCTATTTTTTGGTACCCTTTTGGTGATTTTGATGACTATTTCATATCAGGTGAATATTTGAAAAAGAACTGAGAATGATGATTGACTTACCTAACAATGAGCTTTTTATTTTGACTCATCATGAGACCTGAGGGTATTAGAAATTTGTAAGACATGGATGTTTTAGATGCATACTATGTTTTTGTTTACCTCTTTATTTATGCCACACAGGTTGATTCCTGGGAGCTGTGGAATTCATTTCGGATGCTTTGTGAACATCACAGTCAGTTGTCAATTGCCCTTGATGTTTTGTGAGTTAAAGTCTATGATCCGTTGTATTTCTGTCAAGCTACTTTTCAGGATGTTGAACCAGATTACCAGTTTTTGTTCTCAGTATTTATTGTATTTGCTTGTTCATTAGGAGTTCACTACCTTCAGCAAACTCACTTGGTCGTTGGTTTGGAGAGTCTGTTAGAGCCGCTATTATTAATACCGATGTAATTTTATATCTTTAAGGTTTATTATGGTTTCCTTAAAAGATTATGCATACTGCTTGCTGCTTCACATGCATTGATGTTGTTGCCTTGCCAGTCTTTTCTAACGAATGCACGGGGTTATCCATGTTTGTCGAAGCGCCACCAGAAGCTAATTACTGGGTTTTTCAACCATGCTATACAGGTATGTAGAACATATTTCAAATTTCCTTGACTCTTGTTATGTTCCTTTGAATAATTTTCCTTCTGGATACCACTTATATGTAGGGCTGTAAATGAATCGAGTTGCTAAACCACTCGGGCTCAGCTAAAAAAATGCTTGTTTTTGTTCTTTTATTTAGCAAATGAGCAAAGCTCAAGCCTAACTTTAGGCCTGATTATCAAACAAGCTGAGCTCAAACATAATAATGTGCTCATAAACAGGTTTGTTAGTATGGGGCTCGATTCAAGTATATATATTATTATAGGTTTATATGCATACATGTATAAAAAGATACTTGTATAGACTTGATATTGAATTTTTTAAGTTTCTAAATAAGTTTATAATATGTCAAATTATTATTTTTAATTTATTGATAACATAAATAACCCATTTTGTAATAAAGATTATATATAATTTTTAACAAAAGAAGGTTGGTAAATCTATTTTTTATAAGGTCATAAAGGAAAATCATTCTATCTAATTAACTTAAGTAGCTTGTGAACAAGCTCATACTTGCTTGATATGAAAATGAACCAAGCTTTTGAATATGTAATCTAGTTTGGTAATGTGCTCGGCTTGTGTTTGAAAGAAAATTAAATGAACAACCTTGAACTTTTAATACTTGGCTTAGCTCAATGCGTTTACAGCCCTACTTATAAGTACTTTAAAACTTATCTGGTCTTTGTTTCCAATTTTGAGTAAAAGTTCGAATCAGCAGTTCTTAGATCTTACAACTACTCCATATCTTTTTAAATTTTCTAATATCTGTCCTCTAATATATCTTTTCTCAGATAGTCATATCTGGAAAACAAGTACACAGTCTTCCAAAGGGGAGTACAGATTTAGCTTCTAATCATAATGATAGTAGTTCTGATGGTGAGTACCTACCCATGATTAATAATTCTTTGATGCTGAATCCTGCTGGCAATTTTTTTGTAATTATTTCTTGAAAGGAAAATACAAATTATTGATATTTTATTCTGTTTCTTTCTGAGATGCTAATGATTTACTAGTGTTATGAGTAGTAGTCTATGACTTCATGTGTCATCTTGATTATCAAGATTTCTACCCATGATCTTCTGTAGAATGTCTTTATTATTTTTTAAATGGCTGTTAAGTAGTCTTGCCATTCAGGTGTACAGAGACATCCACTGAGGCCATATTTGGACTATGTTGGTTATCTTTACCAAAGAATGGATCCACTTCCTGAGCAAGAACGATTTGAGGTAGTTTACTCTCTCTCTCTCTCTTACATACACAGAATGGTGGTATGTCTTTCTTTGTCATAAATTTTCTTTTGACCATCTTAATTTGTACTCCAGCTTGGTTACAGGGATTTTTTACAGTCACCCTTACAAGTAAGTTTTTTCTACCCACTGTTTATTTTCTGATATTGTCTTTCATTAGTATTTATTGTCATTCTCGTGTGGGAATTTTTTATGTACTCATTATAGTAATTGCAAGCTGGGCGTTATCTATTTATTAAATGCAGCCTCTCATGGATAACCTTGAGGCTCAAACCTACGAGACATTTGAGAAAGATGCAGTGAAATACATTCAGGTATGACTGATTGTGAGTTCTGTTTGCCACAATCTTGTTTCATTCTTTTCACTGTGTAATCTGTTTAATCCCCCCCCCCCCCTCCTTAATTGTGATGTTTGTCAGTCCTGTTGATAGGCAATTGTTTTTATGTCATTAGTAGGTGGAGTGATTATGGTTAGCAGTCCTGTGGTTGTGTTGTACTGGTATATGATTGCTAGAAAATAGCAACTAATGATATATTCGTTTGAATTAATATTCATTTTCTTATTATTTGCAGTACCAAAGGGCAATTTGTAAAGCTTTGCAAGACAGAGTTCCTGATGAAAAGGCGTCGATGATAACCACCGTAAGTGACCCAGTCATTGGTGTTTTTGCAATTTCTTTGATTTTGTTTATGTACGTTATGCACCTCATTTGGTATTTGATAAAATGTAATGCGCTTGGGAAGCAAAGTTTCACATCATTGTATTTTTCATATGTGGCCAGGTATTGATGGTTGTAGGAGCAGGACGCGGACCTCTTGTTAGGGCATCATTACAGGTACATTTCTCTACCTGCTGCTTGATTGGTTTTGGCTACACTATTTGTCTCTAGACTGCATTCTGCATGGTGAAAATTACATTGTTTTATTGAACTTTTATTTTTCTCCTGCTCTTATGTAGGCTGCAGAAGAAACTGGACGCAAGCTTAAAGTTTTTGCTGTGGAGAAAAATCCAAATGCAGTTGTTACACTACATGTGAGTTGCTCTTCTCTCTCTCGCTTCTGGTATTGCAGCCTGCTTACCTTGCCTAAGCTTTGATAGCATGCTGGGAATGTATGAACTGCAAACAATGTTCATATGGTAGGGCTATGCAGAAATACAAGGTTTCCAGGCGATAACCGCTAGGAAATATAAGAAAGTTTCATATAATATTTTGGTTCAGCCTGATAGGTGATAAAGTGAGGGTAAATACAAAATTATTTGGGTTGCTCATTTAAATTGGATCAGATTATTTGTTGGAATTATGCGGTTGGCTGGATCATTATGCGTGCCATGTATATCTTATATATATTAGATAACATATTGTATAATTTGCTTCTACCGCACCCCTTTTACTAGTCTTGTGGCATTTTTTGGAGCAGAGTTTAGTCAAACTAGAGGGCTGGGAAAGCATTGTTACCATAGTTTCCTGCGATATGCGTCACTGGGACGCTCCTGAGAAAGCTGATATTTTGGTATGTGCATGTTGCCATGGTAAATCAATTTTATATCCTTTTACCTCCTCTTATGGCTGCTTATTATTTGTGCCTTCTGTTGTTCTTAGGTTAGTGAACTGCTAGGATCTTTTGGTGACAATGAGCTGTCTCCCGAGTGCCTTGATGGAGCCCAGAGGTTTTTGAAGGATGATGGGATTTCAATACCGTCATCGTAAGTATATTATTTTCAAGTCTTTGGATTTTATACTTAAAAAAGAGTTTAGTATTGTTATATTTTTTACAAATTTATCTCTCTGATAATTTGGATGGGTGATTGCTTGCTTTTTACTAAATTGTTGGCCTGCACAAAGGAAAGATAGATGGCTACCATTTGATGACTAATGGGAGAATGGAGATCTTCCGTGCCAGTGGATGCTTACGTAGACAGTCAAAAAATTTGTTAAGTAAACTAGTATTATATACAGAAATTCTTTTCCTTTGTGTTCCCGTATCTTTTCTCTTTGGCTGTTATTCAACCTACGAAGCACGGGTGCGTTTCCGGATTCGGGTGCGGGTGTGGGACTTGGCAATTTTTGAAAAAGTAGGGTGCGGGTGCGGCGGAGTGCGGTGATTAAAAAATTATTAAAAATATTTTTATTTATATTTTCTATATATTTTTACTATTAAAATATTCTTAAAAAACACATTATATGTCCTTGGTTCACAAAACAAAGAAAGAAGAAGGCAAGAAACACAAAATAAAAAAGAAAACACAAAAGAAGCAACAAATATTCAAAATAAAATTGAGGAAGGACAGATTTAGAATGTTTGGGCCTCATTCAAAGCCGATTTCGGCTGTTCCGGCATGATTCAAGGTCGATTTAGGCTTGTTTCGGCCACTGACCAATACGATCCAATTCGGCGGGAATCAAAGTTGAGTCGGCGCGAATTGGAGCCGAGTCGGAGCGAATCAGTAAAAAAAAAAAAAAAACTCAAACGCGGCACCGACGCGCGGGCAGCGGTGTCGCTCGCGCGTCGGATGCGGGTGCGGCGCCCATTTTGCCGGGTCTGTGCATCATAGTATTCAACCCTATGGTTTTAGGGTTTTTGCTCAACCGACATTAGTTTCATTCAATTTTTTTATAGTTTCAATATATTTTATCCATATGAGATTCAAATAAACAGAATTTATTCCCTCAGCTTGATTTGATGATCAGAGCCATTTGACCTGAGCATCATCATCATTATTATTTTGGTGTGGAGAACATGTGTGAATGTACCTGTACAAAGCATCTAGTGTGATTGTGACGCAAGACTATTATTTGAAACATTTCTTTCACTAGATGGACCAATCAGATATTGTGTATCAAGATTATATTTCTGATGCTGCATGTCTTGGTATTATTGTAAATTACATTTTCAATCTAGATAGACAGTAGTGGAAATTGTATTGCTTTTGATGTCTACATTGCCAATAAATATTTACATTGTAAAACCCCAACTGAACAGTTGCCTTTCTCAAGTAGTCCAAACGATAGTGGTTATACGAGTCTTGGCATTCAGTTGGCAAGACAAATTGTTCTCTTACCAAAGTCCATCTTTTGTCAGTTGGTCCATGGGTCCCCAATCTTTCATGGAGTGGAAGCCCATTTATCCACCAACGATCTGAGTCTTGTTGAGCAGAACATAAGTTGGATCGTGTTCTTGATACCCCCAGTAGTATATTTACATCATATGCTTTTACTAAATTAAGATACCCCTCTTTCAGGTACACAAGTTTCATACAACCAGTGACAGCTTCAAAGCTGTATAATGATGTATGTCCCTTGTTTTTGTGGTCTAAAATTTCCACTATTCAGTTATTCAAGCATTTTATCTAAACTGGTTCTAGTTTTGCTGCAGGTTAAGTTACATAAAGATGTTGTGCACTTTGAAACTGCTTACGTTGTTAAACTGCACAATGTAGCAAGGCTTGCCCCTACTCAACCTGTGAGTTTTTCCTTCAGATGACATACTACCTCTAATGTGTAAACAATATTTAGCCTATGCTTGTTTGTTATAGTGATTGTTTAAAATAATTTTTAAATATTTTTAAAAGAGCTGTTCTTTCATGTCATCTCCTATGAAACTTGATATTGATTGGTATCTTCAACTGGTATTTCTTTCCATTTGCGTAGGTCTTTACATTTACTCATCCAAATCAGCCAACTATGAAAAGCAATCAGCGTTACAAGAAGCTTCAGTTTGAGATACCCAGCGATACAGGATCAGCCATGGTGCATGGTATGTTGTTAGAATTATAGTTAAATGACCATTTCCTAATAGATTAAGCTTTAGGAAGAATTGGTAGTTTTTCATGGTGTTAAGATCTTGAGTTTGATCCCTATCTCCACTCTACCTCCCATTTAAAAAGTTGAATATCCCACATGTTGGGCTCCACTTATTAAGAGGGAGTCTAGGCCCACACGTAAGGGAGAGTGTTAGAATTATAATTAAATGATTAAATTCATCAATTCCTAACGACTTAAGCTTTTGGAGAATCTGTAATTTATCAAATGTGATGGCTAATGTATCTGAAGATAAATTTTCCAGATCTATTCATATTGCTCATGAACTTGTGTTTGTGGACATTGCCCTTTTACTCCTATGAATAAGAAGCTGGTACTCAGACAACAATGCTGAACCAGTGTAGGAAAATTTCAAAATAGTAGCATAGGCTAAGAAGCATGTTGTTGCCTGTTGGAGTCCAGGTGACAGGTGATGTCCAGCCGTTACTTAGAAGGAATATATATTTTGATGGACTCAACACAGTTAAACCTTATTATTTGACCCCTGTAGTTGAAGATAAAATGTGATGCATGCAATTCAAATTTGGAATATATATATTTCTTGAACTTTATCCTGTGTTGTTATTGATGAATTTTAGAGGAGAGTGTTGGCGTTGTTTGAAGATATCCTAGGTAGACTAAGAAAGGTTGATGGGTGGTTCTATCGACAGAATATTCAGCTCCACTAATGAATTGGGTTTTATTTTTTGAACATTATTCTCAGTATCTCTTTGTTAACGGTATTAATAGATCATCTCTTATTTGTGCTAATCAATAATCATATTGGGAGTTAATCATTATTTGTTTGCTAAAGATTTAGAATGATGAATTCTGTCTGACTCGTGCGATGTAATTGACATTGGTCAATCTAACTTTAAACCTCACCAGTGCCTGTATAGGCCTTGTCTCCTCTTACTTTTAAGCCTGCCTCTCTCTGAAGTGGGTATGGGATAAAATTTTTTTTTTTTGAATGGAAGATATAGATGGGTATGGGATAATTTGACCCCAAGAACTACCTCAATCTCTCAAAACTCCTATACCACCTGCACCAGGGCCTAGGGGCAGAATGCCCTTCATCCACACTTTATTATTTGTTTTGTTTGTGGTTTTAGTCTTTTAGATGAAATCATTTTTTTAATTCCCTCAATATGGCCAGTGATGATGCTGGAGATCTTTTATCTTAATTTCCCATGAGATAAATCAGATTGAACTCTTTCTTGCACCTGATTCACAGGATTTGCTGGCTATTTTGATGCAACATTATACAAAGATGTACATCTTGGTATTGAACCATCGACGGCAACACCAAACATGTTCAGCTGGTATGACATTTGATTCTGTTTTAATTTATTTGCGAGGCACTTTTCACTTGAAGCTTATCATCCTTCATTTAGTGCCCTGGAATTGATATTAATAGCTCAAATATGCAGATGTTGGGATCTCCCCTTGTTTTATTCCAATCAATACAATGTATTTTAAATGTCTGTATTTGTTATCAAGTACAGTTTGACCTTTTTTGGGTTATTAAACATGAGTGAGGGAGTTTGCTTATTATCCGGTTTAGGTGAAATATTGCCATATTTTTACTTAACAGAAATTTAAAAGAGCATCCATAAACTGTATAGCGAAGGAACTGCTCATGATGAAGCTGACTATATGAAGAATTATTTTGATAAGTAATCCTTAGAAGAAAAAGCTCGAAAGGGGACCCTACAGTGAATTATGTAGATGTCTCTTTTCTGAATGCCTGCCTGTTGATTGTGTCCTTTTACTCAGGTTTGCAATATTTTTCCCACTGAGGACACCGGTGTTTGTGTGTGCTGGCTCTTCTCTTGAAGTACATTTCTGGCGTTGTTGTGGTCCTACCAAGGTATAACTTATTATTATTATTATTTTTGCATCACTGTCTAGGATTTATTATTAGGGGAACAATGAAAACTCAAAAGGCAGCTTCTGTCTATCAATTATCATATCCATCTTTTTTTTTTTTTTAATGTATTGCTGGTTTCAAGGTGTTACAAAATTGATGTTTAAATGGAAAATTTCGGATAATTCCTGATGACGGTTTCTTGTTCTGGTTTTTGTGAAACTGTGGCAGGTTTGGTATGAATGGGGTGTTACATCTCCCTGCCCGACTCCCATTCACAACAGCAATGGACGATCATATTGGGTTGGGCTGTAGGATTTCTTGATTCCACATGTTGATACTTAAAACCATGCAATGTTCAGGAAGAAGCCAGTTCAAGGTTTGGTCTGTCAAGAGCAAGACGTGTTTAAATCTGTCCAAGATATATTTGGTCAACTGGTTACTCTGCTTCTCAGACCTTGGTGAAGTATATCCAGTTGCTTTCACATACCACTGGAGCTGATTCCTGTATTCATAGTATCAGTCAATAGTGCTGTACACTTATGTACAAGACTATTAAGATTGCTCTCTTGTTCTGTGTCAGCACATTGATTTTCTTTTACACAGGGAAATTGTAATCCTCCTTAATAATTTTGAGTGGTGTTTTAAAAAATAGCATGGCTAGCATGCTCCGTAGACAAACAGAGGATGTAGTTTTTACCATATGGTACACTGCTACCTGATATTATACCAACTCCACGACATTAGATGAATTAGTGAATTTGCCTATGTAAGCTAGTAGAGCAAAAGTTAAGAACTGTTACTTGGGTGTAGAATAGTAGGGTTCCCAATTAAAATTAAATTCAAACACATGGCTTTATCAATCAATGTATTGCACTTATGTGTTAGAATTTAATTGGAGAACGTAATGTACTACACCTACAGAACTGTACTTATATTTTACCCAAGCACATTTACATGTAGGTGTTTTCTGTTCTAGGCAAATCGCAAAAAGACATCTTAATATTTGGGTCAATTGTAGACGGATTTCCTGTACTATCAATTTTGTGTTATTTTATTTTTTATTTTTGGTAAACAATTTTGTGTTATTAACCTTTGAGCTACTGCATAATTCAAAATTGACCCCTGCACAAGATACGTTTATTATAAATAAATAAATAAAATTAAAGAAAAGTAAAGGTTAATAAAAAAATCATTCTTAATTTTAAAATAAAATTAACAAATAATCATTTTAATTATAATGAAATTAAAAATGTTCTCAAGCATAAGTACAATTTTTTTTTTTTATCAAAAAGACAAACTGTTATTGGTCTGAAAATGAGAGGAACAAAATAAATTACAATTATTATTTTTATTTTTTCTAAGATCTACAATTGAATCGGATCTCGGGAAAAAAAAAGTTTACATTGAATTTGAATCACAAGCTAATATGCATCCAAAATCGGGCATCAACTTACCACCCTCACCAATCAAGCATTCGAACAAAGGCAACCAACCCAAGCCTTTAAAATTAAACATCAAAACCCATCACCCACACTGATCACTCCAACAAAAGAAAGAAATAAAAATGTCTCATTTAAAAACCTTGCTGTCAGGGCTGGCTGAATGGGTGAGCAAGAGATGCAGTCGCTTAAGGCTCCAAGTAAAAAAAAAGGCCCCTAAATTTTAACCAATAAGGTTATTTATAATCAATAAATAAAATAATTTTTTTTCCAGATGAAAAACAAATAAAAAAGAGAGAAAAATACAATGTCCACAATATTTTTCACAACATTTTTACAACTAATGCTAAGTAGTAGGTTGTTACAACCTGTTATTGATGGCAAAAAGTTAATTATAGTGATATTTTCAAATGAAAAGCAAAAAGTAACTTAAAACCTAGGATTTTATAAAAAATATTGTGAATGTTGCATTTCTAAAAAAAATAAGAATAATAATAAGAGTTGAGTTAACAAACTTTTACTAATTCTCATCTAAATCTACCACTAACGCCACTCTTTTACTTATTACTATCAATCTACCACATCAATAAGTATGAAAAATTTTGTCAAAATTTTTTTTTTATCTATAAAATTTCTTTTAAAAAAAAAATCTACGTAATTCATATTAATTAATAGTAATTTTGCATCTAAAACAAGATAATCATTTTTCGCCTTAGGCCCCCAAATACATTAGGCCGGCCCTGCTTGCCATCAAGCTTTTTCAGTCCCATCAGAAAAGACTTTGTCCAGAATCATAGAACAACCCAAATACCAGAACCAATCGCTGCTAACCAAAATCCCACAAAATAATTTTTGTTGTATTTTCAGTATCTATGTTGTTATTATTATTAGATTTTGAATATATAATATGAATATTTTGTGGTACATCAAATGGTTACATTCTCTTTAGAATTAAGAGTAGGTAATCCACTAATTTTCAAGATTATTGGGCACTACACTCATGAATTATTAAAATAATTTAGTTTATTAACTGTTAGAAAATTTTAATTTTGATAAAACTTTACTAATTTAAGATATTTGAAATTATACTTTAACTTAATTAAAAAAAATCAAGAAATTTAAAATAAAATTTAAAGTTAATTTTAATTATTATTATTATTTTATAATTTAGTTTAAAATATAAAAATTATCCTAGAGATTCAGGTTAATGCCAATTACTACCAAAGCTTTTCAAAAATATCTAATTTGCTCCCTAAGCACAAATGTCATTTAACATTGTTTGAAAATTTTTATGCTCCTACTTCCTTCTCTATCTCTAGCTATTATTTGTTTACCATCTGCTATCTAGACACTATCATGTGCATATATTTACCATAATGCAGTTATTTTGTGACCTTTGAAATCAAGACAAGCTCTTAAAAAGGTAGTAGATAACTTGGAGGAGTAATGAACTTTTAAACGGTGTTAATTGTTGTTTGTGTATAGGGAACAAATATTTTTTTTTTTGGAAAAATAATGCTAATACTTAGTCTTAGCCCAAAGGTGGTTTTCATATTTATCCCTATAATTTAATAAAAATAAATTTTTTATTATTTATTTATAAAAATTAGAATGAATATAGTAAAACTTTACTAAACCAATTACAAGCTAGCTTTTTGCTTAAATTATTCATTTTTTGTCTCAAATTTTAAAAAATAAACTAATTTTTAACTTTTTATTTCATATTATTCAAATAAGCTACTATACTACACTTACTATTGGGCCAAGCCGAGTACTATTAGAATTCGTTTTATACTTCCTCTTGGGCCAAGCCCAGTTCTTTTCAGAATTTGTATTATATAATGAAAAGTTGGCACACTCTAACAGCCAGATCGCACCGTTTCATTGCTCGCCAACCAAAGGTAACCCTAGATTCTTCGATCTTGTTTGTTTCCCTGGAAAATATATAGAAATTCCGATTCTCTCTTTTTCTTTCCTTAAATCTATTGTTATTGTTGACAATGATAGATCTAGATTGTTCATTTCATTCCATATATTAGGATTTTTTCAAAATTTTCTATTACTTGGAATTTGAAATCTAAGAATTATTGTGAATTTGGTTTGGTTTTTTTCTTCAGAGATGTATAACGGAATAGGGTTACAGACTCCGAGAGGGTCAGGCACCAATGGGTACATACAGAGCAACAAGTTTTTCATCAGGTCTAAGACTGGGAAGAACAGTGAGAACGGCAAGGGATTCGAGGCGAACCCGGCTTCGGCCGGTCTCACTAGGAAACCCAATAGGGATATTCTCGAGCACGATCGCAAGCGTCAGATTGAGCTCAAGCTCGTCGAACTCGAGGACCAGCTCACTGATGAGGGTTGCACTGAGGCTGAGATTGCTAAGCGGCTCGACGAGGAACGGAAGATCCTAGAAGCTGCTGCCACAGCCGCCAACGCTGCTTTTTCCCAGGAAGGAGGGAATATCACCAATAATAAGTAATTTCTTGCACTTTCGGAAAGTTGTTGGAAGTTTGATTTTATGTTATTTCCATTTGTATCAATTGTAGTTGTTTGGATTGGGTTTGCTAATATTCTATGACTAGTGGTTTTTTTTTCCCCCAATTGTTATTAGTACTGGTTTTATTAGTTGACATTGTGGTGTGTGTGTGTTTATGTCATATTAATGGTAATAAAAGAGAGGTCGGGGCGTTGATGCGATGGCAAATACCTTCCATCAAAAGAGATTCGAGTCTGGGGATCAGTCTCTCCAAAAAAAAGTTTGGGAAAGGCGGTCTACCATGACCTCTTTCAGACCTTGAAAAAAGTGAGAGATTTGTGCATTGGGTACGGCCTTTGTATTAATGGTAATAAAAGACTAATTCAATAGGCTTGGTACAATGTTAAACTGAAAATGTTGTAGTATTAGCACATGTCATTGAGCTCTAGCTTAAATGGTCTCTCATTTCCTTGTAAGATCAAGGTCCTGAGGTTGTGGGTTTAAGACCCAATTGGGTGTATTTGTAAACTTGCTAATTTAATAAAAGGATGCGTTGTTGGGGAACAAGCAGTTCTGCCTCTTCTTTTATTTGGTTTTGGAGGTATATGCTTTACTTTGAGCTGGCATATACTTTGGGAATTGCGTTTCTTAGTTCTTATACTTTTTTCTTCCTTTGAAAATTTGTTCCTCATATTAGATGTTTCAATGGGTGACTATCTATTGTTATTTTCATTTATGAGGTCTTCAAATGGGGCAATCTGTTGACTTGTATCTGTACTTCCCACCATTATTTTTAATAGTAGTCTTGTTTATCCATCTTTGGAAGATGGACATTTTTTAATAAGTTTTGTGCTTGCATATTCATCAGATATTCAGATACACAGACCCACCAAGTTGCTGCCAGAAAAGAGAAGCAAATGGAAACTTTAAGATCTGCTTTTGGGATAGCTGCATCTGAACCTAATGAGCAAAGTATTGAAGGGAGTGATGATGTCAGAAATGGCCAGAAGGATGGTCTTGGTGATGATATCAAGCATTATGAGAAACGTGAACATGCTTTTTTGGATCGAGAGTTCAGGGGGAAGAAAAACATGGATGAAGATCAGAAAGTTGAAAAAGATGATAAGAAAAAGGGTCTTAAAGAATCAAGGCACCACAAGAAGGAAGGAAGTAAAAAGAGAAGGCATGAAACTGACTCTTCTGATACAGATAGCCGTGGGGAGAATTCCAAGGCTCTTCAAAAGAAGCACCGCAGAGGTAATGGGGGCACTGATCGTGAAAGTGATTCTGATATTGATGTTGATAAGAAGCACAAGCCTTCTAAGAAGCATAAGAAAAGCAAAATACGTGACAGCGATGATTCTGATTCTGCTACTGATTCTGACGGCAATGTCAATGTGCGGAAGACTTCAAGGAAGCACAAGAAAAGCAAGGTGCACAACATTGATGATTCTGATTCTGCTACAGATTCTGATATGGATGCTGATAAGAAGCACAAGACTTTAAAGCACAAGAACCAAAAACATGATAGTGATGGTTCTGATTCTGCTACGGATGACTCAAGCAATGAGAGTTCCAAAAGGGGGGATAAGTACAGAACATCTAATAGGAGGCATGGCTCCAATGATGGTTATGGTTCAACTAAGCCTCGTATACAGAATCGGGATCAGCGTTTGAGAACAAGTGGAAGACATGATTCAAAAGATGAATCCAATGATACTGATATTGAGATAGAAAAGAAAAGAAGTCAATTGGAGAAACAACGGAATCAACCTAATGGAAGTCATAGGATAGAGAATGAGAAGAATCAAGATAAGCATGTGCGAATGAATAGAAGAAATGATTCAGAGGATGAATCCAATGATACTGATAAGGAGATGGAAAAGAAAAGAAGTCAATTAGAGAAACCTGATCAATGGAACTTGCCTCTGTGGGATTGAAAAAGTTGAAGCTTTTCTTCAATGCTCTAGTAAATCAATGGAGACCAATTTCAAATTCTGAGAGGAATATGGAAATTTCTCCTTCTATTCAATCCCGAAAGAGCATCCTTTTCTGAGTTTGAATAAATTTTTTGAGAACATTGTTCTGAGAAAGCCTTGATGTTCAGGTCTTCCTTGAAAATTATTTCCCCAACGCAAAAATATTTTCTACTAGGGGCACTCCAAATTTTCTACAAATAGCAGATATCAAAACAAGAAATTAGTAGAAAACAAGGAACTTTCTTCTAATAGAATTGCACTAAAGCCTCATATTTCTTTATAAATATTTGTTTATTCCTTGAAAGCTAGCTCTAGTTATTTTATTTGTTAGCATCAAGCATTTAATTTACTTTTTTATGAGTAAAACTGAATTCCTGGAACTAGCGCATACAAGATTCCAATTTATATGATTTCTATAGATGTCAGATAAAAGCTAGATTATAACTTTATGCCTTCATGGTATGTTTTGAAGCCTCAAGAAGTCAAGACTACATCAAAGATGAAAGCGTAAGTGCAAAACCACTTTCCAAACTAAGTTTTTATGATGCCTTCACTCTTGAGATCCATCTGAATGAAATAATCAAAATTTTGTTCAGGACAGCTGCTGCTCACTCTATGAATCATAACATTGGTAATAATTTATTAATTCTTCCAAGTAATTTAATAAACTGCTCATGCTTTTAATCATCAACAGCTTTGTTTACAAGCTAAAACGCAATAAAACATTCTTTTTTTTCTGGGAACAAAAGGCCAAGTTGCAGAATATATAAATTAACTTTTCTATTAATTTATTATTATTATTATTTTTTTTTTACAATAGTTGTGAATAAGAATTGTATGTTCACCATGCTCTTAATACACATGTCAAATTTTCCTTCGCTTCAAAGCTTATAAGGCAGAAAGTGAGGGAAGTTCTCTTCGATGTGGGACAGCAAAAACTAAAGGCTTCCAAAGGCCACCTGCAGATATGCCCCCACAGATCTATAAGTTTATATTTTATGCATAATTTTATATTACAAAAACTTGCAATTTAAACAATTTATAGATGATATAGCAATTGATATTTAATTTTCTAAAAATTTTGCAAGCATGAAGAATATAAGAAGAAAATGTAATTTAATGGCGGATTTGTCAAAATTCACCTCCAATAAAAAGATATTGAGTAGGCTACAACCAGTTTTATAGCTAAACTTTGTCCAAAGAAATATGAAAATAGGCTTTATGAATAATGTTATTTTCACAGGTAAAAGTTTTACAGAGAAAAATGCATTAAATTGACTCCCATAGGCAACCTGTTTCATAGCAAACCAACATTAGTGAGGAAAAAGTGAAGTGATTGCACTTTCAATTTTTGGACGCAAAACTGATGCTTCAGGGTCCAGAAGATAGTGGTAGAACATCCAAAGTAGCAACTTCCCTAAAATTGAATCTATCCTCAAAAGTTTCTTATCGGAGTGTTAACCCACAAGCTCTGGTCTTCAATCATGTCAACCTAGGAAATACAAGTTTCAGGATTTTAAAGAAGAAGAAGAAGAAGAAGGATTGAGATAACTGACACTCAATTTTTTGCCAGTACTTGTTTTGAAGAAACACCGACTCTTGTCTGGTTTAGTATTCTAACCTTGTCTCATATCTGCATACATAATCAAATAACTGAAAAACTAAACTGAATATAAACAAAAGAAAACAAGAGAAATTTGGGTATTCGACTAACACAGAGATGATTGAATCATAAAGAAGACGTATGAACCTTTAGAAATATTGGAGTGCATGACCCTTCAAAATTCAATTAAATCCCATGGATAATTAAGTATTCTTAGAGCAGTCCCTACCTATTTCCACGTAGCATCATGCTGACAAGTGAGGAAAAGAACATAACTACAAAGTTTCCAATGCCATGTTTCTATTCTGCTTTATAGAAAACCACTCAGTAATTTTTTTGAATCACTAGGGTTCTTATATTCCCCAATTCCAAAGAATAAATGATTTATAATGTGGGGACACAATCCGCCGCAAGCTTATTGTCCTCTTTGGGGAGCCAAGCTCGCAAGGTTTTGTTTTTCAAGCGACATGGGAGGTACGGATCTTCACCCTTTGGGCTTTACACCGCAGTCCCACATCAGCAAGAAATGCGCCCCACTCATGTTTTATATGCTCTTGGAGCTTGCATGAGTGTACCACTACCACGCACAAAACCTTGCGGGCTTGGCTCCCCAAAGAGGACAATAAGCTTGCGGCGGATTTAGTCCCCACATATAACATTTCAGTTCATCCTGATTTATTTTATTTTGTATAAGTAAGTGGAATTCCAAAATCATCCTGATTTATTTCATTTTGTATAATTAAATGCATAAAGTGGAATTCCGAAATCTAGTGAATTTCTAAACTCTAATAAATTTCAAGCCATGTTTTAATCCAATTAAGTAACTGAAAAATCAAAGAAAGAATATAAATTTTTGCATTATAATAATATAATATCCTACAAATTGAACAAAACATGGTAGAAGCTTATACATAAAATAGAATTGAAGTAACTAAATACCTGATTAGTTATCCGAAATGATCTTCCACCAGTGTTCCTCCAATATCATCAAGTGCTACCTTTCATTATTTTTCTGCACCTAAGTCAATTAACAAAGTAACTATATGACCTTTCCAACTCGTTTTAGATATACACAGATAGAGATTGATTAAATTAAGCAACATCTGATGGGTTATGTATCTGTCTTTTTCTCTTCTTTTCTCTTCTTGGTTTGTGAAGAGATCATATCTAAAATGATGGATTATATGAAAATGAAGAAAATTAAAGAAAAGGTAATCACCTCCTCGTTTCATACTTTCTGCAGAAACAAGAAAGTATGACACTATATCTGTGGGGTTTTACTATGCAGTGGCATTTACTCTCTTCATGTGGGGTTACTTTCAGGGTTCAATTCCTCTTCACTAAATAAAAAAGAAATAATAATTTCTTCTGCATCTGAGATGAAATCAAATGTTTTTCAGTACAAGACTGAAGAAGTAAGAAAGAAGGGGTGGAATAAAAGTGGCATTTGAGTTAGTCACATACCTGAAAACTTGATCAATGACAGATCAGGTTCATTCCTCCCAACTAGCACGTTTTTCAGTAGTTTTAATAGTTCTTCAAAAAGTCTACATATTATATTACAAATAAATTGCTCGATATATCAGCATCAAAGAAGATAAAGAAGTCCGGAAAAAGTAAATAATAATAAATATTCCCTAGAATGTGCACAAGTACCTTGCTGAAACAAGAGTCTAATTCTCAATCATAATATCCAAAATCTGGGATGTGAGCAATTTTAGGCCAATCCTCACCAATTCCTTTCTGGCATCTTTTCTTCAAGTGAGGACAATCGATGATTATCAGGGTCTGTAAAGAGGTAAGGTGACGAATTCCTTCTGGTAGTGTTGTCAGACTGAGGCATTCTCTAATTTCAAGCTTTTGAAGTGATGTGAGGTAGCCAATACCTTCGGGAAGTGATGTCAGATTGAGGCATCTGCAAATTTCAAGCCTTTTAAGTAAAGTGAGATTGCTGATCCCTTCAGAAAGTGATATCAGATTGGGGTTGCCCTTAATTTCAAGGCTTTGAAGTGATGTGAGATTGCTGATCCTTGCTGGAAGTAAAATTAGATTGCAACAATCTGTAATTTCAAGGTCTTGAAGGGATTTCAGGTTGTCGATCCCTTCAGGAAGTGAAATTAAATTGGGGCATTTTTTAATTCCAAGCCTCTGAAGTGATGTGAGGTTACAGATCCACTCTGTGGATAAAGTAATCAAGCGGGGAAAAAAGTTATGTATAAAAAATCTAACAATTTATAGTTTGATTATCACTAAATGAATGTTAAAAGAATCAAGTCAATTTAATGTTACAAAAATATCTCCCACAAAATATATTGATATTTTTTCATTCTAAACAACTATAAAAACACTTTAATCCTTATTGGGCATGAGAACCGTGTATCAAGTTGCTTGGAGTCACATTGCAAGAAAAAATTCCAAAAGGAATTATTTTAATCCAAGTAACACATAATTACAATCCCATTGCAAAAAATAATTCCAAACCCTAATTGATTACCTTATGAATAAAATATTATCAAAATTATGAGAATCCATTAACACAAAGAGACCAAAAAATCAAAATAACAATCTAGATATTTTTTATCTGGTGATTGTAATAAAATATTGAATTGTGAGAATAGAGTAAGAAAGAGAGAGAATACAAGCTTACTAAGTAAAGTTGTCAAATTCATTAAGATATGAGTCTTTAGAGGGAGACAATTCCGCCATTGAAGAAATGCTAAATGATTCTATTTGGCTTTCATAGACAAAATATGCCAAGCAGATAAGTTTTATGTTGAGAAAAATTGACATATATACACAATAATTTTTGTATAAAATAGTTCAAACTTTTATGTCTACTTAGAAAGATTGGAACTCCAAGCTACTCTAAAAGTCACTTTTATTCTCCTTTAATATCCCTTAAAAATTAAAAAAAAAACAACAAAAATGATCACAACATAATTGAGTTTTTTGTTTAGTATGAAATCTATCTGTTGTAAGGGCCAACCTTAAGGGCAAAAAAAAAAAAAAAAAAATGGCATCAAAAGATTTTATATATATATATATATATAAGTTAGATAGATAAATACAAACATGATACACATAAGAATAATGTAATGAGAGAGAGAGAGAGAGAGAGAGAGAGAGAGAGACCTTGAAAATAATAAAGGCACGCATTTTTTACAGACCAAAATTCGTATATGTAAAGAAAATAAGTCATAATACATAGCCAAGAGAAGAGTTCATGAATATTGCTAAACACATAGATAGGAGAGCCAGTGCCAATGGTTGGTAAAAAAACAATTTGTATTGTGACTAAATGAAAAAACACAGAATAATTATGTTGAGGCTCATTTTGGAGAAGCCCAATAGCAGGGAGAAGCCCAACAATAGGGGCAGAAAGGAGTTAGTGGATTGAGAGAAAAAAACCATTAAACCCGAATGGCAGGAAAATAGATCATAGGCCCATAAAGTAAATAAATGGGCCTTGAGGAAAGCAAATGGGTCTAAATGAGCCCAGAAAAAGAAGTAGTAAACCCATGAGCATTATGTGATGTAGAAAAGTAAGAATGGGTCACAGTAGACCCGAAGTAATGAAGTAAGAAAGTAAGGGGTTGATGGAAAGCTCATGAGCCCCAAGGATGAAGGATACGGTAATTGGGCCAAGGAAACTCAAAGGATTTAGTAAAAACTCATGAGAATACAGAATTAGAAAATGGGCCAAGGATGCCCAAGGAAAGCAAATGGGCCAAGGATGCCTAAGGAGAAAGAAATGGGCCAAAGGAGCCCACAAGCAATGTAATGGGTCAAGAAAGCCTAAAGTAGCATGAGTATAAATCCAATGACCATACTGGGTCATTGTAACCTATTGAAAGAAGAACAAGCAGCAGGCCCAGCAAGCACGGGTCAAATAACACCACAGCAGAAATAGCAGAGTTGCATGGTAGGAATGGTAGCAGGATTACGGAAGGAGCAAAGAGTGGGCTAAAGAGAGGAAAACCCACAATCAAGTAATGCCCAGCCCTTGAAAGGAGCAAGCCAATAAAGAATCAGAAGACAATTCACGCCATAAGAGGTCAAGGATGAGCGGCAGAATGCATAGATGAACCTCCAGGCCATGGCAAACGCATAAGCAACGGACAAGCTTTGGACGTACACGAAAGTGGAACACGCGTAAGGCCCAGGCACCACCAACCTGTACCCAGCCAATACAAGAGTGGTGGGTCATGGGTCAGAGGTAAAGGAGGGTATGGTCTGGCGGTGGGGAGAAAGGAAAGCCTATTCTGGGGTTCGCATTTAGATTCTTTTGGGGGAGATGTCCTGCTGGGATGATATACCACCCAAAAAAAGGAAAGATGAGTTGGAACCACTAGATGCATGCCATGAGGGATAGCAAGAGAGAATACCCACACTGTGGTGGATAAGAATGCTACGGTGAACAAGAAAACAAAACAACCTTCTTTGTCTGGTAATGGAGAGTGGCACAGCCAGCACAGGTAAGTGGTGGTGGCTGGGCAGTTGACAAACCAGTAGGTGGTCGGGAAGGACACTCAAATCTAGACAAAAGTAGTTAAAGGCTATAATGGTAAAAACTAGTCACGGCAGGCAGTATATAAAAGCCTTCGCCGTGCACAATATCATCATCACAACAGTAGCAATCATTAGGAGAGAATCACAATACCACCTTCACCATAACACTACACGAGTAAGCGCTAAGAAAGAAAGAATAATAGTGGGGAAAGAATCAAAATAACAAAACGGAGAGAAAAGAGAAAGAAGAGAAATAGAGAGTGTAGAATGGCAGACATGCACCAATAGACTAATCCATTCTCTCCCTCTAAAAGCCTACCCTCTGTTAAGGATAAAGAATTTGCTTGGGCAAAAGTCATTCAGGTCCGTTCCCTCAAAATGGATAATTTCTACAGCAGGATTCTCCTGCGAGGTTATCCACGTTGAGGAAGCGGTTCCCTCCTTGGTATTAGTCCTGTAGCACAGTTGAACATGACAGACTAACCTTTTCCTTTTGATTTCACTATTTATCGAAATTATTTCCTTTCTTGCCTTTGCAATTTCACTTATAACGTGTTTCTTATATCGTTCTTTTCCTACTTTACTTAAGGATTCCTTATTTATTTTGTCTTACGGGAAGCGTATTGCCTTTATTGTCATACTATATGTGTTTGCTATAACTCTTCTGTAATAGCTTTGCCTGTCATGGGCATGTGACCAAAGTTTCGGTAAACATGGCATAGTTTGTGCACAAGTCAGACCAAGGTGAGTTGCAATTGGACCGGTCCCAACTCTCCTATCCAGAACACTTGGACCTCAGTACAACAGGAGGCAGTCCAGCCCAAAATCACAAAAGGCCCACCACAAATTATTATTAAAAAAAAAAAAAAACGAGTTACATTGATTGGTTGGCTACCTTCTAGAAATATAATGTCATGCACATTGTGAGCAAATTAGCATTTATTCTTAACGTTAAACAAAAAATACTAACCATTCATAAAGTCATCAGAAGTTGCGATAAAAATATAGTGATAATTCAACATTGTGAAACACACTTAAACAAAAATCAAGAGTGATATGTAAAAGAAATTGATTACCCAAAATGTCACTAAAGAATCGATAAATTCCTCCAGGATTGTAAGCAATAATCAATAGTGGAATTGAATTCTTGATAGTTTGCACACCTTTGTCTTGCATATTCACTGGGCATTGGCTAAGTATGGAAATTTGGGGGGAAAAAAAACTAAAGTGGAGATGGAGAGAGAGAACTTACAGGCAGAATATATAAGTTTTGGATTAGCTATTGAAAGTGGAAGGGTGAAACCGTTACAAAGAAACCATTTTTCTTCCAAATTCCAATTTTGGATGGAAGGATGTGAATAGTCGTAACTGAAGATAATTACTCATGTTGTATGGATAACAATTGTGATGATTTAGTATATGTAGTAGATTAGTAGCAAATGAATAGTCATTAGTTTTTTTTTTTTTTTTTTGAGAAGGATATTAATAGTCATCTTAATAGAGTGCATCAACATGTTTCCCCATGATCTATATTTCATTTTTTTATTATAAAAAATAGAGAGAAATTATAAAGGAAAAAAGGATTTTTTTTTAAAAAAAGTATGAGGTGGAGGATGAGGTGGCTTAACTAGAGCGTAGCAACATTAAATGCTACACTTCAGCTTTTAGTAATATATAGATAATATAATAGTTATCGATTTAGAATATAACATTCTTCCTCATGCTCAGTTGCTTAACTGTTTAATTTTTTAGCTCTTTTCACTGACACGTAATATATATATATATATATAATTAAAAAGATTACTAATATGATAAATATATTTATTTTATTATATTAATTATTTTAAGTGGAGTATTAATTAATTAAGTATAATTAAATTATGATGTCAATTTTCTTTTATATGGGAAACAAAAAGCAAATGATATGAGAAACAATTGATTTGAAAAAAAAAATCATCACACAATTAAGAATGTAACAAAAATAATTGAAAGATATTTGCATTTTTTACTTATCAAAATGATATTTGCATTCTTGAGTCATGCCTATCTATTGGTCATTATATCATATAATTTTCAAATTTGTAAACATATATAATATGATCAAATAACTACACTTTTTACCTAAAAAATTATTGAACTAATTTTTTTAGTACATCGACAATTTGTGGTGGAGATTTGAAATTATTGAAATATTGGAGGAAATTAATAACAAGAACTTGGCTAGTCATACAAGTGGTGATATAAGAATGATTCTAATTAAGAAATGGCAGAAAAATGCTTGGGTAACCAAATTAGGAAAAACATAGATCTCTTTGATGCGCGCTGTAATGTTCTTGCAAAACTAAAGGAAACAATGGATTCTTTTTCTATAATGAGAAAAAATATCACCAAATCTGACATTTCTCTTATCCAAGCGATAGGTTACCAAAACCTACAAAGCTGCAAGCAAAACAAAATATAGAGAAGTAATAAGACATCAATTGATAATACTCTCATAATTAAAAGGCTATCTTTAGAAAAAGTTTAATGAAAAAGGGTCACATTTGTTTCTCTTCAAAAACTCATTTTGCTTCAAACCATTTGAACAATGAAAAAAAAAAAAGTTAATCTGAAGAAAAAGTTAATCTGAAGAATGTTCAGTCCGAACAACATTGGCTTCATCTACGAGTACATGGATGAAGCCGCCGATAATGCTTACACTCCTGAATCTCATGAGGAGCTGAAGTGGGGGAGGTGGACATTTTTAAATTTTTCTTTTCTTTTTATCCCTGCACTCACATCTCTCCCATTTTGTAGTTTCTCCCTTCTTGTTAGGGATGTGCAGCCAACCTGCCAGAGCCGACACAACTCGCCAAGTTGGGTCGGTTTTTAGGAATTGGTGGGTTAGTTTGGGTTATAAATTTTTTTTTAATTGTGGGTCGGGTTGGGTTCGGGTCATAACAATCACAACCCGCCTAACCTGACCCGATCCATTTATATATTTAAAATTTAAATTATATATATTTAATATATATTTACAAATATATTTTAAAATTAATAAATTTTTATTTAATTTTTTCCCCTATTCGGCTCTTCTTATATAAAACCCAATTACCTCGCAAACCCTAACAATCTTATTTCTCTTTATGCTGCCTCCCACTCCACTCCTATTTGTTTATAACTAAGTTAGGATACTAGTTCAGGTATATTTTGTTTATCAACTCAGTTAGATATATTTTGTTTATAATTGAGTTGGAATACTAGTTTGTGTATATTTTTTTTTCAACTCAGGTGGCAGGTGAGATATATTTTTTTAATCAATTTAATAACAATAGTAATAAAATAAAATAAAATAAAAACTGTCTAACCCATGGGTTCAACTTGACCCAACCCGATCCATGTGGGTTGGGTTGAACCCTTGTGATGGGTTGGATTTTTTTAACCCACCATGGTGGGTTGGGTCAAAAAATCCCCTCAACCCGACCCATGTACACCCCTACTTCTAATGAGTACTATAAATGATATATATGTTCTTTTTTTACTTTAAAGTTTTTATGTCATCCTTGAATTAATTATTGAAGACTAATATTGAAATATGCATTTTCTTAAAATCTCAACTCACAACTTTAGGTTTGAGTTGGCAAGACATTACTATTTTGAAATTGTGAGTTAGAATCCATGATTTTTTTTTATCATACTCTATCTTGAGTCTTGACTAAATCAATTAATGTTAAAAAATGGGAGGAGAAAAAAAAAAGGAATGACATAAATCTTTAGATTTGAATGCAAGGAGAAAAGTGGCATTGACTACAATGAATTAGAAAAAGCCTCATGAAAAAACAAAAAATGAAAAAGCAGTTAGACTTGAAATTATGTATTGAACTCAGAGTTTTAGATGTCATGTCTTGAAGACACAATTTTAGAAGTGACATAAAATTCTAAATAGTTTCAAAATATTTGGTATTATCATGGTAAGCATAATATTGGTCAACCAAAAGCAAAGAAAATTATCTGAAATCCAATATCAGACCATTTGTTGTAAGATTAAAAGAATTATTATCAGGACAAAGAATTTACTTGTAAAAGTAGATGTGGACAGACTTCATAAAATATTATCCAATTGCTGATGAACCCATTTGTCATAATCTTGTAGTAGTTGCTGTAGATGTAATGGGAAGAGCCTATCCACCAGAGCTTGCATCATTCTGTACATCACCACACTTCTATTATTTGGATGTGGAGAAAATAAAGGGTCTAGAGAAACAAAAGTGCAGCTTGTAAAATAGGAAGTGTTCTTATTTGTGGAATTATGGCATGAAAATGAGGATGTTCCAAGATACACAAGAAGCCAAAACTAGATAACTTTAGAAACAGATTGATAATCTATGAGAATATTGTAGTGTTTAGATGGGTTTTTGGTCTCTAGGATCAGGATAGGAGCAGAGTGCATTTTCCACAAGCAAAAATTAGTCCTCTTCTCATGGATTATGTGAAGATCGAGATACTCGTACAAAGCACTTGGAAAGTGACTTGGTTGTTTTCAAATTCTACCTTTCTATACCTTTTTAATGATAACAAATAAAAACACTGAATAAAGCACTTCAATTGTTTTGATAGTAACCAACATATTCATTATATTATCAAAGATACAGCTAATGAGTGATGAAATTGTGTTGCCCAAAATCTGTATGCTAGGCTATCAAGCTCATAAATTACAAGAATAACCATATACTTCATGAAATAATGATTTAAGACTAGTAGATTTCAAGAGGATAAACTGTAATTAAAAATGGTTACGGAATAACTTACAAATTTCCAGGACGCTCAACAGATGATACAGGCATCATAGTAAATGGGCGTGTGTAAATCTGCAAGCAACAGATAGTATTGTTCATATACTAGTGAGACTATATCCCCAACTCAATACTCAGTACGACATAGATTTGAAAAGCTGCATAGGCCATATAATTTCATCAATCAGAAAATGAACATGAAATGAATGAAAGGACCAAGTTATTCTGCATAAGGAGGAGAAAAGGTGATCTGTTAATATTTTGCAATATTACATCTGGGAGGACTGATTGACGAGCTAGAACTATCTCATCAACCAAGCTAAATAACATGGATAAAGTAAACCTAAAATTTATTTGTTAACATGATATGATCCAACAGTGCTTCAAAAATTGGTCTCACGTGAATTAATTGTTCCTAATGCAACATGTGGGAACCCCTGGCCTTCCCCCACAACAACAACAAAAAAACTCTTTAACATGTTTCTCTTTTTTGAGGAAAAAATAAGTCTGCATATGCCACAATCTAAAAAGTTATCACAGTTTCTAAGGGGAATAATTACAACCTCAAGAGTGAGATTCAACTTCACCTCAACCTCCAAAAATGATTCAAAATCATTCGTCTCCCATGTCATGTGATTTAGCATAGAAGCTGCAAGTCCAAAACAATATTTTAAAGAAATCTAATGATATTGATTCAAAATCATTTGCATCATATCAAATGAATATAACACCCCATATATTGTATAAAATTTTTTGTACAAAAGATTCTTTTAGGTCCTATGGACAATGGCTCTCCATAGTCCATGAGCATGTTACAGAAGTCTTAAAATATTGAGGTTTAATTTGAGGAGAGAAACAAACAAATGGAAGAATAGAAAAGGTTAGTCCTCTGCAGTAAACTTATATTTTTTATTCCCATAAACGACTACTTATTTCTCTACTAGGCTAACTCCAGTAGATCTAAATGTACCTGAAAAATGGTTGTTTTGTCGTTCCACGATCTCTGAACCCTCAAA
Source organism: Notholithocarpus densiflorus (assembly GCA_030021035.2). Taxonomy (NCBI): domain Eukaryota; kingdom Viridiplantae; phylum Streptophyta; class Magnoliopsida; order Fagales; family Fagaceae; genus Notholithocarpus; species Notholithocarpus densiflorus. The sequence continues at coordinate 718,802 of JARYZH020000005.1, forward strand.
CTGCATCATATTGGAAAATTTCAGCAAACCTTTTTTTAATGTTTAAAAATATCATTGATAAAAGGGAACAAGCCAAGTACTTGGGCAGTTTACAAGAGATACCCCACAGAAAAACCAATTCAACATCTTATTTTTTAAGACCAAGACACACCATGCCAAATAATTAATTATGAAGGTTCAAAGTAGTAAAATCGAAGTTCAAATGTGACTGGGCAAAGGAGGCTTCTCAATATCTGAGCGTGGAGTTCTTGTTGTATTTCTTTTTCTAGTGTAAATTTATTGCATATCTCCAAGCCATCCCAGTATTCTTCTTCCTCACATGTAAGGCCCTTACTTCCTGTTCAAGTAAGCTCACTAGGCATTTATAACATTTTAAAAATCGATTGTTTTTTTTACATCCACCGGTCTGAACCTAAAATATATATAAATGAATTGTAAGTCATATATCAGTTACTAAATGTTATTATGGCAAAGGTGGTGATGGTGACATGCTGGTAGTGTTAAAGGACTAAAGGGTTAATGCCTTGATGGTGGTGTTGGAGGTAGCATGCCTGTGGTGTGGTTGGCAGAGGAGGTAACAACATGGATCTGGTGTTGGTAAATGGAAGCAAAAGTTTTCTTTTGCCTTTTTTTTGTTGGAAGTATAAAACTTTTGTCTCTTTTAATGAAAATAATATGAGTAGTGTTTATTACACACAAACTATTTTACAAAATTTTACACATCTCCCCAAAAACAATTGAAATCATGACTTCAGTTGCATTTGGAGGAGTGTGTAAAATAGTTTGTGTGTAAACAAATTTAACCCAAATAACAAACCCTGTCCCTTTTATTTGGAAATGGTACCAAACCAACGTATTTTTCACTTTTAAGAAACCAGGAGAGAATGATGCAACAGCCAGAGCCCTTAACCCCAACCCCTTGGAATTTCTCTTGCACTATCTCACCTAGAAGAGAAACTCACCTTGCAAGAAAGCATCTCAACTGTACAATCTTCATTTGTTGGGGTCACTCGTAAGTCCAGGACAGGGGCCGCTTCAAAATTTAGAAGTCGAACTTTTGGAAGAAAGCACCTACACAATCAGTTGAGGATAATCCTATTTGAAACTTGATTTCCAAAAATGTATGAGCAACAATTTTTCTCTATAGAGTTTATATTTGTGAAGGCACATGAGAAAGTGTGTTGTCCATGATTTTGGATGAGATTACAACTGAACTAATTGTCTGGTTCATTTATATTGAATTATAGAAATCTTATTTAGTTTAAAGAAAGAACCAGAATTTCTTAAATATCATTGTGTCAACTCATCCTTGATGTCTATAAGAAGGGCCAAGAACATCTTATAATAAAACTTGAATAGGTTAATTAACCACTGTTCATACACACCACCAAAGCTGCACTAAGAAGATGGGAGTTGTCCAATCTTCAGAACACAAAAAATGTAAGCATTGAAAGGCAAAGCTCAGAAATTGAATTGCACCATAGAAAGGGGCACTCTAGAAGAATAGAATCTTCCAGACAAGAAAAAATTATTGTTTTCTAGCTATATTACATCTTTGAAAGCTTGAGGTTAAAAACCAGCATTGCAGTTCATATGTGATAATGTGTAAGATAGGAATTTCCACTATACTAGAGATATGATTTCTAGTAAAAGATATATATGCAAACAAAGTAATAAGTAATAACTATTGAATTCTTCTATATTAATAACCCTAATTAAAATATTTTTGATTTTTATGGTCAATGCTTGTGGCTCTTTAAATTTCTTTTAAGTTCCTACTTCATTGAAAAATTAACTTAAAATAAGAGAAAACACAAAGGATTGTCATAAAATTCTGAGACCATAACAAAGAGAGTGTGTATCATAAAATTTCATCATGATAGTTTCACTTTCAACAAGAGGACTGTAAAAGACTAAAAAATAAGATCTTTTACTAGAATCCCCAATTCTTATTAGGATCCCACTTAGTTTTCTACTAAGGCCAAGTCCAGCAACAAGAGGACCATAAAAGATTAAAAAATAAGATCTTTTAATAGAATCATTCAAGGGTCACCCTCAAAATCCTTCTGATCTTTCATACTTTTAACATAGAAATTGTCCACGCACATTTCTCACCTATATCATGTTCAAGAACATTAAAACAACAGCAACCACTAAGCCTTAGTCCCAAAATTTTGAGATTAGTTATGGATCCTCAACTAACTAGTTAGGGTAGGCCACATGTATTTTTTCTTTCCATTCTATTCTATTTTATATGAAGTCACACTCTCTATTACTTCCTAAACTGACAGGTCTCTTTTTATAACACTGCAGAGAATTTAATCTTTTAGGCACCCTAGACCAGATTTGATGGCACAAAGCTACACAAATTACCCTCCAAAATGGTGCATTCGTCTTACTTTTTCCGCAACTTGTATGCTTCACGATGTGGAACAATTGGTCCCCATGAAGTCTTATAAAAATAATCATAGCATTCGTTTGCATTCAGTTTCTCTTTCTTCCCTGAAACTTTTTTGGTAATTTCAGTTTCTCTCAAGAAACAATAATAGTACACAAGCAGTTCCGTATATCATGAAATTATTTGTTACTTGTTATGGCAAAACACAATTACAAATCAAAATAAGATTAGCAAAGCTAAAGAAAATTAAATCGAATAGTAAAATGAAAAGACCTGTAAGTGTTAGTGTCAAGAGCTTGAAAACTTTGCAAGGAACTTGTATTGAGCATTGCTTGAATTCCAGAAGGGTGGCATAGAAATTCACTAATATGAAATGTCTTGCCCCCACAGCAATCATCATTATAATTTGGAAGCTTAATTCTTTCTTTCCTTGTGGCTGATAAATTTGCTTTCTTTACATTTGACTCAGATGGAGTTGATATGTTTAGCTTGATTACTTTAGTTTTCTTCCTGAAATAAACTCAAAACTTTAAGATAATGAGTACAAATAGAATATAAGTAAAGAAAGATTATGCAGATTTAGCAAAGATGGCAAAATAGCAAGTTATCCAATATTTTAAGAAAAACATAAATATATTACATCGATTAATATTACTATAATTAACAGTAGTAAAAACCTGGTATTGGGTTTTAGTATAGGAGAAGATAGAAATGAGGCACAGCCTTGTCCACGTCCATGCCATTTAATAGTCAACATCACTGTTATATTGCTGCAAAGTGAAATACAAGACTTTGAAAAAAGACATATAGAGCCAGAGGAGAATTCAGACTAAAATGAAAGTCATTTCTTCAAAGTTACTAACAAAGATAAGAGCAACACAGTTGCAGCATGTTCATTAACCAGTTTAAATTTATTGTATTTTTTTTTTTTTTTGCTGAGAAATTGGAAAGAGAAGGAGCTCTTTGGAGGTTGAAATTGAATGCTTAAAGGTTGAAGAAGATAGACAGAGTGAGAGGGATGGTGGGTAACGACAGCTTTGTTTGTATCACCAGTACCACACTATCACTATATTAACCTATCAATGTTTTTTTTAATTCAGCACCGGCAAACAGCACATTATGAGGCCACTGGTTTTACACGTGTCTACACTGAGAGTTCCGTTGTAAAGTGATCACATCATTTTACATGAACAAAATTTGTGCATAAAATATATAAATAAATATGAGTAGCAATAAGTGGGTTCTTTGTGTTTGAGCAGGATAGATATTCGGATATTCAGAACAAATTTTTTCTCCATACCAAATTTAGAAGATTATTCTATTCACCGCATGACGATATTCATAAATTAAAATTTATTATTTCATTATATATCTTGTGACTAAAAATATTGTTGTTGAATGCTCTTGTAAGAGACTAGATGCTATTTGGATATACAATTTGCCAAAATTAAAGAAGAATTAGAGAGCAGTGTACGTAGAACTATAGAAGTGAGCAAGGTTTGAATCGAGTGACAAATCTTAAATGTGTTGGTGATACACGTCGTGAATCATATTATGGGACAATTCTCAACTTGATTTTGATGTTCTCAACTGCAGTTAATGCACTTGAGATTATTGAAGAAAATGACATTTTCGACCAAAAAGTTGAAGCTCAATCTATTATGAGGTTAATTCTATCTTTTGAATTTGTCTTTGCTTTGCACTTGATAAAAAATATTTTGAGGATCACAAATGAGTTGTCAATAGCTTTGCAAAATATATCTATATATATATATATCTATATATATATATATATATATATCAAGATATAGTAAATGCTATTACACTTGTCGAAGTATCTAAGCAACGATTGCATGATGATTGAGAATCTAAAGTGTCTTCATTTTGTACCAAACATGAAATTCCTATCCGAACATGGATAAAAGATTTGAAAGATTTATGGGGGTACTTTTTTTATTATTAAACATTGACATGGAAGGTAATACTTTTATCTTTTATGTTGAGGTCTATGATTTCTTAAACATTGTAAAATGTATTTGTCTCATTTCCCTTCTTACAATTCATTACAAAGCACTACATAACAAAGGATACCAGCGTTGAAATCGAAAAAATGGGTAGGAAATAGGGTTTAGTTTGAATTTAGCTTTACTAACAAACTTCCTAAATTAGTCATGACTAACAATAGTATTTGATGAACCCAATGAGTTATTGATTAATTTCTTACAAATTTTTTAAAAATGCATTGGGCATCGCACAAGATATTGCCTAGTTTTTTCCAAAAGGGTGTACAATGCTTTTTCTATTTCATTTTAATATTTAACACAGATTCTGGCTCCAGTAAAAGCATTAACAGTCCAATTCCCATGATATCATTTTTGTTGATCTCAATCATCAAATCAATAATGGGGTAGTACAGGAATTCAAAAAACCAGCACTTACCTATTACTTCTGAACTTTCAATTAAATAATGATGAATCAACAATGGGGTAGAACATCAGAGATACAGATTTATAAAATGTTCAACAAAAAAAAATGCGCTTGGGGAATCCGGAGTTCCAACCAAAATTATTCTCTTTCAACCTTCTGAATCACCCTGAGCTTAGCACTTCTACACCGGCAGTTCAATCTCTCTTCCTCCTCCGATGGTGTTATTGGTCTCTTTGTGAGGATTGCTCCTCTATAGCCCTGTATCATTTGTTTAATCCACGGTTCATTTTCACCATTGTCATTTCTGATCTTTCTCAATCCACTTCTCTGTCTCCCTTCTTCATCCCCATCATCCTCACTGCTGTTAATGATGTCAAGAAATGTTTGTTTTACAATTCTGTCCTCCAAACTGTGGAAAGAGATAACAGCAAGCCTACCACCAGGTGCGAGGCAATCAAAACAAGAATAGAGCGAATCCTCCAGCGTCTTAAGTTCATCGTTAACAGCTATCCTCAGAGCTTGAAACACCCTAGTTGCCGTCTTTATCCAACCTTGCCTCCCTCCTGTAGCAATCAAATTAAAATATTGACTTAAATGCTTTTCCCATTGTTAGTGGGGAGAGTTTTTGAATCCCCTAGTTATGGATAGAGATATGGGGCAAGGTGCACAGTAGGCACATTCCTTGTTTGGAGTGTTTCAAGTAAAGGTACCATATATTTAGAAGGGATATAGAAGGAAAAGTCAAAAGAAAACCACTATGGAAGAAGGGTAAGAAAACTACCTCTAGTCCCAGGAGTTGCATTCCGAATAAGATCTGCTACTTCACCAGTCGTATGCAACCCACCATGTAATCGGGCTTTAACAATTTTATTCTGAAGAGAGCGCCAGTTGCTTTCCTCCCCATATTCCCGCAATATCCGTCCCACTTCAGTATCTGGCCAAGAATTTAAAATGTCTTCTGCTCTCAGACTTGCCTGTCATAGGCCTGTTCCAATCAGTTAATTAAACACAAATTTAAAATTATTATTTAGTGAGCAAACATAGGAAACAAATAGACCAATTCACTCATTCCCCCAACAAGCAATGATATCAAGTTACACCAAGACAATGCCTAGGGGGGAAAAAAAAATGTATATTGAAAAGGAAAGCAGAAACTGTTCGTGGGAATTCTAGTATGGAAAACAGTGGTACAGAACTCTACACATCTAAGCATTTTTAAGGGGGGGGAAAGGTAAAAAAGATCAGAAAAAAATTTTCTCAACCTATAATTGAGGTGTCTGCGTGCAGTATGTGGAACAAAATTGTAGGCTTAGCATAATGCTTTCTGGTGCCATGTAATCCAAGAATTGTATTAGTTTGTTCATGGATTTATGTATCTGTTTCTTGTGTCAATACTCCTGCTTTTCTCACCAGACAAACCCATTTCAGACATCATTATTAGTCACATGGTTCACTATAACACAATAAAACCTTGAAGCTCCCCAACTCTTCCCCTTTTACTGTCCTATCTTCTTGGCATCAGCTTCCTAACTTTCTCCTTTGTATTTCAGATGTTAAGTGGCTTCATGCACCCTGATCCTTCGATCCTCAAAAAGTGCTTTCTTCTCTCTTTTATCTTATCAATATATCTCAAAAAGTTGAAGCGTAGCATTTATTGTTGCTACGCTCCTGTTAAGCCACATCAGTGGCCATATCATCTACCTATTTCTCATTTCTCTCCACTACTTCCAATCATAATTTCCCTTTTACTTTTTCATCTCACTACTACTCTCAACCTTTATGTCACTCTTCATCTATCCCTTCCTCTTCCTTTTATTTTGGCTTTTCTTATCCTCATTCTATTACTATAAATATGCCATTCTCTCTCCCATTCTATACATATTTTCTCACATGAAAAATGTAAATACTCTCTCTCTCTCTCTCTCATGTTTTATTTTTATGTGAATTTTTTATTTTTTGTATCTCTACTTTAGATTGATGAATTCATGTGTTGCTGCTGCTACTACTACTACTGTTTGGAAAGCAAAATAACTTACTATCTAACTACTACTACTGCACAACTCACAAAAGAGGCTATTCGAAAAGCAAAATATATATATATTTTTTTTTGATAAGTAAGAATGACATATATATGAAAGACTGCTCTATGCAAAATAACTTACTATCTAACAACTAGATCTCAGCTAGAAAGTTATATCCTTTCTCACCATTTGTGATTTAATTCATTAACAAATCCCACTTATATAAATAATAATAACCAAATTTCACTCTTACATATCAGACAATGAATATAACTAAAATATCTTCTCTGCATTAAAATCAGCACTTTAGGCCTAAAGACTAAAGAGACCTCAAGGGCATTGATAGGATGGCAATTATTTACAAGTTGTTGGAAAGCTTAAACCCACTACTTACACTTTAGATTTCATTTCTTAAAATCTATTATTTCCATGTTATCTTTATCCTCTTTTTCAACCTGTAACACTACTTAAATCTAAGGCCAATGAGCTGTTGCTCAACGAGCACCTCCTCCCCTTGCAAGTGCTAAGTGGAAAGTGAGGTCCTAGGTTCAAGACCTACTGGGTGCCCGTGTAACTTACCCAAAAAAAAAAAAAAAGCCTTAAATGTAAGTGCTGTCTACATTTTTCTTTTAATGAAGACCTGTCAAAATGCCTAGTAATGAAAAATCCACTTGTACTTGATACAAATAAAGTTGAAATATTGCTGACACTAATCATAGTTCTACCTTTTTAGTCTGAAGGAGTAATTTCAATTTGATGATTTCATCAAAAAATAAATAAATAAATAAAGAGTAAATTCAACTATTGGTATTTTCTTGTTTTCATTAATGCATTTAATTGTTTTGATTGTACATCACTAAACTTCTTTGAGGCCAATCAGCTGAATATAACAAAGTGAAAAAAAATAAAAAATCTGTGGAGAGCCTTATTGTTACCTGAGGATCCATTCGCATATCAAGAGGTCCATTACCAAGTACACTGAACCCTCTTTCCGGATCATTCACCTGTCCGAAAGAGAAGGCATTCAAAATGTAATAATATTATGTAATATGTAATACAGAGGAATTAGACTTCCCCCCAAGCAAAGATCAAAGTACAAAACTGCCAATCTTAATTGTAGAAGACTGGCACTAATTAACAATGATGAAATAAAAAGAAAAAAAAAAAAGAAAAAAAAAGAAAAAGGAACCGTTACAATACATTAATCTATCACCCCAGTTTTCCCAAACCTCAAAGATATATGAAAATTTTACATTAGATAAAGATGAGAGAAAAAATAAAATCCAATGTGATACATGAAGCTTCTCACAGACACACACACGCGCGCACACCAAGTCATCTATAGTTAAGAACCAACAAATGCAATTAACACAAACCTGCATGGATGACATTCCCAAGTCCATTAAGATGCCATCAACTCCAGTGTCTAACAGTTTCTTATCAACCTCGCTAAGCACAGATTTGATATGCCTAAAATTCTTCAAAACGGTATGTGTTTTCAGGTCAGAAGTTGGATGACAAGAATCACCATTCAAGATGGCATCAATTCGGGCTCTAGCCTTCTCATAAGCCACAGGATCAACATCCATGCCAAAATAGAGTTTCAATTCTGGATGGGCTTGAATTATCTGTTGTTTCCAATAAGTAATAATAGATTAGAATCACAAGAATTTGGCAGGAGCAACTTAAAGTCAAAATTGGAAGATACATTCAAATTATGAGATCAGAAAAAAGAACTCTCAGAAAATGTTCAGTGGCAAGACCAAGCACAATAAATAACCAGTAAAGACATTTTCCAGATAATACGAAACAACTTCACCACAAAGGGAGAAGAAAAGAAGACAGGAAGTGTGGACTATATTAGATTATAGCTCTGTCCAATGCACAATCAAATTTATGTTAGTACTACAAGTGTCAAAAGATAAATTGAAAACCTAATCTTTGCATGCCAAAAACCTAACTTGACCAGCAAAAGGAAGAAAAAAAAATTGGAGCTCCACATAGGAGGAAAAGTTCTCAAATAGCTTACAGCTCTCTTTTACGCCTTTTTTTCTCAACGTAATAAATAAATAAATACACACAAATGGTTCAAGGAAGACGAGATATTTTCATTAGAAGTTTGTACTAGCAATAATCCAAAGATTCTAGTAACACTCAAGACCATGGTCTTCTCACAGAGAAAATAAAACAGCCCAAAACCAGCCGAAAGCCTGAAACCATGATGTATATGAACTTTTGGTTTTGCAGTTATGGCTAAAATGTTCAAGAGAAGTAATGTAGTAGTGTCACCACCAACAACAACAACAACAACCAGTTCCAAATTTTGTGGGGTCAGCTTATTATAGATCCTCAACAAATTAGTCAGGGTCGGTTATAAATTGTGTCACCAAAATTAGAAGAAAAAAAAATGCAACTTTCTATTATGCTCTACTAACAATTCCATAATTTAAATTACCACAACTCTCTCTCTCAAGGTAATTTATTTGTTAAGGAAATTCAATTCCAAGTGAAAATTAGCTAATAATACCATAAAGTTGAAACTAACTAGAAAATAAAAAATGAAATTTGAAGTGGCAGTATTTTTCAACTCTATGAAATAATAGGAAAGGAAGGAAAAGACTAACAGCGGAGGAGTGACCGGCGGCGCCGACGGTACAATCGACGAAAGAGCGGAGGGGTTTGGAGGAGAAAACGTCTACTACTTCGCCAAGCATCACAGGTATATGCGGCGCGGCGGCGCCACCGTCACCGACGTAGCACTGGATTGTGTGTTCATCCAAAGCTTTGTCAGAGCGAGTCCTCCTCTTCTCCTTCACCTTCACCGCCACTGAATTCTTCGCTGCTGCAGCTACCACTACTTTCGCTTTCTGCTTCTTTTTGTTACTCTTCGAAGCACGAGTAGTAATGTTACGACTGCAAGTGAAAGTGAAACTGAGACTAGTTCTTGTGGTGGCGGTGGTGAGGTAGCGAAGACGGAACGGCGATGAAAGTGAGGAGAGAAAGAAGAGCTTTGCGGTTGACGATTTCGCCATTTATTGTTTGTGTGTTGTAAATCTCTAGCTACAATCAGTGTTCGTTACGAGAGAGTACTATATATGTAGCGCTCTAATAATAAAAAAGAGAATTTTGATTGTTTTCCATTGCCAAAACTCTAAGCTTTATCATCTTTCTTTCTTGCTTTGCCTATTTTAACTAAACCCTAATTTAAGGATTTTACTTTGGTGGTGTTGGCCTTGGGATTTATTGTTTCGCCCTTTCAATTTTGGAGTGGATTTTTTCTTTTCTTTTTTTAAACAAAATAAAATAGGGAAAATTAAAGATTTATTTTATAGACTAAATAAAAAGTATTAAATGAGAAATATTATATTTATAACATTTTCGTAACACTTACAAAACAAATTTTAATAGTAAGTTATTATTATCGATTACTAGTTGTGGGGGCCCGAGGATTGAGGAAGAATAAAACCACTGTGACTATCATTCGTTCCTCGAGTGAAAACACTTTAAGCCCAAGGAGTAGGGTCGCCCGTGTAGAGGAGGGGAAGAGGCAAAATACCTCCTAGAAATCTAGACGGAGAGAATGGCGTGGAGAGAGAGAGAGTCAAGGTAGTTGAAAGAAGTTTCCTGTGAAAGCTCACCTACTACCTCCGCATTAAATGGTTGACAACAGTTTTATCAGCTGCATTGATGAGGAAATGGCCCATGAACAATAGTTTCACAGCTAAGCAGCTCCTTCTACCACCTTCAACAGGAGTCTAATGGGACAAGTGTCCTAAGGAGGAACTAGAGGATTGCAGATGGAGGGCTAGAATGCAAGAAGCATAGGAGTATATAAAGAAAGAGAACTTCCAGATGAGAACCCCCGAAAAAAATCAAGAAAAAGAGATTAGAACAAGAACAGTAAGAAGAAAGAGAGAGGGAACAGTACGTATCCTTGCATAAGAACATCGTCCTCGGGCGAGTTTGAAAAGAACCATCAATATACTTGCGTTTAACTTCTATTCATTCTCTTCCTGTTTGAATCTTCGGAATTAAGCTTGACTTATTTTACCCACTCTCTAAACAAATATTTATCTGTTTGGGCCTAGTTGGGTGGTACAGGCTTCACTATTCTAGGTGGGTTTGGGCCCCTAAATTTTGTGTCCTTACAATTGGTACCGTCTGTGGGAAAGACAAGGTTTTGTTTTGGGTTTGTTTTAATGAGTCATGGCTAACTTGGAGCAGAATATGGAAGAATTTGTTGGTTCACAGAAGGAAAACCAGTTCATTAACCTGGAACGAAGGAGAGACAGATACCATACACCTAGTGTTATGGTAGAGTCATACCATATGGAACGTATCGAAAGGAGTCACTCAAAGACTGGGAGCCATGTTTCGCACGAATAGGAAACACGGAAACTGAAGCTCGAGATAGATCACTTGCGTAAGAAGTTACGGTGAAGAGAGCATGACAGAAGGAATTCATCACCCCCATCGAGTGATGGATCAGTGGAGAGTAAGGATCGCTCATATCGCCATAGGTCCAGAACCCCATCTAATGAGTCCTTTTTAGCATCTTCTCATCTGGATAAACTAGAAAGAGGCAAGTTCAAGCGTGGGTAGGGGTCATCTCATCATAGCATGGGGAATGACACGATGAGTAAGACACTTATTCAAATCTCAAAGTCACATTTTGTTAGGAGAATTAACAAGGCTAGGCTTCCCCACCGTTTTTCACAACCAACGTTCACAATCTACAATGGAAGGTCCGATCCAGTAGAGCATGTAAGTCACTTCAATCAGAAAATGGCAGTTCATTTTAGCAATGAAGCCCTCATGTGTAAGGTATTCCCCTCTAGCCTCGGGCCTGTGGCTATGCGGTGGTTTGATACTTTAGAATAGGGGTTAATAAGGTCCTTTGAAGAGTTGACAAGGGCATTTAGTGCTAGATTTGTGACGTGCAACAGGGTTCCCAAGCCTTTAGACTCTATGTTGTCTATGGCGATGAGGGAAGGTGAGACTCTTAAGACTTATTCGGACAGATATTGGGAAACGTTCAATGAAATAGATGGGGATTTCAAGGACATAGCAATAAGAACTTTTAAAATAGGGCTTCTAACGAAGCACGAGTTGAGGAAGTTATTAACAATGAAGCCTGCCCTTAGTATGCGTTAGCTTATGGATCGCATTGATAAATATAAACGAGTAGAGGAAGATCAGACCCAAGGAAAGGGCAAGGCAAAAGCTTTCCCTGAAAAGAGGGATCCTCGGGGAGGAGGATATCACAATAACTGACCTAGGGGAGATTTCCCCAACCAGACACCATCAACGGGTGCTCAAATGTTAGTTCGTTGTTTAAAGAGCCAATTTATCAGATACTGGAAAAGATAAAAAGTGAATCGTATTTCAAATGGCCCAATAAAATGGGCGGAGACTCGTCCAAGAGAAATCAAAACCTTTATTGCCACTATCATCAGGAAAAAGGATATACGACAGGAGATTGTAGGACTTTGTGTGATCATCTTGGTCAACTAGTGAGAGTAGGGAAATTGAGACAATTCTTGCACCAGCCTGCGGGTCAATTCCAGCAACCCGAAGTTGGGTATCAGAGGGATGGAGCTCCTCAGCCAGCCCTGGGCACAATTAATGTCATTTTAGCTAGGCTCAGAGGCAACGCTAGGACCTACTCGGGGGTTAAGTCTGTGGTTTTTGGTCCCGACTTGGAAGACAGGAGTCAGGCTTTCAAAAAGGCCAAAGTGGTGGCTATGCCCATTTTGGGTTTCTCAAAAAGGGATAAGAAGGGAACATTCCAGCCACACGATGATGCCTTGATGATAACCATTTGGATCCGTGGGTATGATGTAAAAAGGGTCCTGGTAGACCAAGGGAGTGGAGCGAAGATTATGTACCCGGATTTGTATAAAGGGTTAAATCTCAAGCCCGAAGACTTGGAGAAGTACGATTCACTGCTGGTGGGCTTTGATGGGAGATTGGTAATCCCCCGCGGGATGATAAGGTTACCTGTGCAGGCTGGGGACAAAGAGGTGCAAGTTAATTTCATTGTAGTTGAAGCCTATTCCCCTTACACAGCTATCTTGGCCAGACCGTGGCTTCATGCTATAGGGACGATATCATCAACTTTACATTTAAAAGTTAAGTATCCCACACAGGGAAGAGTAGGGGAATTGGTGGGAAGTCAAGCAATGGCTAGGCAATGTCTGGTAGCGGCCATTACACAACATCCTGTGGTGGAAAAGGGACGAATCCCGTAGCAACTAAAGGGTCCCAAAGTTAGACATGGGATCGAGTCGCAAGGGATGTTGTCCGAGGAATCAGAAAGGGTTTTAATCGGTCAAGATAAGGAGAAATACTTTCAAGTAGGATCTCAGTTGCCACCCCTAGAGAAAGCAGCGTTGGTGAAGTTTTTGGAAGATAATATTGATGTGTTCGCCTGGAGCACTTATGACGTACCCGGGATTGATCCCGAGTTTATATGTCATCGGTTGAATGTGAATTCAGATATAGTCCCATAAAGGCAACCACCTCAGCGTTCGTCAAAAGAACATGCTGATGTAGTAAGGGTTGAGGTGAATAAACTTAAGCAGGTAGGGGCAATCAAGGAAATCTTTTATCCCGAGTGGCTAGCCAACACTGTGGTGGTAAAGAATAAAAATGGGAAATGGTGTGTGTGTATGGATTTCATGGATTTGAATAAAGTTTGCCCAAAGGATCCTTTCCCTGTTCCTCGAATTGACCAATTGGTAGAATGCAACAGTTGGACATCCTCGGATGAATTTCTTGGATGCTTTCCAGGGGCATCATCAGATACCTTTAGCATTACCCGAACAGGAGAAGACTGCTTTCCGAACTCCCACTGGCAATTATCATTATCGGGTGATGCCCTTTGGCCTTAAAAATGCAGGATCCACATATCAAAGAATGGTGACGCAAATGTTTGAGTCACAAATGGGGAGGGATGTGGAGGCATAAATTGATGACATGATGATAAAGAGTAAACAAGTTGCGGAACACTTAACAAACTTGGAAAAGGTGTTTTTAGTATTGCGAGAATATAGACTACGCTTAAATGCATCTACATGTTCTTTCGGAGTTAGCTCAGGAAAGTTCCTAGGCTACATGATCACGCACCGAGGAATTGAAGTTAATTCTGATCAGATTAAAGCCATTAACAGTTTACATCCTCCTTGGAATCCTAAGGAGGTACAGAAGTTGACGGGAATGGCAGTAGCTCTAAATAGATTTATCTCTCGGTCAGCAGATAAGTGTTGTCCATTTTTCCAACTTCTCCATAAATGGAAGAACTTTCGATGGACCAAGGAGTGTATGTTGGCCTTTGAGGAACTTAAACAGTATCTGTCACACCCCCCTGTCCTCTCTAGACCTGAGAAGGAAGAGGTATTATATGCATACCTGGCTGTCACGGATTATGCAGTCAGTTTGGTTTTGGTCAGGAATGAGAATGGAATACAAAGACCCATCTATTATGTCAATAAATCCTTGCATGAAGCTTAGACACGTTATTTACCCTTGGAAAAGGCAGTGTTGGCCATTGTACATGCCACGAGGAAGCTTCTAGATTATTTTCAAACACATACTGTGGTTGTGCTCACTCAGCTCCCCTTGCAAGCACTTTTACGAAAATCAGATTACATGGGCAGGATCGCTAAATGGGGAACTATGCTGGGGGCCTACGACGTTAAGTATATGCCTCGTACTGCCATAAAGGGACAAGTCTTGATGGATTTTGTGGCAGAGTTTACAGAGAGTATGGCAGATGATGGGAAAGGGGTAGTAGATGTTTTGATGGTCTTGGCCTCTGTTGTTGCCACCTGGGAGGTGTACACGAACGGAGCAGCTAACCAAAAAGGATCAGGAGTAAGAATTGTGTTGATAACCCCTGAGAAGCTAGTGATGGAAAAATTATTACGTTTAGGTTTTCTAGCTATGAACAATGAAGCTGAGTATGAAGTTTTGTTAGCTGGAATGACAATGGTTTATAAGTTAGAAGGAGAAGTCGTAGAGGTGTATTCAAATTCGCAACTGGTTGTAGGACAAGTCAATGGCGAGTTTGAAGTTAGAGACGAACGCATGCAGGGATACCTTGTTAAGGTTAGACAAGCTCAAACTCGTTTTAAGAACTTCACTTTAAAGCAAATCCCAAGGAGACAAAACTCTCATGCAGATTCTTTAGCAATGCTGGCAACATCTTTGGGGTCAAATCTGCCTCGGGTCGTCATTGTTGAAGACATGGCCAATCCCAGCCTTGTGGAGAAGCCCTCAGTTAGGGTGCATAGTATCCAAGTTGGGCCAAGTTGGATGGACCCCTTGGTTGCTTTCTTAAAGCAAGGCATGTTACCTGAGAATAGGGGTGAAGCAGAAAAGACACGCAGGAAGGCCCCACGTTACTGGTTGTCCGAAGAGTAGAAGTTGTATAAACGTTGTTCGGGGGCCTTTTTTGGTTGCCCAGCCACGTGTGGTCCGTTGGAGGGATGACCTTACTAGGCCCGGGTTCTGTTTGGGGAGTTGCGTTCGAAACTCAACATTGGGCTACGTGGTCCAATGGCTACCGGCGTATTTTTAAGCCTACAAAACCATTAAAGCCAAAGTCTAAGAATCACAATAATGGTCGAATAAATATATAATATGAGTTTGATATGATAACTTTGATTAGTAGTTGTAATAACAGTTGAAATAAAGTAGTATTTATTTAGAGGTAAAGTAATCATGTACTCAATGATGTAAATTTAAAGATATGGAAGTAAAGTCACTTATCTTTGTATGGTTTATAACTCTAGCTTTATAGCATCAGTGAGCTGATAGGATTCCAGCAGAATGCCAACGGTAGAGGCTAGTTAAGCTTGCCCCTCTTATCATGCATTTAAATGAGTTTAAGCCTTGATTAATAGTTGTAATAGTAGTTGGAATAAAGTAATATGTATTTAAATGTGAAGTAATCATATACTCAATGATGTAAATTTAAAGATATGGAAGCAAAGTTACTTATCTTTGTATGGTTTGTAGCCCCAGCTGTTCAGCTTCTGTGAGTTAATAATATCCCAGCAGAGTGACCCCAGTGGTAGCGAGGCAGTTTTCCATGATAACTTCAAGATTGAGGGGAAAAAATGGGTGCAACTGGAAGGAGAGAGAGTATGTCCAGCTATGTGTAGAGGCTAGTTAAACTTGTCCCTCTTATCATGCACTTAAATGAGTTTTTCCCTTGACAATACTCTTTTAGTTGTTGTGAAGTCATGAATAATGTTGCCTTCCATGAGAAGGGTTTTTGTATGGAGTACTTGTGCCTTCTAAGAGAAGGGCTTTATGTAAGATGGATTTGTGCCTTCCATGAGAAAGGCTTTGATATGAGATCTTGGTGCCTTCTAGGAGAAGGGCTTTAGCATTAGAAGTTTATGCCTTCCATGAGAAGGGTTTTTAGTATGAGTGTTTGGTATCTTTTGAGAAGTGTGGAGATGGTAAAGATATAGATGTTTTGTGGGATGTAGTATTTGTAATATGTATGATATATGGAAGTATGAAAGATATGGAGGTTAAAGATAGTAAAAATATGAGATTATAACCGCTGGAGAAGTTGTAGAGATTGCTTTCCAAGAGGAAAGATTTTGTAAGAGAAGGGTATGGAGATGTGTTTAGGTATTTGGAGATAGGAGCAGTAAGATAGGTGTATTTTTCGAATATGGAGAGTGAGAGAATGAGTATAAGAGGGGTAATAGTGCTGTAGTGTGTTTAGCAATGTTGTTGGGATTTACTACTTGGATCTTCTGCTGGAGGATGTATGAAGGCTTATAAAGGGCATTTATGAGCTAAGGACTGAAGAGTTTAGTTCCTAATTTAGAAACTAAAAAACTCAGAAGCTCCGAACTTCATTAAGAGCTTAGGAAGATAATTAAAGGGAGAAAGAATAGGGAAGTTTATGAGAGAGTTGTTCTCCATTGGTGTCCCCCCTTTTGAGGTGTTGATGAAGGGTCCCCCTTAGAGTTGAGTTTAAGGGGGTATTTAGCAAATAATTTCAGTCAAAATCTGTCCCAACTAGCAATGAATTTTCAGAAAATCCATCTTAAGATTTGCCCAAAAAATGGTATGTTTAGGTTTAAGGTGTTCTTGCTGTTTTGGGTAAGAGCTGCTGGGGAAAGAGCAGTAGAAAAGGAAGGTATTTTGGCAAGAAAAAGATAGTTACCTTAGTTGGTTTTGGTTTTAGCCAAATGTGGAAAATCAGTAATGCTAAGGCTGCTGGGTCAGCTGTTACATCTGTTCTGAAAAAGCTATCCCAGCTGTCAGGAAAAGATGTGACAGCTATTATGAGACAGCTATCATAAGACAGTTGTTGCTTTGGGCAGAAGCAGATGAGGTCAATTGGGTGATTTCAGATTGTTGGAGAGGACATTCAACATTCATTTCATGGATTTGGCTGAAAATGGTAAGATCTCTTTCAAGGGTATCTTGCTATTTTGGGTATAGCAGCTGGTTGTTGGGATTTCAGTATTAAATGGATGATGATATCACTTTCAGCTAGGTGTCAAGTGCTGAATACACTGCTGGGGTTCAGCTGGAAATGTTTCATTTTTCGGGTGTTTGTGTTTTTGGTCCAAGGTTCCATTACAACACATTTCTAGTAAGTAATAGAATGATTGGTTAAAAGTTAATGAAGGTTTAGAGATCTAGTTAAGGTCTCATTGTGTTGTGACTTAATCTTGATGAGCAAGAAGAGTACTTAATGCTCTGCTCTGGCAGCTGTCAGAGAAATATATGGTCTGATTGTGGCAGACAGCAACTAGGTGTTAAAGATATCATGAATATTTTATATATTTGGAGATAGCCAATCAGATTAGGCCATGTGTTTGAGTTGGATTTTAGCTGAAAGTAGTAATGTAGTTTATGTAGAATAATATAATGAAGTTTCTAAATTTGTATAGCAACATCTGAGGATTGAATGAACAGTTATTTTCTCAGCAGTTAGATGGCTGGAGATATTGAGTATTTGTCACATGATGAATATTAAGTTTTAGGGAAAGAGCAATGAGGATTTTTATCATCTAAAGTGCTACGTGATAAGAGATACTTACCACATGTTACCCGCTACACACAAACTTATCAAAGTTCAGGGAGTTGGAGAAGACACGCCAAGCAACATGTCTCTTTTATCAACTTTAAACCGCTGGAGCTTTACAAAACATACCTCTTGGCCCTCCAAACCATGACTCCCAAAGTTTCCCCAAAGAGACTTATGAGCTTGGATCATAAGCCAAAGATGAGATGACGTACCTCAAGTTTTGTTGTCATTTCGTGTAAATATGAGCTCTTGTTAAAGAAGCCGCTTGCCATGAGTGTAAGAGAGGTAATATGGGTCGTGAGCTTTGATTCATTGTGTGAACCTGATCCATATGTTGATGTTGATGATATCATGGGTTATGATCCCAATTGATGAAAAGGAAATGTGGGCCGTGAATCCGCCTCTTGAAGTAAGGATCTCATGGGCCATGTGAGCCCAATCTATGTAGTTAAATGAAATATGAGCTTATTTTAGGTTTTAAATAGATTTACCCAAAAAATCAATAATATGTTGATGTGGCATGGGTTGCCAATGAAGTAGTGTCACGTGGGGCGAAAAAAGAGTTCTCAACATCAATAATATGTTGATGTGGCATGGGTCGTGAGCTTTGATTCATTGTGTGAACCCGATCCATATGTTGATGTTGATGATATCATGGGTTATGATCCCAATTGATGAAAAGGAAATGTGGGCCGTGAATCCGCCTCTTGAAGTAAAGATCTCATGGGCCATGTGAGCCCAATCTATGTAGTTAAATGAAATATGAGCTTATTTTAGGCTTTAAATAAATTTACCCAAAAAATCAATAATATGTTGATGTGGCATGGGTTGCCAATGAAGTAGTGTCACGTGGGGCAAAAAAAGAGTCCTCAACAAACATTCTCACTCAGGACCATATCTACTGTGCGTGCATCCCGAGGCAGTGGAGCCCTTGTTAGAGGAGTTGCACGAGGGGATTTGTGGGAGTCATACATGTGGGAGGTCTTTGGCCCATAGAGCCCTCACCCAAGGATACTGGTGGCCGAGCATGTAGAAAACTTTCCAGGCTTATGTTAAGAAGCTCGACCAGTGCCAGAGTTACGCCCCAAATATTCATCAACCGAGAAGGGCTCTAAACCCATTTTCCAGTCCTTGGCCGTTTGCTCAATGGGGCTTGAATATTGTGGGGCCATTTCCTCGAGCCACAGGAAACCGAAGATGGCTCCTCGTCGGGACAGATTATTTTGCTAAGTGGATGGAGGCTGAACCTCTTTCCAATATCAAGGATGTGGATGCTAAGAGGTTTATTTGGAGAAACATCATCACCAGGTTTGGGGTCCTACACACGCTGATCTCGGACAATGGGCTTCAATTTGATAGTAAGGCCTTTCAAAGGTACTACGGAGAATTGGGAATTAGGAATAGATATTCAACTCCGGCCTATCCACAAGGAACAAGCAGGCCGAGGCTACAAATAATGCCATAGTGTCTGGACTGAAGAAAATACTAGATGATGCAAAAGGAAGGTGGGTGGATGAATTGCCCTACGTATTATGGACTTATCGCACTACGCTCCGAAGATAAACTGGAGAGACTCCTTTTTCAATGACTTATGGAGTTGAAGCAGTAATCTCTATTGAATCAGGGTTCCCAACCTTAAGAACTGATCAATTCAGCGTCAAGGAGAATAATCGCCTGCTCTTGACCAGCTTGGAGTTGGTTGAGGAAAGAAGAGAAGTGGCTATGGTGAAAATGGTGTATTACCAACAAAAACTTAAGCAAGGGTATGACAAAGGAGTGAAGTTAAGGCCACTAACCCTGGGGGACTTAGTTCTGAGAAAGGTAGTAGGAATAGCAAGGAACCCGACTTAGGGAAAGTTGGGCCCCAATTGGGAAGGCCCATATCGAATAACATTAGTGGCGGGCCTTGGAGCTTATTACTTGGAAGACTTAGACGAGAATGTGATTCCACGCCCTTGGAATGTAAATAATCTACGACGTTATTATTATTAATAATGTGAAGTTCTTTTTGTTCATTTTTGGTTCATTTATGTATTACTGTGGATACAAGTTACATTGTAATCACTTAATGCAAAAATTTCTAAGTGTTAAACATAACCTCGGTCTTGTTCGACTCCTCGGGTCAAAAGCCTTGGGTAAATTAACTTTTGGGTAAAAATTTATAAGTGTTAAACAGAACCTCAGTTTTGTTCGACTCCTCGGGTCATAAGCCTTTGGTAAATTAACCTTTGGGTAAAAATTTCCAAGTATTATATATTATATAATATTGTAGACGTAACATTTTTAATACAATATTTAAAAGAGTAAAAAGTTATATTGTTCATGCAAATAAAAAGTTTATTATTGTTATTTTTGTTTTAGAAGAAACATGTATCATAATGTACAATTTACGAGAACAATAAAATAAATAAATGTAATCCTACTCAAGAAATAGATTATTTAT
Source organism: Notholithocarpus densiflorus (assembly GCA_030021035.2). Lineage (NCBI taxonomy): Eukaryota > Viridiplantae > Streptophyta > Magnoliopsida > Fagales > Fagaceae > Notholithocarpus > Notholithocarpus densiflorus. The sequence continues at coordinate 739,156 of JARYZH020000005.1, forward strand.
TATTTAATATGTAAGTGTGATTGTTACTCGGGGCCGTTTGGGCCTTACCACAGAAGGGGGCCCCTCCGTTTGTAAAAACTAAAAAGGGTAAGAGTGGCAATGTGGCATTAAGATTTATTGAGCTTTGTAGAAGAGGGTTTGGTTCTTGAAGTTGGGCTTGAATTGAAGGGGTTAGGCCCAGCCCAATAGAGGACAAACTGGTTTGGTTGGGGTAGGCGAGAAGTGAAGTTCAAAAAAGTTAAGAAAAATTTTAAAGAAGTAAAAAGTGAAAGTTAAAAATGTGAAAAGTGAAAAAAATTTATGAGTGGAAATGGTGAATTGCACCCAGTGGTATTGCACCGGATCCTAATCCAGTTATGTAGGATGGAACCTCTTATTTGGCAGGTGAAAACGGATGGGGAGTGGTTGCAAGATTAGAGGCCATGCTGCTTGAGGAGGCTGTTGCACCAGTATTTGTCTAATGAATAAAAAAAGTTACCACATTTTAGCCCATCAAGCCTAAAATTTACCCTCACGTCAGTTCAAGCAAAGTTATGTAAAAATACATGATTGTTACAATAACTGTATAAATTTACATTAACTACTCATTTTGCATTTAGTTTTTATTTTTTTATTTTTTTTCTTTACATATTTTGAGAATGAAGAAAGATAATGGATGATGGTTGTTGTGTGTAAAGAAAAAAGAAACAATTAAAAAAATCATTTTTTTATATTTTAATGAAATGTAGTGTAAAATAGATAATTTGATGTGAAGTGTTTTGAAAAGTGAGTATATAAAATAGAAAATATTAGTTTTTATGCTAAAATCAACAGAAATTTTTACATGAGTTTATGTGAATATTCAATTGAAGATCTGAGATGGAATCCCAAAGAGAGCCTATGAGGTTTACCCGATGTCCCAAATGATAGAGGGGAGTCTAACTTTCGCCATTAACGGTTGTTGTTGTTTTCAAAAAAGCCCTGCTATCCATCTTTGTTAGTAGTCTCACCGTTAGAGCCTATGAGGTTTACCCGATGTCCCAAATGATAGAGAGGAGTCTAAATTTCGCCATTAACGGTTGTTGTTGTTTTCAAAAAGGCCCTGCTATCCATCTTTGTTAGTAGTCTTGCCGTTAAGTATAAAAATGGGTGCTTAGTTATTAAGACACGATCACCCATTTTGTAATCATCTTTGTCAGTAGTTTCACCGTTAAGCCACATCAACCATATGTTGGATTGAACAAAAAAAGAAGAAGCCTAAATCTAAAAATGATGTCGCAGCCGCATAAAGTGGAAAAAATAAATAAAGTTTGTGGGTTATTGATTAGGGAGAAAAAAACCAATGTTTATTAAATTGGTTTTATTTAATAAAGTTAGCTTAATTAATAGGAATTTTTTGTCATTAAATAAGAGATATGGGGTTTAAACCTCGCCTATATAAAATACAAATTAATGTCTAAGTCCAATGATAAATAAAAATTATCATGAAGTAGTCACCATAGTTTTGTAACTCAATTGACGAAATTGTGTCATAAATTACAATTAATTAGTTTTGAATTAAAGATGTTCATAGCTCAATATGACCAGAAGAGTATGAAGTGGGAGAACTTGTTGTTACGCCTCTAGTTTCTTATGGTTATGTTTTATGTTATTGATAGTACCTTCTAGTTTACTAAAAAAGTATATATAATTTGTTTTGCTTTTCCTTTTTATATAAGTGGTACTTATGACCTGTCTAAAAGGCAAGTATAAATGCAGCTTGAGGGGGAAAAAGCGTTAACAATAATTCTTCTTTGTCACCTTATACAACGTGACTTCACAACCCATTGCATCAGAGGCTGAAGATTTTTTTTTATTTAATTTTTATGGTTGTCTTTTTTTTTTTGGTAAGGCTAAGCCAGAAATTGAGGCTATTATTATGTGTTGCATTTCTTCACTTCATTTTTTTGAAGTTTTTTTTTTTTTTTTTTTTTTTTTTTTTTTTTTCGGGTGTGGAGAATCTAATTTTTTTAAGGCTAAACCATAATGTCACATTCAACATCACATGAGGCCTCATCTTGTTGGCACTCGCCCCAAAAGAAGAAGAAAATAAAAATAAAAATAAAGCATTTGTTTGAATGGGTCATTGGGTGGACCCATGAACCATCCTAATCGAATTGTCAAAAACGATTCACACACGCAAAGGAGGAGAGTCAGTCATGGCTGCCAGTATCAAGCATGTGGGGTTTTGACTTTTGAGATGAATTTTCTAGTACGACCTTCACAAACAATGGTGACATCTCGTAAGCTCTCCTAATTTAGGTCAATTTAGCACAAAATTTAATAAATACTTCCCAATTTTCAATCATTAGATATAAAGTTGCCATCATAAATAGAAAATTGTGTGATCATCCTATAATCAAAGACTTCACAAACAAAAACAAAAAAAGTTATTTGTTGGGATCATAACCAAAAATGAATACAGGAGTAATAACGGAATACATAAGTGATAGGCATCACAAATATGCCTCATTCAAATATAGGCAAATATGCCACAGACATCCGTTTAAATCTATACTCTATGGCCTAATTATGGAATATAGTAACAATTATGAGACAACCGGCAATTAGTAAGAGTCACATATATAAACTCATCCATGCATAGGTTTAGGTATGAGAGAAATTCTCAAAATACTACGTGTGCAAAATATTCTATTGTTGTAAGTGATAACTTAAGCATAAGATTAACTTTAGTTAATACAACAAGGATACTTTGAGCTCTATATGATTCTTACGTTGTAGGTTTTTCAAAACTCATGTAAAATTTGTAACTGCTAATTTTAAATCATCATCATTTTTCAATTTTATCTAGTATGTATAATTAGTAGAGAATGTGTTTTACCTTAATTTTTTTTAAAATGTTATGTTCCAAAGCCAATACTGAAACTCTTCTAGAACTCATGACAAAACCTTTGAACATTCTCTGCTCTTAGCCTCTCTCTCTCTCTCTCCCTATTTTTTTTATTGCTTGGTAGTTTGTGCTAATCAAGTGGTTGTTGGCTTGCTACCTATTTACATTCCATTTTCTTCTTTTTGACTGACTACTTCGTTTCATTAAGTAATTTCTACGTGTAGAGCTATAACATGACCTATTATTCAACATTTTATATACTTGGTCCACTTTAGCTTTATTCATGTGTACAAAAACTTGGCCCACATTCTCTCTCTCTTCCTTTGCCATCGACCTTTCCTCTCTTTATTTCCAATTGCCACACAGACTTGGTCTCGCAGCAGTAAAGCTAGCTTGTTGAGTTTGTGTGAATGTAATGGAGGACTCGGCTCCAGCAATAGTAGCAGTACATGAGGGAGATCAAGCAAAGAGAGTACTAGAAGGAGAAGCTAATGCAAAAGCAACAGGGCCTCATTATCCCACCAATTTCTTTGGGAAGCATAGGATGTCAGCTGCAATAGCCAATCTCCAAAGCCAAATCAACGCAATCCAGGTAATCCACAGCCTTCTTTAATCACCATAATCATATGGTACGTATGTATTTTTTTTTGGGAAACAAAAAAAAAAAAAAAAACAACGTTGTGAACTTGTGGTGCAGGAAGAGCTAGACCAAGTTGAAGCATTAGGCAAATCCTCAGCAGTATGCCAAGAGTAAGTAGAAAACAAATCCTTCATTCACACTTGTTTATTAGCCAATTTATTTGTTTAATTTCATCACCACAATTCAGACCACATATATAATAATAATAATATATGATCATCATTATTGTCATCTTCCACAGACTCATTTCCAGTGTTGAATCCATCCCTGATCCACTGCTTCCATCGTAAGAAATAAACTGCTGTAGTTGTTTTTAATTATTGGTTTTTTTTTTTTTTTTTTTTTCGTTATTGTTATAAGCACAAAGTTTTCCTTCAATCCAGTTCAGAAAAGAAAATCTCTTCCAACCAATTATGCGGCGGTTTATAAGAAAGGGATTGGAGAAAAATTATGTACTCATTGTAATGGTTTGCTATAAATTGTAGGACAATGGGTCCGGCAGATGTGAGCTGGGATCGTTGGTTCAGAGGAGCCCACAACTCCAAAAATCAGAAACGATGGATCTGAGTCTGACTCACAATAATGCCAGCACTCTTTCTTTCCCCCAAAGAATATGCAAAAACTGTATCAAAAAGAGCTACTAGAGGACCAACTTTGTCGGGTGCTTTTTTTTTTTTTTTTAGTAATTAATTTAAAATTATTATTATTATATGGGTTGGGAATGGTGGATAAGATGCTGGGTACGTTTTCTCTAGCCATGTTAATTGGAAAAGCTTATCAGAACCATTCCCTCAACTATTATGCAATTTCTGGTCATTTGGTTTCCAAGATGTGCTTGTACATAAAACTACATCAACCATTATGTCTCACGACTTTTTTTTTTTTAGTCCTTAGATCTAGTATTTCCGCTTGAATGAATTTAAAGAATAGTGTAATAGTTCACTGGGAAAATATTAGTCTCCAGCAATCACTAAAATACCAAATTTAGCTTACCGGAAACAACCATATCACTCAGAGAAAATGGATCCATCATTGCTGCAATGTCACAATGGGGTTTTTGTTATCAATATGAACACTAAAGGTCTTGCCAAACAGTATGATACAACCCCAACCGCCCACTCCATCCTTCAGCCTTAGTTCTCCGTTTGATGGCTTTTTATATAGTCGATTGAACAAAAAGGGTAAATTATAAAATTATCTCCCGGGGCCTTATTAATTTCGTGGCTAGAATATGTGAATACTTAGTTTTTTGCACTGTCCTCAAATATTAAACACAGACAAGGGCATAAAAGTTGGACGGAAGAGTTTCCAAGAATCATAAACCTTTTTTTTAAAGATTAAAAACTCAAAGATATGGTTAACAGCAAATTATACCCAACTTTGAAATGTTTTCAATTCAGTTCTTTAAGTTCCATTTTTTTCATCTCAGTCCTTTTTCATTCATTTCCAATGTAGTCATTCTGTCCAATCCACAGCGTCAAGTCCAAATGACACCATTTTGGAAAGTGAAAAAATACAAAAATTAACAGCAAGATTGGACAGAACTAGACGAAAGAATAAGTTGAAACAATTTACAGTTAAGGACTGAAACGAAAAAGACAAACTTGAAACATCAAATACTGAATTGAAAAAGACCGCTTACGTTAGTATCACTCTGATATCCGTTGTCGACTAAGACTTGAGAGAGAGAGTCTCAACCCAAGAGGGAGATATGCATGCCTGGTTATATTTGACATTTAGATATACATTAATGAACCATGTAACCAATTAGCCAATCCGCCGTAAACGTGTACAGTGGACCATTGTAGATGATATTGACTTCAGGCAGGCTGAAGGAAGAGCAAAATCTATGTGAGCATCAAACTGAACCCAATATATTTATACCCAAAACCCACATGTTTGACACAGCAGGAGATATGCAACAATACTTTGATTCATATCATTTCTGAGGAGTCTGCAATCAATGGAGAATGAGGCAATTCTCTTCTCCAAGGCAAAATGTTGACAAGCCCTACACATTTTTTACATAGCAAACCAGCTTTTTTTCTGAAGGGAGAAACTCATCGACCTAGGTACAGCTACAGCTTCTGCCCAAGACAAAAAGACAATAAATAATCAAAAACCACAATGGGATTTAGGAGTGGCTAACAAAAACATATTTCAAACAATAGTTGGTTTCAGAATCTTTCTTGCAGCTTTCAAATTTCAAACCTATGTGGAAGCCTACTTGTAAATTTTAAATCATAGTTGCTTTCCAGAAACTTGGTTGTTTTATGGTTTAATATTTTAGCCAAATGAATAGTTCATAACCTAACCAGTGGCCAGAACAATAGAATGCTAACATACAATTGTTATTAAGTAATCCTTTAATAAGTTTCTAAAGAACATAGAAAAAGTATCAACCCTGTATCTGAGCCATAGTTTTTAAAGAAGAAAATGTAAGGAAAGGCTTTTTAACCTCTCACAAGGCAAGATGCAAGCCTCATGGTTTTAAGACATAGGTCTTTTTTAACTTCAAAATTTCATATTTAGAAAATTTATACAATCCTATATACATACATACATACATACATACATATATATATATATATATAAGTGAAAATAGTAAATACAAATTGAGTATTATAAATATATAAATATCAGTTAAGAACCAGCAATAAGAAGTAGCAGACACTAGTCAACACAATTCAGGCTCTAAAAAGAATATGGCTTATTTCAAGACAATAAGGAATTCAAATTATGGCATTCGTGAAAACATACCACATGCAAACAAGATGACCAATGACTAGCAACTTACCTCCCAATGCAGGTTTAAAACTCTGCTTAGTTTCCTCCCCAGTATCATGTTAAAAGAAGTTGGATGTCGCAATGTTAAAGTGCTTTCTAAACAACCTGGGAAGAAATATTTGCTGTCAAAAGTGTTCCACGAAACCCTTCCTCAGTATGTTGAACATTCATTTTCTGGTCAGAGAGCTCATCTGTGAAACATTGACAAGGAAAATTAGCACAAACAATGGTTAATTTATTACAATGTAACTAATGGTACACAAGATGGGACTGAAATTTTCCAATAAGCTTTCCATAATGTAAAAAAACAAAGTTTCAATTTCATGCTATAGTTGGTTATTTTAATAAATTAAAATGAAATTCAACCCACTGATTTAAACAAAATTTTGTAAGAATACTTAAAATAGATAGTAATGTTTTATCCATATTATGTTGAGCAGGAGATTAAATTCATCTATTTGATTAGCTTCTTACATAATCATTACATTAGAATAAGGTCATGTATTAAATTTTGATTTGTGAATAATATGTATTTACCTAACAAAAAAAATAATGTTACATAAGGATTTCAGAGAAGGAAAAAGATGTGATTTATCATAGAACTTGCCAATGATATTGTTGCAATCTTAAAAATGGCATGTTACATGCACAGTTATTTTGCAAAGTTATGACTTGTGAGCTTTGCTTGCACCAGAAAGGTCTCAAAGACTTTCCTAAGATACTTAAATATTTTGGGTTTTTTCTTTTAGTAAACATATTCCATAATCCAAATGTTTTCCCTAACAGTGTCATCATTAAATGCATCAATGTACTACTCTATCTGGGATCTTAACATACCTGCAGAAACCAAAATTTAGAACACTGATTTTAAGAATCTCCTACATTATACAGTATTCGTAATAAATCACAGTGGTCCAAAACTTCTTGCCTAGAAACTTGTAGATCCAATCTACTTCAAACAACCAACACTTAAAAGACCAGTATACAATCACAAAAACATATCCATAATTACAAGTCACAGTATGACAATGCTAATTACCAGCAATATCTCGGTGCTCATGGATTTCTGAATCTATCACCCAAAGCTTATCTCCAGGAAATATATTCATGTCTGCAAGAGTAGCAGATTCCTTGTCAATTATCCTGGCACCTTTTCGAAGTATCTGATTTTCCTTGACAACCTGCATAATCAATTGAGTCAGTGATAAGATGCCTGTCAGCACACAATATAGTTTGTAAAAAAAGATAACTTAACCACTTCATATATATTCAATTGAATAATATTACACAAGGGAAAAGAAAAATTCTATGTTTTTGCTGAATGTAGCATACCCCAAATGATTCCCATATCATCATCTTTAACTGGTATATTGATGTGGAACCTGAAACTTTTAAATTTATCAGATCCCCATTATTCGTCTTCCGAGATCGCTTGGAGACTCGGCGATCTGGCTCAAAGGATGTATCAGATGCTTCTAGAAATGATTTTGGAGCTTCCTTGTCTCGTGCAAAAAATACATATATGTCCTCATTGCAATAGTTAAGTTTCTGCATTAACTCACAACTTTCTCTTTCTCCAATGCACTCTTCACATATCTGGGAAATTTAAAATAACCACCAGAAAAAGCAGCACGGGGAAGGAAAAGAAAAAACAAGTTGATATATAAGAATTAAAATTAACAATCTACCAATATGAAAACAAACTAAAACTTTAGAATTGTGCATTGAAGTGACGATGTGATCAAATTCAACAGTGTGAAAGAAAATAAGAAATATAATTACTCGAATAATTGAGAAACAATGATGTCATCTTTAAAAAAATTATACTTAGTAACAGATTCATGAAGCTGAATAGGCATCAGTTGACAAGGTCAAAACTCTTATATCTAATTCTTTTTATAAATAAAAGATTTTCCTGAATAAAATAAAAAATAAAAAAGCAAGACTATACTATAACTAGAATAATATGTTTAAAAAAAATTGTACAATTAAAAAGCGAAAAAGAAGTATTTTTTCTTCTCTTAAATTTAACTTAAATTAAGTTAAAGATAAAAAAAAATGCATTAGACTTTTTATTTTAACCATGTATGTTTGTCCTTTGTTTGTAAGAACCTTTTGAATAAAAGTAAAGTAGTGATTCAAAAGGTTCTCAATGGCTTACACGACGTTTTCTATTATACACACACACACATATATAGATAGATATATATGCTATCCCATGTTTGTATTTATCAGATCCTGTCTTCAATTAGATGTTAGTGTAAATGTACCATAACAATGTAGCCCTATTCCTAATAGATTGACCCCCAAATAGCATATTCGAATCATAAGAAATCCCATGGAGGCTACAATTGCAGAATTTACATCTTCCAAATTTTAATTTGTTTGAACAGGCTTTTAATGGCCTGTTGACTGTTGCTAACATTTACTCGACATTTAGAAGATGCTACTAACAGATCACCAAACTACAATGCTCTTATAAACATATACATATATTTTTCACAAAAAAGGATGTGAAAATTCCAGCAAATGTCATGCATAAGAGTGCAAATGAAAATTAAGAAAGTTCAAACAAAAATGAAAAGCTAGTTGTGCAAGTCAACCCAACAAACTAACAATTCTACCAGAGGACTTTAAGTCACTTTTAGTAAATAAGAAAACCTTAATAAGCCACAATTTTACTCAAAAATATAAAGGGAAAAAATGAAGAGAACATGTTCCTCACTATGCAGCACAGAGAACAGAGACAAGGGCAAAGTTTCAGATTACCTCTGGACAAGTCCTGATCGCAGGTTGTCTAGACTCATTTTCAGTGTTCACTTCTTCGTGGGAACTCAGATGCTCCTCACATACTGGCAACTCTTCACAGTTCCCAACCATAAAATTTCCTGCATTACAACTGTACTCAATTATCGCAGATATGCCTTTCTCCTTGGTACCGCCCCACTCTTCACAGAAGCATTTCCAATCATTCTCAGTAATGATTGTCAACCCATCTGTCTAGAATCAACAATGGAAGGAGAAGAACAAAGAAATCAGCATTTATACAAGAATTGACTCGAAGCAGAAAGTTGCTACTTAACACCATAACTTTCAGACATTGAAAACTGCAACTACACCTTTGCTGATAAAAAATGAAAGGTATGATATATCAGTTTCATATACTTACCTTCTGAAAAATTGTACCACGTTTGCAAACTAGTTCGGGTGGCCTTTCAAGAAGTCGTGTATGCTGGCCAAACAAAAACACAAGATTTATATTACAATAGTTATCTTGAAAACAATGAAAGAAAATGTTGAAGATCATATACGAAGCAGTATGCCCAAATTGGATTGCAGTCAATTTAGCAGTGAGTCTATTTGGCACAATTTGAAAGTTCTATGGACTGTTTGTACAAAAACCTCATTCACCATTACTATCACCATCATCATCATTCATTAACTTAAATAAAATTATAAGCAATGACTAAAGAGATTCAAATACATACAAAGCACTGGAGATGCAAGAATACAATAAGATAGAAGCTGTCCAGAGCAAAGTAGAAAGTCACCTTTTCACACTTCAGCATATCAATGACACTGTCCAGAGTCTCAGGTTTCCCAAATGAAGAGACATTCCTCCCACTTGCATTAATATAGTCTTTCCATTTTGAAAGCCACGAGGAGGGTATTAAGTAATACTTGCAATCTGGGAAAAGTGGAATACTTTTCCCCATTGCTAATTTCTCATGATTCTGGCGCTGTTTGAGCTTCACAACTCTATAGCATATATAATTGAAGTCAGACAGCTATAAAAGCATATTAGGTCTACAATACTTGTATATGTTGGAATCACCTTAAAGAGTCCTCCTTGACTGCCTCTTCAGATAAATCATCACTGCATTGAGAACATTGTTTAGAGTCAGAAGGAAAAGCTGAGCACCCCGACAGATCATCAGGTTTAACTGCAATAGCATCTTCATATAAGAAGAGCCAAAGATTCTCAGGAACCAGAACTCGCTTAGCACCAGTAGCTTGATCAGGCCTAAGTTGCTCATGAGGACATGTGATTGCCTCTGTTGGTCCTGCATCACCTTCAGAGGGTGCATCAAGGATTTTTCTTTTTAGCCACTGTTGCAACCTACAAATATCAAAACCTGAATGCATCACTGTGAAATTGGTAGATAGTATGATGCATGATGAGAAGCACAAAGTAAGAAGAAAAACAGCATTTTCTTCCATTCATGTCATATAACAAGTGCAAGGGATCATCAGAAACTAATAGTTTTTCTTTTGATCAGTTTGTATTTAAGATGAGAAAATTTCCCACACCGGTGATCATATGCTAAATAATTAAAATAATCTAGCATATTCGGGGACAGATGGGAAGGAATAAGATAATTTACAGTCATACCATGCCTTAGATACATAATATGCTCCATCCAAAAAGGTCCCTTGAATTGCCTCAGTTGCAATTTGCTTCATTATTGTTCTTCTATCCCGGTAGCTATCACCGCATACCACAGTACGGGCTCCATCAATAAGGCAATCCATGCAGTAGTCATTATTGGCCAGTGTTGGCCCCCCATCATACTGAATTTACAAGCATTTAGTAACTCACCAAATAAAAGAAGGAATGGTAAAGCAAGTCAGTAGCAAAAAGGAGACAGGAATACATAAACGGATTGATAGAACCAATGAATGAAGAGGATAGAACAGAGAGGAAAACCTAAACCAGATGTAGATAACTAATGTAAAAAAAAAAAAAAAAAAAATCAATTCTTTAATTTTTTTTTTATTGGAAAAATACTAATTAATTTAGAGAAATTCCCCACCTCCCCTTTTTGTAAATCAATTGTTTCTTCTCCCAAAACAAAATTTTACTAATATTCTCAACTCTCAATATCTACAACTATTACGAATCCAACCCATATCACTTAATTTTATTTTATTATGTTTTATTTATTGCAAAAACCATCAATGGTGAAATTGAAAAAATGTCCCAACAGAAGCAAACTGGGATACTCGAAAGAGCTCCAGAAAATAATTTTGCAGTAAATCTAGCGGATGTTCATAAAGATTTAGAAATTGAATCTAGCTAAGTGTTGCAAAATAGCCATAAAATCCACAAATAAAAGCATCTTAACACAACTGCCCAGGGAAAGTAACTGAAGAACATGACAAAAAATTTGAACCTTTTTTTTTATTGTTAACTACACAAACCCACGATCTTGCCCTCCATGTAGCTCTTAGCCTCTTAAATGGGAACGAGGTGCCATTTAGGCTAGAGCTCATTCGCAATCATAAGTCAAACTAATTAACAAGTAATTACCTTAGAGAGAAGCATGTTCCAAGCTCTAGCTGACAATCGCTTCATGGAACTAACTTTTGAAAGTGGGACTTTTCCATGCAAGCATTGGATAGACGTATTGTCAAGAACACTGCAGGAAATTACAAATAAGCTATAAAAGAATGCACAACTCTAAGACTGACATGACAGTTGCCCTTAAGTGCTATCACGTTAAGGAAAAAATGGAATATAAAATATCTAAATAAAAGGATAAAGGCTATGTGGAGTGGAAATAACAGAATTAGTGAAATGAATCCTCAGGTGATGTCCTAGGCAGATATGGTACCTACTCTTGGTAAGAAATCTTTCTAAAATCCTATATATATACATGTATATAGTTAGTTCGTTAGGTTTATGTTACATCTGGTGTAACTATTGTCAATATTACACTTAGTGTCCATTTGGGAACAACTTATCAGGCTTTTTGTTGAAAGTACTGTAAATAAAAGGTAAAAGTTAAATAAAATAAGTAGGTGGCTTACATGAGACCCTCAATTAGTAGGAAAAATAAGCAAAAGTTAAATAAAATAAGTGGATGACTCATGTGAGACCCGCAAATAGTAGGAAGGAAAAATAAGCAATAATCAGGCTTATAAGTACATCCCAAACAGGCACTTAGTCACTTACACCATTCAATAACTTTTTATTAAATGAGCTTTTTGACAAATGTATTAGAGATCAATAACTATTTCATATATAATATAATATATTTGAATTTCAGGTCTTTTGTATTTCAAAGTATTACACAAAACATGAGTTTATGGATTGAATATTAAACAATATCCTTTTGCCATGAATTTTGGAGTGTTAAGAATGCAGGAATCTTGAAAATATTAATCCAATAAAGAGTTATAAAGTGGTGTAACATTAACCCAGAGTTACAACAGATGTAGAGGGAGAGAGAGCAGCAACAGTAGATTAAATACATAAGCAGATGGGAGAGACCCAAAATAATTAAGGTAGAATACGATCTCATACTTACGGTGGAGTTATGTTGTCAGCCCACTGGCGAAGCCATTCTGAAGAAATCCAAAAGAACGCTTCCTCAGTTGACCGTACAGGGGCTTCAGACAGAACTGACCGCACTTCCTGTCTCCCTTTAGTGATACGATCCAACTCTGCTTCCTTATTTAATTCATACTGCTGGCAAGCATCATCGTATGAAGCATTCCAATTTTTTATCTCTTCACAAAGGTGAGATGGAAGAGAAACACCATCGTGTAAAGATACTGTATCAGCTTCTATTTCTGTATCACTGGCACCAGACACCTTATCTTTTTTTTCACTGTCCTTCCTGGCTTGCCTAAGATTATACATCAGCATATATGCATCGCCTGATGAAAATATCTCTGCATTAATATTAGTACTAGCCTCTGAAGATTTTGGCTCAACAGAATTTACGTGGTTTCCATTGGCTACAATATTCCTTGGCTCTGGGCAAGATGGATGAACAGGCTTGGTTTCAACAGTTTTAGAAGGGGAACTTGAAGACCCTTCTCCAAAAGGGTGATGACCTAAATTTGAGACTTGCTCATCATCAAATTCCCACCATTGTCCAGTATCTTCATCCTTAATATGAGCTACATAATGCCCACTGTTTACAGCAGTTCCCTTGTGAATCAACACTGCTGACAAGTCATAAATCAATTCAGACTGAGAAGGCTCAGATAGCCTTTGTCGCATATCCAGTTCTCCAGGGAAACAAAATGCAGAAGTGATTTTCTTCTTCATTGTAGTCTACTGACATAAACCATTATGTAAATACATGTCTAAAAAATATCTGATGTACAATATCGTGCAATGTATAATTCGTTTGCATAAATACATTGACTATCTTACACAACAAGGCACTATTGCATGCACACATCCATATAGTAATACTATGTGAGACATGTAATTAGTAATTCATTTCCATTGGCCAGATGAATCATGCATATCACAATTATCATTAAAACAGTCAGTAAATAAAGCAGACAATAAAATGCCTGCAAAACCAAGCCACTAGAAAAGAAAATTACTACATTAGACAGCTTTCCTTTGCCAAACCTGGTACATTTTATTTATAAAAAAACAAAGGAGAAGACAAAAGAAAAGACTTTTAGAAAAAACAAGAATATTCATTGATAGTTCGAAGAATGTAGTAGAGAAGGTCCAGAACTTAATCTTCCCATTGCAATCCATCTTTACAGAATAAAAAAAGAACCGATTCTTCTAAAAGTTGTACCTATCTCAAATGCTATGAAATAAGCATCATTCATTTGTAAGCTCTCTTTTATTAACAAATATGGGAACTCCCTTATATAACCTTATCAAGTCATTAACTGCTTTACACCCATGCAAGAGTACTGGCTCAAAACTCTCATCATCTCCATGAAGCATTTGGTTAAATGGAAGAAAGAAAATTAGGGAAAATGAAAGGATATGAAAAAGTTCAGTTTAGCTTTGTATATTCAGAATATTAGCCAATAAATTGGAAATTACTTTCTCAAAAATGTATAGAGAAGTACCTTTGGAAGAAAAACACAACGCTTAAGCTGAAAGTTAAGTACATCAGGTAATGCTCGTAGCTTGATACTGCGAGTAGCATCAACTCTTGTTTTACATGACTCGCAAAAATACTGATTATCTCCATGAAGCTCTTCCACACTTAGATAATCATCTAAACTCTCATCTAAAGTTTTCAAACCCTTGACATTCAGCTCAAGCTCATAAAAGTCCTCCATGTTTGAAGAAGCCTCAGAATCTTTTCCACATTGTGAGCACCTACATACAAAGCAAAGATGTAAGAGTGAAAAATATATTTGACTAAAAGTAACTAATATTGACAGTGAAAACATCTAAAGTAGAAAATAGCTGATAAACAGCAATGTAAGATTAGCTTAAGCCAAATATGCAGACTTAATTTTTAAAGACAGTGACCGATCCCCAATATTTGTCACCACTTGAGAAAATATAAAAACAACTGACAATTAAAACCCCCTTCTTCCACAAATAGACAAACATGTGCATGCACACAGAAAAATGATTACAGAAAAGAAAATATTTAAAAGAAATAAACTTTAAAATTAATTACTATATTCCTCATATAACTAACAGCACCAAAGATTTCCAGAGTTCAATTCACTCATAAGAAAATGAAGATATAAATTTCATTTGATTATAAAAAGTAAAAACATATCATTCACTTGGTAAAAACAAAAAAGGAACTCCCTCACCCCTGGCACATGTGGGGAGGGGGATTATCCATGACCCACCAATGCAAAGATAACATATCATAGTACTAAAATGGCTCACCTAATGCACTCAAATCATAGTATTTTTTTTCATTTGATAATTCAATAGTTGGGGGAGGAGGCTGTCAAACAATTGAATCCAACCAGATTTGTTATTTAACAATGCAATCAAATCATAATACAAGCACTGGCAACAACCAAAACAAATACAGATTCAACCAAGGAGAGATGATTTATACAAAGCAATTGAAACTACTATACGTTACCATAAGCTGCTGACTCCTGCTCATTATACAATTTATAGCTATTCATAAACACAAACATTGCATCTAAAAGTTGCAACCAAGTTATAATCAAGTCACTAGAAAGAAGGCAATATGAGCACCGGCAACCAAAACAAATACAAATTCAACCAAGGAGAGCTGATTTATACAAACCAATTGAAACTACTACACGTAAGCATAAGCTGCTGACTCCTGCTCATTATACAATTTATAGCTATTCACAAACACAAACATTCCATTTAAAAGTTGCAACCAAGTTATAATCAAGTCACTAGAAAGAAGGCAATAATAGCACCGGCAACCAAAACAAATACAAATTCAACCAAGAGAGAGATGATATATACAAAGCAATTGAAACTACTACATTTACATGTTAGCATAAGTTGCTGACTCCTGCTCATTATACAATTTAAAGCTATTCATAAACACAAACTTTGCATTTAAAAATTGCAACTAAGTTATAATCAAGTCACTAGAAAGAAGGTAATACTAAAGGTTTAAAAAAAAAAAAAAAAAGACGACTGGGGGTTAGATGATCAATTTGAAACCCTAGTTACCCCACTGGACTTCCTGTAGTATTCAATACCAATTAAAAAAAACTAAATATTGGATATTTCAAATGAAGCAAGAGGACTTCCTCAAAAATATGAAAATGATCAAAAACTACATGGCAGAGGAATTCCAATAATTGGAAAAGTCTGCATAAAATTTTAAATATCTTTTAAAATTATGAAATGACAAACTTTAAAGTTGATTTATCAAATAATTTTTTTTTTTGATTAAGTTACAAAAATGAGAAAGAAACTTGTTTAAAGTGAATAAATAATCATGACAACTCTTTTGTTCTTTTATTGCTTGTTAATTTCTTACATGTCTTGCTTTCTTTGGTTCCTTTATTGTCCTTACCATGTATCATAATTTAAGAGGAGCCAACCAAATATTTAAAAAAAATGGCAAAAGAAGAATAATGTGGTCTAAATGTCCAAATAAACAAAGAAAAGCTCTGAATAGCAAAAAAAAAAAAAAACACATATGCAATTAGCATTTAAATAAATCCAGTCTTACGTGGTCACATGTGACACTCTTCCACGAAAAAGGTCCTGAACAATCGTTCTTGCCTTGGAAACTTTAGAGTTGCTCAGACAACGCTCAAGCAAACATAGCAGCAAGGTCAGGAACTCATGGCTATCCTGTTGAACTCCATTATCTAACTCCAATGTCTTTACAAATGGACTTGAGTCTATAAAAGCCATTCTACTGGTGTGCAGTTTTGCAAAAAGCCGTGCAAGCTGATCCAGCACCGGATTCTGTCTCAAAACATCTGGTTCAAGAGAGAAGATACCTCCTCGGAAAGATTTATTCATGTGCAAGCACTGGAGTATGCTGTTGGCATAACATGTTGCACCAAGATTTGTCAGACCCACAGGAGTGTCAGAAGCACGAAGATCCTTGGTCGGGTCAGGGCCAAGAGCTTGAAGAATATCTGACATCTTCTGCCACAGGCCAACTTTCCGACTTCCATTGAGCGGTGGAATTAGCCCACAAAAACAATTCGGGTTATCTTTAGTATTCACACGGCAGCCTTGACAAACTGGTTTCCAAGTTTTATACAGCTGATTTACATCGTCATCCGTTATTTCACCAGTTGTGTGAATTTTCCTACACAATGACCAAAATCATAAGAGCAAAGATAAAACACACACACACAAACACGCAAGCGCACATTTAATGGAGCACAAACATATTCAAACAGCAAAAATAACATCCTTCTCTTTATTCACAGATAAAAACTTATACTTGCTTGAATTTACCTCAATATTTCAGAAGTGATATCAACATTATCCTCTTGTCTGTGTCGTTTGTTTTTACTACGTGTAGTTGGCCGGCTCATTTTAATGACCTGACCCACCCTGCAGTTGACACAAGTAACAAGATTTTCTAATGACATAAGTATCACACTTCATTCTCTTTACATGCAAAAAATGCGCTTTTTTTTTATAAGTAATGATAGTGAAAAAAAACTAATTAATGTGCACATGTAATTAACACAAAGAAGCCTCAAGAATTACAAAGAAAATGCAAAATGCTTTGCAAATCACTCCTGAAATTCTTAAAACTATAAAAAGTTCATACCCAATGCACGAAGCTCCTACTTTTGGGGGGCTTCAGGAGACACAACAGCAGGTTCTAAACCCCCAATCTTACCCTCTACTGCTTTCTTTCTTATGGAGGGTGGAGGTGCCGTTTGAGCAAGATCCAATTTTGATTGCTTATTTAATTGAAAACCCAAGTTTGTGTTTTGAAAATATCATCCGGGTCTGCCTTTTTTCATAGAGAATAATTCAGGAGCAACCCAAAGTATTTTTTTTCTTTGGTGAAGCATTAGAGAAAGACGTGCATTGAGGCAAGTGAAACTAAGGCTCTGTTTGTTTTCCAAGAACATTTCACTAAAAAGAAAAAGTTCTACCCAAGCATTGCAACCTGAGAAGAAACCATTATAATTACCAATACCAATAATCATTAAGCACTCTCCACGGGCAAAAAAGTCTACATTCACTATCTGCATTTACGCTAATTCTAGGGTTTTCTTTGACACCCATTAAGGAAAACAATGTAATTCAAAAAACCCATCTTTCAATTTGATCTTTTGTTTAAAAAAATCATGATTAATTTACACAAGACTGAAAGAAAGAGGAACAAAAAGAACCCTAGGAATTGGTTATTATTATTATTAATCATAGCGAAATAACAGAAATTAATCTAAAAAAAAAAAACAAAAATTACAAGTAGAAAAGCTCTAAGTTTTACATATAATGAAGTGAGAAGATAAAGAAGTTAAGGTGTGAATACCTGATGAGAGCGAAGATCAAAGAGAAAGAAAGCTCTGACTGTAGCCAACTGAAAGATCAAAAGATACAAACTTTAAAAGTAAAAAAACAGAAAACAGAAAAATAAAAAATAAAAAGAAAAAGAGAGAGGGAGATAGGGAGAGAGAGAAACTTTACTGAATTTATTTGAATGATTTTTTTTTTTTTTTTTTTTTTTTTTGGGGGATGAAAGTTTATTTGAATGAAATTTTAATTTTTCTGACTTGGAGTTTCACCGACAAATAAATTTGCTGACAAAACTTTACCCTCTTTTTTTTTCTTTGGTTTTGGTATATAACTATATATAATAAGTGAAAAAGAGTTTATCAAAAAAATTAAGTGAAAAAGAAAAAAAAGGAAAAAGAAAAAAGGATATATATGAATATGATTTTTGGCAAGGAAAGGTCACACGGTCTGAGAGAGAGGAAGGGTCAGAGTCTGAGAGAGCAGAGGGTTTTTTTTTTTTTTTTTTTTTTTTTGTAGAGAGAGAGAGAAAGTTTTTATTTTATTTTTTTAATTTTAATTTTTAGTTTTTTTTTAAATTTATTTTTTGGGGGTCAAGCTTAAGTCAGAGAGGACTAAGGTTGAGTGACTTTTACAGCGTACCAGCATTCTGACTGACTGACATGATGATTTTACAGCTCCAATTAATTACTTTTGTTTGCTTTTCTTTTCCCCTCTGATTATAAGAGCAATTACATCAGTTGATGTAAAATTGTGTAAAATGGTGCAAAATGAAAAAAGGTGCTCATTTTACACAATATGAGCAAAAAAAACTCCCATATCAGCCCGTGCAAACTTGTGTATAAATGCAAGTTGCTACAGTACCCGTGCATATTTGCACGGGTACTGTAGCATGTGCATATATTTTTTAACAATTTTTTCTCTCTCCTCTCTGTACTAACTCTCAGCTCCCTCTCTCTCTCAGGCGCAGCTCCCTCTCTCTCTCAGGCGCACAACTCTTTCTTTCTCTCATCTGATCAATCTTTCTTCCTCTCATCTGATCAATATTTCTTCCTCTAGCTTCCGTCAATCGCCACCGCCGCCGATCGCCATCGCCGCCAATCGCTCTTTCTTCCTTTGTTTCTCGTTGTTTTCGGGTTGAATGGGCTTGATCAGTGGGTTTCGGGTTGAATGGGGTTGAATGTCTCTCGCCATCGCCATCGCCGCCACCGGAGGTGTCGATCTTGTTTCTCGTTCTCGCCATCGCCACCGGAGGCGTCGATCTTGTTGCTCAAGGCGAGGCTTCGATTCCGGTGTGATACCATTTTGATCCATTTTGCTCAAGGCGAGGCGTCGATTCCGGTGTGGGTTTTGATCCATTTTGCTGGGTTTGTTTTTCTGGTTTTCTGCCGGTGGGTTGTGTGGATTCCGGCGTGATACCGGTGTGGATTGTGGGTGTGGGTCGGTGGCTGTGTGGGTAAAAAAAAGAATATTTTATTTGAATAAACGTGTATAATAGACAAACTGATGTGGGTGTTTTGTAAAAATAAGTGTGTAAAATAGAAAAAGTAGATTTTAAGCGTGTAAAATGGAAAAATTTATGCACAAGTTGATGTAATTGCTCTAATACTGGATAAAGACAAACACAACACTGTTTATTCATAAAAGAAAAATCTGATATTTACTAAAAATTTATAGGAAATCTACGGAAAAATAAAGGTTTTCAGTTTTTAAATATTATACGTATTTTTATATATTTTTTTACTTACATGTATTTTAAAAAAATATAAATAACATTACTAGAACAATATTACCAAATGAGCCCTAAAGTTTTTTAAAAATTTAATTCAATTGCACTAGAAATATTATGATTTTCTTTTTATAGCTAAATTCTTTTTTTAATATATGGAGGGATATTTGCATAATAACGTTGGTGAGGGAAATAATATAATAAGTTGATATGGGTTAGAAAGAATACAGCAAACTAGCATCTCGAGTTTAAAAGGGTCGATTTCAATCTAAATATCGAGTTTAAAACACTCGATTTTCACTGGCTGAGCTAGTTAGTTTTTGCTAGATAGATCTCGAGTCTTATAGACTCGAGTTCTAAAAAGCAAAAACGAGTTTCTAAAACTCGATTTTGGTACCTAAAGATCAGAGGAAGAATTGAAGAGGAGAACAGATGAAGAACGAAGACATTGGAGCCCCGACCTGGTCGATTGAACGCTGGAGCTCCGATTTGAAGAGGAACGATGTGCAGCGTCGACGATCTGACGGAGAACGAAGAACGTTGGAGCTCCGATTTGGTCATTGAACAAAGAAGGCTAGTTGATTGAACGCTAGAGCTCCGATCTGAAGAGGAACGATCTGCAATGTCGAAGAACGAAGAAGAACAACACTGGGTCATAAGAACTTAAGGAAGAAGAAGGAAAATCTGATGATAAACTCGAGTTTTAAAAGTGAAAATCGACTCTTAGAAACTCGAGTTCCACATAGATTTTTCCTCCACTTCAACTACCACCGCTTACAAATCGAGACTTAAAAACTCGAGTTTTGTCTTGGAACTTGAGTTTTAGACACTCGAGATGCTAGTTTTCAACATTGTTTTAAAACGTGACAACTAATTAAATTTTTTGATATTTAATATTATTTGGAAAAAAAATTCAAGACATGGGACATCAACAGTTCAACTTTTTTTTATATAGAAAGTTTTAGTTAATATTCTTTTGTTTCCTCTTGTCAAGCTTCTATACTATGATTTATCCATAATACATTTCAGATCAATTCAGATAACATCTTCAATAATGAATATGTTCTTAGAACGAAATAAAATTGACTGATCACAAAAATTAACTCAGATACAGACAAACTGTAGTGACTGTTTTTCTTGATTAATCAATATGGCTTCAAAACATAAGAGCAAGACTGAGCAACTAATAAAATAATTTTTTTTAAAAAAAACATCAATATATTTTATTGAAACATAATTTATTAAAAAATATGAAGAAGTTTAAGGACAATGAAAAAAAAAAAAATAAAGCGGAGTAAAATCAAGTAGATTTTGAAGCAAAAAAGGAGGAGAATTTTATTCTTTTCCATCAGGATAGGATTTAAAAAAAGAAGAAGAAGACGCAAACGATTTCCATAATTACAAGTTTACAATCAACACGTAATCTATGTATAAATCTGAAAGCACAAAAAGTTCCTCGTAGGTAATCTCATCTTGATACAAAGACCAAATAGAAGCAAATCAATTGAAAATCCAGGACTCATTAGAAATAAGGAACAAAAAGGCCCTAGTGAAGAAAAGAATCTGTCTCCCCTAATTACGTAGTTCCACTCAAATATGCTTTTCAAGTATCTATATGCTCGGAGGTTGCCCCTTTAGTTACTTCCTCAATCTCTGAACCAGCTCTTACAGTGTTGTTACTTGTCAGACCACTCTCACTCGCAGAACCACTGGCATTGTCAATCGCATCATCAGTGCCCTGTGTTCTCAAGGAGCCCAAATTAGGGGTACTAGGACCAGAAACTCTGGCATTGTCGATCACATCACCACTGCCCTGTGTTCTCAAGGAGCCCAAATTAGGGGCATTCGAACCAGAAACTTGCTCCTCCGACTGGTTTGGCCTATTTAAGGCATGACAGTGTGGGCAGTAATATGTAATGTATGGGAAATCCTCCTTCCTAGCAAGCCCTGTACATAAACAATACATGAATTTGCTTTCTCCATGCCACCATATTCTGCAGATAACACAGCGAACAAAGTGGGAAGTGCATGTCTGTGCAGGTGTGCATCATCAGAAGTGGGGGGGTTTTTTTTTTTTTTTTTTCCCTATAAAAAGAGATCGAACCTTTGACACTCACCATTGTGCATATGGCAGTTGCCACAAATGAGCGCATAAGACTGTGTTGGATCCTCGCCCACAAGCATTGCTGCTATTCGAGCAATCCATCCTCCATCAATTGTGGCTGATCCTTGAGGATTGTGATGACTAACTACCAGCTGATTATGCTCAGAAGTCCGAGGATCAACCTCAGTTCCCTCAGAATGAGGTGTTTCTCCATCAGAATGATGCAATTGAGCAGTCCCCATACTATTGGATCTGGTGGGAACTTGTTTTCGATTTCGGAGCCCACCAGATTGCACCAATTCAACATCACTGCTTTTCCCTGTTGGAGCATTAAGCTTAGACTCATCTCCAACTTGTATGTTCAGGCCCGAGTCTGCACCCAACTTAGATGCCAGGACAGTTGCAGCAGCTGCCTTTGCTGCTGGATCAGTGTCATATCTCTGCACAGAAGAGCTTACACTAAGTACAAAATATGTACACCCCCCCCAAAAAAACTATGAAGTGAGGCTCAAGGAAAACACCTCAAGGCTCAACCATGAGGTTTCAGCTCATAGTATGCCTTGCAAAACAATTCAAAAACAGATTCTACCCAACCATATATATAAGGTCATTCTACCCACTAAAATGATTTTTCTTCAATAAATATTTAACATGAGATTTACTTCATTCATAAATTCTTCACAAGCATTACAAGAATCATGTATTTTCTAGGTGGAGGCTGACTCTTTTTAATAATCTAGACATTACACAAATTTTTCATCAATGCTTATTTTGTCATTCACAAAATAGGCAACTGAAATTTTAAACTAGCCCTCCTGCTACAATTTCCTACAATTCCATAATTTAATATCTTTCTTTTGATATAAAACTGACAATTACTTCATAGAAACAAGACAGGTGATATGGCCTTCAATCCAGAACCTCACACCAAAGATTTCTACAATTGTTAATAACTTGTTTAAAATTCTTTTTGAAAAAAGAGGGTGAAATTATGCATCAAGGCTAAATCCTCAAGCTTTGCAATTTTAATAAAAATTTACAGCACAATAGACTACAGAACTCAACAAAAAGTTCTAGGCGAGACAAAGAATGATGAAAGTGATACAACAGGACTAGCTTCTAATAACAACCTGAATGAGTTGCTGAGTGGAGTAATAATTTGTCTTCTCTTTAAGCTCATCAATTTTCGCTTTCCTTTCAGCTCGGAGCCTTTCCAGAGTTTTCTCATCCTTCCGATTGCCTATTCAATCACATGATGAGATACAAATCATTATTATGCAACTTCGATATAACAACCACATCATTGGCCTTTATTTATTTATTTTCATTGACCAGTATGAACTTTTAAATAATTCTCAATCAAAAAAATGGTTTTGAAAGTGAACGTGTTTATAATACAAAAGATCATAATTTAATCAACAATCAAAACATGCATTCCTTGAAATCTTAGCAAGTAGTGCTTCTGTATGGGCTTCATAGAATGTAGAATTGGATGTGCATGAAATCTGGTTATCTTTGGACTCACAGTTTACATAAAGTTCATAGAGAGAGAAAGAGCAACAGGATGTGTATGCCAAAAAATAGAGTTTTTTAGTAATAAATAAGAGCTGAAATGTCTCATATTTTACATAAATATGTATCAGCCGAGTATCACAGCCAGTACACTGCTTTAAAATGAGTAATCAAGCAGGTTACCACCATCCTATGAGAATATTAAAAAATTTGATAAGAATCAATTTGTTGTAAGAGAATAATACTCTGATACGCAAGAAGTCTACTACAGCAACTCCAGGCAAACAAAAATTATAATCTAAAAGTTTAGAATATCAACAAACAAACAAAGAAAAATGAATACTGACAAATACTTTCATCAGTATAGCCTTCCAAATTTTCAATAGCTCTACTACTTCAAAGATTCAAACATTCCTTTCTCTCCAAATAATCCACATAAGACATAAAAGAATAGCCTTCCAAATTTTGCAATATCTAGCCTGGCCACACTTCCTTTGCCAGCAAGCAATGGCATCACCCATTTAACCCCAAATAAAGAAAAGACCAATGACCAGACCAGAGTTCTCCTCCTGCTACAAAATAATGGAGTAGGAGATGATCTACTATTTCTCCACTTTCCTTGCACTCACAACACCAATCTTCTATAGCTATACCCCTTTTATTACAAAGCCTATCCACTGTCAAAATCTTCCACAATGCAGTTGTCCAACCAAAAATGCAACCTTGAGCAGAATCCTTGTTGTCCATATATTCTTCAATGGAAACCTACGATCCCAGTTTCCACTCAAAGCTTTATAGTAGGAAGTAGGAACTAACATCAAATATTCCAAAATGTGATAAGAGAAAATGCTAAGAGACTTCTTAAAGCATGGGAAAGAGCAACAAACTCTATAAAGTGTAATTTGGAGCAAAATTGTCAAATTAGGTAGAGCTGAAGTCTTGTGGGTACAACAAAGTTTTGTGGGATAAATAAAAACAAAGATTTAAAGTGTGCAATGGACATGTAATAAACAAATTTTGAGACAACAAGCTAGATGTAAAGTTGAGATACTTACACATCCTTGTGAAGCTTACAAACGCTGAATACGAAACAGAAGATAAAGCAGGCAAAAGAAACATTGGCAAAATCCGTAATGCTCTCATCTTCCAATCCAAATCCATTGATCTTGTTGTCACAATTGCATAACCAATGGCAATAACCTGAAAATTGAAACTAATTTAGGTAAAAACCCAAAACATCTGTTTTGTTCGGGGGATTTTAGGGAGGATAGAAAATGGGGGGAAGCAAAGAGAGGAGAGATGGGTGTTTTCACCTATTCTTTGAGAAAACAAGAAGGGAAGAAAAAAGGGTGGGAGGGTGTTTTTTTTTTTTGATAGGTAATGTAAAATATTATTAAAAAAGTAGCCAACCCGAGTACATTGGGGATGTATTGTAGAGGCAAAAATCAGGAACCAAAATTACAATGATCCAGTAGAACAAGAAGGGAAAAACAAGAAGAATGAGACAAAGCTACACTCCAATCAAGGAGAGTTTGCATGGGTGGGAGGGTGTTTTCTACCCAGGCCCACAAATATGTCTCTCCAAAATGGGGGGAAGGAAAAATTACTATTTTATCCCCAATCACTTTCCATTTCCTTTTGTTCTTTACGTTGTTAAATATATATATAGTTTCACCTTATTATTACTTATAATTCTATCTACCGTTGCCTTTTTTTTGGTAAGTATGAATATATCATTGCAACATTACTGTAAATGAGATTTTTCTGTATAAGAATAAACAAAGATATTGCACATACATTACAACAAGTCCATAATAAATTTAGAGTACGCTTTTTGATAAGTATTGTTATGTAAGACGCTATTGCATTATCCATGTTGTTTTAATAAACCTTCAATGGGCATTATTTTTTTTATTAGAAAAAAGTAAATAATTCATTAAAAGATTTTAAAAAAATGAGTCGTAGTATACTTCCTGTATACCACACACCATACAAAGAAACAGAAAATAAAATTCAGCATACAGTGATACTACCTATGAAAGACAACAAATGAGAAGCATAATCAGGAGAAAAGGAGTGAGCCTGCCATGAAAGTAATGTGCCCACTAGCTGCGTCTTAAGAAGGAGAAATGAAGAATCTTTATCTTCAAAGACATGTGAATTTCTTTCAATGGACAAAATTACTTGTTATATGACAAGGGCGTAACAATAAAATTGTGTACATAATTGAAAATAGCCACTTTCTAATCCAATTATCATGGGTCAGTCATCATTTCCTATTGTTCATAAGTGAGAATATACATACATATGTCTCTTTACAGGTTTGTCTACTGTGGTTAGTTTGGTAGGAACGTAATAACCGTATCTTTGAAAATAATGAGAGATCCTTAGATCTTTTAAAACATCTTCTTTTTGGTGCTTTATTTCAGTGGGCTTGTATTTGGGGTTTTACACAATGTATTTCAATTTCTGCTTTCCTACAATCTGTTAGCTTTAGCTCTTGAGCTTTTTGTAGTTTCTTCATGTCCCGAGTGTTCATCATCATGAACACGATGTTCATTTTTTCAATAAAATTATTATTACCTATACAAAAAAAAAAAAAAAAAAGTCTCTTTACAGGTTTGTGTGTGTGTGTGTTTGTGTGAGGGTATCTAAGAACATACCAGACAAGCCAGTCTTTCAATAAAAAAACATTGAAATATAGAATTTTTTTTATAATTCAATAGTTACACAGTGGGGGAGGGGGGTTTTGAACCCTGGATGTCCCCGTTGGAAGCACCAAAAGGTACCAACTAGTTGAGCTACAAAGCTCTTTGCTGAAATATTGAAAGTAATTCACTTCAACAACATTCGCGAAATGTAATTATGTGTTTGTTCCAATTTTTTTCCCATCTCTATTTCGCACTAAAAGAACTTGCATGAAGCAAAAAAAAATCTGCAAATTGAATCATTCCTACTCTTACTCTTAAACAAGCCCATATTCTAATAAAAAAATGCATAACACCAGCCAGGCATTGAACTAGAAGGACACCAAATCAAAGCCAATAATAACAAAGTAACAAACAAATAAAAAGTACCTCCAAAATGACAGAGATTACAATAAGATTCCGAGTCATCCTTCTCCAAGTATATGATCTCCGCTTCAATCTGGCAACAACAGCAGCCTCTTCCTTAGAAATGTACTGCAATCTCTTCTCGAAATCATCGCCGTGTAATCTAAAGATTCCTTTCCAAACGCGAGAGAGAATTCCCCGGCGCTGCGTCTTCTTCTTGTCATTGCCGTCGGTAGCACTAGTACTAGCGTCTTTGTTCTCACCTTCTCCAATCCCTTTGTCCTCCGCCATTTTCTCCTCTCCAAATCTACAAATACACTACAATAATATTAACTATATATATATATATGAGACTCCTAACCTAGATATAGGCTCAAACTATATCCAAATCAAAAAAATTGAAGAAGAAGAAGAAGATCATGAATCCGAAAACGAAGGAAAAGAGAATAGATCTAGAAATTACCAGAAAACTTTCAAGATAAGAAGCTTCAATCAACGAATCTCAATCTTCTTCTTTTTCTTCAGATCTCAACACAGAGAGAGAGAGAGAGAGAGAAGGGGTAATGATGAGAATCGGGAAATGAAGTCCGTGCGGAAAACGAAACGTAAGAAGAGTAATTATTATGCTATGGAAAAACGAGGCAGCATCTACGATTGAGTATGCGAGTGTGTGTGTGTGTGTGAGAGTTTGTGTTTGTTTCTTAAGAAAATCAAAAATGGTTTTT
This sequence comes from Notholithocarpus densiflorus, assembly GCA_030021035.2. Lineage (NCBI taxonomy): Eukaryota > Viridiplantae > Streptophyta > Magnoliopsida > Fagales > Fagaceae > Notholithocarpus > Notholithocarpus densiflorus. The sequence goes on from JARYZH020000005.1 coordinate 766,252, forward strand.
TTCAGAAATGTTTAGGAAGTGGAAGGGGGTAGGGATTGGGGGGTTGGGGTGGGTAAGGGGTATTTGGGCTTATGCTTTCGGTTAACGCGGTGCTGCCACGCACGTACGTCGAGGAGCTTCAACAACGCTTTTCAGTAAAATTCTTTTCTTTTTTTTGTTGACAATTTTAACTAACGATAAATGCTATAAATAACAGAGACTTCGATTCCACTCAATTTCATTTCCCAATTCTCATGTATTCTCATTCTCCCCACTTTCCAACGCCTTTGCTTTCTTCATTTCATTTTCCCACTTCTTCTAGAATCTCTGTCTTCATTTTTTTTTTTTTTTTTTACCCAAGCTTTTTAATCTCGATTACGCGTTGACTCTCCGATATTTTAGACAAATGGTTGCCATTAACTGGGCTGTCACTTTCAACTACTGTAATTTTATTTTACCTAATAAAAAAAGTGACTAATTTATCTTTGCTAATTTTTCATAAAATGTTTCTTAACGTATGCCTTCGGACTCTTCTAAGTTCTAAGAAGTGAAAAAATATTTTTTAAAGTGGAAGATTAATGTATACCTTCCACCCTTTTAAGTTTTAAGAATCAATATATTTTTTAATTTCACGTGAATTTCATCAAATTCAATCTGGATTACATTTTTTTTAATATTTTTTATATTAACAAATTTTCAAGATGATTAAGATCAATATCCTTGTCATGTATAATTTATCCTTTTTATTAATCCCTAATTCAATCAATTTATTCAATTTTTTATTCATGGAAATAGACCCGCTTTACCATTTGCAACACAATAGGCTAATTTATAAGCCCAAAAAAAAAAAAAAAAAAAAAAAAATCACTTGTTTAGGTATCTTCAACAATAGGTTGAACAACCCAATTAACTTCAGAGGAGTCATCTTTAATGGTTGAGAATTTAAGAACAAGTTGCATGAATCCCCTTCAAAATCAACTCTAATTTCTTGGTTTTCAAGACTGTAAGAAATAAAGGCTTCTCCACCACACGATCCAAGGAACATCATAATTTGACCAAGCAGGTCGGCAAGCATATAAAGGAGAGTATACAGTAAAGCTAGAGTCTACTTATTAATCAATGCAGATAGCTACAAGAAAGACAGCTTTTAGTCTAATTGCTACATCAAAGTTTTTTTTTTTTGACTAATGCTACATCAAAGTTTATTTTAGTTACATCAGAGAAGCACTAAATATGAGCTGGAAAGTGAACGCTCGGGTTCTAATCCCACTACATGACTTAATTGACAAGAAAAGAAAATAAAGAGAGTAGATCCTTAACACTTGGGTTTTTGTAGCTCATTGCATTTGCCATCGTTTAACATCATTTGCGCTCTCTCCACTGTGGACCAAAATTTTTTTTTTTTTTTTTTTTCCCGATCTCCCTCTAATCTCTCAACTTTTCTCATGAACACTAATGTTAGATGATTTTATGCAAAAATATGAAGAATGACTCCTAGCAATGAATCAACATAAATTGGTAGAGGAAAAGGGCAAGGATGTTGTTTTGATTACTTTGAACCAACCCTGATGCAACATCCCCAGTCACCATTTTATCCTTGCAGTTAAAAATCTGCCATTGATATCCTTTTAAAACATTAAGCAGTGCTTGTGTCTCACAGTTAATTTACTTACAATCAAGAGTCAATCAAATGCTTCAAATTGATGGATTTGTAATCCAGGCAAGTTTCCAGTTTATAAGCAGAACACTTCTTGAACTTTTGGAAGTAAGAGGTGAAACAGTGACCAATTATAAGTTTATAACTACTTGTCAACAATAACACTCAAAATCCATGGGCTGCAGCCTCCTTCAATTATATTAACAGTGCCAATGGTAAATCTTTGAGTATTTTGCCATCTTAGAGCATCCATGTAACAATTTTTATTTTCTTTATTATTACTTTTTTTCCCTTTTTTCCTTTCATTTTACTGCATATGAAGAAATTGAATAACAACTAATTCTAAGAAGGGTGAGCATGGGAGGGTGTCCTAAGATCACAGGAGGCTAAAATTTGTGCAATTGATGATAGGTTGCAGGACATAACTGTCAGTGGCATCCCAAGAAACAGTAATGTTCATAAGTAGTCTATAAAGCTTACATCTAATGGAAAAAGAAGAATGGGTTGAAAGGTGAAATCTTGGGTTCAACACTCACCGGGTGCATGTGTAACTTTTTTTTGTTGTTTTTTTGTTAATTCAAATGTTACAAGTGAGAGGGAGGACTTGTGTCCTAGTTCTCCTCATAAAGGAAACCAGGCAATGCCATCAAGCTACAAAGTTCTTGGCACTAGGGTGCACATGTAACTTAAAATAAAAATAAATAAATAAAACATGCATGCATGCATGCACATGCAAGGGGAAAAGAAGCATTTTCCCCTTTACGTTCAATTTTGTCAAAGAAAGAAAGAAAGAAAAAAATGAAAAATCTTATCAGTATTTCCTCAAAATGATTCACTTTTCTTGTATATCTGAAGTCAAGCATATCCTTTTTTTTTAATCCATAAAGTAAACTATCACAGCCCTTAGATTTCTAAATAAACAATTCAGTGAGAGAACAGAGTCTAAGAGGAATTTGTTACCAGTTTTAGAACCTATAACTACTGCACCATGCTACAGTAGAGAGACCATATTCTCCTACTTGTGATGAAAGGATGAAGAGTTAAAGTGGTGTCTTCCAGTTGTGTGTACGGATTCAGTCCCTGTATGAAATTTTGTCACATGCCTGGTGCTGTTTCCTTTATTTCTACTTATATGTCCTGCAAAAAATAACACCAATCCAAATCTAAAATATAAATTAAATAATATATTAAATTTTTTTTTGTGATGCTTGAATATATGAATACACTTCATTCTTTCTAAAGCAAAAGAATAGTGGCTAATCCAGGTCTTCTATCTGTTCAATTTTTAAAGTATTTATATCATGTGCACCAATATACACAATCCACTAAATAAAGTCCCCCAAATTCAATAAAGACAATTAACAGATTTGGATTAATTTTTTTAGGGCTACAGGAAACAGAGTTATTCTTATGTTAACCTTAAATCTTCAGGGTTTTCCCGAAGCTAGCTTAGAGGCACAAAGCACCACCTATCATGTGCAATTACCAGGTCCAACCACAAGTAAAAATCTCTCTCTCTGGTGTGGGGGATAAGTCTAACTGATCCCAGCATCTAAATCATGTTATGACTAGCAGCAGCAACAATATTGAGGGTGCTTACCTGATTATGATGCTGCTGACCATCTGAACCTGTGATTTACAGTTATCTCATCCAGCAAACCTTTGCTCTCTCGAATATGACGATTACTTCACCAGTACAGTGTGTAGGCAAGATGCACTCCAGTGATCCCAATAACATCTGTGTATGAGTGGCCCTTGCATTGCATTTCCCATCTAAATCAAATAATGATGATGATAATGATCAATCCTATGAAAATAAGAAAGGGAATACATGAGTGGAGGGCTAGGTTTGAAACACCAGACCTAACATAGAAGTGGCAATCAATACAAAAATATTTCAACATACCAAAAAGAATGCATGGAACATTCAGATAGACACATACATTTTTGAAGAGTAGATGGAAGTTGCACATTCACCACAAGCAAAAAATGGCCACCATCATATAGAATTCTCCAAGGCAGAAGCTGTGACTTCCAAGCTAAAGTTGGCCCTTATTTTCCAGGATCAACTCCACCATGCCTTTGCATAAATAAAGTCCGTTAAAGATGACAATCTCATTTGTCCCTAGTTAACCACTTCTGATAGAGGTCAAATGCCATGTCAGGCTCCCTCAGTCTGCAGTACTTCTTAATAAGTATCTGAAACGGAACATGATCAATTGGTAAACCAGATCTTTGTATCTTCGCAAAAAGCTCTAAAGCTTCCTTCATGTTGCCTCTAATACAGTGACCTCTAATGAGTTCAGTGTAAGTTATTATATCAGGATCATATCCCCTTCTCAGCATTTCATCATTTAATTGAAGTGCTATACGGATGTGCCCTACGTTACAAGCTGCGCCTATCAATAAATTATAAGTAACAACATCAGGATAAAGGCCAGACAGAAGCATCTCCTTCTTAAGAGAATAAGCATCAGCAATGTTCCCTCCTTTTACTTGTGCATGAATCAGTGCATTATAGGTAAACACATTTGGCTGAACACCAAAAGCCAACATTTTATCTCTGATGGAGAATGCACTACCAAGATCTCCACATCTTCCATAACAATCAATTATTAGGTTCCATATGTGAGGCTCGGGCACTATTGAATGTTCTAGCATAAAAAGAAGATACTCATGAGCTCTGACGGCATTTCCATAAACACATAAGCCTTGAATAATAATTTTGTATGAAATGGGATCAGGATTAACTCCCAAGCTTGACATAACACCATAGATATAAGAAGCCTCATCAAATTCTTGAACTTTGCAAAGAGCAGATATAAGAGTATTATAAGTAAAAACATCAGGAAGTACACCTCTTTTAAGCATATCACATAAATACCTATATGCAAGGCTCATGTGCTGACTCAAACAAAATCCATGGATAAGGACATTATATGCAACAACATCGATTCGGGTATTATTTTGGACCATCTCATCCCAAAGACTAAGAGCCTGAGCCATATCTCCACTCTTAAAGTAACCATCCATAAGTATGGTTGAGGTAATTAAATCTGATGTTCCGTTGTCATTATCCTCCTCTAATATCTCTCCAAGAAGCTTCCCAGCCTCCTCCAAAAGACCTCTCTTGCACAATGCATGTACAAGTATGTTACACGTAACTCTATTTGGCATAATACCACAATTAGCCATAGTAGAGAAAAGATAGAGAGCTCTATCTACATTATTCATGAGGCAATAACCCTTGATGAAAGTGTTGAATGTGGCACAATTGGGAGTGGGACCCAATTCTACCATCTCCCTAATAAGCCAATCTGCCTTCTCCAAGTCACCAGTTTTACACAGGCCATTTACAAGATAATTGTGTGTAAATACATCAGGAACAACACCTTTATGTATCATTTTTCTTCGAAGCCATAGAGCCACACCCACCTTACCCTCCAAACACAAATTCCTAATTATTTGTGCATGTTCAGCATAATTTACTTCCAAAGCGCACCCTTGAACGCCAATCTCTGCCAGAGCTATGCTTTCCCTGCATAATTTAAGGTAAAAACAGAAGACATGCTATAAACTCTAGAATCATATAACAAATAATAAGAATATTGTCAGACATATTCCAGCATAACTAATCAAAAGCTCTTGTATGACTGAACTCATTCGCCAGACTTGACAAACATTCCTCAACAATATTTAATATCCCATTGTCACATAACGGAGTCAAAAACCAACAAGCAATTGCATCTTACAAACCTTTTTTTTATAGGCATCTTATTCTTACACACATTTAGCTGTACATGTCAATTATTTTCGATTTTTGATGCCAAAAGCCTTGTGGGTCGGTGGCATTCCTGCATTCTTCCCACAGGAAAAACCAGGGTTTGAATCCCCCTCCCTCATTTGTTCTAAGCAAAAAAATATCGATAAATAAATTAAAAATTATATATAAAAAAATCCTCGGTTGCCAACAGTGACAAATAGAATATATTTAAGTCAGTCATTCAATAGGACCGTTCAATTCTTGAAAACCCGAACTTGGCAAAACAAATACATCAATATTAAGGCAAATAATATTAAACAAAGGAATATTCTTTCTTTCTTTTACTATCAAAAAACCAAAAAATTTCACTATCAATTGCTGAAATTGCTCCGGACATATAGCCATCCATTAAAAGCAAAAATCCAGCTATCAATACTCATTCCTAAGTAACATTATCAATCATCATATAATGATAATTTCAAGTCCCTATGTTTTTCTCCTAGTAATAGTTACAGCCTTTGCAATAGTCTATTCATAAACTTTTATTCAAAAAACTGAGAGAGACAAATATGAACCTTTAGCATTGTACCCAAAACATCAAAAGACTGACCTCATCAATTTCAAACGTTCCAAACTGTCCTTTAGCATTGTATCCAACACATTGAAAACAGCATATGGATCCCCTTTATCGTCTTTCTTCTTCGAAAACCAGTCTCGAGCTCTCAATTCGCAACGCTCACCGATGGTTGCCATCAGATCCTCAAAAGACGAAGGCATTATATCCTCATTCCCACAACTCCTTCACAAATTAATGTTAAGAAAATCAAATAAAAAATTAAAAAAAAAAAAATTACACTCACAAATTCACCCAAAGTGAAAAAGAGTGTGCAGGAGGAGTAGAGAAAGAGTTAGTAAAAGTTACTTGGCGTTTGAATCGAAGTTGGTGTTGTAGCAGAAAAGATTGGCGAAGAGGTGAGAAATGTCGTGCTTGATGGAGTCTAGGGCTCGATTCAAGTATCGTAGAACAACAATGTGGGACGCCGAAGACGACGATTCTCCGCACCCAATTAGTAGCTGAAAGAGAGATAGAGACCACATTTCAATCAATCAGAGAGAGCCAAAATACAAATCCAAGTACAGGAAATTTAAACTCACAGCCATTTGTTGTGCGCTCTCTCTCTCTCTGTGACTATTGGGGTGTGATTTGGTGGTAGGTGCTGGCTGCTGCTGCTTCTTTGGTTAGTCAATCCGGGCTTCACGACTGTGTCGCGAGGCGATACACCCTGCGAGATTCTTTACATCTTCATTTTTGTGTTTCCCAGATATGTTTTTTTTTTTTTTTTTGGGTAATAGAAGAGCTTGGGCCAGACTGTTAATTAACAATTTGTTTTTGCCTATGGGGCTGTAGCCTAATCCAATCTCTATTTCTGGGTTGTTTAAGGGTTTTTAGGTTTTTATGAGATAAAGAGTCCCAACCCAAACCATATTATTACCCAACATAACATAACCCAAATCTAGCTTAGACTTTAGAGGTCCAAAGTGGAAATCTAGCTAGACATTTGGATTTATTTCGGTCCACTTCAGTCTATTTAAGTCCATTTGGCCCATTCGATCCAATTATGTCCACTTCTATCCATTTCAGTCCATTCGGTCCAATTTAGCCCACTTTGATTTATTTTAGTCCAATTCAACCCATTTCCACCCAATTCAGTCCACTTCCGTCCATTCAATCTACTTAGGTCTAATTCAGTCCATTTCGATACACTTACAAAAGAATAAAAATTCGCCTTAATTTCACTAAGAAAATTTGTAGTGCTTTCACTTTTGGAAGAAATTCTTAGAATAGAATGGAATCTTCTTATCATGCCACAAGCCTTTTTAATATATATATATATATATATATATATATATTTTTTTTTTTAAATCTTAAGCTCAAACCTTTTCTCCCCATCACAACACCAAGCTTTTTTTTTTTTTTTTTTGGGAAAAGATGATATTATTACCATTAAAAAGATTGGCATAAGATGCTCAAAGTGCTCAGGTACAGTAGCAGCTGCTGATCAATATAGTGATTACAATGGCTACCATATATGTGGAAGGAAGCCAAGGTTGTGGCCATTGGTATTGGTTATATTGAATTGAGGGAGTGTTTCACAAGTGTTATACATATAATTATTCTTTAAGGAAACAAACCAGCTTTATTAGTTGTAAGATGTACTGCTCAATATCAAAATCTTACTATGTTACCAACAATAGAGGTAGAGAAAATCCAGCAAAATGTCCTCTGAACCCTTACTTGAACTACAAAACCTTTGTATTCAATGCAACAACCTCACTTATTTGCATCTATATGAATTCGAAAGCTTGCAAATGAAATATGATGTCTACGTTTCCTACGTTGTCGAAGTTATAAGATATTAAACAGCATTGAGGAAAAACAGCTTACTGAAAAACATTCCTCATCACTCATACATTAGAAGCAGGACGTGCTGTTTCTTCATCTTTTTCAAGTTTATCTATCATGGCCCTTTATTTTCTCCCTCTAAAATTGGTTCGTCTTGCAGCCAAAGCCATATCCTGACTACTGTGTTTACTGACAGTCTTGAACTTGAGTGGTACAACTTGCTCAATATATGACTTCCCAGGAAAGTTCCTTTTATCTTTTGGAAGTGCTTGTAACTGCGGTAACCAGTATGCCACATACTCACCTTCAGGATCATACGTCTGTGCCTGCAATTTTAGTATCTTAGGTATAGGTTACATGTCTATGCAAAAGTATGCGTCATTGTACATGACAAGAGATTTTGAAAGCTCCTGTATCCTCTATCTGTGTCCTGATACACTCACATACTTTTATATCTATAAAATAGTATTATACTTCTCTATCAATTCAAATTTTATAACCTACATTTCTGTATAACTAAAGCATGTTCAGCATTACATCTTTTATGTAAAAAATCATAAAGGAGTTGGACGGTGCTGCTAATTTGGGTTGACTAATTGCGACTCAGGTATACAGTAGCATATTTCCACTTACCATTTAACACAAACAAGAATATCATAACTATAGAAAAAGCTGTACTATATTAAGAAATTTAAGTGCAATATGTTTTGGTTTATTCCTGCTTTCTAATACCGAGGACAGAAAACAGACTTACCTCTTCCCAACCTAATCCATAAATGAACCTGATTTCAGAATAATAATATAAGAGCATCTGAACAGTGATTATTGATTGTCTACCACCTCCCAGAAAGAAAAGAGAAATTGTATGAAAGCACTTACTTGCTTTGGGATGCTAAAGTAACGATCTTCTCTAGGGTCATTCCCAACTCCTAAACAAGAAGAACAAAGAATGACATGTTTAATTGTTTATCAAAGGATCTCATTAACTGCAAAGTTTAAAGGAGTAGCACATCTGGCAGTTGCATTTCAAGAATATAACAGTGTTCAATAGTTTTTTTTTGGGGGTCATGGATAAAATGTAGCTCTTAATGGTCAAGTCAAGTGGTTATCCAGTCAAATCAACAATATTTTGATACACATACTAACCCCCGATCCTCTTTAGTATCCTGTATTTCCTTTTGCATCCTCCATATACCACTTGTTTTGATATACTTATAGGATATCAAACCTTCTCGCTATAAATAAAGGACAAGTTTGTAAGGGACAACTTGTACAAATGAAGTAAGAGATATCTTCTTTACTTCAGAAGTATTTTTAATTCAGATATGACGTGAACAATTACAAAGGTTGTTCAATGCTCTGCAGTTTTTCATTGTTTTCTTGTGTCTCCTATAAAAAACAGAAAGTAGGTGCCAGTGCTATATTACTATTATGTAAAGATCACCGTGGATTGACATGAAAGTCAAACAAATTTTCCTGTGTGTGTGTGTGTGTCCCCTCCGCCAAAAAATTTGCCACTTGTAAGTTCTCTTTTTTTTCACAACCTTAATAAATACCCCAAACCGCAGGAAAGATGGACTGGACCAAATTTATAATGAAAAGAAGGGATTAACTACAATCTATGGGGCATTTTCTATGTGCACACTAGTCATCAAAAACATTTACAATCAACACTCGTAATCAAAATTAATTTCCAATGTCCACTCCAACGTCTAAATTAATAGCTCAGTGTGTAGCCTATCTACCCCAAATTATGAGGTCATTTGCAATGTGTACCCTAAATTACAAAAATTCTATAGTTTACCCTTAATTTGGATGTTGAGGAACATTGCAAATTAATCACGAACTAGGGCGTTAATTCTAACATTTTGAAATGTAAGGTGCACATTACAGACACCTCTGGGTAAAAAATTAGACTTATCTCATGTCATGACTATCCTGTTGCCTGTTATGTCCTAGGGTGCTACCAAGATGGTCATACAGCTCGTATACAACTGACACTGATATACTTAGCTAAATCAAATAATGTAAACTGTTTTCCCAGTTTATGAAGCAATGACTTTGAAACAACAACCTATAATATGCCAAAATACAGTCTTGCCTACACAGGGAAATGCTCAAATACACATACTTTTATGCACAAGTGACAATGGGAAGATACATGAAGATGAGAATCACCTGCTCCATATGTCCAATTTCCATAATTGGAACATGGATCATAATCCAAAAGGCATGTCTCAAACCATTCAGCTCCCAAACGCCAGTCAATACCCATATCTCGAACAAGAAAGGAACATACTATCTGGAGAAATAAAATTGATGATTGGTAATTTGGTAGACCATATCAATTTATTGAGATTCAAAGAAGCAGTTTCAAGTCAGTCTTGAAATTTACCTGCCGTCCTCGGTTTGACATGAACCCAGTGGTTGATAGTTCTTTCATGTTTGCATCTATGAGGGGGTACCTGGAAGTTCACCAACCTTAATTATGTCAATCATGGAGAAATAAAATTTTAATGGGTTTCCAAAAACCTAATACTCAATATTTGACTACATTTTGGATTTCCAGGGCATAAGATCACCCTGTTTCATGTACCGTGAACAGAAGAAAGAAAAGAAAAAGGTTGATAAAAGGAAAAAGAGGTGAGTACAGTAACATTAAGATAACAGATAACCAAAATAATACATATATATCAAGCAAAAAGAAATGAAAAAATAGAAGAGAAGTTCCATATTAGAGGAATTAAAATCATTAACACAAAGACTATGATTGTTAGAGATTTCCTTCATAGATAAGGGAGTGTCAATAAAATGTTACTTACAGAAAATGAACAAAAAAGAAGCAGGATCAGTACTAATGCAGCAGATATCAAAATAATACTCTTTACATTTCCATGTGGCCATGCCCATATAAAAGTACATGCTGAAATGAAAAGAAGATAGCAACACAGACATTAGTGGAAGCAACAATATACCCTGTACGTCCATCTCTCCAGTACTCAAACATATTCTTGTCTTGGCTCCATCTGTGCTCCACTTTTCTTGGACCACCTTAAAAAATAAAATAAAAAAATAAAAAAAAGAACTTCAAATGACTATATACAAGAAACATTTAACCTGAAATTTTCAATATGATACTTACATTGATGTATAAAAGTTTCTAACTCACACGCACTATATTATCCAACAACATTGCATTCATTAAAACAAGGTCCAAATTTTCATGATCTGAACTGATTAATACTAGATGAATAAGATGGTTCTAATCTTTACCTAAATGGAAAAGGGAATTCCCATATTTGACTGATAGAAACCTGAAGTAATCCCTCCATATCAATTCGAACAAAACCCTGTTGTGTTGAACATAGATTCAGGAGAGGAAAAGGAAAATAAAAATATCTGAAAAAGTTTAACCCAACTGAAAGATTGGTTTATAATCAGAATTTCCAGCAATACTGCTTTCCCATCAGTTCAATTTTGCAATTCCATAGTTAAGTTAACAAATTATCCTGAACTGTTAACTGAATAGCCTCTCAGCCTGCATGTGAACCTGGCATGTGGTAAAAGGTTTTTCCTTTCTTTCTTTCTTTCTTTTTCTTTTTTTCTTTTTTTTGAGGAAAAAGAAATGGAGAGAGAGAGAGAGACAAATATGCCGAAATCAAAAGTTCAAAACTAAGAATGTAGAGAGAAAATGGTCAAGGCTGGTTAAGAAAAGATGTCATATGATGATATCTTCTGATGTCATCTCATTGCTAAATTATATATTTATACTTTTCATTAAAATGTGAATTTTTATTAAACAATACTGATAAAGGAAAGGGGCATGTAGGAATTTTGGGACAGAAGTCGGTGATGGAAACTATCATGGGGTTTACTTAATGATAAAACACCCACACACATGCACACTGATTGAAATCAGTCACCACAAACTGGAGGAAAGTACCTGAATATTATTCATCTAAATTGGCTTAAACCACTTACAACTTAAGAAATTATGAATTCAATAGACATATGAAATTGGGACAGAGTTGAAATGCTATCAATAATTTTATCTTAAGAGAGAACCATACCAGTATGTGGAATTATTTGCTTCCCGTTCCTTTTCATACCTCTTCACCTATAGAAGTAAAAACTAGTCCCATTCTTCAAATTGTTGTATATCTATTCTGTGCAGTACAAAAGCAAAAATGAATGAAATTTTCAACCTCTTCATGTATGAAGCGAGGAGAGAGGCTTCCTGAAGCAAGCCATGGAGAGAATTTTGTTGAATAATCTGGTCCTAACATCCCATTTCTGGTCTCTTTGTAGATCCTTAGCAAGTCCTACATATACAAGAAAGTACAAATAATTTAGAAATCCACATAATTGGTATTATTATTGCTCCTTTAAACATCATAACTTTCTATTATAAATATGTTTAAGCAGCTATATCAAAAATTAAATTATTGTAACTGGTTTATTTTTTTGATTTTGAAATGATCATATTGGCCTATCTTTCATCCCATGGAATTTTAAATGCCACCCTTCGTAATTGCTTAGTATCTGATGCACAAATCCACGCTTAGGACGGAGGTTACAGAAGAAATTTAGACTCATCACTCATCAATCAAACAGATGAGATGAAATCATGAAATCTATTTTGTTCATAAATCGCACTAATCTCAATTTTTATTATGACAGCTATTGTCCTCAAAATTCTACATTCATAGAAGACTATTGGAATCTTTTTTATTTTTATAATAACTATTGGAATCTAAAACCAACAACTCTAATGCCACCATACTTTAAGATTTTAATTTTCATTTCTGCAGCAATGTATTTAAGATGTTAAATTTCCATGCTTGTTGCAATGTATTGTTGGCAATCTTGCTTTCAAAACAAGCATTAACAGAAACATGCATGACGAGAGATTTTCCCCTGCCTTCCTCCAAAAGTACTCATTCACCCTGCCCAGTGCTGCACTTTCACCCCCAACAAACTTCATTCCTTTGCTAACCTGTATTAAAAAGAAAAAAATATGGACTACATTATATTATGATGGAGGAGTGTATCTCAAATTTTTTATTAGAGTGAAACGCAATTTATATCCATGAAACACAGATGCATGTATTAAAAATCCTACATTTTGCGATTGTGAGTAGACTCCAAGCTGATCCATCAAAGGAACACATCCCCAATCATCAATGCTTGGTGGCGGCCCAAGACATGTTGGAGTTCTAATGCAGCTCCGGATATTGCATTTGGCTTCAACAGACTGCAAGTTTTACTTTGTAAACAACACTGCTACCACATAAAATAGCTTTCCTACTTATCCATGACAAAATATAATGAACTCAAAACTAATGGAAAAGAATTATCAATCATCATGCCTTGCGAAACTGAGTATACACATCCGGTAAACTGCTGGTATCAAATGGGAGGTCATCAATGTGGTACATAGTGGTACCCCAAATAAGCTGTAACTTAGGATTGTTAGTATTACTTCTTGACTCCGAAAATGATTGTAGCGCCACTCGTTGCAGACCTTTGCTGACCAATCTTTCGACATTCAACTCCTCACTGCAAGTTTCTTTTTGGGCATATACCTGGCTAGAATAAATCAGACTATAAACACCCACACTCCCATTTACTTCAATAACTCGGAACAGTCATAACTAATCCATTCTTTCTACTAAAAGAAATTCAAAATAAATGTGGGAATCACTTAACTGTGTGGGCTCCAAAAGCTTTTGCAAGAGAAGGGAGAATTTCCTCGGGCTTCCCGTGTCGAATAAGCAAATTTAAGCCGTACTTTATCAAATTCTTTTTCAAGTCGGCCAAGCATTCAATAAGAAACTGCGCTCTCAAGGCTGCCAAGCAATCACTACAATTTAATTTTTAAACTTGTATACTCTGTTATACTAGAACAAGTCAAAGAAATTCACAAAGGTGCATAGAAGATCCTCAAAAATTCTTAGGTAACTCCACTATGGAGTTCTTAAAATCATATCTATTCATTTTGAAAGAAGTGGATTAGATTTTACTACATTATCAATAATTCAAATAAATACCAAAATAATAGTCATTTAAAAAAAAAATGTTATGTGTTAAAATTCGATTCACTCATTTCAAAATGGATGAATAGAATTTTAGGAAGTACATAGAGATGTAATCATGTAAATGAGCCAAGCCGATTATTAAAATTTCAAGCTTGTTCATTTAACTTTATTTCAAACACGAGCTTATCACCAAGATTACATGTTCAAGCTTGGTTCTTTTTTCTTGTCAAACAAGCTTAAGCTCATTCAAGAGATACTTGATCAACTTATTTTTTTACCATGACTAAAAAATTTGTTTACCACAAATTGACTGTCAATAAACTGTAAATAAAATAATTTGATATCTCATGAACATAAGTATATTTTTAGAAAAGTGTACACATAAAAATATAATATTATATACTTATCTTTCACTAAACAGGGGAACATAAACAAACAAGCTTTTTTCCGAGCCGATCTTTCAGCTTGATTAAGATCTGTAGAAAGATCTTTAATCATATATAATATTACCTCCAGTTTTAGGGAATCCGAAGTGATAGGTGGTGCCGAAAAGACGAGGATCGAAGCAATAGACGGGCAAAACCGAATCGGAGGAAAGCCAGGCCTTATACAAAGCTTCATTGTCCAAGATTCTGAGATCATTTCTGAACCAAAGAATGGCGGTCCCTCGGCCAGTCCTGGAAGCCGAAGAGGATGAAGAAGAGTACCTTCGAAAGGTTTGATCGGCAATGCGGTGTGTTTCGTCGGAGTCTAGTTCCGGAACCTGGTGGATTGATGTTGTTGAAGAAGAAGACGAAGCTGAAGGTTTTGCGATGGAATTCATGGTGTGAAAGTGAAAGTGAAAGTGGAAGAGAGTTGAGTTTGTGAATGTTGAATTTGATGGGATTATGAGCTTTTTCAGGGGAAGAGTTGGGACTGAGTAACGGAGAATAGTCATAGTGACATGTATGCAGTTTGGAGAGAGAGGGGTAGAGACAGTTAGTTAGTTTAAGCAGTTGAGAAAGTGACACGTTGGCGTGGGAGTTTTGTATGACGTGGCTTTATGGCAGCCAATGGACGAGTTTGTTTTGATTCATTCTGGTTTTCAGTTTCTTTTTACGAAACCAAGCTGCTACAGTAGACGACTGTCGTACTGGAAATTATTAGACGCTCTCTCGTGTGGAGTAAACGACGGCCTTATTATAGTAGTGTTAAACGGTTAGTCGCATAAAGTTAAGTTAGTGATTGTTGGTATTTACAAATCCGCCACAAGTATTGAACAAGGGAATTTTGCATGACTTATTAATGATCTAATCATTTATATTTATATCTATATAACATCATTTTGAGTCACATCAACGTAGCATTTTGGTCTATTTCAGTATAATTTAGTTCACTTTTGTCTCATTCAATCCATTTAGGTCTAATTCGATCAACTTTAATCCAATTTAGTCTCATTTTGGACTAATTAGACCTTAAATTGATTCTTTTTGTCGGTTGCCTTTTTTTAATTTTTAGTTCAAAAATTATTTTTATCTTAATTTTTGGGTTGAAAAGTATGAAATTTTATTTTAGCCAACTCTTTAGTCTTGGGTTAAAAAAATACAAACTAAATAGGCATTAGATAAAAAATTTCAGTCCTATAGACTACATGCTGGAACGATTCAGTCCTGATGCAGCTTCCAATTCCAAGAAAGCACAACTTCAAATTACTATTATAATAATCCACCAAGACTATTTAATGAAACGCTCTCATATAATTTACCAAACTGTCAAATCAAAATAAATATCTAAAGGAAAGATCGCAGCAAGGTAACTTCTCCAGTTCTCCTCAAGAGAAGATTGGGTTGCATCCAAATATGTATATAATGTCAGACCCTACACCATTAGAGAACCTTGTCTGCAATATTGAACAATCCCTGTCAATAGAACAATAAATTTCAATATTTAATTCATTTATACTATATTTAGTGTGCGTTTGGCACCTGATTAAAAAGCCAACTTATTTTACTATTAAACTTATTTTTACTACTATTCATGAGCCCCACTGCACTTTTTGATACTATTTATGAGTTTCACTGTACTATTTCAGCTAACTTTTACCTTTATTTACAATACTTTTAACAAAAAGTTTCAGTTTCAGCAAAATAAGTAGATCCCAAACAGACTCTAAATGGTACCCTTTATTTATTTTTGCTTGTATACATGCAACATTTCTTCAAAAGCACAAAGGGGCACAAACCTTAAACATAAGAAGTATGCAAGAGAAACACTTTTCGAGGCAAAAAGGGGCAAAAGAAAATATCATAAAGAACAAAAACTAGCTCCTAATATTTGAGACATCCAGCAAAACTTAGCCAGTCCAGCAAAGCAAGACAGACATCCAGGAAAGCGATCTTTAAACAAGATAAAATCAAACATAGGCAACTACTAAAATCAACAGGTTTGGCAACAAGACTTAGCCAGTCCACACAAATTGAAGATACAAATTTCAACAAATAAAAGTAGACAGCATTTTAACCATCGTACTATAGCATAGCATTAAAGAAAGAAAAAAAAAAAGGGGGGGGGGGGAGCAGACAAGATCGTGTCAATCGCATTAATACCTATCGGACATGATTCAGATCATGAAAGAATGGCTAATGATGGTATTTTTGTCCTTTCAGAATAGTCCACGACCTAAAAATCAGACAAAAAAGCATGTGTTATTCTTTTAATTTAATAGAATACATTATTTTCAAGAGCATGACAGTGGTGTTTTTTTAATGGTGGTTATGGAAATTGTTGGCTTTGAATGGTGATGGAAATAAAAATGGCACTGAACAACGGTTGCAGCCTAAATTACAACCAGCACCAAGGAAAAATTTAAAACTCACCATTGTTAAGACTTCCAAATTGCTACCATTTGCGAAAAAAAAAATGCATACTTTTAAATGAAGACCATTGCTTATTCATGGTGATAGAAATGGTTGTGGAAATTGTTGGTTTTGAGTGGTGATGGAAACAATAGTGATAATCAATAGTGGTTGTAGCCAAAGATGCAGCCATCAAATAGGAAATTCAAAGCTCACCATGCTAGAGGCTTCCAAATTGCTACAAACTGCACTTGCAAAGAATGCTTACTTTTAAATGAACAAAATTGCTTAAACATAGTGATAGACAATCATCTTAATTTAAAGCAAGCAAGCCTTATTAGTTTAAAATTCCCTAACTATTCACGTACAAAATATTTAAGGGGAAAAGAAAAGACTACATTTCAGTAATCAGGAACTATGTAACATAGAATCCCAAATGTAATAGGAGAACAGAATATTCTTACCTATATAGCTGTTCCATCAGCACTAGCAATGCTATCTGATGATTTAAGACCAACGTAGACAACTTGATTGATATGTTAGCTCGCTCACGCAATTGTCGTCCATGACCATAAGGTCCACCTATGCAAAATGATAATCTAGAAGCTCCCTACCAAAGAGAGACAGAGAGAGTAAATATAATCAATTCAAATATTATATAAATGCCAAGTTCAAGTTACACATATGTTGGAAATCAAGAATGTTGTTTAAGTGCTAGAGTTTGGATCATCATTAATTATGAACAACCTAGGAGAAAAATTCAATTGAATTTTGCATAGAAATAGATAAAACAAAACTTATACATCTCAACTTTTAGGTCCCCACAGTAACTGGACCTGTTACCCTTTCAACCAGACTGATATCCTTTTATTCCTCATAAAAACAGGAGTAACTAAGAAAGGAAACCCTCTTGGTATAGAATTGTAACTTGATTAGGTCAAAGCAGAAGCACATGCACTAGAATGCAAATATATTTTAGCCTAAAAGATAATAATCTCAAACATCTCAAAGAGCTAATCTTGAATAGCAGTTAAAGTGACCCAAGATATATCAGAGAACATTTTATAATATTGATGAAATCAACAATTAGGACTTGGGAGTTCACATTGTTGGAGAAAAGCAAATTTTTTAAAAACACATAATGGGCACCATTAATACACGAGGAATGAGATATCCAAATACTAAAACATCATAGAATCATCACCAGGATTATCAACGCCTAAACAAATGGGAGAAGAAAAGAGAGTCATATGCTGCTCATATTTTGAAAAGAATTATAAAGATGGTCAATTGTAGAAGAACCTCTCCCCCCCCACCCCACCCCAAGAGTTCAACAATGGGATAATAGCTATGCTGAATAAGAACTTTACAGATCACAAAATTTCTTCATGGATAAAAAGTCCACTGCACTTCATTCAAAAAGGTAAACAGATCAGTACTAAAGTGATGGTGGATTATCACTCCGAGGATCACCCAAAATAAAATGAAATTATGATGAATGTACCCAGACAGATCAGTGCCCAATAAAGTACATTTTAGGGAAATTAAGTTATTCTTCTGTGAATTTGCTTCCAAGTATACCCTATTCATGGATGAAATACCACGGGTTAAGTGCCCTCAGTTTACATGTCATCTAAAAAAGAAACATTGAATCATCAAAAAATCAAACGAGATAACCAGCCTATTAATTAGAAAATGCAAGTAAATGATTTGTCAATGGACATCATATTCGGTTATTACTTCATCTAGCCATCAGCTAGCTCAATATATAAATATATATATATATATATATATAGAGAGAGAGAGAGAGAGAGAGAGAGAGAGAGAGAGAGAGAGAGAGAGAGAGAGGAAGGAGGGATTTTTTCAAGCATACAAAAGACAACAAAAAAAAATCATCAAAGTTGAGGTAGCTCATACTGTATTCCCTGCATCCCCCACCAACTCAGCCATCTGCTCAGACCCAATATCTTGTCCATTCTCATCCAACATCACAACCTAAAGTGCATGATTATAGAACAGAGATGTAAGAACAAGCTGCAAACCTTCTTGCAACAGTTTAAAGAAGCTTTTACAAGGCCCATGGAAATAAATTCATGCTATTTCCTTTTCCAAAGCATTTGAGTTATAAACTTACTACAGAAAACAAAGCAAGTAATATTATTACATGGTCAAAGTGTTGAAACAATGTTGACTTGATATATTGAAATATATGCATTTATACCACGAACACAGACTAGTACAGCTTGACATGAGCTGAGTTCAGTTGATTCCAGTTGGGCATATATAATCAGTAAGCTCTAAAGATCTAATAGGCAGACAAAATCATGTTCAAATGCTATGCATGAGTGCATACGAGCAGTTTGCAATCACAACACCCATTTATATTGTTCATTAGGAGTCACTAGTTAATAGTAATGGATATGTACATCAGACAGCAAGGCCTAAAGTAACCAGGCAACCATGTCTCCCAAGGCATTGAGTTACTTTTGCATAATTATTCACATGTTAATGTATTTACAATTTCACATTTGAGGATAATAAGCCTAAGCATTGGAATATTCTGCTTTCTTTTCTCCTTCCACACCCCTTTGTATTGTAATATACTTGATTCTCTACAATTTTTAATTGGTAAGTTACAAACTTATCTATTATCTAGGATTCTAGTGAGTCTTAAACCCAAGAACTCACTCTCCACCTTGCTCTTACAAGAGGAGAAGGTGCCATTTGAGCTATTGCTTGTTGGCAATGTAATTGGTTCTCAACTTAAATTTAACTTCAACTACTTTTGAACAGTATAGGAACTCAGACAGATTCAAATAATATCCAAAATTTATTTGAATATTTTATATGGAGAGTATGTAGCAACTTGAATGACAGTCCAAAAGCAACACATAAAAGCAAATGGAATATACAGAAGCTGCGGCATGGCACCGCAATAGATTATCTAGTTAAAGTCCTGAAGTAGATGAACCCCTAAGTGACAGTAGTTCATATACTAGTATAGCCCAAATTTGAACTTCAAATTCTGAGCAAGGGTCAAAACAAATTGTTGGTAATAGGTTCAACGAAGACAACACTTCGACTTTATTATCAGATCAGTCGGCACAAGACTTTCTGAATCAGAAAACTTAGGTCTAAATAAGATTATAAAGTAGTTTACTAGGAAATGGGGTTGGTTTAAAAGCATTATTCTTTGCATAAACAACTAAACACACAACATCCAGATAAACAGAAGAACAATACCAGTAAAGAGAAAAATCAAAGAAAGAAATGTTGGAGCAGATAAACAAAACCAATGTTCATCCAGATAGTGTCAAAAGCAATTCCTTTTTTTCTTTTCTTTTCTCTTTTTTTGCACAAATTGAAATGCACTTAAAAAGCACAAAATAAGAGCAAGATAGTTTAATGGTGAGAGTATACCCAATCATCAGACCTGATAATGTTCATCATTGCTGTATCTTCATCATCAACCTGAGCCCTTGCATCACTACAACACATGGCATCAATTCAAAAGTAGAAATATATATATATATATATATATATATATATATATATATATATATATAAAGAACAAACAATTTAGAATGGCAAAAAAGAGTACACGGCCGACTCTGAAGATTTACAGCCTAAGAAGCAAGGACACTCCAAAATCATTATACTCAAAATAAAAGATACATATGCCTATATATAAATAAAATACACCTAAATATATAAATTGATTTAATTACCATATCCCCATAGTATCATGTCTTAATTTTTTAAGAATCGACATATCACACCATGTGGTCCATGTCCATGTTTCTTAGTCTATAGCTGACCCCAAGATTTTGGGACTAATGCTTGGTTGACGCTGTTGTTTTAGTAAGAACAAACGATTTATGTGCACTTGTGTGTCCATAATTACATCGAAATAACATAAAAATATCAACACATAAATGAACAAATCAGTGTAGTATTTGATTATTAATATGAAACAAAAATTCACTTCAAAAAAGTTAAAACTAATTTTTTTTTTTTTTAAAAGAAGCCAACATTAGATAAAAATGGACAATATATATATACCTTGCATTTCTAGGATTGGACCGTATTTGAACATCATCAACGGTGCAATAGTGGTTGAGTTTTCGAATGTACCCATCGACTATCAACTGTACTCCAGGGGAACGCTTTTTCCCTACCGTTAATATCCGTATAGGAACAACTCTCTGCCCAAAATCATAAATCAATTAGTATTTAGTTAAACTCGGAATTTGAGGAAAAAATCAAAGATAGATTTTATTTACCACTGATTGGCCCGTGTATTTGCATTGTCTAGCTCCTGAAATATGAATGAGTAAAGTAAAGAAAGTGGTAATTATTATTAGTAATAAGAAATGGTGGAAAATGTAAGAACCTGGAAGAGGAGCAGTCAGATTGGCATAGATTGAGATAACCATCCTGCCTTCTTTTGCTTTTGCCTAAAAATTTAACTTGGCCCTTTTTAATCAATTAGGTTAAAAGCCCATCATCAGTGAAGGCCCAAGACCGAAATATGGACCTGACTGATCAGGTGTATATGCTTGTGAAAAAAATTTCTTGGTGCTTGTAAAAAAAACGTAATCCTGAATCCTGATCCTGTGTGATGAACAAAGTACAAACTATATGCAGCATGATCAACAGCATTGGATCATAACAATCATAAGCATTAATAATATGGGTAGGAATCAATTTGTTTACATATTGTGATACAATCCCTGATAAATGTACATATTATTTTACCTAATGAAAATTTTACTGATCATTGTTGCCACACCCTTTGAATAAAAATCCCATCTTTTCAATATTCACTGTGAAGATGAGAATTAGAGTTATAACAACAAAGCTATTAACGTTTTACTTTTATTGAGAAAGTCCTATGTTACAAGAACTTTAACAAGGGGTTTCTTGTCAAAAAAGAAGTTGAGCTTGTCTCACCTTTATGCTTTTGAAAGCATAAAACAGAGTCAGCATTCGCCGTAAAAAAAAATATACTTCAGCTTTTAGCAACTTAAAACATTACTTTATTTATTTTAACACCCCACTTTATAATAATCCTAACATCAAATGATTGATTTTAACACTCAACACATTAAAATAATATATCCAACACAATAAACAATAAAAAAAACAAAATAAAAAAAACAATAACCACAATTAATCAACACATTAAAATACTATTTTTTTTCTAACACCCCACATTATAATTTTATTTTTTTTATTTTTTATTTTTTTTTGGTTTTGAGTGTAAACTACAGTGAGCTACTAGAGAGGTAGGGAATTGGTTTTATACTATTTTAAATTGACTAAAAATGCTTCTTTGCTGTAGAAGCATTTTTAGGGAATTGGTTGATAAATTGACTTTTTAGTCAATTTAACAACTTTACTGGGATGCTCTTAAAAGGTACAAGAATAACTCTGAAAAAGAACATTCGAGGAATTATCAACCATGAGGTTTGGTTTTCTGTTATATATGGTGTTCAAAAGAAATCCTCAAGTTTTGTGTATTACCTTTCTTCTTGGAATTATCAATGCGATAGACTAACAATTTTGTTTGCCTCCTTTCATAATACAACAAACTCAACCACTTAGTTGTATTGTATATCCTCACAAGTTTACAGTATTTAGGGTCTATTTGAGATCCGCTTATTTGGCTGAAACTGAAAACTTTTTGTTGAAAGTATTGTAAATAAAAGTAAAAGTTAGCTGAAATAGTATAGTAAGACCTATGAATAGTACCAACAAATGTCATAAGGCCCATAAATAGTAATAAAAATAAACTGAGTAGTAAAATAAGTTGAACTTTTAATTTTTACCAAACACACACTTATATAATAAAAAGTTCTTAATAGTACTTTCTTTATACCCACAAAATAGTATATTAAAAATAGTAATACAAATGTTTGAGGAGGGAGTAATACAATTGTTACACAATGCTCACATCATCATGTTAATATAAGGGGGGTGTGATACAGTATACAGTTCGTTGTAGACTTGTGGATGCTTTCTTTTGTTTTTCTCTTCTTCTTCTTCTTCTTCTTCTTTTGGGTTTGAGTAGATGTGATTTTTTTTTTTTTTACTTTTTTTTGGCAAGATTTTTCTTTTTTAATAAATTTGCATGATTGTCTTTTTTTTGTCACTTTTCTGTTTTAATTAGCATCATTTTTTCTTCTTAAAAAAAATTTGGGCTTCATTTTTAACATTGGCATATGAATAAATTTGGGCTTCTTCTCTCTCTTTTTTTTTCTTCTAGAAAACCTCTTATTATTGCTTTCTCTTTTTAGTTATTGCTTTCTCATGGATAACTATTGTTGAGTTTGATAAGTTCCTTTGAATAGTATATGAATGTGTTAATTTCTAGTATTGTTTAGATATTTGATTAGGCAAAATCCTCTTATTATCTCTTTCTCTTTTTAGTTATTGCTTTCTCATGGATAACGATTGTTGAGTTTGATAGGTTTCTTTGAACAGTATAGGAATATGTTAATTTCTAGTATTGTTTAGATATCTGATTAGTTGAGCTATTTAGATTGTAAACTAGTTGTTTTGGTAGTTTCTACCAGTGGTATTAGGGCCACTTTTGCATATAAACTTTAGTAATACCTTGTCTTGTTCTAATTGTATTTAGACTAGGAGGGTGTAATTTTAGAATTGATAGGAACGGGTTAGATTTACTTATGCGTAAATTCATTTGTGTAATTTTTTTAATAAAAAGAAATGTCGCGTCATTAAAAAAATGATGGATCAATATTTCATTAGACTCATAAGTAACATTACTAACGGAAGTTAACGGAATGACTTATATTGCTCATTTTGAAAACTTAAGGGATTAATTGCGCCCACTTTAAACTTGAGGAATTAATTGTGTACACATGGTAAATTTGAGGGACCAACAGTGTAGTTTAACCTTTTTTAAAAAGTTCCTAAGTTTTAAACTTTTAAATTTTTATCAACTCTCATGTAGAGAAAAATCCTAAAAATTAGGATATTATCTCTATCTCAGTTTTAAACATTATTTCATCAAACCCAAAATAAAAAAATAAAAAAAGTTTCATCACACGCGCAAAGTGCATGTGATGAAACTAGTTTATTATAATGTGATACAACCATAGTTTTGAAAACCAGAAAAAGATTGGTTCTCGATTTTATGGTCCACTCGTGGTTGGACCGATGGTTGAACTGGTGATATCATTTGTAGGGATGACAGGCCCAAAAATGTGAATTGAGTCGTGGGCCCTGTCCGAGGACATTTAGTAGTCCGAGGACAGGTAAACATTAATGTGGAAGTGCAAATTAGTGAATGGAGGAAGGGGTATGATCGAGTGGGTTCGGGAAGGTGGTCTGAGGACAAATGCCTCCTCGACTTAACAAAGTTGAGGTCAGAAGGGTTGACCTGTCATCAAGAGCAACGTTCTGGGCAGTTCTACTGGTAAGGATAAGCATTAGGAAGGAATAGGATAAAGGGAAGGTAAGAAATATCTAAGGAAAAACTGCTACTACCGCATTAAATGCTTTGTAGCTAACTCTTTGGCTGCATTAATGTAAAAGTGATACCTGAACAATGATGTTCAGCTTTACAGTTACCTCTAAAACTTCAGGAATATGCTGATGGGATAAGGATTAAAGCTAGCCATTTGATCTACACGTGGAGGGCTGAAAGGGAGCAAAAGAGGGTAATATAAAGAAGGAAAATCCCATTACAAGAGAATCATCAGAGAATTTGTAGAAAAAACACTATAGCACAAAGAACTGTAATTGTAATCAAGTCTAAGAGAAATATATTCAAGAACTATTTTCCTCGAACTTTGCCGAGGAAGAATTTCTTTGCATAAACTTGTTTTTCTTTGCTTTCTTACCATCTTCAATCCATTGAGAGTGTTGTTTAATTCATTGAAACCTAATTTTCAGCCCACTCTCTACAAATTCTTTGTATTGGGCTCTTTGGGCCTTAATCTTTTTACCTTTTAGACTTAGGATCCAAAATCCGCCCTTACATCATTAATATTTAATTAATAATTATAAGTTTAAAACTAATTATGTTTAGTTAAAAATATATATAAAAAAATCTGTGTAATTTTTCACATATTATTAAGAATATTAAAAAATAACAAATTGTAAGTAATTATTAACTACAAAGTTCCAGATCTATAAATTTTTTTTTTTTAAAAAGCGACAATTTGCTGTCCTCCCTTTATTGCCGCCCTAAGTTCCAAATCTGAGAAAAAAGGAAAGGTAACATTTTGCTGCAAAATAACTCCATTCCAGAGCATCTTCACAAAATCTGCAAAACCGGTTTAACCATACCAGTTTTCGATTATTTTGGTCAAACCAGCGGTTACCGCTTAAATGTACTTTTTCTCAGATTTTCGGTTTTTTAAGAGAATCGAACCAGATCAGCTCCTAGTTTTCGGTTCAGTCCGGTTTTTTAAAACCATGGATACAACACGTATTGATTCCCTTTTTTTTCGGATCAATTGGACGTTGGGTTTTTTTTTTCTCCTTCACGAACGTGATGCGCTTCCCCTTTTTTTCCCCTTTTTCTTCTTTTTTGGTTTTAACTTGACTTTTTTTTAAAAAAAAATTTCCTAGGCATGATTTTTCTTTTTCTTTTTAAATAAACTTGTGCGATTGCCTTTTTTTTTTTTGGTTGGTTGTTTCCAGGGGCAGACCCAGGTGGGGGCCCGAGCTCCCCTAAGTCCAAATTTTATTTATTTATTTTTATATATTTCATTTTTGTAGTTGGACTCCCTTCTAAAATCTTGGGCCCCCTTCTCCTCAATAAACCTAACTAGTCTCACTCAAATAGCAACTATCTGCCCACAAACTTAACAAAAACAATAAAAATACTCACAATGGTGATTGTATTTTAGCCACACACAAAAAAAAAAAAAAAAAAAACTATTTTACCACCAAAGAACCAAAAAATCATGTATTCTTGGAGAAGCGAAAGTTAAATTTTTGCAACTGCAATAAACTGGTATAAATACCAATTGACTATAACAAGTTGGGTACATGAAGATTGAGGAATTATATATAAATATATATATAAATAGATATATATATATATATATATATATTGCAACTGCAATAAACTGGTATAAATACCAGTTGACTTTAACAAGTTGGGTACATGAAGATTGAGGAATTTTATATTGCAACTGCAATAAACTGGTATGAATACCAGTTGACTTTAACAAGTTGGGTACATGAAGATTGAGGAATTTTATATATATATATATATTTATATATATATAAATTTCATAACAATACAATGAATGTGACTAAAATCCTCAAGGTCCATACTTTCCACCTAACCAATCAAAAGGGTCCCCTTTGTTTCTCAAACTATGTTTTTGTACAAACTTTTTAATTGTTATTTGTATCTATTTTTTTGAATAATTTGATTTGGAGTTGTAGAAGATGGCTTACACATCTCACATTGCTTTTTTATTTTGTTTGATTAATTGTCATGTTTAGTGATATTGTTCTCAAACCCAATATAAAGCAAATATGCAGTGCAGCCAAGTAACTATTCCCCCCCCCCCCCCCCCCCCCTTTGTAAGGCTTAAGCATCTTACAGGAATCAATTTTATGCAGGCATATTGCTACCTTCCAGTAGCAGTATGATAATAAATGCTTTGGTTTTTTTGATTAAATCTATGGCTCCCATGGGCATGATACCTTCTTTTTTTTCTTTTTTCTTTTTTCTTTTTTTTTGGAGAAAAAACACACACACACACAAAAGGAAGAGGGAAAAAAGTTCTAATATAAAGGCACACCATAACTCCACTTAAAAGCCATGACAACTTTTCTTATTTTGATTTCTTGGGGCATGTCATGTTTGTGGTAAATATATTTTTAAAGCCATATCAAATGTTGTATATACAAAATGGAAGTTTGAAGGGTAACTATTGGAAATGGTTGCTGATCTTTTAGTTCTTTTAATAGTGATGATATATGTGTTTGGGATGATTGAACAAAGATGGCCAAAGAAAATTTTGCAATTTCTTTTCTAAAAGTCGTGAAAAATAGTGATGTGGGTAATTTTGGAATAATTGTTAGCAAAAATGTTTTCTCTATGTTATGAAACAGTTTCGTTAATACAAAATTATTTTCTTTTATTTCTTCTAAAATGTTCTTGAATATTCTTCCAGTGGAGTTTATTAAGGTCAATGGATTTAAGTGACTTCAAAAGTCATCTATTCAAGATGTCAACTGTGGTAAATATTTATTCACTATCTCATTTTTCTCTTCTTTTCAATTTTGAGTTTTTTTTTTTAATATATTTATATATATATATATATAGTTTTAGTCTTTTAATTTTGACATATTATTATTTGGTTAGTTGTTTCAATTGTGGTGTTGATGTCAAGCTTATGATGAGCATGTGGTAAATACAAACTATTCAAGCTTAAATCTTGACATCTTAGATAAATTTTTTTTAGTGCTTTCTGCTTAAGTTAGTTTTCCATATTAATTAGATTGTTTCTATTTTTTCTATTTTTTTTTTCTCAAAACTAATGAGCATATTTTTTATGTTGTTTCTATTCAAATATTTTGTAAATGAAGATCTTGGACATAATAAACTCTAATTGAGCTGAACGATCCTATGTATCTATCCCCATTCAATTTAGGAGATACTATTAAAACAATTTATTCTTTTATTTTGTGTTGTATTTTATAGAATCCTACGGACAGTGATTGTGAAATGATATTGTATATATAGTATCCAATAGTGATTTTCAAAATTATATACATTTAGCAGCGTAATTTAGAACTTGACGTAACCAATTTCATGAAAATTGTAAAGAAAAATAATTTTAGTATCTCCAAATGTCATGGTCAAACTAATGTCTTATATGCTTAATAACTCGAGCTAATATAAAAAGCGCTACTAAAATTGACCATTTTCGTGCGTAAACACATGTTACATACTAGTTTTGTATAATAGTAAGTCACATCAATAAATTCATAATAAGACTTACTATTCATGTGAGAGTATGAGATAGCATGTTATCGAAATTACCTAATAATTTTCTTTTCATAAATTACAAATTAATTAAAACTACTCTTTTATTCTTATTCTCACTTTTTTTTAAAAAATAGTTTCAATTTATAACATCCGCTCCTGATGATTGTTCTTTACCATTAGATTAAGATACCAATTGGTTTTTGGGTGTAGGCGATGATAAAACTCTAAACCTCTTATTCAACAATAAGAGACTTTATAAATTGATTCCAAACAAATTAAATAAAATTAAACTTGTATCAAAACTAAAACAATTCTATATTTTGACAGCACCCTTAAAAAGAAAGCCAAATTCAAGAAAAGAGAATCACATACGTAGTATGGTTTACAATTGATTATTCAATATTATAAAAACTAGTCGTTAACTCGTGCAATGCACGGGATAATTTTTATAATTTGGCTCAAAGCATATTATAATTTTTTTTAACCCATAATAGTACAGAATGTTAAAGCAAGAGCAAAATGGGGGAAAATATAAAGAGAATACAAATTGACTAAAAAAGGGATGAGAATCTTAACAAATTTAAGTTAAGAAAAAACAGTTGCCAATGTAAATCCTTCAATTTAAGAACTTTCATGGCCTTGCAATTAATGCCCAAAAACCAAGTCTTATCTGGTTGAAAATAGCTACGGAATAAAAAAATAAATAAAAAAAGGGGGCTCTCTCCTTTTCTTCCAACCTCAAAAGTGTCAAGCAAGGATCATAGAATGGATTATGGGCAATAATAAAAGTCCACAACACAAATCTGGGTAAAAGAAACCACCTACAACATTTAATATTCTGTGAGGCAAAAGATATGACAATCCAACTACAAATTTGAGTTAAAAAATTAATTGCAAGTAATATAGAAAAGCATGATTCCAAGCCAAAATTTGGATTCTAAAACAGTAATAGGTTCAAGAACAAAATATGATCTAGCTCAGATTTTCAACAAAGATGAAAAAATTGATGTGTAACCCCAAAGTCTTAGGGCATAGAATTCAACTTAAGCAATCTATATATTAAACTCTAGGAGTTTATACTTTCTTTTTCAGTTTTAGATGTCTTTGTGATTCTCATTAAAAAAAAAAAAAGCTTTAAATGTAAATAAGCACCCTTTCATCAACATGTTTAATATAAACACAGGCTAGGGAAAAAAACCATAACAAAAAAGAAAAAAGAAAAAAAGAAGAGAATCCTATAGAGTTGAGAACAATTACATCTCAGCAAAGAAGCAATTAACAATAAAATTACTAAATTTCTAAACTTTGTTTTATCAACATAGTACAACTTTTTCATTAAAAAAAAAAAAAAACACAGTACAAATTAAAACGATGAACCATAGAACAATGGAGAACTTTGTTCCCTTTTTTTTTTTAATAGTAGAAAAAGGAACAAAACGGAATAGTAGAAGAATTAAAACCTTCTAGGTTGTGTTCCTTGCAATCCTCCAAAACCAAAGGAAACCGATAAAAAAAAAAAACATGAAAAATAATCAAGCAATAGGGAACCAAGCGAAATAAAAGAAAAATAAGAAAAATCCATAAGGAAAAAAGAGAGGAAAAAATAGGGATGTACAGAGATTCAAAGGTGAGAATTGAGGCAATGTGGTAATGGCGGAGTTTACAAACAAATAGAGAGACAAACGGATATAATTTGGGAAAACAAATTTGAAAAGAATTGGGAGAATTACCTGACATGATAAACCAATCAAAATCTCATCTTGATTATATGGGTTAGTTGACAATTGAAGATTTGGGTGATTTTCTAAGGAGGTCATATGGTGAGAATTGGAGATTATGGTGTGTTGGAGAGGGTGGATCTACAGTTTTTGCCAAGAGAAAGAGAAAAACTTACTGGTTGGGGTAGCAGAGCCACAAGCAGAAGAGGAGTGGGGGGAACGACAGAGAGAGATATTAGTTGTAATTCCATCGTCATTGATTTACCTCTAAACTGATATAAAATCAGAATTTTTGTCTTTTTATTTATGTATTAATATTTTTTTTTTGGCTTCTCTCTCTCTCTCTCTCTCTCTCTCTATATATATATATATAACCGAAGCTTTTGAATACAAAAGCTGCTGCTCTTGGCTTAATAACTGAAACTTTTAAATTACATTAACACTTATCTTAAAATAAGTAGGTTGCTGAATTAAATAAATTCTACTCAGTTCAAAACACACCAGCAATTTTTATAGTGAGGCTAAACTGTCTGCTATACAAAAGCTAATTGGAAATTATGTTTCAAACAAAACATATGTATGCACATTTATGTTAACCATATCAACATGTAATACAAAGTTTAAAGAAAATCAAACCAACCCATCAACAAAAAAGTAAATAATCGCTATGTTACAGTTTATAATCCAACCTAAATTGATTCTGATGTGGGGTTGATTCTGATGCCAAAACCCATATCCCCAAGCCACATAAGCAACTTGCTCTTCCCCCTTTTACTATTTCAATCCTATAATAAAATTTGATATATTGAAAGGAACCAAAATTGAGGGAGAACCTATATTAGGGTTTCGAGTATTGATAAAAACCAATTCTAAATCAACTGTTTTCTCTACGGAAATCTGATCCTGAATTTTTTTCAGATGATGTCATCAAAAGCCTCACACTGGTAAGTTTATTTACATCTTTGTGATTATTGCTCCTATATTAGGGTTTCGAGTATTGATAAAAACCAATTCTAAATCAAAACAAAATCTGAACCAATTTCTTAAATCAAAACCAAACAAAATAGCTGAACCTAAATCCTATTAAACACCCAAAATTAGTATAAAAGATTTTACCTGTAGCCGTTCCAATAGTCTGATGTTAGGTTGGTTGTGAGGAGAAGTGTTTGTGGCTTAGTTGAATTCGCTTATTGTCGCAGGGGAAGAGAGAAAGATTTGCGTCTAGCTTTTCCGTTTTTGGGTTCCTGCGTATAGGTCTTGCAGTGTTTGTTGGGCTGAGTTTGCGTTTGTAGGAGAGACTGAGACTGAGATATAGGTTTTATTGGGTTTGTTTTGGGGAGAAATAGTTATTGGGTTAGAAATAGTTACGGTGTTTAGGGTTATATTTTTTTTTAATAGTTTTATTTTTTTAAATAATGCTGATATGGAAAAATGTGAAAGCTTCAAAAGTTTCGGTTTTATATATATATATATATATATATATATATATATATATATATATAGATAACGTGATAGTGAGCGATTCTTGTGAATTTTTTTACAGATTATGCATTGAGAGTCAGAGTTAGCAGAATAATTTCTTTGACTTGAAAAACTTCTTTTTCCTCTGCCTCAACCTCTAAAATTTTGTTTTCCTCGTCCTTCTCCAGTTTGATTCCTTTGTTGGGAGGAGCTGCTGGCTTTGTTTTCTTGTTCATTTTTTGTGTTTTTATTGTCTGTAATTTTTACTTTAGATTGAAATGCTTGTTCAAAAGATTGGGTAGAAAATCTGCCCATCCTTTTTTTATGTGCTTCAAGAGATCCACAAAGCTCATCTAGTGTAAGCTTTGATAAGTCTTTAGCTTCTTCATTTGCAGCAACCACATGTTCAAATTTTATTGACAATCTTCTTAGTTTTTCTCTACAATTTTTTGATCATTTATATTATCTCCATAGCCTCTAATTTGATTTATTATTGCTGAAACTTTAGAGAAAAATTCTTGCACAGTTTCATTTTCTTTCATTTGCAAGTTATCAAATTCTCTCCAAATATTTTGTAGTTTAATAGAAATTACTTTATCATAGCCACTAAATTGCTTTTTTTAAATTTCCCATGCTTCTTTAGATTTAGTTGCACCTGAAATTCTAAGGAAAATAGTTTTACTTACCCCTTGCTGGATGAAGAGTAGAGCCCTTGCATCTCTTTGCTTGTCTTGCTTGTACTCCTTTAGCTTGGCTGCTGTCAAAGTTGACAGATCTTCTGGCTGTTCATAGCCTTCTTCAATTAAATCCCACAAGTCTTGTGAGACGAAGAGTGTCTTCATTTGTGTGCTATGATTATCATAGCTCTCACCGGTAAAGATGTGAACAATGCTTTGGGCATAGTTGAAGGTGGCTGAACTTGTACTTGCTGCCATGGTTTATGGTTTGTGTATGTCTGGTTTATAGTTTTAGGACAAAAGGGGCTGGCAAGCTACTCTGATACCAAAATTGTTGGGTGCAAGTTCTTAATTATATGGCTAGAGTAGAATTTAGTGTTTTACTTTTGTAGAGATGTTAGAGCAACTGCATCAGATCGTGCATAATCTTACAAAATACAAAAAGTAGTCCATTTTAGACATTTTAAGCAAAAAAACATCTACATCAGTGGGTGTAAAATTGTGCATAAATGCACAAGTGCTATAGTAACCGTGCATATATGCATGGTTACTGTAGTTCATACATTTAATATTTTAGTATTTTTTGGTAGTGTTGGGTATGTGAGAGAGAAGGGCAATGAGTGAGGAAATAATAAAAAATTGTAAAATAATGAATAGTTTATTCAATAGATGTGTAGAATAGATAAACGAATATGGGTATTTTGTAAAAATTAGTGTGTAAAATAGAAAAAAATAATTTTTTTTATGCAAAATAGACGGAGAGTTTGCATGAGTTGATACAGTTGCTACTGTTATGCCTAGGAGACATGCACTAACTGTCTTCATTTAGGATGAAATTGTCACAACAGAATCCTAGGACACAAGAGAGAGCTTTTTTGGGTGTGAAAGAAAGGCCTAGCTAAAGTTGCAAGAACTAGTAGTAGTAGTTGTAAATAAAAGAAGGGGTCAAAGAAAAGAAAGAAAAGACAATTGGAATAAGAATAAGTGAATAACATCTTCTTTTATTGAAATTATTGAATAATCAATTGTTTAAATAAGAAAAGAAAAAGACAAGACTCAAGAGTCAGTTCTGAGTCTATTTCTTTCGGGGTTGCCTTGGTGTGTCAATTATTTTTATTCCCATAAGACCCTTAAATAAAAAGACAAGACTCAAGAGTCAGTTCTGACTCTTCTGAGTCTATTTCTTTCGGGGTTGCTTTGGTGTGTCAATTATTTTTATTCCCATAAGACCCTTAAATAAAAAGACAAGACTCAAAGACTAAAATTAAACAATTGAAGAGTGAGAAGTCTCATGCAAGGCCCTTCTGTACATACACGTCGACCTTTAAACGCGCAATTTATCCCTCTTTTTCCCTCAGAGGAGATTATTGGGTCCCACCTTCAATGTCGTTGAAGGCCATGGTGCCTTCAAAGTTTAATTTATTTATTTTCCCAGTGATTACTCATTTCCTTATTATGAGTCTAGAACCGCACCAATAACTATTACTACTACTACTTCTTCTTGGCTTCTTGCTACTTTAGCTAGCTAGGCCTTTCTTTCACACCCAAAAAAGCTCTCTCTCTTTTGTGTCCTAAATGAAGACAGTTCGTGCATGTCGCCTAAGCATAAGAGCATGGATTATTGTATTGGTTTCTTATTTGGTGATCATTTTTCTGATTGCTGCCTTAGTTAACCTACCAAGAAGCGGTGGGGAAAGCTCTCACTTTCCTTCTGTTCCATCACGGGAATTTACCGATGATGAGATTGCAGCTAGAGTTGCTTTTAAAGAAATCTTGAAGACACCTCCTGTTCAATCAAAGACCCCAAAAATTGCTTTCATGTTTCTGAATCCAGTTTCATTACCTTTTGAAAAGCTCTGGGAGAAGTTCTTTCGTGTAAGGCTTTCTTCCTTTCTCACCATTTCTCTTTTGTTTGTTGCACTATTTATGCATGTATTGGTATCTTCAAATTCTATTGGATATACATGTACCATGTCTCTGTGTCTTTGGTTCTATTCTGCTGCGTACGTACGTGCAGTTTCGCTTCACATGTATAAAATCTTCAAATCTCGTTGTATAGCTTGTATGCAAGCTTTGAGAAGATGGAGTATGACTCATAACAAGTCCTGTAGAGTTTAGCCAGTCCGTTATTTAGTAAAACTGGAAGGGAACATGAGATCTGTCTCTCACAGATCTCCTTAAAATCTTTTAGGCCTCAAGCCATCTTAGACCGCCCTAAACCCAAAAAAGGGATAAAAATTAATATTACTTTATCACTTTTGTTGGGTTTTGGAAATTTTTAGTAAAAATAAGAGACTTCAATACTCATTAGTATTTTACCAACCGAAAATTAAGAAGAAAAAAAATGCAGATAAAATTTGTAACTGTCGGTTCAACTGGAAAAATCAGAACCGGATGGTTGAACCGTTTTTTAGTGAAACAGATCTAGAACAGTGCGTTTTGCAGCAAAAATCATAATTTTTTTCTCAGATCTGTGTCCATGAATATGACTGAAGCCTCGCGTTGTATTGCTGTAATACATGGCATCAAAGGTTAAAAACATAAAAATAAAAAATGGAAAATTCTTAGGTAGTTCCGGAGTATAGTGAAATTGTGCTCTCTCTTCTCACATTCATGGTGGACCACACCATGAATTTAATGAGCGGACCCCACCATGAATGTGAGAAGAGGGAACACCATTCTCCGTACTCCGGAAGTACCTAAAAATTACTCAAAAAAAGATAGTACAAGTGGACAACTACCTGATCTTACATCACGTGAATTTAGGTTATTATTATTTTTATTTTTCTTATGATAGTTATGATTAGAAAGAAATAATAGTTTTAGTTTTTTATTTTTTATTTTTAAATTAAGTGAGTAATCTTAAAAGTCACTAAATTTTTCTTTAACATGAATTCATAATATATATATATATATATATATATATATATATATATTCTAATGTACTCAAGGCAGGGACAGACCTAGGATTTTAAACTAGCGGGGCCAAAATAAAAAAATTAAAAAAATAAAAACTTTAAATAAGTATCCATATAATATTAAAAATTTACAAATACAAAAAATTGTTATTTCTAAATGCATTAAGTGTGAGTTTGGATGTTGCTGAAATTCTTTTGATGGTGCGTTTAGCGTTTTTTTTGGGGTCCCGTGCACTATTTATGGGACCCGCAAGTCATTAATTTATGCAATTTTTTCTTTAAAATTGGGTCCTACGGCACTATTCACACATTTAAAAATTATTTTGCTACTGTGTTTTTAGTTTTTAGTTTTTAGCAATAAGTGGTATCCAAACAGACCCTAAAATGCAATTATCTACCAACAAAGACAAAAATAAAAACAAAATAATGTTTTTTTTTATTAATACTAGGTTGGTTAGGATTTTTTTTTTTTTTTTTTTTTTGGTTGAAGTTAGAGATAGCGCTGCTAAAAATTTTAGCTTTTAGCACCTCAAAAAGCTACTTTATTTATTTTACCACCTCAATTTACAATATACCAAATATCAAATATTCTATTTTTTTTAATCACTTCATTTAAAATAATTTAAACAACTCATAAAAAAATAAAGGACGAAAGAGAATCTGAGTTTTTTAATTGAAAGAAGAAATATAATCTTAATATAATATTGTATTTTATTTTTAAGAACTTGCTATAGTTAACTGGTATTTAAATCCTTAAAAAAAAAACTAGTATTTATACTAGTTTACTGTAGTTGTAAAAAATTTAGTTTTAGCTTCTCCTATAACACATGGGTTTTTGGTTCTTTAGTAATAAAATAGTTTTTTGCTAAAATACAATCACCATTGTGAATGTTTTTATTATTTTTGTTAAGTTTTTGAGTTGAATAATTACTATTTGGATTAGACTAACTAGGCTAATTACGGAGAGAGGAGGCCTAAAGTTTTGAAAGAGACCAACTACAAAAATAAAATATATAATTACTATAATAAAATTTTTTTTTTTAAAAAAAAAGGACCCGAGGGGCCCGAGCCACCACCTGGGTCCGTCCCTGCCCAGGGGTAAGGGGTACCCCACGCCATATTGAATTTGGGTTTAAGTTGGCATGGTCGATAACCACACGAACAAAAACCCCTTTTTTTTGTTCATTAAAAAAAATGCTACTTAATTTTCTTCTCATATCATATGATTTCCTTAGATAGTACAAACTCTGTTATTTAACAAAACATATATGATTTTATCTCTTTCTGCAGGGCCACGAGGACAGATTCACAGTTTATGTTCATTCATCTGAGGAAAAACCAGTGCGTGTAAGCCCCTACTTTGTTGGTAGAGACATTCGGAGTGAGAAGGTAAGTTATCATTTTTTTTTTTGTTTGTTGAGAAACCAAGGTAAGTTATCATATATACGAACATATTGTGTAATATCATCACAAAGTCACAACCTGGTACCAATGCAATAAGAAGTGGACTCAGTGGATTCTTAATCTACCTTTCCTTATTAGTGACTTTGAATTATACTAAAAAGAAGACACAGATTTATGATTGAAGCTGGAATGATGTGTAATTACTCCTGACCTGTTAAAAATTGGAAACATTTATCATATTAATCTCCCTTCAGTAATTTATATCAAAGCATATGTATTGATAAATCTTGGGATCTTAGGAATAATTTGGTATCTAGCTTTAGTCTGTGACGCTCTTGTCCTTGCTCAAGCATTTTAAACGAGGAACAATGCGCATACTTAGATTGTGTAAGTAATTAGATTTACTTTCAGTTGATTGAGCTTACAGCATCATCCCTTTTTATTCTGATCCGAGATGACAGCTATTTTGTAATTTTACTGCCAATGAGTTGTAGCTCAAACAGCATATCCTCCTCCCTCAAGAAGTAGTTGAGGGTTAATGGGATTAAGACCCATTAGGTGCATAAAAAAAACGATGTATTTTTTACGCAGACGCCAAAGAGTTCTGTCTTTGAATTAACATCAGTGCATTATTTTAGAAAAGCCTTTTATTTCCTTCATTTTCCAAAAGCTGAAGGGCTTTGACTCTGATGCTCACCTTCTATATTTTGGAATGCCTTATGTCCATATCAATGGTGTTCTATATTTTGGAATGCCTTATATCCATATCAATGGTGTCATTCCTTTGCATGCTGTTGCTATCGATTATCTAGAATTTTATTTTAAGAACTAAATTTATTTATTTTTATTTTATAAATGTGTGTGAAGAATAATATCAATATTGCATGCATCATTTATGAATGCTCTCTAAGGACTAAGGATTTCAGGATTTGCAGTCAATGCAGGTTTGAAGCTCCCATACAGTAGGATGTGAAAGGGCTGTCAATATTTGACCCGACTCGTGAACATGACATGGTTTTTTAAAGGTTAAGGTTGGATTTTAGTAGGTTTGGGTCATATACGGGTCGACTTAAAAGTGACATGATAAGAAATGTGTCATAAGTGGGTCAACCCGCGTGACCTGCAATAAACACGTTTGACACATCAATTTATTTGTGTCAACTCAAAATAACTTATTTAACACAATCCGTTTAACTCGTATAACAAACAAATATTCATTTTATTTTAAATTTGTCTAATACCTTTTATATTTAACCTATATTTTAAACTTAAAAAGAAAAGTGAATAATTACAAAAACTTACAAGTGATATAATTTGTAAATTGAAACTTTATAAACCCTAGTCATGATCAATCTACTATTTGCACTAACTCTTTCAATATTGATACTTAACATTTGACGAGTTTTGTGGATATTATATTTTAGTTGAACAATGTTATTTTGAATTTGGGTTGAAATATATGCTCTTTTTTGGAGTGTAAAGAACTTATTTTAGATGGATGTTATATTTTTGTTGAACTATGTCATTTTGAATATAGGTTGAAGACTTGAAGTGTATGCATTACTTTTAGGATGTAAATAACTTATTTCTTTATAGATGTTATATTTAATATTAAGCTAGTTGAAATGAGTTTTGTCATATTAAAGTCAATCCAACACGACTCGTTTATTAAGCGTGTCAAGTGGGTCGGGTCATGTCAACCCACTTCATTAACAGGTCGGGTTAGGGTTAAAGAGTCGTGACTAAATTATATCATGCTGTTCTCTGTTCGTAGAATTAGTTAAGCAGCTCAACAGTGAAAAGATCAGGAACCTTCAATTTTTCCATTCACGTAGATAAGAAAATTCTACCGTTTGTAGAATTTTTTGTCACAGATAGGTTGTGGCATAAATTTTTTCTTCCGTCAGATATATAAATTTGGAACATAGAAGATTGAAATATCTCAAGTGTTACTGATTGTGAATGTTATTTGTATTGCAGTGGTTTTCCATGAAGCGGCAGCATGCTATCATGGTTATGGCCGACAGTCTTTACTATAGGAAATTCAGGCTTTTCTGCAAGGTAATCCATTTTCAATCATGATCTTGTCCTTGCTTTTGTTATTGCTTGTTAGATGAAGAATCTGGTCTATTCTGTTTAGGGCCTGCATTTGTGTTTTCCTCACATATCTCAATGTCTGTCTTGAGAACTAAACTCTTCAGCGCTTAGCTCATAAATGCCATTCATAAGCCTTCATACAATCCCATCAAAAAATCCCAGCAGCTTTGCTAAACACACTACAATACTATTACTCTCTTATACTCATTATCTCGCTCTCCATATTCTGAAAATACATATATCTTGCTGCCCATATCTCTAAACATCTCTTTCTTCACTTCTCCTACACAATCTCATACACACTTACTACAACATTACATATAACACACCACAACTCTTCTAAGCTCCACTCTCATACTCTCTTACTCTGAAATCCTACTGTTTTACTGCCCATAAACACATCTCAATACTCTTCTACACCTATCTTACTGCTCCTATCTCCAAATACCTAAACACATCTCCATACTCTTCTCTTACAAAATCTTTCCTCTTGGAAAGCAATCTCTACAACTTCTCTAGCAGTTATTATCTCATATTTTTACTATCTTTAACCTCCATGTCTCTCATACTTCCATATATCATACATATTACAAATACTACATCCCACAAAACATCTATATCTTTTACCATCTCCACACTTCTCAAGAGATATTAAACACACATACTAAAAGCCCTTCTCATGGAAGGCATAAACTTCTATTACTAAAGCCCTTCTCCTAGAAGGCACCAAGATCTCATATCAAAACCCTTCTCTTAGAAGGCACAACTACTTCTTACAAAAGCCCTTCTCTTAGAAGGCACATATACTCCATACAAAAGCCCTTCTCATGGAAGGCAACACTATTCATAACTTCACAACAACTAAAAGAGCATTGTCAAGGGGAAAACTCATTTAAGTGCATGATAAGAGGGGTAAGCTTAACCAACCCTTACACATAGCTGGACATACTCTCTCTCCCTCCAGTTGTACCCATTGTTTCCCCTCAATCTTGAAGTTATCATGGCAAACTGCCTCTCTACCGCTGGGGTCACTCTGCTGGGATATTATCAGCTCACTGATGCTATACAGCTGGGGCTACAAACCATCAGAGATAAGTGACTTTGCTTCCTTATCTTTAAATTTACATCATTGAGTATATGATTACTTCACATTTAAATACATATTACTTTATTCCAACAACTATTACAACTATTAACCACGACTTAAACTCATTTAAATGCATGATAAGAGGGGCAAGCTTAACTAGCCTCTACTGCTGGCATTCTGCTGGAATCCTATCAGCTCACTGATGCTACACAGCTGGAGCTATAAACCGTACAAAGATAAGTGACTTTGCTTCCATATCTTTAAATTTACATCATTGAGTACATGATTACTTTACCTCTAAATAAATACTACTTTATTTCAATTGTTATTACAACTACTAATCAAAGCTATCATATCAAACACATATTACATATTTATTCGACCATTATCGTGATTCTTAGACTTTGGCTTTAATGATTTTGTAGGCTTAAAAATACGCCGGTAGCCGTTGGACCACGTGGCCCAATGTTAAGTTCCGAACGCAACTCCCCAAAAAGAACCCGAGCCTAGTAAGGTCATCCCTCCAACGGACCACACGTGGCTGGGCATCCGAAAGAGGCCCCCGAACACATTGATCACATCCCTCCAAGATATTTGTCTTTACTTCTGTCGGTGCTGTAACAAAAATTAATGAGGAATAGGTATGAGAATAGACTCTTGTCTAGTAATTGATACAAGTGCTTCTCCTAATCATAGATAAATATATAATTAAACAGTAGCAAAAAGCAACAACATCCTTTACAAATAATTGCATATAAAATAAAAATTAAACAGTGAGTTCATCTTCATCCACAAAGAAATGTGAAAGGAAACACAGTAGTAACTAGAAGAGAAGGGAAGCATAACGATGACACTCCACCAAAAAAAAGAAAGAAACCAAAGATCAATACTAGAATCTCATATACATATCCTCATAGTTAAATGATTGGTTGGTAGGTTCTATTTGGAAAACAATAATAAGAATAAACTGTAGAGATATGTCACTATTGTAGTAGCCTAATTAATTGTATATAAAATGGAAAAGAAAAATTACAAACCACAAAGATGGAAGAAACTTTTTTTTTTTTTTACCTCTTCTTCTTTTTCTTTGTTTTGCTTAGTTACTTACCTTTTGGAAATGGGATTTGGACCACTTGGATCTTCATGTTCACTTGCATTGAAGATCTTGTCTTGCCATGGCAATGGTGATTTACTAGCTTGGTACCTTCCTTTCCTTCTACCTGGTGAAGGAACATGGATAGCATTGGCTGTAGTTGATTCACTTTTGCATGTTGAATTGGTCTTGGACTTGCCAACCCCAAGTGTTCTTGAAGTGAACTCCATGTTGTTTCTCTTC
Source organism: Notholithocarpus densiflorus (assembly GCA_030021035.2). Taxonomy (NCBI): domain Eukaryota; kingdom Viridiplantae; phylum Streptophyta; class Magnoliopsida; order Fagales; family Fagaceae; genus Notholithocarpus; species Notholithocarpus densiflorus. The sequence continues at coordinate 806,612 of JARYZH020000005.1, forward strand.
ATGGATCCATATCTAGAGGCAACAAGTGGTGAAAACCTAAGGTTTTTGTCAACCATGGTGGTATTAGAGACATGTAACAATAGAAAGAAGAAGAGGGTCATAGAAGTAAGATAGGGAGAGATTGCATCACTAGCCATGCAAAATGAAAGAAATATATAAAATCATTCAAGTCTGGGTCTTAAGGGATAAGCATCTAGATAGGAATCACTTGGTACTTTGTCAAGGGTTGGCCTATGTGAAAGCTTAGAGCTGAAGATGGTAAAGAGAGATGATATTATCTTGAGAGTGATACCTTGTAGGGTTTATTATAAGAATTCAAATGAGAGAGAGAGAAAGAGAGAGAGCCTTCAAAAAATCAAAAGAGGAAAGCAAGGGGGCGATGAAGTGCTTTAATAAATTGGATTGCTTTATCAATGTCCTGTGGTGGTGAAAGTGAGAAATAAATGATAGTGAATGCGTTTGTGTTTGTGTGAGAGAGAAAGAGAGAGAGGGCTTTGGTTGGTCTTATTTGACCTTTACGACAGTGAGCGCGCCCTTGGAAGCAGCCTATAGTCCCCTAAGAGGAGGACCAAGTAGAGCCCACAATACAAAATGGGTGATGCAATAGACAAATATAAGGAGTCAAAATAAAATCTTGGACCCCAACCAAGAAAGAACAACACTCCAAGGAGATTCTAGGCTTTTGCCCCTATTGAGCAAAATAACATATATATAAGTGAAATGTCTTTTGCTAAGCATTTTACTCTTATGACAGCATTGTTGTTTGATATTAACTAATAAGCATTGTCCGAAATTGTATGTTTACTAGATGGAAGGGGCTGAAGAGCACGACAAAGCATGCCACATATGTGCTAATTGCGTATCGTGCATCACTGTTGAGTATACAGGCACACCAGGTATTCTACCTCTTCATGTCATGAGGATATAGTTCTCCCTAGTTTTGTTTTTCACTTGGTAGGGTTGTCAACTACTGCATATGTATAATTAATAACGTATTTGATTTGTTTTTTTGTTGACCGTTTATTCAGGTTGTTTGGGAGCCGTATAGGGATGTCCTAGACTCGCTGCCCCCATATTGCACTACCGACCGACATATATGGAGGGCCATTGTGCCGTTGATCTATTTTTGGATAATAGAGGATCATCATCCCGAACATGTCTTTCGTCAGTTTGGGATGAAGCAAGTGCCACCGGATCTTATGGATACGTCGATTGATATCCATAGAATCTCCCTCCAAGGTAAACTAGAGAGGGATTGGGTGCAAGAACATGCTGTCTACATTGACCGATGGACCCATAGAGGGGAACGTCTTGCTGACGCACCGACATTGGATGGGGACACGATGTACCTTGCTACTTACATGGAGTCGTACCGAAGGACGACCAAACGGTACATTACACAAGAGTCGGCGTATTAGGAAATCCTGGTAAGGCAACAATTCGATGCTTCTTTTATGGATTGACAATATATGTGTGTTGCTGCATGCATTCTAAAAATTATGTTTTATGGAGCCATTGAATCAATATTTTGACATTCATTCTAGAGAACATTTCATTTCTTGCCACTAGATATGCATTTTTCACAACCAATATGTGCTGGTGTGCCATTTCAAAAGCCATTTCAATAGTAGCGCTATATATGAATAAGCTCATCATGTATAATATGTTTCCAAATCGGTCATGAATTACCAATCATACGATTTGCGATTAAATCTTTATACTTTCTCAATTCTTAAAGGCATAGTTTTGCACAACACTAAAGTAACCAGAAAAGTTTTAACGTGACTCCTTTATTTCACAGGTTGAGTCCAATGTTACAGCACTATTGCAATGCGAACCAGGTTCCCAAATGTACAACCACTTGTTACATACGCTGGATGTTGTCGGAGAGTTAAGCCGAGTGGCATTGGAGAACGCGCGTACGGCGAGTGAGGCGAGCACACAGGCCACAGGCCGTGGCAGGTGAGGTGGTGGGTCAGGAAGGCGTGGAGGCGGTGGAGGTCATAGAGGTGGTCATGGGCCTGCGCCTGCGCCTGCACCCATACGCAGTTGTGAGGATAAGGATGAGACGGGTAACTTCCACCTCTAATACCTCCAATTCTTACTGACTTCCAATTCTAGTACTTTCAGTTGTAATTTATTCAGAGGACATATTATAGTAGCGAAGTATGTTTTCATCACAGCCACACATGATATCCCATTCTGCTGATTTCACAAATTTCAATGGCTTAACACCACTCTATTAAAAAAACTGAAACGATTCTCACTTATCCCGGATCAAACTGACTCAATCCCTTGTTGTCATCTTAATGAATACAATTGTTTTTGTATAGATGATGAGGCGTTAGAGGGCGATTGGGACATGTACATGGATGGCACCGGGTCATCGCGATGCATGCCTGACGCTGCTGCTGGGCCATCCCACCCCGTTGGCCATGACGATAGTGCAGAACACACATCCTATGCTCAAGCCAGCCCTCGGTCGCCACCACCCACTCGGCTGTCTCCTCCATTGTTCAACGACTCTGCCCACGAGGGTGGCTGTATATTTGTACCTACACCTGGCCGACTGACCCTACCTGTAGTTCAGGCTTAGCCCACCCAGGAACCATCACTTCCTAACCCCGATGAACTAGCTGCACAGATTGATCAAATATGGAGTGAAAATATTGAGCCGGTACATGGGTTGCGAAGATCACTCTGCACTGACATACATCCCCCTAGTTACGAGACTGGTGACGGTAAATACCATGCATTCCCTACGAACTTCTTCCAAATTTATTTAATTAAACAATAAGATGAGAAGCATGCATGCATGCATTTATGTGAAAGGGAAAACGACCCAATGTACATATCTAATAGTTCATTTAGATATGCCAATGGACTAAATGCATATAATAATATCAATAACTGTGAATTAATTATGAGTGAGTACGGTTATGTATATGGTTATTTTTTTCACAAGTTTTACTCTATAAAAACTACTTTTATTCCAAATAATAATGGGCTATAATAATAATAATAATAATAATACACATAAACATACACGTACACAGTACAAAACATGGTCTATCCCTCTCTTTAAACTGCATTCAAGTAATGTGCTCTGCTTTCAATTTCAGGTAAGACGAGATCGGCCAAGGCAGCTGTGAGGAAACGAAAAGATCGTTGAGCTGTTGGTGTCGAGATGGTATTGAGATTACAAAAACTCCAAGTTCTTCTTAAGCTTGAACCTTGATCTTTTCTAGGACTTGAAATAGAATTCAAATACACTCAAGCCACACTAAAAAACTCATAATATTTATGATTGTTCATGATTTACCAACCTAATCTCATGGACTCAACAAATATATTTGGTTAATCTCCAAAATGATATTTTAGTTCAATAGTTTATAGTTGGCACAAAAGTTTTTCCACACATTTTCCTTTTGCTGGTATTGCTTAATTCTAAGTTATTCTTTGTTCATTTCACAAATTTTTTTTGATTCTTTCTATAATCCAATGAGAATAGACAAGCTCAGTCTTGTTGACACCCTTTTAACCATAAGCTGTTTATTGAAACTTGACATACAATGTTGCAGAAATGTAGGAGTTTTTTGTGTCTCTAATTTATTTTACGGGAAGTTCTAGTCATTTAATTGACTAGTGTGAAATCGAAACTTGGTCTATTTCCTTGTTTTCAAATTTATTGAATTTTTACACTTTTTTATGGTGCTTAAAAGGAAAGTTAAATTATAAATCTATGCATATTATTCTTGGCTCGAGAATAGGAAAACAAAAATAGCTATATAGAAATTTATACAACTTGAACAACCTGAACATAGGGAACTTAAATGTAGGGGGGGAAAGGTAAGTGTTATGAGCCATGAAAGACATACAAACTACTGGAGTTTCTATATATTTCTTCTTCTTCTTCTTCTTCTTCTTCTTCTTCTTAGTAAAACTGACAAAATATTTACAAAATATGTACAAAATAGTAAAACTGATAGATACGGATAGACATCAACCCAGCATCATTGTTATTATTATTATTATTTTGTTTAAATGAGCTGTGGGGTAATGGATTAAGTTTGTTCCTTAACTCAAGGACCGTTGATAAGAGTAGTATTGGAGTTGAGCAAATAAGATTCCTAGTTTTTGGGATAGTTAAGTTATTTAGATTGTTTCATTTATTTGAGTTATCTTTTATTCTATTCGATTGTATCAGCTTGTAAACTGCACTGTATTTAAGCAGTGAGACTTGAATAAGAAAGCAAGCAAATTAAATCGCAAATGGTCTTTTCTTTCTCATGTTTTGGGAGGTTAGTCTCCTCTAATCTAACTAACTTAATTCAATAAACACCCTGCATAACTAACACAGAAATTAGAAATCCTTTATTTACATATAGTCAACTTCTGTGAAACCATGTTTTTTGTTTTCTTCTTTGCCTAATTCTATATTATTAACATTTTGAGACATCAAAATATGGAATTAAAAGTAGTGATTATTCCATTAATGAAAAAGAATAATGAAACTGAAAATTTAGAGCAAGGCAAGTCAGTGTTTGATACAATACTGGAAGAAACTAGACAAATCAGTGTTTGATCACTTTGGTTGCTGGTGGCTGATGTGCACTCGGGGTTGAGATTGAAAGGATCTAAACCTGAGGATATGGTTGCTGCCTTGCTGGGAACCTGGGGTGGCTTTTTGTGTTTTGGACAAGAGTTAACTCTGGTTACAAAATTTGAATTTGCTATTTGGTTAGGTTAAAACTTTTAAATGAGGTGGAATGTTATAGGCCGTTGATTGTTTTTAGGCAGATCCTAACCCTTAACTGGACACTCTCCATTTCAAATAGAAATGGAGAGGGTCCGGATCCCTTAAAAACATTAATCTTGTTCTCTACTTCTCTAGCACTAAATTTGTTAAAAAACTTGGCATAGAACGAAACAATTGAAGAGAGCTTTATTAACCCTCTCGCTGACAGATTAGCATGTTTGCCCTCTGAATTGGAAGGTCATTAAGATGGCAGCTTCATATAGAGCTTGAATGAGAAGGTTTCTCCACATGGCCTTAGTGATAACTGGTTCACTTGCTTTAAATTCAAAGCCTTTCCATTAGTTTTTCAGTTGGTGGTTCAGTCAATAATCCAAGGCCACCAAAAAGAGCCACAATACAGTTTGTCCACAACAATTGGATGGTTGTAATTGGAGAAGATCCACAAAACATTGTTGTGATAGAATTATCAATAGCCCAGCTATATTCATAGTAAGCTCAAGCTGGATATACTTCCTAATATTGTGATAAGTACACCTTCCACACCTTATAGTTTATTTTATTTGTACCTTCCTTATTGAGAAAATTATTAGGTCCCTATGACATAGTGCTCTGTTTTTCCTATGTTTTTTTTCTTTTTCTCATACATGTATTTATATTTGGTGGCATATTTGCAGGTTTCTGTAGCTGTTGATGATAGTTTTCAATCCTTGAAGACCACCATATTGGAGACTTTTTGAATTATGTTTTTGCAAAGTATGTCTTACTTGCCAAGCTACTCGAAATTTTTGGATAATTTTTTGCATAGCTAATAGACAATATATTGCACATACAAATGACAGCTAGTGGACAACAACATATTGGACACTTTGTTGGAAATAATATCTACCAATTTCTATAACTAATGAAGCTCGGCAAATATTAGGTTCTATACACAGATGTTTGAACAGCTTCTACTAAGGCATTATGATATATGTAAAATGACAAATATCTTTAAATGCAATGGAAATGTACATTTCTATATGTTAAGATCCATATGTGCATAACTGCATATTAGGTAATGAAAAAGTTTGGCAAATGCCTTTTTTGTTTCGTTGCTAGGTGGTGTTCATTTCTAAATTTTCTATTTCAAGATGGCTTTCTTTCATGCTGCAAAATCGTAACAGACAAGGGGTATATTACATAAGCGTTATGACTTTTCAGATTGCCCGTTATATACGCAACTTCTTCTAAACAAGTGTATTTTATTGAGCTAAGCACAAAGATATAGAGAAAGTACTTATAGGCTATCCAAAGCCAAGCACAATTACCAAAACAACCTAGCCAATGTTAACAATAATACAAGCAATTACAGGCCAAGACAGATTCCAAAATAAACTTCTAAAAGGAAACCAAAAGGCTATCCAACAACATTTCAGCCAATCTCTAGTGCAAACTTGAGGCAATATCTCCCACAAACACATATGGTAATAATACTAGATTCATAAATACCACAAGCAGGAGCCATAGTTTCGCCTTCATTTTGTGCTTTCTTGTCGTGTCGAATCATGAACTTCATTATCCCCCATAACATGGGCTACCACTTCACTGAGCATGTTAGTACTCAAGGTTGCAATCCTCCTTGCGTGGTCACGCTCCTCAATGGCAACGTCTAACTGATACCTCAACATTCTGTTCCTAACGTCTCCATCGCAATAGCTAGTTCATTCGCTTTGAGACGTCCCCCCTGGACTTGATGTCAACATGTTAGGAGATGTCCATGATGGGGAAGCACCATACTGCACGTTCCTACCATTAAATTGCAAGAACTCCATGTATGCAGATTTTGCTTCCCGTCGATCTTTGTATGACCTGTGTTCGGCGTTTGCGAATTTATGAACTTGCCTACTTGCTTCTACCCAATTGTCGTATATGCCAGGAGCACGACCAATGAAAACAACATAGTATCTGCCACCCTAAAAGAGGAACATACAACAGGATTGTATGTTAAAACTGCATGAGTTGTGCAGGGGTTAGAACTTACCAAGTTTCGAATCTGAGCTATTAGATAAACATGTACCATGTCGCTCTACCAATAGGTGCCGGTGGACTACAACAACCTTGATGTTGCTTGTTCCAAGATTTGACAAACAATTGCATAATCTATAATTGTACAGTGGTAAATTGTTTAATCACAACTGTAAAACATGTGGGCATGTTACCTCTAGAAGCAAAGGAGGCTTCTCTTCTCCATGTCTGAATGTTTTCTTCTGCTCATACCCCCTAACCAAAATGAGAGGAAGCTGGCTTTTAATATAAGAAGGGTACAATACTCGACTTCTATAGGGTTGAGTACAGTACTCGATTATCAACAAATCGAGTTTTGTGTTTGACCCATCAAGAAACTTTCGACCCATCGAAGACAATCCATTCCAATGGCCTCCCCACTGCCAGATTCGACTCCTTTCCGATTCCTCCGCGATTCCTATATAACTCACATGTCAGAGAGATGAGTATGTATAACTGCTGCCCAACTCTCGTTAGGTGAAGTAAATAATACTCGATGTCCTCAGGGCCGAGTTATATGTAACATTAAACTCGATTTCAGTATAACCGAGTTATACTGCCACTCCGTACTAGGTTTTAATAGTACTCGATTTCTTTATAATCGAGTTACTTTGAACTCGATTTACATAAAATCGAGTACTATTAAATTATATCATCTCCCCCCCACCCTCTGGGACCACTGACCATTTGCCATGCATGAACTGTGGGGTTCCCTTCTGAATGTGTACCCTGAGTCTGAGAGTTCTATGTGATTTTGTCACAACTTCTACTGCCAGTTTCAAGTTCAATTGACCAGCTTCATTAAGTGCAGTAATTGTTTGTTGTCCACGTCTTCTTTGTTCTGTCAACATCTCACCTGATAGGTAATAACTGATGACACCTGTAGTACAATTTATGATAACACAAATTCTTTGAATGTTGTAATAGGAATAGGGGGTATCTAAACATAATAATGTGGTACATGTTGCATGCTAGGAATTATCTCCCTTATTTGCAATGCTTCTGAATTCTCATTTGTTTAACAATATCCTACATGAAACCCAAACACATTGTGTGAACATTTTTGTTTTCGAAATCTCAATCTGATTGACTAGATGAAACAATTATGCAATAGTATTTTTTAGCACATATTATGGACAAAAATTTATGATAAAAAAGATGGGTTTTTTAGCACAATTTGCTTAGGCTTGTTTAGCTGCATGAACACCCAAACATAGGACATATATAGTTAGCCTACGATTTCACAATATTACACAGCATAATACAATTATTACCATTTGTGGTTCAGGTTCGTTATGAGTCCGCATTACTTCTACATTTACTTCGACAGGGAGGCATATATTAATGATTTGCATGGGCTATCATACCGAGGTTGAAACCAAAAGCAGAAGCTTATTGAAGTGAAACGTGGGATACACATAAGAAAACTGAAACAGAAGATAATGCCAACTTTGGGGTTAGACAACGATTCCCATGACATCTTCATTGTATTTCGGGCTCCTCAGCAACTGGTGAGTACCTAAGTTTTCTACAATTCAATTCAGTTACAATGCGACGATGATGTGGACATAATGTGGGGAGTGATAAAGCGGGCACCGCAATTCATAGGTTCTGACTTGTATGTAATTGTTGACACTGTTGGGTTTAATGTCGATGGGGGTTCGCAGTATGCTAGTAGAGCTGGAGAGCAAGAATCAGTTCCTGTAATCAACGTGTACCCTTCAGTTACAGCTGAGACATCTTTGCCCTACAACGTTCAACCACGCAATGCGGTTGCTATGGAAAATATTGAAGACGCCGAAGTGTTAAGGTCTATCCATACCCGTGAGGGTCGAGGGTATACTCACGAAAATGAAGATATCCAAACCTACTTGGACGAGGCAATCGAAATGGATGACACTCGAGATGTGTATGAGGAGTTCATTGATAATGATGGATCAGAGGACAATCCAGAATTTTTAGATGAACTACAAGTTGAAAACAATGTGGATGCTTGCCCCAATCTGAACCTTACCCCCGAATGGTTCACGTCAAACACATAGGATAACATTCATGACCCATCACCTTCCATGGAAACAAGTCTGATGAGTTGGCGACCGGGGGACGAACCGAGCAAGGGGATGCTATTCAAGAATAAAGCTGCAATTCAGCACGCGTTAACCATGTTCTCTGTGGGGCTCAATAAGAAATTTAAGTACATGAAGTCAGACCTCGAGAAACTAGCTGTAACGTGTGTACACGATGCATGTCCGTGGTCAGTTCGAGCTATCTGCAGCAAAAATGGACAAAAATGCATGTCTGTGGTCAGTTTAAGACTGGTTGTAACGTGTCTACCCTTTAATTGCAAAGAACTCATGATTTGTGAAAAAATGGAAATTAGGGTTCATGTCTTCATATTGGGAATTTGGGGATTTTGATGAATAGGAGTAGTTTTGATCTGAACTGGTTCATGGGTTGTTGTGTATGCATGTTGGTGACACGTTCTCTTCTTCATGGAATTTGGGGTTTTGTTGAATTGGGTATAATTGCCTGAAATTGACCACCGTCTAAAGTTTGATGGATTGGTAGTCACTGGTTTTACACCTGCTACATAATGTGCAGTGTGGGTTCACATGTTTTTCAAATAACTTGACCGCATGGGTCAATGTTCATATATTTACAGAAAATTAATCATTTCAATGCATTCATTCATGCCCCAATTGTATCCATGCATCATGTAGTCTTTTTCTCATGCATATGTACATTGTGTTTATATGTCTCTAACACAGTTCTGAATATTGGTTTTATGTTGTGCTTTCGTTTTGTCTCTGTAGATCCTAGTTATGGCTCCTAAGAAGTCTAAAACCATTAAAACCAAAGCCAAAAGAGTGTCTGCCTCCTCATTTGAGCCTGCAATTGCATTTGATCAAATAAGGTTTGAAACGGTTACAAACGAGCAAAGGTTTGAAAACTTAATTTAGTATAGGAATATTTGGCTAGAATGACAAATAAATCTAGATGAATTACCTCTTTCTATCCATAGGAATCTCCAGTATAGGAACTGGTTGTCTCTGTGTAAAGATTTACAACCCCCTCCAGCTGCCCTGATTAAAGAGTTCTATTCCAATCTCCATATTCATTCTGATGATAATCTAAGTACTTGGATTCGAGGTCAAAGTTTTGTCATAACTAAGAATGATGTATCCGATGCTCTTAATGTACCTCGTGTTTGTAGACCTACTTATCCATACTCGGAGCGTCCTCCTATATCTGATGTTATGACTCTTCTTTGCGGAAGATCAGTGACATGGAGATCTAACCCAAGAATTAACTCGAGTGGGTTAACCGAGCTTAATTATATCTTCTTTAGGATAGCTTGTCACAACATCTTCCCCATCTCCTATGTCCGTACTATTCCTATAGAGAGGTGTTTTTTTTTGTACGCCCTCGTCACTGATGCCTCCATTTGTTTTCCTTCCCTTTTCATTAAAACGCTTTCTGAGGCGCATAGGAGTAAGTGTAAGAAACATGGTCTATTCTTTCCAGTTTTCATCTACAGGGTTCTAAACTTTTTACAATTAGAAAACTTTCCTTCCCTAGAGTTGATCCACATCACAACCCCTATAAGAGCCACCTTTCTTAAACAGCAGAGTGCACAAAAGAAGAATGTTGGACCAAGTGTTGGTTCATCAAAAAGACCACGAGTATAGTCCACCGCTGGAGATGTTCATGCTGAGGAGAATCCTGTTGATCCTACAGCTGTTGTTGCTGACGACGGTGACAATGAGGTACATGTTGACAGCGCAGCTGTGGAGCCTACCGTTCCTCGTCCTCTCACTCTTCGTGCTATGATGGAGACCTTTATGACAACTCAAGCAACTCATGGACAGCTTTTAGATGGGCTTATTACTGAGGTTGCTGCTTTGAGAGCGGATTTTTCAGAGTATAGGAGTGCTTTTCCACCTTCTCCACCCTCTGACTCTTGATGATTGCCATTGGCAATACATAACAGACAGGGGAAGTAGGGATTGTAGCGTAGGGGGGAGAGTAGTTTTGTAGCTTCCACAGATTATATGAAAGTTATTTAATGTGATTTTCAAGTATTTGTATATTATTATATGTACTCTTCAAGGTCCGCAAACGTGGTTTTAATTTTATGATAATATGACCATATTCACAATGTGTGATGACTTTTATATTGAATGATCCTTTTCTTTCTTTTTTTCCTTCTTGAACACAACAAATTATTTTGCCATATGAACTGTTAAAAAAAAAAAGATCGTAGTTTGACCTAGAATAAAGACATTATTTTATTGATGTTCTTAGACTGCTTTTTGGAAGCTCTATCCTTAGTATTACATTTTTATATGCTGCATTTTTTTTTTTTTTTAATATTAATGTTGATATCTCATATTACTGTTGGAAGAGGACGAGGATCTAAGCAAGCTAATGTTGGACAAGGTTTAAGTTTCTCCAAAGTCATTATGGTCTGATATTTTTATGCATGCCATAAACAACAATGTTGAACACAACAAATTATTTTGCCATATGAACTGTTAAAAAAAAAAAAGATCGTAGTTTGAATGGTTTGCTACTTTGGATTCAATATCTTTTCTTCTGTGCTGCCAATATTGTGTTATGGAAGTCAATGGAAAACGTGTAAACTGTAAACCCAGTTTCATTGACAAACATCTTGATGTTGGTGCTTTCAACTTTCTCAGCCAAATATGGATGGGCGCAACTGCTATTCTGATGAGCATTATTTGCCAACTCTTTTTAATGTGAGTCATCTTTTGTGAAGTATAACTCAATTTAATCTCTCCTATTGGTGCCACTTTATTCAGTCTCTGTTCTTCAGATGATTGATCCCAATGGAATTGCAAATTGGTCTGTAACACATGTCGATTGGTCCGAAGGAAAATGGCATCCCAAAGCATATAGGACTCAAGATATTACTTATGAGCTCCTAAAGAACATTGCAGTACGTGAGAAAAATCTTAGTCTTTTGCTTTTAGTTGATTTCCTTGGTATTACATGCAACATTAATGACACCGTGTTAACCATTTCAGTCCATTGACGAGAGCATACATGTCACTAGTGATGGAAAGGTATTGAGTTTAATACTTGAATGATGGTTTAAAGGTGTTGCTTAGTTTTTTGTTTTGTTTTTTGTTTTTCTGTGTTCTTGTGAAAAGTAATTATTCAATACTCTGAGATTACGGCAACGTATTCCCTCCCCTTATGTAGATTCCACTAATTAAATTCATAATAGAATCTACCTACAAGAGGGAGTACGTAGCCGTTGTACTCTTGGCATACTTAATAATTTTTTTCCATTTGGGAGAATGAAGATCTAAAAAGATGTTTGTTTTGATTTCTGGTTGCAGAAAACTGTATTGGTCACACCTTGTTTGTGGAATGGGATGAAAAAGCCATGTTTTTTATTTGGCAGAAAGTTCTATCCTGAAACTCTGGATAAATTGCTGCACTTTTTCTCCAATTATACAACAGTTTAAGCCTTTTCTCTATCAGTATTATTCTTTGCTGGAATCAACAATCACATCATTTGATTCTAGCCCTCACCTTTGTTACCCCAGATAATGTTTGGATAAAGATTGTGAGGTTCACTTTCCAGATAATCTGGGTGCTTCACTATATAAAAAGTTTTAGCTGAAAGAAGGCAAGAAGTTGAACGGTCAAGATTTTGAGGAGGCTGCCAGCTTGTCATTGATTTTTCCATTTTTCGCTGATTCACAGTTTTCTGCCTATTTTTTTGGGGTTATATATATTCTGAACATAAAATTTTTATTTTTAATTTAATTAATGGATTTTTTTTTTGAAAATAATTAATGGATTTTTTTATTTGGCTGTAAAAGAATATTTATATATATATATGGACTCAATAATTTTGATTTTCGATTCTAGTTGTTTCATGAAAAATGATCAGCAGCCATGCACATTGTGCTACTACCATACCAAATAATATCTATATGTCTGGGATCAAAGCCCTGGGTTTTATTTAAGTCCTTGATTTTTCAACAAAAATAAAATAAGAATAAAGTCTTTTGATATCGAATGAAAGAATACTTTTTCTTGAGAAATAATTATATTATGCTATTAATCTCACAGCTTGAACCTTTCTCCTCCCTAAATCTCTTGGCGAATGGAAGAATACTTAAGTTGGGCAAAAAGAATTTTTGGTCTCTTGGTGTGATAGGGCAGAATCTTCTGAGTGTTGGCTCAATACAGTTTGAGGTATATGACGATAAGTTTAAGTGAATTTTTTTTCAATATTTAAATACTAATTAAATAATATTTATTTAATTTTCTAAATTATATTTTTTTTAATTTAAAAACCATTTGTCCTTTTTTTTATGTAAGGTAATTAATCAATTTTTTTTTTATGTTTTGCTTTCATCTCTGTTTTAATTGATAGTAATTGATCTATTTACTTTTCTCGTGACATAGTCAATTTTAATAATATTTATTAATTCTAATTACAAAATAAAAATTGCAATAAGGAGAATTTTTTATAATAGGGCCCCTAAGCCTAGGTCTAGAGCCGACCCTAAGTTGTCCATTTAGTCTTAGCCAACATCAACACTCATGCATAAAGGGACACTCAAGTTAGTTTGTGTGAATCAATACACAACACAATGTAAAGCGCACACAACAAGCACATAAACTTCCAACATTAATTTGCCACTTTGTCTCAAAGTACAAAGGAATACGAAGGCTTTTCCCACCAAAACCTGTCTTTGCTCTAAACACACAGCCACCAAAGGCTTAAAACCCACATAGTTACAATGTTGGACACTCTTTCTAAATAACAGTAAAATTCTAACAATTTCGTTAGTTGCCGGTTTTGAAAGAATTTGTAGGGTTCAAGATTCCGAGTTTTTAAACTCGAGATTTAATTAAACTCCAGCTTTCTAAAACTTCAGTTCGGTGCTTTCATAAACTTACCTGACACCACGTGGAGCCATGTAGAAATCGAAGTTTATAAGACTCGAGCATATCTACAATATATCAATCACGCTAGTTCAAACACTCAACCTGTCTCGAGTCTATTAGGGTTCAAACACTTCTCGCCTCTCCGTCTCCCAAACATCGCACTCAACACCCAAATCGCCTATCCTCAACTCCCGCCGGCGTGCAAACAAAAATCACTCCCCACCCTTCACGCTCTCAAACGCTTCTCGTTTTTCCTCACACCGGCTTCCTAAACTTGAAAATCCTTACACTGATAATACCTTCCTCACAATCGGCTTCACCTCACCCCCTACCAACGATGTTCGTATTTTTCAAGTTTGAAGGTGTGTTTTTCTTATAAAAATTCTTGGCTTTTTAAAGAACATTCCATGTGTTTAGCCCAAGTGTTTGTGTTTGATAATTTCCTTGTTAGTGCTTTTAGTTTTTCTTGTTGGGGACGGATTTGTTTTGTTACTTGTTGTATGATTTGGGTTGTTGGCATGTTCGCTTTTGTCTCTCTGTTTGTTGGTTTCCTCGGATAATAATGTTTGATATGTGTTTACTGCACCGATTTTATTTAGTAAAATCTTTGTTAATTTATATTTATAAACCAATTATATTTATAAACCAATAACCTACGATTGAAAAAAAAATCTTAAAATTATTAATTTCAAGAAAATTTCTAAAATTAGAATGTAGCATAAACCAAGAATGCACAATCCAAGTTATAAATCAAAGGTGTGGGAATGAACACATTAGATAGTCCAAACAATTATATTTCCAGATTCAAAACCAAGACAAAGATATCCCTGGGCCCGCATAATGCAAAAATGCACACTCTAATTACAATGTCTAAGATATTTATGATTATTGTGATAAATAAAGTAAAAAAAAAAAAACATAAATACGTAACTTAGTGGATCATCATCAACAGTTTATGACAAGCCATCTATACTATAATCCCAACACCGTATGGCTTGTAAACTACCATGTTGCAAAATGTCAAGTAAAAACCACCGTCTAGAGGCCTGTCAAACACTCCAGCAGATATAACCAAGAACGTAATCCTGGTTAATCTACAATAGAACTTGCTCTTAGAGGTGCCGTAATAGGGAAGCAATATTTCCAATACCTAAAGAATATTTAGAATAATGGAATCTACAAATTAGAAACATATTGATACTCCTATTAGAAGCACAAGATTTTGATCTTCTACTATTTACATCAACAAGAATTACAAGGCGAAAAGCCATAAATGTTGGCTTCAAGAAGATTTATATGCTTTATATAACGCTTGTAGGAACAATAGAAAAGGCTAACCGTTATATTGCGATTTTTTCGCTATTTCTCGCTTCTATTTCATCTATAGACATGATCTCTATTTCACGTAATTCGGGCCTTCAATATTGTAAGTGAAGGCCGGTGGGCCAACCCTAGGAGTATATTCCTCAGGAGTAAGTGGAATCAATTAAGATAAATTTCATTCAATTGCACACTACCGTCTCTCGTGATCTTTGTACTACATCAACCCTCTAATCACAAAGACTAAAATTGTCTTTCAAAATTATATACTCAAATGGCTAGGACCAAGTCCAAGTTCAATGTCAATCCCACAACCAATACTCATGCAAAACAAGAAAATCGCGTATGACCTACATTCACATACCCACAAGCCATTTCCAAATTTACGCCTCAAGAACACCAAGCCACCTTGATCTACCCCAAATTCATTCTCAATGAAAATTTTTTAAATTTGCAGAGAAATTCCCAAACTCTAATGTCAATGCACAAACTCCACCATAAATGAATCATAAAAAAATCATACCTATTTCTTAGTTTCCTAAACTTTCAAATACACTTGAAATCCCTAATGGAACCCAATAAAATTATTATCTAAAACCTCCTTTCGAATTTTGAATTTATCCGTAAATCAAAGGCTCACAAATCGCTAAGTTCGCTAATGCAAACCTTTAAAAAAAAAAAAAAATCCAAATTTACAAAGGGAAGGGAACCACATTAAAATTGCAATAATATAACAACAAAAATCACTACTGCTAAATCGAACTGGGAATTTTAAGGCAAAACTCACTTGGATAAAGTAAAATCGAGAGGGACTTTCCCATTGATCCGTGATGGTTTGTTCTCAAGAGGACACAGGCAGCCTAGAGAGAAGAAGGCCGTAGAAGAGAGTGAGAGAGAGAAACTGAGAGAGGAGTCATGGTAGAGAGAAGAAGATATATGTTAACTGTTAGATTTTTTTTTATATATAGTTTTTATGGTTAGAATATGAAATAGGTTTGTAAATCTTATTTCACCAAGATTCGTAACGTTTAACTAATGAATTAGAACATTATTTCTTTTAAATTAACATAGGCTACTAAACACCAAAGTTACTATGAATATCAAAACGCTTAAACCACTAACGAAAAGTCACTTGTTTTTGTGGTGTTTTAAAATGTAAACATGGCCGGTGCAATAAAGAGTGGTGTTTTTATATTATATATGAATAGATATATACTTTAGTATTAATTAATTAATATAGTGTGAAGAGAGAGGGGAAGTGATGAAGAGTTAGAAAGCCAAAGTCTAGCATTAGGAAGCTAAAGGGTTGTCGCTTGGAGATTGTAACTATGGAACATAAAGGGTCAGCCAGCTTGAAATCAGAACCGTGGAACACAAAACGAAGGCTGCCTAAAATTGTAACTCGTGGAAAGAGATAGGGTTGAGAATTCTTTTTTTTATTAGATTTTTAAATTTAGAAAACTATTTTTAAATTGTAAGACAAATTCAAGAAAAAATGGTAATGACATGGTCGGGCCGATGTGGCTCAACTCCGAGCGTAGCAACATTAAATGCTACGCCCGCCTTAGTAACATATGATTATTATTACTCGGCAAACTTGCTGATACAGATGCACGATAAATTCATGAATGCTTGGCTGAGAATTCAATAAAACTCAAAATATAATTTTTTTCTTTTAATCAATTTTTAGTACTTCAAGTAAACTAATCAAGGTAAAGCAGTTTTGAATTGGTGTTTGCAATTGATGCAGTGATATTCTTTAGGTTTTCACAAGTACACTAATATTATGGATGATCTTTTTTTTCAATGGGTGTTTTCTTAAAATGTGCTTCTAAGATTGTTTCTGGTAGGAGACATATTTTTGGTTGTCGAAAATTGAGAGCAGAAAATAGAAATTGGACAATGACTCGTTAAAGTTTGATTAAGTGGGTTGTTTTTTTACTTTTCAAAAGTAATCGGAAACATTGACTAAAACAAAGAGATTCAAAGAATCAAGAAATTATGTTCATCAATAAGAAGTTGAATACTACGTTTTACTAAACATTAAACCTGATTGTTTCTAAAGATGGAAAATGGTTAAAATTGAAATAATGCATGACTTTAAGGGTCCACATGATATTGTATTCACAAAGTGATTGAACCCAAACCAATGCTCACAGCCGTGCACATACTAGATAGTTTAAAGGGACGCTCCCTGTTTACACTTTAATTATGTGTTTTTATGCATAAACTAAGGAATAAGTAAAGAGCTAACTATAGTTCCATTCCCTTTATTAGGGGAAAACATTATATCAGGTGGGAGCTCACTGAGTTGAACTTAAAAGTCTTGGTATCTTATTTGGATGCTTTTTAACTTTTAAGCAACCTCGATGAGTCACATTTCAACTTGTTTTAACACTCAATTTACACCACTCAAAACTAAAGAGTGGAAGAGAGAGGTAGAGGCAATTTTCTTACTGCAAGGAATCTGCCCAATCAGGTTGTGTTATTATTGGTTGCTTGTCCAATGATGGTGATGCAAACTCCTTTGGCCATTCATTGGAACCCATCAAAGCTTTGCACAATGACATGGAAACTGCTTTTTCCCTTCGTTACAACCTACTGTGGTTGATGTTACAGCTTTGAGTCCGGGCTTATAATGTACCCAAAATTACGAATTCTATGTTTATTTTCTGAATGAGTTCATGTTTAAGATGATATTTTGATCATGGAAAATTATGAGTTCATGAGTTCATACTTACGAATTCTATGTTTATTGTTAGAGATTTAACTTTTTATCATGGAAAATTATAGATTTATGCTTAGTTGAATGATAGAAATCCTCAAAGATATGTTTGAATATATTGCGTAGCACACTTTCAGAGAATACTGAGCCCTGATCGACGGCGAGCCAGACGGCGCCCGGTCCGTAAGATCTCATTGTCGGGACGACAAAGAAATCACCTGATCGTAGGATATTTGGAATGGCGAGGTGAAATATCTAGTTCTAACTACCGCTTAATTTTTACGTTGTCTTTGACTTTACCAAGCTTTTTTTCAAAGTTGTATATCTAATGCAATAACCGCTATAATTTTTTATTGATTTTGCAGATCTGGAACACTTACGTGCCGTGGTCGCACTAAGGAGAGATGGCAAACATGCAGATGCGAGATAATCGGTGATTGAAATTATCAAGTTGCTAAGGTTGAAGGGATTGCTTAGTGGCCTTCCTGCAGAGATAGATCATTGCCTAATATCGGCCCTAGTCAAGGCCGACGCGGCCGGAGATCATACGCCCACCTTCCCACATGGTGAGATGTCAATCACCCTACAAGATGTGGAGGTTATTTTCTGACCATAGACTACGAGGTCTTGCTGGGCCGATCAGTCGTGGTGGATGGGAATTGGAGCAATCGTGTAATGGAGTTGCTTGGTTTTACTCCTAGCGAATGACGGCAAAACTTTATGGGCAAAGAATTCTCTATCGCCCGCCTTCTCAAGCCATTGCGCCACCGCCTCATGACGTTGTCGTAGATGCGTATACACCGCATGCCCGATGCTATATTTTAGCACTACTAGGGGATAACCATGGACAAGTCTGGGAGACAGTGGCATCCCGATGTTCTTAGGCATTCTGCGGAACCTTCTCGTGATCCGCCACAAAGATAGTCAGTGTGGTTGTCCGGCCCTCGAAGAAAGTGAGAGTTGTGTCTGCAAGCGCAGCGCATCGCAGCATTGGTGGCGTGCACCTTGGTCCAAAAGATGGGCATGGGCAAGGTTGCCATTCTCTCAGGTTCGAGGATGTAGCCCCACTGATGTGTGATTATGGCCCATGCACATATGCCCACTTGCATTTGGCAAGTATTTTCTTGATATTTAAGGTGTTATGCAATGTACTCTTCTTACTAACTAAGTGGTATTATCTTATCTCATGTTATTGGCTCAGAATCGTAGGTGGGTGCGGGCTAAGCTCAAGAGTAGCCATCTCTAAGACGCTGACTCGCTATCGCGAGCAATTAGTTACAACGGTTTGACTGTGTAATAGTATACAAAAATTCTGTTTGGTTATGTTAATTTTCCTTAAGAATATGATTGCTTCATCCTTTAATATATCTTCCGTTTTTAATTTTTGTTTTTCCCTTTATCTATGTATTCTCCCTTGTTTCCACATTTTTAAGATGCTACGATAATTGTTTTTGTTTCTATTGTAGATTGTGTGCCCATACGAGGCGCATCCCGTCACCTTCCCGACTTCGCTGCAGAAGGATACGTGGGACGTTAGCGAAGCCGCTGTGTGTTTCTTGCATAGTGGAGATGCACCACCCAGGACCTGTCCTTCGACAATTCGGGTCACAGAAATGCCTAACTGCTGTGTACGACATGAAAGATCGCACAGAATAGACTTGCGGGGAAGGTGGAAAAGAATTGGAGAGAGGAGCATGGTCCGTATATCATTTACGGGATACAAGACAACAACAAGTTTGCCATGCACCTCCTCGATTGGTGAGATCTCACGATCATGACTATTACCGCCGGTGACCGTCCCATTACCGAAAGTATGTCGACTCGCAACAGCTACAAATTAAATATAATGGTACGTGTTCTAATTAGATTTTATTGCCTCGCTTTGTTTTCTTTAGTAGAACGAGAATTAATTGATTTCTTTTTTCAACAAATCCGGGTTTGATCTCGATCGACATCCACCAAAAGACTACTCTAGTTTAGCAAGGCATTCGAGTAGATTAATGCTACTATATTATCCATTCTACAATTGTTACATAACTGCCTCAAATCCGATCAGACTGTTCTTTTCGCCGCTTTAGATTGAAAGTCATTTAGCGCTGTTGGAGATGCTTCCTGTAGGCCCGAGCACACAAATCTCATGTCCGCGCGTCTCTACATGACGTGCGGCTCGTGGTGATCTTCAGCAATGGGTGTGCAAACAATGGGTATGAGGATCAATCGCCATTTCATCGGGTGAACCCTAAGCAC
The DNA here is from genome assembly GCA_030021035.2 of Notholithocarpus densiflorus. Classification (NCBI taxonomy): domain Eukaryota; kingdom Viridiplantae; phylum Streptophyta; class Magnoliopsida; order Fagales; family Fagaceae; genus Notholithocarpus; species Notholithocarpus densiflorus. The sequence continues at coordinate 826,639 of JARYZH020000005.1, forward strand.
AAGCGCTAAAGACTGTAAGTACATCGAATTCGCGGTCGGGCGTGTTACCGCAAGCCCAAGCACAAGCGCAGCCAGGGTCGTGGTCGGCTCGCTACAAGAAGCCCAAGCACAGCCAGCACGGTGGGCCGGGTCGCGATGCAACAACCCCTGCCAGGGCAGTCTTCAGATACCCGCACTCATCCCGCGACGATCTCCCCACTCGAGGTCCCGCCACCCATCCTAGATGCATCTCCCGCCCCGAGGTCCCTCCACCCACAGATGCATCTCCTCAAACTCGAGGTCCTTTCACCCACCCCACCAAGAGCTCTGCTCGATCTCGGTATTCATTCTCGCTGACCCCTCCAATGCACCCCGAGACACCCTATACCCACCTACCATTTCTAGTGCACCACTGCCCATGCACCCACCCCCGGTCTCTACTATCAGAGCATCACCCACCTACCTCATCCTCATCCGATCTCTCTAGGACCTTCTGCTGATTGACACTCACACCACATACCGGACAGCTCTGACGAGCATCCCCTCATCGCCCTCACCCCACGAGTAGGTAGACCCCAACGCGTTAGAAGCAGCACCCATCAGGACAAAGGACACAAAATAGGACACAAGGCAAATATGGTACGGTAACATTAATTACGACAGCTACGCCTTATTTCAGCCTACTCTGATTCTTACTACAATCAATATTGATTGTTTGCATCTAATGTCTGGCAAAGACGATGATGAGCCTAAGGATGATGCCCCAGCCTTCCCTCCCCCGCCCAAACATTACACGAGAGAAAACGCAAAATTGTGAACCTTGGAAAAGAGGTTTGTTAAAGATGCATGAACTTACATTGTGTTATGGATGGTGCATGTGAGATATATGTCATAGTAAATTTTTAGCAGTAGTTATAGTTTTTGTATGTTGAATTCAATTGGTTTTTGAGAAATATGATGGATTTGAGTTTTGAAAATTTATCTTTTCTGTAATTTTATTAACTATGTGTGTGTAGGTTTGGGTTTATGGATTTCAAAATCTAATTTATATCATACTTTTAAACCCATATAATGTGATTGTACTTGTAATATTTTGACTGCTTTCTTTGTTGTTGTTGTTGTTGTCGCTTTTTTGACACCAAATCTTTGGTATGCAAAGATAGCTATGTCGCAAAATGTACGCCCGAGATGTGGCTTATGCTGCGATGGATGATCGTAAGTTTCATTACTTTCTTGCTTGCATCTTTTCGAATAAGCATGAAATTAGTATTTCGAAAAAGAAATGCGTATGCATTAGTCAAAAACAAATTGATGACATGCAAAATTATTGTAGGCTAGTTGCATTTTATTGGTAGCCTTAATATCACCGTATTCAATTATGTGCGCTTATAAAAATTGTGGTTCCCTCTTCTTATTTTGTTTGTCAAGATAGAATATCTTACTTATACATTTTTTAATAAAAAAACTGCCCTATTAAAAGCTTCTGGGTTAGTATATTCTTTTAATATATTAACTACTAAATCAAAGCTGCAAAATGTATTTATTCTAGGGTTATTCATGGATAAATTTTTTCAAGTTGACAAACTTAGCTCAAAACTTATCTCCAAGTTGTATTGTCTATAAATAAGCCCTCCTTTTTCTCCAATTTTTATTTATTCTAATGGTCCTAGTGTTTCAAAAGGATCCCTTAAATACTAGAAACGAAAGGTATTTCTTCCAATGTATTAGGCTACTGACACTTACTTGGAGCTCAAGCAATCTTCAACATTCCAAGTATTATGCCATTTTCCTTCCTTGTTTGTTGTTATATACAGATACATTATGTCAAATTTCCTTCATTGAGAACTCGGTTACTAATCAACTTAGAATCTACATAAAATTTCACAGCATTTTCTTTATTTCTCGTTTTCCACTCAGATCCAGCCTAGTTATAAGATCAGACTTTGTTAACTAAATACTCTTAAGCTGACTCCTCCTAAGTTTACAAATTAACCAATCTTTGTATTCATTTTGCTCTAAGTTCAAGCCCTAAATCATGTCCTGCTTGTCTTAAAAGATGTCAGACAAAAGTAAAAGATAATTTAATAAGAGTTTTCGGTCTTAAACTTTTCCCATTTTGATTCTACTTTTAATAAATCCTACATTCCATGTACTGCTTTTTTGTCCTACTTAATTGAAAGCCTTTATATTCTGAGTAGCATCTCACCAAATTTCTATCTGGCATTAACTCCACTTTTAATTTCATCTACTAAAACTATAGGTTTCCATGTGAATATGAATCTAATTCTATTACTTATATTTATGTACCTGCTTTAGTAGGCATATTTACTTCTGATTAGATTCAAAGTAATAGAATTATTTTTCTAAGTGTGAATATGAATTTAATTCTATTACTTATCTAATGTAACTTTCTCAATTCAATGGGAATATTTGAATCTTGTGTAATTTATTCATCTCGAGGCCTTAATGCGAAGCTTACGATCTAACTATATACAGCTTTACACTTCCACGTGCCCACTTGCCGATGCTTATGGGCTGCTCATGCATAGGAATGGGTCGTGGGAATGGACTCTTGCATCAGAGTATCCCCTTCACCAAGGTATCAGTCGCAGTAGTGAGATATGTGTGCGTAAAGGTAGTATCTACCAATTTAAGAAGTTATAACATTTATATGTCTCAGACAGGCGAGTATTCACGTGCAAATCCTAAAATGTGTTACTTCGCATATTTTTGGATATTCTCCATAGTGAAATACTTGTATACATTCTTTATGGCCTCGTACTGTTTCGCTCAAACAGTCGTGCCTGGGATCATAGGTTTTGATACTGGGTAGTCTTTAGTCTTTTAATGAATAATCTTTTGTCTTCGAGCCTCTTCTTACACCGAATCCCAGATGTCTCAAGCACGTTTTTGTTAATGCACGATTGCATGTTACTAGGAGGTGCCCTGCAGGAGGACGGCAATTGAAGGTGAAGTACCATTGCGGTGTAATGTGCCGTAAATGTCATTACTGTGGAATGTATATAGTATGTATACGTGTGTGTACTTTAGAAAACCTTATATGTCTTTTTGGTTAGTATTGACACGCGAGCTTGCTAGATAGAAATGGCTTGGTCACCTCCTCTTCACGTTAATGCAAGGGCCTCACTGAATTTGATCCTAATTTGGAGCTTATGCCGTTGCCGCCATGCACCGCATCCGGTGGTCGTGATATATTTACGGTAATCTCAAGGGAGGTAAAACTCTAAAATCAGTATTGAAAATAATTAAAAAATGTAACTACGTACAGAGTAAATATTTAATCAGTTGTTGGAGTACATGAATTAAAAAAGATTCATAATGGAATATTACCTCCACCGGGAATAAACCTATTCAAGTATTTACATCTTCAATTATAACTAAGAAAATTATTTAGAACAAATACAAACGTGTTGGACCTTACATTACTTTTTTGGGTGTAACTTATTTTATTCCTAACATTGAGTTTAGCCATAATCAGTCGACAGTTTTTACCCAATAAATTAAGATATATATATATATTATTTATTTATGAGGTTTGTCTTTTACAAGGCCGTGACATATCATAACCATATTTGCCTAGAATACATTCAAGTCTGTTTCTCGTAATCGTTGTATCATGCGCTAGGGTCCGAGACTAAAAATGTCTAAGGTTGGTTTATTGAATCTTGACTTCTACCAGCCGATCCATGTATTCAATTCCTGGACAGGTCTCAAGAAAGTTGAATTTTTGTTTGCTTTTCAAAAAAAAAAATTACCGTCCCCATCCTCTAGGCCTTTTGGTCGGGCTTTCCGATGGTGCTTGAGCTTTTAATTAGCAAAAGATACTGTAGACTATTTGCAACTCAAGGGTGTTTTAGTTTTTTGCTGGATTTATAAAGCAGCCTTTTGGTTTCTTTAGGTTTGCTCGATCAAGGGTTGCTTTTAAAGTGGGCCAGAATCTCTTGAGCCCTCCTTAACCGGCCCTCTTCTTACTTTATTAATTTTCTCTCGGTTTGTCACAAGTGATAACACATAAAAATGGAAAGTAATTAATTTCTTAAATAAGAGGTTAGACAAGGAAAAAAAGAAAAGAAAAAGAAGGGAGGTCTAAGTGAAGCGAACTCTTGTTCAAAAGATTTTGCTCATCGAGTTTAGAATAAATAGTGTTAAATAATCATTGATTAACACTATCTGATATCTATCTAAGTTATTGAGGACATAGAAAATCTAAATAACTCATTCACAATAAATGAATAGAATGCTCCGGTATGAACATAAACCGCTTAGCCCGCTACCAGAATGCACTTGGATTACCTTGGTTTTTGAGGGCTGTTACTAGCCTCGACAATGTGGTTCTTTGTGGTTGGCATTGGAGATTTGGTAGAACTGATAAACTAGCCTATAAGCCTCTCCTCAGGTTTTGTTACAAGGCAATAGCCATCCATTCGGGAGGGTGAGGGCCAGGAGGAAGCTTGATGGAGCTCAAGGCAACCTTTTCATAATTACCATTATTCATGGATGGTTAAAGTTGACACTGTGGCAGCCCATATGTGTGTGTGTGCACAAATGAAATATTTTTACATAACATTAAGGCAAATATGCCGTGGATTGATATATGGAGAATGTGCAAAACAAGTTTAAGACTTCAAATAACCTAAAAACTAAGTTTTACCCGAAAGATGGTTAGCTTATTAGAAAAGCCGGACCTAAAGTCTCCTTCATCATTCTACACCTTCTCAAGGATCACGTGATTTGTATATGATTAACAAAAATAACTGATATGCTAATTTTCAAATCTATTTGCTTGAAGTTTTCCATCTTCCAATATTTCAATGTTGGCCAATAATTAGTTTTGTTTATGGCATATGTGATTTACATGTATTTTTGTATGGCTTGTCTCTGCTTATGCAATCGCATCAATGGTTTACTTTCATCGCTTTTGTCACAGTTATGATTAGTCAATTATGCTTTAACTAATGAGTAAAGGCCATGGCAATCATGGTTTTTTAAATGATTCACCCCGTAATCATAATATCCATATTTTATCAATTAGATAATGCTGCCATGACTACCTTACAGTTTAAGCTTCGTAATGCTACTTTTTATTGTAAATTGTCAAATATTTGATAATTTATGTGACCTTGATCACGACCAATGATTGTTCTCATTATTTTGTTGCACTTAATTTACTTCTAGTTAAAATTGTATTTTGTTTCATGCTTATTGTTATTTAAAATCAAATGTTGGAGAACATGCAATTAGTGTAGGATTATTTTTCAAATTTCCTTTACAAGGACAAAGACAAGTTTTCTATTTAGGGTTCTATCCTGCAAATTTAATATACTTATGCACCCTGTAATAACATGTCAGTGGTTCATGAGCTATAGCTCAAATTGTACCTTTCCCTGCTTCAATAATGTGTGGAAGGTTAAGGACCTAATGGGTGCTTATGTAACTTACCACAAGTTTTTAAAAAGCAAATTTGTGAGTCGGCCATGTTTCTCGTGCTTTTCCAAAGTGGAATCCAAGTATGTATTTGATAGGCATCACAACATGCATATTATGCTTGATCGTATGTTCTATGACGCTGAGGTAATTTTTAACTATTTACTTATCATTATGTTTTTATAGCTGGAAATATGTCCATCTCCGGCCCGGCAGATGTTTTTTTTGATAAGTCGATATTAGATACAAGTTATCGCTTATGAATCCTTCGTATGAAATACACACATAGTACTTTTCAGATCCTTTGTCTTCTCGAACCATTTCACGAAGCACTACGAGAACCTTTGACTACTAAGGTGTTTGGTCAAAATTATATCCGTCCTTTAGTTGATTACAGAGTGTGACAATTAGTGCTTCTTTCCCCATATGGTTTTGTTGACAAATCCCCACCTACCATTTCTAGTGCACCCACTTTGCCCATAGACCCACCCCATACTGAACCTATGACATTGATCCCCACTCCTGGCCTCTACACAGAGCATCATTACCCACCTACCTCATCCTCATCCGACCCTCTAGGACCTTCGGTTGGGATTGACACTCTACAGCCACATACTGATGTGCCGGACGAGCATCCCCCTCATCAGCCCTCACCCCCACGAGGTAGACCCCAACGTGCTAGAAGAGCACCCACTTGTGGGACAGGTGGACACAAAATAGGACACAAAGGCAGCTCTATGGTACGGTAACATTAATTACGATGTTTACGCCTATTTTGCAGTTCACTTTATTCTTATCATTACACCGAATATTGATTGTTTGCATCTAATGTCTTTGCAGCACGATGATGAGCCTAAGGATGATGCCCCGCAGCCTCCTCCCCCGCCCAAACATTACACGAGGGTTAAAAAACGCAAAATTGGTGAACCTTGAAAAAGAGGTTTGTTAAAAATTGTACATAAAGTTAAAAGTTAAAAGCTAAAACTTAAAACTGATGCCAAACTCACCCTAAGTAGGCTTTTGTCTAGCTTTCTCATCATATGAGTGATCATTGTAGTATGCGTAGATGTCGCATAATATCATATTCACACTAGATGATTAAGTTGGAAACAGTGAATCCTCCTGTAGATCTTTGCTCTGATTGAGAGCTAGTTGTCTATTTCTGTATTCCATCACAGCACTGTACTCAGCTTCTCATCTTTAATGGTTGTAAAAGTTTAGCGTTCTCTTTTCTTTCAAGTCTTCTGTTCTTGTCCTGCTTACTTATAATGGAATTTACTGGAATAATTAACTTGTAATCTAATTCTGAAACCAGTGGCTACTGTTTTGCAATCAACACTGTTTTGCAATCAACACGTATTGAGACTTTCATGTGCTTTGGGGCCCCTAGTGTTTTACCTTAGCTCTGACTTTATAGTCTTTGATGCAGAAATTCATATGTTGGCAACATTTCCCTTTTCTATGAAATGGAAGAGAAGCTTCAGCAGGTTCCTATTTTCAATATTCCAGTTTATTTTTGTATACGCTGCAGCTAATAGTTGAATTCTTTTCATTTATCTCTTTCTTGCCAAGTTAAAAAAATGTAACTTCCTCCTAGTTTGTTGTGCTTTTTTTTATGTGTTTGTATGGGGGCTGTTTAAGCTAGTAAGTAGATGTGCATGCTGAAGTCTTATAGATGATTTTGGGTATAATGAACATAGGGCATGTGCATAACTCCAAAAAGAAAAATAGAAGAAAAATTCAATGTGGTCAGTGTTTACTTTTTATCATGTAGCGTTTTTGAAAAGGAAAATTTTTAGGCAGGCTACTTCAATAACTGAACCAACATGATAACTTGAGGAAGCGTAGGCTTATTGTTATTTATTTTTTTTTAGAACCAGGCTTGTTGTTATTGACTGGTGTTGCATGTGTAAGAGGGCAGGGGATTCTATAAATCATTTACTCCCGCATTGTCCAATAGCCAGAGAGTTGTGGCGTATGGTATTTACACTTTTTGGGGTTACTTGGGTTATGCCAAAGGATGTAGTGGAGCTTCTAGCTAGCTGGCCAGGAAAATTTAGAAAACTTAGAAATGGAGATGGAGATGGAAATAAAAGAGATAAAAGGGAAAATTGGAGATGGAAATAAAAGAGATAAAAGGGAAACTACAGGTTATGAAGCATCTTGGAGATGAAGATGATGCAGCAGTTGAAAAGAAGATGGAGGACATGAGTAATGAACTGCAAGAAAAAGTTGAGGATCTGAACGATGTGGAATCTATGAATCATGTTCTTATTGCTAAAGAGTGACAGAGCAATGCTGAGCTACAAGATGCTCGCAAACAAGTAATTGCAGTACGGTTTCTTGTGCCCATATATATTTGTCTTAGAAATTACAAGAAGAACACACTCCTTTTTTTTTTTTTTTGGGACATCTTTCATGACATGAATTTTGATACAGGTTAAAGAGGTATTTATCTCCAGGATAAAGTCGGAGGGTATACCTATGTATCGCTGCATTCAGTATCCCAGGGAGTTTGTTCTCATCCTTCCAGGAGCATATCATTCGGGATTTGATTGCAGCTTTAATTGTGTTGAGGCGGTGAATTTTGCTCCCCTTGACTGGTTGCCCTTTGGGCGGAATGCTGTGGAACTCTATCGTGAGCAGCAGAGAAAGACATCAATATCCTTTGATAAGCTGTTGCTTGGAGCAGCTAGGGAAGCTATGAAGGCACAATGGGAGTTTTCATTGCGAAGCAATAATACGTTACATAATTTGAGATGGAGGGACGGGTGTGGAAAGGACGAGATCTTAACAAAAGCAGCCAAGGTAACCCCTAGATTGCTCCACTCCAGCTTTGTTATGAGATAGATACCATTTTATCTTTTTTATTCCAATAGGTAGGAGTAGAGTTTTAATTAAGGTTTTCTTTTCTTAATAACCTTCTTCCCTTTTAATATTTTTTTTGCAATTACAATGGGTTTTGCGCTTAGTAGATATTGTTGTGTTCTTTACAAAGTGGTTGAAGCAACCTAATTCAGGATTCTTTGTTTTATCTTTCTTTATTGTGTAGTCACGTATTAAATGTGAATCTATTATGAGGAAGTATCTTTGCACCTCTTCAAAGTTGCAGAAGATGAGCAAAAATTTTGATGCTAGCAGCAAGATGGAATGCGCAGTGTGTTTCTATGATTTACACCTCTCTGCAGCAGGTTGTCAATGTAATCCAAACAAATTTTCATGTCTGAGTCATGCCAAGCAGCTCTGTTCTTGCCCTTGGAGTGACAAATTTTTCCTCTTCCGATATGAAATGAGTGAGTTAGATCTTCTTATTGAAGCTTTAGAAGGAAAACTAGTTGCAGTCTACAAATGGGCTAGAGAGGATATTGGATTGTCTCTGCAGTCCTATGCCTCCAAAGTCATTTCACAGGCAGAAAGGCTTTATAAGTGGTCTAGCCTCTCGTTTAGAAGAATCAAAACAAAAGGAGCATAAATTCCAAGATGTTTGAACACCCAACGGCATTGGTAGAAATTCTGTTTCTAGCATTAAGGCTGAATTGAAGGCACGTCTGCTCCAGTCTAAAACCTTAAACGAATTGAAAGCAAGAGACAGCACTGTTGGAACCCAAGATGCAGCAGTACGCAGTGGCATCACTAGTACTTCTGCTTCTAGCATCAAGGCAGAAATGAAGTTGCGTTTGCCCCAATCAACAACGTTGGACAAACTGAAAGAAAAAGATAAAGCAACAACATCTACAAATATTTCAGTTGCAACCTCAAATTATATTTCATTTTTGCAAAGAGAGATGACATCTGAAGTTTCTTCTGAAAGCTGGAGCGACTCAAGTTCCTCGAACTCTGATGTTGACATCAAAGGGAGCAGACTGCATCTCAGGAAGTAGAAGAGGCAACAAAACTTTGTCATCAAAGGGAGCAAAAGCGTAATGCAACCAAGGCAGCCTTAGAGATGGCAAGAATTAAGCTTCGGCAGTGATTGTATATTAACCATTCTCAATGTAAAATACAACAATGGTGTTTATATATGTAGATTATGTTGTATGATAGTGTAGATTGATGTGTCTCCTTAGTCCTTTCCCCCTTTTCTCTTTCAAAGTAGAAATGCTAACCAACTTTTTGCAAGCTTGGTAACTGAATATAGCTCATTAAAGAATTTGTTCTAAATTACTCGCTTATACACACATGCAAACCGTTATCTGACCTATGTTTGGGAACCGTTTATCTAGGTTTTTTGCTAAATTTGTTTTTATGATGGTGGGGTACAGTATACTTAGAAAGAATTTGAAAAAAATGAGAAAAAAGAACCAAGAAAAATGAAGTTTTAAAAAGTTGTATAGAAAAGTTACAAATTGGAGCTTAAAACTGATGTCAAACTCATGTACACAAAGCAAGCCATGTTTGCAATCTGAATGAGCATAGGTTAATGGATTCAGGAGATTTTAAACTATGTTGGATAGTGGTAGCTGTTCTCTAATTTCCATTTTTGTATTATCTTTGATAGGATTTAATTACTAACATAGATATATATTTCCAGAACCCTCCTAAACTTGATGCTCCACTCTTTGGAACAACTGAAGCTGAGAAGGAAGCCAAAATTGTGAATCCGGAATTAGAGGACCTTCCGACGAATGTTTTTTAATAGGTTTTCTCCGTGCTAGTTCATGATAAATGTGTCTCCAATTTTTCATTGGTCTTATTAATTACAAGTTCTTTGTTATTTGCTTTAAGAATGGAAACACAAATAGAGGTTCTCAAGGGCTCCTTGTTCTATTGGGGTGGAGTTAGATTTTAATTAGCCAGTGTTTGGGAATTTGAGATCAATGATTACATCGATAAACCATTTGAGGAGCTGACAGCTGGAAAGTTTAAAGTCAAAGGTTTGAATGGCAACCTTAGATGTCCATTCTGTGTTGGGAAGAAGAAGTAAGATTACAAGTACAAGGACTTGCTTCAACATGCTTCAGGAGTGGGTAAGGGTTTTGCCAACAGATCTGCAAAACAAAAGGCAAACCACCTTGCCCGAGCAAAGTATTTGGAGACTGATCTAGCAGGTGAAGTGGACCTTTAGCAACGTCCAGTTTTGCCACAACCCGTTGCTCAGCTTCCAGAGCTTGATGATCTGTACGTATGGCCTTGGATGGGCATTGTTGTTAACATTGTATGTACCAATGAGAATAAAGACATTTTACTTGGTTCTTAACACTGGTTGACAAGGTTCAGGAAATTTCAACCCGTGGAAATTGTAGTATTCCCGGATGAGAAGGACCTCATGGGACAGGGCATTGTAAAATTTAGTAATGATTGGAGAGGTTTCATGAATTGTGCTGAATTTGAGAAATTGTTCAAATTGAGCATCATGGCAAAAAGGAGTGGAATGCTCAAAAAACAAATCTTGGCCCTAACTGCTATGGGTGGCGTGCATGCGCTAATGACTATGATGCTGAAGGGCTGATTGGTGATTTCCTTTGCAGTAAAGGGCAGTTAAGAACAGTTTTTGACATTGACAGGAAAGCAGCACAAAGCAGAAACAATGTTGTGGCAGACCTGGCCAATGAAATCGATATTACAAATGAAAATCTGAATGACCTACAGTATAAATACAATGAACAGACCATGTCCTTAAGTAGGATGCTTGAAGAGAAAGACAGGCTGCACAAATCTTTTGAAGAAGGTTTGTACCTTCATTCTGGTAGTCTTTGTGTTTCTTTGTTGATACAATCTTCATACATCCTTCAGGCCCTGAATTATGTCCTTCAGGCCCTGAATTTAGCAGATACTGTTTGACATGATCAGGCGAAAACATTTTCTTTGATTTTATAAAATGATGCTTCATTTCGAAAAGCAGTTGGGGTGGTTGCAAAAATTGGAGATGGAAATAGAAGAGATAAAAGGGAAACTACAGGTTATGAAGCATCTTGGAGATGAAGATGATGCAGCAGTTGAAAAGAAGATGGAGGACATGAGTAATGAACTGCAAGAAAAAGTTGAGGATCTGAACGATGTGGAATCTATGAATCATGTTCTTGTTGCTAAAGAGCGACAGAGCAATGATGAGGTACAAGATGCTCTCGCAAACAATTAATTGCAGTACGGTTTCTTATGCCCATATATATTTGTCTTGGAGTTTAATCTTCACTTCATCACGTACTTTAGGAGCTTTCTTTCCAACAAAAGCTTCTGATTATAACCCTCAAATGTCCTCACATTTCTTTCCTTCTATAACGTCCACGTGAGACATAGGCAAGTTTGTTTGGATTACGGCAGGCTAAATACATACAACCTGCACACCATACTTACCCTTCAATAATAGGGTGGGTTCTGAAAGAGTTGCACCATCTTACCATGCAAGCCTATATGGATCAGTGCCGATCACCACGGTTAGGCGGGGTTTTGTATAACCTGTCTTGACAATTTAGCATTGTATTTAGGCTTGAAAATCATAGATTTCTTCTTAAACTTTACAAAGAACTCAAATTGGATAGCCGTTACTGAAGCATATTTGAGATCTTGTAAATACACATGCAGCATCTCTTTTTCAAATTTCATATCCTAGCCTGCTCTTTAATTGAGAAGTAGTCATGGGTTCACTTATTACAACTCCATATTAATTAGTAATGACCTTGTATATTCAGGAACACAAATGACCTTATGCATCTTTTTTTTTATAGACTTTAGGGTTTGACAGACATGATTACCACTTGAAGTCAATGGGAATGATCAGGTATATTCTTTTAAATATTTTTTAAACCTTATTTATTTATGTTGTATTCATGTATGTATTTATTTTATCAGCTAGTGCAAATTTGCATGGTCTTTGATAAATTATGCACGTTTTATATGGTCCTAAAATTAAAACGAACCCTGCCTGGACTATTCGTTTAACTAGTACACATTTATGTTTTTGTAAATTTTTTGGTATTGATCTATAAATCAATATGAAAAGTATTTGTCTATCATTGTGGTATGATATATCTACTTGTCTAGCATGTGTATGCTGAATTTTGTGTCTAGGTGATATTGTTGGACCCTCTTTTAATAATTTATGAAATTGGCGTGCAGAGCATTGAACCCAAGGAATGAGATGATCACAAAATAATGCCAGCAATTTAAACATAACTAGTGATTATTTTTAGAATAATAATTAAATGATTAAAATCACCATGCCATAAAAACTTAAGATTTGGAAATAATGGTACATAATTTCCGCTCTGTTTAAGCTTTTGGGAAAACTGATAGTTTAGCAATTTTATAATATGCACAAATATGATATGATAAATTAGTCATATTTTTAACCATTTGACTTGTTTATCAAAAACAAGGAAGTTGCAGCGGCTTGCTCGTGATAATGTACATAGGATATTTGAAGAACAAGAAAAACTGAATTACGAATTGGAGACCAACAAGAGGAGACTTGATTCATGGAGCAAAGAATTGAACAAACTCTTGCAAAGACATTAACTGTAGCTCAGCTTGCTTATCTACAGGAACAATTCACATTATTAGGTCCTAACAAAAATGGATTCATCTCTATGCAGAACTTTAAGACGGTTAGCTCTTTTCCTAATCTTATATATTCAAGTGTTTGAATACTCTATGGAGCCATTATAAATATTGGTGGATTTAGCAAGGTATGGTAAAGAACTCCACTGATGCAATGAAGGATTCTTGGGCCCTAGATTATGGTAGCATTGTAATGCCGTAAATATAATTAAATCAAAATCAGATTAACTTTCTGTACGCGCCTAAATTTTAAAGGCTAGATAAGCTTCTTATTTTCTTTTATGATCTTCTCTTTTTTATTTATTTTTAGGTGGACACAAAATAAGCTTCTTCTTGTACAATTTTAGTAGTTTTTTACAAATAACAATATCATGATCAATAAACTCTATCAAATAACATTTGAAAAAAAAAAAACTCATCTGTACAAAAGAAAAAAAATGTGAGATTTAAAAAAAATACAAAATCAAAAAAAAAAAAAAAAAAAGAACTCGAGTGTTGGAAACTCGAGATTCTAAAAAATATTTCAATAAGAAAAATAAGCTTCTTCTCTTTTTTATTTATTTTTAGGTGGACACAAAATAAGCTTCTTCTTGTACAATTTTAGTAGTTTTTTACAAATAACAATATCATGATCAATAAACTCCATCAAATAACATTTGAAAACAAAAAAACTCATCTGTACAAAAGAAAAAAAAAATGTGAGATTTAAAAAAAATACAAAATCAAAAAAAAAAAAAAAAAGAACTCGAGATTCTAAAAAATATTTCAATAAGAAAAATAAGCTTCTTCTCTTTTTTATTTTTTTTTAGGTGGACACAAAATAAGCTTCTTCTTGTACAATTTTAGTAGTTTTTTACAAATAACAATATCATGATCAATAAACTCCATCAAATAACATTTGAAAAAAAAAAAACTCATCTGTACAAAAGGAAAAAAAAATGTGAAATTAAATAAAAATAAAAATAAAAAAATAAGAACTCGAGTATTTTAAACTCGAGATTCTAAAAGGGGAACTCGAGTTTCATAAACTCGAGTTCTTCAAATTTTCGAAGTGGAAACTGGGAAATTTTCGAAGTGGAACTCGAGTTTTATAAACTCGAGTTCTAGTGGGAATTTTTTTTTCCCTAGTGGAACTCGAGTTTCTAAAACTCGAGTTCCACTGGGAAATTTTCAAGCTAAAAAAAAGCTCAATGCTCTGTTTAGGCCGAGAGATTGCTCTGTTTTGCTCTGTTTTTACCAGTGGAACTCGAGTTTTATAGACTCGAGTTCCACTGGGATTTTTTTTTTTTTTTTTTTTGTTTTGTTAAACTCTGCTGATTCCTCAAGCCAGAAACTGGGAATTTTTTGGATTTATTTTTTTCCTGGACATGCAGGCAAACCAAAAACTGAAATGTGTGCATGCACCTGCTAAGAAACAGAGATAGAGAAGCTGAGAATGTAAATGCACTTAAATTACATCAAAACGCGTTCTCAATAGGCACCAAACTATAGAAACTGTTACGCTCTCTGCATAAACATGGTTTTACAATGCAAATGCACTTACATCGCAGCAAAAGACATTCTCAATATATCAACATTCTAAACATGCCCAACCACGCTTAATTTGCAATTCTAACATACTACTCAAATCACAATCTTCATAGAGGTACATTGGATAGAGAACTACAAGTATATTCAACAAAAACCAAAAAGTTCACATAGAGCCAATACAACGTAGTCACTTTTCCTAAGATCGGTGGTCCGCAGGACAAAAACGTCGTCCATGGAAGCATGCCTGAAAAACGTAGAATAATCACGTTAGGAGACAAGATAGTAAACATTAGGTAAACATCGAATGAACAACAATTATTTAACCGATGCATAACTTTTTCTCATCTACCTACCTAGTGTGGAACATGACCGCTTGTGGAAGCGCCACGAGACTGTGGACATTTTCTGCGGTTATGCCCAGAAGCATGACACAGTCCACATGTCTGCTTGGGTTGACTCTCTATCAAACCTGCGTCCTCCCTCCGCCATCCCGGTTCTCGATCCTTATTCCTCACTCCATCCATCTCATTCCTTATTCTTGACTTCACTGGTCGACCTTTGGCCCGCAACAATGCTGGATTAGGCAACCACTTTGGCCCCATGGGATCCCTCCACAATGACTGTGACTTAGGAACCACAAATGCATGCTCATAAGTGTTAAGGGCATTGTTCAAACCATAACATGGGTGAATATATGTGGTCGAATCAATATGTAAATAGTCACATACTCTAATTGCATGTGAACACGGGATCCCTATGTTTTGCCATTTCCCACAACTGCATGTTCTTTCCCGTAACCGAACTTCATAACTGTGGTTTCCCCCTCCTGCGCTACACGTGTTGAGTTGGGTAACTACTTGAAATATCAGCTCTTCATTGCTAAATGGCTTGAGATAGTGTTTCCCAGATTTACGCTGATTTTCATCCCACGTAGATAAGGCATAATGACTCCATTTCTTACCCTCTGACAACTCATAATGGTATTCTTTGCGCCGGTCGTGGAAATATTCAACAAGTTTGTTCCAAGTGAACTCAACTAACGCTGCAATAGGAAGGCCTCGTGCACCTTTCAGTACACCATTGAAGCACTCGGATATATTGGTTGTCATTGCCCCAAAACGTTTCCCACCATCATGTGACTGGGTCCACATATCCACAGACTCGCTCATTAGGTACGTGTATGGAAGATAATCTTGATTCTTTTCCTTGCCATCCTTCCCCGTCACCTTCTTCTTATTCCTAATGGCCTCAATTTCCACCTGCTTAATGGACTCCATTATGGTATCAAATTTAACTACTTGACTAGCATATCCCGCTTTCAACGTCGCTGACTTTAGAGTTGAGTTCTGAAAACGGGTGTTGAAGTTGCTAGCAACATGTCGAAGACAATATCTATGAAATACCCGTGTTCTTCCATCATCCCTTCTAGGCCAGTTTGCAATGCCGTTTTTGATACCGAGATGTCGGTCAGAAATTATGCAAATGCCTTCGTCAGGTATCACGTGGCCAATCGTTTCTCTGAGGCACTGTAAAAACCACCTCCAACTGGACCCTGACTCACAATCCACAACAGCAAAGGCGAGAGGGAATACCTTGTTGTTAGCGTCGGTTGCCATTGCGACCAACAACTTTCCCTGATATTTACCATACAGATGGGTCCCATCAATACTGATAACCGGCTTGCAGTATTTGAATCCTGATATGCATGGACCGAAAGACCAAAACACATAATGCAACAATACGGTGTCATCTTCATCGGTGGGTGTGGTACGATATAACACCTGGGTAGTCGGGTCCTGATCAATATATGCCATTAGCAACTTCTGCAACCTTTGGTAAGACTCTTCCCAATTCCCAAACATCTTCGCAATCGCCTTTTGTTTCGCATCCCATACCTTGTAGTAAGAAGGCTTATGGCCATTATATTTCGTCTCTATCATAGATTTGAGATGCTTAACTGGGGTAGTGTGATCCTCACATAACTTCTGATGGATGTCTGATGCAATAAAATTACAACTCATCATTCTACCATCATTTCGCACCCCGATCGGTATACACGTGTGAGGACCCACATACACGGTGACCATCCATAGTTCGTGGAGATTGGGCTTCATAACTGCGCAAACATACCACTTGCATGACTCATGCACGCATTTCGCACAAAGTTTTTTCGTCGTCGACCTAGTGATCGTAAAATGTTTGTTTTCCATAAGGGCACAAATTGTTAATACGCGCTTCACCTCCTCTTTATTGGCAAAAGTCAACCCTTTGCACAAATTCATCCCCTCTCTCCAAGTAGACACAAATGGCATCTCAATATGTGAAGGATCAACCATATTTTCCCAAGTATTTGCAGAGAATGACAATGCAGGAGGTGCGTAGGCAGGGATTGTGTTCGTAATGTTTTGAACACTAATAACATTGTCTGCATAAGGTTCACCACCATCCAATGTCTCATCTTCATCAATGTCCCTCTCAAAGTCCCCAAAGTCCCCTCTGTCAATCATGTCTTCATACTCATCTCTATCGGCAAAATCTTCACCGTTAATGGCAATATTCTCATCAACATAGTCATCGTCATCATCATTGTTAATGGCAATAGTCTCATCAACATAGTCGTCATCATCATCATCATCATCACCATCACCATCACCATCACCATCACCATCACCATCACCATCGGCATGAACATCATCATCCTCTACATGTGTAGAATACTCATATTGAGCATCCGGAACCATAACCTGTAAGCTTGTGGTTGTTTGTTGGATATCCTCTTGCCAGACTGCACGCGGCTCCAACTGTATGTACAACTCAATGTTAGTTACTTCAGGTATTCTCTCCAACTTGTCAAACATGATCTTTACATGTTTGTCTGTTTCTATCGCCATATACTTGTAATTAATCCGGTGCTTCAGGATTTCATTTGGCATACGATAAGTAATTTGTATGTTGTGCACAGCAGGATTCTCACACAACTCTTCCATGACACTCATCTTCAATTCGTCAAGGGTCTTCAACCTACGATCAATTTGGGTATAATAGGTCTTTATACCCGGCCCTTCAAATGGCAATCCCTTGTTCGCATTGGCATTCTTAAGCGGACCACCGTGGTATAGGATTATATCAATTTCAGGCATTGTGAACCTGTTCAAGTCAAGTTACTATGTTAGTTAAATCACATTTCAAAGTATGCACCTATAAAACTAACATGATAACCAAGTCCAATCAAAGTATGTAAAACAAACACCCAATGGTCAAAACATGATAACTAAGTCCAATCATGGTAATCCCCAAAGTTTGGAACTCATTGGAGTCCAAAACAACACCAAAATGTCATTTGGGCATTTTATCAAACACTTGATATGCACCTATAAAACTAACATGTGGGCAATGCATGAACATGAGTGAAACTTCCCTAAATACATGTTAAAATTGCCACAATTGGCCAACACAAACACAAACAAACCAAATGGGACAGAGCCTAATCAAGAAATTGAAAGAATTTTCACAAAATTTAAAGTTTCCAACCCTTTTTCAAAAATGACCCAAATCAAGTAAAACCTAACATTTTTCTACATAATCTAAGGAAATAAGAAGAAAAGATTATATAAACATACCTTAGAAATGATTTGGAGAAGTTCTTTGAGTGAAAATAGGATTAGGATAGATAGAGGCATGTGGGGGGGCTGATAAGTGTTGCATATGTGTGTGAATGTACTGCTCTGTTTAAATAGAAGGTGAAATTTTCCCAGTAGAACTCGAGTCTTTAAGACTCGAGTTTTCTGAATATTTTCATAGAACTCGAGTCTTTAAGACTCGAGTTTTATGCAGATTATAAGTAGATTTCGAGTTTCTAAAACTCGATTTTTATTTTGTAAAAATCGAGTTTTAGAAACTCGAGATCCAAGTGGCCTCATTAATCCAGCTCAGCAGCTGGGCTGCGAGCGCAGGGGGTTAAGATTTAAACAGCATCTCGAGTTTCTAAAACTCGAGATGCTATTTTCCTAAATACTTCCAAACGTTGTTTAACTTACTAAAATGTTAAACATTACACAGCTAATTTGCAAATTTCCCCTACAATGTTTTCTCAGTGTACCTTTCGATTTCCTGTCAATAGCTCACACAAGCTATTGACACCCTCAACAATATAGGTTTATAGAAATCATAGCAGTTACTTTGGAAAGTATCCATATGTTTACTGCCACATCTTGGGAAACTGCTCTTGGAGCCTTTGCCTTGCTGCCGCCATTTCCAAAAAGTTAGACACTGGTCAACTGCTTCGTTATTGTCACCCATGTTACCGACACTTATTAGACACGTGTATATAATTAATGGGTGTCTTTAAAATAATTATTAATAAATAATTTTTATGAAAAATATAACAAATTGTTATTAAAATTATTTTTTTTTATCATTTTTTTCATAAAATATTTCTAAAGTAATGTCTTAGAACATTTATTAATATTTTCCATTAAATAAATTATATGATTAAAAATATATATAAAACTTGTTTGAACCACCATGTTTTATTTAAGACAGGTTGGGATGAAAATTCTATTCAAATTTTGTATAGATTTAAAGATAAATATGATGGCACCATCTTTAAAACTCATTGGCATTAATTATGCTGTGTTATTTATTAAGTTCCCCTTAAAAAATAAAAAAAATAAAGTTTAGAGACAAAACCTAATTTTACTCTCAACAAATGTGTCAAGTTGTGATGAGTACATAATTAGTTGAGTGTCAATGATGAACCCATACAAAAGCAGTGTTATTTCTATTATAAATTGACAATTCAATAAAGGGTGAGAAATTGGGTGGTTTGTAGTCTCGTAAATGATTGAAAGTAATAAGTAAAAAATTAGATTATCAAAATTATAATTTAATGTGAAATAAATACATTCATTTGAATAATTAATGATAAATTATTCCAAAGCAAAGGAATTATGACTGTTTAGCTTGCCTGGGATGCAACACTTGCGGATACAATAAAAAGAGTAACTTTTAAGTTCATAACTTTTCAACAAATGTTATGTCTACAATATTTTTACAATACTTTTATAACAAATTATAAGTGATAAATTGTTATTGGTTCTAATTTAAATCCATAATTGAAATTACTTTTTTGCACATTAGTAACAACCAATTAGCCTCATCACACGCACTTTGAGAGTGCGACGAGGCTTTTTTTTTTTTTTTTTTGGTTTACATGTTTTACTCATGACAATTTTATTTAATTTTTTATTTTAAGAAAAAGTTGTATTATTACTTGACTACTAATATGAGAGATAAATGTGAAGGTGAGACAAAAACAGTTTAGTAATATAAAAAAAATGGTACGTTTGTGGAAAAAATAAACAATTTTTTTTTTTTTAAATAATCAGTTGTATTAGTATTTGACAACTAACATGAGAGAGAAATGTGGAGGTGAGAGAAAAAACTTTTTAAAAAAAAAATTAGCTAAAAATTAGGAGTTTTTAAATTACTAATTTTACATGTCTAACCCTATGATTTAAGTCTCGTTAACGGATGAATTTGATGGTTTTTTAGGCATCTAAATTGAGGATTCCAAACAGGGGAAACCCCTTAAATAGCAGTATAGATATGGATAACAACATGTCACTTGAGATTTGTTGTGAAATGTTGTAAACATAGTATTTCTCTGATTTTTCACCTTCTTTGATAAGACTGACTTTTTTTTATAGTAATTCTATGATTACACGTTTACATTCATTACCACATCATTTTTCACAACTATTCTATATAACACATACTATAACAGGCTATCGATCACTTTTATATAAAATCGATTACTTTTTCTCCACCATTCATAATAACTATTCTATATGGCACAAACTATAACAAGCTATCAGACACTTTCATATAACCCATCACATTTTTTTTCCCATCACTTGTAGTTTGATATCTATACTATTATTTAAGGGTCTTCCCATTTTTAGGATCTTCATTTTCATGGTTCAAAAATACCCCTATAGAATAACTTCCCACTCCGACCAATTACAAAAATTCAAATTTGCTAACATTACTCTAAGTCCAATCAAAAGACGGTTACTCCATTCTCTTTGTTTTTTGTTTTTTTTTTTTTTTGTCCTCGCCTTCAAAAAAAAAAATAAATAAAGAACAAATAATGTTATTCTATAGTTTTAAAAAAAATTAGACCACGTTAAGTTAGTTTTTAAAATAAAAAACCCTTCATCCTTATCCCATCATCCTTTGTAGTTTTTATTTTTTATTTTAATTTTAATGTGATTATCTCATCTCATGTAGTTAAAATAATATCCAGTTATCCACCACTTTTTTTCACTTATCTAAATAAAATTACAAAGTTTAAAAATCCTAAATTTTAAATTACTTATAAAATCTCTCTTCTTTTTTTTCTTTTTTTTTTTCTCTTTCCCACTATTTTTTTTTTCGCACGTACAATTCTATCAAAAATAAATCCAAGTTTATTTTTTATTCTTTCTTTTAAAAAAAGGTTAGAAAGTTTGTCCCCACTTTGTCATGTTGAGTAAAAAATAAGTTCTAATTTGGAGCATTTTTTTTTTTTGGACAAAACATCCGGCGCAGTTACAACTTAAGAGGATTCAGAAAAATAAAAAATAAAAAACCAACTCCTTCTGTTTTCCTCTCTTCCCTCCCACTAATCTACTTATTAATTTTCCTCTATCATCACATGTCTTACCACTCTTATTTAAAATTGAAAATTAACCACAATGGCCAAAATGACCATATACCACTGTTTGCGAAATATTTAGTAATCTACCATTTTTTTGAAACTCGAGTTCCAGAAACTTGAGTACTTTGAAATAATAGCTTTCAAATTGCCATACTATTTTTTATGGAACTCGAGTTACATAAAAAATTTTCAAAAAATTTCCATGAACTCGAGTATCATGAAAAACTCAAGTTTCTAATTAGTGGTAGATCCCTACATATTTTAAAAACGGTGATAAATTGCAAAATGTTTTTAAAAAGAGTGATATTTGACCATTTTGGCCTAACTACAACTGCTCAAAGATAACTTCCACAAATTGAAGACTTATCCCATTAAAAAGTCACCGCTGCACGCATTCATCTATTTTTCTCTTTCTTTTTATTTTCTATTTTTTTCTATTTCTCTATTTCTCTTTTTCTTTTCTTTTTTTTCTTTTTTTTATGGACATCTATTTCTCTCTCTAGGAGGAACGACCTATTGGTTCTAATTGATGCTTGAGTCCGTTGCATTGGGTGGTGTTGGTCACATTTTAGGTGAAGTGTGAGAATAATTTTCATTTTATGTCATTTTTTTTAATTAACTTGTGTGAAATTAATTTGTAACAACTGTGGGTTAGTTTTGTCTTTCCATAATTCTATTTTAAATCTTTTATCTTATGTAAATTGTTTTTTTTTTTCCCAATCAGCAACCGAGATTACCATTAGTGACCCACTGTTTGACGTATTTGCAGGTTGACCAAGTGGATTAAGTGTCTGTTTGGAAACAACTTATTTAGCTGAATTGAAATTTTTTTGCTGAAAATACTATAGATAAAACTAAAAGATAGTTGAAATAGTATAGTAGAACTCATGAATAGTACAAAAAATGCAATGGAATCTATGAATAATAGAAAAACTAGGTTTTTAAGTAATGCCAAACGCAAACTAAAAAGAGTAATTTTGGCTGTGCTTCACTGGATTATCAATGACACGTCATTCTTATTCCTTGATGGGTTGATGTTGTTATATGTGTAGTTTTGTTGAAAACATTAATGGCAAGGCTTTCACATTGTAAATAATTTATTATTTTTTTTGATAATCTGTAAATAATTTATTAGATTGAAATGTGAAAGATTTATATGATTTTTTTGCATGTGTATTAGTTCAATGTTGTGATTCAATAGGCTACATCAAAAGTGATATCCCCACCCCAACGAGTAAAATCATATATACGTCTATGACATACATACATTTGAAGGTGGTACTCAAATTTAAAATTTATGAGTTATTGAATAAATCTCTCATTTGCTATAATTATGAACCTTTAAAAAAAATAGAATAACCTCTAAACACGTGTGTTATTGAATAAATCTCTCATTTGTTATAACTTATAAGTGTCATGCTAATAAATGCCCTTAGGGCATTGGTTAACAATTCAGTCTAAAAAAATTTTGATGAGAAAAAAAAAATTAATGTTTTGACAGTTTTTTTTCATTTTGCATAAAAATGATGTCAAAATTTTTTTAAAATGAATTATTACCCAATGTCCTAAAGGCACTCGTTAGCATTTTTCAACTTATAATTATGAACCTTTAAAAGAAATAGAAGAGTTTCTAAACATATGTGAGCGAGTTCTTAGAGGCTAGTGGCATAAAATGTGTGGTCTTAGAATTTTTTTTCTTTTGATCTTGATGTTGCCCCCATATTAGGAAGACACATAACTAAGGGGCTGTTTGATAATGTATTTTAAACAATAATTTTCAGTATTTAAATATTATTACACATATTTTCATATATTTTTTTCACCTACACGTATTTTTTTAAAATACAAATAATATTACTAGAATAACTTTACTAAACGCACTCTAATTTGCTGATCCTATCAATCATCTATATCCATGTAAAAAAAAAAGGATAAAGATTAATCAATACCGTCCGTTCAAAATCACCAAATAGTAGTAGTAGTACATAAATTTGGAGCGGGAAAATGAAAATAAATACTCACACAGCGTCTAATTGTCACGCACACACTCACTGAAGCAGAGTGCGCGTTGTATACAAGTTTTTAGAGAGAGAGAGAGAGAGAGAGAGTCTGAGAAAGAGAGAAAGCAAAAAGCTTTTCTTCAATGGCGCCCAGGAAACGACGCGTTGTTGAGGAAGAAGAGAAAGAGAAACCGAAGCCCAAGTTGGCAGCGCGGATGACTCGGAGCGCGACTCGGAGAGATGGCAGTATTAACTCAGATAACTCGGTGGCTGAGTTGCAGAAGACCGAGTTACCGAAGGCGAAGAAGGCCAAGAAGGCTGAGAAGGACGTAGAGCTCAAGGTGGTGGAGGAAGAAGTCGAGGAAGGGACGAAAACCATTGTGATTGAGCACTGGTGAGTTTTTCTTTAGGTTTTCTGGTTTTTTTTTTTTTGGGTACTTTGTCTCTGTTTGGTTGCAGAGAAAAGTGAAACAGAAAATTAGTGTCTTGATATGGTTTTCTTGCTGTTTTCGTTTGAAAGGTTAGGTTTTTAGTGCTTTGCTTATTATGTCTAATGTTTCTTGTTTGGTTGCCGAGAAAAGTGCAAGAAGAAAATTAGTCTTTTGTTGTGGTTTTGTTGCTGTTTTCGTTTGAAAGGTTAGGTTTTTAGTGCTTTGCTTATTATATCTAATGTTTCTTGTTTGGTTTCAGAGAAGGTGAAAGAAAATTAGTCTTGTATGTATTATGGTTTTTCTTGTTCTTTTGGTTTGGAATAGAAGGTACATCAAGTGCTTGCTTATACCTTACCTTATATTTGTTGTTTGGTTGCCAAGAAAGTGATAAAAATTTAGTCGTTTATTATTTGTTGTTTGGTTTTTTAGTTTGGAAAAGAAGCCTTATTTATTGTTTGGTTGCGTTGAAAATGGAGGAAATCAAAGCAAACTGAAATTTTGAGGCGCTCTCTCTACAAAAAGAAGAGAAATTTAATAAGATTTGAGGTGTTTTGAATTTTGGTTTTTTGTTCACGTGAGCAAAACTGTTGTATAAGCTGAGTTAGATATTGTTTTCCTTTTCTTGTTATTAGTAAGTTGATTAGGGTTTTCTATTATAATATGCTTGGTTCTTGGGTTCTAGGTTAATTTGGGTTTACATGATGAAAGATTAGAGACAATATATTATAGAGGTTTACAGGTTGTGAAGATTCATTATTGGTAGCAGAGGAAAACACAACATTGATAAAATTCCTTGTTCTGAAAATGGGTGGGTAGCATATTGAGTTTTGAAAGGTACTCTGCCTGTCACCTTTTTTTTTTTTTTTGATAAGTAGTACTCTGCCTGTCACTTTCCGAAGACCCACACAGTTTGCTGCTTGAAGACTGTTAATTTAGTAGTTGGCTGGTTGTTCTTTAGGTTTTCTGTGGTTTTGTTCATTTTGTAAGATTTTGTTATCTTTTGATTAGCGTACAGACACACAAACATTTATGGTAAATCTTTCAGTTTGTTTGCTGCAGAATTGGTAGAAAGGTAGCGAAAATGATGTTAAGTGTTGTATTACTGTCATGGGCATCCAAAATAAGAAAGAGTAGATCAACTCAAGTTTGACTTGTTGTATGCGTATAGGTTTTGAAGGGTTCCCCTGTTTTTCAATTTTGGTGTTTGCTGTGACTCTCAGGGGACTGGATATTAAGAAGGTTGATGATTGAATCAGACTACTTAGGGTGTGATCTTTTTTAGTCAAATTTTGCTATATTTATTTGCTGGAAGAAAGTAATTAATGGATTCAGTTCATATTTGGATAGCATGTATAAAATTAGGAAATACCAATATTGCCTATTTTCGGCTTTGTAGAATATCTTGAATGAATCTGATCTCATTAGCAGCTTTTAGCATACATGGGAGATATTATGTTTGGAATTGTCCCCTTCTTTTGCCATTGTCAGTTGAAGTCTTGTTATATGCAATATATTCATTTTCTTTGATGCTTATGGGGAATATTTCCTCAGATGTTGTTCCTTGATGTCTTTTGCCCCTGACAACAGCCTGTATTTTTTAGGAGAAATAAGCTTCCCATATTATGGTGTTCTTTTTAATTTATTTGTTGCTTTACTCTAGCAAGCAATGCAATTCATTCAAGACAAGGGCTATTCAGGTGAAAGAAGGTTTGGAGGAAGGTGTTACTGGTATCACAGTGTTGGTCAATCCTGATAAGGTATGCTTGGTGAATGATATTAACTTTGTTGATGATTTCAGTAGTTGGATTGAACTCGACATCTCTTAACAGCAAAGCCACTAGATAACATGAGATTGACTAGTATGAATGTGATAATTATGAAAAATAGTTTCTTTGTCTTCCATTCTCCTGTCAGAAAAAAATGAGTATTGGTTCAAACTATGAGAGCACCTTTGCAAAGCCATTGCACAAGTTATCCATACTGATGTTGATCTGGTGGATTCAATTTATGGTTTATTTGATGCAGGGGAAAAATAGTCAAAAACTGTTTTAAGTAATGAATCTATTATAACGCTTTTAACCCATGCAAAATAGATGTAGAAAATTAATCATAACAACAATCATAAATACGCCATCTGCAATTCTCAAGGATATTCTATTCATAAAATGCCTTTTCTTTAATAACATGCTAGTTATGGCATACCGCATACCTTAATGGCACTGGAGTATAAATTATTAGATAAGTTTATTGTTCTGTGCTGCTTAAGCTGAAATCTTGTTCTTTTGAATGAAAAAGCAAAATTCTATTTTGTTTATTATCAATATTCTATTTTGATGTTTGAATTATTCTACCTTTTGTTGCTCACCTTCCTTACCAATGAATTTAGTTTTTCAAATCTGTTTCTTGAAATATCCAAAATTGTTTAGTAAAGTGTGATGTTATATTACAAGTTTTTATTTTTCATTTAAAGGTTTATTTATTTGATGTGATTCACTGAATCCTATTAAGTCATGTAGCAGGAGGGTTCATTACTTCAGCGTATAGGTTGATTCTTCATCTTTCTAAAGATTTTATTTTTTATTTTTCAAATTTTCATTTATTTGCTCCATTTTTATACTTTGTTGTATTATGCTGCAATTAAGTTTTGAAATTTTGATTGATATTTCATTTTTATTTTTGATTGTAATAATGGAATAGGAAATTTTTTGATGATGTACGAGTAAGTGAATTATGTAATGAAGTATGAGTACACTCTTTGGTCAGATTGACTTTTCCTTAATCAGATATCTTAAAAATACACTCCATTTAAATGCAATAGAAACAAAAGGGTCATCTTGTACGTCAAAAGTGTCCCTTTTGACTTACTTTTTAAAGGTTAATTGCCATTTCATTATAGGCTTAGTGATTTGGTTCATTTTTATTTTTCCTCTTTTCAACAGCCAAGAAGGGGGTGCTTTGAAATACGAGAAAAAGGCGGCGAGACATTCATCAGTCTTCTGGTAAACAATACAAATTTATTTGTGTGTTTTTTTTCCATTGTGTTGACCTTTAGACTTGTCAAATCTGGTTTTCCCCAGTATGTTCTTATGATGGCTGTTGATGTAATTAACTTGAATTTTCTGCCCCTTGGAAATTGAATGGGTTTTTTGTATTCTACATACCATTGATTGCGATAATGAATTACAGTTTTGTTGTTGAAAAGGCTGCTAGGGATTGTTCTCATGAGAATATTAGGTGATCGTGAGTATAGGGAATTAGCTTCACTGTGTTTTGTCTTTGATAGCATGTGGAGGTACTGGCAATATAAATGGAATTCTGATTATGAAGTATTATATATATTTTTTTAATGAAAGTGAAGAATGAGCTTCAATATGTTTTGTCCTCCTACGAAATATGGGGAGGACTCTATATTTCTCTTTGAAATGAAATGAGTCCGTGTCATGATGAAGATTAGTTTTCAAGAATCTATGGGTGTACATGGTGTCATGTCATTTAAAATGTGTTGTTATTGATAAATTTTAAATGATGTGGCACCATATATACCCTCAGATCCTTGGAAACTAAATCTTGACCTTGAAATGGCGAGGATCCTGATTTGAAATATGGAGTTATTGGCAAAATAAATGGCAGTCCGGTTATCACAAAACATTCAGATGAAGTATTTGAAAACTAATTGCAATTACTTGGTGTTAGATGCCTGAGAACCTTAGGTATGTTGCATTTAGCTTTCAATCTGTTTCCAGACCCTAAAATCTGTATATTTGTTGTACATTTCTTTTGTCTTTTCACAAAGAATTTTTATTTTTTGATGACATGGAACACCAAGGCAGGCCCCATTGGACCCAACCCTAGGGACTAAACCACGGATTACACAACCCCTCCTACCAGAATCAATCTCTTTTCACAAAGATTACTTGATAATGATAATAAAGTTGTTTGGCTATGACAAAATTTTGCGGCCTGATCATTCTTTTACCAGAGGCAGGTGCAGGTCTATTTAGCGGTTAACTTAATGCCAACATCTATCAAATTTTTTAGTGAACTTAAGCGGAAAAGCGTAGTGGAAAACCTTTGGCCATTCTCTCAGTTGCCAATTACTTTTTTCTTTTTGGGTTGTTGCAGGATATGAAGCGACCATTTACACCAATGAAGAATCTGGACATGGGTGAAGTTATCTCTGGCATTATTGAGAAGATCAAATGAAGACCAACTGCTTGCAAGTGGATTTTGGATATACCGTGAAAGTCATTTTGTTGTAGTGCATGAAGTTGGCCTTGCTAACTTTCTTTCATGGTAGAAACTTCTAATGTCTGGATATTCTGCTCTGGTATCTGTTGCTTTTGAATTGTCAGTACTAATACTGTTTAAGATTGGGGTACTTGACATTGAACAATCATTCTAGATATTGTTGATAGGACGAGTTGATGAATACAGATGCATTTAGGTTACTGTTGTAGCAGCCTTTTCCCCCTGCTTAAAGAGGCAAGGTTGCATTGATAGTTTAAAAAAAAAAAAAAAAAAAAAAAAAAAAAAAAAATTGAAATCTTCCATTACTTTTGTGTATTCTCTCCTGATTGTTCTGATAGTCATTGTTTACAGTTTTGTTCTATGGATGGTTTTTTTCTTGCTGCTTTGTCTTTCAGTTGTGTACATTCCATTTTCACTCAAATAAAGATGATATGGTAGGCAATAATGAATAATCGCATAATTTTGATTCGGTTAAATTGTATATTTGTTACTCAACCTTCGATATATATTTTTAATAATTTCTAATTAAAATGAATCTGTATCTGGTTGATAGAGATCAGTGTTACCAAGAAATGATTTCCGTTTCAAGTGTCACATCTGGAACCAGAACAAATATTAGTTGAATAAAAGGCTAGATTCTGGGTATTGGACAGTTGGACTACACCTAAAGCTCAAAATGCATGATGATATTGGGCTTTGGCCCAAATTGGAAAAGGAAATGTTTATTCATATGAAACTGCAAAACACGTACTGGCGAACTTGTGTGTTCTGAGCTTTTGAGCACCTGATTATTCCTTGGATCTATAGCACTCATTTTCTACGCAAACAACCAAGTAATTACCGGGAAGAATTCATTGGATGTGGTCTCAAGATGGTGGTTAGGCATTTTGAATCTACGATTTACGGATCTCATGAGATTTTGAGAATTACTAGACCAATCCTTTAGGGTTTTAAATTTTTAATAATTCTCTTGTTTTTGAACTGAATCAACAAAATTATCACATAGACATACAAGATTTTCTAGAGTTTTCAATTCAAGGTAACTCTATCATGAAGTTTAAAACCCTAATTATTTTTTGAAATTCTACAATGTTCTAGGATTAGAGAAAAAAAGAGAGATTAAACATGTTTGTACTATATGTAGTAGCATAATAAGAATAAATATTTCTGTTAAGAGCAAAGGAATAAAAATATTGTCTGACTTTGTGTTTCATTTTATAGACGCGACATTATAATTGATGGAATATAAAATAAAATGCACATGATTTTTATTCAAGAGGATTAGATTTGGTAGAGATATAATCTTTTTATATCGTTCATTTTTCACAACTTGTAATTGTGACAAATTGTCATTAGAAATTTAGAATATCACTTTCATATATGTCTGCTGCTGACACTATTTCCATTATAGATCAATCACAGTATGCCACCTCATGAAGGAAAACAAAAGGAAACAAAATTGTATCTTGTTTTGCTAATGATATTAAATACTTCCGTATAAGTTAATCAATAACCATTTGCTCCCTGCCTACAGTTTCTGTCATAGGAGCCATTGCTTATAGTTATGTAAAACAGTAAAAAAGGACGCAAAATTACATCTGTCTAATTAATTGGCTGGTAAGACCAATTTCATACAAGGTTTACAGGAATCAGACTTCAATGTGACCAGAGATCATAAATAAATTTTCCATTAATTTATTTATTGCCCATCACATACATAAAGCTTTCTCTGTTTCCTCATGCATTTCATCTTAATTATCTGAGGCTGGAACCTTAACAGGCGAGCTTGCACCAATGCCTGGGGCTATAATAGGAGCAGTGATTTGAAGCACTGAAATAGTATCGGGATGAGACAAAACCGGCTTAACGAGTTTAACATTTAGACCAGAACCCAGTTGGGCGGAGCCAAAGGCAATCTCTCCCTCATTCACCATGCTTGCCTCCAAGAACCCCTTTAGGCTGACAGGTTCACCATTATTGGTCTGATACAATGTGGTAAAGATAGCAGTCTTGGATGTCAATAGCCTCACTAGCTTTTCAACGTCATAGTAGTCATGCAACACATGCAAGCTCAATATATTTTTGATCACGTTCATTGGTTTTTTAGATATAGAGGAAATGGCCTTGTTGTCAACTGCGAGGATTGTGATGTTCGGTTGTCGGTCGATTTGGCTTTGGAGATTGGTCTTAATGAGGTAGTGATTGTATGTGCTGAACTCAGGGTATTTTCGTAGGATTCTGGTAATGTGGAAGGCTGTGGTAACTGAGGAGGAGACGAGGAAGAAAAAAGCAAAAATGAGGAGGGAAGTGGTTCTGGAATTCATCATTTTTGCTTTACATGCAACCAAATTCTTGTTTAGAGGAGTTAGGTTTGATGGGACCTACATAATATTAAGAGCATTTCTCTAAATTTGGACCATAAGATTCAACTCAAAAGCTAATTTCTTGCCAAAAAATTGGTTGTTTTGACTGATTCACTTTATACTTTATCAATCACCATCACGCGTCTAATTATTTTTGCCCCCTTATGAAGTAACCAGAGATTTTTTTTTTTATTATTAGTGAAGCATTTAGTAGAGCATCTAGAGTAAGACAACTAATTTTCCTTCACTAATATGGTTTGTTGGATTAAATTTAGACAATTTGAGAGCGATCTTAATTATCAAGTGTGTTGACCATGTTTCTAAAAAAAAAAGTGTGTTGACCATAGTTTGCAATACATCATGGCATTGCTTTAAGACTTCAAAGCCCTCTTCCCTCTATTTACCTAGTAAAAATAAATGGTTAAACTTTTGTTAAAAGTTTTGTAATTTTAATGCCATTAAGTGCTCCAATTTGTAAGGAAATCATAGTGTTCTCTATTTCTTTAAGGAAATCATTATCACGCGTCTAATTATTTTTGCTCCCTCATGAAGTAACTAGAGATTTTTTTATTTTATATTATTGGTGGAGCATTTAGTGGAGCATCTAGAGTGAGACAAATAATTTTCCTTCACTAATATGGTTTGTTGGATTAAATTTAGACAATTTGAGAGCGATCTTAATTATCAAGTGTGTTGACCATGTTTCTAAAAAAAAAAAGTGTGTTGACCATAATTTGCAATACATCATGGCATTGCTTTAAGATTTCAAAGCCCTCTTCCCTCTATTTACCTAGTAAAAATAAATTGTTATACTTTTGTTAAAAGTTTTGTATTTTTAATGCCATTAAGTGCTCCAATTTATAAGGAAATCATAGTGTTCTCTATTTCTTTAAGTACATCAAGTTGGATTCTTCTCCTACTCGTATCAAATAGAACATTCTGAGTCAAATTTTCTTTATGTAAAACCTACTTTATTTAGATTGAAAAAATCGTACAACTTTATTGTCAATCCTATTTCTGATAGGAACAATTGACAATTGAATCCAATTTTTCCCATTATTTCTCCCTCATTTTTATAACTATGGAATTATCAAAAATGTAAAATAAAATTTTTAAAAAGAAAGTTTTAATGGCCGAAGAAAGGTAATAGTGTCAATCTGAAAGGTTGTAATTTTCCTGTTAAAATTTTACTTTTTGAAAAGAGTTGGGCATACAAATGTATATTAGGTCATATATAAAATTTAAATTTCGATATAGAATTCGAGTAATCCACCAAGCCAATGCTTTCGATTGGCCATGCATGCAATTAAAATCATAATATAAACCTCCCTTCAGGTTTGGAGAAATCAATATATTAGTCTTTCAATTATTTCCATCAATAATAATAATAGAATATTCTGAAATTTAAAAAGATTCCTTGATCAAACTCTAATATTTGGTGGCAATGACAATATTTAACCAAGAAACTTTCACTAACCATGGTTGGGTTTGGACAATGGAATTTTTTCAAAATTTAGAATATTGTGTTACTATTATTATTAGAATGACTAATGTGTTGATTTACTTAAAGCTCAAACAAGAAAAGTGTCAGTTCCCTTCATGTCTGTGGTAGAGTGTCATTCCTGTAAATTACAAGAGATTTGTGTAATTTACCCTCTTTTTTTTTTAGGTTCTCTAGTTGGTTTTTTTATTTTTTTTATTTTTAATACCCAAGTAGTAGTGACAAAATTATACATTATTTGGAAACTAAAGACACATTTAGTACATTGAATGAGGATTACGATAGGAATTATAATAATTATTATTGGGAATAAAATTTGTTGTAATGAAATAACTAAACTTATTCATAAATTTGGTTGTAAGTTGTAATTTAGAAAAAAACTTAAGATTTATTTTATTTTAGAAAATATCTTACTCATACAATTATATATATATTTTTTAAATAAATTTTTTTTTTTAAATTTGAGAGAGTGATGGGTTATTTTTTATGATTTTTAATTTTTATAATTGTTATGTTTATATAGAAGGTTTGTTTATTTGGAAATATATTAATTTTAGAAATTACTGCATTACTAAGAAATAGCTATTACTGTCCTTTTAGAGAGAAATAGTACTAAACCATAGGATCTAAATAATTATTACATTACAGTGTCTATTACATTATATCAAATGTGCCCTAAGACAAAATTACAATTCAATGGTTGTTAGGAAATGAGACTAAGAATTATCTCTCTGTCTCATAGTTGTACTTATTCTCTCTCTCATGAATGGTGAATTACATCAAAAATTTAATTAGTAAGACTTACTATTATGTTAGAAAAGAAAAAAAATATATATGTTTTTATTGTACCGAGTAATTGCTTCTCTTTTTTAGGTATATAACAATTGTCTATATAAAGTTTTGGACTTCCTTGAAGGTATATGAAATATAAAACTTACAAGGCTATCTTATTTATGTTAATTTTCCTTGTATGTTCTAGGGGTACGATAAACACAGTTTAAAAAAAAAAAAAAAAAACTGATTCATCTAGCATACATTACAAATGGACTAATTTACTTATCAAGCATACATTCTACACAGTTAAACTTTTCCTATTTATTGAAGAACACGGTTGAATTTTGTCCTTCTATATATGTGTATAATAATTGATTTGTAGGCTTAATTAGGAATGATGCAATAATTGGATGAATTACAGTTAAAGAGAAAGCCAAGGATGAAAATTTGACTAATCTATTTAGAGTAATGCTACTGTCACAAACTATTTTATAACTTTTTTTATAAAATATTGATGTGACCAACCTCTTATTGGTTTTTATTTGAGCCCACAATTAATATCACTTTTTCATTTACCAATAATTACTCACCATATAGCAATTTGTAAAAAATTTTGTAAAATAATTTGTATCTCTAGCATTATTCATTTATTTATGTTTTGTGTCAAATATTTCACTATATATAGTTTCAAACAACAATTATCATTAAATTCATAGCCTTTTTTTTTCCACTACTATTACTATATATGGCAGCATCATATAACTGAAATCATTGAACCATGGTCATTCTCTTATACACCCACCACCGGTTAGAATGTCTATATGTGTTTGCTGTCAAATGAAGGCTTTCTAACTTCAGTTAAAAACCGTTTCATCATAACTTTCAAAACCAGTCCATTCCCCAGAAATAGGCTACATATTACTGAAACCCCATAATTTTCTCCACAATGTCCACCCTAGCAAAACCTCCTTTAAGCTTTGAGGCAGAGAGAAATTCACTCATAGCCCACCAGTTTTAACACAATCTGTTCCATTCCCATTTTTAGGATTAGTAAATTGGAACTCTCCCTCTCCCTATACCTATAAATCCATATACATAAAGCCAAGCCTCAAAAATCCTTTTGAAAACAGTAAGGGCTTGGGTTTCATATTTGATATACACTCACAATTATCAAACATGGATTCCAAAGCCTCTTCCCTCCTCTTCTTTGCTCTCTTCCTCGCCTTCTCCTCCGCCACCTCGGCCTTCAACATCACCATGCTTCTCGATCGCCACCCAGATTTCAGTTCCATGAATGACTATCTATCAAAGACCCAACTGGACAAACAAATCAACAGCCGCAACACCATCACTGTCCTTGCAGTAGACAACAAAGCCATTGCTGGTCTCTCTGGACTGAACTTGGATGAGGTCAGGAAGATCCTGAGCGTCCACGTGGTGCTCGACTACTATGATGTTCAGAAACTCAGCACTCTAACAAAGAAATCCACCCTCCTCACCACCTTGTTCCAAGCCAGCGGTACTGCCATGAACCAACAAGGGTTTGTGAATGTTTCAATCATCAATGAGGGTGAGATTGCATTTGGGTCTGGTGTAAAGGGCTCTAAACTTGACTCTAAGCTCGTTAAATCTGTGGCGGCTCAGCCTTTTAACATCTCTGTGCTTCAAATTTCATCTGCTATTGTACCTCCTGGTATTACTGCAGCTAACCCACCAGGTGCTTCACCGCCACCAACAAATGCTCCCACACCTGGTAAGGCTCCAACACCTGGTAAAGCTCCTGCACCAGCTGGTAATGCTCCTGCTCAGTCTCCATCAAATAACCCAGTGCCAGAGGCTCCTTCACCCACTGAAGCAGGTACTCCTCAAGAATCACCTGCACCAGTGGCTGATACACCAGCAGAGGCTGATACACCAGCAGAGGCTGACACACCAGCAGGAGCTGATTCACCAGCAGAAGCTGATTCACCAGCAGAAGCTAATGCTCCTGCAACCGCAGACTCTCCAGGGTCTGATTCTGCTGAAGCTCCAGCTCCAGAAGCAAGCACAACCGCATCAGCTTCTTCACGCACCACTGTGGCTTCAGGTGTTGTATTTGGGGTGGTGATGGGTTTGGTTTCATCTTTGGTGGCTTAATTTCTTACTGTTAAATTCTTTTTTTTTAAATAACAATTTTTACAATTAAATTAATGCATGTACGTGAGACTGTGAGAGAGAGAGAGAGAGAGAGAGAGAGAGAGAGAGAAAGAGGGGGATGAAAAAGGTGAAGTGCGAACAAGCTGGTTGGAACTTGGAAGGATGAGAAATTGGGAGGGTAGAAAGTTAAAACTCTTGTACCCAATGTATTACACGCTTGAATTTTTATAACTGATAATTGGAATTAAAGTTCCGATTTCAATTTATAAAAACACACATTGTGTAAGAGAAGTGATAAGTTTATAATATTTTTACAACAAATCTTAAGTGATAATTTGTTATTATTTTTAATTTGAACACACTACTAAAATTACTTTTTTACCATTAATAACCGCTAATATTAATCTACTATTTAAAATTTATTGTAAAAGTACTGTAAAAATATAGTGGACATATCATTTCTCGGAAAATATACCACCCAAAGAATGACCATATGTACCACCATCTCATGACATTGAATTGGAATAGGAAGTGTAACTCGTTATTACCTGTTGTGTTTATATCATTTGGCTGATTATTAATTCCTTAAAACTTACGTATTCCACCATCGTTATATTTACACATGTTTATCTATTTGTGAGAATATGGGTATATAAATAAAAATATGAATAAAAATAAACAAAGAAGGGAAATTTCATTTTATTAGATTCTAGCTAGACGTATAGTGAGAATCTGGGTATATTAATTAAATTATTAATTGTCCTGAACACTTAGGCTTTAAGAGAGATCTACCTCTCTCATAGCCTAATTTATAAATATAAGAGCTTTCCGATCCGGTAATACAAATAGTATTTTTAGTCAGATTTAGTGAGCGTTTGGATTTAACGTTTTTTGCGTTACGTTCTGCGTTTGCGTTTACAAGCGCAAGGGACCCACGCTACAGTACGCTCACAAAACGCGCATAAGCCCAGCTGAAATGCATGGATGAAAAAATAGAGCGCACCGTTTCATTAAAAGCGGGCGTGTGCGTTAGTTCATGTACACAAACACTCAGTACTGTTCACACACAAATAACCCACGAGAAGAAAGGCAGAGTCACAAACACAAAACGCAGCATTCAGGCCAACGGCTATTATTCTCCAAGAGTTTCTTCTTCTCTCAACTACCGTGGTAGATGTCTTCAATTTTCTTCATCAATGCTCTGTCCTCTTCCGAATCAATGAATTGCACCTACCCACCAATCAAAAACCCATCAAAACAGATGAAACACCTACATTGCAAACCCATTACGCAGAACAAACCCACCCCATCCCCTCTGTTCTTCCTTCGCTCAAGCTCACCTTCTCTCCGCTTGGGACGTCGTTGTCGCCATTGTGGGTCTCTGCATTCACGGGTAAGTTGTGTCTAACTTCTCATACTCTTTGATCTGTTGGTGTGTGGTTATATTGTTTTCCATGAGGCTTCAATCTGTGTTTTTTTGTGTTCAATGTTTATGTGTGGTTTTTGTGTTCAACGTTTGTGTGTGGTTTTTGTGTTTTTCATGACACTAGTATGTGGGTTTCTCTCTCCTTCGTGTAATTTTGTGTGTTTCTCTTCCTACCTATGTTGTATTTGGACTATGTGAGTTTACTTTGCATTTTTCATGTGGGCATGCGTAACTGATTATCATATGCACACGAACTGTTTGTTGAAATGCCTCAATGAGTATAGAAGGAAGTTGTAGCAAAAATGGGTAAGGGGAAATCGAAGGACGGTGGTAATGATGTGAGAACTGAGTGGAAAGACCCAGCGGAACTAAAAGCTTTTTGTGATTTGTGTGCTGTTCAAGTCCTAGAGGGCAGGAGAAATGGAGGATTTTTGAAAAAAGAAGGGGTTGATGCAGTGATTAAGCAGTTGGGTGAAATGAGAAAAGTGGTGACTCACCTGCAGTTTAAAAACAAATGGGATCATCTGAGAAAACAGTGGAAGCTGTATAAGGAGTGTTTTGACAATGAGACTGGGTTGGGTATTGATGCTGGAACTGGGAAGCTTGATGCCAGTAAAGAGTGGTGGACCCGAAAGATTGCGGTTAGTTCACTTTACATAAATGTGAAAAACTCCACTATCTACAACTATATTGTGTTCTAACTACTGGTTGTCCATATGTAGGCATGTCCCAAGACAGGAACCTTTAAAAAAAAAGGTATGCCGAATCGTGACTCCATGGACATCATGTTCGGAGGCACGATTGTAACGGGGAAAAATGCATTTTGCACCAGTGGTCAACTACCAAAGGAAAGCACCGAAGGGTCTGGGGACTCCGTTGATAGCAAATAATTTGTTGACCCCTAATGTCAACCCTCTGTGAATGTTAACCCAATGGAGGTTGAAGGCCCATCATTGTCGAGGGCAGGATCGGCAGTGAATAAGGGGAAAGGCTTGACAAGCGGTGTCCACCTTTTCAGGCCAATTTGCAAGAAACCAAGAAAAAAGCGTTCAGTTATGCAAGAGATGTCCGACTCTTTGAAGAGTATCTTAGATGTTATTGTTGACAGTAAAAGTGTAAGTACTCGTACACCATTTGCTTCCACAGCAGCTACTAAGGTTAAAGCAATTCTGGATATGGTGTTGAGTCTTCCTGGAGTGCAATCGGGTGATCGCCTTCATCTGTTCAGCACCTTCTTCTTCATGGAAAAAGTAGAGGGTAGGAACATATTTGCAGCATTTCGCGATGACAAGGACGTCCAACTGAAGTGGCTAGAGATGCAGTACCAAAGGAACCCTCAATTTCATTTTTCCTGAAGGAAAGGGGATTGTCTCGATAGGGTTGCTTAGGCTTGGTGTTGTAGTAATCAGATTTTCTTTATGTACCTGTTGCACTCTTTTTTTTTCTTTTTTTTTTATTGGCAGAAACTATGCTTACCATGGGTGTGTATGTAAGACAATGGTTACTAATTAATTGTCATGTAGTGTATGCTTACTTGTTCCTTTTTCTTCTGCTAGTGTTTATAATTGTCATTATGTTTTTTAGTGAACATTCTTTTTTTTTTCCCTATGGAGGAGTCAGCTTAATCAGCCGATTGGTCCCAATAATGTTTATAGTTTTTGCATTCACTTTAACAATAAATCTAGTGACACGAACATTTCCACAACTGATGAGATACTTGTTTTGTTTGGTATACAAGAAAAGCGGTGTTACTGTGTTAGTGATGGACTCATTTGAAAGTGATGTACTAGCCATAACTTTTCTCCCTTAAAAAATTTGAAAAAAGTTGTGAAGTTTAAATTTAATTGCTTGAGCTTGACTATCTCATAAATGTAAAACTTGATGTTAGACTATTTAATTGGTGTTGTATGTAAATATTAAAAAAAAAAATGGTGATGAACATGTTGATCATCTGTTGCTTCATTGCTCCTTTGCAACATTACGGTCCTTTTTGGTTAAATGTTTGTGGGTCAATGGGAGATGATAGATGTATACTCTAGTTGGCAAGTGGTTTTTTGTACAGATTTGGTTAAATGTTTGTGGGTCAATGGGAGATGCTATGGTAGTTACTGGTTGTGTACGATATATGGAAGATGAGAAATGCAATTTTGCATCAAGGCCAAATCCCTTCGGAAGAAAGATTGTTACTGGGTAACCTGCTGTGATTTAATTGGGGTTGGTGTGTGTATATATATATATATATATATTAGCTGTGTGGTGCAGCCTGATAGGTTTGCTGCTTGTATTTTGATTTGTTTGAGTGTTGCTCTTTGTGGCTCTTCTTGTGTTTTTTCAAGCTACTTGCCCTGTTAACGTTGTTGGTGTGTTGCAGGTCTTAGTCCTGCTGTTTCTGTGTTCTGTGCTGTAGGGTATGCCTTGCCTCTTGTGTAATGAGTTTTGCTTCTTGTGTAATGAGTTTTGCGTATTCTGTGCTGTAGGGTATGCCTGCTGTTGGATAGACTGCCACATTTTTAAGAATTTGAAGCAAGAAGTCCATATAGAGTTTTGTCCTTTATGCACTCGATATCTGATCTAAGATAGGAAAATAAGTATAAACTGCAGGTCACCGTCCATTGAAGTGTCTTGGATGAAATTTTCTGCCATCATTTTTAATTTTTTTAATTTTTCCTTATGATCACATACACTTTGGATTGGAAATAGTAGTGTTTTGGCGTAACTCTTTATTCATATGTTAATGAAGTTTGGAAATTCTTATGTCCAGTCAATCTTTATGAAAACTTTATTATATATATGTCCACAGATTTCAGTGGCAAATTTAACCTATAGTTAGGTACAATATTGATCTAAAGAGCTACTTAGTTTATTGCAACTCCTATGCAAGTTAGTTGAGTCCCCTAGATAAGGCTTGATTATGTTCTCATGTACTTGAGTACTGGGATTTTATGTCCTTTATGTCCTCTCTAATTCTTCTTCTTTCCTACCCTAAAAATCTGTAAGTAAAAATATGATTTCGTTCCACAGTGAAAGCAATTTGTAGCCACTGGCCATCATGAAGTATTTCAGGGTTCAATTTAGCATGAGGGATGTTCAACGGTGGTGGTAATGCCAGAATGTTGTAAATCCATAAATGATTCTGCCTTTATTTCAATTTTATATTTATGGCCTGAGGTTAGCTTGATCTCAATTTAATTAGCTGCCATGAATGACAAATTCTATGGATGTTTTTAGGTTTCAATATCCCATGAATAAATCCTAGGTACTACGCTAGATTTTTCTTAGGTACTACGCTAGATTTTTCTTAACGTACCTAGATTCCCAGTAGTCATGGAATTTTCTTATCTATAATTATCAAGTTTCAACGCTATACACCCATAATTTAAAGGACTTGCCACTCTTTCATTATTTCCAGAATCTTTGTCAAGGTATCTTTCATAAGAACCTTATGCTTAGGTTAATAATGAATATATAATCTCCAGAGAATAGTGATGAATTGCACTGCAACCTCAAGCGAGTTTGGCATCCCACAGTTTCTGGAGGTGTATTTGTTGAAAGCTGAGTCAAAAATAAACAAAAGTTTGTTTATTTATTTATTTGGTAAAAGGTGAGACCAAAGTGGAATTAAGCAAAAGGCTAGGCTGTAAAATGGACACTCGTCATCTAAAAATTCTAGCTTATCAAGTTGGTTTGATTCTGGAAAATTGAGTGTGTTATAGGGTAACTCAATACAACTTTTTACAAATCGATACAAATCAATTCAAATTTTTTTTCTAAGATAACAATTCAAATTGATTATATATTTGTTATAAGTAAATAAGTTGTCATAACAACTTATTTGCTTATATATAGCTTTTTTTTTTTTTTTTTTTGGAAAACTTATATATAACTTTTTAAAACATTACTTTTTTCGAACTTTCAATAAATAAATAAATAAACTTTTAGTATAAAAATTAACTACATCCAAATGCACTTATAGTTTGAGATATAAGGCAATACCTTTAAGCAGTGGAGCAATTTATCTTGAAAAAAAAAATGGAGCAATTTTTATATTCAGATATTAAAATAATATTTATTTAACTTTCTGTAAAGACTAGATCGGAGTCCCTAGCCCAAACGATGGATGGACCTAGGCTCAAAAAGCTCAAAACAATGAATTTGTAGAGAGTTGGTTGGAAAAGCTGGGTTAAAATGAGTTAGATCACGAATAAAGCGGGCTCAGTAGACAAGAACAGAGAAACAGATTGAACTAAATTAGAGGAAATCGTCATTGGCACAGTCCGAAGAGATCAATTTTTATATATTCCTTACAAGTTTGGTTACAGAATTGGTTCTTGATTGTTACAGTGTTTTTCTTGTGATTTTTCGATCCCTCCTTCATAAAGGGTCTCTTCCATTATATAGTCCTCTTCAGACGATCTTGGCCCTCCACTTGTAGATCATCCAAGCTTCTACTTGAGTGCTTATTCTATCGGACATCTTTTCAGACATTCTGTACATAGGGGTAGCCAATGCAGCACTGTTCAGGAGTCTTCTCCACATTAATGCAGCCAAAAAGTTAGCTGCAGAGCAATTAATGCGGTGGTAGCAGTTTTCTCCTTAGATATTTTAGGGCTCCCCTTTGTACTTTGTTTTTGCCATGCTTACTTGTGCCAACAGGGCTTCCTGGAACATCCTCCTGGATGG
Source organism: Notholithocarpus densiflorus (assembly GCA_030021035.2). NCBI lineage: Eukaryota > Viridiplantae > Streptophyta > Magnoliopsida > Fagales > Fagaceae > Notholithocarpus > Notholithocarpus densiflorus. The sequence continues at coordinate 867,349 of JARYZH020000005.1, forward strand.
CAGACCACTTATTCGGTCCTCGGCTTAGGTTATCCGATGTGGCATTTGTCCTCAGCCTACCCTCTTGTGCCATTATGACCAGAACTGACCTTGTTATCTACTAACATGAACTTCCTTGATGATGTTTACTCCTTCTCGGACAGTATCAGTCCTCGGCTTGGGCTTTAGGCCTAATACATACATAGTTAAATAAACTCCTGGCCCAATACCCCTACACTTTCTATGTCATAGTTTTTTATTTTTTAAAAAATTCTTACCTTCTTGAAATGAAAAATTACTAATTAAGATTTATATTTAGGTTTTATTGACATTTCATTCTCAACTGATAATATGGTTAATTAACTTAATCTTCTTATGATATAATTGATTTTAAGTAAAATTTTATTGAAAGCACTATTACAATTTCATTTAATAATATAACCACCCAATAGTCTCAACCTGTCCAAGAAAAAATGAATTCAACAAATTTGATGAATCTAACTAAACCAAGATTAATTTCATATAGAAAATTAAATATTATGGTTCAAGCGTAAAATTTTAACAAAAAATGATAAAAATTGATCAATTTAAAATTTCTTTTAAAAATAAGTTTTATTTTAACTTGGGAAATAATGTAAATCTAAAATTTAATTTTCAATTTTTTAATTTTGGGTTGAGAGAGAGAGAGAGAGATTATTTGTCTTGTGACTATGTGGGAGACTAGGCAATTTAATGTTGACAAGCTACCATATGAAATACGAATTTAATTAAAAAAATTCTTAAGCCATTTTAGGAAATTAATCGACAATGATGATTTAGCACACTCACAACTTTTTTTTAAGAAACATCTTAGGGTTTAAACTGGTTGAATTTCTTTTGTCATATAATTTAGGGAACCTTGTTTGGGTTTAGGGAGAGAGTGCACATCCCACCTATATTTTTTATAATAATTTGTCAATTTTTTCCAAATGGAACCAATTATTGACCACAATTTTGTAGTATTTTTTTAATGAGGGGCCTTAAGTAATGGTCTAGACCTAACGCCGATCCTAATGTTAATCTCTATGACATTTTCGAAGTGAAATCAGCAATGATTTATGTGAAAATTAATCACTTTTAACATTTTGTGTTCTTTAGACGCAATTTAATGGGAACTTTTATCCTTAACTTTAATTTTAATAATTTTTTTTACATGAATAAAGTTTTTTAGCAGATCAAACTTATTTGAGCTTGTGTTTAGTTTGAAAACTTAACAAATGAAACATGCTGCACTAGTCAAGTTCAAGTTAATTATAACCTTTTTTTTTTCTTTTTAATTTGATAATTGGGGACTCAGGGATATCATCCATTGATGGCTTCAGTCCACTTACTAGACTCTCCTTCCTATCTTCACATTCACAGAGGTTGAATTACAATTGAACTCTGAACATTTATGTTAGAAACACCAAAAAAACACCTATTGAACTAAAATGTTATTGGCCTACTTGAACCTTTAAGAAGCTCCATATATGGTTTAAACATTATAAGCGAGCTCGAGACAAATTCGAGCTGAGAATGATATACAGCCCAATTTGAATATTTAATACTCAACTCGATTCGGCTATAGTTTGGTCTTAAAAATATTAAAGTTGAGCCCAATCAGACTATCAAAATTAAATACCAGTAATTAGCTATGATTGAACAGATGCCGAACAAAGAAACATTCCCACGCCACTCATGTCGGCTTAATGCGTATGGTCCACTGTCTATCAATTTTTGTCATTAAAATCACGTTAGTTACAAGCAATTGCTCTCTTTGCAGCGTACTTGTCCCTTTTAGGAATGGGAATACAGAATCACCAACCAAAGATATATTATCTAATAAAATAGAATATCCTAGCTTAATTTTTGTTTCTTTTTACCTTCAACTTTGAGAAAATTCCTTTGAGCTAGATTTCATCAAGGTTTTATATATGTTGATAATCCTACGGTTATTCCACTTTATAAATTCAAAAAAAAAAAGGTTATTCTACTTTAAAACACATTTAAGTTTAGTGTTATTCTCCTAATGTTGCATTTTTGTGACTAAACTAAATTAAATGTTGATTAGTATAACACCCTTTAGTTTGTCTATGCAATTAATATGTTATAATGGGGTACATATCCATAAGGAAAGGACGAATCAATAAAAAACTTTAAAAGAAATTTTTTTATTCTAGGAAAAGAAAAAGAAGGAAGAATCAACAAACCCCCCACTTGCTAAGAATAAGACAAGGAAAATAATTAAAAAATGAAGTGGCTCCTACTTCTGTCTTCCTTTCTCATCAACCTTCTTTTCTTTTTCTTTTTTCTTTTTTTTTTTAAATGAAAAAAAAGAATTTATTAAAACAAAACAAAGGAACTACCAAAAAAAAAAAAAAAAAAAAAACAGGGTTGTTTGTCTTGACATTGATAATAGACTCAAAACAGAGGGGACAATAGCCTGTATTAAAAGAATCAAATATATTATGGTATAGGACTTTTAGGCATCAAGTGCAATGGCTTGGTCTGGAATCATAACATGGTATTGTAAATTAAGTTTAGAACCCACATACAACACGCATCCAATTTTGGTATAATGGACTATGAATGAGTTAACATGTATATTAAACATGTTCACTATTGACATAATGTATATTAAAACAAGTATACTATAATAATATACTAAGAATATATTGAGAGAGAAAAAAAATTATTTTAGTATCTTTTTCTTTTTGGTACTATAAAAGAGTATATCTTTAGTAAAGAATAAATAGGTTGGATGGTCGGTCCAGCCGCCAATGAGTTAAAAATGTTATTGTAATCAACAACTTTAGGGCCGTTGGTTTGGGAAAAAATATCGCGGCTTTGCAAATTTGCAATCCATGCTTTTTCAAACTTAATTCTTTAATTGATTAGTGCATATGTGAGTTAGATAGAGACTAGCATGAGTGGAGGCTGCTTTTTTTCCTTTGATTCTCATTTCAAATGGGATAAAAAGAAAAATTGATAAAAAATTTGTGGTGAATAATGGAATTTGGAGATTCTCCCCCCAAACCAAACTCCTTTTTTAGTGATTGAAAAATTAAAAAAGGAAAATAAATAAACTTTATTATGTGATGGTTTTATGACTTTTGTGATTTGTCATCCTAAATTCGAACACTTGTATGAATTGACAAATTAAATCATTGGCCTTATTCCTAGTTGGAAATGGAAAGTGAATCTGCTGGGTGCAATGACACTTAAACACTTATCTTTCATTCGCAATATTCTATTTTAGAGTATCAAAAGCTCGCGGTGTGTAATGTGTGCTATCACTATGAGTCTCTAATTTTTATGCCCACCATCCTTTACAGTCAAATAGTATATGAGTATATATCTTTCTTTTTCCTCTAAAAAGATTGGCGCTTTTTTTTTTATTGAAAAATAATTATTAACTTTAACTCACTATGAATAGGAATTTGTATTCATAAAATAAAAAATCAAAGTTATTGGAATAGCCGAATAGGAATATTTGCATAATTTTCCTGTAGAGAAGAAATGAAAACCATGGGAAAAATTTGATGACATCTTGTATATTGTTATTATTGTTTATATCATCACTATGTAGTTCAATAATCATTTTTATATATTGGAAGCTGTGCTAATTATGCATAAATTATTATGAAACATTTTTTTTTTGTGTGGAAAAAGTTAATCGGTACCTTAAGCATGTTAGTTTAGAAACTATTTTTAGAAACTTTTTATGGGAAAATAAAAAGTAGCTACATTTTTTGACTTTTTTATTTATTTATATTTTTCATAAAAATAATATTAAAATTTGTCTTAAATTGTCTATTAACAAATGTCCTAATACCACCAATTAACTTGACTTTTTTTTTTTTTTTTTTTGTTAACAATGATTTTAGTGATGTTACAAATTTTACTACTTTTTTTTTTTTTTTTTTTTTTTTGAGGGGGATGCAAATTTTACTACTTAAATCTTATAAAATAAGCCACCTAAAAATAAATTCTTATAAAATAATATGACAAATTTTAAATACAATACAATAAAACTAATTAACAAATCTATTTATTATGTTATTGATGTGACATTAATTGCACTTATTATCGCACTAGTTTATTGACACTTTGTATTAATAATAATTTTAGCATTTAAGTGTAGTTCTAAGGAATTTTTTTAATGAAATGGTCCTGTTAATAGGTTCACACAAGGCTACTTTCAATTTAAAATGTATTTATTTAGTACTTCCCAATATAGATAAGACCCTTTTAAAGCTTCCTTAGCTAGTTTACAAAGACACCCATTAATTAAAGCTAAAAGCTTCTGTGAAAAGAACTTGCTATATGTTCGGCAGGTTCGGACTAACAAAAAAGTAGAGGCATGAATCTATGTATGTGGGTGTCGTGAAGTTCGCATGCATATACACGTGCATTTTCAGAGACATGTCCACCTTTTCTTGTGTATGAGCGTGCCCTTCAATCTTGATCACAAGTCACAACCATGGTAGGAGTATATATGACTTAATGGGTACCGATCGATTTCAAGGCTTATCGCTTTACTTCGATATTGGATAGAATTACAACTTTCCATGATATGTGCGCTAAAAAGCTGAATCTTTATCCAAAACAAAAGAGAAAATGGCAGCTGGAAATTTTAGGAGTTGATATATAGCGAGATCAGAAATAACATAATTAGCTAGTATGGAAGTTTGGTACCACTAAAGGATTTTTTTTGAAATCAAAGGATTGTGATGGGTCTGTCATTGGGATCTAGAGCATCACATAAAGAGGAACATACAGAAACATAGGCAGACCTTGTGATTGAGGCTTGAATGCCTAAAGGCATGCAAAAAATTTGCATGGTCTCCTTGTTATTCTGGGGGAGCTGGATATGTTTGATCATGAGGGAGAATAGAATCACTAATCAGCGCTTCAGGAATGAAAAGTTGAGGACCACCATTGGCTCAAGTCCACAATGCCCTACATTTTTTTTTTTTTTTTGGGTGCTTTGAATAAAATTACAAACACGAAAACAACAACAGTCATTATCATTTTTTTTTTTCTTGCTAGAACAAAATCAATATCATGATTATTAGTATTAATTACTAGTACTATTTTTATAATTTATGTACCAATCCTTGCAGTGTCTCAAAGATATATGCATTAGGTTATTGACATATAACAATTATTCTATTCTATTATCTTTTGGTTCACTGTTGCTATTTTTCTCTTCTATTATTTTCATAGAGACTCTAAAACAGTGCAAGCCTCAGAGTTTAAGTACACATTAATGAGTCCTATATAAATAATAGAAGTTTTTCTATTGAGGGAAAACAAATAGAAGTTTTGAGGGAATATTATTTGTAAGTACGCCGAGCCAAGTCAAGTATTATAATTTTGGATTGTTCATTTAATTTTATTTCATGCATAAGTTGAGTTTAAGCTCATTATTAAACTAGATTACATATTCAAGCTTGATTAATTTTCTTATCAAATATGTTTGAGTTTGTTCACAAGTTACTTGAGTTAATTAGATAGAATTATTTTTCTTTATAAGCTTATAAAAAATAGATTCACTAATATTATCTATTGTTAAAATTATATATATATATATATAGTTTTACTACAAAATAGACTTTTAATATTATCATTAATACAAATAGTCATTTGATATATTATAAAATTATTTACAAATTTATACAATCAAATACAAATTATATATAAGTATATTTATACATGTATACACATAATCCTATAATATTATATATGCTTGAATCCAACTTTATATTCATGAGTTTGTTTAAGGGTATATTATTATATTCGAACTTGACTTATTTAATAGTTAAGTTTAAAGTTAGGCTTAAGCATAGCTCATTTACTAAATAAGTTATAAATAATTATAATTTTTTTTCTCTAGTCAAGTTTGAGTTCTTTATAAACAACTCAATTAATTTATAGACTTATTTGTAGAATATTTTGTATCAGTTTGAAAACAACTATTTTAGTTTTTTTTGTTAAAAGTGTATTAAAGTATAATTATATTTAAAAAAAATTAAAAAAAAAGATTTTAAAAATCTATATATAAAAATTAAAAGCTAAAATTAAAAGTTGATATATGAGGTGATGAATTTTTGACAATTCCAGTAACAAGTGTCATGCAAATGATAGATTTTGACAAGACGTGTGATTGCTAATAGGTCCTATAGATGGAGGACCAGAAAACCCATGTGATGCCATGTGGGCAACATTACATTTTATGCAACAAAATATTCTAAACTTGTAAGTAGAGAAAGCAAAAATTATAGGACTATGATGATTGAAACCTAGCGTGGTGGTCCTTTTGACAATTTAGGTACTCGAAGACTCAATCAAATTATCAATCATGAATTGACTATGATATTAAAAGTCTCTAATTATTAGAAGTTATGTATGGCTACTATAAAGCCTTAAAAAAATGTTGTGTTAAATTCGAAACATAAAATAAAAAGATAATTAATAAATTAATTTATTGTGTTACTAATTTATGATGTGATATTAATTATATTCATCATGATATGAATAAATTTCATGATAAAATTAGTAATATTTTAGCATTTTTCTCAGGTTATTCACAAGTTGAGGATAATCTAATCATAATACTCCTTATTTACCATAATTGATTGTCCCAATCACCAATAATGATTGAACTGCATGTACTAGTTCTTGTAACTCTTATTCAAGCGACTCTTATAATCAATAGTCATCATGTGCATGGAGAATATGTTGAAATAAAGCAAAAGTGATATCCAAAAATAAAATTTCTACGATTTTTGCTGCTTCTTTTTTTTTTTTTTCTTTTTTTTGTTTATTTTCTTTCTAGTTTAGAAAATATCTATTCTAAGACATCTCGCAATTTTAGCCCTCACTTTTTTTCTTTTTTTTTTATCACTAGAGCAAAGATTAAGAACTGTTGAAAATAAAATTTTAGTAAAAGAATAAATCCTATCCACCAATAAACTTTCTCATATTCAAACATTATACATATTCATCAGTATGAAGAACAACAATTAATTAAAGCTTTTTTTTCATAACAGTTTCAGTTAAATGGTTGCTTGTTTTTAGATTTTAAAAATAAAGTTGTAAAAAATAACTAAAGGATAAGCACTAAATGAGATCCCTATTCCCTACTCGCTAGTAGATATTTCAGATTACGGCCGGAGTACTTCACCAAAGCAACTTTATTCTTATACAAATGAAATCAGAACTTAACTATCTCGTGCAACATAAAACATAAAGTTGATGGATAAAGTGTGTTTGGCATTAACTTAGAGCATCAACATTGGTGGAGTCATAATTTTAGCTTTTGACTCTACCAAAAATCACTTTATCTATTTTATCTTCTCACTTTACAAAACACCCAATATCAGTGGATTTATTTTAGCTTTCAACACAATAAAATAACATAAACAACACAATAAAATAATATATCTACTACAATAAAAAATTTATTTATTTATTGTTTATTTATCTATTCTTCTCTATCTCTCTTTTTCCCTCTTTTCAATCCACAACCAATCCTCACATCAGATCGGAAAACACTACCCACAATAGCCACAAACACAAGTATTGGATACATATGATCACTCAGCCATAAACACTGCCCACAATCACTAAGGGTCTGTTTGGGATCCGCTTATTTTATTGAAACTGAAATTTTTTTGCTGAAAGTACTGTAGATAAAAGTAAAAATTAGCTAAAATAGTATAGTGAGACCAATAAATAGTACCAAAAAGTACAGTGGAGCCCATGAATAGTAGCAAAAATAAGCTGAATAGTAAAATAGGCTGGCTTTTTAATTGGTAGCCAAACGCACACTAAGCTCAAGAACAAAAAAAGCATAATCAATGGGCTTGACAAACAAAATCCATTATGAACACAACCATTCCCAACCAATACTTCACTTAAATGCCATAAACACATAAATAAAACACCAAAGACACAAGAACCCACAGCTCTTGAAGTAACCTTGTAAACAAAATACCCCCGAAAATTTCATCAATTGCACCAAAATGCCCACAGATCGGAAAACACAAGACCACTGCCCACGCCGATGGCTGATTGAACAGAGAGCTTCGGTGAGGATGATGGATGAATAGGTGAGTGGGTTGGTGATGGTGTGTGAGCTTCAGCGATGGTGCGTGAACTTCGGTGGCGGCGGTGAGGAGGATGATGAATCGGCAGAGGTGAGAGTTTGATGAGAAGGATGAGAGAGAGGTGAGAGTTTGAACTATTTGAGAAAGGGAAGGAGTGAAATAGCAGAGGAAAAAAGAAATAGAAAAAAAATAAAGAAAGAAATAATATTTTAATGTGAGGAGGGTTTAAAAAATATTTTTTGAGTTTAGATTTGAGATACAGTGCACAACCATTTATGGTTGTGCACTATAGCTGAGTAGGTAAAAATTTTACCTATACCACCATTAATGTTGCACCTTTTTTGTATATGGTGGTGCTAAAAATAACAATTTAGCTTTTTAGCACCACCAATACTAATGCTCTTATAAGTTCAACTTTTAGCTTTTAGTTTTTTTATGTACAGTTTTTCAAAACTTCACTTTTTTCAACCCTTTCTCACTTTTTCAAAATTTTTCAAGGTACGACCGTACAAGTATACTTTCATAAAAAAATTTTCAGCAAAAAACTAGATAAACTGTTCCCAAATAAATATTAAAAGATTTAAAACTTATGTGATCCATTCCATGATGAATGCATCCACTATTCTTATGATAATTAACAAAATAATATGTTATATTTGTAAGCACCTTATGGTATTTATAACGAAAACATTCAGAGTTCAAATCTCCCTCCCAACTTAATTATAATTAAAAAGTTAAAAATAAAATCAATTCACTCTACTAAATCAAACTTTATAACCAATTTATTGGGGTCAATTACTTGGATTTTATTATTATTATTATTATTGTGGGAGGAACGAATCTCTGACCCCGAGAATGGAATTGTCGCCTTTCTGTGGGAGGAACGAATCTCTGACCCCAAAAATGGAATTGTTCGCTTTGGGAATGGGCCGAAGAGACCGATGCCACCCTCACGAATTTGCTCAATCCCACATTGGGGAGAAACGCCTCACACCCATGCCTTATAAGCCCGAGCCTAAGACATGAGTGTACCACTACTACACATGTGGAGCAAGTCTCAAAAACTACCATATGCCTGTACGTAGTGCACTCGGGTGGTATCGGCCTCAACGGTCTAGTCTCGGGGAAGGTGGGGGTTTCCCCTTAAACCCCAAAAGGCGCCTTTCTGTGGGAGGAACGAATCTCTGACCCCAAGAATGAAATTATTCGCTTTGGAAATGGGCCGAGGAGACCGATGTCACCCTCATGAATTTGCTCAATCTCATATCGGGGAGAGACGCCTCCCACCCATGCCTTATAAGCCTGAGCCTAAGACATGAGTATACCATTACTACACAAAGCGAACAATTCCATTCTTGAGGTCAGAGATTCGTTCCTCCCACAATTATTATTATTTTATACTATCATTAACCAAATCCAAGCACAGTACAACAGGATTTAGCATTACTAAAATCAGAGTGAACCCAATCCAATTGCGGTGAATAGGCATTATTGTATTTGTGGCTAAAGGAGGCCATACCAACTACCAGGAATGAAAGCCAGCATTATGATTTTTTTTTTTTTTTTTTTTTTTTGGTAAACAACATTATGATTGTTATTACTTGGATATTATTTAACGGTGCTGTCATTCCTCGTAACTTCTATTCACATCATTTTGGCCTTTTTTTTGAACCCTTCTTCGATAATGCCTAAACTCGCATTTCATTAGAGCCATTGTTCATAAAATATGACAAAATTTTTATACTGATGGTTAACCTAACAAAACCCTTCTTTATTTGAATAGGACACTACATAGAATGACATACATAGCTGGAGTACACCTTACCCTAGGAAATAATAAAAGGGCAAGAGTTTGTGGAGTACAGATTCATGCAATTTCTGCCCATAGATATTTTCTCTTTAAGGCTTGGGAATAACTTTATCTTTTTCATTTTTTTTTTGTCTTTTTCTTTTTTCCGCCAAATATCTCTAATCTATTTCGTGCATATCCTTTCCTGAACTCCTGCAGCCTCACAAATGGGTAGATTTCCAAGACCTCAGGTGAAGTGTAATCTTGCAATGTATCCACAATTTTTGTTTGGCTAAGAGGATCCACAAATAATTGGTGCTATAAATGTGTGCTATCGAAAATATGATGTGATGTGATGCATATAATACTGCAAACAGTACTAGCTAATTGGATATGAAAGGGCGTTATTAATTTTGTTTGGCGTTTTTCTCTTCCGATAAATATAATCATTAATCTCATATTTGATTTTATAATTTGTTGTTTTGTGTAACTATGTGGCTGACCAAAAATGGTAGATCGCACAAGTCTATAGTAGTTATAAAACTATCCATCATTTACACAGTTGCACAAGTCAATATATTGTAAAATTGATTGTATGATTGAATGTGTTTCTACGTTTATTCTTGAGACAAATAGCACCAAAACTCATCTTATAATCATCCACAACACAAAGTGACTAAATTTACCTTTAAGGTTTTGGTTTATTTCCAATGACGAGTACCCAACAAAAAGATAAAAACAAAGATGCAGATCTTTCAGTCACCAAACCCAACAACACCTTAGGAACCTATGACAACATATTTCCCAATCTCTCACACTCACTTCACGTGGATAACTCGTGATGTAAGTGGGAACAACTTCTTTTATTAATTGACTTTTTCAAATATATAGAACATTGTGTCCCCTAAAGATTCCCCATTGAAAAAGCAAAGGAAGTTAAAAGCTTCGCAAAAACACAAAGATAATTCCTAACCCCAACCCACAGATATGGTGCCTGTGCCCTAATTCATATTGTAGATGGGAACATGAAGCATCCATGCACCCTCATATTTAAACCCATTTGGACCCACAATATCTAGATTCTATGCCAAAGCCAAACATGCCTATCATCACCCTCCTTTAAACGCCCACTTCCAATCCCAAAGAGTATTTTCCTCTTGTTTTATTTGCCCCCACGACACTTATATATACCCCACCCTTCCTTTCCTTCCTTCACCAACCCACTCTTAGCTTTCTTCTCCTCTATCTATAGCTCCCACAAAACACCCAAAATCTTAAAACTACAAAAGCAACTAAGAAAATGGCTGGGGTTTGGAATTTCGGACCAAATGGTGTATTTAGCCTTGATCAACTTCCAAAAGGGAAAAAGGCTCTTTTGGTGCACACAGCAACTAATGAAGTGGTATCATCTTACACTTCCCTTGAGCAAATCTTGAGGCAATTAGGGTGGGAAAGGTATAATGGAGGTGACCCTGACTTCTTGCAATTCCATAAGCCTCCCACCATCGACCTAATTTCTCTCCCTAGGGACTTCTCAAGGTTCGGCTCTGTTCAAATGTTCGACATTGTCGTTAAATGTCCCAATACCTTCCATGTCAAGGATGTGTAGCTCTCACTGTCTCTTATTAGTTGTTGATTTATAAATAAAGTAGTAGTTTGCTTGTGGTTCCCGTGTTTTGTCTTAGATTTTAGGACTGGTGTGTCATGCAGGCCAATTTGGCTTCTTAATTAGCTTTGGTGTACTACAATAAAGTAGAAAATGGTGTCTGTGTTTGTTAGCTAATTATATATGTGATGCTTTATCTTTGTAAGTTCATGAGAGTGGCCTTGTAATATATGGGAATAATATTAATGCATGTCATGAGGACTTCACATCAGCTTGACGAATTTGTTTTCTTTATTTTGCTTAGTATTTGTTGCAACAATTTTTTCTTTTTAACTTGTATTTGTTAATATACCACTTTTTAAAGCCTCATTTTTATTATGGACATTTATACTTTAATTAATTTTCAACAAATATATAATATAAACTTTCAGTAAAAAGTTACATGCAAATTCATTTAGTGAAAGAAGGGGAAAAAAAATGTTATGCAACATTTCTATGTAAAAAGGTTGCTAACATCATGACCATGTTTGTGCCATGTCAGCAAACTAAGACTGGTGTGACTGTGTGTTGCTAATGAAGAGACAATTGGCAACTCTGCAACAATGATTTAAAAGTTAATAATTGGTATGATGGAATGATAAACTCTTATGTGAATTTTGTAAAAGGTTCAGATGGGGGGCTTGGTTTGTCATTTTTGACTGCTTGGGCTAAAAAGGCCAGGTTTAAAAATACTTCACCCACTTGAATATAACTAGTGTGCAATAGGATTGTCAAAATCAGGATTCTACGTAAGTTCGTGAGAAATAGGTGAGATTGTGGATCGTAGACAGTAGCGGTTCTAGAAATTTTTTTTAGGATGGTCACTAAGAAACTTAAATTATACAAAATTTAATAAAGAGACAATTTGAATATATCAACGTCACAAAAAAAAAAATGCAAATACACGAAATATTACAATTTTTTGTACTAACAAAGAGAATAAGAAAAAAAAAAAGACTAATAAAAGATAAAGTGCAAATTAAAAATGCTGATATGAGAATAACAAAGTGACCACAGCAATTTCATAACAAATCTTATGCAACAAGTTGTTAGCCAATTATTGGTGGGTAAAACATGTCAATATTGAACTCGAAGTAGAATTAGTAACAACTTATCACATAAGATTTATTGTGAAATTATTGTGAAAATGTTGTGGATGTAGTATTAGGGATGACAATTTTTCCCCGCCCCGCTTAACCCGCCCCTCCCCGCTTCGCCCCGCACGGGTTTTCCCTGCGCCGCAAAGGCGGTGGGACGGGGATGGGGCAAGATTTTAGCCCCGCACCACGGGGCGGGGCGGGGATGGGTTTAGACTTTTTAGACCCGCCCCTCCCCGTCCCTGCCCCGCTCTGCGTTACTAAGGGTTATAATTGTAAATTTTTCATACCCTAAAACCCTACTATTTAAACAAACATATTAATATTAGCATATTTTATTCTACCCAATGCGATTCTCTGCCTTTATTTTGTTATGTGTTATACTATGAGATTTTTATTTTTTATTTTTTATGATTGTCTTGTTAAACACTTGGATATATTATTCAATTTTTTCTAAAAATTGATTTGATTTGATGGGATAAATTTAGTTGTAATTTCAAGTATATTTTTATTAATGAAATAGGTTTCATTAAAAAAATTGTACTAGTTGTAGGGAAAATTAACAAAAAGTAGAGTTTTACAGGGTGGGGTGGGGCTTTGCGGGGCCCCAAGGGGCGGGGATGGGGTGAGAAAGTATTCCCCGTCATGTGGGGCGGGACGAGGATGAGGTAAGACAAAACCATGCTGGGCGAGGACGAAGACCCCATCCTTCGGCCCCGCCCCGCCCCGCCTCATTGCCATCCCTATATAGTATTACTCTTGTATTTATTGAACTCAAATTCTTATGAGTCTCAAGTAAAAGTGTTTAAAATTTTTTTAGAGTGGTCAAAATAAGTTAATTTAGTAAATAATATATATATATATAATTTTTTCAAGTCAGGGTAGTAACAGAACATATTAGTTTAAAATAATTATTTATATAAATTTTTTTTTTGCATGTATAAATTTTTTTTTTTGACAAGTGAGGGTGGTCCTAGGACCACCCTCACATACCAGTAAAGCCGCCAGTGATCATAGGATCGAATTATGAATCTACGATCTTACATTTTTTGAGGAAAAAAAACACATTGTTGTGACTTTGTATGTTAATTAATCACATAAATCATACATTTATTAAAAAAAAAAAAGGATTTCCGTCAATTTATATACCATATATCATTACATTTATGCTAAGTTATTGCTAATGAAACAAATATACTTAATTTTAAGCCAAATGTATCCCAAAAATTCAATAAATATTTATTAGGAACCCAGTACAGTTAGTTATTATCAATTGCCTAGTTAGTAAAAAAAGCATACAATACGCATACAGTACATGTATGTAAAAAAAAAAACAAAAACAAAAAAAAATTCCCATCATCCATTTTGATTCCAACAGTACGGAACTAAACGCGTATTTTTCAAATCTAAAAGTTTAATAGCTACGGAAGAAGTAAAATACACTTAAATACGTTGGTTTCCAAAAAAACAAAAACGTTTGGTGAAGTGAACTATGAATCCCTATGCGTCAAACACCAAAACAATGGGGCATGGGTCTAATTGAATACCGTTTATTATTGAAAATTAAAAAAATTGGATCAAAATAATTTTTAAATGTGTGAATAATGTTATAGGACTCAGTTTTAAAGTTATTTTTGTTTTAAAAAATATTTACAGGTCTCGTGAACAATGTATAAGACCCATTAAAAAAAACGCACCCACTAAGAATCGCGCAAAACGCGTTTTCCAAACTCACACTTAGAGCATTCATAGACTTTTATCATCTCAAAATTTTACTTTATTGAGTTTTTTGTTAACTTATTTTATTATTCAACTTATTTTTAATATTATTTATAGGTCTTACAGCACTTTTTGGTACTATTTATAAGTCTCACTATACTATTTCAACTAATTTTTAACTTTATCTACAGTCCTCTTGGTCAAATAAAGAGATACCAAATAGAACCTATTTGGATACAGCTTATTTTGCTAAAAACTAAAATACTGTAGTAAAATAATTTTTAAATATATAAATAGTACCATAAAACTCATTTTTAATAAAAAAATTATTTAAAAGTAAAGTTATGGGTCCGTAAATAATACACGAGACCCCTAATGTGCACTGAAAAAAAGTCACAAATCACAGCTCAAAAATTAAAAAAATAAAAACGCAGACGTGAATGCGCAAAACGAGCTTCCCAATCGCACTCAAATATTATTATTTTTATTCTGAGTCTTTATCTCTCGTCCTGTTTGTCTCTTGCCCACCTACCACCGCCGATTAAACAATAGTTTTTTTTTTTCCTTTTTTGAGCTATAGTGAGCTTAAAGATAGCAATTTACTGATCACGATTTGCAAAAAAATGCATTGTGAGTGCTCCTAGAACATTTTTATTAATATCATTCCGTTCCGGTCAAAATGGCCGAAAAATCTCAGTATGTAAACTGGTACTAAAACCCACCCTGTTCCACTTCCGATAGAATTTCGGCCTATTTTCGATTAGTTTCAGCTGAAATACAACTTTCGGCCGGCATGAAGCTTGGGTTTTTTTTTTTTTCAGTGATAGAAGTGGAAAAGAGAGAGCAAGCTGAGGGAGAGAAAGTGAAAGAAATTTTACAAAATGAAGACTATAGACTCACCTGTTTCTACTCTCTAAAGGTGCTGTTGCGCAGGCTTGTAAACTGAAGGAAAGAAAAAGAAGAAAGTGCGAACTGGGAAGAAGAAAATAAATCAATAAACAACTAAAGCAGAAGAGAGAAAAATGAGAGAAGAAGTTATTATATTATTATGGAGTGGAGATATTTTTAAAATCTTGTGGTGTAGATTAAACATTGGAAAGTGAAGCATTAGGTAAATAATTATATTTTTTTAAAAAAAAGTGGATGAGATAAAACATGAGAGTGACGGTCGTGAATAAAGAGAAAAATAGAAGAAGAGAAAAAGAAAAAGAATTTAAAATTTGTATTGATATTGAGTTAGGGTGAGTTTGAATACAGTTTATCTTGCTGAAAATTGAAAATAATAAAAATAATAATTTTTAGTTATTGTTCATTAATGAAAATATTGTTCATTTGCCTTAATGCACTATTTATGTCTTATGAACAGTGCAAAAGACACTGGTAAAAAAAAAAAAAAAAGCCAAAAACGCAAGACGCATCAACCCAATCCAAACGTATGCTTAGTGTATGTTTAGATACCACTTATTTTGCTGAAAATTGAAAATTTATTACTGAAAATAATAAAAAAATAATTTCTGAGTTATTGTTCACTGCTGAAAACACTGTTCAGCACTGTAACTTTGCCTTAATGTACTGTTCATGTCCCGTGAACAGTGCAAGAGGCATTGGTCAAAAAAAAAAAAAAAAAAAGCAAAACGCAGAAACGCAAACACCAAAACGTGATCCAAACGGAGGTTTAATATCTTATATAATGTTGATTCTGTAATATTTTTATAATAATTTCACAATAAATTTAGGTGTTAAGTTATTAATCTAAAACGTGATATTAGTGTTTGGTTTAAATGAGAGCTAATAATATCTTGTTATTTAAAAAAAAATATTACGTTCATAATATTTTTATAACACTTTCACAATAAATCATAGTTGGTAAATTGTTATCGATTATAATTTGAATCCACAACTTGAATTATCTTTTTGTCGATCCATAATAACCAATAACAAATTACTACTTAAAATTTGTTGTAATTGTTTCAAAAATATTGTAAAAACGTAAAATTTCTCAAGGATAGATGAAAAATATTTCACAGATGCACATCTGATGTCTGACCACTGATGTAACAATAATCTATACTAGCTAGTTGATGCTTTTCACCATGCTAGAAGGTACAACTTGATTTACAAAAAAGAAAAAGAAAAAAAAGAAGCAAGAGTTTGTGAAGTACAGAATTCAAGCAATTTCTGCCCATAAATATTTTATCGTAAGGCTTGGGAATAACTTTATCGTTTGCATTTCTTGTGCATATCCTTTCCTGAATTCCTGCAGCCTCACAAAAGGGTAGATTTTCAAGACCACAGGCGAAGTGTAATCTTGCAATTGATCCACAATTTTTGTTTGGCTAAGAGGATCCACAAATAAATGAATAATTGGTGTTATGTATACTATCGAAAATGTAATGTGATGTGATGCATATACTACCGCAAACAGTACTAGCTAATTGGATATGAGAGGACCTTTTTAATTTTGTTTGGATAAAACACAATTATTTTAATATCTAATTTCACAATTTTTCGTTTTGTGCAATTATTTGTGGTCAATCAAAAAAAATGGATTGTACAAGTCGACAGTGGACAGAAAACTATCCACCGTTCACACAATCTCATAAATTAATAAGTTATAAAATTGAGTATATGATTGGACTTGTGTCTGAATTTATTCTTGAGACAAATAGCGCCAGAACTCATCTTATAATCATCCACAACACAAAGTGACTAAATTTACCTTTAAGGATTTGGTTTATTCGCAATGATGAGTACCCAACAAGAAGAAAACAAAGATGCATATCGTTTCAGTCACCAAACCCAACAACACCTTAGGAACCTATGACAACGCATTTGACATTTTCCAATCTCTCACACTCCCTTCACGTGGACAGCTCGTGATGTAAGTGGGAACTACTTCTTTTATTAATTGACTTCTTCAAATATAAGGAACACAGTGTCCCCTAAAGATTCCCCATTGAAAAAGAAAAGGAAGTTAAAAGCTTTGCAAAAACACAAAGATTCTTCCTAACCCCAACCCACAGATATGGTGCCTGTGCCCTAATTGATATTGTAGATAGGAACATGAAGCATCCATGCACCCTCATATTTAAACTCATTTGGACCCACAATATTAGAATCTATGCCAAAGCCAAACATGCCTATCATCACCCTCCTTTAAACGCCCACTTCCAATCCCAAAGAGTATTTTCCTCTCGTTTTATTTGCCCCCATGACACTTATATATACCCCCACCCTTCCTTTCCTTACTTCACCAACCCAATCTCTTAGCTTTCTTCTCCTCTATCTATAGCTCCCACAAAACACCCAGAATCTTAAAACTACAAAAGCAACTAAGAAAATGGCTGGGGTTTGGGTTTTCCGACCAAATGGTGTAATTAACCTTGAAAATCATCAGGGGAAAAAGGCTTTGGTGCACTTAGCAACTGGGAAAATAGTATCATCTTACAGCTCCCTTGAGCAAATCTTGAAGCAATTTGGGTGGGAAAGGTATAATGGAGGTGACCCTGACTTCTTGCAATTCCATAAGCCTCCCACCATCGACCTAATTTCTCTCCCTAGGGACTTCGCAAGGTTCGGTTCGGTTCAAATGTTCGATATTGCCCTTAAATGTCCCAATACCTTCCATGTCCGAGATATGTAGCTCTCACTGTCTCTTATTAGTTGTTGATTTATATATGAATTAGTAGTTTGCTTGTGGTTCCTGTATTTTGTCCTAGAATTCAGGAATGGTGTGTCATGCAGGCCAATTTGGCTTCTTAGCTTTGGTGTACTACAATAAAGTTGAAAATGGTGTCTGTGCTTGTTAGCTAATTATATATGTGAAGCTTTGTCTTTGTAAGTTCATGGGAGTGGCCTCGTTATATATATATATATATGGTAATAATATTAATGCATGTCATGTGAGAACTTCACATCAGCTTGACGAATTTGTTTTCTTTATTTGCTTAGTATTTGTTGCAACAATTTTTTTTTTTTTTTACTTTTAAACTTATATTTGTTAATGTACCATTTTTTAAAACCTCACATTTATTATATATGGACATTAATTTATAGTTTAATTTTCAACAAATATATAAATAAACTTTCGGGAAAAACCTACATGCAAACTCATTTAATGAAAGAAGTGAAAATAATATCTCTGTGTAAAAAGGTTGCTAGCATCATATTTAATGAAAGAAGTGGAAAAAAAAAGTTATGCAACATTTCTAGGGCTGTCGTGAGTTAATTGACCCGACCAAACTGATCGGATTTACTTGACCTGAAGCCCAATGTGCGGGTCTGAATAGTATGGTTGGTCGGATTTAGGTCATGTGTTGTTAAAAATTGAAACTTCGGTTCAAGTAGCAGGTTAAGGAATTTTAAACCCATAAAAACCGACCTGACCGCTCATAAAATTTAAAAGGAAAGATTTTTGTTCTCTCTACCATTTTTACGCTTAAGACCTGAACACCATCTCTCTTTCTCTAATTTGTCCTTCTGATCTCTCTCACAAACCCCTAACCCTAGCCTCTGCCTTACTACTACCATAGCCAAGTTTGCCCTATTGCCACCGTCATGGGTTAAGTTTTTCTCAAACCCACTCCCTTGAAGTAAAGCTTCCTCTAATTTTCTTTGATCTTGTGAAAATCTGATGGGTGGATGTACTAATATTGTGATGGATGTAGACATGCTATGATGAATGCGGTGATGGTGGGAGGAGGGAGTGGTGGCGATGCCAGTTGTCTTATTTCTCCTCTTTCTATCTCTTTCTTTTAGTCTCAAGTTTGGGTCTCCTCTTTTCTCTCTTTCTTTCAGTCTTAGATTTTGGCGTTGCGGTGTTTTTGGTGCTATTTGGTTTTAATCTCAGATATGGGTCTCCTCTTTCTCTCTTTATTTCAGTCTCAACTCTAGGTTTGTGGTGTTTTTGGTGCTATTTGGTTTCAATCTCAGATGAGATTTGGGTTTGTGGTATTTTTGGTTTTATTTGTATCATTTGATTTCTCTAGTTTTGGATTGCGGTTGTGACTTCTGAACTGTGTCCTTTAGGTTTGGGTCTAATTTTTTTTTTTTTTTTTGTTGATCTTCAAACCCGAAATCACCCGACAGCTCTTACTCGATCAACCAATGACCCGAGATATTGGGCCCAACCCGAATATTCGGTCGGCCGCGGGTTCAGTTGTCATACACCCAATTCAATTGGGTTGGTTGCAGGTCAACCCCAAACCCGATCCAAACCGACCCGCAGACAGCCTAATCTCTATGTAAAAAAATTGCTAGCATCATGACCATGTTTGTGCCATGTCAGCAAACTAAGATTGGTGTGTGTTGCTAATGAAGAGACAATTGGCAACTCAGCAACAAATGATTTAAAAGTTCATAATCAGTATGATGGAATGATATATTGTTGATTACTCCTGTGTTGAATTTTGTAAAAGGTTCAAATGGGGGAGAGGGTTGGTTCGTCCTTGCCTCCTTGGGCTAAAAAGCCAGGTTCCAAAATACTACCCACTTGAATATCACTAGTGAGCAAGAAAACAAGAGGAAATGATGGCAGTGTCTAAAAGCGGTTTTTTGGAGAAATTCCCACTGATAGATGAAAAATATTTCACAGATGCCCATCTGATGTCTAACCATTGATTTAACAGTAATCTATACTAACTAGTTGATGCTTTTCACTATCCTAGAAGGTACAACTTGATTTACCAAAAGAAGAAAAGAAAAAGAAGATATAACTTAAGCTTTTGCATGTGCTCGTTGATTTGCCTTGTGTCCAGTTTGTGCTCTAATGCATTGGACACATAGCATATATTAAATAACTAAATTTGATTACATTTAAGTATTGTGTCCAGTCTAATACACCAAAACACTATAAGTTCTTATTAAAAAGAAGGGTCCTGTTAATATATGTTCATGGAGCATACACTAATTAATCATTCATTTTAAGAAGCTTTTTATGATAAATTGAAAAAAATTGTTTAGAAAGTTAGTCATTTTTTTCATTTTCCTATAAAAATGTTTCTTAAAATGGTTTACTATATACCCTAAATGCAATAGGTTAGTAAAACCCTTAATTAAAAATATTATCTAGAGTAAGGAAAATAAAACAAACAATAAGGCCCCATAAGAACTTTTCTCTCTAATAAGCACTTATTAAAGGTGTTGATAACATGTAAAATCTATGATTTCCCTTTTCGCTTTTCCCAGGGATTTTATGATCCATATATCTTGGAGAGGCACAGTATAAAACCTAAAGCTCTCTCTCTTATCCAATCAAAGAGAAATGACCAAGTTGGTCCAGTCGTTCTCTGATTGCCGTCATAATTTTGAGGTCCCATTAGAGAGAAAATTCACGTGAATCGGACTGTAACAGTTTATCAGGAGCCAAGTGAGCAATGACATTTGTCCAAATGGGACATGAATTGACTTACCTTTCGTAGTTCTAGTATGTGGGCATGCACGTGGGATATCCATAAATTGTCTAAAAGGAAACGATATATATATATATATATATATATATATATATATATATATATATATAGTCTCTTCTATAATTTTCATTGTTGATCGATGATTGATCCGAAGAGCGAATGTTGTGACCACATTGCTTTACAATCTGAGATTCCATGTCTCAAAAAGCCTACAGATAGAAAGCACCACAATCTTTATCTAGCAAATGATTGGCTGTTAAATATTGCATCGGCATCATCAAAGCTTGCTAGGGCCAGCCTGAATCAACAGGTCCCAATTATGAGCTAATTATCCATATCCATTTTTTTTTTCCTGAGAAATTATCCACATCCAATTGAAAGCATGTCTCGAACTTTACATCCATATGTGAATACATGAGCTTGGGGTTTAGCCCCCTAACCTTTGGATTTGTAGTAGAGTGTTTGAAAATTGAACGTTCTGGATTGAATTGAGAATATAATGTCAGACACTCATGACCAAATAATAAAGATAAATTATGATAGGATCTTGAAAAGATATTAGCTTGACACGCACAGAACCTTGAAACACACAAGTCAGGTTGGATGGAATACCAGAGCTCAATGTAAACCTAGCGGGGGTTCTCTGATTTGAACGAGTTTGTGGAATTGACATCAATTATAGGATTTTATAAGTGCGATTAGCCACCTAACGTCTAATTGATTTTATAACCAATCTTAGCTTGTGAGGCCTCATATTCTAAAGCTAGCATGTAAACATTTGGGAACAAATTGAAGTAAGCATGGGTTCATCTATACTACTATTTAAGAGGTTTTTTCTGTTTGGAATCTTCAATTTAGATGTCCAAAATACTCTCAAATTCATCTATTTTAAGGCTTAAATCATAGGGTTAGACATGTAAAATTAGTAATTTAAAAACTCCCAATTTTTAGGTAAATTAAAACTAAATAAATAAAAAGTTTTTTCTCCTACCTCCACATTTCTCTCTCACGTTAGTTGTCAAGTACTAATACAACTTCTTATTTTTGAAAAAAAAAAATTTTAATTACTTTTTTTCCACAAACGTGCCATTTTTTTTTTATCACTAAACTGTTTTTTTATAAAACTGCTTTTTTTCCACAAACGTACCATTTTTTTTTATCACTAATACAACTTTTTATTAAAATAAAAAATAAAATAAAACTACCATGAATAAAACATATAAACCCAAAAAATAAAAAATAAAAAGTCTCATCGTGTGTGATGAGGCTAGTATCATTTATATGTGAGAAAGGTGTTAGGAACTCCCAACAAAAAATTCCTTCTCCAAAAAAAAAAAAAATTGGAATTTAAATTGTGGGAATTCTGTTTGGGGTCTAGAGTTTGAATGGGCTAAAGGGGCTGTGTTCTAATGGAAGCATATTGAACAATCCATACTTGAGGCGAGTGATTATTATCAGGCTTACTTCAGTCTTGAAGAGGGGTGCTGCAATTCTAGGTTGTGCACCTTTGATTTAACTTCAATGAGCTATTTTGAGGGTCCCGAGACATTTCTCAAGGCCTTGGAAGATATTTTGGTCATTTATAGGAAATTTGTGGTCAATTCGGTGTTTTAGGAGTATTTTAGTAATTTTATGTGTTTGAGGCATTCCAGTAATTTTGGATGATTTAGGGATATTTTGGATATATGATAAAGTTATTGGGTATTTGGGTAATTTGTTAGAATTCTAGGGTGTTTTGGTAAAGTTTTAGGGGGTGTTTAGATAATTTGGTAAAGATTGATGGGCATTTGTGTGATTATCAGTGTAGTGGACAAGATTGTAATTTGAGCAAAAGAGTGGCAGTTTGGTAAATATAAAAATTAGATTTGGGTTTGGGTATGGGCTTAGGTTGAAATGGGTCAAGCTGATGGATCATTAGGCTTCAGCTTTTTGTTAGGCTCACGGGTTGAGTATGCTGGGGCTTGTGTGGGTTGAGATGGTGGGTTTGGCTTGGATCTTAAGACAAATGGGTAGACTTAATTATTAATTAAGCTTGGTGATGGGTTTAAAGTGAGGCTGGGCTTTATTTTTTGGGTTGGAGAGGTAAAGGAATGGGCCCGACCCAAGGTTTTCTAAATAAAACCCAATTTAGCCCATAGGATTTCATGCAAGCTAACACCACAACCCCTTTATTTTTCTCTCCTAGTCTCACTTTGGTCAACCAAGTTTCTGTTAGGACAAAGCCGATAGATAAATAAGAAGTTTGTGTACTCTATGAGTATGGCTTCTCTAAGAACTTTTGACCATTTTGGTGATATATGTGGACAAAAGTGTATGTATCAATGAAGGAACAAGGTGGATGGAGCCTAGAGTACCTTTGTTATAAGAGAAAACATTAGGTCAGGCTAGGCGTAAAACACTGGTTTTACGCCAGCCAATAGATGTTTGCCACGTCAGGCCCATAACTTAAAAGAAACAGACTGACTTAAATAAAATAAAATAAAATAAAATTTCACGCTCACAGCCTCTGCTTCCTTCAAGCCGTTCACCTCTGCTTCCATCACGCCGAACCTCCACCACCGCCACACATATCGCCGGAGCAGAACGATTTCGAAGAAGAAAGAGTTCTCGTCGTGCCCTCTGCTTCCTCCTCTAGGGTTGTGCCGTCCTTTGCTTGCCCGAACCTCCACCACACCGCCACACAGGTCGCCGGAGCTGCCGTGAGCTACGATCCAACGGTTTGTTTTTCCCAATTTGGATTTCGAATTATTTTGATGGGTTTTTCTAGGTTTATGGGTTTTGATTAGATTCCTAAGTGTTAGGGTTAAATGAATCTGATTGTAGTTCTTGGAGGATTGTAGTTCTTATAACTTCTAATTTAGTTCCTAAGTGTTAGGGTTAAATGAATCTGATTGTTTTTTGAAACTTACTTTTTTTTATGCAAATCATTATATCTTGATGGTTTTTTATTAGATTCCTAAGTATTAAGATCGGTTTTTGCTTATTTTTTGTTATTTTCGTTTGTGTTTTTTTTTTTTTTTTTTTCTTGTATGTGTTACTTTTGTATGCTTTTGAAATTGAAAAAATTAGTGATTTTTCACAAAGCTCAATGATAAAAATTAAAGCTAAATGTGAAAAACCAGAAGCCTAGAAGAGGTCTTTCTTCCTCTTTCCATGGTCATGTTACATTTGTGTGAACAGATCTTCATGATCAAGATGATTTCAATTCGTTGTCAATTTTATTTTCAACTAGATAGACTTAGTCTTAAATTGCGGTAATCCTACATTTGCACACAGATCCTTAGATTCAACATGTTTCAGTGATTGATGTAGCTTAAAAGAGAAAAAAAAATGCTTGTAAAAAGTTGGTGGACATTCATCAAAATCACATTGCAATAGTCAGATGTTCTTGTCTTGAAATTGATCAACCTTGCATCATTTTAATCTTTTTTTTTTTTTTTAACACATTGGGCAGTATCTTGAATACCTTTCCCTGCCCCATCATATATTATCTTCATTATGCAGGATCCTTAGATTCAGCATGTTTCAGTGATTGATGTAGCTTAAAAGAGAAAAAAAAAATGCTTGTAAAAAGTTGGTGGACATTCATCAAAATCACATTGCAACAGTCAGATGTTCTTGTCTTGAAATTGATCAACCTTGCATCATTTTAACAGATCTTTTGATAATCAGCTATATAGATTCATTTTTGCTTAAACTATCTATTGTGTTTTCGTTGTTTTCATTTCTCTGGTGGAAGTGGCAGTGGCTGTAGATCTTTGAATTTTAATTCTATATGATTACTCACATTTCCTTGGGTCATGTCTGATGCGGATCTCTGAGACAAGTAGTAACATTTCTTTGTTCACTCTCTACTATATACCAAATCTTTTTGAGGCTTTCTATATGATTATACACATTTTTTTTAATTCTTATATGTTTTAAAAATGTGAGATGATGAGATTTCTTATATGGTGAAGGAGCTATTTGTCAACTCAAAGTTACAAACTTCTTATGCTTTCTTCTCTTATTTGCAATCTTTATGTTTTGATATATGAATGTGTTGTGAAGGTTTAGATATAGTGTGACTCTATTATGTTATAAACGAAACTTTCTTGGTTTCATTTATCACATTTTTTTTCTTTCTCTTTCCCTCTTAGCAATACTTGGATGCTATTGGTTATTTTTATTTATTTTTTCAATGATTGATTTTAAGGTGCAAGCAACATTGGATTTCCCTTGTAACTAAAGAATAAAAAAGATGATTTCTGGTCACTCTAAGCACCTTGTCAATTGGATGAATACATTTTGAATGATTTCTGGTCAGTTTATTATTTATGTATGCTGATTGGATGAATTCAGCTAGCCCTTTCTCATTTTTGCACCTAATGGTGGTAGTATGTCAAGCAAGTCTCTTGGATCTTGAAGAGTCCATATTGTAGCCTTTAACTAGTTGTATTGTGGTACTTCTGACCTTTGGAGGATTGTATACCCTCTCTTAGCACCTTGCTTTGAACCAATTTCTTATTGATTGTAGGCAATTTGTTACTTTTTTAGGTTTGTTCTGTATATTTCTGAACTCATGTGCATTGAAAAGAAGAAACTTGATTTCTTCTATTTTGATGATATGTTTGTTCTTAGTAGTGTTTTTGTCCTATTTGCCCAGCTTGTCATGTATATATCTGAACTCAAGTGTATTGAAAAGAAAAAACTTGTTTTTTTTTTTTTTTCCTATTTTAATTATAATATTTGTTCTTAGCATTGTTTTTGTCCTGATTCTAGGATTGTTATGTATATTTCTAGGTTTGTTATGCATATTCCTGAAGTCGATTGTATATTTCTAGGCTTGTTTTGTATATTTTTGAATTTGTTAGTCATAGTCTTTTTCTTTGTATAAAACTTAAGCTCACCTGTTTGTTTTGATGTTATTTTAATAGGATGACAAAAATTCCTCTCAAGGCATGGATACTGTGGTTGATTGGGTACCTTTCAGTTGGCATGGAGTTTGAGACTAAGTGGCATGGATACTTCCACAATGTGGTTGATTTTGAAACTTAGTAGCATAAATAGTGAGGAATTTGGCTATGTGACTTATAAATTTTTTGTATTCTACATTAGCTCTGATATGACACAAGCTTGTCCGAAGTTGCAAGGAGTGCATGTTGTTAATGCTGATAGAGTGCGTATTGATAATGTTGATAAGGGCACAGAGATAAGTGATGGCTGACAAGGCATGCCTGCTAAGGATAGAATGCTTGTTGGTTGCCCAGTTTTGGTTAGATTTTGGTCAAATTATCAAATTTTGGTCAGATTATCAAACTTGGATAATTGTCTGCATATTTTAAAATTGCAGACGAGTGTAAATTGCAACTTTGTACAATGGATTGATGGAGATATTAGTACCAGAGCTAAGCAAATTATCACTGGATTAGTATGAAAGGCTAAGCAATTGGAAGCTAAAATTCTGCAGATAGAGAAGGCTAATTAATTTGGCAATGTGAAAGCAAATGGCCAAGGACTTGTATTTAGAATAGGTGAATTGTAGTTTAGTTATTGTAAAAGATTGTAGTGACAATTGTTTTGAAAAAATAGTCAGTTTCTTATCTTATTTAATGTAATGACAATTGTAATGGCCACTCGTTATATTTAACAAGTGAATAATCTCATGTTTGCTTATTTTAACAAATTTCGGTTACAGTAAATGCACAATTAGTGATACATATTTAACAAGTGAATGATCTCATGTTGAATTTCTTTTGCAACTTTTGTATAAGTGATAAGAGGTTCTTATGAATTTAACAAGTGAGATTTTTGGTAGTAACTTTTGTAAGCTCTAAGGTCTCTTTGTAATTAAGTCTAGTTGTGGTCTAGATTGGTGCTAGTCCTTTTGTTTTTCCTTGCTTCTGAATCTGCTGTGTTGACTGGTTTTGTACTGTTTCTTTGCTGCTGAATGAATTTCAATCATATCTCAAAAAAAAAAAAAAAAACTTCTGTTGTTTCCATTCATGATTTGCATTGAGATTTTTCTTTTTATGATCTTTTGTTTCAAAACAAGCTATGAACCTGAAATGTATCCTAATTCCATATATTCAAATGTACTAAGTATACTCAAAACACTAGTACACCATTACCAAACCAATTGATATATAAATAATCATTAGAGCATTTGTCCACAACCTATGTCAAAGATTACAAAAAAAGAAAATTCAAAACAAAGCAAACTATACACTAGGAGCAAACTTGCTCAGTACAATATAAGACACCTCCGACTGAAAGGCTTTTGAAATAATATCAAATCTCTAGCATACAAGACATGTTCTAGAGCATATACAATATCTTCCTAGCTTACCATATATTTGTCTATCTATACAGAATTAAGAAGGAAAGGGGGCATTCCTCCTCCCAAATTCCCTTAGAATTTCTCTTGAGAGCTTTCTTTGCTATTACATGAGCTGCTTGATTACATAAAGAATTTGTAAAACTAAAAACTTTTTTGAAGTGTGATGCTCTCCACTAGATGTCTTCAACCAATGTTCCAAAAGGGGCAAAGACATTTCTCTGGATTTTGTAGAGCTAGGAATAGATCAGTAGTTACCTTCAAGCATGTGATCATACAAACTCAAGTCAGCAGCAAACTATATTAGTAAACTTATTATTTGACAAGTGATACAAACTGTATTAGTAACAAGAAAATCTATATAAAAGCAACATACATAGACTCCCTCTAAATAATTACAAGCTAAAATTCAAATTATTAACAAATTCTACAAAGGGATACAAACACCACAAAATCTAGTAGAATACTTATACAATTACAACAAAAATAAATATTTTAGCTCAAGAATTGATAACTCAAAGCCATTAAATGTGTGGTTACTTATATCTGTTGTTATTGTCCATATAAGCAAAGGGGTATCCTAATAAGAAACAATTACATATGAAAGCTCATTCAAGTTGCAACTATGATCCTGATGATTACCAAACTCACATTAGGCATTCAAATCAGCCAATGTTCTGAAATTTGGAACTTACTCTCGGTTAATGCCAAAGCCAA
Organism: Notholithocarpus densiflorus; assembly: GCA_030021035.2. Lineage (NCBI taxonomy): Eukaryota > Viridiplantae > Streptophyta > Magnoliopsida > Fagales > Fagaceae > Notholithocarpus > Notholithocarpus densiflorus. Next base: position 895,153 of record JARYZH020000005.1, read on the forward strand.
GAGACCTATACACACACCAACTACAAGCAGGTCACTTTCAGTTCAATCACTGCATATTCGGCCATAGCCAATATCCCAATTTTAAAACCCAAGCAAAATCAGCAAGCTTTATACTTAACAATAAAACTTAGTCATCAGACAGATCAAAATTGAAACAAAATGAGATCCAAGGGTTCAGTAAACAAAAATAAAAATTAAAGAAAAAAAATAACAGAGGGACCCTTAACACCAACTATAGTTACCACAAATCTATGGCAAGGAAGAGAAACAAATTAAAATGAATAAGCAGCCTCCAAGCTTGAAAGACCAACCATCACATAAGGAGAAATTTAATTGGTATAGTATTTTCTTACCAGATGAAACAAAATTTCCCTAAACCATTGAAGACTATTAGGAATAAAAATACGTTCAAAATTTTGATATTACTCTTCGGAAATGTTGAACAAAGAGAAACTTTATATATATAAAAAAAAAGTCTCAAAATAATTCTATTATAAATTTGGAACCAGATGTTTCTCTATTATAAGTTTATACATGATAGCCAATGTAAATTTTACAAATAAATAACAAAATTAGAGGTCATAATAACTCAAGCATAAAGTTTTGCAGTAAAACTACCTTCTGATACCTTTGGCTGGTAACCATCAGCAGATGTTATTGGGAGAAGTAATAAGTTGGCCTGTGATAATGATAGCATTGCCATCAAGTGCAAAACTGACAACACCTCATACCAAGCATTAGACATGCCGGTTTCCTGCAAAAGTATCGATCCATATAAAAACATAAATTCCACTTAACGGAGGAGGTATGTAATGACAACTAGATATGAAAGGCAGAACAGAAATTTGAAAATTGATAGATTAGTCCTATACTCCCACCTCTGCGTCATCCTCCTGATTTACCCATACAAATTGTACCTTGTATTGTAGATGGCTTCCTGCAAATAACAGATAAGCGCCACTATTATGAATTATCCAAAACAGTTAAAACATTTAAATCATAGTGGCACTAATACATGCTTCACCATCTTTAACTAGTCCTAAAAGAACAGGCAAGTAATCTTCCAGAGCCTGCTGAAGATCAGCTAAGGTTGAACCTCCTACAAACAACAAAATTATCCAATGTTTCAATAACTGAGGTCTCACAATTAATAAAGCAATATCAAGTTTTTTCTATAACGATACGAGTTCTCAGAGCAGATAGGCGCTCCACTAAATTCTTGGACAAGTGATCACCCAATGAGTGGGAGAAATCAACAGGTTTAGGAATCTGAAAACCAGGAACATACACAGAAACATCCCCAATATTCCCTGGCCTCCTCAAACATCCACAGGTTTGATAAACCCATAAACCCAGAAAAAACCCATCAATAATGTTTTCTCTTCTCAAAACCACACCCAGCAATAACAATTCAAAGACTAATAATATTAGCACAAAACCCAAAATTAGCACAAAATTAGCACAAAACCTCAAGCTATCAGTAATGAGCAATATTAGCACAAAACTAGCAATACCCAGAACCTTTAAACTCCAATTCCAAAACCCAAAATCCCAAACACAACTGTACTGAACCCATAAACCCAGAAAACAGAAAAACCCATCAATAATTCGAAATCCAAATTGGGGAAAAGGGAAAATCATGAAAAACAAACCTTTGGATCGTGGCTCACGGCGGCTCCGGTATGTTTCCAAGCTCCACGCACAGCTCCGGCGACCTCTGTGGCGGTGAGCTTCGGTGTGTGGTGTGGTGGAGGATTGGGCAAGCAAAGATGGAAGAGGGAGGGCTGTGGCGGTGAGCTTTTGTCTGAGGTTCTCTGTTTTCAGTGTGTTTCGTTCTCTCTGTTTTCAGTGTGTTTGGAGAGGGATTTAAGTGGGAACTTATTATTTCCACGTGGCAGGAGTCTATTGGCTGGCGTAAAACACTGGTTTTACGCCACAGCCTGATTGAACGTTTTCTCTTGTTAGAGCATCCGTAGCAGCTTGTGCAAAAATTATGTCATTTTCCCGTATCAAATGCCTACTTTATTATTTTATCACATCATTTTACAATATTTCATTTATCAGATGTTTTATAATTCAATTTTATACATTAAAATAATATTTACTACACATTAAAATACATTAAAATAATATTTACTACACATTAAAATATATTTTTTTAGTTTACCACATCTGTCCGTACCGTTGCAAATTTGCAACGGTACAGACACAAAATGGTATATGTGCCAAAAAAAAGCAACATATGCAACATCTGCTAAAATCCTATTTTTTGTGTTTGGTGTGGGATATGTGCCAAATATTTAGCATTTGGCACATATCCCACATCTACTGTGGATGCTCTTATAAATCTTTTCTTTACTAGTACTGTATCAATAGTTACATATAGATCCTGTAGCCGTAGGATAGTGAAAAGAGAATAATTATGGCCATGGTTTTGTGCTGTAGGCTTTTTTGTGAAAGGGGTTCAAAGACCTTATTTTTTCTAGGTGAAAATATATTTTTGGTCCCTACATTTTAGGTTGATTTTTATTTTGGTCTCTAATTTGATTTTACTAATTTTAATTTTTAAAAATAGAAAATCAATTTTATTTTAGTTCCTGCCATCAACCCACTAACAAAAAAGTCCTACGTTGCAGATGGAGTGACCTGTTAGCACATTAAATACTGACATGACCATTAAAATAATAATAAAATATTTTAGTTTGCATTTTTTAAATGACGTCAACATTTTAAAACAAAAAATTCACAAAAAATTAAAAACAAAATTTTGAATTTCTAAATTTTTAAATTTTAATTAAATTAATTTTTTTTTAATTTTAAATCATAAATTGTTTTAATTTAAATGATATTTTTTTCTTATTATCATTAGACCATTTTGAACCCGTGATCTGGGTTTAGAGAAAGAGAGAGAGAGAGAGATGAGGCTAGCGGTGGTTTAGAGCAGATCTAGAGGAAGGAGGCCGGCGGTGGTTTAGAGCAAATCAGTGGTTTGGAGCAGATCAAGGGGAAATCGGTCAACTCTGCCTCCCAATCCCACATCTGTTCCAAATTGTGAAATCGGTCAACTCTGCCTCGATCTCGGCCTCTGTCTCGATCCGTTGATGATTTTGGCTTGGGTTTATTGGGTTGAGTTTTCTCTGAGGTTTGTTGTAGATTTGATGGTGCTGGGTTTGATGATCTTTGAGGTGTTGAATTTGGGTTTTCTCTAAGGTTTGATGAATTTTGGCGATTGGGTTGTGTTAATGGTGCTGGTGATTGTGATGAATTTGGGTTTGACAATTAGATTGGGTTTGACAATTAGATTGGGTTCATTGTTCTTCATTCTTCCTGTTAGTATTTAATTTAATTTTTTCTTCTTGTTTTCATTTATGTTCTTGTGATCTGGGTTTGAGTTCTTGGATTGTTGGGTTTGAGTTCTTGGTTGCTGGGTTTGATCTGGGAAGAACATGAAAAACAAATTGTAAAAAAAAAGAACAAGTTAAAGAACACGAAGAACATTAAGAATTTTTAATTAAATTAGATTTAAGGTTTTTTTTTAATTTAAATTATTTTTTGTTTAAATTTTCTAACGTGGCTTTTAAAAAAAATTAAAATGCTGACGTGTCATTTAAAAAATGCCAACTAAAATATTTTTTATTATTTTAATAGTCACGTCAGCATTTAATGTGACAACAGGGCACTACTTCTGCCACGTAGGAATTTTCTGTTAGTAGGTTGACGGCAGGGACCAAAATAAAATTGATTTTCTGTTTTTAGAAACTATAATAGTAGCAAAAATTAAATTAGGGACCAAAATGAGAATCGACCCAAAATGTAGGAACGAAAAGTGTATTTTCGCCTTTTTTCTTTAATCTATTCCCATGAGCAACTTGATGCATTTGGAGGCCGGTAAAATTTGAATTGAACCCTTTTATATATTTAAATAAGACTTTTAAAAAAATTAATTAAACTTTATTATATTGTTTTAAATGCAAAATTAATAATTAACATGAATCACAACCTACCTCAACTTTATGACAATAGAAAAGAGTGGTTTCTCTCTGTCTGAGGAGTTAGTGCTCTCTGTCTAATTTCTTTGACATTGTAGAAGTGGTTGTCCCTTCAGTGAAGGTGTGGATAGTTCCCTCATGATAGTAAGACTATTCCTAGGATTGTTGGGTTCTCTTTCAGGGGATTAGGAAACAGTTATGTGGCGTTTGGTACAGGAGAATCCACATTACTCCTGGCATTCAAATTCCTAGGAATCACATTCCTAAAAATGTAGCTATTCCTGTGTTTGGTTTCATTGAGAATCTCTTAAGATTTCTAGGAATGTGAAATGATAATGTTTGGTTTATTCTCAAGAATCTTAAATGAATTATTTATTTTTCCGATTCTATCCTTAGATTTGAATGTGAACTACCAAGTCTTTTAAAAAAAATCTTCCTCTAAATAAATAATGAAAAAAAATATAAACTATTAATTAGTCCTTTAAAAAAATATCTTCCTCTAAATAAATAATGAAAAACAAAATATAAACTATTAATTAGCAACATATTCATTAAAACTGTAGTATAACATTTCAACAAAAATAACTATTTAAATTCTCAAATGTTTTATTCTTAATAATAATGGAGGGTCCTCTTCAAACTTTTTTTTCCACACGTAAAATCTAAATAGAACTTTGTTAAAAAATATATTAATAGAGTTGTCTATCCTGTTTATGTTGTTTTGGCGGGAAAAGATAAAGATAAGAAAAAAAATATTGATGATTTGTTTTAAAGGAAATCACATTCCTACTGAGATGGGTTTAAGAGGGGAATCCAGATTCTCCTGGCATCTGATTCCCTGGTGTAATTTGCAACAAAACATGGGAATCTTTAAATATTTCTGGGAATCCTAAAACATTACCCCGTACCAAACGCCACATTAAGGTATAAGTGACTATGGACGATTTGGCTCATTCTTGGAACCGGCTTACCCTCTCCGAGAGAGAAGGGCCGGGGTGTAGTCTCACACACGATGAAAGTGTTACGGAGTTTTCAATTGCTGCGAAATTTTTGACAAGAAGAGCTATCAACGTGGAGGTCATAGCTAGAACATTCACACCACTGTGGAGAGCAAGGAATGGCTTCAAAATCCAGAAGTTTGGCGACCATAAAATTCTGTTCACGTTTGAAAACAAGGAGGATGTGGACAGAATTCTCAACAGTGAACCATGGAGCTTTGATAAGCACCTGGTAGTTATGCAGCGATACAAAGGTGATAAACCTCTACATGAAATCAGTTTTGAGAGGACGACCCTCTGGGTGCAAGTTCATGGACTTCCATTTAAGTATATGACTTTGGAGGCGGGAATCAAAATCTGTGAAGTCATAGGTAAGGTGACTAGACCAACGGAGACAAGATTGTTTGATGCTGATAATTTTATACGAATCCACGTTTCCATTGATCTATCTCTGCCATTGTGCCATGGTCGCCTCATATCACTAAATGACGGAAAAGAAATATAGGTCTCATTCAAATACAAAAGATTGCCCAATATCTGTTATTGGTGTGGGCAGCTGACTCATGATGACAGGGATTGCGATCTCTGGATTGAGAGCGAAGGGACTTTGAAAACTGAACAGAGGGAGTTCAGCCCACATCTGAGAGCACCACTGTTTGTCCCATCTAAGAGGAGTGTGATCACCGTTCCTGGGTATTATGCTGAGAGAAAGAAGGCAAGCTCTACCACCTCGGCAAGCCAAAACTCAGGCCAGCCGCCGCAGCAAGGGAGAGGAACAAGACCGGAGCAAACACGCAATGAAGATGAACGTTAAGTGAACCAAGTTAATTCCCCATCAATGTGTAACGGTATTTTTGGAATTAATATTTCGGCTGAAACAAAAAATACTCAATCATATCCAGCTCACCCCGTGATTGTAGCGGAATTTAAGAGTCCTGATGATTTTGAAACGGTGCTAAAAGATATTGACAAAGATATTGATGAAGAATTATGTAAGGAAAAGGAGCGTAACTCGGCAACAGAGGTCTTCATGGACTCTAACTCACGTGCAAAATTAAGTGACTCTATTCCGCAACTTACAAAGTCACATGCAGATCAGGATGCTCCTAGGGTTTCACTGCCACTTGTGAATGCATGCACTCCTCCTAGTTGGACACGCAAAAACAGATCATATTTTCCAGGTGGTTCAATTTAGATGCAGAAAATTTCGGGTCAAAAAAGAATTGCCGATGAATTTGAGTATCAACCTGAGTTTACTTCCAAACGTCTTCAAGGTTCTCATGTTGATGATCATACAAATTCTTTATTGGTGGAGGCTGGTAGTCAGGCCTACCAACAGCAATGAGTTGCCTAGCATGGAACTGTCATAGGCTTGGGAATCTGCGTACAGGATGAGAGCTCGTGGAATTGATTCGGGCAAAAGATCCTGCTGTAGTGTTTTTAGCCGAGACATTTACAGACAAAGCAAGGCTAGAGTTCATTCAGAATAGTATTAATTTTGGCTATCAATGGGTGGTCCCTAAGGTGGGGCGCAGTGGTGGTCTGGTTCTTTATTAGAGATCATTGATCAATTTGACTATAGAGGGGTCAAACAAAAATTTTATTGATGCTGTTATTGACAAAGGTTTGGAAAGTGAATGGCGTCTAGCGGGTTTCTATGGCGAACTCGATACAACAAGACGGAATGAAGCATGGGATAAACTCGGGAGTTTGAATTCAAGACCGAAGAGGCCATGGCTATGCTGTGGTGATTTTACTAAAATTGTTAGATAGGATGAGAAATTGGGAGGAGCAACTCAATCCCATAACCAGATGCAACAATTTAGAGATGTGATTGATGAGTGTGGCTTTATGGATTTGGGTTTTGAAGGTCCAAAATATACTTAGAGTAGGCACTTCAAAAATGGTAATTCAATATGGGAACGACTTGATAGATGTTTGGCTACTAATAGTTGGTTTCTGAAATTTCCAGGAACGAAGGTGTATCACTTGAGATGCGATTCATCACATCATAATCCTATCCATACTGTTTCCTCGGGAATTTATCCTCCTACTTGGAAAAAATTATTTCGATTTGAGGAGATGTGGCTGTCAAACATGGGGTGTGAGGAAGTGGTTCAAGCAGCATGGACCAGTGTTGGTGATTTTAGGTCTGAGGAAGCTATTTTGGCTAAAGTAGAAAAATGTGGGAAAGACTTGAGTTGGTGGAATAAAAATGTTTTTGGTAATGTGAGAAGGGAATTGGACCGCTTGAAGAAGAATCTAGCTAAGGCCGAAATTGAAGCCATGACTAGTGGCAACAACTTTTGGATTAGGCAGATTAAGAGGGAGATTGAGGTGTTGTTGGAGAGAGAAGCTATTATGTGGGCTCAACGGTCAAGAGTGCTATGGGTGAGGCAAGGAGATCAAAATACCAAATATTTTCATAGTTGTGCTACAAGGAGATATAGGAAAAATGTGATTGAGGGAATTAGAGATGAAGATGACAGATGGAGAGACCAACCGATTGATATATCTACAGTTTTGGTAAATTACTACAAAGAACCTATTTACCTCAACTAAGCATATTATGCCCCAAAATGTTTTATCATGTGTGCCCCCTATTATTGATGATGAGATGAATGCTGCACTAAGCCAATAGTTTAATGCAAAAGAAGTGGAGGATGCATTACACCAAATGGCACCACTCAAAGCTCCCGGACTGGATGGAATGCCCCCACTTTTCTACCAGCATTTTTTGGGGCACAATAAGGCAGGATGCATGGTTTTAAAAACCGAAACGGACAAAGAATTGAAAAAGAGACTGATTATCGGTTTTATGGTTCGACCGGAGTCAAACTGATGGTTAAACTGATGACGTCATAATTAATATAATTAAAATAATTTTTGTTTAAAATTTTAATTTTAATAACTTATATTAAGAAAATATAAAAATTAGAAAAAGTGTTTTTTCTCCATACCACTTTTCTTTTCTTGTCAATAATGGTTGACAAAGAATAAACTATTTAGCATTTAAGTTTCATCTTTTAGTTTATATAAATATAATAGTATAACTTTAACTATTTATTTAACCAAGAAAATTTATAATAATAATAATTAAAAAAAAAAACCCAAAGTTAGATAGATGACTAGACATGTCACTGACTTATGAGTTATGACTCTTTAACAATCCACTTTCCCACTCCGCCACTCTTAGCCACATGTTTACTCTTTCTTTATTTATTTAATTTTTTTTTCTAATACATCTCGTAAATCTAGCACTCCACTCCAGCACTCCCCACTTTACTTACCATCAAAGACTCTTTATTTTTCCAGTCTTTTGGCCTCCACAAAATCCTTATCTTCCTCTCTATCTCAGGAAGTTAGATCTATTATTTATCTCTACAACACCATCATCGGTTCCTCTCCTTTCTCTCTTTCTCACTGAAGATCTGTAGATACCACTCCAAAATGCTAATTTCAACGCCAAGCATGAATATTCAGTCATTTTCTCTCTCTCAAGCATAGCCAATCTTAAGAAAAAAAACTTTATTGCAACAATCTGTCCTCACCATCAACAGGTCTGAGAAAAAAGATGATTTTTACTGCAAAAAAACTCCATTGCAGATCTCTTTCAGCAATTTTACAAAACAGGTTCAACCATACCGGTTTCTGGTTTTACGGTTGAACTGGGCGATTTTCAACTATTTTTGGTTTTTAGCTTTTTTCGGTTATTTGTCATAATCGGACTGGATTAATGACCAATTCACGGTTGAACCGGTCGAACTGGCCGATCTGGTCTGGTTTTTAAAACTATGGCAGGATGTCACTACCTCCATTTTGGCATGGCTCCCCTCTAATTCACGCTTTTATCACTCTCATACCTAAAACAAATAAGCCCGAATATGCTCACCAATTCCGCCTAATTAGTCTTTGTAATGTGCTATACAAAATCTACTCCAAAGTCCTAGCCAACTGTTTGAAAAAACTACTACCATCCATTATCACTGAACACCAATCAATTTTTACAAAGGAAAGATTAATTTCTGATAATGTCCTTGTAGCTTTTAAGACCCTTCATAGTTTGCAAAATTATAAGTCTACAACTTATGGTTTTATGGCAATAAAATTAGATATGAGTAAGGCTTATGATAGGGTAGATTGGGATTTCCTAGAAAAATTGATGAGACAAATGGGTTTTAATGAGAGGTGGATCCATTTGATTATGAGGTGTGTAAAAATAGTTTCATATACGGTATTAATGAATGGAGAGCCTTGTGGTATGATTCAGCCTACTCGTGGGATTAGACAAGGTGACCCACTATCACCTTTGCTTTTCCTGCTTTGTACTAAAAGCCTAAATGGATTAATCAAGAGAGCAGAAAATAATGGAGAAATACATGCTTTTTCACTTTGTAGGAAAGGACCTAAACTAACCAATCTGCTTTTTGCAGATGATAGTCTTCTCTTTTGTAAGGCAACCATGAAAGAATGTGGCAAGGTGTTGGAGATTTTGAATATGTATGAGGAGGCATCGGGGCAGAAAGTCAATAGAAGCAAAATTGCATTATTCTTTAGCAAGTGCATTCCAATAGAAACAAAAACATGATATCAAGGTGGCTCTTGGCGTTCCGAAAATTATGCAATATGAGAGGTACTTAGGTCTCCCTTCTTTTGTTGGTAAGGGGAAAAAGCAAGTTTCAATTATATCAAAGAGAAAATATGGAGAAAGTTACAAGGATGGGAAGACAAATTGCTCTCTCAAGCTAGAAGGGAAGTGTTACTGAAGTCAGTTATACAAGCTATCCCCACCTACTCTATGGGTTGTTTTAAATTACCCATTGGTTTGTGCAATGAAATTGAAGCCTTAATTAAAAAAAATTGGTGGGGACAATGAGGTGACCGAAGAAAGATTCATTGGGTTAAGTAGGAAGAAATGACAAAGTCCAAAATGGTGGGTGGAATGGGTTTTAGAGATCTAGCAATGTTCAATGACTCTTTACTAGCAAAGCAAGCCTGGCGACTTTTGCACAACAAAACATCTCTATTTTATAAGGTGTTTAAGGCCCGCTTTTTCCCAAACACTACAATTATGGATGCTGTTGACTCAAGAATAGGATCCTATGCTTGGAAGAGTATTCTTAGAGGAAGGGACATTATTCAAAGAGGAGCAAGATGAAGGGTTAGAAATGGAGAGAATATAAATATCTGGCAGCACAGGTGGTTATTTCCCATCTGCCACATAGACGACTATGCAAATTCCACAGTATCCTGTATAATTGATAAAACCACGAGGCAATGGAGGGCAGATTTGGTGGATGGGTTATTTGTGGCTGAAGATGCAAAATTAATCAAGGCAATACCACTGAGTCGAGCAAAAGCAGAGGATGTGCTTTTCTGGCCTTACACAAACAATGGAGTGTATAGCTGCAAATCGGGTTACCGTTTCCTCAAAGAAGAAATTGAAATGGAGGTCACAAACCAAGTTCCATCACTTAGAGATAAGCATGTTTGGAAAGCCATTTGGTCGATGCAAGTGCCACAGAAGGTAAAGAATTTTATATAGAGGGCCCGTCGCAATGCCATGCCAACGAAACACGCTTTGATGAGAAGAACCGTTATTGCGAACTCAATCTGTGAACGATGCTGAGCTGAAGCTGAAGACCCACTCCATGCTTTGTGGTCATGCACTGAGCTTGATATTGTCTGGGCAGACCAAGCATTATGGAATTCCCGAAATTCAGTCGGTTTTGCGGACTTCAAAGACCTGGTCTCGTGGATAATCTTGGAGGGCAAGCAGCTAGATCTTTTTGCAATCACGCCGTGGACAGTTTGGAACCACCAAAGGAACCAGGTTCGTCTACAATCTCCTGCTACTACTCTTCACTAAGTAGCTACTGCATCAAAAACCAGCTTGAACGACTTCCACATGAAGAGACAAGGGACGGAGACTCAGGTGCGGCGGAGTGGGCAAATATCTCACCATCGCTGGCTGCCTCCTGCAGTGGACGTGGTTAAGATTAACTTCGATGGTGCCGTTTGTTTAAAAGAAAAGAAAGCAGGTGTAGGCGTGGTGGTCAGGGATGCTATGGGTTTGGTTTTAGCTTCATGCGCAAAGATAATGCACCAACCATACAAGGCAGCAGAGGTCGAGTCACTGGCAGCAGCTACAGCCTTGTCCTTCGCAACAGATCTTGGCTTTTGACGTGTTGTTTTGGAGGGAGACTTAATGGAAGTGATACAAGCCTTGAGGAAGAATGATTAATCCTTAACACCTACGGGTTTGCTACTTGAGGATGTGAGAATGTTATCCCGAAATTTTGAACAATTGCTATATTCTCATACAAAAAGAGATGGCAATTCTGTAGCTCATGGTATGCATTAAGCATTCCAAATTTTTTTGCAGACGAAGGATGTTCCACCATACATACAATCTGTTTTAGCTTGCTTACATTGATAAAGTTCAGATTTTTGTTTTTAGAAAATCTATAGATACAAAAAAATTTGACAACTTTTTTTTATACTTGTTACTTGTTAGTGTGGCAAATTGATAGTGGTTAGTAAAAAAGTGATATTAGTGAATAGTGGTGTACCTAAATTAGAACTAGTAAAAGTTTGCTAACTCAACTGTTACGAAAAATGTTGTGAAATTTTTTATGTATTGCTCTTTTTTTTTAGACGTGCTAGATTCACAATATTCTCTCAACAAATCCTAAGTGTTAAGTTGTTATTAGTTCTAATTTGAATCTACCGCAAAAATTAATTTTTTGCCCACCAATAACAACCAGTAACAACCTACTACTTAAGATTTATTTTGAAAGTATTGTAAAAAATATTATGGACTTAGCATTTCTTTTTTCCTTTTTCTTTTTTTTTCATTTGATAAAAAAATATTTTATTTATTGGCTAATGTATAGGCTTCATTAATACTATTGTAATGAAAGAAATAACCTATTATTTAAAATTTGAAAGTCTTTTTTTACTTGGGGGTCTTAGTTGACCGCCCAATTTATCTGTAATATAAAGCCGACCAATGTCTACTACAAGAGATAAACTCCAATTGTCTTGCGGATGTAAGCAAAATTTTTTATTGAGTCCAGTTAATTCTTTATCCCAGGTTTTATTGGATTTAACTTTATTTGAATATTGTATTAGAGCATTTGCAGCTGGCATAGTATATGTCATATCTTGTCTAGATTTATCATTTCAACACAAAAAAAGTCAATGACTGGTAGCAATTGGTATGGTAAAGCTAAAAAAATTTGCAATACTGCTACTATACCATCGCATACTGCTACAGTACCATCACAAATTTGTGATAGTACTGTAGCAGTATTGCAAATCCAAAAAAAAAAAAAAAAATGGCATCAAAAGATTTTATATTTATATATATATAAAAGTTAGATAGATAAATACAAACATGATACACATAAGAATAATGTAATGAGAGAGAGAGAGAGAGAGAGAGATACCTCGAAAATAATAAAGGCACGCATTTTTTACAGACCAAAATTCGTATATGTAAAGAAAATAAGTCAAAATACATAGCCAAGAGAAGAGTTCATGAATATTGCTAAACACATAGATAGGAGAGCCAGTGCCAATGGTTGGTAAAAAAACAATTTGTATTGTGACTAAATGAAAAAACACAAAATAATTATGTTGAGGCTCATTTTGGAAAAGCCCAATAGCAGGGAGAAGCCCAACAATAGAGGCAGAAAGGAGTTAGTGGATTGAGAGAAAAAAACCATTAAACCCGAATGGCAGGAAAATAGATCATAGGCCCATAAAGTAAATAAATGGGCCTTGAAGAAAGCAAATGGGTCTAAATGAGCCCAGAGAAAGAAGTAGTAAACTCATGGGCATTATGTGATGTAGAAAAGTAAGAATGGACCATAACAGACCCGAAGTAATGAAGTAAGAAAGTAAGGGGTTGACGGAAAGCTCATGAGCCCCAAGGATGAAGGATACAGTAATTGGGCCAAGGAGGCTCAAAGGATTTAGTAAAAACCCATGAGAATGCAGAATTAGAAAATGGGCCAAGGATGCCCAAGGAAAGCAAATGGGCTGAGGATGCCTAAGGAGAAAGAAATGGGTCAAAGGAGCCCACAAGCAATGTAATGGGTCAAGAAAGCCCAAAGTAGCATGAGTATAAATCCAATGACCATATTGGGTCATTGTAACCTATTGAAAGAAGAACAAGCAGCAGGCCCAGCAAGCACGGGTCAAATAACACCACAACAGAAATAGCAGAGTTGCATGGTAGGAATGGTAGCAGGATTACGGAAGGAGCAAAGAGTGGGCTAAAGAGAGGAAAACCCACAATCAAGCAATGCCCAGCCCTTGAAAGGAGCAAGCCAATAAAGAATCAGAAGACAATTCACGCCATAAAAGGTCAAGGATGAGCGGCAGAATGCATAGATGAACCTCCAGGCCATGGCAAATGCATAAGCAGCGGACAAGCTTTGGACGTACACGGAAGTGGAGCATGCGCAAGGCCCAGGCACCACCAACCTGTACCCAGCCAATACAAGAGTGGTGGGTCATGGGTCAGAGGTAATGGAGGGTATGGTCTGGCGGTGGGGAGAAAGGAAAGCCTATTCTGGGGTTCGCACTCAGATTCTTTTAGGGGAGATGTCCTGCTGGGATGACATACCACCCAAAAAAAGGAAAGATGAGTTGGAACCACTAGATGCATGCCATGAGGGATAGCAAGAGAGAATACCCACACTGTGGTGGATAAGAATGACACGGTGAACAAGAAAACAAAACAACCTTCTTTGTCTGGTAATGGGGAGTGGCACAGCTAGCACAGGTAAGTGGTGGTGGCTGGGCAGCTGACAAACCAGTGGGTGGTCGGGAAGGACACTCAAATCCAGACAAAAGTAGTTAAAGGCTATAATGGTAAAAACTAGTCACGGCAGGCAGTATATAAAGGCCTTCGCCGTGCATAGTATCATCATTGCAACAGTAGCAATCACTAGGAGAGAATCACAACACCACCTTCACCATAACACTACATGAGTAAGCGCTAAGAAAGAAAGAATAATAGTGGGGAAAGAATCAAAATAACAAAACGGAGAGAAAAGAGAAAGAAGAGAAATAGAGAGTGTAGAATGGCAGACATGCACCAATAGACTAATCCATTAATAATAGCAAAAATAAGCTGAATTTTTAATTTTTGCCAAAAATCACATTTTCAAATTTGAAATTATAATTTAAAACTTAGAACAATGTTCCAAGTCTTTTTGAGGATCACTGTCGCTCCCGGACTAGGCACAGCATCGGGCTATGTAAGTCAAAGGAAGATGCTTTGTATTGATAATTGCTTTGTCATTTGAAAAATTAAAGTAATTGGTTGGAGAGGATGAAGCATATTGGTTGTTCTAATTAATTATGATTAAGCATTTTAACATTTTTCTTAGGGTGGTTGGAAAATTTGGAGTTAGTAACATTTAAGTATTCAACAATCACGTAGTGAAAAGATAAGCCTGTGAAATTTGTAGACAAGTAGATATTTGTAGACAAGTAGATACAATTATTCAAGACATTGACAAAAAAAGAGAGGACCAGTCTGCTAAGCAGGTGGGCTTGGATCATTGAAAATTGAAACGACGTTGAAAAACAAATTACCAGCAAACTCAAATTAGGTGTGACCAACGAATTAAATTAGACCGATCGAAGAGGAAAGTGAGTGAAACCTGGGGACTCGTTTAAGTGTGTGTGCGGTAAAGGGGTGATCTGGTTTGTTGTGTATGTCAGTGACAGTTTGAGAGAGAGAGAGAGAGAGAGAGAGAGAGTGCACCACGTAAATGAATTTTTTTTTTTGAGAGATTTTCAACTTATGGCGTCCACTCCTGATAATAGCTCTTTATCATTAGACCAAAACACCAATCAGTTTTTGGTGTAGGCGGGAATTGAATCTCAGATCTCTTATACAGCCATTAGAGACTTTACCAGTTGAAATGATAAAATAAGCTATAAATTATATGATCTATAAATTTACTCAATAAAATAAATATTGTGTCATATTTTGAAATTTTAACATTTGAATTGTATATTCTTTATTCTTTTAATACACATCAAATTTTGTGTCAATCAGATATTATTTATTATATGATCTATAAATTTATATTTTAAACATAATTTTAAATTACAAAAACTTACAATTTAAACAATTTATTGATGACATAGTTATTAATTTTTAATTTTTTAGAAATTTTATAAGATGAAGAATATAAGAAAAAGACATTAAAAATATCAAAATTCATGCATATAATTGCTTTTTTTTTTTAATGATGCATTAGAATCAAATTAATTGAATTTACGCTTTTTAAAGGAACGATATGAATTAAATGGGGGTATCAACAACCATTACATCTTAGTTGATGATTTTGCCTTCATATAATGTCACTTAGCCTTTGAATTTAGATGGGGATATATAAAATATAAATCATCATTTTTTCGTATGATCTTTATTTTTTAGGATGTAACTAAGAAACAATATTGTATATTAGCAAAATGATGTATTTTGGTTCCTTAGGTTATAACTAGGAGAAAAAGTTTTGTGACCTTTACTTTGGGCATTGGAAAAATGTATCATATTTTTAATGCAATGTACTCTTTTTTGATCCCTAAATCAACGGGAATACGTATCTGAAGTCAAACCTCTACGCATAAGACTCACTATCAGGGATTAAATATCCTAGTCCTCTTGAGGCTCGATTTTGACACCTGAGATGATATTATTGTCATTTTATATATTTAGGAGTATTTTGGATGGTTTTAAGGGTATTTGGGTTATTTTAGGTTTTTACGGTATTTTTTCACCTTGGAGATCTTGGGATTGTTTTGATCATTTTAGAAATTTCAAGGATATTTTGGTCATTCTAGAAGTATCAATGCTATTTTGGTTATTTTAGAAGTTTCAAAGATATTTTTATGTTGAGATTTTGAGGGTATTTTTTTATTATCATTTTAGTAGTTTATTTTAGTCATTTTAGGAATCTTGAACGTTATTTTGATCATTTTAGGGATTTCAAGGGTATTTTAGAGGACTTGGGAATATTTTGGTCATTTTGGAGATCATAGGATTATTTTGTTCATTTTGGAGTTCTCATGGCTATTTGGTCATTTTCAACTTACATAAAATTTAGTTACTTTAATATGAATTGATCCACTATAAATACTCATCAAGGTGTTCCCTAATAGTCAATTAAAGAAGTAACAAAGAGTGACTTTGGATAAAATAGAATTACAAAAACAAATACACTTAGCCGACGTTGACTAATATGTTGAGAACTCACAGTTGACTCCAAAAAAATTGGGACTAAAGCTTTGTTGTTGTTTCAAGATTATCTAATTATTTTAGAGGTTATATATAAATATATATATAATATAATATAATATTAGTAAAATCAAATGTGGCATTTATGTTCCTAGGATGTCATTCCAAAGATTAGAGATTTCTTCTTCTTCTTTTTTTGAGGGAAAAGACTGCGTAGTTTATTTTATTGAAATTTAGCTAAATTAGCTTGGAAAACAGGGAAAAGTTGTAGTGGAACATCCTTCGTCCATACAAAAAAAATCTGAGATATGTAAAGCATATCGAGGTAGATCGTGAGCTATCTTATTACCTTCTCTCCTTATATAAGAGTAATGTAATTCTATAAAAAGCCTATAACAAAGATGTATATCATCAATTAATAACCCATCAAAAGTCAGAATTTCTTTTTCATGTTGTAATGTCGACATCGGTGCTTAAGAATTGCCTTCCAAAACGGCATTAGAGAAACCAAGTTCCAGGGCTAACGTTGCTCCTCTGTGTGCAACTAAGGCTTCGGTCACTCTTGGACTGAAAGCTACAATGTAGTTGTTGGGTTTGGGAGGCCAACACCAAACTATCACTATTGTGAATTACCACCCCAATACTTGCTCTATTTTCCTCAGAAAACATTGCCCCGTCAAAATTGATTTTAACAAAACTAGGTGGAGGAGGTTTCCATCGAGTCCGAGGAAGAATATCTAGAGGTTTAGGGGGAGGTTGAACTGATTGAAATTCCTACAACCAATCCTTGGCCAATTGAGCGAGTAAATGGAGAGAACAACTGGGTTGATGAAGTTGAACCTGATTTTGTTGATTCCAAATTGACCACACATTCAATGCAAAGAGTTCTGGAGATTTTTGCTATTGAATGATCCATGCATGAGTGATTTGAAGTCCGTGACTGAGCTGTTTCTCGAAAATTCCATAATTCAAAGTCCGACTAGACTATATCAATTTCTGGACAGGACCACAAAGCATGAATCACCGATTCTGAGGAACCGTGACAGCATTCACATGTGGGATCCTTAATGATTGTTCTTCGCACCAGATTTGGCTTTGTAGGCAGTGAGTTTCAGCAAGCTCTCCACAGAAGATTCTTCACCTTATTCGGTACATGCAGTGACCAAATACCCTTCCATAAAACACCCACACCAGTAACATATATTCGGTAGACGTTCGTATTTGAAAATAATCCACTTGTTTTCACCTTTTTCCAAAGAAATTACTCGGCCTCGACAAAGAGGAAGAGAAACATTCATCTTCACCTTTACCCTCATGAAATTGCCACCATCAATTTCAACCAAGTCAGTAGAGTGGATTATGTTGCCAAGGACATCACAAATCTTCTCCGCAGCTTTGATATTCATATATCTAAATGGCAACCCATGAACTTGCACCTAAAAATTTGTTCTATCAAACTTGAGGGAATCTAGTGGAGTATTATTTTCATGACGTTTCATGACCACAAGATGCTTATCAAAGCTCGATGGTTCACTATGGAGAATCTTATCCACATCAGACTTGTTATAAAAAACAAACAAAGTTTTGTGTTCACCTAAATTCAGGACTTTGAAGCCATTCCTTGATCGCCAGAGTGGAGTGAAAGTTCTGGCAATTGCGTCTGTATTTAGAGCTCAATTGACCAAAAAATTTGCCCTTAGGACAAAATCTTAAGTGCTGAGATTGCTCTCTAAACAACAACCAGGTCCCTTTCTTTCAGAAAGAGTAAGACGAGTCCAATCATGTGTCAACTCATCCATCGTGTTTCAACGAAGAAAAATTGAGGAAAGAATGCAGTGAGTAGAAAAAAACTGTTTCCCAAAAAACCCTAGAAAGAGAACCCAAAAACCAAAGAATAGCCTTGCTATTCCTTTTAACCAAAAAAAAAAAAAAAAAACCATCTGTAGAGAAGGGACCCCAATTCTACTGCCTAGTCAGAGAGAACTTTCTTAACGACAAAGAAACTAACTCTTTCCTACGTAATTTTTTATTAAAGATTGGAGATTTCTAATCCGACATTCAACGCAATATATATATATATATATATATAAATAAAATATTCTAAGGTAATATTAGTAGAATCAAATGTGGTTATTATGTTCCTAGGATGTCATTCCCAAGGTTAGAGAGATTTCTAATTTAACATTTTACGCAATTTAAGATCCATATATATATATATATTTTTTTTTGATAATCCTATATATATATATATATATAAATAAAAGATTCTAAGGTAATATTAGTAGAATCAAATGTGGTTGTTATGTTCCTAGGATGTTGTTCCCAAGGTCCTATAAACCTAACGCCACCCAATTGAATAGAGCTTATGTTTGATCTTTGGACCTAATTAACAAACCAAATTAAAGTTTAACTGAATTTGGACCATTAAGGTTATGTGGGCCTTCTTTTTCTTAATTTGATTAAATTCAGACCTAAAAGTATATTAATCAATATTTTAATCAAGATTTTTTTATACAATAGTATCACTTTCCACGATATTTTACAATAGAGGATGGGCAGGTCCTTCGTAGAAGATCCACACCAAAATCTTTGTCCTAATATGAATATATATGAGAAGTTTGTGTGGTCTTTGACTATGACCTCTCTAGGAACTTCTGACCATTTGATTGATTGTTGGTGATGTGGACAAAATGTATCACGGACTTTTTTTTTTTCCATTTTTGGAGCTACCTGTGGACGAAGCCTAGTGTAGTTATTTTTTACCACCGCACATATTTGATGTGATAGTCATTTTACAAGTATAAATACTTGTGGGGTATGGAGGGCAAGGATCGGAGTTCAAGTCTCCAGGAGAGAGTTTCACACACATATACACTTAGATTAGGCTAAAGTAAAATTCTATCTTGTATAAAAAAAAAAATATCAGTATTTTTTTTAGTTTTTTTAATTAGAAGGTTTTCCTCCAAATTAGTTTAGAGGAATATCTTCTAATTGGAGATTTATAAAACTATCCACGTTTATTTATTTAAACATGTCACATGATTCATTTAAAAAGTCAAATGATTAAAACTACACATGGGTTAAGGGTGGCAATTTGTATTCGTGTCGTGTCAAGGTATAGGTATTTGAAAACATATGACTCAACATTAACTTGACCTTAACTCGACCTATTTAATAATTATGTCAAACCCCCTCAACTTTGACACAACCCACTAATTAAGCAAGTTGACACAACACAATTCATTTCAACCTGTTTAAAACACAATTTAAGGACAATAAAAAAAATTAAAAAAAAAAAAGATTTTCCCCCCTTTGTTATAGGTAAAAGGGCCATATTTTAAAGTTTCAGTTAAAAATTTATCAATAAAACTATTAAAAAATTTTAATTACTTAATTATATTTAGAATTCAAATTTGTTTGAAAAAAATGACAGTTGTTTATGTCAAATAAGTTATTTTAGGTTGATTGCGAGTTAAGCAAGTCAACACGAAATTGACCAATTTATTAATCGTGCTAAGTGTGTTAACCAATTCTTTTAAGAAAAACTCATTTATTCTAAACACTACCCCCAAAAACCGTATCGTGTTCATGTTGAGTTCGAGGCCAGTCATGTTGAATATTACCACCCTAACGTTGATGGTCTTTTTAATTGGCATGTAATTGATTGGAGAGAGTTTCATCCAAACTGATCTAGGGGTAAACTTTTTCTGTCCGTTAATAATTACTTTGTCATTTGAAAAAGTAATTCGTTGGAGAGTATTTAAGCATATTGGTTCTTCTAATTTTGATTAAGCATTTGATCGTTTTCTTTGGGTGGTTGGGAAGTTTGGAATTAACATTTAACAATCACATGGTGGTAGAAAAGCCTGTTTAAAAAATTGCCTTTAACGGAGGCAGACAACTAGATACAATTATTCAAGATATTGACAAAATACAGAGGGCCAGTCTGCTAAGCAGGTGGGCATGGATCATTGAAAATTGAAAAAATATTGAAAAAAAACCAGCAAACCCAAGTGTGACCAACTAATTAAATTTAGTCTGAAAATGCAATGTCTAAATCATCTCCTAACCATCCATCATCTGAGTCAAGAAACAACGATTGGAAATCTGAAACCATATTAGAATTATTAGGTTGACCACTTTCCCACCCATTATTTTCTGTCTCCTCGGACAGTACTAGAAGAGAACCTTTGTCACCTTCAATTGCAATATTATGCAGCTCGTTTATATCAACGTCACTGAGCTTTGCAAAATCAGAATCAAACATTTTGCAAAAGTCGTCAGAACTTAAGTCCAAAATGAAGTCAGACATGTTCTCTTCCTTTGAAGTTGATGGTGACCCAGCACTCGATTCTGATATCGAGGACTTGTTCTTAACCATGTTGGTCTCCACGGTTGGTGCTAAAAATATTGGTACCTTCGTCTCATGAATTTGGTCATCATCCACATGTTGTTGTGCAGAAACAAGGACCCCTTTGCCTTCTAATAATGCATCAGACTCATGATGAACTATAATGGTTGGCTTTTTCTGATCTGTTCTAGACTTTGGTGATGGAATCTGATCTTGTGTCTTCTTGGCTAAATAGGAATTCCAATAATTCTTGATTTCATTATCAGTACGTCCAGGAAGTCTCCCTGCTATCAAAGACCATCTACAATAACACACTTTGTTTAGTATATATGTACTTTAACAAGTGCATCAACATTATTATAATTTGTTTCACATGCAGTACAGTTTTAAAACTTTCCTCTTTAGAATAAAAATATATATATACGAAAGTACCTATTGCCTAAAAGCTTGTGTAGTCTCATGATCAATTCCTCTTCATCTTGTGAGATGTTCCCTCTTTTTATGTCAGGTCTTAGATAATTCATCCACCGAAGCCTACAGCTCTTGCCACACCTCTTAAGTCCTGCATAACCAATTAAATCCCACATTTTCAAAATTAACAAATTAAATTATCAGCCTATATTAAACTCTAAAAGTAATGGCTTACACTTTAATGTGTTGAGATTTATTACTTTTGAAACTATATAATTTAATTATTATTTTTTAAAAATTCAGGTTTTAATTGGTTATTTTTTAATAAACAGTAAGGTTTTGTTTGTTATGCTTCTTTAATTATAGGGCTTAAAATATAGTTTTCCAAAAACCAAAAGAAATAGAAAAAAAAAAAGGAACATGCACAAATCAACCAACACTCTTCTACTCTTTGTATCTTGTTGAGTTGAGTAGTCAACTGTCAACCAACTCTCACCAATATTTTTCTTCCCATTACAGTAACCAAATAATAAAAAGCCAGGGGCCATAACTTTTGAACTACTTCTTATTAGTATTGTGAATTAAATGAGAGAGATTCTTGATGAACTTCATCATGATAAATTCAATACAATAACTAGCTATGGACAATTTTTCTAAAAAGAAAGATCGAAAGGATTGTAAATGAATGAGCTCATTGTTTGACCAAAAAAAAAAAGCAGAAATGATCAAGCTCATTGGTGTATGATCATTTGGGACAAGGAATTAATTGAAGTATCGAAAGAATTTTTATCTGGGTGAAGCAGGAAGCCAGAGTTTAAGAGCCTTTATTTTATTTTCTGACATTTTGAAACTGTACTTTTTTCCAAAATTGAGTTTTAAAATGCCTCATTCTTTTTACCTACAATTCTTTCGACAATTCATTTTCAAAAAAACAATAAAATAAGTTATACAAAACAGAAAATATTCTTTATGCATTTTGGAAATTAATGAAAAATCGAAAAGAATGGACTCTCTCTGACCTGTTTCTTTGGCAAGGTTACTCCATTTTCCTTCACCATGGGTCTTGACATGATCAATGAGGATTTTATCTTCAAGAGCAGTCCATGCTCCTTTGTTTAATCCATCTTTTGTACACCTAGGGTTTCTACCCATCTCTCTGAGACTCACTATTCTTTCTTAATTTACTGCAAAACTCTCCAAGGAAATAGGAGAGAGTTTGCTTTGCTTTTACAAACCCATTTTGGTGAAGAGTGAGTTTTATAGATGGATGTGCCCTATTTTTTAAAGTCCTCGTAATTATTACCTTTTTTGTTTTGTTTTTTTTTTTTTTTTTTTTTTGGATAGGAATTATTACCTTTTTTGGATCTAAGGACAATACATTAATTTTCTAACACTAGAGTCCAATTTTTGTAGGACACGAAATATGACCATACTCTAATATCTTACCCATCGTGTTCCATATTTTCTATTTTAATTACTACACAGAACGTGCTTCACTGACACGTACTGCACTATATATGAGGACCATATGACAATTTTTTTTTTGAAGCAAAAAAAAAAAAAGAAATGCCATATGGTCCTCATATATATTACGTACCGTGCGTCGGTACGTGCCACTGAAGCACGTTCTGTGGAGTAATTTAAATTGAGTGCATGGGTGGAGTGCGGGCACCATTTTATGCTGGTGGTACTTACATGCGATATATTTGTAGGGTATGGTCGGCTGTGATATTATACATGAGCCACCTTTTTTTATTCTCAAATGTATTATTGGCGTGCAACCCTTTCGTGAAAAAATGAAAGGGGTGTTTGGTAGGTAAGTTCAAACATATTTTTGAGCATTTTAAATAACATTATACATATTTTTACACATTTTTTCATCCACACGTATATTAAAAACAGCCAAACAACGTTACTCAAACTCTTCTACCAAATACTTCCGAAATATCTTAAGCAACTTGGTGATCTTCATTTTTAGGTTTTTGTGCAATGTTTCATCACGCATTAAAAATAAAAATAAAAATAAAAATAAAAAGCATTCCTTTATTGGTTAAAGAGCTAATAAAAGTCAATCTACTTTTGTTTTTGTCTTTTAAAAAAAATTATTTTATAAATAATTAGAGTGGCGCACATGTTAATTAAAACAAATCTGAACAAACAAGACAAGTCTATTCTTTCCTTTTTGAAACAAAAGTAGTGTAGCATTTCACTTTGGGTAAAATTAAGATTAATTATGTGCTTCATTGATTAATGCAATGAAATGTTTGAATTTGATTAGAACACCCAATAAACATTATATACCTAAAAAATTGTCACATGGATTCATATTTATTCTTATTAATTTGGAGTTGGGGCAGAATATTATATAATTCTTTAACCAAAACTATGAGAATGCTAGATTCACAGCCCATGTATATTATTTACTCTAGTGAGACACACTTATAATCCTAAGTGATTCAAAAAACAAAATTAAGGGATCAATGGCAAGGGCATGTCACACATGTCTCTTAAATAAATTATCTTCTGATTATGTTATGGCCTTGTTGGATTAAATCTACACCTTTGAAAACTATTTTGATGGACAATTCCAGAATATACTGTACAAACAATCACTCTTTTTTTCCTTTAAAAAAAAAAAAAAAAAAGAATGATTGTTTTTTGAAATTGGCCTAGGCACGTTATTTTTACAAAGGAGTAGAGCATATCCTTTTGCATAATTAAGGTTAAGGGTCACGTGATTGATGTTATAAACAATTAAATCAATGGTGATGTCTGAATTTATCAATTGAAAATGCGATCTTTTGAGATCACAGTCATCTGTCCTTCCTAGTTGACCTTTTCTTGTTTTTCCCAAACGAACATTTCAACGAACTTTTATAGAAATTGAAAGTTTGTTAGACTCCAAGAAAAGTTCAAAAATAATTTTCACTGAAATTTCAGTATTTTCTTACCCCAAAGCTAACATTAAACGAGCTCAACACAGTTGAAACTTAGAAAGTTTGTTAACTGCTAGAAGCGAAATTGTACAACAATTTTGTTAGGTACCTTGTTAATGATTAAGGTTGCACAAGACAAAAGACAAAAAAATTTGATTAATTTTGTTAGAGATATGTTAGCCCCAATGGTGGCTCTAGGATTTTTTTTTATGGTGGTCATTAAAAAATTTAAATTATACAAAATTTAATAAAGCGATAACTTGAATATATGCTATAATTGTAGTCGAGTCACTAAAGAGAGTAAAATTATTGTGACTGTAAAACCAAAAAGAATATAACTATCATCACCATCAAGGAGAACTAACAATCATAATATTTTTTTTAGTACCATTTTTTAGGAAAAAATGAAAAGAGAGATTATTTTTATTGAATAGATTAAACGAACTACAAATTTGAATGTTTAGCTATTTTTATCTTTTTGTTTTATTGTAGGCTTTTTGTTGAATAATTAGATTGCTTATTGTTGTTTGGTCTTATCTTGTTTTTGTTTGGTTTATGTTTGTTGTTATTTGGGCTAATATTTATTATTGTTATTTAAGTTTTGTTTTTTATAAAAGGGATTAAAGATGATGTTTGGGGGCAGAATTAATTTTGGAGTAATGTTATATTCAAAATATTTTTACAATAAATCTTATGCAAAAAACTTTTATTGGTGGGTAAAAAAATAATATCAGTATTGAGCCCAAATTAGAATTGTAACAGCTTACCACGTTGGATTTGTTATAAAATTATTGTGAAAAAATTGTGAATGTAGCATTATTCTTATTTTTGTTGAACCCAATTTTTTTGTAATTCTCAAGTCAAGGTGTTCAACATTTTTATTAAGGTTGTCACAATAGGTTAGTTTAATATATATTTATATATATATATATATATTTTTTTACAAATGTATATATGCAATTTTTGGCAAGCTATGGTGGTCCTATGACCACCCTAACTTGCATGCAAAGCCGCCAATGGTTAGCCCAAGCCCAATCCTTCTAGTATTAGGTTTAACTTACTATATATACACATTGAAATACAGAATTTATACTACTCTCTAATATATTATTAATGTAACCATTTAGGGTTTCCTCTGTGGACGTACGTAAGTCATTAGGCTGAACCACGTAACCCTTGTCGGGGGCGGAAAAGTCTTCCTTCTGGCAAATGAGATTTGTGTTGGGTTGGGGGCCTAGACCAAAACTCGACAATGGGCTTAAAGCACAGCCCAAAGGCTATCGGTGAAGATTTGAAGAATTCACCTTATTTTATGCCTTGGGCCTAGAATGGGACTGACAAGGGTTATGGGATGGCCCAAAAAACACTTCCTACAGCAAACACGTCAGCACAATAAAAAATATACTGCAATAAAGAAATAGCCCAGCAGTAAAATAATTCAACGGTAATATTTCCAGCGGTAAAATATCCCAACGGTAAAATGAAACAAAGCAGAATGAACTTCTAGCCGTTAATTATTTTACAGATTAAGGAAAGTATCTGCAACTTCAAAATCATCATCTACTGGTTCTAGAGAAGAGTCCTCTAATACAATAACATGAGGGAAGAATTCTATAGTAACAATTACATCATAACCTTCAATAGTAAATGAATAAACAAATATCATGGGCTCCATTACAACAAATAATGAAGAAACTTAGTGTGAGATGAAGGGAGAGAGAGAGATTCCAGCTAGCGCAGCAAGATCATTATGATGCCAAGGCATGTTCATGGATATAGTATATGTAGTGAGTAGTGAAGATCATTTTTGGGTAGTATAAGTAGTGAGTGAGAGTGAGTATTTAGTGAAGTTGCTGGGGCTTTCTGCTAAGGACGAATAAGAGCTTATAGGTAGGGGTATGAGGGGTATTCGTGAGCTAAAGGCTGAAGGACTTAGTTTATAAGTCTGAAACTAAGAACTCAGAGACTCAGAACCTCACTAAGAGTTTAAAGAAGAAGAGAGAAGTTTATAAGAGAGTCCTTCTCTATTAGTGTATCTATTGGTCTGTCTTGAAGTATTAGTGGAGAGTTCCATTTATAGTTGAATTTGAAGGGGTAATTAGCAAATAATCTCTGCTAAATCTTCCTCAATCTTCAGAAAATCCTTGGAGAATCGTTCTTAGGATTTGGCCAAGAGTGGTAAGATCAGCTTTGGAGTATTCTTTGTTGTTTTGGGTAATGGCAGCTGGAGTTCGGACTTAGCATTAAATGCTGATTGTCCTCAGCTGATGGGATTAGAGCATATATTAGGCTAATGATCTTGGTTTTACTGCTGCTAGAATCAGAGCTCCCTAGTGCAAATTGCATCACCCCAAGCCAGGTGTCAATCTTGGAGCCTTTTGCTAGGAACTCTGTTGGAGATCCCTTTAGTGTCCTTCAAACCACATTTCCCTAAATTTTCCCATTTGGGTTCATGTGCTTGGTTCATGAACCAGAAAGTACATATTGTTGGCATGATAATGAGCTGTTTTCCAGTTATTCTAGAAGCTTTCATGGTCTGGTTATGGCTGCCCTTAGTCTTGGACCAAATGGGTTGGAGAAGAAAGGGAAGATAGCTGGCTGAAGCTTCCCAGCTTTATATCATGTCATCTCAACTTTATGTCACATGAGAAATGATGAAAATCAGCTTGGCAAGGAAGGGTTTAACTCCTGCTAGACACGTGTCCTTTTCTAATTTGATTTGACAAGTTGGAACAGATGGTAGTGGTTCCCAACTGTCAGGTTATGCTGAAATTTGACTTGACAGCTCACGTGAGCTTCAGCTGCTGAGATTTGTATGTAAGCTGGGCTGGCTCAGCTGAGCCTTGTAATTGAGCTTCTTTGGGCTTGTCCATCCCTACAAAATGGATAGTTTTGCTATGGGTGATATACATGGGCTTTTGTAGTTAGTTGATTATGGAAAGAATAAGCATAGTTCCCATAAAGAGGTATTTTTTTGAGGGATGAGTAATTTATATTTCTCATGAGTTAGGGGATTTAGTATATGAAAATATGTTTTTGCCAAAATAGTATTTGGGCTTTTGTAAATTTGTGCCAAAATAATATTTGGGCTTTTATAAATAGGGGCCAAAATAGTGTTTGGGCTTTGTAATTATGTGCCAAAATAATATTGGGCTTTTGTAAATAGGTGCCAAAATAATATTTGGGCTTTTGTAAATATGTGCCAAAATAATATTTGGGTTTTATGAGATTTTGTAAAAATATTGCCGTGTAGCAACGGGCTTAGTAAGAGTGTCGTGTAGCAACGGGTTTTTTAGGGTGCCGTGTAGCAACGGACTTTGTAAGAGTGCCGTGTAGCAACGGGCTTTGTAAGAGTGCCATGTAGCAACGGGCTTTGTAAGAGGGTCTTATTGGGCTTTTTGGGTTTTGCCCACAAAGTAAATGAATTTGGGCTTTTTTGTGGAGATAGTATAATTTTGTGACCCAATTTGGTAGTAGTGTAATAAGTATTTTTGTGAAAACCCAAGTTGAATAATATGTGGGATATAATGGGTAATATTTGTGAAATGACCCAAAATAATTTATGAGGCTTATATGAGAAATATTTGTGAGAGCCCAAGTTGGGTAATAATATGGAGAATATTTGGGTAATATGTAGGAAAGTATGTAGGAAATATTTATGTGGGCCCAAAATGGTTTATGGGCTTGTGTGGGTATTTTTTTAGTGAGTGGGTTAATAAGATTGGGGCCTGAAAATTTGTATCTCAACAACCCTCGTGTGTTATTGTATTCTACACTTTATATTTCCGCTTCCACATTTATACTAGCATATTCAACATGATGTATCAATACTAATATTTAACAAATTTTAGGTCTAGGCATTCCATAATTCCACGTAATTGGGCTGAATTTACTCTTACAAATTTGCTCCATCAAGAACATTATTGATCAAGAATGTCCTGGACCACTGTAGATGTCATAGATGCTTTAATTTTTATGTTTGGTGTCCTAAAATTCAACATCTTTTTTTGGTTTGAGAGAGAAGCTGCATGGGAGGGTGTTTCTACCACGTCAAAGTATTGTTTGGAGCAACTCTATGAGGTCACTCTCTTACAGCATGTGTGAGACCCATATATTTATGGATCTCACATGTCGATAGAGGATATTGCATATAATTGTTTTATCATTTATGAGATAACTTCTATCTATATTTTCATTTATGTTTCCATATGTCATAGTTGTGGCTCTCTTGAATCCAACGATCA
Source organism: Notholithocarpus densiflorus (assembly GCA_030021035.2). Lineage (NCBI taxonomy): Eukaryota > Viridiplantae > Streptophyta > Magnoliopsida > Fagales > Fagaceae > Notholithocarpus > Notholithocarpus densiflorus. Next base: position 923,348 of record JARYZH020000005.1, read on the forward strand.
TATTATTTGCTTAGTCATTGGTAGAGTTTCTCTAGTTTTCTTTTTCTTTTTCATTTTTTCCCTGAAAATTAAAATCAAATTCATAGTATTTACAATTTGTCCTAAGTGATCAAAAATTATCTCATAAGAGATGTACGGTAACCATTAAGTATTTATGTTGACTTAAAGGGCAATTTTACATCATTACTATAATTAAAAAATAATAATAATAATAATAAAAGTTCTCTTCAAAAAAATAATAATAATAATAAAAGTTCTAATTATGATATTGGAAGTGGAACTTTGGAAATTACTGGAGAGTAAATTTGAAAGGAAAAAAGCTTTTATTCCTTAGAAAACATTCAAATTAGTGATCTTGTTCATGGAGTGTACTCACATTTACAAAAGAGAATTAGATAATCAGATAATCGATTTTTATCTACATAAATAAATTACGGGGAAGAGAGATAATATGTAAGTTAATTCATATGCCTTGATTTGGATTTGTCATGTAATGTAATATGTCTCCAAATAAAGTCTAAACAATCCCGATTAGTCTAGTGATTTTTAGGTCTCATTTGATACTTAAAAGAGCATTCACAATGAACTAAACTACTCGATAATGTCATTGAGTTGACGTAACTTTTGAATAAGGGGTTGAGCTACTATCGAGTTGGTTGGAGACGAAAGATAGGTTTGGCTAACCCAAATTATGGGGAAGAAAAGGGCAATTTGTTGAGTTTATTGTGAATGTTCGTGGGTTTTTGTTTGTGACCAATACCTATAAATTATATCTAAGATGTTATTCTCTAATTTAAAAAATATATATATATATATTTATATATATGTAGAGACACGTTTTGCAACCCAAGCCCAAGGTGTATGGGATCTTGGACCAGTGAGCCCAGTACAATAAATTTGTAGAGAGTGGGTCAAAGAGCTAGGCTTTAGTGCATGGATAACAGTTAATATGGTGCTCATGACAATCAAACAGATATGAACTGAGTTTATCAAAGAAAGTTTGTTCTCGGCACAATCTGAGAAGCTTTGTTATAGTAAATATTGAATGAGAATGGTTACAGAAGTTCTTGAGATTGCTACAGTGCTTTCTCTGTTAATCCCAGGATCCTCTCTCCATGGTGGGTTTCTCCTATTATATAGTCCCCTTTGAACGATCTTGGTCTTCCACTTGTTGATCATCCAAGCCTATAATTGAGTGTCTGTCCCATCAGACACTCTCTCTAGCGTTCTGTGAGTTGCGGTAACTGAGATAACACTGTTTAGGGGTCTTGTCCACATAAATGCGGTGTTAGCAGCTTTCCCTTAGATATTCCTGAGTTCCTATCCTTTATAACTTCTTAGAAGGTCACTCTGACTATTTAGGACTTATATCTGACCGTGCTTTAGCTGGTCCGAGGAGATATTCCTCCTCGGACTCTGACTACCATGCTCTCAGCCAAAGCCCCACGCCCCATTATATGATTTTGGGCCCATGACCCCATAATAGCCCCTCAAAACTCCGGTTTTTTCCTCTCATTTGAGGAGAAAAGTGGGGTTTTGAATTCTTTAAGAGTTAACTCTACTTGATCCTTTAATTTACACCCGTGGGAGTGCCGTTTCACACGCCCTATATTTGTACTGTAAATCGCTCCTTTCAGAGCTACCAATCTGAAGAGTCGGTTATAATTTTGGGTCTGTCTTGACATTTAGTGAGAAACAAATAGATATCATGGAACGTTACTTTCCCCAAAGTATGTGGTCCGAGGAGTCAGGCATGACTAAAGTTCTGTTTAAACACTTGAAAAGTTGTCATGGAGTGTTAACATTCCCACATCATCTGGTCCAAGGACCGAGGAATGATTGAGTTCAGTTTAAACACTTAAAAAGTTGTCATGGAGTGTTAACCTTCCCACATCATCTGGTCCAAGGACCGAGTCATGATTGAGTTCAGTTTAAACACCTAGAAAGTTGTTATGGAGTGTTAACCTTCCTACATCATCTGGTCCGAGGACCAAGGCATGATTGAGTTCAGTTTAAACATTTAGAAAGTTGTCATAGGGTGTTAACCTTCCCACATCATTTGGTCCGAAAACCGAGGCATGATTGAGTTCAGTTTAAACACTTAGAAAGTTGCCAGTGCGTGTTAATTTTTCCAAAGCAGGAGGTCTGAGGACTCGGCATAGCTAAGGCTCTGTTTTAACCGCTTCAAAAGATGTCAGTGCGTGTTAATTTCCCCAAATCAGGAGGTCCGAGGACCCAACATAACTAAGGTTCTGTTTAACCGCTTCAAAAGATGCTAGTGCGTGTTAATTTCCCCAAAGTAGGGGGTCCGAGGACATGGCATAGCTAAGGTTCTGTTTAACCGCTTCAAAAGATGCCAATGCGTGTTAATTTCCCCAAAGTAGGGGGTCCGAGGACCCGCATAGCTAAAGTTCTGTTTAACCGTTTCAAAAGATGTCAGTGCGTGTTAATTTCTCCAAAGTAGGAGGTCCGAGGACCTGGCATAGTTAAGGTTCCGTTTAACCGCTTCAAAAGATGCTAGTGCATGTTAATTTCTCCAAAGCAGGAGGTCCGAGGACCCGGCATAGTTAAGGTTCTATTTAACCGCTTCAAAAGATGCCAGTACGTGTTAATTTCCCCAAAACAGGAGGTCCGAGGACTCAGCATAGCTAAGCTCTTACTCGATCAACCAATGACCCGAGATATTGGGCCCAACCCGAATATTCGGTCGGCCGCGGGTTCAATTGTCATACACCCAATTCAATTGGGTTGGTTGCAGGTCAACCCCAAACCCGATCCAAACCGACCCGCAGACAGCCTAATCTCTATGTAAAAAAATTGCTAGCATCATGACCATGTTTGTGCCATGTCAGCAAACTAAGATTGGTGTGTGTTGCTAATGAAGAGACAATTGGCAACTCAGCAACAAATGATTTAAAAGTTCATAATCAGTATGATGGAATGATATATTGTTGATTACTCCTGTGTTGAATTTTGTAAAAGGTTCAAATGGGGGAGAGGGTTGGTTCGTCCTTGCCTCCTTGGGCTAAAAAGCCAGGTTCCAAAATACTACCCACTTGAATATCACTAGTGAGCAAGAAAACAAGAGGAAATGATGGCAGTGTCTAAAAGCGGTTTTTTGGAGAAATTCCCACTGATAGATGAAAAATATTTCACAGATGCCCATCTGATGTCTAACCATTGATTTAACAGTAATCTATACTAACTAGTTGATGCTTTTCACTATCCTAGAAGGTACAACTTGATTTACCAAAAGAAGAAAAGAAAAAGAAGATATAACTTAAGCTTTTGCATGTGCTCGTTGATTTGCCTTGTGTCCAGTTTGTGCTCTAATGCATTGGACACATAGCATATATTAAATAACTAAATTTTATTACATTTAAGTATTGTGTCCAGTCTAATACACCAAAACACTATAAGTTCTTATTAAAAAGAAGGGTCCTGTTAATATATGTTCATGGAGCATACACTAATTAATCATTCATTTTAAGAAGCTTTTTATGATAAATTGAAAAAAATTGTTTAGAAAGTTAGTCATTTTTTTCATTTTCCTATAAAAATGTTTCTTAAAATGGTTTACTATATACCCTAAATGCAATAGGTTAGTAAAACCCTTAATTAAAAATATTATCTAGAGTAAGGAAAATAAAACAAACAATAAGGCCCCATAAGAAAGGTCCGAGGACCCGGCATAGCTAAGGTTCTGTTTAACCGCTTCAAACGATGCCAGTGCATGTTAATTTCTCCAAAGCAGGAGGTCCGAGGACCCGGCATAGCTAATGTTCTGTTTAACCGCTTCAAAAGATGTCATTGCGTGTTAATTTCTCCAAAGCAGGAGGTCCGAGGACCCGGCATAGCTAAGATTATGTTTAACCGCTTCAAAAGATGTCAATGCGTGTTAATTTTCACAAAGCAGGAGGTCCGAGGACTCGGCATAGCTAAGGTTCTGTTTAACCGCTTCAAAAGATGTCAATGCATGTTAATTTCTCCAAAGCAAGAGGTCTGAGGACCCGGCATTGCTAAGGTTCTGTTTAACTGCTTCAAAAGATTAGAAGATATCAATATATTCCTTCCGGAATAGAAGTTTTTGCAGGGAAATTGTATCAACCGATTTTTCATCCATGCCTTGATTCTCGGCTTCTTTCTCCAATGGGAATTCAGTGAACCGGGCTACTAGACCCGCGAGAACTAGCCCCTTGACAAAGGTACGAGGCATATACTTGATGTCAGAAGCCCCTAGAACTGCGCCCCATTTAGCAATTCTACTCGCGTAATCAGTACTTCGAAGTGTAGACCTGAGCGGAAGCTGAGTTATGACAACAACTGTGTATGTTCTTGGAAATAATGGGGAAGTTTTCGTGTAGCATGCACCACCGCCAAAATGGTCTTCTCCAGGGACTCTTGCTGATGGGAGCTTGATCCTACCATGATTAACCGTTGCACTCATTAACACACAAGCCCTTCCCACAAACGGTGCCAATTGTAGGGACACATTTTGCAGCCCAAGCCCAAGGTGTATGGGATCTTGGACCAGTGAGCCCAGTACAATAAATTTGTAGAAAGTAGATCAAAGAGCTAGGCTTTAGTGCATGGATAACAGTTAATATGGTGCTCATGACAATCAAACAGAGATGAATTGAGTTTATCAAAGAAAGTTTGTTCTCGGCACAATCCGAGGAGCTTTGTTCTAGTAAATATTGAATAAGAATGGTTACATAAGTTCTTGAGATTGCTACAGTATTTTCTCTGTTAATCCCAGGATCCTCTCTCCATGGTGGGTTTCTCCTATTATATAGTTCCCTTTGAACGATCTTGGCCTTCTACTTGTTGATCATCTAAGCCTATACTTGATTGCCTGTCCCATCAGACACTCTCTCTAGCGTTCTGTGAGTTGCGGTAACTGAGATAACACAATTTAGGGGTCTTGTCCACATAAATGCAGTGTTACCAGCTTTCCCTTAGATATTCTTGAGTTCCTATCCTTTATAACTTCCTGGAAGGTCACTCTGACTATTTAGGACTTATATCTGACCGTGCTTTAGCTGGTCCGAGGAGATATTCCTCCTCGGACTCGGACTACCATGCTCTCGGCCAAAGCCCCACACCCCATTGTATGATTTTGGGCCCATTACCCTACAATATATATATAAATATATATAAAGTCGTATCCTAATATTTAGCCATATTATTCCGCTCCCTCTAACTATTAAGGGTGTGTTTGGATACCGCTTATTTTGTTGAAATTGAAAAATTATTGCTGAAAATACTATAGATAAAGATAAAAGTTAGTTGAAATAGTACAGTGGGGCCCATAAATAGTGCCAAAAAATGCAGTGAGACCCATGAATAGTAGCAAAAATAAGCTGAATAGTGAAATAATTTTAATTTTTAATCATAACCCAAACGCACACTAAGTGTGTCTATTAAGTGTGTGTGTGTGGGGATCAAGGGAAGTACACTTATTTTGGTGCTCTAAAAATATATACTAGCCTAAATTAGGGGTGTACACGGTTCGGTGCGGTCAGTTTTGGAGAGGTTTTTTGCACGACACCTATAGGGTGCAGTTTCACCCTATGCTTGACCGCACTTCACTTTTGAAAGGTAAAACCCAGTCTACACAAGGTGTGGTTAAATCTTAGTGGCTCGGTGCGGTTCGTTCTGTTACATAGTGGTAGAGCCACGATGGAGAACGGAGATGGGAAGGAGACTGACTGACTTAGGTATTAGGAATTTCATGAGACCTTGAGAGTAAAATCTTTATTTGTGAGAGAGTGAGACTAAGAATTAGAGATGTGTCTTGAGAGTGAGACTGGGAGCTTGTATTCTTAAATAGTGGAAGGTTAGGTAGGAGCCTAGACCTGAAAGAGTGCAAAATTGAAGGATCTAGATTAATGGTACTTTTGTTTTTTTTTGGTAGGAGACATACATTGCATCCGTTCAATAAAATGACTGCAGAATTGAGAATAATGGTACTTCTGTTTTTTTTTGGTAGGAGACATACATTGCATCCGTTCAATAAAATGACTGCAGAATTGCCCAATGGACCATCCTCTTCTACCCAAAAATAAAAAATAAAAATGGACCATCCTCTTCCTATTTATTTTTCATAATTTTTAGCAATCCTGACAAACTATTATGTCTGATGCTTCTGACAAACTATTATGTGATTATTGAAAGTCGGCCGTCAAAAATATCATCAATCATTGTACCTTTATTATTCGAGTTTGAACTCTATTAAATTCATCCAATTTTCCACGTTGCATAAAATCAATCAAATTCTTTCGTATTTATCAATCGGCATCTAAATTTTCCTAAACTATACTATTTAAAAAAAAAAAAAATCCTTCCCACATTGATCCAATTATCTCTTGGCATTTTCTGCTTAAGCTACTTCCACGGCCGATTTCAAGTTTTCAACTTCTCTGATAGAACATGTTTAGAATATTCACATTAAAGGTGTTAAAAAATTTAGCTTTTAATAACTTAAAATGCTATTTTATTTATTTTAACATCTCACTTTATAATACATTCAATTTTAATATCAAATACTCTATTATTTTACCACTCTATTTAAATATTACTTCCTTATTCTCTCTCTCATTTAAATAACATTTTTGTCTTTACCATCTAGGTGTTGAAAAATTATAGGTTTGACATCTTTGATGTAAATGTTCTTAGCATTTATCTCACCGTGTAACTTATGCAGGGAAGAAAGTGGCATCCACTAATCAGCCAACCAACACATTAGCTATTTGTTAGCAATCCAAATGAATGATATAAATATATATATATATATATTTACATATATATTCTTTTCATTGAAAAGAGAACTAAGACTCATAAAAAAAAAATTTAATTTTTAAATTTTTTTAAAAAAAGCTAAAATACATTTTAACCAATCCTCTAAATTTTCAAATTACTACCATTTTAGTCATTCAAGTTTCAAGATATATATCTCGTTTTACTCACAAATAAAAAAGGTTTCAAATTTTATAATTAATCCTATAAACTTTCAATATGTTATTATTTTGGTCCCTCAAATTAAAAATTTTAAACAAAATGATGTCATTTAGGGTAGGAATATTTAGGGGCGTGTATCAAACCCACCAATCCAACTCAAGTTATTCAACCCAACTTGACGATTAGGGTTAGTTTTCGTGAGTTGGTGGGTTGGAATTTTATTTTGAGTTTTGGGTCGAGTCGAGTTTGAGTTGATAGTTTTCTTAACACATCTAACCCAACCCACCATATATGTAATTTTATTTGATTATTCTTATTTAATTTTTGTAGTTTGATTGATTTTGATATTTTAATAATTAATTTGATGAATTTAGAATATAACTTAAATATTATATAAATCATAATAACTTATTAAAAAAATTGTTTACATAATGGATGAAATTCCAACTTTTCAGGAGATATAAAATATGTACACACAGCCCACAAACTCAACTCAACTCAACCCAATCCATATGGGTTGGGTTGGGTTAAACACATGAGATAGATCGAGAATTTTTCAACCTAATTAGGTTAGGTGGGGTTGAAAAAATCCTCTAACCTAACCCATGTACATGCTGTGATTCGATGTGATTTTGGGTCATATTTATCACTGCATCATGAGGTGTGGTTTGCCTAAAACCTTGATTGCATTGCACTTTATTAGCTCCATGCGGTCAACGTTTGGCTGGTGTTGATGCCTCGCAGCGGTCGACAACCCATCGCGGCGACGCAAGTGCTAAATAGAATGGGATGGGTCGGCTTTAAATTTTTAAAGACCTATTAATTCAACAAAGGTGAAGTGAAGTCGCTACCAATCATTGGGTTTTTTCTAAGGTGTGATTGGTCACCTCTCTAATTGATTTTATTACCAATTCTAGGCTAAGAAAAATGTCATTTTTCCTTAATCTAACACAGACGGGTAAAAAAATCTTGATTCTTTAGTTTGGAAGTCTAGTTACGTGCGGGGAAGGTGTTAGGCAGCCCGCAATGCCTGTCTGGAGACAGTCCTTTGTTTTGGTAAAATCTTAATTTTCGGACATTAACAATTAAAATAGGCTATTGGCATTAGCTCTTAGGGCTTTAAATGAATTGGACTTTGAGGTTTGATTTCGGAAGGGATATGGCATTGATCAATACTTCGCTAGCGCATTTTGGAATTGTTGCCAAATTTTCACGACAAAAATTCGGCAGCATTTTGCCTCTAGTGTGTCATAGCACATAAAACACTATTCTCACCAAGCGTTCGCTATGAGAATATGGCAAAGAAAGGTGCCCCATTTTCACAACGAAAATTCGGCAGAGTTTCGCGATTGGTACGCTATGGCGCACTGGCAGGGTTTCGTACCTGTGTATACGGCATGTGTTAGCATGTGCATACTAGGGTGAGCCGAAGCTCGCCAAAGTAACAAACACGTTAATGTGTGTCACATACACCAAAGCAACAAACACGTTAATGCGTGTCGCATACATAGGGAAACCAAATCACTTAGCTGACATGGATTGAGACAATCATATCGCGATGATCATGTGCACAATATGGCATGAATATGCACCGACATTAAACTCCTTGAATGCATACCCACACCATAAGGTCAAGAGCTCCCACAATCATAAAAGGGTCACTCTCTCAACCATGAGAGTCCATCATACAAAGTGCATAACCACCTATGAGCAAGCAGATATATATATATATATATATATATATATATATATACATACATCATGCACAATGCAAGCATACAGAGCAGGAAAATAAACCAAATATTGCCAACGTCCCAAGGATATGGCCCAGTAAGGTGCATGAAAGATAAATCAGACATTGCCATACCCAAGGAACACGGCCCAAGCAAGGTACAGGAAAGATAAAGGATAAATGCCTACATCCAAAGGGTATGGCTTAACAAGGTAGAGGAAAAGTAAATCAGACTTTGCCATACCCTAAGAATGCTGCCTAAAGCTAGATACAAGGAAGGGAACCCTAATACATGGTTCTAAAGAAAAGGCTAAAAGGGAGAGAGAGAAAACCACTTGAGGAGGCTAAGCCTCCTATCTATTGACCATCACCCTTTTTGGGCTTGCGTGTTGCGTCTTCTTGCTTGCATTTGCCCTTTTTAGCTTGTGTCTTGGAAGTTGCGCCATTGCTCCAAGTGTGTACATGCAACAACAAAAGAAACACAAAACCAACAGACAAGCCAAAGAAAAGACAAAAAAAACAAAAAAAGCACACAAAAGGGCAAACAAGCATGTTATCAAGCAAAAAATGGTGTCCTAGAAGGACAAATGTGGGTTTGGATTGAGGTCTATAGTTATATTATATTGGAGTACGGATGAAACACATGTGCCATCAAACAAAGTTCCTAAAAGGGACTTGGGATCTCGTGTACAAAAGATGGGTGTGAACCCGCACCAAAAGGTAAGTAAGAACTAGGCTTGATGACACAAACAAGCACACAAAGACACATGCATGAACATATAAACAAAGGTGCAAAGATGCAAACAAGCATAGAAAGCCAAATGAGATGGCATAAAGCAAGCAAAGCGAACACGAAGGAAGCAAAGCATGTTATCACACAAAAGGGAAGGGTGAACATGTTATAAGGCACACAGAGGGGCTAACATGAGAAACCCTAACATGCAAGGCTAGACAAATGAGGAAAAAGGCAGGCGGCAAGCAAGCCAAACACCACGAAGATGTGTCCTCACACATGGTTGCATCCAAGCAAGCCACCAAAGGGGACATATGCAACCAAACAAATAAGTGGTCCCAAAGACCAACAAGCAACAAACCCACAAAGGGAAAACAAACAAGAACATGGCAAAGAGCCTAGATCTAAGCAAAAACAAGCATGGATTTAAGGCAAAAAGCATAGACAAGGGCAAACAAAGGATAGACATGCACAAAGGAACTAATCCAAACATTTTATTGAAAATTGGGTGTGTGGATGTAGGCCTAGACCACAAGATCTAGATCTACACCCTACTCAAAAGCCAAACATAAGAAAAAGGCAAAAGCAAGAGATATGAAGCTATAAAGCGCTAGGCACAATGTCCAAACAAAGCTTTAAGCACACAAACATGTAGATCTAAGCACAAACAAGAAATTTAGACATATCCTAACCCAAGAAGGCTAGGCCAACAACATCAAAGCAATAAAACATGTTAGAAAACAAGTAGACATGCTAGGAAAACCATAAAACATCTAGAAACAAGATAAAGCAAGAGATATACAAAGAAAAGCTATAAAACATGTTATAAAGCAAGAAAAAGCAAGATAAATAAGCTATGAAATTAAATGGGTGTAGATAGTAACTAAAAAGCTACATCTACACCTCTAAACCTCAAATCCAAGGTATCAAGACCAAGGAGAGGAAGATGAGAGCAAGAATACTACCTCTTGATTGTTGGAGAAAAGCAAGAAATCAAAAGTTTTTGTGTGTGTGTGTGTGTGTTTTTTTTTTTTTAAGAGAGAGAGAGAGAGAGAGAATCTGCCTAGAAAATCTTAAAAAATGCCCAAATTTTATTTATTTATTTATTTTTGGTTCTGAATGGGGTTAGGGGGTATTTATAGTGAAAATTTGACCCTTTAGCTTACAGCGACCCTTTATGCTTCGTTTGGGAGTTCATAGGGGAATGAAATGGAATGGAATAAAATGATCATAAGGGAATGGAATGAGGTCGAATGTATTGAAGTAAGGGAAATGAATGGAAAATAAAGGAATAAAATGGAATTAAGTAACCATGTTTGAATGTTTTAAAATAAAATGGAAATAGATGAAAATGAATGGAATGTAAATAGCCTTGTTTGGGAGTGACATAGACGAAAAGGAATTGAATCATTTTATGCTAATATTACTATTAGACCTCTATTTTAAAATAAAGAGTTGAATATATAGGGGTATTTTGAGAGTTTTAGTAAATAATTCATTAAATCTAATTCAATTCCTCTCAATTTTGGAGGGAATGGAAATTTAAGATTTTAAGGGAATAGAGAGGAATGAGTATTCCCTCCTACGCATTTCATTCCCTCCCTTTTAAACAAAGGAATAGACTTTCTATTTCCTCCATTAAAAGTCTCAAACAAGGGAAGGGAAGAATATTATTTTATTTTATTTTATTTATTTATTATTTTATTTTATTTTTTATTCATTTCCATTCCATTCCATTCCCTCCTCCCAAATAAGGGCTTAGGGTGTGCCAGGCTGGTTGCTAACGTCAATAATCCTGTCCTTTTCCCCGATTCAACTTCGAACGCATATTTGAATGGCTTCCCGAACTTCGATTGAGCTGATCTTGGTGTCCCTAGAAAGGTATGGATGTCTAGTTTCCAAAACATTGAAAGAAAAAAAATGAAATTCCAATAGTCGGATAAAAAGTTATGTCCTTGGGAAGTGAGCTAACGCGATTCAATAATCCTTTCAGTGGTGCTGGTTTCGACCTATTCTGACGATCGAATCAAAATTAGGGTTTCTAGGGCCCTTAAGAGTCAACTTTGGGTCAAATCTGGTCAAGTGTGACAAAATTCTCCGAATAGCTTGGGTTTGATGAAAAAACTTGAAAAAGTGGTTTGAGAGTGATTTTGACCAACTTTGACTTTTGGTCAACCTTGGGTTGACCAGGGACATTTTGGTCATTTTGACCTAAAAATGTACTTTGAGAGCTCTGATGCTTGAACGGGTTGTGCCACGTCAATCCAAATGTTTTCTGCGGTCCCATGGTGAAAATTTAATTTTTTCAGATTTTTAAGAATTCGGCACAAAAATTGAGGGCGAACAAAATACAATATCTACCGTTGGTTTATTCTAGGCCAGCGTATTGTTAGTTGGGGAGCTTGTTTTTTATTTTTAAAGTATATGCTATTTGCTAGGCTAGTTTGGGCCATCTTGAAGCTCTTTTTCTTTAAAAAAAAAAAAAAAAAAAAAACTTCAGAGAAGAAAAATCATACTTTTTATATTTTTTGGTAGTGTACCAAAATTACAAGTGTTTTATTTTTTTTTGGAGAAAAGATAGTGAGTACCAGAATTACGAGTTCTATCATAATACATGAGTAGATGTCCATTAACATTTAGAGTATTAGCATTCGGGATGCAAAAAAAAAGTTATATTTTACACCTTAAAAACCTACTTTATCTATTTTTCATCTCATTTTACAACTCACCCAACATCACAGTTTCTATTTGTATATACAACCTAGTAAATTAATATAAACTACCTAATAAAATAATATAAACTACTTCTCTCTCTCTTTCTTCTCAATCTCTTTTTCGGCCAAAATGGGAAACTAACCATAATTTTCCAACTATATAGTTAGCAGTCAATGTTTTCAAACTATATTTTTTACCAGCATCTCGAGTTTAAGAGACTCGATTTTGAGTCTATAAATCGAGTCTTTGAGGGTCGATTTTTATGTTCTAATCGGGTCTGAGTTAGCACTTTTCCCACGTGATGGCCACCTGAAAATCGAGTCTCTAATACTCGATTTATAAGCCCAGACCCAAACAAGAAAATAAAAAAGAACAACAGTACCAACAAAGAAATCAGAGCCAGAAATAAAAAAGAAAGAAGCCGAAGAGCTGCTCTCTTCTCTTTCTTCTTCTTCTTGTCTCACTCCTTCTCTCTTAGTCTTTCTCATGCTTCAATCCAAGAGACAAAAACACCACCGCAACCCAGGCTGTGGGTTGACTGGATCGGGTCGCGACCCAGGCCGCGCTGGTGAGGTGAGCTCTTTCTCTCTCTCTCTGATCTGATTGTATTTTTTTTTTTTTTTGGGTATTTCGTGATTATCTCTCTCTCTGGTCTGATTGTATTTTTTTTTTTTGGGTATTTCAGCTTGTACATGAGAGATTTGAGACTTAAATTTTTTTTTAATTTTTTTTTTTTTGTTTATAAATCGAGTCTTAGAGACTCGATTTTCAGGTAGTCGTCACGTGAAAAAAGATGCCACATGAGACGTGATTAGACCAGGAAAATCGAGTCTCAAAGACTCGATTTATGGGCCAAAATCGAGCATTTCAAACTCGAGTTGTTAATAAATGATATAGTTTCCAAACTGAGCCTACTAACTATATAGTTGGTTTTTTTATTGCTAGTTACCCATTTTCGCCGTCTTTTTCTCTTCACCCACAACCACAAATAAAGCCAATCACCACACCCCAACCACAAAAATAACCAAACACCACACACCTACGATCAAAACTAGCCATCTCCACATAATACCCATATATCAACCACATACATAATATCCATACCAGCAGCTGCTTCCGCCACCACCCCACCAAAAATTAATCACCACTACCATAACCACAAAAACAATCACAACCAGCATCAACCACCATCATCACAAAATACCCATTCTAGAAATTAGATTTAAAAAAGAAAAGAAAAAAAGAATAGCAACTCACTGTGGTACCACCGCTGCAACTCTCCACCACACCAAACCATCTCACCACCACACAATACACCAAAACCCACAACCCATAAACCACGACCTCCACACCACCACGACCATCGATTCCACCTCCGGCCACCGATTCAAGCCTTATCCAAACTGAGAGAAACACAAGCCTTACCCAAACCGATTCCAGCCGAGAGAAACCAAAGCCCTAGCCACTATCGATCTAACCACCGTCGATCCACGGACCCAAACCTCACCATCTAACCACTCAAATCATGTCAGCCACCGCGATCTACACTTGTTTGAGAGAGATCAAGGTCTGAGAGAGGGAGAAAGATAGATCAAGGTTTGGTTTCAGAGAGGGAGAAAACGGTGGTTGAAGAGAGAGAGAGAGAGAGAGAGAGAGAGAGATAGAGATTGAGAGGAAAGAGAAATTATTTTTTATTTAGTTAGAGAAAGGGTGTGAGAATAAAATAATATTTATTGTTTTACATCCAAAGCTACGGTGGGTTCTATATTTAAGAATCTACTGTTCACAAGTTGTAAATTTTTTTTAGAAATACATATCCGGATGGAGTTGACTTTTGGCTTGTTGGTGGGTAAAATAGCAACTGGGGGTTTTTACACTCCAATACTAATGCTCTTATTACACGTTCTATCTTAAGATTCTCAACTAGAAAAATAAAATAATGAGTACAGAGCACAAAAGAAACATAGTAATGCTAAAACTATAACTTTTGCCATAATTTTTGTCACAACTTGTTCATGTGGACGTGGCAAGTCATGAGTGGTGGAGTTGTGGTCCCACAATTTTTATTCCATCACTCACGACTTGCCACGTGAACAAGTTGTGACAAAAATTATGATTATAGCATTACTCAAAGAAACAACCTATATTATATTTTCAAACAACCACATTTTTAAATAACCCAAATCTATTCCATTAAAAAAGTTATCCTTAAGAAGGACTAACAGTTACCAAAAAATATATATAAATTTATAGGATTAAAATGAAAAAAAAAAAATTTTAAATGTGTAATTTGAAATTTTTTTGTTAAAGGAAATTTTAATAGGTTTTTCATAGATTGCAGGACAAATGGCGACAATAAATGCGAAATTATTGGATTAAAATGATAACAATAAAACTAAAAAAGAACCAAAATGACAATTTTTTTTTTTGTTGGATACAAATAGAAATTCTATCTTAACTTAATATAAGTATATATGCGTGTGAAACTCCCTTCTGAAAACTTAAATTCTAGCTTTTGCCATCACACACTTTACAAGCATTTACAACGGTAAAGTGACCAAAATCACAAGTGACAAAATTTGATGGGTTGTAATTTTCATTTTTCCAAAATATAAAACTTGGCGGGAAAAGGAAATAATATTGGCGGGCAAAACCCTAGGGTATTAAAACTCCCACAAATTCATTTGTACTTATTCACATTTTTGCTTTGTTTTGCTTCTCTGTCTCTCTCTTTCTAGGGTTTTGAACAATGTTCTCAAGCAGCCAGTTTGATGCAACCTCTGCCTTCGCCGGCGGTGGGTTCTCGTTTACTCAGCAAACTCAGCCCACCGATTCCACTCCCTCTCCGGCAAAAGTAAGCACTCTTTCTTAATCTTCCGTTTGGCTCCCCAGAAAATGTCGGAAAATTGTATAATAGAATAGAAAATGGAAGAAAATGAAAGGATCTATTTTACTCTTTGATTATTTATTACCAAATTGAAACAGATCGAAGAATAATAATAACTCAAATTCTACAACATGTTTTGTTTTCTTGGCAGCCAAACAGGGGTTTATGTTTTGCTCCATCTCAGCCTGTTTTTCTTTTAATATTCTTTGGGGGTTTGTTTTCTGGTTGCAGAGTCGCGAAACTCAGGGTTTGGTTCCAGTAACTGTGAAGCAAATAAGCGAAGCTTCTCAGTCTGGTGATGAAAAATCAAATTTTGTGATCAACGGTGTGGATGTCGCCAATGTACTATTCATCTCTTGCTCTTTTATCACTTTCTAATTTCAACCCATGATTTTTCATTGCTCTCATTTGTTGTGGGGGACACCTAGCTAATTAGTGGGTTAAGGCTTTTTATCAAATTCATAAGATCCTAACGGTTTAGGCTTTTTTTCGAACAATTAGTTATTTATCATGGTATCAGCGGAAGTTTTCGCGAGTTCTAACCTTGTCTCTACTCTAATAGTCTAACTCTCATTTAAAAATGTTAAAACCCCCATATGTTGAGCCCAAATTATTATAGGGAGTTCGGGCCCACATGTGAGGGGGAGTGTTTTTTGATAATTCACAAAGGAGACCAAACTATGCCATTGAGCTACAAAGCTCTTGAAATGTGTGGAGTATTAGTTAAATGATTAAATTTGGCATTTTCTAAGAGGTTAATCTTTTAGGACAAGTGGTAGTTAATAGCAAGCATATAAAAGCTTTGAGGAACTTTTGCAAGCCAGTTTGATTTTAATATTTACATATCTTTCTTATCAATGCTTCTGCTCTTTTACAAATTAATTGCTGAAGGCTAAATATTATTAATGTTTCTTCACAATAATAATGATGGACAGAGTTCCAATTCAATTTGAGCCCTTGTTGTACATGTTTTCTTTTTTGATGGGTATTTCTTAATATCTTGTTGGTTCAGGTTACTGTGGTTGGGATGGTGTTTGAGAAAGTTGGAAGGAATACTGATGTTGCTTTCATTCTAGATGATGGAACGGGACAAATGAAATGTAGAAGATGGTAATCCATGCATTTTGAATGTGAATACATGAAATGTTATTATGTTAATTAGTTATAACCTTTAATGTTTGTTTCCTTGGCTTCTTAGACATTACGCTGATGTAATTTTTGCCTCTAGACACTGGAGAACTTTGAAATGGAAACCAAGAATTGCTCATATTATTATATCTTTTCTTTCTTAGTAACTTAGTTGGTACTATTCTTAATTCTAAACTCACTCTACCTTGTAGAAAACATGTCTTAATCTATGTTTAATTCTTTAATAGGATGAATGAGAATTTTGACACAATTGAAATGGAGGAAATACTGTAAGTTCTTATTTTTATTAATTAGTTTTCAGTTTGATTATGGTTGTTAAAATAAGGTACCATACTGCCTAGAATTTTTGATGATTTTCTATGATGTATGGTGGAACAGAGACGGAATGTATGTTCGTGTTAATGGGCACTTGAAAAGCTTTCAAGGCGCTAAGCAATTAGTTGCCTTCTCTGTCAGGTATGGTTATAAATTTTCCTGTCTATGTGTTAAATTAGGTCATGCTTGAAGGGACATTTTTTCCCCAAATTTATTGTATCTTGTTCTTATTCTCTTTTTGGAACTTTGCTGCATAATCTACATCTTTGACAAGTTATACCAGTTTCAGTTGGTTGATCCATTTAGTCAGTAGCTATATAGGCATTACCTACAACTTGTATGTTTGAAGGGGAACCCCAAAAAAAGAAAAGGCGTTCTTGCTCTATCTATTATAAGTCTGTGCAAGAACTGTTCTATAGACTTGAAATTGCAATATCCATTCTCATCCTTAGTTTGTTGTGGATGATGGCCTAGCAATGATGCAAGCACAAAGGCTAAAAGTTTTAGGGAATATGATATATTGCTAATTTGTTACTGCTACACAGAACATCAATGTTTTCTTTGGAGTGGAAAATGCTGACTTCATATTGCTAATAGAGGGGTCTCACCTGTCACAATTTTGGTTACCAACCATGTGATTTGTTTTAGGCAGGATTGCTGCCATGCACTGATTTGTTTTAGGGTAGAAAAGCCAAGCCATATCCGATGATTGAAGATACAGAACCAAATGTTTTTGACATATGATGAACATGGCAACCCAAAATTATAGACGCAGGGAGATAGCCATTGAGCCATATATGTGCATATTTGTGAAGTGTGTGGATGCTTGTACAAGAACCTGTATGAATAAAACAGAGATGAAAATAGTTCTTATCTATGCTCAAGTGTGTTCATTCACGTGTTAACTTCTTCTCTCTCTTTTTATTTTTTTAATATGGGTTTAAGTAGACAGTTTAGTAGTAGTATTAGTGTTCAAATAGCTCTCATGAATTTGTCCTGCATGTTAAGGAGGGAGTAAGGATGATGGCTTGTTAAGTATCAAAATTACCTTGGGAGATAGAATAACTTGAGTTCTAATGATTAATGTGGTTTATTGTTGGACAAAAAATGGTTGGACAGAAGTTATTGTGAGGAGACCAAATTAAATGAGCTTGGGCCATATGTTTGGTCTTCATCTATTTGTGGTTATGTACATTTATGAGTGCATGTCAAGTTGAGTGGAGATATTTTGAGTCATCAATTGGGTTTGCATGTGTACAATTGTCTCTTTGCGTTGTCTCACTTCCTTGAAAACATGTCCCAACCTTAAATTATTGCCACCCTCTACCGACTAAGGGTGTTTGTCTGGAGAGATTTTAGGGAGGACGAAAAATTTAGGAGAGAAAAGTGGAAAGAAATTTTAATGGGTGTTTGGTTGGGAGGGGGAGTGGAAAAAAAAAATGTGGTGGGGTCCAGGTGTTTTCTTCCCGGGCCCACCAAAAAGTTCTCTCCAAAATGAGGAGAAAACTAAGGGGAGAAGCTCACTAACATGAGCTGCCCAAAAAGCCCCTGTACATTCTTCTTTGCTAACATTTTTTGTTTCTTCCCTGTTACTAATCTATGCACATTCACGTTGTTTTGAATTTTTTGTTTTATTTCACTTTTTTTTCTTTTTCTTTCTTTTGTTTTTATTACTTTCTTCCATAGTTCTTTTCACCCTTTTTTTTTCTTTCTTTGTTACTAATCTGCACACGTTCACATTATTTTGGGCTTTTTTTTTTCATCTCATTTTTTCTTTTTCTTTTGTTTTTATCACTTTCTTCTATAGTTCCTTTCTTTTTCTTTTTTTTTTCCACCAGTTTTTGGATCTGGCCTATGCCTTTGAAATAATAATAATAAAAAAAGTGAAATGTCCGTACATAATTTTTTAAATAAATAAATGTGTATAAAAAATTGTATTGCCTTTTGTTTTATTTAATAGGGACATAATTGTAAATTTATATCAATTTCATTTTTCATAGTTTTTCATCTCTTCACTTTTCCATCCTCTCAACTAAACACATGAGAGAAAATTAAATATTTTCTATCCTTTTACTTTTCTATCATTTTTTTATTTTCTATCATCTCACTTTTCTACCCCTCCAACCAAATGGATCCTAAGAGTCCGTTTGAGAACATCTTATTTAGCTGAAACTGAAAACTTTTTGTTGAAAGTACTGTAGATAAAACTAAAAACTAACTGAAATAGTATAATGAGACTCATGAATAATACCAAAAATGCAATGTGATCCATGAATAGTAAGAAAAATAAGCTAAATAGTAAAAAAAGCTATCTTTTTCAGCCAATGCTAAATGCAACCTAAATCATTATTGCCCAGCTAACCTAAATTAAATGGGATTGGGCCATAATTTTGGTTGAATAAGCATTTTAATGGCCCATTGAGCAGTTAGGCGTGAATGTACTTACAAGGAATTTTAAGGCTTGTGGTGTGTCCCAAAAATGAGCCCTCAACAAATGGCAAACTATTAATCTGAGAGCAGTCATTCTTTTGTAGATGTGTTAGGGTTTTATTGAGTTGAATATATCTGGAGGTAAAGTCATGAGGTTGGAACTACTGAGGCGGGCGGATCTCTTAGATATTGTTAGTGTTACTTCTGGTAGTTGTTGGAGCTATATTCTTACAGGTTTCTTCATTGTTGGTTCATGAGTCATGACTAGTCACTTCATGACTGAATAATTATAAGAGGGTGATTAAGTCATAAGACTCATAACCATTTAAATCGCATTACATTTTATAAATTTTGATAAACACGTACTAAGTTCAGATGTGTCTCAAATATCTAGCTCTTGCAAATGGATAAGAAGTTTTGATTTGGGCGTTAGAAGGGTACATTCACCATATTCATTTTTGTGTTAGTTCATGCTACGATTGACTATTCTTCCTAATCTCACATTTTAGAATTCTTAGAATTTTTATTTTTTTTCCCCTTAAGACAATGGGGGACTAAAGAGGCAGAGATGGATGAAACACAGAAATTAGAGTTGTCTATATGCCTTGTTTGGTTTAAATTGGACGATTGCTTTGAATCACAATGAGATATATATATATATATATGTATATATATGTATCCCGGAATATATGACTAGATTGTTTTCATGGGCTCAAATTTTCAACTCATGATTCTTAAAATGGGAAAGATAAGGAAGTAAAATACTAAAATGTGTAAGGGGGGATAGAATAAAGGATTTGACTTACTTCCATTACTTTTTAAAACTGGATATTTCCTTTTGATTTAAATAACAATGGTAAGTGGTAGTGGGTTTTAATCTCTACATTTTATTTAGTAGGTGATGTGGCAGTTTCTCATTAAAATAAAATGAGATTCTAGTTTAAAAAGTATTGGAGGTGAGTTAAACCCTAGAATAAAAACATATAAAACACCATTTGATAGAGTAGTTCAGATGGATTATGAAAATTGATTGGCTTCAATGTAATATAGTTGTCTTTATTTTTGCAATTTTCTTTTATAGTGGAGAGATTACTTGTCTGATGTGCTCAAATTCTCGTCTCTCAGGCCTGTTACAAACTTTGATGAGGTTACCTTCCACTTCATTGATTGCATACATAATCACTTGCAAACCAAATCACAGGTACTACTAGTTGTGCTCAAATTGATACCAGAGGTGGCTGCATGCATATGAACCTGCTCTCTTACACATTATTTTCTATTAGCAATACAGTTTCACTATTCACGAAAGGTGATGGGAAAAGCTACTTCCCCCTATCTCCAGAAATTGATAGAATGTGTGGCTGTGGATGTCTTAAACTAATATAATTTCAAAGCAATTAGAATTTTTATTTTGTACCCTCAAAATTCGAACAGAACTATTTTACTTGCAATTTCGGTATTTAAAAATGATAATGTGAAGTGGCTTCAATTGGGTGGACACTGGACACAAGTAATGAATGTGTGCTAAATGTAATAGTGTAGATGTTCATTTATTTTCTAAATATAGATGCATGATATATATGTGTTTCTGTATTGATTATGTGTGTATATTCTGTTTTAATTGAAGGGGGAAGGACTTACCCCAACCCAGCCTCAGTTGGTGGATACATCTCTGAGCACTCCTATGCGGAATGGGTCGAATGGAAGTCAGACAGCACCATCTAGTCAGGTATGCTATGACTTGGATTTTTTTAAAAGTTTATTCTTTAAATCCTTATTCATTTGTATGTTTGGCATAACATTTGAATTCTCTTTTCTATAGTTATCTGGGCAATTTAGCATTGATGGACTCAAGAGCTGTGATCAATTGGTCCTTGATTATCTGCAGCAGCCTTCAAGCATGTGAGTCATCAAATTTGTAGCTTATTTTTTTTCCATTAGTGTTATCTCGTTTTAAATAACATGGCTTTAGTGCCAGTATATCCCTCCCTGGGCAACGAGAGTTTGTGAATATAAGATATCTGTATACAATGGGGTTTCTTCTACAGCTTTGCATTATAAAGTTGGTTTCTCTTTGCAAGAATAGTATTTACTTTCTTCAAAATTAACCCTCCACCATCTATCTCTAGCACTGATCTTAACCTTTTGTTTTACTAGTGAATTTGTACTCAGAAACTTTCATGCTTAACTATAAGGTTTGATTCTCAGTGATACCTCACTTCCAATTATATGCAGTGGACAGGAAAAGGGGATACATAGGGATGAACTTTCACGGCAGCTAAAGTTTCCTGTGGAGAAGATCATGTAACCTCTCTTTCTCTCTTTCTCTTCCCTGCAGCGTGTAACCTTTGTTTTTGGATGAATCTGTAACTTTATATATAATATATATGTATTTTTTTATGTCTTGTATTTCCAGGGAATCTATTAGGTCCCTTGAAGAGGAGGGTTTGATATACTCCACCATTGATGAGTTTCACTACAAGTCAACAGCATCTGGTTGATATTCTTGAGGATTTAACTTCTGCTTGGGTTGTGTTACGAGTTGGGGCATACATGATGAATGCTGTTTTAGTTTTTGTTATCTCCTTTGGTCTAAATAGAGCGTAGAAATCTAGTTGGATGCCCTGCATCTTCGAAGTGCAAGCTAACTTGTCTTAAATATAACTTAAATCTCCTAATGTGTTGTAATTATTGGGCATTCCTTTGGAGATCATCCCTTTTTTGGTTGTCTATTTATATTTCTTTTCTGGAAAATCATTGCTCCAAAGTCGTAGCCAACATAAAACAATTTTACTCCAGAACTATATGTTTTTACCCTCACCTACCTAGAGCTAGGTATTGATAGTTTGTCACTAGAACAAAAAAAATGAAAGAGAAATTGGGGTTTCGAAACGGTGTTGACATTTGACAACGCTCATTGCACTACACCAATCACCAGTGTTGGATCTGGAAATTGAAATTTTTAGAGAATGAAGAAATGACCTTTTAGCAAAGGTTCAAATGGGCAAAATTGGTTGTAATGTATCAGGTACAAGGAACCCGAAAGGAGAGGATTCTAAAAATGATGCTGAAGAGACTGGGAAGGAACTGGAGCAGGATGAAGAAAATGGCAGTTGCAATTGTTCTCTCGGGGGGAGTATTTCTCTCGTTTTGTAATGGGCTATAACTTTTTTTGTTAAGGTGTGTGTTTCACATAGCAATTCATGGGAATTCTTAAATTTCAGGAATTCTAACTCATTTGTTAGATGGAAAAATGTCAATTCTTGTATATTTGTATTTGTAAGAGCAATTCTAAGTATGTGAGATATGCAGCCTACGATACGACTCATTAAGAGTACAAAACTTTCACAAACTTCAAATTGTGATTCGATTATTTTTTAATGGGAATTGCAGATTATTCACATAAGGTTAGAATTGTTAGATTTGATTTTTAAATAGGAATAACTAGTTATTAACCCATGTGATGCACGGGATTCATTAAGAAGAAAATAAACAATATTGCAATTATAATTTGCTGCACTAAATCAGGATGTCTCAAAACTCACTAATCAAATAATACAACTAAATGGAGAAGACCCAAACATAACATAAAATCTTACACTAATTCATATATTAAACATTATCAAACTTGGTACACAATGTCCTTGTGCCCAATAAAAAATTATTAAGACAAATAAGGGATAAAGAAATCCTGTATATCAGCTCCATAAAAGTACATACATGCCGAAAATATTAATACCACTACCATAGGTCCATTGACAATGAAATTATTTTCATAGTTACATATATACTATGAATAAACAAATAAACAAATTGCAATAATGATCACAACCTTATTTTCATAATAAATAAATAGAATATAGTTACCAATGTCAAATTCTTTTGCTATGACTCAAAAAGAGTAGAGAACATAATACAACACATCTGCATTATATAGAAGAGTACATCATATATTTATTCAACATAAAACATTGAGTTCTATAAATTGTTATTAATCTGTATTTCAAATCTCTTGTTAAATAAAGACACAACCATTAAGTCCATCAACACATATTTAGCAGCTATGTAAATGCAATAACAAAACAATAGAAGAGACATCTTCACGGGCAGTGTCCTACACAGCCTTATTAAGTGCATCCCTTTTTAGAGGATCCAAATGTCCCATATAGTTAAATAATTGGCAAATGGCCACTGAATGTCTTTGCATTTTAATCAACCTCAAAGCCTAAATAAACGTAAAGAATAATTGGTGTTATAATTTTTTATAAATTATATCTTCAAGTGACAATCTACCAAACACATCCATCTAGATCCACATATCCAACTAATTTTCACAATCTAAGCAATAATTACGTCAAAAGCTAAGTGTCCTGTATTAGATTATTAGAGCTATTTATGTCAAATCAATTTCCATTCTCAAATAAAAGACAATGCATTGTCTAATTCCTAGTTTTATAATATTGAAATCAAGTTAGAGCATATACATAGCATTCTGTAGGCAAACTTCAACCAAATCACAAAGAAATAACTGGGGTTATAAGACAAACCAATTTTTGCAACTCCTTTCATTTAGTTATTTCTTATCTATTCATTTAGTAGTTCAACTATTTCAAAGCAACACCTTGAAGAACTTGCTTTTTCCATTGCTCAAATACACAATGGAAGGCCTTGCTCTCCTTTCGTTTCTACATTGGACAGTGACTCCCCTTGAATATGATGTCTGCTTCAAAAGTAACTGTTAAGAGACGTGAGCACTTAACAGTACTTCAACAATCATCAATTTGCATATTTTAAAAAGTATCATGCAACATAAACTTAACATGACACATAATGTTCATAAATCATTGTTAAGAAAAATCTAATGCACCTACTTTTATAAGAAACTTACCATGATACATTACATACAGTTCTTTTAGGCAACCAATCATGGGTAGGGGGCCATGCAAGCAAATCCTTCTGCCAAGGAATTCAGTACATTCTAAGAAACAAAAATGTTATATCCCTCATAACTAAAAAGCAATGCTCTACCAACTGGAACTCATAAGAATTAAAGAATTCACACAGAGTCGTAAATTAACCCACATAACCTGCAAGAATTCCAAATTAACACAGAGTTGTAAAGCAATCTCTTGAAAAACTAATAAACAAACAAACAAAGAGGGTAAATTGAAGATAAAAGGGAAATTTGAAAAGAGAAAACATACAAATACAGTATTTAAAATTTTAAAAATAGAACAGAGAAAGCAAATATTTGACCTCACACCACATGGAGAGAGAAAGAGAGTAAGAAAGCTTTTACGAATTTGAATCAAAAGAGGACGTCCACGACATCTTGATTTTGCTCCTTCAATCCCAATTCTGCAAAGCTCACAAAAAACCAATAGGAAATCGGTTGTCAATTGAACTGAAGGTGAAACAAAGAGAAAACAAATCTCTATATTTACTTTCAATCTTTTACTGTCGTTAGGAGCGGAAACAAAGGAGAAGGTGCACCAAAGTGAAGCATAGAGACTGGAGAGAGAACCGGATGAAAAGCTACGGTTTTCCTTCTTTTTTTTTTTTTTTGGATAGGAAGGGGCTATGGTTTTTTATTTGGGGGGTTTCCTGCGTATTAGTGTTATCATGGGAAATTTTAGGCTCCAAAATAAGTTTTAGTAAACCATCTCTTTTAACTGGGTTTTTTTAACCAAAAAAGGCCAAGAATTGTTGAAATAAACAGAGTATCTATAGGAAGATTTATAAATAGTAATAACTGGGTTTTTTTAACCAAAAAAGGCCAAGAATTGTTGAAATAAACAGAGTATCTATAGGAAGATTTATAAATAGTAAACAGATGCAGGACATGACTAATCTAATCCTGAACAAAAATTAAAGCATGATGGCATTAAAGTTAGATAAGTTTGACCTGTATAAAGAGGATAGGAATCTTCGCATTCCCAACCACATCTCTTGTGCTAAGATACCATAGATATTGCTTTTTCAAAATCATGAACAGACTTTGCCAATAAAGCCTTCTCCACGTCAAACCCTTTTGCTTTGCCTTGAAATAGTTCCTAGAAGTTAAGTAGACATTAAACATAAGTTATTCCCAATTAAAAAAATTAATCATAAGTTATTATACTCAAATGGCAACCAGTGAGCTTCTGATCAATGGCCATGTGATAAGGAGAGGACCTCGTAGCCTCCTCTAAGTCAAATGGATTGTCTATGCACGTGGCAGCTGTAAGTGGTGTATTCTCTCCAGCTTCTGCCAAGTACTTTGTCAACATGTTTGCACCAAATTCCCAGCCAATGGCCATCAATGTAATCCATGGCCTTGCCTTATTGATGAATTGTATAGCTGTGGAGATATCATCGCTGTCAGCAGCTGTAAATAACCTACAGAAAATAGAATATTAAAGAAGCTCCTACTATCAGCACATTCAAAAGAAACCTGTATTAGACAATTCTCCTGTCCATGAACCTAAGCATGAGATTGATTAAAATTTACCATGAAAACAACTACTTTGAAGTTAAAGCCGCAAGGTTTCCTCCCATGCCCACAACACTGAATTAAAATATATATATATATTTATATATATATATATATATATATATATATATATATAAAATGGCCAGTCCTAATTCACCCCACACATCTTGAATGCGATCCCTCATTACTTGATGTGGTGCAATGAAAAACCATGTAAAGTATTTGTCATGGTAAGAGCATGGAAACACATTCTTACAAAGATGCCCTTAAATCAATGTCATAGTTGTGAAGCTAAAATTTTCTTAACAGTGACTTATGTACAATTATGAGGCATATATAAATCATTAAACAAACTTTTTTCCAAAATCAATTACATAGATAACAAATACTCACAAAGCCTTGCTATATTGTTCGAGAGCTTCTCAAAATTATCAAAGGAAATAGAAACTCAACCACAAAGCCTTGGCTATATTTGTCCATTTTCACCGCCCTTTCTTCTACCAAAGTTCTATACTTGTCCTGTAAATTCATCCACTCGGCTGCCCTGTTTTCAATTGATATAATGGTGGTTAGGATGTTGATCAGTATTCCACCTGGTTCCTTAAGTTCCATATAGGTTCTAAAGTAAAAGCTATGTAAGCAGAGAATTGATCTTTTAATATAATTTGGGATTATGGATTGGAGAATAAATGTGCAGTGTATCTGTGATGACGTAAGAAAATAAATAGGACTCAATTTTGTTCCAGATAATAGAAAATAAATAAAAAAATTATTGTAATTCTGTCAAATTTATCATTGCTCCCCATATGCAGAATCCCACTGAGACCTAGCATCAAACAACTCACAGGCACTATTATAGACACTCTTTTTATCATTTTGTCGAATAAAGAGTAATCTCCAATAATCGAATAACAAAAACTAATATTTAAATTGCCACAATTAAAAGCACAACCACCATTCAAAATTTGAGAGATAAGTAGGATAATTAATTGATATTTAGCTCTAATAAAAAAAGAAGACGAAGCAGAAGAAGAGTTTGAAGAAGTTACCTATAACTGGATTAGACTATAATTGAATCAAGCAAAGAATGAACTTTGCCCATACACACAAATCATCTTTCACCATCGTCATCCAAAAATTTCTACTTGAAGCTCAAATCATGAACCTAGAATCACAGAAATCACAGGTCCTCTTCTTCAGCTTGCTCTTGCTCTTCTTCATTGAAAAGGGTAAAAATCTAGGTTGACGGATTCTCATGAAATGGGCCCGATGGTTCCATATCCGTGGGCTGATAACGGACGAGCCCAACGTGTGCAAGATCTGTTATGGACGGATCTTGCATAGACGGATGCAACATGGACGGATCGAGCACCCACGTGGCAGCCAGAAACCCTAGATAGGAAATACTTGCGACACACACTTAGCCACCATAGAATCCCAAGGTAAATGGAATCCTTGCACAAAGAGGATTCTGGAAGATACGCGCATTAATGAAGATCTTCTCTATAAGGAAATGTCTTGTCCATCATGTTTGGGACTATTCAAGAGGATTCCTATAAGGAAAATACTTCTACACCAAGGAAGAGAGGTCAACCTTCTACCACTATAAAAGCCTCAATACCCTCACAAATCAAGGTATATATAATTTACCCTCTCTAGCACTCTAGAGTTGTGAGAAGTTCTAACTTGACCTTCGGAGGGTATTCGACCGGCACCATACCGGTGCTCTCTGTTAGGTCATCTCTTTCCCTTGTGTAGGTGGTGTTTCGAGCGTAGAAAGGTCGTGTGACTCACTGGTGATTTTACGGCATCATCAGTTGGCGCCATTTGTGGGAAATTAGTTGTTTTCTGATTCGTAAGCCATAACAAACGCTTCCCGGACAAAAGAGTTGCATGGTGCTGACTCGCTCGATGGCAACCACGAACAACATTCAGGGAGATGAAACTCGCGCAGCGGCCCTCGAGAGGCAGGTTCAGACCTTAGCCGCTGCAGGTTCAGTAATTTCATGGGCCCCTTCTTGACAGCAGTTAGGTAGCTAAAGTTTTTGGTAGTTGGTATCGACTACTTCACTAAGTGGATAGAAGCAGAAGCCCTAGCCACTATCACGGAGAAGAACATTCGAAATTTTGTTTGGAGGAATATCATCTGTAGGTACGGGAAACCCAGAGTGCTTGTCTCTGACAACGGAAAGTAATTCGACAACAGCGCATTTAGGGACTTCTGTTCGGAGCTAGGTATCAAGAATCACTACTCGTTGCCCGCACACCCACAGGCCAATGGACAAGTTGAAGTCACGAACCGATCCTTGCTCAAGATCATCAAAACCCGGCTCGAGGGGACAAAGGGTATCTGGCTGGATGAGCTACCAAGCGTTCTGTGGGCATATCGAACTACAGCAAGAACACCCACTGGAGAAACACCGTTTCGACTAGCATACGGAAGTGACTCTGTCATCCCAGCAGAAATAAGGCTCACAACCTATCGGGTGGAGAACTACGACGAGGATAAGAACGAAGAGGCCATGCGCCTTCAGCTCGACCTGGAGGATGAAGTCCAGGCGACAGCGGAGCAAAGGTTAGCGCGGTATCAAAATCTCATGGCGAACTACTACAACTCCAATGTCAGGCATAGAGACTTTCAGGTTGGAGATCTTGTACTACGGAAGGTAATGGGCGCTACTAGAGATCCTTCGCAAGGAAAGGTCGACCCCAACTAGGAAGGACCCTATAGGATCGCATCATGGCAGAGGAAGGGCACCTACCACCTCGAGACGCTAGACGGGTGAAAGCTGCAGCACCCATGGAACACGGAGCACCTACGGAAATACTACCAGTAGAGATAATATGAAGAACAACAACACCCCCCAATTTCCCAGTTTATTTAGTTTTACTACAATTACTAGTTTTACTTAGACAATTTTATGCTACAATACTTTATGTAGTACCTTTTTAAGCCCAAATGGGCAGGTACTTTTCTACAAACACATGATTTTTTAAGAAAAATATTTAGACACAACTATGTTTTTCTACCTGAATTCTTAGTCCAAAAAGTGGATGGATATAAACTAAAGTCCACAAACTGGACGGATCATCTTAAGAGGATGAGAATTACAAGTCCAAAAAGTGGACGGGTATAAAGTCCACAAACTGGACGGATCATCCCAAGAGGATGAAAATTACAAGTCCAAAAAGTGGACGGGTATAAACTAAAGTCCACAAACTGGACGGATCATCCCAGGAGGATGAAAATTACAAGTCCAAAATGTGGACGAGTATAAAATCCACAAACTGGACGGATCATCCCAAGAGGATGAAAATTACAAGTCCAAAAAGTGGACGGATATAAACTAAAGTCCACAAATTAGACAGATCATCCCAGGAGGATGAAAATTACAAGTCCACAAACTGGACAGATCATCCCAGGAGGATGAAAATTACAAGTCCAAAAAGTGGACGGGTATAAAGTCCACAAGTTGGACGGATCATCCCACGAGGATGAAAATTACAAGTCCAAAAAGTGGACGGGTATAAACTAAAGTCCATAAACTGGACGGATAATCTCAGGAGGATGAAAATTACAAGTTTAAAAAGTGGACGGGTATAAAGTCCACAAATTGGATGGATCATCCCAGGAGGATGAAAATTACAAGTCTAAAAAGTGGACGGGTATAAAGTCCACAAACTGGACGGATCATCCCACAAGGATGAAAATTACAAGTTCAAAAGGTGATGGGTGTAAACCAAGTCCATAAAGTGGACGGATCATCCGGATAGGATGAAAACTTTACTAAATTCATAAAGTGGACGGTACGACCATGAAGGATAAAAAAGTTTATAGTTAATAAGAGGACGGTATGGACGGATCATCCGAAAAGGATGAAAGTTTCACATCCATAACATGGACAGATCCTTCCAAATATCCAGATTACAAAGGCTTAAATCACACCGGCAACATAAAAGGTCAAATAATACAGGCCCGTTGCATTAAAAAAAAAAAAAGAAAAGGAAACAACACTACTCTTGAACGGCGGCCACCTTTTTCTGCTCTGGCTGACGGGTACCATCCCCTACAAGCCCAGCTTGTCCTTGAGCATTCTGCGCCTGGGTTGACTCTCCGTCGCCATGGAGTGCTTCATTAGCAAAAAGATCCTCAGTGTCCTCTGAGTCGACAAGCATGATGGAGGCTTGACCTTGGTCTTCAACTTTGACATTGGACACATCCAATTCAGGGTAGGCTTTCTCAACTTGACGGAGAGCGTCGTTAAAACCCTCCAGGAAGGATTCTCTCAGCTCGGACATTAGGGCATCGGAGTCGCGGTATTCACGGATCGCCACCTCCTTAGCTTGACGGAGCTGATCCTTCAGGTCCTAGACCTCTTTATCCCTTTCCTCAAGGGCCTTCTTCGCCTCCTCCATCCTTTGCTCGAGCTCCTTCCTCACTTTCTTCGAAAGATCAAACTTCTTCTCCATTTTGGATTTCCAAGTTTTAAGCTAACTTAGTTCATCCTCCGTCAGCTCTGCCTTTGCCCGCACACGCTCCAAGGCTGTCTTATGGTTAAGACACTGTCCCATCAGCTCTGTCATCATAATCATGGCCTGAAATGCAAAAAAGGGGGTTAGATGGAAAGCTAAGTGGAAAGGACGGATGGAAAGTCGACGGGCAGGATTACCTGAACGATTGCAAAAAGTCTCATCTCCCCTATTACTTTCGTGGAGTGATTGCCTAAGTCCTCATAATCATCCAATGTTATGATGGGCGAAAGCTGCTCCAAGGCATATTTGGAGTCTTCGCGAAGGAAGACGGGTGGCTTCTCCTGATTAGTGGACGGAGCCTTCATAAGGTCTTTGTCAGCCTCATGCTTTACTGGGGTGACCGTCTTTGCACCCTCAGCCATTAGCCCTACAACGGGCTCTAAAGGGACCTTGGGCTTCTTGGGAGGACGATCCCCTTTGACGGCTGCTTCCTTTTTATGGACGGGTTGCTTGAGCCCGTCCCCTTGGGATCCACATCACCGGTCTCCTTTTTCTTGGCAGCCTGTGCCTTAATCATTACCCTCCTCTTAGCGTTGTCCATTTCTGTAGAGGTGGATGGATGAAGTTAATTACTAATAAAAATTAAAATCTTCAAACAGAATGAGGATGACAGACTTACGTTGGCGAATTCTGTTGTTGTATTTGACGGCTACTGGCGTTGGCTCAGGTCCGTCACAATACCAATGGATGGTATCAAGTGTGACTAATTTGGCCCAAGTCCTTTCCTCCGGCTTGGTCTTAGCAAAAATTCTCTCAAGAAAGCTGAACTCCTCAAGTTCAACTTGTGGACGCTGTCAAACTGCAAAGAAGGAGACGGTTAAAAGTTTGGAGAAAAATAATAAACTAAACGGTTATGTAAAGAGTTCACAAACTAGGACAGATGCATACTGGACGGAGGCAATATGCCCCAAGTCATGTCAATGAGCATGTGTTCCGTGTTCCCTGGACGACACATCCACTCGTCACCCTCTAAGAAGAAATAACGGCTCTTCCAGTTCCTATTGGAGTCTGGGGTTTCAAATATAACTTTTAACAACGAATTCCTTGGCACAAAACTATATATCCCTCGTGATTTGTCTATTTCATCTAGACGGTAGCAGTGAAGGAATTCCCGCACCGTCAGCCTCCTAGCACCATTTGACATAGCACCGTATAGGACCTTCATTGCTATGAAGACCCTCCAAGCGTTAGGGGACACTTGGTTGACAGACAGGCCAAGGTATTTGAGAAGCTGATGGTGAAGGGAGCTTAGTGGAAACCTAAGTCCTGCCTTCAGCATCTATTCGTACACCTCGACACCTTCTACCCCTTCATAGTAGCATTTCTCTGACTTATAGGGTAGACGGATGAGGATGTTAGCTGGAATTTGGTAATTGGCCCTAAGAGTGTTGAAGTGTTTCTCCTTGATGGTGGAATTAAAATAATTCACCATCCACTCCGGTAGCATGATGAACTCCCTAAGTCCATCAGCACCTACGATGGACTTTATTGGTTGTTCCTCGTTGTCATCAGAACCCTTATCTGGGTTAGCCATCTCCATATCCTCATTTGTTGAGGACGAGGAAGAGGCGGACGAACTCCTCTCTTCGCTTGGACTCTCTTAGTCTTTATAACCTGACGGGTATACTTCCTTGTAATCCGCCTCGTCACGAACAACTGACTAGTTACTTGACGCACTAGACATTGCCTACATGTGACGACAAAGCCTAAGACTCTGACAGGTCTAGGAGGGGTGACGGGGGTATGAAGTCTAAGAAAATAAAAAGAGTATATCTGAAGGTAAGAGAGACGCGAAAAAGAGAGTACTTACCTAATTAAGTGAACGGAGGAAGGATGTTGATGACAGATTCAGCAACTGAATGGAGTGGTCTTTGACAAGGATGACGGAAGCGCTCTGACAGAGTATTTCAGCAGAAAGTGGAGAAATGAGAAGAGAAAAGTGTGATATTTATAGAGGAAGTGCACGGAAGACGAAACGACGCTTCGATCCAAGACAATATCCAATAAAAGAACGACACGTGTCATGTGTCATAAATGGTTTCCAGACGATCTGTCAGGGGTAGGCACAGTTCACGGAATCTGTATTGAAGCCGTCGACTCACAGGCCTTTAAACTGTCATCCCCTTAACTTTGAACCGTCACCCTACGGGTCCTTCCACTCAAAAATGACGGACCCATAAGGTGAGGGGGCAACTAAAAAGGGTAAAAATCTAGGTTGACGGATTCTCATGATATGGGCTCGACGGTTCCATATTCGTGGATCGATAGCGGACGGGCCCAACGCGTGCAAGATCTATTATGGACGGGTCTTGCATAGACAGATGCAACATGGACGGATCGAGTACCCACGTGGCAGCCAGAAACCCTAGATAGGAAATACTTGCGACACACACTTAGCCACCATAGAATCCCAAGGTAAATGGAATCCTAGCACAAAGAGGATTCCGGAATATATACGCATTAATGAAGATCTTCTCTATAAGGAAATATCTTGTCCATCACGTTTGGGACTATTCAAGAGGATTCCTATAAGGAAAAGACTTCTACACCAAGGAAGAGAGGTCAACCTTCTACCACTATAAAAGCCCCAATACCCTCACAAATCAAGGTACGTATAATTTACCCTCTTTAGCACTCTAGAGTTATGAGAAGTTCTAACTTGACCTTCGGAGGGTATTCGACCGGCACCATACCGGTGCTCTCTGTTAGGTCATCTCTTTCCCTTGTGCAGGTGGTGTTTCGAGCGTAGAAAGGTCGTGTGACTTACTGGTGATTTTACGGCATCATCATTCATCATCTTCTTTTTTGACAAACTTTATCTTAACAAACTACATGCCTAAAAGAAAACCATACGAGTTATTTTAGATTAGTCTACATGCCCAAGCTGAAGGAAATTAGCAAGAGCAATTGGAGTTAGTAAAATTTTTATTAATTGAAAGGAGAAGAGAACAGCGTTAGAAGAAGTTACCAATCTTGGGCCACTCCTCTCCTGTCTCTCTTTCACAGCGTTCATCTAGAATAGGAGAAGATATTATTCATAGACTAACTGAGAAATACCGAGAGAATGGTCTAATACAAAGAAAGGGTTTGGCCGACCTGTGTCTGCGATTGGAGTGAATCACTTCAGAGGCGTTTTGGACGACGAAAAAGGGGAACAGGTTTTGTTAGAGCTAATATGGGTCTGGGTTTTGGACGATGGAGAAGGGGTTTGGCCGTGGGGTGTGTTTTGGACAACGGAGAAGTGGAACGGGGAAGGAGAAAGGGAACGAGAGAAATAGAAAATCAGAATTAGGGTCATACATGTGTTTAAAAACTATAATTTGTTGTTTGAAAACATTTATGGAAATACGCGTGGGTGAAAAAGTGTGTAGAAATACGTGTAATGTTGTTTAAAAACTGAAAATGGTTGTTTGAAAACACAAACCAAACACCCCCTAGTTTTTTTGTAGGCGTAAATGCACTTTTAGTCCCTACATTTTGGGTCATTTCTATTTTGGTTCCTACATTTTCATTTTACCACTTTTAGTCCCTAAACCAATTAACGTGTGACATTTAAGTTCTTACCGTCACCCAACTAACAGAAAAAGCTGATGTGGCTGACGACACATTAAAATAATAATTAAAAAATCTATTTTGGCATTAAAAATGCCACATCAGCATTTAAATTAAAAAAATTAATTTATTAATTTTAATTAAATAAAAAAAATTAAAAACAAGAACATCAAACCCAGAAATAAACCTAGCAATGACATCAAACCCAAAATCAAAGAGCAAACTTAGAATAAAAGAACATAAACATGAAAGAACATGAACATCAAACCTGGAAAAAAAAAACATGAACATCACCAAATCAAAGAGCATGAACAAGAGCAAAAGCTCAAGCGAAAGCTCAAGGACAACATCGAAGCTTGCCTCAAATACCCTAACTAGCCCGACCGATTCGCCGACTCCAAAATCGACCTCCACAAGCTCAGCATCCTCGCCGGAGCTCCTGAGCTATATTCGGATCTCGTCAATCTCAATGCGATTCCTTCGATTTTGAACCTCCTTGCTCACGATAACATCGATATCGTAGTCGATGCGGTTTAGTTGCTTCAGGATCTGACGGATCTTGATGTGTTTAAGGACGATGAGGAGAGTGATGAGTCGGCTAGGGTTTTGGTTGACGCTCTAGTGGAGAACAATGTGCTCGAGCTGCTTGTTCAGAATCTGCAGCGGTTGAACAATTTTGATCCCGATGAGATTGCTACAGTGTATAGCACGCTCAAGACGATGGAGAATCTGGTGGAGGTGAAGCCTGCGGTGGCGGAAATGGTGTGCAAGAGGACGAAGTTGTTGAAGTGGTTGCTAGGGAAGATAAAGGTGATTGAAGAAGTGTGGGTTGTGGCTTATGGAATTTGATGATTTTTTGGTTTTGAACTTTCTGGGCTTATGGCTTGGGGATTTGATGATTTTGTTGGGGTTGAAAATGAGGACTTTGAGATTTATGATTTCGTTTTTGAGCTGAATTTTTTGGGTTTTTTGTGTGTGTTTGTTTCTCAATAAAATTTATAGGGATGAACCCAAGGAATATGAACATGTTCTTCAAAAAAAAATAATGAAAGAAATAAAATTTTTTAATTTAATTATCTTATTTTATTTTAAAAGAATTTAGAAAAAAACTTGAAAATTTCTTTTTTTATTATTATTTTATGCTAACTTGGCATTTATTAAATAATAAATAAAATTTATTATTATTATTTTATTCGTCACGTCAGCATTTAGTAAAGTTTAAATCACGTTAATAAATTATCTCTCTATTCAATTTTTATTAAATCATGTTAATAAAAAGTTACTGATAAAACTATTATTAGTAAACATTTCTTAGGCTTATCTATTTAGCTTTGTTGCCAAATATATATAAACTCTTTTATTTTATTTATTTATTATTTTTTTTGAATAATATAACACAACCAAAAACCTATAAACAACAATTTACATTCAATATAAAGAATATAATCAAACTTATTCATAATTTAAAATTAAGAAATTAACACAAATTATAAATTAAGATATAAATTTTGAAAAAGAATAAAGAATAAACTTGTTTGTTTTCTCTATCACTTTGAGAGATGAAAGTGTGAGTATGTAACTAAAACCTGAACCAATTATTGTAAAAGAGAATAAATTAGTACAAAAGTTCAATATTATGAATTGGGTTAAAACGTATGTGAGAAGTTTTTATTGATTTTTTTTTGAAGTTAAAGAAAAATAGCTTAAACAAAATGAAAAAATAATAATGAAGAAAGAATGCATACCTATCATGGGATTTAGGCATTCAAATATTGGAATAAACTTCACTTCAAAAATGATATATATATATATATATATCATTTTTGAAGTGAAGTTTATTCCAATATGTTTTTTCTTTTAGCTTTCATTTTACTGCAGTGTTTTGATGAATATGGCTTAGAGTAGTTTTATTGTTTGTTTGTTTGCTCGCATTTACTTTATTCCGCACTTAGATTAAGTTAGAGTAAAATTAACCGAGCCGTAACTTCTAATTTTGGGGGTCTAAACTGCTCTTGTGTTTTAACACATAATCAAGCTTTCATATATATATATATATATATATATATATGTATGTATGTATATGTATATATAGGTAGAGTTTCATTTGATATAGAATTTAAATCCAATTAGAATTAATATTTCTAATCAATTTGTTTGTTGCTATCTCATAAATCCCATAAAAAGTGGAATAAAAAAAAGGTCATATGAATAGAAAGAAAAAAGAAAACATTTTTTTTTGGAAAAAAGGAAACTTTTCTTTTATAACCAAAAAAAAAAAAAAAAAACAACAACAACAACAAACAAACGTTTATTATATATAGATACTTTTTTTTAGAAGAAAGAGAAGGTGTTTACTTTAAATTTAAATACTTATTACCTTATTTACAATTTTTTTCTTAACTTTATCCAAAAACATTTTTGGTAAATTTGTATGAATAATAATTATCTATAAAAAAAAGTCACGTGTGAAGCGGAAGATTTTGTTGTTGAATACGTTGCTGCTTTTTTTTTTATGGGTATTATGTTTTTTTTATTTTAATTTACACAAAGTAATATAATTTAAATTAAAAAAAAAAGGAATAGATGAAGATTGTTATTGTTTTTTGTTTTTTACGTATACTGTGTTGTTCTTTTTTTACACGTAGTAATATAATTTAAATAAAAAAAGAATTAGATAAAGAGTTTGAATTGTAATCAAATTAAAAATGTTTATCAACTTATAAATTATAATAATATAAGGATTAGATGAAGAGTTTGGATTGTAATCAAATTAATATTTTTATCAATTTAGAAATTACAAGAGAAGAAGATAAGTACATAATTTTTTTTTTTTAATTTTGAAAAAATTTCTGCAATTTAGTGCAGCCACTTGGCGCAACCACAGCTTCTAAGCCCAACTTTTATTATATAGTATATGATATGACTATTATTATGCCCGTGCGATACATGGCTTAATAAAAGAATTATATATAAATTTTAAAAAATATAAATTTTGATAATATAATTAAATTAAATAACAAATAAAATAGTAAAAATATTTTAAAGATTATGGCAAGTTTTAAATTTCTAAAAGCTTTTAGTAGTAAAAGGGCCGGGCTTTGCATGGTTTTGGTCATAAACTTGTAACATGAATAATTTTATTGAGAAACACTAATTAGTGATTGAAGAGAAATGCTACACCCGGTCGGACTAAGACATAACTTTTACTTATTCAAATAACAATTAAGGTGAAGTAGGGTGAGGAACAACAAATAATAATTATAACATACCGGCATAATAACATTTATATTTAATTATAATGAAGCGCTTGCATCTCAAAGTGTCAAATCAATATCAACACTAAACATGCTAAGATGTTTATGTTAATTAATGTAAATAAGCATAAATTAATATCAACATCTAACACCCTACTATTGCATGAATTATGATTAAAATTGTCCTAATATTTTTACTTTAATCCCAAGCAATCATCCCGAATTTACAAATTAAAACTACCCAAATTTATAAAATTAAAAAAAAAAAATTGAACGCAAAATTCACAATAACACACACATAAATATATAAACACAAAGAAACTCTGAATTCAATAATTACAAACAATATTAATTTCTAAACATTAAAAAAAAAATCTGGAATTAGAGTTAAAGTAAAGATACTCACATGAAAATTAAATTAACTTTGACAGCAAGGGGGAGGCAGCGAAGTCATGGAGATTTCACATCACTTTAAAAATCCTCTGTTTTTACATCACCCTTTTTATTTGTCTCTATTCTTTGCGGAGTGATGTTCATTATCATGGTTTTAGATGCTCAAATCTTGGTCTCATGGCTACCTGTGGGATCTACACATATTGGAAAACAGATCTTTCAAAAAGTGAATAAGATTTTTGTTAAAATTAATCTGTTAGTTTTCATGGAAGATATACAATTGATTTTGAAGACCATAATAAGCATAAAAATTAGATCAAAGTTAACAAAAATAACTTAAACAAAAGGCAACCTGCACACAAAACATATTCAATTTGATGAAAAAAAAAATAAAGAAGGGAATTTTATGAAAAAACAAAAAGAAGAAGGCAAATACATACATGCAAGTTTCATAGGTAAGGTGAGTATGAGAAGGAAAGAATACATCAAGAAACCGTATGGTAGGAAAATGGAAAAATATACCAAACCGTATATATACCCCCACTTTTATATTAGATAATTTTAAGTTGTGAAAAAGTTGATAACTTGATATGAACAGAAAGAAAAAACAGTTTACGTAATTAAGAAGTTTATGTAAATTACATATTAGTTTTTTTTTTTTTTTTTTTTTTTACTTTATTCCAAAAAAATAGTTAATGTTATTAGATTGTTATTATAATTCTTTTTTAGTTTTCGTTAAAGTTAATAAATATTAGCTATTTTTTTGTTATTTATTCCAAAAAAAAAAAAAATTTAGAAGAAAAAATAATACTTTTAAATTTGTTACTTTCTTATTAGGAAATAGATGATGTAGGATAAATGTTTATCCCAAAAAAAAAAAATTACTAACGTAAGCTAGTAAAATTGTTACTTTATAAAATTAAAAGAAGAAGAAGAAGAAGAAGAAGAAGTTTATTAGAACACTTATAGTTACTTTATCCAAAGAAGTTGATAAAGATCAAAAACTTTTTGTTTTTATCTAAAAACTTAAGTGAATGAATCTATTGAAAAATCTAAAAATTTAAAAAAATTCTGCAATTTGGTGAAGCCACTTGGCGCAACCACGGCTTCTAAGCCTAACTTTTATTATATAGTATACTAGTTGCTAACCCGTGCAATACACGGAAAAACTATTGATTTTGAAAAAAAAATCCAACAATGAGTAAATATACATTTTGCTAGATAGTATTTTTTTTTTTTTAAATGAAGAAATATTTAACTTCTACACTTTTCCATAGTTTAGAAGTGTTGTCTAACATTGAATGTTATTGAGTTGCAAGTGCATAGTTACCGAAACCTACAAAGTAATTTACAATTCTTAAATTAATAAAGCAAAACTCCCAATAGTTATATACACACACATACACACTCAAACCTAATATAAATTGCAAATATATAAACAAAAACCATGATATGAGGAAGACATACCAAGTTTCAAATTTGAGTGCAATCTCGTAATAATAACAATATAGACAACTCAAAATATGGAACAATATTAAAATTATAATACCTAATTCCATTATCTTTTATGTTGAATCCAAACAAATAATTAATCAACCAAAAATCATAGCTTTTAATAGGAAAACAAAAAATGACATGAACCTAAATAAAAGGCATTTAAGGTGAAGAATTAAGATCAACCCCAAGACTTAAAACTTCAAAATTTATAGAATCCCTAAATTCTACTTCAAAACTAAACCAAATTCAATAAATTTATATATAACATACCAGATAAAAATTTATCGTTCCCTAGGCTGGAAGACATAGGTTGCAGTTTTGATTTTTCTCCAAAAAAATAGAGATACTTTATCTGCCATGTACAATAAAAAAAAATAAAAAAAAAAGTAGAAATTTCAACCTAAAAACCAAACCCACGAAAACAATGTCAATATAAATATGGAGATTAACCCAAATAGTCAAAAGAAAATCAATTCTAAACATAACAAAAGAATAAGATAGAAAGAAAATCTTAGATATAAACAAATATCTACATATGTTGAATTGAAATTTTATTAATAATAACTGTAAGGATCGGATTCGAGTCCCGAACCCAAAAGGTGGATGGACTTAGGCCCAAGAAGCCTAATACAATAAATTTGTAGAGAGTGGGTTGGAAAACTGGGCTTTAATGAATTAGACAACAATTGAAGTAGGCTTTGATAATAAGAAAATGGAAACAGACTGATTTAGACTAAAGAAACTCGTTCTCGGCACAGTCCGAGGAGATCAAATCCTATATATTCATCTCAAATTTGATTACAAGTTCAGTTCTTGATGGTTACATTGTTTTCTCTCTTGATTTCTCCCTTCTCAATCCATGGAGGGCCTCTTACATTATATATCTCCCTTTGAATGATCTTGGCCTTCCACTTGTTGATCATCCAAGCTATCACTTGAGAGCTTGTCCCATTGGACAACCTCACAGACCCTCTGTGAGTTGGAGCAACCAAGGCAGCACTGTTCAAGGGTTTTCTCCACATAAATGCAGCCAGAGAGTTAGCTGCAGAGCATTCAATGCGGTGGTAGCAGCTTTCTTATAGATACTCCCTAGCTTCCATCCATCTTGTACGTTCACATTGTAGGTCCTTACCACTAGGACTTCCTGGAATATCACCTTGGATGATAGGACACACCTTTTGATCTATGCCTTGTTTGGTCGAGGGAATATTTTTCCTCGGACCACCTCCCCCGGCCTTTACAGTCATAGTTTGCTCAAGAAGTTCAAAGTCTCACTCCCTGCTCATTGTTGATTTGTTCTCAGATCACTGTGCCTCCTCGGACAAGGCCCAAGACCCAATATATACTTGGGCCTGCGTCCCCACAATAACAATATAAAAAATTCGACATAAAATTCATTAATCAAAGAAGAAAGTTGAATTAGATTGCTTACATTTTTTCCTTTTTTTTAACGTTAGTCTCTATTTTTTGCTTCGGTTATATATATAGATTATTGATGTTTGAGTTTGAGTTTAAGTTGGACTTATTAGAGAGATAGAATTTCACTCCTTGTTAAGTTTGGATTAAACAAAAATAATGATAATGATGAATTTGAGTTTAAGTTGGATTTGTTAGAGAGATAGAGTTTAATTTCTTGTTAAATTTGGATTAAACAAAAATAATTTTATTTAAATAAAATGATAATTTTATTTAAATATTGTGCTAACGTGGAAAATTGTGAGAGTTTCAGAGGTTTCGGTTTTATATATCATATCATATCATATTATATAGGCGTAAATGCACTTTTAGTCTCTACATTTTAACTTTTTTCCATTTTGGTCCCTACATTTTAATTTTACCACTTTTAGTCCCTAAACCAATTAACGCGTGTTATTTTCGTCCTTTTCGTCAATCAACCGACGAAAATAGCTGAGGTGGCAGCCGGAGGAATTAAAATATTATAAAAAATGCCACATCACCCATGACACATCATCATATAAATTTAAAAAATATATATTAATATTAACAAAATTAAAAAACATAAAAACAAAATTTAAAACATAAAAATACATCAGATTTAAAATAAAAATAAACAAGAAGATGAACCCAGATCACAGAAACACAAGAACATGAACCCAGATCATAAGAACACAAGAATACGAACCCAGAGCATAAGAGCACAAACCCATATAACAAGAACAGTACTCAAAGTTCCGTCGGTTGCTCTTTTTTGCTTAACTAGATCTCATTGCTCTTTTCTTGGAAATTATTATAACACCATATCAGACATATTGAAGCAAACCCCAAATCATAAATTTACACCCACAGCAACACAAACAACAAAATCTAAGAAAATTTCAAACCAAAATCCACCATACCCATTGATTCACAGAATCCAAATACATTTGAAATCAAGATCCAAACCAAAGCACATGCAGTAACAACATCAAATCTTAACAACCAAATCTAAATCCCCAAACCTAAGAGAAAAAGAAGAAGAAGAAGAAAGTGAATAAACCATAGCCGTAAGCCACTGCTATCACTGGTGGTGGTTGTGGTCCGTTGTGGTTCAGCTGTGGCTAACCTTAGTGCAAAGCAAATAAAGAGAGCTGGGTGAGATCAGAAAAGGGCTTTACAAGCAAAACCACAGTGGCAGAGGTGCTGAGATGATCAAGGTCCGACCATAACCCACCACCACAACACACCGATCTAGAAACCCAACTGATCT
Organism: Notholithocarpus densiflorus; assembly: GCA_030021035.2. Lineage (NCBI taxonomy): Eukaryota > Viridiplantae > Streptophyta > Magnoliopsida > Fagales > Fagaceae > Notholithocarpus > Notholithocarpus densiflorus. The sequence continues at coordinate 964,677 of JARYZH020000005.1, forward strand.
CCACCGTCAGAAACCCACAAGAACGCACCGATCTCCATCGCCTGAAACCCACAAGAACTCACCGATCTCCACCGCCAGAAACCCATGGCCCACCACACTAATCCACCACAATCCTCAGCTCCAGACCCACCAAGCAAACCCACCAAAATCCAATTAGCAATCCTCAGCCCCGTGACCACAATGATCTCGCCTCTGTAATCGTCCCCACAAAACTCTCCTTCACCGCCGCTCTAACACCTTTTATTGGTGGTTTAAGTTTTGATTTTTGTGGAAGAACACAACACCCATTTTTTATTTAATTTACAATTGATTTTTGGAGGAAGAATGCATACAAATTTTCGAAAAACTCTCCTTTCCACTTTTTGGTTTTAAATTTTGTTTTTATGTTTTTTAATTTTGTTAAAATTAATATATATTTTTTAAATTTATATGCTGATGTGTCATGGGTGATGTGGCATTTTTTATAATATTTTAATTCCTCCGGCTGCCACCTCAGCTATTTCCGTCGGTTGACTGACGGAAAGGACGAAAATAACACACGTTAATTGGTATAGGGACTAAAAGTGGTAAAATTAAAATATAGGGACCAAAATGGAAAAAAAAAAAGTCAAAATGTAGGGATTAAAAGTGCATTTACGTCTATTATATATATATATATATATAAAATAAAAGTTGGGCTTAGACGCTGTGGTTACGTCAAGTGGCAGCACCAAATTGTAGAAATTTTCTTAAATTTTTAGATTTTAAGAAAATATATATATATATCAGTTTTCTTCGACTATAATTTCTAAGTGGATATAATTTTTCTTCAACTATATATATATATAGATAATAATAAATAAAATATTGAGTTTCACTCCTTGTTAAGTTTGGACTAAACAAAAATAATTTTATTTAAATATTGTGCTGACGTGGAAAATTGTGGGAGCTTCTGATGTTTTGGTTATATATATATATATATATATATATATATATATAGATGATATGATATAGATTATAGATTATTATTATTATTATTTATGAAAATTGCAGATTATTCGCATAAGGGTTGATCCGATTTTATGTTACTTTCCTACTCATCTGATTTTGGTTCCTGATATTGGTTCTATTATGTAGCCGTTATTTATTTACATCACTTTTACCCTAAAAAACATACAAAGAAAGTAAATCTAAAAGTTAAAGTTCCATAAAAATTATGGAAGTTTTTATAATTTGGCTAAAGAACACTAAAAATGAAAGAAAGAAAAAGTAAATAAAACCTGGCCATATTTTCTTTTATACTTATTGTGGTTTTCCTAATAATAATAATAATAATCATTATTATTAGTATAGACTAGTCGCTAACCCGTGCGATGCATAGAAAAACTATTGATTCTGAAAAAAAATGAAGAAATATTTAACTTCTATACTTTTCCATGGTTTAGAAGTGTCGTTTAACATTGAACGTTATTGAGTTGTAAGTGCATAGTTACCGAAATCTACAAAGTAATTTACAATTCTTAAATTAATAAAGCAAAACTCCCAATAGTTATTGTGCGCGCCCCGAAAGGGAGGTGGGCCTCACCTCAACTGAGCTCACAACTTATTTGTAATGCGGGTTTAGGATTTCCTACGTTGGGTCGTTCTCGGCACAGAGACTCCACCATGCTGTTCCTTCTCTTCTCTCTCTCTCTCTCTTCTGTTTCAGATCCTTTCCCCCCTCCTTCTCCCCCCAAAAAACTAGCCCCTTTCTCCACCCCCAACTCCTCATATTTATAGCCTTAGACTAGTGGAAATATCATGATTACTGTAAGTGGGTTTAGGTGAGAGTAGCTTTGGAAATGGTTCCCACTTCAGGAGATATGCTTGGCGGCGATATTCCCCAAGGCACCGCCGGGCACATAAGTAAGTGCTGATGAGACTGAACGACTGCAACTACGCTCGGTGACGTCCTGCCGAACAAAATCACATGGTAAGGTTAAAAGTGGGCTAGCGTCAGCTGCCCATTCATTGGGTTTCTTGAACAACTCTGATCATGGGCTCGTAGCTTTCACGGGTGTGGGTTGGGATTCTGGGCCGGGTGAAAGTCGAGGCCTTGGGCCATACCTTTGACCTATGTCCTAAGGCCCAAATGGGCTTAGGTACCAGGGGCCGTACATTAGCCCCCCTTGATTCATGCTCGGCCCTCGGGAACGAATCAAGGAACTTAAGAAGCAGCGGTTACCCGAACAACTCAACGGGCGTATTTTGGGACGGTTTCAGTGATTAATTAATGCATTTCTCAAAAGGCGCGTTGCGTCTGACCTCCCGTTTCGGCTGCCATCATTGCCTGTCGATTCATGTGTCAATTGTTTTTGGTATTCGTAAGGTTTTATTGTCCCATCATTGCTAATTAATCTTCATTATTTGTCCATTAGTCGATGCTTGTCCTTCCTTAGCCTCTATAAATAGCCCGTTTTCACCCTCATTCTCACTTTTTCACTTTCCTTTCATTGAAATTTCTTTTTGCCGAGCATTTCCCTGCGCCATTGTCCGTCAACCCAGAATCCTCTCCTCCTTTAGAGCCAAAAGTAAGTCTGCTTCCCCTTTTCCTTATTTTAATTTCATTTCTCCAAGTTCTCTTCTAGCTCTAATCCCTTAGCATGGGTTATGCTCATCTTTTGAACGCTCGGTCTTCCTTAGCCACCTTTAGGCAAAACTACAATGTCCCCGATGACGTGGAGGTGGCGTATTGCCATGAAAGTGAAATCATCCTCCACAAAGGGGCGGGCACCGCCTTCTTCCCATTGATGTCCATTCTAGAGGGTGGGGTTAGGTTTCCCATAGATCCTCTCTTGCTCGTCACCCTTAGATACTACGGGTTGAGTCTCGACCAACTCCCCCCCAATTTTTACTGGGTAGTGAGTTGCGTGAGTAGGTTAAACCAAACGTTTGGTCTGCAACTAGACCAGCACGACTTAAACCACATGTACAGTTTATGTGGAAAAAAGAAATCTAACTACTATTTAAAGGTTAGGGATATGAGGGTACGACTGATTTCATGCCTACCAGACTCTAATAGAAATTCTGCCGGGGAGTACGTCCGGGTGCGCGGTAAATGGTTTGTCAGCGATGTCCCTCCCCCACCCTCACGGCGTGAAGTAGGTTCGTTTCGATCCATAATTTGTGCTTCTCCTTTTATAATTGTTTTATTTGCCCGAATATTAACTTGTTTCTTTCTTCATTGCAGACGGTTCAGTGTTTACCCAAGACATTGGAACTGTTCATGTACGGGACCTAAATTTCGTTCTTAGGTCTGAGATTTTTGTTCATTGGGACGGGCAGCTCTGGGCGTCTCACCTCATACTTGGTGTAGACCTTGTGTATTCTACTTGGCAGTCGTTTAGCCAAGCTCTCTTAGTGGATAGCCCCCTGCTCTCTTATATCGATGTTCGGCACGCAAACTTCCTTCCACTAAAGTTTACCGTAGGTGAAGCTCGGGATATTGGCCGGTGTTATACATGTTCGGATGAGCTAGCTCCCATAAGAGACGAATCGGCCGAAATAGCGTCTTGCCGCCTCCGGGAACTCGCCCACGAAGCCATTCAGCCAGAGGAGCCTACCGAAACTGAAGCTCCTGTTCACGAACCCGAATATGCAGCCACAGAATCCAGCGATTTTTCCAGAACACATCCTGCCCGAGGTGAAGAAATGGTGACTCGCAGGATTTTGTCAGTTAGCCGGTTTATTCGTGGTGCTCGCCCGGCTGCACATCAGCAGCCCCCTCAAGGGCGCGGCCCACCCCCACCTGCTTCTCCCCCTGCGCGGACTCGCAAAAGACCACAGACTGTAGAGCAGACGTCTGCTTGTCCGGGCGATGCTCAAACCCGAACTCCCCTTCAACCATTAAGGGGTGTGATTATCCAGGAGCCCCCGGCCCCGATCGGAACACACGTGGCGTCCTCCTCCCGATCAGCACCGGCGTGGTAGCCTAATTTTGAGCTGGATGGCATGCTGCTCCCTGCCGATGCCAGTGTTCGGGTATAGGAAAAGGGAGAAGGAGGCCACATTGCCCAGAGCTTAGCTTACGGTCTCCTTCTTCCCGAAGACGTGAGCGCTTTTGCAGATGGGACAGATGATTCCATGGGGAGGAGGTTTCAGTGGCATACGATAGCGGTAACCTCTCTTTCCTTGTATTTTTCGCTTTCATATGCTCTCCTTATTTTCGTATATAGTTTTCCGTATTGCCATGCATGTTTTTGTTGTTTAACTAGGCTGCTCAACTGACTTACATCTTGAACGAGCAGTTAAAAGACCTTTCCGAGGAGGCGGTTCGGGAAAAGACTGGTAGGGACACTGCCGTCAAAACAGCTAAAGAAAAAACAAGAGCCGCCGACGCAGCCGAGAAGAGAGCAGCCGCCGAAGAGAAGGCCTGGGCGCTGTTGGAAAAAAGGTTGGAGGAGTTGGCAACGAAACGAGATGAAGCGGATTTGAAGCTGGCTGAAGCGGCGAGCCTGAACGTTGCCCTAACTGAGAAGGTGGCTGATCTGCAGGCCGCTTTGGAGGCTTGTGAAAATAAATGGTACAACGAAAGATTTGCCGACGCCGAGGAGGGCGTGGAACCGGTTGTCAGAGAGGCTCGGCAATTATCTTTCCAAGAAAGTTGGATGGCCGCCCTGCATGCTTCAGGAGTGCCCGAAGACTCCCACTTAAGGGACCCCGGCCTGATTCCTTTCCCGGACTCCCTCCCAGCTGCGCATAACCCCGCGGGACCAATTGATGAGGAGGAGACGGACAGTCTGAGGGAGCTGGTGGAGCAAATTGACGCCCACGTGGAGGTGATTGGGACGGAAGCTACCAGCAACCCTCCTGCTAACAACCAGCCAGGTGAAGTTACCCAGAACCATCCCCCTATCTCCAAGCATCAGCCTTCCAAGACGCCGACCGAGACGCAGCCTGTGGACCTTACTGTTTGATTGCTGAGTTTATTTTTTGTTGCCGAGTTTATTTGCCTATGTCACCGGGATGTGGTGACTGAACAATTATTTAATTTCCTGATTTAACTTTTACGTCGTCAAGTTTTGATGACAAGACAATTTGCTCTTTCATGCTCGGTTTATTTGCCTTGGCTGTTTTTATAACTGTCGAATATTATGCTTGCCTCTTTGTTTTATATTCCCATTTTTTGTTTCCACGCATGTGTTTTAGCATTAGATTTCCGTCCGCTCAATAGTATTAATCGTTTCCGCATTTGCCGGACTATGGGAATTGGGCCGGGAGTCAAATTTCTGTTTTTAAGAATAATTTTCACATGCTCGGCGAAGTGGTATAACCGAGAATCAGGCATCTGTCTAAAGATTAAGTTTTCCGCCTGCTCGGTGATAGGGATCAAACCGAGAATCAGGCTCCCGTCCTTAGTGAGAAATCTTTAGATTAAGGTCTCCACCTGCTCGGTGATAGGGATCGAACCGAGAAGCAGACTTCCGTCCTTAGTGAGAAATCTTTAGATTAAGGTTTCCACCTGCTCGGTGATAGGGATCGAATCGAGAAGCAGGCTTCCGTCCTTAGTGAGAAATCTTTAGATTAAGGTTTCCACTTGCTCGGTGATAGGGATCGAACCGAGAAGCAGGCTTCCGTCCTTAGTGAGAAATCTTTAGATTAAGGTTTCCACCTGCTCGGTGATAGGGATCGAACCAAGAAGCAGGCTTTCGTCCTTGACAAGAGATCTTTAGATTGAGGTTTCTGCCTGCTCGATGATGGGGATTGAACCGAGAAGCAGGCTTACCACCGACTCAGATAGAATTAGGGAAGTTGAATACGACAACACGAACGAGACACAATAATATATGACTAAACATTTCAATGTTATATTTGACCTGCGCCTTAGTTTACAATCGATTAGTGATAAAACCATTTTAAATTGTAGACGTTCCATGGTCGAGGGAGTGGTCTCTCGTCTAAGCCTCCCAGGTAATACGATCCTGCGCCCGCTATAGCAGTGACTCTATAAGGTCCCTCCCAGGTAGGGGTTAGCTTACCGGCATTTGTGTCTCGCATATTCCCCATTGTTTTCCGTAACACCAAGTCCCTGGCGCTGAACTCTCTCGCCTTTATATCTCGGTTGTAACGCCGCGCAATACTTTGCTGATACTCGGCTAGCCGTATAGTCGCTGCTTCTTGGAACTCATCTAACAGATCTAAATGCTCCGTCATCATAGAACTGTTTTGTGCCGGATTGAATCCGCCCACCCGTGTACTGCACAGGTTTATCTCAGCTGGTATCACAGCCTCTGCTCCGTACGTCATGGAAAATGGGGTTTCTCCCGTGGAACGCCTAGGCGTTGTCCGGTAAACCCACAACACATTATGTAGTTCTTCGACCCACCTGCCTTTCGCACCATCCAACCTTTTTTTCAACACATTCAAAATTTTTTTATTAACAGCTTCATCTTGCCCATTGCTCTGAGGATAGGCTGGGGTAGAGTATCTGTTCTTGATGCCGAGATTGCAGCAAAATTCGCGGAAGGCCCTGCTATTAAACTGCAGACCATTGTCCGAAATAAGAGAGTCCGGCACTCCAAACCTAGTAACTATATTCTTCCATACGAACTTTTTGACGTCTACATCTCGAATGTTAGCTAATGCTTCTGCCTCTGCCCATTTAGTGAAGTAATCTACTGCTACCAAAACAAACCGCCTGTTGCTCGTTGCTCGGGGAAATGGACCCAAAATATCCAGCCCCCATTGCGCAAAAGGCCAAGGGCTGCTAACTGGATTCAGGTGTTTTGCTGGCTGGTGTATCAAGGGGGCGTGCTTTTGGCACCGTTCACACTTTCGCACATATTCGGCAGCATCTTTTTGCATCTTCGGCCACCAAAATCCCTGTATCATTACTCGGTGAGCTAAAGAACGTCCCCCCACGTGGCCGCCACACACACCTTCATGTAGTTCGGCTAGCAGTTTGTTTGCTTTTTCAAGATGTAGGCATAAGAGATACGGCCCCCCGAAGGATCTCCGATAGAGCTTCCCCTCTGCTGACAACCAATATCGAGGGGCTGCCTGCTGAACTTTTTCGGTCTTCTTCTCGTCCTCCGGGAGACGATCTTCGGCTAAGAAGTCTGCAATCGAGTCTATCCAACACGGCTCGGTCGTTGAAATTGCCGTAACACTGACTCCGGCGTTGGCTATGGTACTAATGCTCGGTTATGTTATAAGTTCCACCTTGATTATTCGGGGAACGTCGTCAGTCATTGCCAAGGCCAAAGTAGCCAAAGAGTTGGCATGTCTGTTCTGCCCTCGGGTTATGTGGACCACTTTCGTCGAAGAAAACTTGCCCATGACCTATTTTACCACCCGCAAGTACTCTATCATCCATGGATCGCAAGCCTCGAAATTGCCTTGCACCTGGTTCACCACTAGCCGTGAATCTGAGTAAGCCTCCACTTCCGGGGCACCCATGCCTAAGACGGCGTTTAAGCTGGCGAGCAAAGCCTCACACTCGGCCTCGTTATTGGAAGCCTTAAACCCCAATCTGAATGAATGCTCCAACCTTATTCCTTCCGGAGTGATAATCGCAATCCCTGCATTAGCCTCCATGGCACTCGAGGCTCCGTCCACAAACACCCTCCACGGGGCGGCATTCTACGTGGTAAACCATCTCCCCTTCAGTCTTGGGAGAAAATTTAGCCACGAAATTTGCCAACACCTGCCCTTTCACCGAATTCCTTGGCCTATACCTTATGTCGAAGGCTCCGAGCCGGGTCCCCCATTTAGCGATCCGCCCCGTGAAGTCAAACCTCTTTAACAATGATTGTAGAGGATACCCTGTCAGTACATATACGGTATGAGCTTGGAAGTAATGGGGCAACTTTCTTGTGGCGTGAACCAGAGCTAATATAAACTTTTCCAAAGGTAGGTATTTGGTCTCGGCGTTGACCAGGGTTTTGCTGATATAATACACAGGATGCTGTACTCCTTTATCTCTCAAGAGTATGGCGCTTACGGCATGTTCGGAAACTGACAGGTACATGAACAGGTGCTCCCCAGGGTCGGGGGTTGTCAACATGGGTGCCTACGTCAGACACTCTTTCAAATCCTGGAAAGCTCTTTCACATTCCTCATCCCATTGAAATCCCTTCCACTTCCTCAAGAGTTGGTAAAATGGTCGACAACGATCAGCGAATTTAGAAATAATCCGATTAAGGGCGGCTAACATTCCAGTCAACACTTGCACCTCTTTGGGATTGCTCAGAGGTTTCAGACGCTTTACGGCTTCAATTTGTTCGGGATTGACTTCAATTCCTTTGCAAGTGATTAAATATCCTAGAAACTTACCGGCACCTACCCCAAAAGCGCATTTCTCGGCATTAAGACGCAATTTATGCTGCCGTAGCACTTGGAATACCCTCGGGAGATCTTCAATATGCCGACTTTCCTGTTTACTTTTTACTACCATGTCGTCAATGTACACTTCAACTGTGTGCCCTATCTTGTCTCGAAACATTCTTGTCATCATCCGCTGATAGGTGGCCCCGACATTCTTTAACCCAAAGGGCATTACGGTGTAGTGATAATTGGCATCCGAAGCAATGAATGCGGTCTTTTCCCGGTCCTCAAGTGCTAGTGCAATCTGATGGTACCTTTGAAAGGTGTCGAGGAAGCTCATCCTCGGGTGACCATACGTAGAATCCACCAACTGATCAATCTTCGGCATTGGGAACGGGTCTTTTGGACATGCTCGATTTAAATCCGTGAAGTCCACACATACTCTCCATTTGCCGTTCTTCTTCTTGACTACGATAGTATTCGCCAACCATTCCGGGAAATAAATCTCCCTTATTGCCCCAGCTTCTTTTAGCTTATGGACTTCCGATTTTACCGCTTCGATATGCTCCCTGGCTGATCTCCTCGGTTTCTGCTTCCTAGGAGGAAACGATGGGTCTATGCTGAGTCTATGGGTGATGAATTCGGGGTCAACCCCGGGTACTTCGTACGGAGACCATGCAAACACATCCACATTCTGTATAAGTAACAACAGCGTCTCTACCTTATCCTGCCTCCCCATACTCACTCCCACTTAAAAGTGCTTACCGCTGTCCGGTAATATTTTGACTTCGATCAACTCCTCAGGAGAACCAACCCCCGTTTCTCCTTGGGGTTCCTGTAATTGCTATAACGGTGCCTCCTCTATAATCCGTTCAACTTGTTTATCCTTCCAGTTGACCGCAGTGACCAGGCATTGTCTGGTAATTTTCTGACTTTCTCGGACTACTGTCACGCCTTGTTCGGTGGGGAACTTGATCTTCACATGCAATGTGGACGGTACAGTCCCCATGGCGTGAATCCACGGCCTTCCCAGGATTGCCGTGTATGGGGAAAACGAACTGACTACGATGAAGGTCACCATCACCTCCTTTCCTTCCATATTTACGGGGAGGGAGATTTGACCCTCGGGAATCACAACCCTTCCGTCGAACGAAACGAGCGGGGTGTCATACTTTATTAAATCCTGGTTCTTCAACCCGAGTCCCTTGAATAAGTCCTGGTACATCACGTCAGCCCCGCTTCCCTGGTCTATCATCACCCTTTTTACCAAGAAACCACTTATCCGTGCTGTAACTACCAATGCGTCGTCATGCGGCTGAATTGTTCCTTCCAAGTCGTCTTCATTAAAAGCGAGGGTCTCCCGAGCAAGTTTCGTCCTCTTTTCCTGTAGTGCCTTGTTCGGGGCATTTTCTGCTGTCACAACAGCCAATACCCCTCTTTTGGTTGCGGGCGTGCCCCTCGGGGCGGCGTGGATTACTTCAATCACTCCCAAGGGCGGGGGGAGAGGGATTCTTCCCTACTGAGCGCCATGCCTGGCACCCTGGTCTCCGGAATCTGCTACAAATTCCTTCAAATGACCTGCCTTCACCAACTGTTCTAAGTGGTCTTTCAATACTCGGCACTGCTCGGTTGTATACCCATTATCCTTGTGATAGGTGCAGTAGAGGTTCTGGTTCCTTCGAGAGGGATCGCCCCCCATCTTGCTCGGCCACCTGAAGTAAGGTTCCCTCTTGATTCGATCTATAATCCTATGCACAGGCTCTTTAAACGTCACATTTACTTTTCCCAGTTGCCACTCCGGTCCTTGCATCCTCAAATCCTTTCGAGGCCTTAGCTGAAAACCACTTTGCCGAGGACGATTTATTAGCGGAGCTTTACCCTTACTCTGCATCCTGTCATCTTCCAGGCGCTTGTACTCCTCAATATGTCTCATGAGCTGTCTCATATCCTTGGGAGGCTTCTTCGTTAATGACTCCCATAGCTCGGAATTCTCAAGCAGCCCCATCCTGAAGGTGCTCGCTGCAATCTTCTCGTTCCCCCCATCGATCTCGTTATAAAGTTCCCAGTACTGACTGGCGTAATTGCGAAGGGTTTCCCCGACTCTCATCTTCATAGACAGTAAAGCATCCACTGGCTGTGGCACCTGACTGCAGATCATGAACCGAACACCGAATTCCTGGATTAGCCCGGCGAAAGTGTGGATAGAGCCCTTTCTCAGCCCATTAAACCATCTCAGGGTGGTCGGGCCGAGGCTTGAGGGAAACACCTTACACATCAGTGCGTCATTGTGTGAATGTAAAGACATCATATGGATATAATGGCTGACGTGCTCCACCTGGTCCGTTTTCCCGTCATAGGTATTGAAAGGCGGGCGTGTAAATCGGCTCGGCATTAGGGCGCGTTCGATATCGTCCGAGAACGGCGACCGAGCAGCTCTTCGTAAAGCCCGACTCATTGCATCCATTGCGGCATTACGGGGTCTCCGCTCCTCGGGGGAGTCTGAACCCCGGTCTGCGTACTCCCGTGAACGTGAACGGTCCCAGTGATGGCGGGATCCCCATGAATGTGAGCGTTCCCGGCGGTGACGGGATCCTTGTGAATGTGAGCGTTCCCAGCGATGGCGGGATCCTTGTGAATGTGAGCGTTCCCGGCGATGGCGGGATCCTTGTGAATGTGAACGTTCTCGACGTCGACGGGGACCGGACTGATCGGACCCCACCCCGTGGTGATTTTCCCCTGTAGCAGATCTTCTATCTCAGTTTTCTCGGTCCCTTCTCTGGTGTCTGCCCCCGGCTTCCAACTCCAGATCTCTCACCAATCTGCGTAACCGTTCGAGCTCTTCATCTCTGTTGTCAAATCCTTAGCGCCCCGAGGCCTCTGATATTATCCGTTGCGTCTGGTATGTCCCTCCCCGAGGCCCGAACGCTCTTCCTCATGCTCGCGATCCCTATCTTCACGCCTCTTTTGCCTCCGCTCACGCTAGGAAGATCCTCGAGAAGACCCCTCGGAACCACTTGCAGCGTCGCCCTCCGAACGTCTATCAGACATTCTTCCGAGATTGAGTCTCCGTAGAACCACAACGTTGTAGGAGATTCCCACAGACGGCGCCAATTGTGCGCGCCCTGAAAGGGAGGTGGGCCTCACCTCAACTGGGCTCACAACTTATTTGTAATGCGGGTTTAGGATTTCCTACGTTGGGTCATTCTCGGCACAGAGACTCCACCAGGCTGTTCCTTCTCTTCTCTCTCTCTCTCTTCTGTTTCAAATCCTTTCCCCCCTCATTCTCCCCCAAAAAAACCAACCCCTTTCTCCACCCCCAACTCCTTATATTTATAGCCTTAGATTAGTGGAAAGATCATGATTACTGTCACAGTTAGTGCAATTGGGGGTCCAATGTCATTAATTGTAAGTGGGTTTAGGTGAGAGTGGCTTTGGAAATGGTTCCCACTTCAGGAGATATGCCCGGCGGCGATATTCCCCAAGGCACAGCCGGGCACATAAGTAAGTGCTGGTGAGACTGAACAACTGCAACTACGCTCGGTGACGTCCTGCCGAACAAAATCACATGGTAAGGTTAAAAGTGGGCTAGTGTCAGCTGCCCGTTCATTAGGTTCTTGAACAACTCCGATCATGGGCTCGTAGCTTTCACGGGTGTGGGTTGGGATTCTGGGCTGGGTGAAAGTTGAGGCCTTGGGCCATACCTTTGACCTATGTCTTAAGGCCCAAATGGGCTTGGGTACCAGGGGCCGTACAATTATATATACACACACACAAACTCAAAACTAATATAAGCTGCAAATATATAAACAAAGATCTTGATATGAGGAAGACGCACCAAGTCTCAAATTTGAGTAGCAATATGACTTTCTCATAGTAATAACAATATAAACAATTCAAAACATGGAACAATATCAAAATTATAATACCTAATTCCGTTATCTTTTATGTTGAATCCAAACAAATAATTAATTGAAATTAATCCAAACAAATAATTAATCAACCAAAAATCATAGCTTTTAATAAGAAAACAAAAAATCACATGAACCTAAATAAAAAGTATTTAAGTTGAAGAATTAAGATCAACCTACTGAGACACAAATACCAAAAACCCCAAGACTTAAAACTTCAAAATTTATAGAATCCCCAAATTCTACATCAAAACCAAACCAAATTCAACAAATTTATATATAATATACCAAATAAAAATTTATCGTTCCCTAGGGTGGAAGACATAGGTTGCAGCTTTAATTTTTCTCCAAAAAAATAGAGATGCTTTATCTATCATGTACAATATAAAAAAATAATTAGTAGAAATTTCAACCCAAAAACCAAACCCACGAAAACAATGTCAATATAAATATGGAGATTAACCCAAATACTTAAAAGAAAATCAATTCTAAACATAACGAAAGAATAAGATAGAAAGAAAATCTCAGGCACATATGAAAGCAAATAAAAAATTAGACATAAAAGATGAAATTCATTAATAACAATATAAACAAATATCCACATATGTTGAATTGAAACTTTATTAATAATAACAATATAAACAAATTCGACATAAAATTCATTAATTAAAGAAGAAAGTTGAATCAGATTGCTTGCGTTTTTATCTTTTTACATTAGTCTTTGGTTTAAAAAAAAAAAAAAAAAAAAAAATCCTAAAGTGAAGTTAAGTTTTGGGTTTTAAGGTGGTAATTGCTAAGGTTTTGAGGAGGGAAAAGAGACTCCTAACAGGAATCCTTCTTTTTTTTTTTTTCTTAATCCTAACTTTTTTTTTGTTACGTGAGTTTTTTTTTTTTTTTGAATCCTAAAGTGAAGTTGAGTTTAGGGTTTTGAGGTGGTAATTGTTAGGACTTTGAGTAGGGGAGAGAGAGAGAGAGTCCTACCAGGAGTCTCTCTCTCTTTCTCTCTTTTTCTTAATCTAACGAGAGTTTTTTTTTTTTTTTTGAGTCATATTTTCAACGCGAGTCTTTTTTTTTTTTTTTTTGAGTCTTATCAGAATTTTTGTTTTTATATAGATTGTCAACGTTTGAGTTTGAGTTTAAGTTGGATTTATTAAAGAGATAGAGTTTCACTTCTTGTTAAATTTTGATTAAACAAAAATAAATTTGTTTTAAAAAAATGAAAATGATGAGTTTGAGTTTAAGTTGGACTTGTTAGAGAGATAGAATTTCACTTCTTGTTAAGTTTGGATTAAACAAAAATAATTTTGTTTAAATAAAATGATAATTTTATTTAAATATTGTGCTAACTTGGAAAATTGTGAGAGTTTTAGAGATTTTGATTATATATATATATATATTTATATATGGAGAATATAGATAATTTGAGGACCAATAATGTAATTTCTAATCATATTCATATATTCTAATATTTTATACAAGTTCGGGCTGTAGCATCCAAGGCCACGCAAAATGATTTGGTTGGCTGACACCGAAGACCTGAACTACTACTTTCAAACATCAATTACTTTCATAAAAAAACATCAACTACGTACACACTTTGCGTTTTTGTCTCAAATTGATCTTAAAAAAACCATATGAATATTCCCAATCCAACCCAAAACTTTATGTGGTTCCCAATCTTCAATTCACTTTTCTCACCCAAAAAAAAAACCAATAATATACCTTAAATTTTAACTAAAAACCAATTTTCGAACCCGTTTACTCTCTCGTCACTCTTCAGCACCAAAGTTTATTTATTTATTTTTCTCTCTCTAGAGTTCTAGACCCATGAACTTAATACACACAAATTATGTTAACACAGTCCCTTTCTCTACTAATCGCACCAACTACTATGTCTATGTGCCATCACAAACTCTACTTCGCAAGAAGAAATCGAAACACTTGCAAATGCGACTCTCAAATTCCGCAGCCGATGGTTCCGTAAACGGCACCGTACCGAGGAGGAGCTTAGCCGCTTTGCAATCAGCCAAATCCAGCAGTGCCTTGGAGCAACTCGATATCGAACGCGGCGTTTGTGTGCCATTTCGCAAGTACTCTCCTGAAACAGTATGATTTTTTTTTTTTTGGGTACATATTTTTGTTGAATTTTGTTATGTAATTGCTGTGTGCTTAATTAGGATTGTAATTGAATCGAGCTGTTTTTGAACACAACGAGCTTGGCTCGGGAAAAGACTTACATATATCGACTGTTAAAACAAGTTGAGATCAAATATAATAATGTGTTCGTGAACAAGCTCGATTTAAGAATATATAATATTATATGTTTTATATGTGTACTCGAATACAAATATGTTTATATAGTTTGATGATGTACTTGAGCTTGGCTTATGTTCAAATAAAATTAAGTGGGTAATTTTTAATTTTAATACTCGGCTTGTTTACAGGCCCTATTGATAATTGGGAGAAAGTTAAGGTATTGCAGTATGGATAGGACAGTTTTGGTTTTGTTTTTGTGAACAATTGGATTGTTAAGATGAAATTGAAAATGATTTAAAAAGAAAAATTTTCTTTTAGTTTGTCATGTATTTGTGTTTACCTTGTGGCTGAGTTTACATTATTGTTGTTGATAATTAGGTGAGGAATAAAGTATTGGAATCCAGAGGGGCTATTTTCTCGCTAATTTCACGTGGTGTGGAGATAGTGTGGAGTTTGGGATTGTACTGGTCTGCCTTGGTGTATGATTTCTTGGTTGGAAGAGATGAAGAGGTTGTTCCCTTTCGTGCTCGGCAGCTTAGGAATCTCCTCTGTGATTTGGGACCTTCTTTTGTCAAAGCCGGCCAGGTTTGTTGCGTTTTTACTCGTATGCTGTAGTCTTTATTCACTTTTGGGTTTTTGTTTTTATTATCTCTTTAATAGCAAGTGTTCGTTAGCTGTACTCAACTTCTAAATTTGGTTCACTTATATTTGTTATTGATATACTGTCAGTTCTTGACAATGAGACTTTCAAAATAGTGTTGTTTTTTCCCTTGTATACGTGATTCAATTTTAACTGACTTGTTCATTTGGTTTTCTGTTGACTCAATAAAATAATGAAAAAGTGCCTTTTCTGAAATACTTTAAAATTTTTAAAGTTTCACCCTGCTTGGCTGAAATTTAGCCCCCCAGATTTTTCATAATAGGAACTAAATTTTAAGGCTGAAGTAATCAAGTATCAAGAAGAAAAGGTTGCTATTGAAGTGCATATTTTAGCAACTTCTCAATTATGGCATTGAACTTTGAATCCATGGTTTTTGCTCAACTAGTACATGTGCTATGGTTTTGTGTTTCCCTGTTGATTGAATGTTGTTTGTGTATTGGCAGGTTCTTGCAAACAGACCTGATATCATCAGAGAAGATTATATGAATGAACTTTGCATTCTTCAAGATGATGTTCCTCCTTTCCCCAATCAGGTAAAAGCTCATTTTGTCATACTAACTACTAAACACTTCTATTCGTGATGGACCTTATTATTATTATTTTTGGTTGCATTGTGGCTGAAGTAATATTTTGTGGATGACTTGACAATGGCCTAGGTTGCTTTCAACATCATAGAAGAGGAATTGGGCCAACCACTTGAAGCTGTTTTCAGTAAAATTTCATCACGGACAATAGCAGCTGCAAGTTTGGGTCAAGTTTACCGAGCTACTTTACGTGACTCTGGGGAGGATGTTGCTATTAAGGTTGTATGAAATTTACCCTTATTTTGTTATCCTTTTTTTTTTGGGACATTCATGGGTTGGGAATTTTTAGTTTTATAGAGATAACAATTGTGACCTGTATATTTAATGCTATCGTTTTCCGGTGTGATTCATGCTTGGTGAAGTCATCAGTTCTCTTGTTGCCATGTTTCCTCAGATTAGTGCAAATGCTTTTCATTATTGCTTGATTATGGTGCCACTTATATTGTATAAGGTGGAAGCGTCAAAGGGGGGGAAATTGTTTTCACTAAAGTAATCGGGTTTTGGTTTTGAATGTGCTTAATTACATGTAAGCTTATCTAGTTTTATAGGGATTTTGTTTAACTTGGACTTCAAAAACACAGTCTGTCTAACTAATTACAATTCTACTCATATAATTACAGGTTCAAAGGCCTCAGATAGAGCCTATAATTTATCGGGATCTTTTTCTATTTCGCAATCTTGCTTCACTTTTGAATGGCATCAGTCTACAGAAACTGGGGTGTAATGCTGAGCTGATAGTTGATGAATTTGGCGAGAAGCTTTTGGAGGAGCTTGATTACAACTTGGTACCTTTCAGAACTTTCCTGTTTGGCATTAAAAGTTCTTTAGTACCTTGAAATACAGATTATGGGTGTAATTAATAATGACGTAAAAAAAAGGCACTAATATAAAGCATGTTGGCTGAATAACGTTTATGAAACCTGTATGATAATTGAGCTACCAATGCACTTGCATTTCAGTAATTTATTTTACTTTTATATTTAATGAGATGTAGCATGATGTTTCTTTTCTCTAATTCAGGAAGCCCGCAATATTGAGGATTTTCTTGAGAACTTCAAAAATGACCCCACTGTCAAAATTCCTCGGGTTTACAAGAAGCTTTGTGGGTCACGTGTTCTGGTTATGGAATGGATTGATGGCATCCGGTGCACTAATCCACAGGTTTGATTATTAAGATAGAAGCTGCTGCTTTCATATATATATAAAATTTACAAACCAATTGATATCACTTCGTATAGTAATAATCTTTCCTCCATATAACTCAGGCTATTAAGGAAGGTGGCATTGATGTAAATGGATTTTTGACAGTTGGAGTTAGTGCTGCTTTGCGGCAATTATTAGAATTTGGGTTATTTCATGGAGATCCACACCCTGGAAATATTTTTGCTATGCGTGATGGACGTATTGCATATGTGGACTTTGGAAATGTTGCCGTGCTTAGTCAGGTAATTTGTGTTTTTGCAGAGATATTAAGTTGAACTGTACGTTTTTTACCTCATTTTTTAGTAGTATTTGTGGCTGCATTTAATAACAATACAAGCTCATTGCAACCCTATGAATATGAATGACCCAGCGGCAATAAAGGGCAATGGACTTGGGATTTTATATCGGCAATTAAGTATTTAAATTGTAGAAGTTGAATATAATTGAAGGCATAAAAGAAAATTCTCTAGATTAAATAATGGCTCATCTGAAATTTTTTGAAATTCTTAGATAATTTATGATGTATTTTTTTTATAATTATTCACCATATGGTGACACCACTCAAATGCCACCTCCTCCTCCCATAAAAAGGGTGAAGGGTAAAGCTGTGGGTTCAAAAACCCACTTGGTGCGTGTGTAAACTTACTATGCTCACAAAAGCCCTGCATGGTCCACCCGCCAAAATTGGTAGACTTCAAGGATTAGTTGGAACTATCCTTAAAGATTATGATTCTGCTATGTTTTTACTATTCTTTTGTCAATCTCATTTTGCATTGAGTTGCTTTCTGTTGGAACCACATATTGATTTCCTTTCAATCCTTCAGCAAAACAAACAGATCTTGATTGATGCTGTTGTCCATGCTGTAAATGAGGACTATGCGGAGATGGCAAATGATTTCACCAGGCTTGGCTTCCTGGCTCCCGGAACTGATGTCTCTCCTATAATTCCAGCTTTAGAAGCAATTTGGCAGAACTCTGCTGGAAAAGGAGTCTCTGATTTTAATTTTCGAAGTGTTACTGGTAATTTATCTCTCTGTTTTTTGCAGAGGATGTTATTGTTAGTTTAAAGTCCTACATTTGGTATATTCCATTTCATGCTCTCTGACTATATATAATCTGCACCTTTGTTGTACTTTCTGAAGTGTTCTTTTCTTGGTTTGTTTGATTTGTAAGTTTATGTCTTTAATTACCATGCTTAAAAACGAAAGAACATAGGGAGTGTGAGACTCTTAATTGTAAATTTATGAGACTTCTAGCTCTATTGTACTTTTCAAAACAATGCATTTTTGGTTGGGGACTCATAATCTTCACACCCTAATGCACATGATAGAACTCTTTATGAATCAAATATTTGTGATAGTGACTTCTTCAGATAAATCACCCTGCTTTGGATATGATTTAGTACGACAAATGATGTTTGAATATCAAGTTTTATCCCAGTATATAAATGTCTCATATGCTTATTTAAATTTGTTGAACAATTTAAAGGTCATGCTGTTTGTTTCAGTGCTTTGCTATATTATTACTATTTGATCTATTACAAGAATAAGTGTATTACATGAAACTTTTTCATTTTGTAGTAAATTTTATCCTATACTACTTTGTAAGCATGTGTTCTATCTGCTGCAGGTAAATTTAATCAATTGGTTTACAATTATCCCATCCGAATCCCAGAGAGGTTTTCTCTTGTTATCCGTTCTTTATTGACACAAGAGGGAATCTGTTTTACTCTAAAGCCAGACTTCAAGTTTCTGGAGGTAAAGATAAAGCTTCTTGTTTCCCTTATTCATGTTTGGGTATCCTATCTTCTTTTAAATTTGTGGATCTGTCATAATTTGAAATTATGATATACATCAAACTTAAGTAGTTTGTTTCTGTCATCCCACTTGTCCTAACCTTCAGATATGTAAATGTTAATTAGATGTATCTAGCGAATTTAATCTACAAATTATGGTGCAGTTTTTGTTTCTATCAAGAAACATAAACTGCAATATAATTTCTACCAGTAAATTACACCTTAAAAAGTCTGATACAATCCGCCCCAGTTTGCCTTGTTGATGGCCCTGATGTCACAATGAGGGACTACAGTAGTTTGTTTTTTTATATACGTTACCAGTTCTCTTTGCTAAAATTGTAAAGATATTTATTCATTAACATAACAACAACCAAGCCTTAGTCCCAAAATATATGCTTAAAAAAATTTGGCTAGTAGCTATGTTGGAAGCAGTTCTGTATATCTTATGATAACTATCCAAATTTTATCATGCCTTTTATTTAATTTATACACTATCATGCTCTCTATTTTCATGTAATTATTGATGTTAACTAATTGAATAGGTTGCCTATCCATATGTGGCAAAGCGCCTTCTAACAGACCCAAATCCTGCTCTACGTGAACGCCTCATACAGGTCAGCTCAAAGTCACATTCTTCTTGGAAACTTCATTTTTCTTAGAATATTCACTTCTTTTGTCTCAGAACTAATTTCCTTGAATTTTGATGTGTATATTTTAATATATTTATCAAGCTACAGAATAGTGACTATATATGGTTTCTTTGGTAGTGCTCTTGTATGTTTTCCAATATCTCCACTGGCCATGTTGCACCAACATAGAAATTTTTCTCCAGTTACAACCTTTAATAGTGATCTGCTTTTTTGTATTAGGTTCTATTTAAAGATGGTATTTTCCAGTGGAAACGGCTCGAAAACCTTATTGTTCTTGCTAAGGAAAATGTCACCAAGATGAGCAGCAACCCTGCATTGCAAGTAAAGGAATTGTCTGTATCTTTTCTTGGCCACTTGCTTCCTTTGTCTTTTATTCCGCTTGGGAGTTTTAAGAACCTTTGTTTACATAGACCTTCTTTAAACAGGCAAGGTTCAAAAGACTGGCGAGTTCAAAGAAAACTAGATCTCACAGATACCATCAAAGATGGAGCTCGGCTTTTCCTTATTGATGAAGGAATCCGCAGACAGCTTCTTCTTGCATTGACTGAAGATTCAAAGCTTCACATCCAGGAGGTCTGTAGATCTGAAAATTGTTTTTTTATTTTTTTTATGGCCATAATACTTGGTTTACAAGAATTCTAAATTATCAATGTGTCTTCTATAGCTCGTGGATGTCTATAGGCTGCTTGAAAACGATATAGACGTACCGTCAGTAGCCTTGGAAGTAGCACGAGGTAAACCTCATTTTGACCTTTTGAACATAAAATGACAACTTAATTGAGTAGCTCTGTGACATGATGCAACTCAAATCTTATGTTTTGATTTTCTACTCAAACTTTTATGCTGGGACTTGCAGATTTTCCAACCGTTGTCCGGGATTTCATGCTTTCTTGGAGTGAGTCAATCTTGGCTGATAGATAATTAAAAAGCTTTTGAGCAGCTGCGTAGCAACTAGCAATACAGATCTTACTTTATTCAGATGATTATATCATAGGATGTCAACTTTACATCGTTTTTCATATAGGAAGAGCTTCTTGTTTCAAGTTGTACAGGCCAAGCAAATGTTGTAACATTAAAAACTTCACTGCCTCTGTATAGAAACCATTGTTTATATGAATAACCAAAATAGACTTTTAATTTTGAAGAGCAAATTAAAGTCTCAATGGAAAAACAGCTCTTTTAATAAGTTGGCATTTCTCAGAGATTTTGACTTTCATTCAATTTCTTTGGATGGTTTCGGTTTGGCTGTTTTTGGAATTGTACTGTAGGAGTTGGGATTTATTTTCGTTTCTGTTATGCAGGGTGTTCATGAGCAGGGGCCAGGGGATCTGGCACTGCTTTGTAGCCATGCCTAGCATTGTATTGGGGGGAGTGATGGATTTTCACTCCAACAATCTATGTTATAATAATAATAATAATAATAATAATAACAAAATAAAAGTTTTGACTTATTTCAACTCATCTACTCTTTTGCCACTTTTGAAAGCTCATATTTTTCTAAATTAGGGCCATATAATAGAAGGTAAAAGCTTTTGACTTTGGTTTTTTCCCCTAGTAAGCTCATATTTTCCTAAATCAACTTCATAGTCTGTTTTGATTTTTTAGATCAAATGTAATCTATCTATATAATATCTAAAAGCAAAGCCTAACATTTATTGTTATTACGCTTATGTTGAGTCATATCAACGTAGCATTTCGGTCTATTTCGGTGCATTTATTTAAGAATAAGAAAAGACAAATTTGGATTGAGAGTATCTATTTTAAGTCCAAAATTATTAGAAAATATAGATCTCACTTCCAAATTCACTGTTTTATTCACCGTTTTATTCAAAAAACTATGTTGACTTGGATGCCTTGATGACAATCCACATTAAAATTGATGTGGAGTTGTAAAATATAATTAAGAGTTCGAGCTTATCTTCTTCTTTAAAAAAAAAAAAAAAAATTAAAGTTTTGAAAGTCCTTATGTTTTGATTGGAATTGCATGAATTTTCTGTTCCTATACATAAACCAGTATAACAAATCACATCCCTTAATTTTGTTTCCATGCAAATTCTGGACATATCAGACTAATTTTGACCATTTTATCTAAAATTTGTTCATTCTCAGTTTCTTACGAAATTTCAGACTGCATTTTTATGTATGAGATTTTATTAACTTTTACTTAAAAAAAATTTTATGAATTGATGTAAGTAGTGACATAATAACATGACCATGAACTTCCAAAAAACTCTTTTTTTTTTTTTTTTGATACACAAAAAACTATTGTTATTCATAAATAATTACAATAAAAACAAAAGTTATACAACTTATTTCAAATTATGATGCGGCAAAAAAAAAGGTTATAACTTTTTTCTAATTTTTTTTAATAATTTATATAGCTTATTTAAATAATACAATGTTTTGAATTATCAATACCTTAAAATAAAACTTTTAAAAAATTTAAATTTTATTGACAAGTTACTTTTTAGGTTCAAAAGGCTATAAATATTAGAAAAAGGTTTTCACCCGCCCCTTTAACCTCTTTCACAAATGGGTATCTACTAGAGAGCTGAATACAATACAGTAGAGACTAGAGAGAGAAAGAGAGAGAGAGAGAGAGCAAGCAGAAGAAGCATCTAGCTTCCTTGCTCGCATCATCACAGTTCTACCTGGTAAACCGCTTTTCCTTTTTCCCTCTTTCTTTATCGTAGAAACCCTAACTATCATATACATCACAAAATTTCCCTTTATTTCAATTCTCGGTGGAATAATTTTTGTTAATTTTATTTTCCATTACTGCACATTGCTTGGCAGAGAGACAGACATGGCTGTGAACCTGACGTAATTAATTAATTAATTAATTTTTTTTGTGAAATATTTTTGATTGATTTCTGTAAGTATTTGTCCAAGAGTTTTACAGGAATCTCATTTTTTAGAGATGATCTTGATTGACTTGCTCCTCGTTTGGTTGCCGAGAAAACTAGGGAAACGATAAGGAAATAAGAGAAATGAATTTTATTTTAATTAATTCAATTAATTAGCTGTTTTTAGGCGCAGTAGAGTATAATTACATTTTGTACCATTTTGTTTTATTTTGATTAAACATAATTAGATCCAAATATTAAAAAATTTAATATAATGGTGCTATGTAAACTATTTTTTTTATTTTTTTGTGTGTAAATGTCTGGCGTGCAGCTTTATTCATGTTCAAGAAAGAGAAAGCAATTTTGCATTTGGAAGTGTTATCGGTTATTGGATTGAGGTTGTGTGAGCTGGGACTATAATATAGTGCGCCCTGCAGAAGGTTTGGCTGGCCAATGGTGTCGCTGGATTAATTATTCTTTGCGTGCTACATCGTCAGGGTATGTGGGTCTTTGAAAATTGAGGTTTCTTTGTTACATTGTGTGCGTGTGCGTGTGCGTGTGTGTGCGTGCATGTGTTTGTCGTGTTGGTAGCTTGGACTTGAAATCTTATATGCAAGTTTATTTATTTATTTCATGTCTCTTTCTCTCTTTTTAGGACCATGCCTCGTAAAGTAAACTATGGAGTTGATTATGATGAAGAAGTTGATGACTATGAAGGTTATGATTATGATTATGATTATGATGACGACATAGAAGACAATGGTAAGTGACGTTATTAACTTGAACTTCTCTTTTAATTGCTTCACACCCAGCCTTTCCTTTTTTTGGTTTGCTCTTGGCTACTTGTTCTATAGCCAATTTCCCTCACTTTGCTATCCGCATAATGTTTAAACTTGCTGAAGGCATGGTATACATAGGGTTAACATCATGTGATGTAGTGCGTTGGAACCTTATGTTTAGTCTTAGACCAGTTCAAGATTAGGAGTTGGATTCAGTTACTACTTTTCTTGGATTTTCTGTATTTAACTCAGGTATGTGTTGAAAATGGATGATAAAGTGTGTTAGAAATTGAATCAGAAATGGTGTTTTTTGTGTTTGTTTGTACTGTGAGGTTTTGAGAAGGGTTTCTAGTGTAGATTTTCATTGGAGGGTGATGGCAGCCATGAAAGTAGTCTTTTTTGTTTGGGCTGTGTCTTTGGGGGAAAATTCTAACAGTAAATAATCTTATAAAATGAAGGAGACTATTGTGGATTGGTTTTGGATTCATTGTATTCATGATTTTTATGTGGAACTGTACCTCAAATCTATGTGATTAGACGATCTGTATCCTGCACTGATTCTGCATTCGTGGTTTTTAAAGTGTGTTGGATCACTTGGGGAATATGATGTTTCATGATCCCCGGATTGCAGTTTTGATAACCATGGATATACATATTCTCATTGTATAAACTCTGATGTTTATTTTGTCACAGGGAAAGCACCTCAGTCAGAGCAAGAAACTTCTAACCGTGGGCTTTGGCGTTGCTCTGTATGCACTTATGATAATGATGAGGGTTTGTTTGCTTGTGATATTTGTGGGGTGCTAAATCCTTCAAAAACTGGCACCAATATTGATAAGCAAACAGGTATTCAATTCTACCTTGTGATTATAATTCATATATTCTTGCTTTCTGCAAACTAAGCTTCTGTGTATGGATTGACTTTTACTGATTTTTATTTTGTGTGATTGGGAAACTCCTCTCTTGTCCCCCCCCCCCCCCCCCCCCTCCCTCTCCTCCTCTTTTAATTCAAAATGTATCTGTGTTGGGTTTGGCTTTTGGCAAGACCTCACATGTTGAACTAAGTTTTGTACTGAGGTTGTCATGCAGACAGCTTGTGCCTGTCTTGTCACCAATCTTATTCTAGTGTCTTTGCCAGGTTTCCTTTCAAGTTTGTTGTGCTTTTATAGAATAGATCTCTTTCGTGCAGTTAAGGGCATGTGCAAAAATTCTGGAGCATCCAAAATGGCCAAGTCTCTTTTTGCATCATTGCCGCAACGGATACCCAAAAAGGCTGTATCATTACAAAAGCAGAATGATGTTTTTGTGAAGGAAGAGGGCAATAACTCCCACAAGCATATGAATATCCAAGGACAATTTCATGAATTCCATAAGGCTTTTAGTATTCATAGCCATCACCATGTTAATATAGGTCTGCACATGCTTCAAAACAGGATGTTGATATATAGAATTAGAGTAATCATTCCTCTTGTAGTTGAGTATACTTTGTATCCACCAGTACTGTCTTATTCCAAAATTTTTATTTCTCCAGAAGATGGCCATTATACATTGTTAGATATATTCTAACCTTATTCATATTGATGATACAGCCCCTTTCAAGTTTGACGTTCCATCCCCAGATGATTTGGTTTCTAATGGACTACGCTCCTCTAAAATGGGTTCAAAAGGTATCTTGTTGTGGTTGCAGATTTGATTGTCAAACATCAATTCAAATCAAAAAGAAAAAACCCTTTTGATAGGATATATAGTCATGGAAAGAGCTTTAGGACTAACTTAAAAGTTATGTGTTTTTAATAATTCTTCTCATGGGCATGGAAGTATCCTTTCCTTTTAAATGCTGTGGAATTCGGTTAACACAACATTACAAGTTATCTTTCTAGTTTCAATTAGCATCATTCATGATTGGCCCCTTTTTTTGCTACTGATAAATTTTTCCAACTTAAATGTTTAAGTTGTAGGATGTATAGATAATCTATCCACTCAAATATGTGTTGTCATGATTGTGACTTGGCGACATCCTTTATGCTATTTAGTTATTTTGTGATGACTAAAATATAAAGAAGCTGAGTGATAGCATAATGTGAGATTGCCAATTTCGAAAACTCAAATTTTTTTTTTTTGCAAAGCTGTTGCATTGAAGTTCATAATTGTTTGGAATGGTTCTTTTGAAGTTAAGTCATACTACAGAGTGCTTATGAACAGGTGTACTCATTCCTTCCCATGGAGAAGCATTGGGAAGGTGAAAACTCCTACTAGAGTATCTTTTTTCACATGGACAGCAGCCAAGGGAAATATTCTTACATTGGATAATCGGAGGAAGAGGAATATTTGTGTTGTTAATCAGTGTTGTATGTGCAAGAATAGTTGGGAATATGTGGATCATCTTCTTATTTATTGCATGTATGCACATAGTGTATGGACTTTTGTGTTTTGTTTGTTGGGTGTCTCTTGGGTGCTGCCCAAGCAAGTGGTGGAGTTGTTGGCGTGTTGGAAAGGGGGTTTTGGATGCCATCGGTCTGTGGTTATTTTGGGGAGCCTATTCAGCCTGTACATTAGTTTCTTTTATTTAATAAAGATTCTCATTACCTATCAAAATATTATCGTGCTTCTCTTAGCATGGAAGTCTACCTTTGAACTGAATTCCAGGACACATTAATGATTAATCCATGTGAAAGGATGTAGAAATTCTCTCTTAGCATTTGGAGCATTTTGACTAGCATTCTGGGGGTCTAATGGTCTATAGTGCACCACTTTAGGAGGATCATTCTCTACAAGACCCAGCCCTAGACCCTTATAAATTGCCTCATTAAGTATTTTGTAGGGGAAAAAAAAAAGCATATGTAAAAGCTCCATGAGGTAATAAAAATATTTTTTCTTGGGCAAACACAATTCATGCACCCTTATAGGATAGAATCCATGGCCTCATGTTCCACCCCTTGTTTATGAAGGTGGGGATGCCAATGGGTCCAAAGACCTTGGGAAATAAAATATAATTAGTCATTGGATTAGTTGTAAAATGTAGTAGATAAGTTCTACTTGTGTGAGTGTGTGTGTGTGTTTACATCCAATCTTTAACTGAAGTTGTTTAGTTTTAGATTTCTTTTTGTAATATATTTCTGCTAAACTCTTTTTTTATTTATTGGTATTGTGCATGGGGTTTTGCAAATAGAGATTCCATTCTGTTGTTTTTAGAGTCTATGTCCTTTTATACATAACTCTTTGTATTCTTTGTAATTGTTTTGTCTACATGGCCTGTGCATGCTTTGAATTGGTTTGGTTTGGTTCTTCAACTAATGGTCAATAAGTTGATTTTGGGCTAAGAATTAGCCCATTTTTGGTTGGTTCTGGGTTGAGACCAAACCCTGACCCCAAGCTGTGTTTTGCCTCTAGTTGTAAATTGTACTTATTTTATTATCGCAAAAGTTTTGATTCTCTAGTTTTCTGAGAAATATTGAGCTGGAGTGATTGAGGTTACTTTTAAAAGCACTTTCTTGGTGTCTCCTGAGTTTTGATATAATTATGTTCTTTGTGTACAACTTTTTACTTGCAGCCAACTTTAATGACATGAAATCTTCAAGAGTTTCCTCAGGCATCACTGGGAAGAATGGTCTACTTAATATAAAATCAAATGCTGAAAGGTCAGATGTGTCATCATCATTGATGCCGAAAGGCAAACAAGATAGTTTTGATGACAACAATTGTTCAAAGAACAAGGTTCACAATGTACAGTCAAGTCTAAAAATTTCGGATGGCTCATTTGCAACTATGCCAAAAGGCAGACATCATAATGTGGACGAGGGCAGTTGTTCAAAGAATGATATGGCCAACATACTATCAAGTGATAAAAGCTCTCATAGCTCTCCTGCATTGATACTGAAAGGCAGACATGAAATTACAGGTGATAGCAGTAGTTCTTTGATTAGTGGGGGCAAGCCACAAAGCCTTAACAGTAGTTTGAACAAAATGGCTCTTGGTGAGGGATCTGGATTTTCGAATAATGTTAACACTAGAGGGACTCGTTCACAATCAGAGTATAAACCTGAAAAGTGGATGCTCAATGACCAAGCTGAAGATACATTGATTCAACTGAATCTTGCGATCGTAAGTCAATCTTTAATCCCAGTCTTATGATCGAGGAAATCCATTCATTTAGCTCCTTAGTAATTGATTTGTTCTAGACATGTCAGTGATGTCCTTTTGCTAAATTTCTCGTTGTAGGTAGGTCATGTTGATTCTGGAAAATCAACACTCTCTGGTAGACTTCTACACCTTTTGGGGCGAATATCCCAAAAAGAGATGCACAAATATGAAAAGGAGGCAAAGTTACAGGTGAAATCACTGCTTTCTGTTTATGGGTGCTTTAAAAGCTTGATGTTGTTATGTTTATGTGGTGTTTGTATCTCAAGCAGGGCAAGGGATCCTTTGCTTATGCTTGGGCCTTGGATGAGAGCGCTGAAGAAAGGGAAAGGGGAATAACCATGACGGTTGCTGTTGCTTATTTTGATTCCAAAAAATATCATGTTGTTGTGCTTGACTCACCAGGCCATAAGGATTTTGTTCCAAACATGATATCCGGGGCAACACAAGCTGATGCTGCAATTCTTGTGATAGATGCCTCAATCGGTGCATTTGAAGCTGGTATGGACAGTGTCAAGGGACAAACACGGGAACATGCACAACTTATCAGAAGTTTTGGTGTTGATCAAATTATAGTTGCAATTAACAAAATGGATGTTGTGGATTACTCAAAGGAACGGTTTGATTTAATTAAACAGCAACTTGGAACATTTCTCCGTTCTTGTGGTTTTAGAGATCCTTCTATAACGTGGATCCCATTGAGTGCCATGGAAAATCAAAATTTGGTGGTGGCTTCTTCTGATGTTCGTCTGTTGTCCTGGTGAGTTTACTTTCATCCTTTGATTCTTTGTCATACTTATTTTTGATCTTCTATATCTTCATCTTTTCTATCCGTGATAAACTTTTTCTCGCCTTTGGGAACTAGAAACTGAGCATTAGATAGTACTCAATTTGGGAAGACTAGAAAAATTTTGTACTAATATTTGACTTAGGGAGAAAAAAATGGTGCCTTGACCTACCTTTTTGAATCTTTTCATGTTCCCTGATGGGCTGAGTTAATAGAAGAGGTGACAGAAATAAACAAATAAAAGTAAAGAAATGTTGATGGGATGAAAGGTAAAGTATGGTGTAATGCTGGAAATCACCCTTTAGGTTGAATCAAGTATGCCACTGGTTTAAAATAAAATCAAGATAGTATAGAAACATCGTTGATACAATATTCAATAAAGCCCTAACTTAGTGCCACAAAAATGTTGATGTTGGGATGGTAGCTTTCACTTACAATGTTATGATGAATTTTCTCATACAATTGACATTGCTAACATCGAAATTTGACCAAGGTAATTGAAATGCAGGTATCATGGACCTTATCTGTTGGATGCAATTGATTCCCTCCAACCTCCCACAAGAGACTTGTCAAAGCCTCTGCTTATGCCTATATGTGATGTTATTAAATTGCCTTCACTAGGGCAGGTGTCTGCCTGTGGTAAAGTAGAAGCTGGAGCCCTTCGGAGTGGATCCAAGGTACACAATTGTGTGGTATTGGAAGTTTTTGTTGATCAATTAAGGGATACAATTCATTATTCTCCAAAATATGACGTTCATTCTATTGAGTTAAAATTCTAGATTTCTGCTATTCAAAGATTTCCTTATATTGTTGAGTGAAGCCCCAATTCCTTGATTATATGCAGAACATTATCAGTTATTTTGTCATTCAAGAATGTCTTAAAAATTAGTCTTTGTCAAGAGTTTCCTAAATTTATTTTGCACAATTTACTGATTTTTATCTTTTGTCTTTTCATTGATGAAAGTCTGTGTTTAAATGAAGTCTTTGATATTTACTACACTTTTTTTTTCAAATGCTTTAACAGCAGTTACTATGAATAGCCAGTCCATTTCTTTTCTCCTTCAATAGAAGTGATATACATGTTTGGACAACCATCTGCACTTACAATTTGGGATTCAGATTCATGTTTTGTATGACACTGACAGGGATTGCTGGTTTTAATTGAAATTAATCTTATTACATGAGGCACAATTTGTTTTCGTCACCATCCTTTTGAATAGGCAGTCCAATATCTCTAGTACTACTGCAATAACAGTAATTTGTGTGAAATTGTAGGTTCTAGTTATGCCATCAGGGGCTGTGGGGTCAGTACGTTCCTTAGAACGTGACTCTCAGGCTTGTACTTCTGCAAGAGCTGGAGACAATGTGGCTGTTAGTCTGCAAGGCATTGATGCAGGGAATGTGATGGCCGGGGGTGTGCTATGTCACCCAGATTTTCCTGTTGCCGTCACAAAACGTTTGGAACTGAAGGTCCTTGTCTTGGATATTACAACCCCAATTTTAATTGGTTCACAGGTATGATTTTCTGTGTATATGACATATATCTATGTTGTTTTTGTTCTCTTTTGTTTATTTATGGAAACAATATAATCCTGTGAGTGGAATGAACAGTTGGAATTTCATATACACCATGCAAAGGAAGCTGGAAGAGTGGCCAAAATATTGTCTTTGCTTGATCCTAAGACTGGCAAGGTGACAAAGAAGACACCACGCTGTCTTACTGCAAAGCAGAGTGCAGTTGTTGAGGTGAATTACATGACAAAAATCATGTTACTCAGTTAAAGGTTAATGCATCCAATATTGTTTGAATTCTGGCAGCAAACGGTTTGACTTGTCTTGTTTTTGTAACTTCAGGTGGCTTTGCAGGGACCAGTGTGTGTGGATGAGTTTTCAAACTGTAAAGCTCTTGGGAGGGTGTTTTTAAGAGCATTAGGAAGAACTATTGCTGTTGGGATTGTAACCCGAATAATTGAGTCTCAGGATTAGTTGATCTTACTTGAGAGATTATCTTACTTGAGACATTCCTCAATATTTCAGATCCATTACTTGACATACTGTTACAAATTTTTTTTTTTTTTTTTGCCCTTTTCTCTCTTTAGAGGTCATATGCTCCGGAAACCTAGTGATAGAAGCCAACGTTGGGCTCATGAGTTTTCTCAAAATTTTATTAGCGGAAATCTTCTTTGGGCATGTTTATTATATGTGCATTATACAAGATAGGTATAGATGGAAAATACCTGTATTATGTAATATTTATTGATTCTTTTTTGCAATATATTCCTGAGTTAGAAGGTGTACATATATATTCATCACTTAGTTTTATCCATTTTAGTCCCAGAAGAAAGAAAAGATGACGTCTCCTCTCTCTGTCGTATGTTATTGTAGTCATATTTGACACTCGTGTTTTATATTGGCATTATAGAAGTTTCTTACGTGAGGGCAAGATGCTAGCAAAATGTGCTTTAAGTCAATAGCCTAATGCCACGCATAGTTTATTGGCCAATTTACTAGAAGAGATGTTTAAATAAATAAATAATAGAAGGGGGGGGGGGGGGGATAGAAAGCAACTGGGTGCTTTTGTTTTTATTTTAAAACATTTTGGATCTATCTTCCTCCAACATGTTAGGTAACAATTGAAGAGACCATCCTTACGTAGTTATAATTATATGATTTTTTTTGTTTAAATAATAAATATGTATAGTTTTATATATCGTCATGTAATATGTTAGAAAAGATAGCTAAAAAATGATTTTCCTTCAATTCACTACACGGCGATTTATAACACTATCTATGTGTACTATTTAAATAAGTTATGTGACTAAAATTACATATTATTGGTTTTTTGACTTTTTCAATTGTCACAGAATAAATTGGAGGAAGATAACTTTAAATCGGTTTGGAGCTACACTTTTTCTAGATTCTAGAAAGTGGCAAACTAGATAGCCTAAAGTTTGTGGCCCATAGGATTACCATTCCATTTGAGGCATGATAAGAATAATTTACTTTATTGTTAGTTCTTGAATGTACTTGTCAATAAAAAAATTGTTAGTGACTGTAAAATTGAGGATGAAACTCATGAAACAATGCTGAAAACTGGAAATAAATATAGAAAAGAAGAAGAAGAAAGATTTAGCAAGTTTTTTTAAATCTATGATTCCACATTGAAGCCAGATCCCATAAAAGAACATATGAAAAAAAAAAATTTAATTACAAATTATATCATCTAAGTTTGTTCAATTTTCAATTTTGTTCTTAAAGTCATTTTTTCTCAATTTTGTACCTCAACTTTCATTTCATGTTAATGTGGTCCTTTCGTTCAATTCTTCAATTTTAAACTAGAAAAAAATGAGAGAAATTAGTTTTGTTTAAAAATATAAGTTTTAAGGTTTTTATTTATTTTTAATCTGCACTCATCTGTGAATACAATAATTACGACCAAAAATAGGAGAAAAAAAAAATCTACCGTGAAAGGCAGTGCACAACCCAAAATACTAGCCGTTATCATTGTGAACATCTCTTTTTAGTTTTATCTTAAGGTAAAAAATAAGAATTATGTAATTTTTGGCATTTAACAGCTACCCACTAAATTGAAGTGGATGGAAGCACCAAATTTATATGAAGTGAAAGTTGAGGGACGACATTGGAAAGAAAAAAACGTTAGGGCTGAAATTGAAAAATGTGATCAACACCAATTAATAGTTAGTCACATTTGTATAAATTTTTAGTTGTATATTTACATATAATTGGAATAGAAACTCAACCTTTTTACTTCAAAAGATAATCCTATTATTAAGGATACAAAGTATTCTTAAAATAAAAGATACAAAAAGTCACATTTTCAAACTAGAACATTGAATAAAAATGTTCAACATGTAAAAGAAAAAAAATTCAGATTTCATATAACTACTGAATTTTGTTTATTTGAATACCAGCAGTTTCAAGTGGTTTTTAAAATTTTTTTTATAATAGAAATGGTTTCTCTCTTGAAAAAAAAAAAATCTCTGCACATATTCTTCCACAATTAAGATTTGTTTTTCTAGATTTAATAATGTATATAATTTTAAAAAACGTGATAATATGAACTACATTTTTTAATTTATAATATTTAATTCAAATTATAAAATAGATTCGTTTAAAATAAAATTTTATCCTTCTTTGCGTGGGAACTGGGAAGGGGATAATATATTATATAAAGATATTTTTACTTTTGAAAAAAAAAATAAAGAAAAAAATTTGTTTTTTGAGAAGAGAAATCAAAATATTTAATGCCTTTGACTTTGGATGAACATGAAATCTGGAGAGTGTGACTTGGAGACACGTGGATAATGCGTGCAATCTGAAAATGCAAACCATATGAGAGATCCAGTCTAACACTGGGTGCGTGTCTAAACACAAATGTGAAATGTCAATAACAAATCTTATTTTTTTTGAAAAAGAAATATCAATAACATTAAAAACTGTATATTTGTGATCTCTCTCTTAAGAGACGTGTAGGGGGGAAATCATAAAACCAGGTCCAACCTGCTATAAATAGGCTAGGATAGGGGTTCAATAGAACTAATTTGTAGAGATGGATAGTTTTTTTTTTTTTTTTTGAGGAAAGTATAGATGGATAGTTAAGACCAACACTTTGATTCCTAAATATTAGGACTTGATAATTAAAGAAATTGGACAATACTTAATAGAAATATAGTAGAAAAAGAGAGATTCTTATTTAACTCTTTCCTTGAGCTGGCCCAAGAACAATTGTTCTTAAGAAATACAATTTTCGGTATTACACTGGTCTCTTTCTCCCTCTATTTCTTTATTTCTCTCTCTAAACTTTTTTCAATCCCCCACGAGTATGACCTTCTTTCCTATTTATAACCGTTTGAATTGCATCTCAACCTTCCACTTGGAGGGCTATTGATCTTTCTTTGGATATTTGTTCCATCACTGCCTTGCTGGTGGTAGTAGAGTAGATTATAGGCTGCGAGGGCACTGTTCAGGAGTCATTTTGTCATTAATGTGGCAGGCTGAGTTGGTGCAGTGTATTGAATACGGAGGTGATAAATGCTTTCTCTAGAAGTTTCCTCCCGCTCTTATACGTACGTCACACTGGCCCCCCTCAACTTCCAACCCCATGGCCTTTGTGGCTTATCTCTCATGTCCTGAGAAGTATCTATTCCTCAGCCTCCTCAAGCGGGTCGTTATCCTCGGTTTCCTTGATCCACCTAGTGCTTCGATTGTTCCAACTAGGCTGAGCCTGACTGAAAGAACAGTTTGGCCTAATCATACTTCGGGTAGGTCTTGTTGATAGTTCATTCTCTTTAGGCTCCCCCTCCCAACAAGACGCGTTTTCTACTCTATTAGTAAACTTTACTTATTAAATAATTGACTAACTATTTTTGACAAGAAAAATTTGACTAACTATTAATTGGTGTTGATCACAAAGAAGTACCATACTAATAATATCAAGTTGACTTCTTCTAAAAACAGAAAAGAAAAGTTGACTTCTATTTAGATGTATCTTGAACTTTATGGTATGTTTAATAGAATGACAATCTCCCACTTTAAATATGAGAAAATAAAAATAAAAATAAAAAGTTAACAACACATTTTCCTCCCAAATGCGATGTCTATATATGCAATTGCTTTTGTATAAATAACTAGCATGGGAGACACGTGCAAGGCACGTGTTGCCTCTTAAGTGAGAAAATTAAGATAAAATTTTATTTGAAAAAGTATGAAACCATGTAAAGGCAATATCCATAAATAAAATATGTATGTTATAATGTTAATCTCATTTGTAAAAGAATTTTGATTACATAAAGTTAGTATAGTTATTTCACATATGAATATCTATTTTACTATAAAAGTTTCTTCGTACCTAATTGCTAAAGGCAATATTCATTTACTAAAAACTTCTAAAAATGATGACGAATATCATTATCTTCCAATAATAATCAACTGAGTTTTGCTAAAATATTGTCACAATATTTAATTTTTTGCAATGAATGATATCATATACTACAATTGAAGCCCTTTATCCAATACCTATAATCATCCATAATAATTTTTTTTTAATATTCATACTTCCTTGTTTATCTTTACATTTTATGAGCATAGGTGTGATGTTTAGCTTACTTAGTTTTTAATGGACACCCATTTTAAGCAATAAAAGAAATTTAATATAAATATATATATATATATATATATATATATATATATATATAACAAAGGCAGTGTCATCAAATTTTCCATTAGCGAAAATCACATGTCTAGAAGATTTAAATCTAACAAATCGATATTCTTTAGGTAACAAATAAAACATCCTATATCACAATTCCAACTTTTCAAGCATTACTACCACCTTAAACTCAAAATACTTGAAATTTTTTTTTGGGATATTAAAATTTATCATGGTTGTATTTTAGACATTATACAATGAAATATTTTATGAATCATAAAATTTCAATAGGGTTTAACTGAGAGAGTAAAGTATGGGGTATTTGCTTGTTTCCAAAACATTAAGGGAAATTTGTCAAAAAAAAAAAAAACATTAAGGGAAAAATTGCTTGATTTTAAAGTGTTGGGGGGTGGGAGTGGAAATTGTGAACTATCCCAAACATAAAATACGGAAAGTATTATTTCCCTAAAGTTTGTTTGTTTTTTTTAAGAATCCGTTTGTTTGTTTTTTTTTTTTGTGTAAAAAAACTGTGTTTTATTTATTTATTTTTATACTTAAAAAAGAATATTAAAAAAAAAGAAGAAGCAAAAATACGAAAAGTTAACCCAAGAAAATTGTGTGTGAAATAGTGAATTATAGCTCATTAAAATTGAAATTTTTTTTTCTAGAAATACAAAAAAAAAAAAAAAAAAAATGCCACAACATTTTCACAAGACCTTTATTTTTTCATGTAGTTGATTCTAGTATGATATTTTGATGTCGCAGAAGCCTAAAGAAAGCACACACGATGCTCTCTTGATGAAACAGAAACTAAACTATTAGTTCCTGGTAGTAAACCTCGAATCCACGAGAGGTTTCCTTGAATCCACAAGGAGATAAAACTAGAATCCACCAGAAGAAAATTTGACAAAATGTCTGTGTTTATTGATAATAGTCTATTAATTGAATTGCCTTTGGAGGCTACAATGCGTTTAAATAGTAAAAACAAAACCTAGGGCAACTAGAAACTCTAAGGCGGCTACAAAAGCATATAAAACCCTAATTTGACTAAACAACATTAAAAACACCTAAAAAAAAGGAAATAAATGCCCTAAACCTAAAATAACGAAAATTACATAAAAATACCAAATATAAAAGATTACAGAAATTAATTAGAATATATTGTCCTACATCAGACCCCTCCACTTGAAATAAACTCGTCCTCGAGTTCTTTCTTGAAATCTGAAATCTTCCACTCCAAATAAACAAATACTTTGAATGTTTTAATAACTTGATCCAATTCTGAAACCTGAATCTGTCATAAAGTGTAGCATAAAATTTCTTCTCATCTATTTTCAATTTATTTGCAACATCAATCAACAAAGGGTTGATAGTAAATTTAAAATTTTCTACTCCAAGAAAATCAACATATTGTGTAGTCATCTTCAACAAATCAACTGAGACCTGAGGATTGTGAGTTGTGGACTCATCCTCATATTTGACCTCAATTGAATCTTCTACAATGTTCTCAATAATGGCCATATCTTCATTCCTGTCATCATCCACAGCCAACTCAGCCTTCGTTTTTTTGACCTCTTCATCAAATTTTTGACAAGTGGTATCTTCAATCTTCAATTCAATAACTTGTTGCAAGTCTTGATCTCTTTTAACCACTTCAAATTTTTCTTTAGTAATAGGCTGCTTCTTCTCAACCCTTAAACTCTTTCCTTTACTTGATACATGGACTTGGCTATGATAATTTTGGTTTTGACCTTTTATGTCATGAACATATTGATTTTCATATGAATATACAGATTTATAATCAACACTTGTATAATCTAGTATATCATAATAGTCATTAGGAAACCATAAATCAATTAATTCTTTTTTCATTCTTTGCCAAGAGCAGATTGGATGCTTACCTCGCCGCTTCCTATCGATTTGAATCTCTTCCCACCATTCCTCTGCTTCATCATCCAATTTATTAGATGCAAGCCGCACTTTTTCTTCATCAAAAATTTTCCAAAAATTAAAATACTCTTCTAAATCAAGAAGTCAGTCGATAAAATCTAACTTACACATATCTCCATCAAATAATGGAATTTTCTTGTAGTTAGGAGTGCGTCTTTGAATATATTGGTCATTGTCATTGTGAGATGAATTCCTAGCAAGAAGAGTAGCAATCTTTTGCTTGATTTCACCTATAAGTTGTTGACTTTTTTCACAAAATTGGTGATTCTCATCATGAAAATTAAGGAACTCAACCCTAGTGAGGACTGGGTTGTTGACGTCGTCACCGCCGTCATTGTTGTGGTGGTCACCGTCTCGCTGGTTAGCCATCAGACCAGGATAAGTCAAGGCTCTGATACCAACTGATGTCGCGAAAGCCTAAAGAAAGCACACACGATGCTTTCTTGATGGAACAGAAACTAAACTATTAGTTCCTGGTAATAAACCTCGAATGCACGAGGGGTTTCCCTAAATCCACAAGGAGATAAAACTAGAATCCACCAGAAGAAAATTTGACAAAACGTCTGTGTTTATTGATAATAGTCTATTAATTGAATTGCCCTTGGAGGCTACAATGCGTTTAAATAGTAAAAACAAAACCTAGGGCAACTAGAAACTCTAAGGCGGCTACAAAAGCATATAAAACCTTAATTTGACTAAACAACATTAAAAACACCTAAAAACAAGGAAATAAATGCCCTAAACCTAAAATAACGAAAATTACATAAAAATACCAAATATAAAAGATTATAGAAATTAATTAGAATATATTGTCCTACATCATATTTTTATTATTTTATTTTAACCTATAAGGAACTAACACCTAAAAAATTGAGAAAATATTGTGACAATTTATTGAGTCAATAATTTATTATTTTAAAATTGAAAAAAATACTATGGTAAATAAAAGTCTAAGTCAAAGTTTCAAACTAAACCTGGGCATTTAAAAAGACAAAAAATAAAAAGAAACCAGAGCAAAAGTGTCAAAATTGGGCATTTAAAAAGACCAAAAAAAAAAAAAAAAAGCCAGAACAAAACAAAGGTGTCAAACGGTGAGTTTTGCGGTTCCACAATGATTGAACAAACCAAAATGTTATTGTTGAAAACCTATTGGCTCTTTTTATATATACTAGGCATGGTAAATACCTGGGGCTTTCGTCCATTATTGGAAGATCTAAAACCGAAGTGTTTGCGGAAGTGAAGGAAAAGGTTGGGAGGAAATTAGCGGGGTGTAAGGGAAAATTATTGTCCATTGGAGGAAAGGAGATCCTGATAAAGGCCGTAGCGCAAGCGGTTCTCACTTATACTATGAGTTGCTTCTTAATCCTGAAAGGGTTGTGTGAGGAGATTGAAGGAATGATAAGAAAATTCTGGTGGGGGCAAAGACAAGAAGAGTCAAAAATTGCGTGGGTGAGTTGGGAGAAAATGTGTAAAGCGAAGTCAAATGATGGAATGGGCTTTCGTAACTTCCAAGCCTTTAACCTAGCAATGCTTGCTAAGCAAGGATGGAGACTCTTGTCAAATCCGGACTCCCTTTGTGCCAAAGTCTATAAAGCTAGGTACTACCCAAATGGGGATGTTCTAAATTCAAAGCTGGGCTGCAGTCCTTCTTATACTTGGAGGAGTATTTTTAAAGGCCTGGAAGTGATCCGGAAGGGTACCCAATGGAGAGTAGGCAATGGAAGGCTAATTCATATTTGGAAGGACAAGTGGCTCCCCACCCCAACAACCTATAAGGTAATCTCTCCCCCTCAGCTTTTTGATGATTTCCCTATGGTTTCTGCCTTAATTGATGAAGATACTAGAAGATGGAAGGTTGATACATTGAAGACTTTATTCCTCCCTTTTGAGGTAGAAACAATCCTCAATATTCCGTTGAGCTATAATCTTCAAGAGGATAAAATAATTTGGGTGGGAAACAAAAGGGGGGAATTTTCAGTGAAAAGTGCGTATTACATTGCCCTCACTGTGATAAACTCATCAAGAAGTCGAGAGTGCTCTCATGGTGATCCTAGAACACCCCTTTGGAAGCGGATTTGGCAGTTAAAAATCCCCCCAAAAATAAGAATTTTCACATGGAAAGCTTGTGTTAATGCCTTGCCAACGATGTTAAATTTAAGAAAGAGAGGGGTGAACACGGATGGAATGTGCCCCGTGTGTGGGCTAGAAGCTGAATCTATTCTCCACGCTCTCTTCAAATGTGGTGTTGTGAAGGAAATATGGGATCAGTGGAAGGAGTGTCCAATTGTTATTGGGGCTGAAAATTTGGATTTCTCTGACTTGGCTTTAAAGCTTTGATATACAGGAACTCTTAGAGACCTGGAGCTTTTGGTCATGGTAGCTTGGGCAATTTGGCATAATAGAAACCTGAGAGTGTTTGAGGTGATCAGTCAGGGGGCTAATCAGGTTTGGAATTATGCAGTAAGTATGCTCTCTGATTATAAAGAAGCTGTGAAGTTTTGTTTGTTGGGTCCTGCGTCCTGTGAGGTTTGTTGGAAAAAGCCACCAGCTGGGGTATACAAGATAAATGCTGATGGGGCAACTGCAGATGATGGAAGGCGTTCAAGTATAGGAGTGGTTATAAGGGACTTTAGAGGAGAGGCTGTTGCTGCACTTTGTAGAGTACTCCCAGGCAATTTTTCTGTGGAGGAGACTGAAGCTTAGCAGTCAAGGCGGGGATCCTGCTTGCAAAGGAAATGGACCTTCACCAAATTATTGTTGAATCTGATTCACTCTCGATAGTTCAAAGCATTTCTTCCAAGCATTTCAGTGGAGAAATCGGCCATATTTTCCATGGTATTCTTAGTTTCCTTGAAGGGTTTAGCAGTTGGCAGGTCCGACACTTGAAAAGGGATTATAACAGGGTAGCGCATGAGCTTGCCCGTTTTGCTAGATGTAATGATATTAACCAGGTGTGGAGAGGTGTGTCTCCTCCAGTAGTGAGAAACCTGATCCACATGGATCGCTTGTAACTGGGCTGCTATCTGTGCTTTGTTGTATTTCAATTTCAGGTCTAATGAAAGTCTTCTTATCAAAAAAAAAAAAAAAAAAAAAAAAAGCTCAAACTAAGTTGGTGAACTTGAAGAAAAAAAAAGGGGGGAAAAAGGCAAGTCACTAAACCAAAAATACTGTTCATAATACTATTCATGAGCCTATTCGCTCTTTTTATATATAGAAAAAAGAGCACAAATCGAAGACTGAAAAAAAAAAGAAAAAAGCGATGAATAGTACAATTGAACAAACCAAAAGTATGGTAGTTTTTACACATTCACCCAACAAGTGTCACAACATTTTTACAAAATATTTATTTTCAGTTGTGGTTGATCACAGTTTTATATTTTATTATTTCTTATAAATATTTAAAAGGAAGAAAAAAGTAGAAACGGAAGACTGAAAAAAAAAAAAAAAAAGAGGCTGTAGCTACTGTAGCTACAGTGCCACTGAACAAACCAAAGTGGCACTGTAGCAACGGTTCAAAACTTAAAAAAAAAAAAAAAAAAAAAAAAAACCAAAACCAAAGTGACACTGTAGGGGCATTGGCACTTTTTATATAGTTTTTTTTTTTTTTTTTTAATTTTATTTTTATTTTAGAATCAGCACTTTTTATATATTTAATAGATATAGATGTAGTAACATCATAGCCCTTTCTTTCTTTATTTATTTTTTTTAAAACCATCATAACCCTTTCCCCGAACATATGCTAAAAGAAATTATATACAAATTTATTTTATAAGAAAAAGAAAATGATAGACATACAATTATGTAATGCCCACTTTAACATCTTATAGCATGGCACGTCTCTAAACAATGTCTCATTCTCCCTCAAAAAAACAAGGTCTCATTGTTTTCAACTTTATTATCATTTTATATAGCTTTTAATACATAAAATAAGAAAAGGAAAAAGTGATTAAAGTAAATCAAGAGTAGTGTTTATAATATATATATATATATATATATATTGGGAAAATATACTATAGTATTCAATTTATGGGATTTACTTGGTAAAAATTGTTCTTATAATCAAGTGAAGACACAAATATATTTTTGGTGTAGACAAGATTCAAACTAAAATTTCTTATTCAACCACAAAAAATTTTATCAATTAAACTAATTAAAACTCACATTTGTGATGTAAAATTAGTAACATTGTCCAATGGTTAAACCATTACACCATCTTTTCCTTCTTTTTGTTAAATAACGTTAAATAATTACACAATTCTAAAAGAAATGGATATAAAATTTTACCAATAAACCTGTTATCTTTTATTTGCTTTTTCTCTGTATAGGACATCTCAAAGGATGACTGGATGAGTACTCCTTCCATTTATTTTGTTTTTCTTGAAACCAGCTACCTTTTATTTTATTTTTTTATTTTTATATTTATTTTATTTTTGGTAAATTCTTTTTATTTGCTTTCTCTCCATATATGAATAAAATTGATAATTTGACCTCAATTTCATTAAATGATTGATATGGAATGGACATTTCCTTCTAAGCCTTTAAGAGCATTCACATCCGGAAGGCTAATCCTATTCTATTTTACCATTTCAAAAACTTACTTTATTAATTATACAATACCATTTTACAATATATTTAGCATCACAACTTTTATTTTCCTATTAAACTCATTAAAATAATATATATACTCTCCAATAAAATAATATAATCAAATCTCACTCTCACCCTTCTCCCCCCATCTGTTTATGTTTTCCCCACTAAATGCTAACATCTCATTCTCAAAAAAAAAAAAAAAAATAATAATAATAATAATAATAATGCCAACATCTCATTTCAATTCAATTCATTCCTCCCTCCTACAAGTTGTAAAATTATCTAACTCTTTTTTTTTCTTATTTAATTTATAGAAAAAGTTAATGAATATTCTAAGTACATTGATTTAAAAAATATTTTAATATTTTTTATTATAAAAAACGAAAAAGGTAATTAATTTTTTTTACTATTTTTTATATTTCTTATAAAAGTAGTATAAAAACTTTCTTAATATATTTTATTAATAAATGTCCTAAGAACACGGTTAATCGGATCATTATTTTATTTCCTTATATATACCTCCTCACTTTTAGCTTTTCTACTCACAATTATATTTTTGTCCAAATTAATTTTCCTTTTTTTTTGAGAAGCAAATTAATTTTCTTAACCAATATAAACCCACCAAAATAATAATGGAAAAAAAAGGACATATACGTCAATATACCTTAAAAAGAAAGAACTTTACCTTTTTTAACCTTCTTTTTTGGAAAAGAAAAAGAAAGAAATTTGGGAAAGAGAGAAAGAGAGAGAGAGGGAAGACCTTACCTACCTCTACTTCTGAAGAGAAAGTCTGAAACTGACTCTCTCTAATCGCTCACATAAACTGATTGAAGCCAAAAAAAACTCTGTCTTTCTCTTTCTCTCTCCTCCTCTTACCTCTTATCTCTCTCTCTATCTGGGTTTTTCATTTCCACTCCTAAATTCGCCTATACGAGGTGAGTCAACTCATGTTTAATTTCCTATGTTATCATTGATCACTTGCATGTCTTACTGTCTCTTCTACTAAATAAAGTTCAATTTTTTATGGGTTTTAGTTTATTTTTACTGGATTTCCTTTGATTTTACTGAATACCCATGATTGTGTATTTAATTTTTTTTTGGGTGCCCTTTTAATTTTAGTTCATTTTGTTCAATATTTACTTTTTTTTATGAATGCCCATGATTGTGGATTGGTTTATTTTATTGTTATTATTTGTTAATTTTGATGTAAGGGCCTACGGGTTCTTTGAGGAATTTAGTGAATAACTATGGCTTTGGATTGGTACAATATTTTCTCTTTTATGATTGGACCTACTTGGTTATTGGATCATTTTATAGTTGCTTTCTATTTCATGTTTGTTCATATATGTTATTGTAAAACTATGCTTTTTTTTTTTTTTGCCTCGCTTATATTGAATTATTATCTTTATTATTGAAAAAGTATGTGTTTACTTAAATGTTGACTTGATTGATTTGAAATGATAGTTTTAGTTTTTAAAATGATCACACAATATCAGCTACTGATTTTTTTTTTCTTTCTATAAATTTGTTTGCTATTAGAGCCCATTGCTTTATTGTTCCTCCCTTAAAAAATTAAAATTAAAATTCTGTTTCATCCAAACAATAAAAATCAATATATAATATAGCCTGTTTTTGGCTACTGAAGAGAACTTTAAAATAAGTGAAGAGGTCTTATGTTTTGTAGTACTAGTAGGCATACATCAATTTCTTTGTTTAATTTATATTTGTATCTTTTTAATTCAGACTCTGTACATTGAGTATGAGATTTATGATATCATATTCTTTATAGAAACTACTTGTCTTAACAACCGTTGTCTATGTAACTGGTTCAATCAAGGAGAATTTTTGTAAGGCTTGAACCCTTTTGCACTGCTTTATGAAAGCGGTAATATATGGCTTAACATGGTCAATTTTTTTCTGAGACTCTTATAGAATGGAATAAACTAATAATGATTTTTAGATAGGGATTTTGATTACAAGGAGTAGCTGCACCTTGAGAATTTTCTTAAACTGGTGTCTCCTACGGGGATGGCACTTTTGTCTGTTGTCAACCAGAAGATAGTGGTTTTTGTTTTACTTATTTTAAACTTATAGATGCAGTACTTTTTCTCAGTTTTCCTAGTACTGTCTTTATTGGTTTGATGTTTTTCCTCAAATGTTCTATAATATGCTTTAGTAGTTGTTTCAGACAAGGAAGCTCTGTCTTTTAGTTTCTGTGTTGTTTGTCCCCCTCTCCTTTTCCCCCCCAAAAAGCGTTTTAAGTGGAAGTAACATTCTTAAACAACTTGTCTGCATATCTTTCTCTCTTTTTTCCTTGTTTTCATCCCACTTACTGTCATATTCTACTATGCAGCTCTCTATGATGGCATGATGTACTACATCGAAGGGCTTGTTCTATTTGGTTTAACCTAAAAACTTGGCTAGGTTTTCCTTGGTACTTCCATCAAGTTTTTGTTCAATTGACAACAGCTATCTAAGGAGAGTGAGCTGCATGCTATCTGTGTGTGCATTTTCAAGTGAATAAACTCTTCATGGCCTTTAGACCTTTTTATGAAAGAGGGTTCCAACCCAATGTATCCAGTACGGAGGATATTCGTTTAAATACCAATTGGGAAGATGTGATTTGCCCTATATGCTTGGATTTCCCTCACAATGGTGTACTTCTCCAATGCTCATCTTATGAGAAAGGATGTCATCCTTTTGTGTGTGACACAGATCACTTGCACTCAAATTGCTTGGACCGTTTCAAAAGTGCTTATGGTATGTCGTCACCTTCAACATCTGATGTAACTCCCGCAGAAAGCACTGAACCAGTGGTATCTGAAGTCTGTAAACCAAGTTGTCCCTTGTGTAGAGGAGAGGTTACTGGGTGGGTTGTTGTCGACAAGGCCCGTCTGTATCTGGACGAGAAGAAGCGTTGTTGTGAGGAGCATCAATGTAAATTTATGGGAACTTACACAGAGCTACAAAAACATGCTCAACTAGAGCATCCTCATGCTCGTCCATCAAAGATTGATCCTGCTCGGCAGCTTGATTGGGAGAATTTCCAGCAGTCCTCAGAGATCATAGATGTTTTGAGCACTATTCATTCAGAAGTCCCACGCGGGGTGGTTTTAGGAGACTATGTAATTGAATATGGGGATGATGAAACTGGAGATGA
Source organism: Notholithocarpus densiflorus (assembly GCA_030021035.2). NCBI lineage: Eukaryota > Viridiplantae > Streptophyta > Magnoliopsida > Fagales > Fagaceae > Notholithocarpus > Notholithocarpus densiflorus. Next base: position 1,008,435 of record JARYZH020000005.1, read on the forward strand.
GTTTGAGGACTTTCCTGGGGATGAGGGGAACTGGTGGACCTCTTGTATCTTGTATCAGGTGTTTGATAACATTAGGAATTCTAGAAACAGAAGAAGGTCAAGAGTTAGTGATACAAGAAGGGGGAATCGACGTATAAGTTATGATACTTCCAATTCTGATGAAGGTTCTGTAACATCTGTAGATTATTCTGAGTATAGGGTAGATGAGACTGATGATGAATTTGTGAGTACAAATGTCCCCTCAAGGGGTAGCTCCAGTCATCGCAGGTCAGTAGAGCTTCCTTCATATCTCAATTTTCTTATGAGGTACTTTTTATGTTCATGTCCATTGGATTCCAAGCTTCGATTTACTGGTTGATCTTATCTCTTCTTTAGTCAGATTCCTGTGTGCTTTTGATTTTGTACTTCAAATTCTTTTTGATGTAAATATTCAGTGTTTAAAATGAAAATGATCTAAACCTCACACCAAGAGAGAGAGGGAGTTCTCCAGCTTTTCTCATCACCTTGTTGTCATTGTTTGGTGTGAAGAGACCTGGAATGTTACACTTCTAAACTGACATTTTCAGCTAATTCTATTGTATTTCGTCCCTAGGATTGTGGGGTAAGTGATTTGAACCTGAAGGTGGCTTTGGGTTTATGTCTGGCTTTGGAGTTGGTTATATAATGTATTGGCATAGTTTGTAATGGGTTTTTTTTTTTTTTTAATTGTACTTTTAAAAGGTAGTTTGTAATGGGTAATTTTAACGATTGTCAGTGATAAATACTCTATTCTGAAAAGTATTTTGGTCATTGAACAATGACCTGGATGCATTACTTCTTTAGAACTTACATAACTAATCTGGTCATTACCTCTGCTGCTGTATCCTTGAAATATGATGTTATCTGCAGCTTTATCCTTGAATATGACCATTGTTTGCTACTTTTACTATTTGATAGCTAATGATGGTAATTTAGAATGTATAATTTAATTGAAATAAACTATAATATATACACCCTTTTACAATTTTAAACACTATTAGATGTGGTCAAATTTCGAAAAGTTTTTCTTACTGGAGTAGTCTTGAAGAGTGAGGTTAGAGTATGTGTCTATATCGAAATTAGCATGCATATGTTAGTTAATATCCTAGCATTTTCTGGTTTCATTATATTATAGCAAATTTATGTCTATTGCTGTTGTATTCACAGTTCTCGAAGACGCCGTTCCCGCTTCTATGACAATTAGGTATGCACTACCCATGGATTGCCTGCTTTCTCTTTTATGCAGGCTGTAGTTTACTGTACATTGGAAAATCTTTGATGATCCTATCTTTTGTCTTATAATGTACTCCCTCTGTGCCAAATTTATAGTCCCTTCCAAGAGAATGTGCTATTTAAGTAGAGTGTGTTAAAAGCATTTCACTGTTTTACTTATCCAATTTTGTCCTACATTTTCTCATTTGTGTGTGTGTGTGTGTATGTTGAAGGGTGTTATGGGAATAAGAGCATTTGTTAACGTCTGATTTTTTTTTACATGGACAATAACTTTGAGACACTCTAAAATGGAACTATGCTTTTTTTTTGGTTGTGGGGGGGATTCTCTATGTTATGAAACTGTTTCGTTAATACAAGGGCAGGGGGAAAGAGAGATTCGAACTAGTGACCTCTGCTTCATGAAGTGGAAATATAGAACTATTATTTAGGGATGGAGGAAGTAATTATATTTCTTGTCATCATCATATCCTGGTTTTCATTAAATTTTGACTATGATCTCACTTCCCTGTTTGTAAGGGAGAGTAAATTTATGTGCGTTGTTTGTATCTTTTTTATTCAAATAACTCATTATTTTTCTTGGACAGCTTAGCAGTTAGCAGTGAAGTTAAAAAACGGAGAGATCCACTGGAAGTGAAAAGCATTGTATGCTTGCTGCAGATCATGTGAAGGTTAAAAACATGCAAAATCTGCATCTGGATCTTATCTTGTTAACATTTGTAATGAGATGTGCTGATTAGACTTGGATGAACTTGAAAATTCTCATGTGGTCATGTTATGACCACTTTTGTAACCTAATCATTTCTCTTTTGCTATAAAAACATTTGTTTGTACTTATATAGAAGTGGGAGGATGAGTAGAAGTACTATAACTTTGTGAAGGTTTGCTGATGACCTACCATTTTGTCTTACTTCTGTTCTGCTTACCAACTTGTGGCATTGCTACTATTCTTTACTACTGCTGGCTAATAAATATATAAAGTACCAACGCATCATGCCGTGTTAGGATGGTTCTTTTATGCATTTGCTTAATGGACAACTTTTCTTTCCTTATTTGTTCTTAATTTGTTTGATACCTATCTGGGCCAACTTGGATGTATTGCTTTATTGTGTACTTTTATATTGTAAGAAAGATTTATTTGGCATGGGAATTTTGGATGAGCATGTGGGCATACACTGACAAATTGACACACCCACAAGTACATAGTATATTCTTCATGTTTTGAGGAAGTTAAATACTCTCAAGCGTGAGGGAATGTGTGTGTGACTTAGTGATACTTTGACCAAATATTGTTTGGAACCATGCTAGCAATATTTGAGGATATCCTGCAAGCAGGTTTGAGCAATCTTTCCCATGTAATCAATCAGAATGAATTGGCTAGACCCAACAGTTCAATTTCCAATAAAAATCCTGATGCCTGGCCTCTGATTAGGTGTTAAGTCTGTAAGCTTAAGATTTGCTTAAGCTTGAACTGCCTTGTTCTCCTGTTATGCATGCACACACAACTTGTCTATTTTGATTTTGGAGGGACCAGCATAACCAATCTCTAGTCCCAAAATTTTCGAGGTTAGCTATGAATGTTTAATAGATTAATTAGAGTTAGTCATGTGTATATATATATAATTTTTTTTTTTTTTGTCGTTTTATATTTTCCGAAGTCATAATATGTGTTACTTTCTTAATTAACATGTTCTTTTTTTAGGGACTAACAAAGGGGGGGAATTTATAAAAAAAAAACTCACAAAGGGGAAGGGAAAAAAAGGATTATCTAGGCCAATATGACAAATGAAAAAGTGGGGAGCTAAATGTCATTTAATTTTTTATAAAAATATTAAAATGATGTAATTTGATGTTGTTAACAATATGTCATTTTCGTAAATCCATGTTTGATGATTCTATCGTATTATTCCATTTATATGCCTGATAAAGACGTTTCCAGTTTTGCTTTCAGCATATTCAACGGGAATTGATGCCTTCTTTGCCAAGATTCCTTGACAACCATGTCATGCCATAAAAGATTTGGAAAATTTTGACACATTTATTCCAAATAATTTGACTTCAATTTTATTGGAAATAGAACTAGCTATAAAAGAAACCAAGATTGCAAATAACTTCCACCTTTTTTGCCAAAGTCAGCTAAAATTTGAATTGTCCATTAAAAAAAAAAAAAGTTCACATAGGACTAGTTTGCAACTGAGTAAATTGCATGCTAACTACGGTGTTAATCCAAATCTGTCTAGCACTATAGCTTAGCAAAATCTTTTTCTTTTTCTTGTTTGATCCAACACTCACTCTCTCTCTCTCTGAGCGGCGTGGAGGTTGCAATATTGTCGACAATGAAGTGGTGGTGCAATCTCTAACAAGCGCAAGGTATCAATCCACCCCTTGCTTGAAAGGAATTTCGATCTTAGTATCATGTCAGGCCAACGATTTGTGATGGGTTTATTCTCTTCATTTAGCACTGTGGGTGGTGGTTTGGACATAGTTGTGGGTTGAAGTGTGTGTCAGTGAGAGGTGGTGATGGGAGAGAGACATGTGGAAATGAGAGAAGTATGAAGAAAAAAAAGAGAGTATGAAATAATCGACTAAAATACAAATTACACTTTTTAATTTTGTTTATTGAACTGTTATTTTGTTCTTCAAATTTTATTTTTATCATTTTATTCCTTATAGTAACATAGTTTATGTTTGTTGTCAACGCTAATTCTTTTTAACTTTGTTTATTGAATTGTTATTTTGTTCTTCAAAATTTATTTTTATCATTTTAGTCCTTAAAGTTTATGTTTGTTATCAATGCTAGTTCTTCCGTTCCGTCCATAAACTATATAACTATTAAAAGTATTTTTTGAATACTAAAAAATTAATATTAGCATTAAGTTTTTTTTTTTTTTTTTAATAAGTTAGATAGTGAGAGAGGGGAAGGGAAAGTTCAAACCATAATAAATTATGGGAGAAAAATGCTTATACACCGCATAAACTTTTAACTACTTGCCAAAATACCCCTGAACTTTTTAATTGACCAATTTACTCCTTAAACAATACACAACTGTCAAATCAATACCTTTGTTAATTTGGTGTTAAAAAATTAACAATTGACTCATGTAAGAAACACGTGAGATTTAAAATATGAACAAATTACTGTCTAGGTGAAGTAAAATAAAATGAACAATTATGCAAAAGTTTGTCTTTACCTCAAAATCTTTAAAATGAACAATAATATATTATATATTATAATTTTTAAAGTTACAAGAAATATATAATATCTAGCAATTCACGTTCAGAAACATATTTCAATAGTTGTATAGCACTAATATCCATTCACATTCAGAGTTACTACTTGCAATCTTCCACAGTAGAAAGTAAGTTGCAATTAAAAAAGAAAAAAAGAAAAGAAAAAGGTAACAGCACGGAAGAGAGGGGCGACAAAGGGAGATGGGAAGAGATAGATACCAGTTATCACAGTGGACCGAATGGCAGAGCAGTGGATTGGCTTGATGAGGTGGTGCTATGGGGCATTATACCGTGAGACAGGTTTTTTTTGTTAAAAAAGAATGGTGATTTAGAATATGTTAAAGGAAGAATTAGGGTTTTGTTAGCATTTGGGAGAGCCATGGGCTGAGGAAATGGGCCAGATTAGGTTTGTTTATCATACCAAATATATTATTTTTGGGTATTTTGCATCAATTTTGCTTGATTGGGTTTAACTTTTATTGGATTAGTTAAAATTTTTGTGCAGCCAATTCTAAAATCTAAATTTTCAAGGGGGCAGTGATAAATTTTTTGTTTAATTTGTGATTTTTTAACCAGTGTTAAAGGAAATTTTAAAAAGCCAGGGCCCCCTTGGCTTCGCCACAACCCAAACTCCAAATCTCAAAAACCCGGACGAATTTGCAAAATAACACCATTTTTCAAACAATTTCGTTAGTTAACATAGTTTCTAAACTATTTAAGAAACTAACATCTCGAGTCTTTTAGACTCAAGTTCATTGTAGAAACTTGAGTCTTAGAGACTCGAGTTCCATGAAAATTATTCTTGTGAACTCGAGTTCCCTAAACCCAAAGAGAAGCAACGAAACTTAAACAAACCTAAAGACTAGAGAAGAAAATGAAGGAACATCAACAAACGCAAAGACCTAGAGAAGAAAAGAAAATGAAGCCTTTGCCGTCGTCGCCGCTGGAGCCTTCGCCTCCTGGAGCCTTCGCCTCCTGGAGCCTTCACCACCTGGGTTTAGTGGCCTGCACTGTCATGGTTTGATCTTCGTTGTTTGGGTTTGATCTTCGTTTCTTCGTGGTTCGTGGTTTCTGTGTGTATCTAAACTCTGTTGTTGGGGTTGAAGTTGAAATGGGTTTGTTTGTTTCGTTGTGGGTCTTTGGGTTTGCTTGGGTTTGTTGATATCGTTTCTCTCTAGGTTTGTTGAAGTTGAAGTTGATCGAAGTTGAAGTGATTTTGTTTCTTTCTGGGTTGAAGTTGAGTTTCTCTCTCTAGGGAACTCGAGTTTCACTCTACCAGTAACTAACAAAATTGTTTGTAAAGTGATGTTAATTTGGAAACTCCCTCTCAAAAACCCAGTAAAGCTCTACCTTCACATCGGTGGAAACACCCCAATAGCCAAATGGGTCCTCTCCGATAAACTCACTTCTTACTCTTTCATCAAGCCCTCTTAGATTGAAGAACAAGGCGATGATGATGATGATGAGGAAGAAGAGGAGGAGCAAGAAGGTGAAGATTCTAGGGGTTTTGAATGTTTGAGTCCAAGATTAGAGTCAGGTTGATCTAGAGATTCAATTGAAGACTTCTTGTACGAGTTTTTAAATCTCACGTCTCTCACGTTAACCGTTAGTTTTTTAACACCAAACTAACTTATTGATTTGGCAATTATGTATAGTTTAAGGATTAAATTGGCCAATAAAAAAATTCAGAGAGTATTTTGGCCAATAGTTGAAAGTTTAAGGGTGTATAGGCATTTTTTCCTAAATTACAAAGTTTATGAACGGAACTACAAACAACAATAATAATCATAAACTTTAAGCACTTCAATAACAAAAATAAAACTTAAAAGATGAAAATAACAATTCACCAAATTTAAAGGGAGTACATCACATTTCAGCCAAAATTCGATTTTAATAAAGTTAACGAAAAACAACAGAGAATTAGATGGGGGTAAATATTTGAGAGTGAGTAACAAACATAGAAAATTAGCTTCTATTAGACCGTAAAAAGGTTCTCGGGCATTATCATAACAGAGCCTTTAAGAGGCATTAACAAAGATCAGAAGAAAATGTTGAAAATACAAACAACACTATTTCATTCAATAGAATTCATGATGGCCAGGTCCATCCAATCCATGTCTGACCAATCCCAGATGCTTACTGGATGTATATCGGACTAGAAAGTACAAATCATTTCTGAGGGGAAAAAAAAATACAGAAACTTCATAGGATAATAATAACCTTAATTTCAACAGAATATTAGCTATTATCATATATAACTTCAAAAAGAAAAAGAGCTGGTTTAAAACTAGTATGTGACATTGTTGGGCAGGTTCCGGATGACATTGCTCTTCATCCCAATCTTAGAGCGCATGGCCTCTACTCCTGATCTATTCATTTGCTTCATCACTTTCATTCTCACCATCTGTTCTCTTGACTGCACAGTAGCCAACCCCATGCTCCTATACCTGAAATGAAAAACAAATTCCTCATCATCACATGGATTTCATTCTTTTATTGGTTATGTTGCCGAATAAAAGTAATGTTTGTGGTTTTCCCTATAGACATGAGGGCTGACATATGGGGTTTAAAAGCAAACCTTGAGGCCAGTGCTGCAGTAATAGCCATATTGTTCAAAGGTGAAGGTCGTGGTTTCTGGCGATAGTAGCGCATATATTCCCGGGAGCCAAGTGTTTTGGTTGATTTTCCCTCATCAGATCTTCTAGTTATGATGAGCTCAGAGCCACCACTACCAAATTCTACATTGTTGTCCATGTCACCTGCTGCAACCAGCTGTTTGCCCTCTTCATCCACATAACTATAACCAGAAAAACAATTATACCAAAAAGAGTCAAGCTTAGGCATATGAACATATATAGCTATAAATATTGTTAGTAAAGAATTTAGTAGAACCCAAGTTGTAAGAAAGACTAAAAACCTGCTGCTATAATCATAAAAGTCTTCTAGCTCTGCTTCCTCCTCATCATCACCATCACCAAAATGTACTTTGCAATGACTTTTAGCAACCATATGCTTCCTAACTGCTTCCAAACCATTAAAAGGTTGGCACCGATCATTACAGTACAGACACATGAAATCTCTCTTGACCTGAAAAGAAAAGATGAGAGAAAATGGATGTGAACCCAAATAACTGAAAAGCTGCAAAATAAGGAACAGGTTTCTACTAAGAACGAACTTAGGCAGATGTTTCAGTACCTTAAGGCCAAGATATGTAAGGAATCCTTCTGGGTCCTTTAAATACTCAACATCAGGAATGAAGAACCCATGCTGCTTGTGCATGTGAACCATGCAGCTCTCTATGGTATCATGCTCTAGATCACACATAAAGCAACTAGATGGATCCAACTCCTCGTAGTCATCATCATTGTCATCCTCATCCATGTCATTGTCAGAGCCAACCTCACGTACATTCAAATCGGTTAAGGACTTTGTGGCTTCACCAACCAAGTCTTCTTCTGGATCAGCTTCCTCCCAGTCGCTTTCTTCACTCTCTTCATCGTTTACCTCCCTTTGTGGGGGTGGCTTATTCACAACACGACGCGGAAGTGGCTTAACTATTGCCTTGTCCTCTTCTTCATTGTTTGTTCCTTGAGAAGCCCGCATGACGTGATTTCGAGATTTAAGATGCTCAGCATGAGCCTTAGAACTTCTATACCCTTTCCCACAAAGACCACAACTGTAGAGCATGGGAGTTTCACTTGACTGGCCTTTCTCTTCAGCAAGAGCAGTTTGTCTAGCTACAAATAATGCTTCAGTCACTCCAGGAACCCCAGCTACCTGTTTATTTACAGAGAATAACAAATTATAAATTTGTAATAACTTGTTGAGCACAGCAATCAGGTTTACCATTGCATTGGATGGCACTTACAGAATAATCAAAGAACACCAGAGAATTATTTCTTATACCAGAAAATCAAGATATACCAACTAAACTTTTTTTGAGATATATACCAACAAAACTTGATTAGGCATTACATTGTAAATTTCTAGTATCCAACAGTCTACTTGCAGCTGAAGTATTCTTTCACAAGTTACTGTTATAGTACCAAAACTAATTTTTTACATTTCCAAAATGTAAGTTGAGCTAATTAATAAATGTGATGATCACAGTTGACAGTGAAATGAAACAACACCAAGCAAAGGTTGCAAGTGAAGCAAACTTCAACAGAAATAAAATTACCACTATCAACTTCATTAAGCAATTGCAAGTTGAAAATGCTTCTTCAAGAAATCAGTTACAAGTAAAAGCGTATATTATATTATGTACAATGCAATAATATAAAGATCACTTAGAATTTCTTCTCTGAAATTAGTTCCCCAAAACACAATTGAGATGGCTTATATTGCTACATAAAACACTCAATGAACCTAAAGAAGAAAAATCCAAGTAGGAAAAGCCAATGAGCTCAACCTCAAAAGGCTACCTCATTCCATAAAAATAGAAGTAGGATGAGGTTGTGGGTCCAAGACCCACTCGATGTGTTTGTAAAAATTAATTGCCATGGGAAGTTTTGCTTGCAACACAACACCCATTCCATTAATCCAATTTCCCATAACATAAATGTTTTCATTCATTCCAGCCCTGTTTCATTTCACTAATGGCCTGTTTGGAAGTTAAAAAAAGGAGGGGGAGTAGAGTAGAGGGAGGGAGAGTAATTCAATTACCTTATTTGGAAGTTTTTTAAGAAAGGAGGGGGAGGAGTTTGGAGGGGTTTGGAGGGGTTTCAACCACCTCTAACCCCTCATTTTTAATTCCCCAAAATTGGAGAGATTTGGAGGGAGAGTAGAGTAGATAAATTATTGACTAGATAAATTTCTCAATTTACCCTTTCTAAATTAATAATAGACCAATGTTGCAACTTGCAAGTCCATTTTCAAATAGGGGTAAATTTGTCTATTTTAATAATTTCTTCTTCTCTCCATCCTAATTTTTAAAATATCCAAATAAGGAGAAGGGCTAATTACTCCCTTCCCCCTTACTAATTTTAAAAACATCCAAACAAGGTAGAGGGAACCATTCCCCTCTACTCTCCTCCCCACTACTCTCCTCCCCTCTACTCCCCTCTGCTCTCCTCCCTCTCTAAACTTCCAAACAGGCCATAAAAGAAGGGGGACACAACTAGTTTGCATGATAAACCTTGTCCAAATTTTCATGTTATCTTCCGTCTATTTATCTCCACTGCAAACCAAATTCATAGTTAACTAACTTTCATAACAATGGATACGTACTCGTTAATTATTTCCAATCTTAAAACATATTTTCACTCGTCACTCGAAAGACATTGATATCATAATCCTAAAATCACTAAGTAATCTAGTAACAATTTTTTTTGTTGATAATTCAATAGTTGGGGCAGGTGGATTTGAACCCTAGCCGTCTCTATTGGAAACACCAGAGATATCCGAACATTTTCCCTAACTTCTAACAACTTTTTTTTTTTTTTTTTTTTTTATAAAACAACTAAACCCCATCTTTGTACCAGAAGAACAGCAATTTGAAACAACGTTCTTACACATCACGAAGCATAACTTAGAGCATGAATCTCAATCAGCCATCATTATCAAAAAAATAAAATAAAAAAATTCACAATCCCTGTTTGCTTAACAAGAAAATAAAATTCAAATTTCTTATGTAAACCCTTCAGCTCAATTAGAACCATACACTTCGATTAGAAACATAATCTCGATTATTAAAATCTTAATTCCTTATATATTATTATTATTATTATAATTTTCCCTCTACCGTTAATTGTGAAATGACAGAATCGAATAACCTAATCTAAACAACAATGAATAAATGATTGATATATGGAAGGAGAGAGAGACCTTGCGCTTGAGATTGTAACGGTGCCATTCGGACTTGTAATGTAGCTTTTGCTCGGTATCGTCGTTGAACTCTTTGTTGCAAGCGTTGCAGGTTAAACCAGGCATTCTCTATCTATCAAATATTTCTCACACAGAAAAAAGGAAAAGAGAGAGAGAGAATCAGAATGTGGAGGCGGAGGCGAGACCTATTTATATGTAGAGTAGAATAGATGATGAGTTAATATACTATACGGCGGCTCGTAGACGGTGAAACGGTGGACCAGACAAATACGACTCGCTTGCGCAATGGCTAACGTATTGGTATTTGGGCTTTTTGCGAATATAGTAGGGCCTTTGGGCCTGATTCCTCTGGTCCTTCATTAAGCTAAAGCTTGGGCTTCTCTGTTGAGATTGGGCTACACAAGTCAAGAATCTAGATGGTATCACCATTCATTGGGGTGAAAAGGGAGACTTTAAAAAATAAGGAGAAGGAAAAATGAGAGAGAAATGTGATTTTTTAATTATGTGGGTGTAATTAAAGGGGAGATGAAAGAAAATAGGGATGGTCCGGATGGATGGAGTTTTCCACTCGATCCCACTATTATTATTATTTTTTTTTTGTTCCAAATTGGGAAAAAAGAGGAAAGAAAATGATAGTGAGAAGAAAATTACAAAATCACCTCCACTTTTTTATCATTATAATTTTAATAATAAGGGTATAATAGTAATTTAATTATCATCCTTTCACGTTTTCATTATTCTACTAAAAGACGTGTACTCGTGTTAGTGGACATCTTTCTCTCTCTCTTCAACCTGCTATATGATAATTGAAAGAATCATCCACATGTATTTTTAGTCCCATGATTTTTTTAATGAATTATATGACTTGCGTAAATAGGATAGGGGGGAATGATGCAACAAAGTGTGACTTTGATACCAACTAATGCAACATAGATGTGTAAAAACAAAATATGTAACACACAATATTACAACTCTTCTACAAAATCTAACTTCAACAAGAACTCTAGACTAGGACACACAAAAAATAGAAAAAAGTCTTTGAAAAGAACTTTGGTTGCCTGGTTGTTAATTTACTCGTTTGATTGCTCTGAGATTCTGAGAAAGCTGTGGAAAACATGTTGGAAAAATAGCATGGATTGAATAAGAAATTAATGTTTTCTATGTTCACTTGTTATTATTGTTATTAAAAGTGGTAAAAATCCTGAGTCTCAAATAGGAAAGGAAATAGATAATATATGAGTTGATATGCTCATGAGTTGGACATTGGGTTGGGCTTTTGGCATATGTGGACTGGGCCTACTTGTCCAAATAATAATATTTTATTATTTTAATTTTTGAGTCAGTTAGTCTGTGCACAGCAGTTATTACTGAAACAGAGTGTTTGTTCCCTCATTCATAAAAACCACTTTTTTAGGAAACTATATTTTGTGCATTTTCATTTTGTGTCAAAGAGAGAGAAAGAGACATTGAGTAGTTCGCAGAGCACGACCTTGTGTGCTTCGTTTTCGTGCTGTAGATTATTTTATCCTGGGAAGCAGACGTCCATGAGTCTCAAATCACCACAGTGATTGTGTGAGGGGTGAAATCTGCTTTAAGGAGATTGTGTCAAACACAAGACTTGATCTGAAACATTCATCCTTCATGCATTTGGTCAGTGAATTTTTAATTATTTACAGATTTCTTCTTAAATATATTCAGTATTTGTTTATTACTTTTGTCTATTATATTTATTTGTGTTATTTCTTATATTTAGATCTGTGTATTGTTCATTTTGTTTTATCACAAAAGTAAATTGTTGAAATATATCTAACAGAGTCTTAAAGCAGATTCATATTTTTTAATTTTTTTTTTGTGTTTTACGGTGGAAGGAATTTGTGTTGGTTGAAAAACGCTAAATCGGCAATTATTTGTATTCCTGCGCAAAACTGGGTTTGTGTTTATCCTTCATCGTGAATATCTATGTACTGGTTTATTTTATAAAGTTAAATTGGGAACTTTGATTTCTTGAAAACGTTGATTCGCGTACTGTGACTGTGCGAGATTGGTTTGACTTGATACGGTTTTTCATAAATTGTAGTTAATCTTTAATGTTTGCAAGTTGCTTTTGATTTTGATTGGACGACAGGTTTGATTGATAATCTTGAATGGTAAACGTGTACTGATGCTAACTTGCCATGATATATAAGTTCTTGTCCTTTGTACGATTGGCCTTAAAACAGTATTTTGCAGTTATTGTTAATCAGTGAACTTTGTATTGGGTAATACAAATTTATATATTTGTTTATTGTGTTTTATTGCCAATTTGAGTGTTCTATTCATTAGAATATCTCTGTTATCTTTGCTCTTGGCATTTTTTAATAAGAGGCCATTCTTAACTTTGATATTAAACCAGTTCGTGATATATACTATATACATTAGATTGTTTCGTTGAAATGTGATCAAGAAACTATGTTCTACAGTAATCAGCTATTCTGAATTAGCGCGTGGATACGATGCTCTGTTCTGTTGGCATATTACAGTTTTATATATCTTAATGGTGACATGCAATCTATGAGTAATATATATATATATATATATATATATATATATATATATATATATATACACAATGGTTGTAATATGTGAACTTTAATATAAAGGTTATAGATTAAATGACAATTAAATGTCTTTAATGCTAATAACAAAACCTCGGCCTTATATGTGCAATGGAGTATGGGCTAGATGAATAAAGAAAATTTGGAATTTCAATGGAGGCAAAAATTTGTGAATCCATTTAAATGCATTCAATTTTGGGCGTGGCTGTCATTTTTAGTTTTTGGTTAGCCTTTACTAATTTATCAAGTGATCCTCTATTGGATAATTAAAATAGCATTATGAGAGCTATTATTAATAATTTCAAATGTGTGGATATAAGCACAAGAATGAGACCAATTGCACACTAGTGGGGCTGTAATTATGGGGTTTGACTCTAAGTTAGAGAGTGTACAGTTCACCCCTTGGCCAAAGGTATTATTTATTTATAAAGTTTAATGCTCAATTGTTTGTATTGATATGAAGGACACATGATTGTTGTATTTGAGCACATATAGCCTTATTTAATTACATACATGTATATATTATGTTTGAGCATGTGTGAACTTGATTGGATATTAATGTGTTTAATCCCAATATATGTTTGTAATATTTCTTTGGTTGAAGTATATGTTACATGCCTTAGTTGATATGCTTAAGTTGTCTAATGTTTTGGAATGCACAAGAGTCTGTTATGAGTGCTTATTAAGTAAGCAAGGATGAGACATTAGAGATGTCCATTCATTATAAGAATGAAGTTGAGAAATAACTCAATGAATGCAATAAGTTCTTGATTAACATAGAACTTGTGGGGGGAAGCTATAATTTCCACTTTATTTTTTCATTGAAATGCCTTAAAAGAAAACCACTAAAACACCTTGTGAATTATGGAAAGAGTGTTCGCCTTTCTATAAATTCTTTAAATGTGGGGGTGTTTGATGAAGGTTGTGGTTCCTATTCTTAAATGATAAAGAACCATTGATTGTGTTTTCATTGGTTATGGTCATAACAGTAGTGCATAGTGCTTTCTAATTAATGAATCTATTATTTTTATATGTATGACAATTAATTAGAATATATTTCAAGTGTTAAACTTTCTTAAAGAAAGTTTGAGTCTACGTTTAGTATCTCTCATGATCAAGAGTTGATGGAAGAGAGGTTGAGCCTAAGCGTAGTAAAAGGACAAACATCATGGTTGTTTGGTCCAAATTTCCTAATTTATATATTAGAAGATGATCTTAAAGCTTCAAAGAAGCGATATCCTGAGGTGCCTTATTGGAAAAGAGATTGTCAATAGTGCAATAAATCCATCTTAGAAATCTATGCATAGTAGTTGGTAGAACTACCACTTGGGAATTTGAGAGTTGATGGAATTATTGACTATTAGAATGCGAGACTTGTTTCAGAAGGCTACAAATAAAAGGAAGATGTGAATTTTCTTGATACACAATAAACCAAAGGGGTTTATGGTTCTTGTACAAGGAAACAAAGTGCTTAAACTTGTTAAATCTTTGTATAGATTGAAGCAAGTTTCAATCCAATGACATGAGAAATTTGACAATGAGATAATGTCAAATGAGTTTAGATTTAATGCGACTAGTGTGTGGTGTGAAATATATCACAAGAGGCTATGTCGTTGGGGGATATGCTCGTGTAAGTGTTGTAGATGTGATACAAGAAATGAAAATTTCTAATACATCCAATGGACTTGTCTTGTCTCAATCACATGAGAAATGTGATGACAGTCTAGTGAGAACACCTTACGCAAAGAGCATATATATTTTTTGGGAAGTCAATAAATCTAAACAGACATGCATTGTTGGATACTTGTGCCTCCTATTTGTATATATTGGTAGGGCACAGAGTTATGGTAGGTCTCAACATATTTGTTAGAGACATAATACCATGAGGCAGTTGCTCTCAAATAGAAATAGTTTTAGATTATAAAATGGATCCGTAATCAATTGATTGAGTGGAGAGCAAGTAAACTGCTCATCGAGGGGAATGGGGTTAAAGCCTATGACTTAAAGTTTCTATGACGGTAACCCCAGCTAGTTGATTAGAGATCCCAAGATCTAGGTTTTCAAAGGGACAACAAAATTGTGGAGACTAGTTTTTATCACTATGGAGATAACATCTCCCTCCCATTCCTATGATGAAATAGTGATGCCTGTAATCGATGTTCAGGGTAAACTTTGCTTTTAATGATTCTTATATCTTGGGATTCCGAGTGGGGTATAGCAAGATACTCTTTGAAAGTTCAATTAGTGTATAAAACACCTTGAACGTTTAGACCCCCTAATTTACAAATTACCAATTCAAGCAAATTATCAAACAATATATGTGCGGAATATGATAAATGGCTAAAACAGAATTGATAGATCAATATAAGTCAAATAAAATCACAACCACAGCAGAAATTAAATGACAAAGATTAAGGAAGAGAGATGCAAACACAAGGACAACACAGCGATGTGTTATCGAAGAGGAAACCGAAGTCCTCGGCGTAAAACCTCTCCGCCGCCCTCCAAGTGGTCAATGATCCACTAAAGAATCAAGTTGGGATACATGAACAGCAGAAGACCCTCTAAGTCTAATCTACCCAGTGTACCTAAGCCCTCCAAGCTCCTACTCCAACGAGGTTACGCCGAACCTATTTCTTCTTTAGCTTACCGAATTCCGCTATAACCCATAGCATCAACCAATGTGAATTGGTCCCTTCCTAACTGCTTCCCAAAGCACCAAAAAGCCTTCTCACAGATGTGCGTATGGTGAGAAAAGGATTTGGCTAAGAACCTCTCAAGGATGTAATAATGGAAAGGGTGAGAGTAAAGGAATTTGAAGAGTCTCTATATAAAGATTGTGGATGAGTCAATCTTGTTTTTCTCTAGGGTTTCTCTCTCAAAATTCTCTCTGGAAGCTCTCTACATTTCGTGGGTATAAGAGATATTTATACTAGTGTGAGAATGGAATGCGAAGAGTCAGTTTTTCCAAAACAGAGCTGGTTGGCGACTTGGCCTCGCGACTTGACTGAGTCGCGAGTTCAAGCCACGAACTAACTGAATGGCCAGTTTGGACTTTTTGTCCTGTAGTGCTATAGCTGGCATGACGGTTCAGCTTTTCTGCATGCTTCACTCATGTGCATCTTCTGGCGGCTTGCAAGCTGCGAGCCACCTGCGAGATCTAGTCGCGAGTCCCTATTTCACTGCATAGTCTTGAACATTTCTTCACACTCTCTCACACACTACCCTTACATGATTCCCACCTAAATACAAGGTTTCTAAGTGCTGAATTACAAGCAAATTGGCACGAAATAAAGCCAACAGAATGGTTGATTAAATTCAACCTTACAATCTCCCCCTTTGGCTATTTCGTGACAAAACCCTAAAACAAACTCTAGACTTAACATGTGAGTTGGGAACAGTTGAACATAACTCACTCACACCTAACTCTAGAATTTGTGTAGCTTTTGAACTATAAGAACAAGTATCTCCTGAAACACAACAACACAATATTTTTATTATATGCAGAAAATTTGTAATGCATATGGAGCAAGCACAATGCGATTAAGCAAAAATGGAATAGAAGCAATAAACCATGGCTTGACTAAAAAGGAACAATCACTATAAATAGTGACCACAATGCTCATTCACATAAGGAATGAACATCCGGACATGCAAGCTAATAAGCTCAATGCAAAGTATCATTTGCATGTCCAACACTCAACCAATGCAACAACTCAAGATAATTGCATTAAGGATAAAAAATCCAACAGAGGGTACAAGAGTGAAAGTACTTAAAGAAAATGCATAATATTTAACAACAAGTACTAGGCTACAAAGCAAGGGTACAACCACATGTACCATAAATAAACTAACATCTTATATATATAAACCAAAGTACCATAAAAGGTTTTTTAAAAAAATATAATCACCAAAGCATTGTAACCATGACCAAGAGTATATATAAACTATAAGCAGATAACTGTTCTGAAAGAAAACTAAACTAGCCAAAAGTTAGGCTATATTAGAAAGTATGTGTGAGCACACAACTCCCCCTTTCACTATGCACTCTTCCCTTTGTGTTGCCCTCCCCCTTTCACTATGCTCTCCCCCTTTTTGGCACGAATAGCTAAAGGCTGTCCTCTAGCTTTTGCTGAATAGCATCTAACTGTGTCTCCATTGACGTGAGACGTGTTTGGACTTGATTGTTGGTGGAGTAGAGAACTTTTTCAAGTCCGGCAATACGCAGATGCAAACTCTCAAACAAAGTACCCAACCTGTCAGCTTGAGGACCAGATTGTTCTTGCAGAGTGCTGGTCGTTTGTAACTCAGGAGTGAAGGGAGAAACAGTATCGGTATGCATAGGTGTAGCTGAATCATGACCAGATGGAGTGGCATGGGTGAATTGTTCACTTTTAGTTGCTTTAGAGGAGTGACTCTTGCTTGCTTGGAGAGTTATCATGGATATTGGTCGAGGACGTGGCACAATTTTTCCATCTGTTGGTGGACGGACACCTTCAAGAAGCATGATCTTCATGATGAGACTACAAAAAGGAATACATGTTCGTGTTGCTGATCGAGTCGCTGTTTTCCCAATGGTCTGAAAGATGTGGGCATAGATGTCAATCGGAACTCCACTAATGAGATCACATAGAAATTGTGCTCTTCTAAGATTGATGAATGCGGTGTTAGACAATGGGTAGAGGTTGGAGAACATGATCAATTTTAGAGTCGTTAGTTTAGGCGTAAATTGTGCAGTGCCTATAGATGAGCCTTTGCTTCTAATCTCATGATCAGGCCCAAGAACTTCAAGAATATCTTGTACCTAACGTAGTTTGTCATCATACGGAGTGAGGTCCACATTTGCTGGTCTGGTGATGTGAAGAACCTTTGCAATGTATCCTGGATTGATGGAGAATTCTGTTCCTTTTACCCAACATTTCAACTCTACACCGGTATATCGAGCATTTAAGTAGAATTCTTTTACCAATTCATCAATCGGGTCCTCGAAGTTCCCAAACAGATCAGCCCAATCTTTTGCTTCATATATCCTAGGGATAAATGTAATTCCCAAGGTATCAAATTTAACTACTCGTTCCACTACAGTAGGAGCTTTCACAAAAATGCTGGAATGTGTTTGTGAATCGAGAGGAGTTCTGAATCTCTCACTGTTTGAGTCTTGAGACGAACGGCGAGTCCGTTTCAAAACAGGGGATGATGGAACATCAATCACAGGCTCTTTTCCTCCAGAGGAACGTCGAGACATTTGCAAAAGAACATACACACAGCAGAGAACCCAGTGCAGAACCACAGTACACAAACATCAACTTGATTAGATCCAGATTAGTCAATGAGATAAGTGCACATTGATATGTATAAGGAGATATCACTCAACCACAGCACATGAACCAAGTTAACAGTAAAGTAGCATGTGTATGTGATATGCAAATATGATGAAGAAGCAGGCACAACTAAGTGCAATGTAATCAATGACCACGACAGAGTCACAAGTAACTGTCATTGAGACATTCTATGACAAGCAAGAAATGCACAGCACAGCACATACATGATGTACTACTCCAAAATGAGAAGCATACACAAAAACATGTATAACAAGCATTATATTCTTAATGACAACAATATGCATGTAACAAACGTAGACAAAATAACCCCAACCCATAATCGAATCAACACATATACCCAATCTCAACAACAACACAAAAATCCAAGAAATCAAGGCAAGAAATATGAAATACTGAGAGAAAATAAGAAAACCCATACCTTTTTCTTGAAGATTGAAGTTGAAGAGATGATGAAAATGGTGGTTTAGGTGAGAAACACGGTGGGTTTGGGAGAGAGAAGACAATGAATAGTTAAAATGTTCGAGGGAAAACTAAAAAGTTTTAAAATAAAACTGTCCTTAAAACGCAAAACACGCGTTTTTCGCGACTGAATCAAGTCGTGTGCAAGTCGCCAGGTCAAGCCGCCAAACACCTTAGAGACAAAATATTGAAAATTTGTCTAAGTGTTTTTCGCGACTGGAAGTTCTACCCGCGAGAAAGTCGCGAAGGGAGTCGCGAAAAATTCTATGTAACCCTCGTGACTAGAGCTTCCACCCGCGAACAAGTTGCTAGTATGAGTTGCGAGAAACTTAAAAACTCAGATTTAAAAAAATTTCTAAGTATTTTTCGCGACTGGGACTTTGATCCATCAGTGAGTCACGAAAACCTTCTGTGTAACCCTTGCAACTGGGGCATGCGATTGGCTTGACCCGCGATTAAGTCGCCAAAACAGGGCAACACAGTTTTTGAATTTTTTTTTTTTTTGCAAAAACAAAAGACTTTCCAAAAACAAATTAAAAACACTCAAAAATCTTTTTGTGTTTGATCAACAAAAATTGAGCATGTGAAAACACATTTAATCAAGTATAATCACACAAATGAATAAGTCATTCATTAAGCATAAACATGTGTGATGTGTGTGGGTACCAAAGATAAGATAGTCCTTAGTCTAATGTGAAGCTTCAATGATCAATTCAACCAAGGCATACACAATTAGCACTAGGAAAAGTGACCTATCTCAATTATAGAAGTATGCATATATGACCTCCCACATAAACTTGATTACATAATATGAAGCTTTTCATTTGGCTCCATTTACATCATAACATTTGATCTTTTTGAATCAATACATCTCATTTAGAGATCGATGCCTGAAATTTTTAATATTTCAAATTGATGATTAAGCCTTTGTCTTTTTGGGCATCATACATTTTATTTAAGTCACTTTCCCTTTTTGCTAGTCAAATACTAGTATGTGCAACAAGCTTTTGCAGCTTATTATCTCTTTTCATTTGGAGATTTACATTTGTTGAGCTCTTTAAGCAAAAACAATAAAATAAAAGAGTGGGAAGATATATAGGCACAAGTCTATGCATGTCTCAAGATCAACAAAACCATTGACTAATCATTCATGACAAGTTTGAAGATCGATTTACAATAATCACATAGATGTCAAGAGTTTTCCTACAATGATAAGAGTGCAAAAAGAACAAGCTACGCTCGTAGATGCACAAAACCATTAGTACAAAGGTACAAGGCAAAATATACTTGTGACAAAACACAATAATGTCGATCAAACTTTTTAGATTTTCTATTTTTTATGTGTTTTTGGATTTTTGACATAAAAGCAAGAAAAGATTGATCAAAACAACAATGTAAAAACATTTAAAGCAATAGCAAATAATCAAAACATTTTTCAACTCAAGCTAGCAGCAACGCACAACTAAGCATAGTCATAAAACATTAGAAGTATTAATGCATGGACATGTTGTAATGCTTATGCCTGAGTACCCCTCTTCACCCACACGTCACGTGCGTTTGGGGTGATATCCCTATAGGATTGGGTACGAGAGTTAGGACTTTCAAACCTTCTAGTGAAGCTTTCCAAGCAAGTGGTGAATGCATCGATCATCTTCATCACATCCACCACACCGGAATGACCTTGGTCTCTTGATTGCTCAACAGCCCAATTCTTTTTGTCATGTCTTGGTTTTCTTGGCCTTTGAGCACCTGAATTCTTCAATACTTGTAGCTTATGACAATTTGGTCTGGTGTGACCTTGAAGTCCACAGTGATGGCAGAAGTGTTGAGTTTTCGGACCTCTTTGTGACTTTGGGAGTGAGTTCCCTTTATCCTTATGTTTGACCACTGATTGTTTAGGAGGTTTAGTCATAAATCGTTGGACAGTCACATCCTTCTTCTTCTCCGGCTTCACTTTCTTAGCATTTGTGGTAGCCCCCTTCGATTCTTTGGCTTTCACAAACTTCATTTCTTTGTATTTATTTGCAGCCGAACTGCTCTCTCCGGTGTATCCCAATCCACCTTTGTCGAAAAATGGTTTTTGATGAGCAACCATTTCATCAAGTTTCTGAGAGGAGACTCGGTCTACTTTAGCATTGGCTTGAACCACCTCATGCTCAAGGAATTTGATTTTTCAATAAGTTTCGGTTAACTCACCATTTAGCATCTCAATCTCACACTTGGCCTCCTTGTATCTTACTAGGAGACTTCTATAGTCCTCCTCTGCTTTCTTCATCTTCTTCATAGCTGCCTTGGCCACCCTTGCATACTCTCCTAACTTCTCAAGAAGTGAGTTGCAATTCTCTTGAAGACCAGCTGCATCTTTATCTTTTTCAGCATCCGATTCTTCTACAATTCCCATGGATTCCTCATCACTATGCTCCCCAAGTTCTTGCACAAGCAAATTCAAGTCCTCCGAAGACTCAACATGAGCAATAGTCATAAATGCTGAGAAATTCCCTTCTTTATCACAGCTATCCTCTGAATCAGAGGTGGAGGAATCTGAGTCACTGAGAGTGGTTGCATACGCCTTGCCCTTCGATATTAAGTAATTAGGACATTCCTTTTTGAATGGTCATGTCCATTACATTTAAAACAAGTGACTCCTTGATTAGATTGGGACTCCTTCCCATCTCTCTTTTTGAAGTCCTTTTTCTCTTTTCCGGAACTTATAAATTTCCCTTTGTCACCAAATTTCTCACTGTTCTTGAACTTCAGGAATTTGCGAAAATTTTTTGCAAGGTAAGCAACATCTTTCTCGACAACATCCTTATCTGACGAGTCATGTGCTTCTATCCTTGCATTTATGGTCTTAAAAGCAAGAGATTTGCTCTTCCTTTGAGTGGGCAATGACAATTCATATGTCTGAAGTGAGCCAACCAGTTCTTGGACTTTGATATCATCAAGATCTTTGCTCTCTTCAATTGCCGTTACCTTGGCACGGAAGCTTTTCGGCAATGACCGAAGGATCTTCCTTACTATCTTGGAATCCTCCGTTTTCTCTCCCAAATTAAACTTGCCGATGACCACTTCATTCAGCTTACTATAGAAAGAGTCAAAGGACTCGTCCTCACTCATTCTGAGCTCCTCAAATCGGGTGGTCAGCATCTGTAGCTTCGTGTCTTTTACTTTCTTCGTTCCCTCATAAGTGGTTTCCAATATCTGCCAAGCCTCCTTGGCAATGGTAATGTGAGAAATCCGATGGAACTCATCTAGAGACACACCACAAAAAATGGCGTTAAGTGCTTTGCTATTAGCATTTGATGCCGCAAGGGCTGCCTTATCCCATGTGGATTTGGCTGCCTCCGGCCTAGTCCAGTCGATATCAACGGCATCCCAAACAGATTCATCTATCGAACATAAAAATGCTTTCATTCGTACCTTCCAAAAGGCATAATTGCTACCATCAAAATATGGTGGAGCATTTAAAGATTGAGACCAGTCCATCTCAAATGGGGTCAAGGATCGCACTAAGGTAATTAAACCACAGCAAGTGCACCCGCACTAATACCAATTGAAAGTTCAATTAGTGTATAAAACACCTTGAACGTTTAGACCCCCAATTTACAAATTACCAATTCAAGCTAATTATCCAACAATATATGTGCAGAATATGATAAATAGCTAAAACAGAATTGATAGAACAATCTAAGTCAAATAAAATCACAACCACGGCAGAAATTAAATGACAAGGATTAAGGAAGAGAGATGCAAACACAAGGACAACACAGCGATGTGTTATCGAAGAGGAAACCGAAGTTCTCTGCGTAAAACCTCTCCGCCGCCCTCCAAGCGGTCAATAATCCACTAAAGAATCAAGTTGGGATACATGAATAGCAGAAGACTCTCCAAGTCTAATCTACCCAGTGTACCTAAGCCCTCCAAGCTCCTACTCCAACGAGGTTACGCCGAACCTATTTCTTCTTTAGCTTACTGGATTCCGCTATAGCCCATAGCATCAACCAATGTGAATTGGTCCCTTCTTAATTGCTTCCTAAAGCATCAAAAAGCCTTCTCACAGATGTGGGTATGGTGAGAAAAGGATTTGACAAATAACCTTTCAAGGATGTAACAATGGAAAGGGTGAGAGTAGAGGAATTTGAAGAGTCTCTATGTAAAGATTGTGGATGAGTCAATCTTGTTTTTCTCTAGGGTTTCTTTCTGGAATCTCTTTACATTTCGTGGGTATAAGGGGTATTTATACTAGTGTGAGAATGGAATGCGAAGAGTTAGTTTTTCCAAAACAGAGCTGGCTGGCGACTTGGTCTCGCGACTTGATTGAGTCGCGAGTTCAAGCCACGAACTAACTGAATGGTCAGTCTGGACTTTTTGTCCTGTAGTGCTACAGCTGGCATGATGGTTCAGCTTTTCTACATGCTTCACTCGTGTGCATCTTCTGGCGGCTTGCAAGTCGCGAGCCACCCGCGAGATCCAGTTGCGAGTCCCTGCTTCATTGTACAGTATTGAGCATTTCTTCACACTCTCTCACACACTACCCTTACATGATTCCCACCTAAATACAGGGTTTCTAAGTGCTGAATTACAAGCAAATTGGAACGGAATAAAACTAACAGAATGGTTGATTAAATTCAACCTTACACTCTTAATAAGAATCACCTATATGAGTGTGAAGTGGGCCGCTTCCATGAGAGTTTCTAAGGCTGAATTCTTTAAAGCACTTCATGAATTTACCAGGATATGTTCAGGGCCGAAATGAACACAACTATAAGAACGAAATATGTTCAAAAAGGAGCTATGTGAATTCTATTGTCTTGGTATACACAAACGGCTGACAGTTCAAAAACATCGTGTTCACTGATTAGCTAGTATATCCGATAGTCTTTCACAAAGGAAAGTTCAAAGCCACAACTACTTCTCCCAATCTAGTAACTTTTCTTCTACTCTCTCTGTGTCTGCATCATTATTTGCATTGTGTTTATCAATTTCTATTCATGCGGGAGATTGTTGGAAAAATAGCATGGAGTGAATAAGAAATTGATGTTTTCTATATTCACTTGAAGATTTTATTATTGTTATTAAAAGTGATAAAAATCCTGAGTCCCACATAGGAAAGGAAATAGATAATATATGAGTTTATATGCTCATGAGTTGAACATTGGGTTGAGCTTTTGGCATATGTGGACTGGGCCTACTTGTCCAAATAATAATATTTTATTATTTTAATTTTTGAGTCAGTTAGTCTGTACACAGCAGTTATTACTGAAACAGAGTGCATGTTCAGTAACGTATAATAATTCATAGTCCCTCATTCATAAAAACCATTTTTTCAGAAAACTCTCATAGTGAGAATATTTTGTGCATTTTCATTTCATTCGATCCACTTAGGTTTGATTCAATCCATTTCAATACACTTACAAAAGAATAAAAATTCGCCTTAATTTCACTAAGAAAATTTGTAGTGCTTTCACTTTTGGAAGAAATTCTTAGAATAGAATGGAATCTTCTTATCACGCCACAAGCCTTTTTAATATATATATATATATATATATTTATATATATCTTAAATCTTAAGCTCAAACCTTTTCTCCCCATCACAACACCAAGCTTTTTTTTTTTTTTTTTTTTTTTGGAAAAGATGATATTATTACCATTAAAAAGATTGGCATAAGATGCTCAAAGTGCTCAGGTACAGTAGCAGCTGCTGATCAATATAGTGATTACAATGGCTACCATATATGTGGAAGGAAGCCAAGGTTGTGGCCATTGGTATTGGTTATATTGAATTGAGGGAGTGTTTCACAAGTGTTATACATATAATTATTCTTTAAGGAAACAAACCAGCTTTATTAGCTGTAAGATGTACTGCTCAATATCAAAATCTTACTATGTTACCAACAATAGAGGTAGAGAAAATCCAGCAAAATGTCCTCTGAACCCTTACTTGAACTACAAAACCTTTGTATTCAATGCAACAACCTCACTTATTTGCATCTATATGAATTCGAAAGCTTGCAAATGAAATATGATGTCTACGTTTCCTACGTTGTCGAAGTTATAAGATATTAAACAGCATTGAGGAAAAACAGCTTACTGAAAAACATTCCTCATCACTCATACATTAGAAGCAGGACGTGCTGTTTCTTTGTCTTTTTCAAGTTTATCTATCATGGCCCTTTATTTTCTCCCTCTAAAATTGGTTCGTCTTGCAGCCAAAGCCATATCCTGACTACTGTGTTTACTGACAGTCTTGAACTTGAGTGGTACAACTTGCTCAATATATGACTTCCCAGGAAAGTTCCTTTTATCTTTTGGAAGTGCTCGTAACTGCGGTAACCAGTATGCCACATACTCACCTTCAGGATCATACGTCTGTGCCTGCAATTTTAGTATCTTAGGTATAAGTTGCATGTCTATGCAAAAGTATGCGTCATTGTACATGGCAAGAGATTTTGAAAGCTCCTGTATCCTCTATCTGTGTCCTGATACACTCACATACTTTTATATCTATAAAATAGTATTAGACTTCTCTATCAATTCAAATTTTATAACCTACATTTCTGTATAACTAAAGCATGTTCAGCATTACATCTTTTATGTAAAAAATCATAAAGGAGTTGGACAGTGCTGCTAATTTGGGTTGACTAATTGTGACTCAGGTATACAGTAGCATATTTCCACTTACCATTTAACACAAACAAGAATATCATAACTATAGAAAAAGCTGTACTATATTAAGAAATTTAAGTGCAATATGTTTTGGTTTATTCCTGCTTTCTAATACCGAGGACAGAAAACAGACTTACCTCTTCCCAACCTAATCCATAAATGAACCTGATTTCAGAATAATAATAGAAGAGCATCTGAACAGTGTTTATTGATTGTCTACCACCTCCCAGAAAGAAAAGAGAAATTGTATGAAAGCACTTACTTGCTTTGGGATGCTAAAGTAACGATCTTCTCTAGGGTCATTCCCAACTCCTAAACAAGAAGAACAAAGAATGACATGTTTAATTGTTTATCAAAGGATCTCATCAACTGCAAAGTTTAAAGGAGTAGCACATCTGGCAGTTGCATTTCAAGAATATAACAGTGTTCAATAGTTTTTTTTTGGGGGTCATGGATAAAATGTAGCTCTTAATGGTCAAGTCAAGTGGTTATCCAGTCAAATCAACAATATTTTGATACACATACTAACCCCCGATCCTCTTTAGTATCCTGTATTTCCTTTTGCATCCTCCATATACCACTTGTTTTGATATACTTACAGGATATCAAACCTTCTCGCTATAAATAAAGGACAAGATTGTAAGGGACAACTTGTACAAATGAAGTAAGAGATATCTTCTTTACTTCAGAAATATTTTTAATTCAGATATGACGTGAACAATTACAAAGGTTGTTCAATGCTCTGCAGTTTTTCATTGTTTTCTTGTGTCTCCTATAAAAAACAGAAAGTAGGTGCCAGTGCTATATTACTATTATGTAAAGATCACCGTGGATTGACATGAAAGTCAAACAAATTTTCCTATGTGTGTGTGTGTGTGTCCCCTCCGCCAAAAAATTTGCCACTTGTAAGTTCTCTTTTTTTTCACAACCTTAATAAATACCCTAAACTGCAGGAAAGATGGACTGGACCAAATTTATAATGAAAAGAAGGGATTAACTACAATCTATGGGGCATTTTCTATGTGCACACTAGTCATCAAAAACATTTACAATCAACACTCGTAATCAAAATTAATTTCCAATGTCCACTCCAACGTCTAAATTAATAGCTCAGTGTGTAGCCTATCTACCCCAAATTATGAGGTCATTTGCAATGTGTACCCTAAATTACAAAAATTCTATAGTTTACCCTTAATTTGGATGTTGAGGAACATTGCAAATTAATCACGAACTAGGGCGTTAATTCTAACATTTTGAAATGTAAGGTGCACATTACAAACACCTCTGGGTAAATAATTAGACTTATCTCATGTCATGACTATCCTGTTGCCTGTTATGTCCTAGGGTGCTACCAAGATGGTCATACAGCTCATATACAACTGACACTGATATACTTAGCTAAATCAAATAATGTAAACTGTTTTCCCAGTTTATGAAGCAATGACTTTGAAACAACAACCTATAATATGCCAAAATACAGTCTTGCCTACACAGGGAAATGCTCAAATACACATACTTTTATGCATAAGTGACAATGGGAAGATACATGAAGATGAGAATCACCTGCTCCATATGTCCAATTTCCATAATTGGAACATGGATCATAATCCAAAAGGCATGTCTCAAACCATTCAGCTCCCAAACGCCAGTCAATACCCATATCTCGAACAAGAAAGGAACATACTATCTGGAGAAATAAAATTGATGATTGGTAATTTGGTAGACCATATCAATTTATTGAGATTCAAAGAAGCAGTTTCAAGTCAGTCTTGAAATTTACCTGCCGTCCTCGGTTTGACATGAACCCAGTGGTTGATAGTTCTTTCATGTTTGCATCTATGAGGGGGTACCTGGAAGTTCACCAACCTTAATTATGTCAATCATGGAGAAATAAAATTTTAATGGGTTTCCAAAAACCTAATACTCAATATTTGACTACATTTTGGATTTCCAGGGCATAAGATCACCCTGTTTCATGTACCGTGAACAGAAGAAAGAAAAGAAAAAGGTTGATAAAAGGAAAAAGAGGTGAGTACAGTAACATTAAGATAACAGATAACCAAAATAATACATATATATCAAGCAAAAAAGAAATGAAAAAATAGAAGAGAAGTTCCATATTAGAGGAATTAAAATCATTAACACAAAGACTATGATTGTTAGAGATTTCCTTCATAGATAAGGGAGTGTCAATAAAATGTTACTTACAGAAAATGAACAAAAAAGAAGCAGGATCAGTACTAATGCAGCAGATATCAAAATAATACTCTTTACATTTCCATGTGGCCATGCCCATATAAAAGTACATGCTGAAATGAAAAGAAGATAGCAACACAGACATTAGTGGAAGCAACAATATACCCTGTACGTCCATCTCTCCAGTACTCAAACATATTCTTGTCTTGGCTCCATCTGTGCTCCACTTTTCTTGGACCACCTTAAAAAATAAAATAAAAAAATAAAAAAAAGAACTTCAAATGACTATATACAAGAAACATTTAACCTGAAATTTTCAATATGATACTTACATTGATGTATAAAAGTTTCTAACTCACACGCACTATATTATCCAACAACATTGCATTTATTAAAACAAGGTCCAAATTTTCATGATCTGAACTGATTAATACTAGATGAATAAGATGGTTCTAATCTTTACCTAAATGGAAAAGGGAATTCCGATATTTGACTGATAGAAACCTGAAGTAATCCCTCCATATCAATTCGAACAAAACCCTGTTGTGTTGAACATAGATTCAGGAGAGGAAAAGGAAAATAAAAATATCTGAAAAAGTTTAACCCAGCTGAAAGATTGGTTTATAATCAGAATTTCCAGCAATACTGCTTTCCCATCAGTTCAATTTTGCAATTCCATAGTTAAGTTAACAAATTATCCTGAACTGTTAACTGAATAGCCTCTCAGCCTGCATGTGAACCTGGCATGTGGTAAGAGGTTTTTCCTTTCTTTCTTTCTTTCTTTCTTTTTCTTTTTTTCTTTTTTTTGAGGAAAAAGAAATGGAGAGAGAGAGAGAGACAAATATGCTGAAATCAAAAGTTCAAAACTAAGAATGTAGAGAGAAAATGGTCAAGGCTGGTTAAGAAAAGATGTCATATGATAATATGTTCTGATGTCATCTCATTGCTAAATTATATATTTATACTTTTCATTAAAATGTGAATTTTTATTAAACAATACTAATAAAGGAAAGGGGCATGTAGGAATTTTGGGACAGAAGTCGGTGATGGAAACTATCATGGGGTTTACTTAATGATAAAACACCCACACACATGCACACTGATTGAAATCAGTCACCACAAACTGGAGGAAAGTACCTGAATATTATTCATCTAAATTGGCTTAAACCACTTACAACTTAAGAAATTATGAATTCAATAGACATATGAAATTGGGACAGAGTTGAAATGCTATCAATAATTTTATCTTGAGAGAGAACCATACCAGTATGTGGAATTATTTGCTTCCCGTTCCTTTTCATACCTCTTCACCTATAAAAGTAAAAACTAGTCCCATTCTTCAAATTGTTGTATATCTATTCTGTGCAGTACAAAAGCAAAAATGAATGAAATTTTCAACCTCTTCATGTATGAAGCGAGGAGAGAGGCTTCCTGAAGCAAGCCATGGAGAGAATTTTGTTGAATAATCTGGTCCTAACATCCCATTTCTGGTCTCTTTGTAGATCCTTAGCAAGTCCTACATATACAAGAAAGTACAAATAATTTAGAAATCCACATAATTGGGTATTATTAGTGCTCCTTTAAACATCATAACTTTCTATTATAAATATGTTTAAGCAGCTATATCAAAAATTAAATTATTGTAACTGGTTTATTTTTTGATTTTGAAATGATCATATTGGCCTATCTTTCATCCCATGGAATTTTAAATGCCACCCTTCGTAATTGCTTAGTATCTGATGCACAAATCCACACTTAGGACGGAGGTTACAGAAGAAATTTAGACTCATCACTCATCAATCAAACAGATGAGATGAAATCATGAAATCTATTTTGTTCATGAATCGCACTAATCTCAATTTTTATTATGACAGCTATTGTCCTCAAAATTCTACATTCATAGAAGACTATTGGAATCTTTTTATTTTTATAATAACTATTGGAATCTAAAACCAACAACTCTAATGCCACCATACTTTAAGATTTTAATTTTCATTTCTGCAGCAATGTATTTAAGATGTTAAATTTCCATGCTTGTTGCAATGTATTGTTGGCAATCTTGCTTTCAAAACAAGCATTAACAGAAACATGCATGATGAGAGATTTTCCCCTGCCTTCCTCCAAAAGTACTCATTCACCCTGCCCAGTGCTGCACTTTCACCCCCAACAAACTTCATTCCTTTGCTAACCTGTATTAAAAAGAAAAAATATGGACTACATTATATTATGATGGAGGAGTGTATCTCAAAATTTTTATTAGAGTGAAACGCAATTTATATCCGTGAAACACAGATGCATTTATTAAAAATCCTACATTTTGCGATTGTGAGTAGACTCCAAGCTGATCCATCGAAGGAACACATCCCCAATCATCAATGCTTGGTGGCGGCCCAAGACATGTTGGAGTTCTAATGCAGCTCCGGATATTGCATTTGGCTTCAACAGACTGCAAGTTTTACTTTGTAAACAACACTGTTACCACGTAAAATAGCTTTTCTACTTATCCATGACAAAATATAATGAACTCAAAACTAATGGAAAAGAATTATCAATAATCATGCCTTGCGAAACTGAGTATACACATCCGGTAAACTGCTGGTATCAAATGGGAGGTCATCAATGTGGTACATAGTGGTACCCCAAATAAGCTGTAACTTAGGGTTGTTAGTATTACTTCTTGACTCTGAAGATGATTGTAGCGCCACTCGTTGCAGACCTTTGCTGACCAATCTTTCGACATTCAACTCCTCACTGCAAGTTTCTTTTTGGGCATATACCTGGCTAGAATAAATCAGACTATAAACACCCACTGAGCATATCATCAACATAGAGACACACAATGACATAGCCATTTGCAGTATCTTTAATATACACACATTTGTCACACTCATTGATTCTAAACCCATTTGACATCATTGCATTGTCAAATTTCTCATGCCATTCCTTTGGAGCTTGCTTTAATCCATAAAGAGATTTAACAAGCCTGCACACTTTCTTTTCTTGACCAGGAACAATGAACCCCTCTGGTTGTTCCATATAAATTTCCTCATTTAATTCACCATTCAAGAATGCAGTTTTTACATCCATTTGATGTATCCCAAGGTTATGCAACGCTGCAATAGCTATTAACATCTGAATGGATGTGATTCTTGTAACAAGTGAATATGTGTCAAAATAATCCACACCTTCCTTTTGTTTGTAACCCTTTACAACAAGTCTTGCCTTGTACTTGTCAATAGATCCATCAACTTTCAGTTTCCTCTTGAATATCCATTTATATTCTAGAGGTTTACAACCTGGTGGAAGATCCACTAGTTCCCATGTATGATTTTGTAAGATGGATTCAATCTCACTATTGACAGCTTCTTTCTAGAAAGGCGCCTCAGGTGTAGAAATAGCTTCCTCGAAGCTTTGAGGTTCATCTTCTAACATATAAGTTAGAAAATTCGGACTAAACGATTTTGACATTTTAGCCCTCTTACCACGTCTAGGCTCAATCTCATTCCTCTCTTCCATCAACTCTTGATCATGAGAGGTACTAGACGTAGACTCAAAGTTTTTCTTAAGAGAACTTGATACTTGTGTAGATTTGTAAGGAAATATTTTTTCAAAAAATACTGCATTCCTTGATTCAATAATAGTATTCACATTCATGTCAGGAACGTCAGATTTATGAATTAGAAACCGATATGCACTGCTATTATGAGCATAACTAATGAAAACACAATCTACTGATTTTGATCATATCTTTATCCTTTTAGGAATAGGGACAACCACCTTTGCCAAACACCCCCACACCTTTAAGAATTGATAGGAAGGTTTACCTTTCCATAATTCATATGGCGTCTTCTTGGTTTTCTTTCTAGGCAATTTATTTAGAATATAATTGGCAGAAAGAATAGCTTCCCCCCACAAGTTCTGTGGTAAACCGGAACTTATCAACATTGCATTCATCATTTCTTTTAAGGTTCTATTTTTCCTTTCAGCAACTCCATTTTGCTGAGGTGAATAAGGTGCAGTGGTTTGATGAACAATATCATGTTGTAAACAGAACTCACCAAAAGGTGATTCATATTCCCCACCTCTATCACTCCTTAGAACCTTAATCTTTTTGTTGAGTAGATTCTCAACCTCATTCTTATATTGCATGAATGCCTCAATTGCCTCATCCTTGCTCCTTCGCAAGTACACATAACAGTATCTAGTGCAATCATCTATGAAAGTGATGAAATATTTTTTACCACCTCTAGTTTGTATAGATTTCATGTCACATACATCACTATGTATTAAATCTAAAGGTTCAGTGCTTCTTTCAACTGATTTAAAAGATGCTCTAACCATCTTAGCTTCCACACAAGTTTCACATTTATGATCAAAATCAATTTCAAATTTAGTCAATAAATTTAAATTGATTAGTCTATGAAAAGTATGATAATTAACATGACCCAATCTACCATGCCATACATTAGATGACTTAAGCATGTAAACTGAAGATGTACCCTCATTATTATCAATAGCAGTCATTACATTCATCTTAAACAGGCCATTGCTCAAATATCCTTTGCCCACATACATTCTACTTTTAAAGAGTGAAAATTTATCAGACTCAAAAACCAACTTAAAACCATTTTTGCTCAACAATGTGTTAGAAATTCAATTACAGTCAATCATCATTAGCCAAGTCATCATTCCTCAGACAGTCAATCGCTTTTCTCTCGATCATCATCTGCCAATCACTTAGTCACCAACAGCTTCTTATGAAATGAACAAGAAGTTCATGCGGGCAAGGGTGCTCGTACACACAAAATAACGGATTGAGAAAGTATATGATTCATGTTCTTTTGATTTTGAAAAAGGATACTAATATAAGAGTTTAATTTAATTTAATTTTGTGTGTGGTTATATTCTTGTTGGACTCAGATTAATGGACATTAATGCTTACTCAGTTGCAAGCATTAAAAACAGAAAGTAAACAATATAGAGATGTTTTTCTTTCATTTTCCTGTGTTTTCATGACAACCAAACGTAGCATGAAGTTCATTTTTTCCTGATACCGTTATGTATACACGTATATGGTTTATTTTATTTTGTTTTATTTTTTAAGTTTTTGGTGTTATTCAGTTGAGTTTTATTATTCTTAACTCTGTTTAATCTTTATGTTATATTTAATTTTAGATGAATATATCTAATTAGAAAAAAAATTAGATCAATAATTTTTTTTATTTTTTATTTGTCTTAGACTCCGTGTATCCCCAAATCTTTCAACCAATGAACTAATCATTGTCGCGATTGGTGGGCAAAGGTAAATTGCTAGCCTAGGGAATTTTTCCAAAGCGCTGGGACTTGAACTTGGGCTCTTTCACCACCACTTGAGACAACTACTTTAAGACCGAGTGCCCAACCACTTAGCCCACCTCACCAGGCTAGATCAATAAATTCTCATTCTAATGGAAATGTTTCTTATGAAAAGTCCAATTATTTGTTTTTTATTTGTCAGACATTCAAATAAGTAATCATTTCACATTTTTTGAGGGTTCTCTTTCAAGCGACAGTCAAAGTTGCCAATTTTATTTTTTAATAAAAAAATTTAAACTACTGGTCGTCATCAATTGCATCACTTTTGATATATTTTTAGAAGAAAATCTCTAGGATGTGATTTTAAATTAGGCCCGTTTGGTATATGTATTTAAAGAACAGTTTTCAGTTTTTTTGAAAATATATGTGAGTGAAAAAGTGTGTGAAAATACGTATAATGTTATTTAAAAACTGAAAACATGTGTTTGAACTCGCGTAACAAACGGACCCATTCCAAACCTATCAATATTGGACAACAGAGATGTAGAGTAAAAATGAAGCCATGCTTATATTTGTCTACTTCGATCATTGTGCAAAAAGGTTTCCTAAGTATTTATCATGAAGCCACGCATATAATTTAGGTATTAGGATAATTGTTGTAATATCTAGATCCTTGGCAGTAGGGGTGTGCATGGATTTGAGTTGAGAAGTTTTTTCAACCCAACCCAACCCACTTAAAAAAAAATCTAATCTAACTCAACCCAACTCATCACAGGGTTCAACCCAACCCATGTGTATTGGGTTGGGTCGAGTTGGACCCATGGGTTAGACAATTTTTTTTAATTACTATTATTGTTATTAAATTGGGCATTAGAACAACATCATCACAAGTAAGAGCAAATTTATAACCAAATAATCATGAGCATAACGCCAAATAAACACAAACTATATGAGAAAAACTTAGGATTTGGGTTTTATATAGGAAGAGGGGAAAAAATAAATAACAAAATTATATAATATATTTTTTAATATATATTTTTAAATTTAAATATATATTAAATATAGATGGGTCGGGTCGAGCTAGGCGGGTTTGTAAATCTCATGACCCAAACCCAACCCGACCCACTGTTAAAAAAAAAATTCATGACCCGACCCAACTTACCAACCCTTAAAAACCAACCCAATCTAGTGGATTGGATTGGGTCGGGTCGGTTTTGGCGGGTTCGGTTGCACACCCCTAATTGGCTGAGCCAATTGAAGGTTAGTCTTAAGCTCCCTAAATTTTGAATTTGTTTTTTAAAAGTTTATATTATTTTTTTAAACTGTTTAGTCTAATATATTAGCCATTTTAACCCCCCACAAAAAAAAAAAAAAAGAAAAAAAGAAAAGAAAAAACGTTTAGAGCTTGGGTGTATAAAAATGTGAATTGTTCTTCAAAAAAAAAAAAAAAAAAAAATGAATTGACTCCCAAATTCTGCGTTGATCCAACAACTCTATTTTTTAAAACAAAAAGCATAGTATTGGCTAGGAGGGGGGAACCAAGTCAACAACTCTAATCTTAAAAAAACATAATATTATTGGCAATGTCCCTATTAAAAAAAGAGGGGGAACTAACTTACGTGGTTCCTCAAAAAAAGTAAGTTGTTAGCAAAAACAATTTTATTTTTATTTTTTATTAACTGGTCCCTTTATCATACTTGTTGTTTTTCTTTATGCACATAAGGATCATGTACTATGTTTTAATTTTTTTTAATTACAATCATTAATTATTTCTTTTATGTGGAGTGCATTGGATGAGTGTATATTAAGCATGCATGTTGAGTCCTACATTTTGGTTAACGTTTCATACAAATTAATACCCATGTGGTAATCACATGGGTATTAAAAACGTGTGATTTAAACTAACAATCTACTCTTTCTCAACAAAAAAAAAAAAAAAAAAAAAAAAAAAAAAACTAACAATCTACTCACCGTCAATTTGTACTAAATTAAGACATCCCTAACAAAAATCATTAATAATAATAATAATTGCAAAAGAGATGTGACGGACTTGTCATCAAACAAAGATAAACAAATTATTGAGAGAGAGAGAGAGAGATTTTTTTTTTTTTGAAGATGGGAGAGAGAGAGATTCATATGTAGGGATGGAACTACATACAAATAGAGGGGGGTTGTGGCCCCCCCAAATTTTTTAAAAATATTAAATAGTAGGTATATATTTAAGATTTTAAAAAATAAGCCCAAGAAAAATTATATTTGCCCCCTCAAGAAAATTATATTTGCCCCTCTTGACTTCGAATCCTAGTTCCGTCCCTGTTCATATGGTATGTATCAATTCCTAAATATTAATTTGTTTTCTGCTATAAGTTTGGTTTAGGTATAAGTTTGGCTACAAACTTGGTTATAGTCAATGGCTACAACACTTACTAAAAAAATTAACATGATTACAAATTTTGAAAATTTAACCATTAGATTGCATGTTCTTTATATTCGTAACATATATGTCAAATTTCATGTCAATTAGATTTTGTTTATTTATTTGATCCATAAACTTACTTTTATGCTTAATTTTAAACTGCAAAAAACTGAAATTTAAATATTTGATTAATGACAAAACTATTAATCTTTAATTTTTTGGAAATTTCACAAGCATTAAGAATATAAGAAGAAAATGCTATTCAATAGGAGGATTTATCAAAATTCACATTTCATAAAAAGATATTAAATGGAGTTGTAACCATTAGCCATAACTAAATTTATATCCAAAGTTTGTCAATTTTTCAAACACTTTGAGAGAGAAGATAACACAAACTTCCAACATGTGAAAGATGACATCGTTAGAAAGTTGGAATGGGTATAGATTATCAAAATTAATTTGTGTTCCATCGTTGTCCCGCTTTCATTTTGTGAAAGTCCCCAACAGCGGTTGAAAGAAGACGAAGCATCTTTTTCAAATAGAGAGTTCCAAGTTATGTCTTAACTCAACAACATCTGTAACTATAAAGATCGAGAAAAATTATTAGTGGACTATGGGATCCGAATATGGAGTAGTATATAAAGAAAAGAAATCATTAAATCTTCTTACAACAATCTCTAAAAGTAACATTTGCAAAACATTCACATGCATTTTAGAAAAAAATAAATTTGCTAAACTTTGTGTTGTTTTTAGGTTTATCTCTAGCAAAATTACAATGTTTGCTAGATAATACTCAATATTGTGTCTTCATTTATTATAAACTAGTGTGTAGCCTCGTGCATATGCACTGATACAATTAAAAACAATTATAATTATACATTTTAAATTTTACTTTTTTTAGAAGATGTTCAAATTATACATGGAATTAATTTACACTTTTTTTAAAATCATACATTTCTAAAATATGTAATGGTTTCTCACTATATATATATATAATTTAGAATTTAATTGGTTTTAGATTCTTCAGTTTTTGCACCCAATAATTCACTTGCCACAAAAATTAAAAACTTAGATGGACACATGATGAAAAATTAGACTCCAATTGAAATCTAATTTAGAATCTAATTGGATTTGGACTCTTTGATTTTTACACTCAATAATTCACTTGGCACAAAATTAAAATTTAATGGGACACGTGACGCAAAATTGAGAATCCAATTAAAATCTAATTGGATTTTCTCTAAGTTTTGGCTATTAATAAATATTAGCTTGTAACCCCATGCATATGCATGGATACACTTAAAAATATACAATAAGATACATAATATAATTAGGAATGGACGCCATAGGTTGAAACTCTAAAAAAAAAGAAATGCATAATATAATTCTTATATATATAATTTAAATATTATTGATAGTTATTTTTATATTTTGTTAACTCTTTAAAAAATTTTGTAAGGATATTATTGGGTATAAAATGTAAATTGTCCATGTTTTTTTTTTTTTTTTTATAATTATTGTGATGCACTTTTTTTTTACTATTCATTTATTCTAGACTCTTTGGTTTTTGTACTTAATAACTCACTTGGATGAATATTTATGATGTGGTCTTACATTTGATTCTAAAATTAAGAAATAAAACTCTTTAAGAATAAATAATTTAGGACACATGGCGCAAAATTGGAACTTCAATTTGGAATTCTAATTTAAGTTTCTCTCAGCTATTATTATATATAGACTAGTATGTAACCCGTGCGGTATGGTTAATTGTAGTGATGCTATTTGTCATTTTTTTTTTTTTTTGGGGTTTATCACACGGATGATAGAATTAAATAAAACAATAAAAAATACATATTGCATTTTATTATTTAAGTAATGCTATTGGTCTTTTCTTTTTTTTGGTTTATCATACGTAGGATAGCATTAGATAAAACAATGAATAAAAAAAGAGAATATTGCATTTTATCATTTAAGTGATGCTACAGTGAAGAAAAAATAGAATATTGCATTTTATTGTAATTCATTTTAATTAGAAGTTTTTGTATTCACACTTTATCTAATTAGTTTTGGAAGTGGTATTTGATGTGGATTAGTATTTCAATTGTGATCAAATTCAAGTAGGATATAGTGATATACATAGGGCTTGGTAATTTTTTTTTTTTTTTTTTTTTATCTATAAATTTCTTGAAATTTGGGGCAGCCAACCTTCTTTTTTAATTAAGATTTTTTTATTCAACTTGAATGTGTACTATGTTGCTGGTTTTTTTTTTTAATTAAGATTTTTTTATAAAAAATTAGATGAAGAATTTGGATTGTAATAAAATTAAGATAGAATTTAGATTGTAATCAAATTATGATTTTTATCAACTTAAAAATTATAGAAGAACTTAAAATCATATAAACGTGTACTATGTTACTAGTTTTTTTTTATTTTTTTTATTTTTATTTTTTATAATTATGATTTTTATCAACATAGAAATTATAGGAGAATAAAAATTATATCTATAGTATAATTTTAAACCACGACTTTTAAACCAAACTTTTATTATATAGTATATAATATAGATGTATGAATGTTCATTCTTTAAAAAAAAAAAAAATTAAATGACATATTGTAAAGTTATAAAAATTACAATTTTATAGATGTCATCTCCTATTTCTAAGCATATTACAAATTTACGCAATGATTTCCCGTTAAGCTATGTATGATGATTGAATATAATAATCCCCAACTTACAACAAAATCTCAAAATTACCGATAAATAAATTGTCATTCAATAGAAGGAAGAAAAAAACTAAGATTTTTGCAACTAATATATCACATGCTATAATGAAAGTCAGGTCCTAATGAAAGCCGTGTTTTAAAAGTCGTAGTTTCACAAAAGTGATTATTTTGGTTTAACGAGACAAGTTACTACACTCTCAAATGCCCAAGTGACTACCTTTATTAAAAACTTGGTAAATTATATGAAGTCTTTACAGTTTAGTTTGGTTTCAAATTAAACCAAAACTTTATAATTAAAACCATCTTATATTAATTATCTTTTTAAATCATTTTAATTCATGCCCTCAATAATTTTATATTAACTATAAATAACAAAAATTCATATAAGTTGTGACTAAAGTCTAAAATCTATATTGGAATTGTGAAATTATATAGTAACTTTCGTTTATTTATTGTCACTAAGATATTCACAATAAAATATATATCATATAAGCATGTCTAAATCATATCTTTTTTTTTTATCAAATATATATATATATTTATATCATTTCATGTATAATGTTGTATCTCATAATTTTGCTAGGTGACACATTTTAAGTACAACAAAATCATTTACATACATAACACTTTACATGAACATGATCTAATTATAATATTTGGTTGTTGATAAAAACTATGACTTACACGAAGTGAATTCATCATGTAACTTAAAAGTAACTTTTAATATTTTGTTTTTACAATCTATTTATTATTCAATTCTAACTATGTCTTTAATTTTTATTTATTTATTATAATTTACATATAATTCTAAAATACACCATTAATTGCAAGCCACGGGTATTTGGGCTTGTAGATTTAAGCGTTGAAATTAAATGAGTATTAATTTGACCTTGTAGACTTAAGAGTTAAGAGTTCGATCAAATTAGATTTGAAGTCTAGACTTATGAGTCACATACCCCATGTGAAGTAAATTGGTTAATTAGGAATTTCGTCATAGTGAAGAAAGTGTCAGACACAATCATTTTTGGGATTTACTAACGTGTGCCCTTAAGGCATACATTAATAAATCATTTTTAAAAACTTTTTATAAAAAACGAAAAAATAATCAACTGTTTTGACAGTTTTTTTTTAATTTTTCATAAATTTTTTTCCAAAATAGATGGTTAATGTGCCCGACCTTCCAAAAAATATAAAATGGTACCTTAGGAATAGGGGCTGTGCTGGCTGTCAGAGTGTCAACTATAAAATATATAATGGTACCTTAGGAATAGGGGCGGTGCTGACTGTTAGAGTGTCAGCTATAAAATCCCCTCGTAGCCTTCCAACGATTTCAGTATATGAAGAGGCATTATTCAGTGGGAGTTCAGTTCAAAATAGAGGGAATTTTGGTGCTGCGCAGCCTTCTGCCTTGTCTCGGGGCCAAGGTTCTCTATTGCAAGAACCCAAACTGTGAGCTAAATATTGTAATACTACAAGAAACTTGATTTGTTTCGACTCACATTTTTCAAGGGTTCACAAAACACCGTGGAAATAAATGCTAATTAATGTGCCAGGCCTGATTTAAAACAATCTTATTTTGTGGGTTACAAATTTTTAGAAGAATCCTTGAAATAAACTACTCCATACAACCGATATTTTAAATAAGAGCGGGCAGTTTTTGCTCTCCCGCACTGCGTGAGCTGGCTTCAAATATCTACCTTTTTTCACGCAACCCTAACCCAACCCTTAAAATAGATATCTAAAATATTTTCATCCCTTGAGATAGATAGAGAGGTATATTCCCATAAAAAAAAAGATAGAGAGGTATAAACACACATTTTCGTTCTCTCTCTCACACTGTAGTCATTTTCCATTTTCGTTCAGAAAACTCTCTCAAAAACTCAAATATCGGAAAATTCACTCTCTCACAAACTTCCATTGCTTTTGTACTTTGAATATCGGAATCTGAATCAACTTCCACAACAAGCTTTTCTCTCTCAATCACTCAGAGACTTATATCCGATTCTACTAGGTACGATCTTCAACGGCTTTTCATTTCATTGCATTTCTATAGATTTACTCGGAGAAATTGTTTGCAATGAATAGGCTTTTTTTGAGTTTTTATTTATTTTAAAAGTTATATTTATTTCAATTGCTTTGAAATTCTAGCTCAATTCGTTAGCTTTGTGGTGGAATTTGAGCTCGATTAAATTTCTTTGGACTCGTTTAGAATCTGTTTGGTTGTTGAGAAATCGTAGGAAAATAAATGAGTTTATATTGTATCGGTTTTGTTGAGATTTTTTTTGTTGAAAATTTTTAGTTTTTTTAAAGTTTTTTTTTTTAGTTATTTATTTATTTATTTATAATTTTATTGTTGGTGTTTTCAATTGGTAAATTTTCTAGCTTGAATCCCTAACCGTTAACTTGTGCAGAAATTTGAGTACTATTAAATTTCTTTGATTCATTCGAGAGTCTGTTTGGTTGTCTAAAAATTGTAGGAAAAGAATGATGTATTGGAGAGGATTTTGGGATTGAATTGGCTTTGTAAGATAAGATTTGCGGGAGGATCGGCCATTGTTTGTCCAATTTTGTGCAAATGATCCAGACATTTGTTAGAGGCTGCAAAGAGAGTGGAACCTTTTTGTGACTATGCTGACATCAATTTGGGGTAATAATTTCTTTTTTGTCTTTTCACTATTAGTGCGGTTATATAAGGTTGTTGTGAATTATACATCTTTTGCTGCATTGAGATTTTATCTTTGTTATGGTTGGCTAGTAGATTATAAACTAGTGCTGTTGAACTTTATTTGAGTATGGTTCAAGAAAACTATGGTCTATTTTAGTCATGGGATGGTGACAAATAAAGTATTTTAGTTATGTTCCAATTTGTCATTGTTATGAAAAACTGAGTAGAATTTTATTATTTGAAGTCATTTTGAACTGGTCTATTTTATGCAACACTTGAGTTCACCTTCAGTAATCATGGGTCAGTACTCGCATGTGCAACCATTTTTACGCTTCCATGTAGGGTTATTTCATTAGACTAGTAACTAATAACTAAGAAGACTTAAAAACCTGTAGCACTTGGAAAGACTTGAAGTTGAAGGTGAGTGAAGGCCGTGAAAGAACTCTATAACAGGACTTGGAATGACAAAACACCTAGGATTTCATAAAGCATGACTGTCGTACCTCTTCTATTTATTATGTTACACGGTGATTGACAATATTTCATTTCCTGTCAGCAGGCTCTCGCTTGATGAACGGTTCATGAACTTACTCTTCTGTCTCTCAAGATTCTGCTTTTTCGGGTGGTTGTTCCTAGGCCGGGTTTAAGCCCTGATAGCGAGTTTGATTAAACTAGTGGCCCTATAAAATTTGTTCTTACATATGAAATAATGGCTCAAGTATGTTTCTTCATTTTTTCTTCCTCAGTTCTTCCATCTGTTTTCCTTTTTAGTTGCACTGTTTTTGGATTTTGGAATATTTCTATTTTATTTTATAATACAATTATCACTTTCCCAGGTTATATTTAATGGATCATTTGATCACATGAATATTGATGCTACTAGGTACCATCACTGTATGAGTAATTTCTCTTGTTGGCACTACTTAGTTATGTTCTTGAGTTCCACTGTATGAGTCAGCTTATATCTTCTTAAATAACTATAATTTATTGGTGTTTTGTTCCTTGGTTAACTGTGCTGTTAGTTATACTCAGTTATCATAAATATTTAGCTTCGAAATATATATATATATATATATATATATATTGTGCATGATTGTGGTTTTTTTTTTAATTAAATAAAATTTTATTTTGAGGGTCAAGAAACCCCTTAAATAACCTTATTTATCAAGGGTTGTAAATATAAATTTTTTAAACTTTGGTAAAAGGTTATTTAAGGGTCTCTTGACCCTCAAAATAAGATTAGAGCACTTGTTTTAAGGGCCACGAAGGCCGTTAAAATTTCCTTTTAGACGATATATGTTTCGAAGGTTATCAAGGGTCAATTGGACTCTTAAAATAATTTTTTTCAAGATTTTTTAATACATTTTTTTAAGGGTTTTGACCCTTGAAAAAGTCAAATTTGTTGTAGTGTATGTATTAAATCACCCGATTATCGGTTATTCTGATGATAGTAAAAGGGAAAGTCCATACCGTTATTTTGATTTTAAAGTAAAATATTTTTTGTAAAATATTTTCCCATTTTTTTAGGTGTTTATTTGCATTTAAAATGTGGGTCAAATTTGTAAAATACTTTTCGTTAATTGTAAAATACTTTGTAAAGTTATAAAACATTTTACCTATAAAAACTTGGTAAAACATTTAACAAAAACACATAGTAGCCCTCCCCCCATTTGGTGGCTAGGTCGCTAGTCCGGTGCATTAGGTAATCGGAGATGGCAGTTTTGACGGTCTGGCAATTGGAACTGCAGGTGCTAGTGGTTAGGCTGTTTAAGTTGCCAGAACGGTGGTATAGTCACCAGACCTCTAGCACTGACGGCTCCGATGGTTGAGCCGCTAGTTTTGGTGGTTCGTGCTTAACAAATTTTACATATTATATCAAATTTACTTTCAAACAAATGGAGCGTTACAAACATAGGCAGAGATAAAAAATAAAAAAAATAAAAAAAATTGTTAAAGGTACTACAAGTTTTACTATATAAAACTTACAAACTGATGTAACAGTGAATGTGATTGATGAGTTCCAACCATCTCATAACTAAATATTTGAATTGTTTCTCTATGATTGACGACACATTAGTTTGTAAGCTCATTGTAGTAAAACTTATAGTACCTGTAGCATTTTATATATATATATATATATATATATATATATATTTATATAGCCCAAAACCCTTTAAACTTCTAACATTACAGAAAAAATGATACCCCTTTTCTCTTCTACAAATAGAAGATATCTTTAGAAGTTTTTATTTTGAGGAAATATTCTTATAGGAGTTAAAACTCAATGTTCCATATCTTATATCACGTCACTTTTTCTATGTAGAACAAATTGGTCTTCTCACGAGATTTGAAACTCAAAGCGGTGGATCCTAAATTTTAAACTCAAAACCATTAAAAAAAAAACTTATATCTTAATTTTCATGGTACGAAATCCCTGCTGACACCTCTCTAATCCTTCACCAATCTTTTTTTCCTTAGGTTGTGTTTGGTTGGGCTGAAAAATGGGTGGATAGAAAATAAGTAATAGGTGTGTTTAGTTGGGAGGAGAAAATTGAGGAAAAAATGGTAGGGTTTGACAGTTTTCTTTCGGAGCCTATCAAAATTTAATCCCCCAAGATGGAGAGAAAATGAGAAGGGGAGGGTGTGGGGAAGAGAGGGGGCTAATGAAATTACTCATCTACCCCCAGTCCTCCCTCACGTATTTATAACGTTAATATTTCTTTCCTTTTTCTTTTTTTCATTTTAAATTACATTTTTGGTTTTTTATTTTTACCTCAACTTTGATTTTTTTCCCTAATGAGATATTTAAAAAAATATTATCTACTAGAAACACGTGAGTAAATTTAATTATACAATTTACATTTTCTATCATCTCATTTTTCTTTTCAATCAAACAAAAAAGTTTCCCATCGCTCCACTTTTCCACCCCTCCAACCAAACAACATGAAGAAAAACTAAAATATTTTCTATCCACACATTTTTTCATTTCTTCCTCATTTTATGTGTGCGTTT
The DNA here is from genome assembly GCA_030021035.2 of Notholithocarpus densiflorus. Classification (NCBI taxonomy): domain Eukaryota; kingdom Viridiplantae; phylum Streptophyta; class Magnoliopsida; order Fagales; family Fagaceae; genus Notholithocarpus; species Notholithocarpus densiflorus. The sequence continues at coordinate 1,052,110 of JARYZH020000005.1, forward strand.
GGATACAGCTTATTTTGTTGAAAACTGAAAACAATAAAAAAATAATTTTTTTTACTATTTATTACTGTTTAGCATTGTTCATTGGCCTAAATACACTGTTCATTGTCAATGAACAGTTCATAACACGCTGGTTTTATAAAAAAAAAAAGCCAAAATCGTGACTTTACTCCAGACGCAGACACAAACATCCCTATCCAAACAGAGCTTATATCCTCCCACTTTTCCATCCCCCAACCAAACAGATAAAATCTTTACTCTTTAATAGTTACAAACTCTATATTTTTACTATAATATCAAATTCTAAATCACTAGCATAATAAAGAAAGAAAAATTGAATTCTACATAATTTTTTAAAAGTAATCAAGTCATTAAGGTGTGTATACAACTTCCCTCCCATAAGTATATCGTCAAGGGAAACTTTAAACTAGGTATGAAAATAAATATATTACAATTACACTAATATTATATTTTGTATGATAATTACATTATTATATGATTGTTTTTTTATTAACACTGATTAATATTTATAGGATTAATTTTTTTTATTTAATTCTTGCCTCCTCTTAATTGAAATCCTGCCTTTGAATATATAATAACTAGCTATTAGAGCGTACAAATGTACAATGCAGCATACATATATAAGTATATCTTACAAAACGATATGCATTATAAATTCGTATAAGCTGATACACTTATGTACTTAATTAACATCATTTGTACTTACCTTTTAATTTGTTAATTATTATTATTTTTTTACTAGTAAAAATGTTATAATTAATAGAGGTATTAGAATGTTCATTGTTTGTTGTATTTAATTATGTGAATATATATATATATATATATATATATATATGGGTTGGGTTCAAGTTACACCTGGTGTAACTCTAAGTAATGTTACACCACTTAATATTTTTTAATTAGATGCGAATATTGACAAATTCACCGTTAGATTACATTATCTTCGTATATTCTTCATGCTTGCAAAATTTAGAGGTGATCAAAGATTAATAGCCATGTCATCAATCAATTGTTAAAGTTCAAATTTTTGTAGTTTAAAATAATGCATAAAAGATGAGTTTATAGATCAAATGGTAAATAGCATCCGATTGATATGAAAATTGACATGCATGTTAAGAACATATAGAACATGTAATTCAACGGTTGGATTTTCAAAATATTAATTCAATAATAAATTATTAGGTGGTGTAACATTGCTTAGAGTTACACCAGGTGTAACTTGAACCCAATCCTATATATATATATATATATATATATATATATATATATTTATATATATAGGGTTGGGTTCAAGTTGCACTTGGTGTAACTTCATAAGAGTTACACATTTTTTGAACCATTGATTTGTATTAGATCTAAAGGTGAAAAAAAAGTCATGGTCATGTCATTATTGTTCCCTAGAAATTAGTAATTAAGTCATTAACTCTTCTTAGTAATTAAGTCATTAACACTGAATTGCGAAGTTATAAGATACATATATAGTGTTTAAGTTCGCCCTTGACATAGAACACAAAAGGCAAGACCCAACCTCGCAGGCACACTTGGTCAGTTAGTACTTGAAAACAGATAATGAAAGATGCTTTGCGATATGGAATTTACTCACCCTGTGAATGAACCAATGTTGGCTAGCTATGTAGTAAGAGAGAGAGAGAAAGATGGGAGAGGAGATATGCATGGGGAGAGTATAACCATGTGGTGGTGTGTACTTAGATTGTATGCTAATCAAGAAGATGTTGCTGGAGAATGAGGAATGATTTCCAGCAGTTGGGAAACTTTCAATTGTCTTCGTGTTAATTCATCATAAAGAATTATTACACAAAGACTGCGTGAGAGAGGAAGAGAAGATGAAGCTGGTGATGGAGAGTAGAGAGTTAATGCTGTTTGTTATTTTTCTATTTTTAATAAGAAGAGTTAATGACTTAATTACTAATTTTTAGGGAACAATAATGACATGACAATGACTTTTTTTTCACCCTTAGATCTAATACAAATCAATAGTCCAAAAAATGTGTAACTCTTATGAAGTTACACTAGGTATAACTTGAACCCATCTCATATATATATATATATATATATATAGCCAAAACTTAGAGAAAATCCAATTAAATTTTAATTGGATTTTCAATTTTGCGTCACGTGCCAAGCGAATTATTGAGTGTAAAAATCGAAGAGTCCAAATCCAATTAGATTCTAAATTGGGCCAAAGGCCTTGTAGCTGAATTGGCACCTCCCCATGCACAAAGTGCTTGAGGGTTTAAGGGGGAAAGGGTTCGAACTGCAAGATTAGTAGCATGTTGTAATTATCTCTCAAAAAAAAAAAAGATTTGAAATTGGATTTCAATTGGAGTCCAATTTTCTGACATGCGTCCATCTAAGTTTTTAATTTTTGTAACAAGTGAATTATTGGGCAAAAAAAATGAAGAGTCTAAAACCAATTAAATTTTAAATCATATATATATATATATATATATATATATATATATATAATGAGAAACCATTACATACTTTAGAAATATATGGTTTTAAAAAAGTATAAACTAATATTATGTATAATTTGAACATTTTCTAAAAAAATGTATAATTTAAACCAAATAATTGTGATTATTTTTAATTATACTTGTGCATATACACGAGGCTACACACTGGTAAAAATAATCGAGAAGCACAAAATAGAAGATTTCAAGTAAAACAATGTCTTTATTCACAAAAAAAATTATACACGCACAAAGAAGCGATCAAATGTAATAAAGCCAAAAAACCTTATTACATTCGATTGCTTCTTTGTGCGTGTATAATTTTTTTTTTTTTTTTTTTGGTCAATAAAGACATTATTTTACCGAAAAAAAGAAAAGAAAAAAAGAAAAGAGAGAATGTAATAAGGCCCAACTGTTGCTTTTCCTAAGAATGACTACTCATCTGTCTACCTTAAGTCCTTAGCAATATATAAGATCTCCTCGTAGCCTTCTTCCAACAATTTTGTATGAAGCATTTCATTACTCAGGTCAAGATATATAGAGGGAAGTTTGGTGCAGCCTAGCTTTCTTCCGTGTCTCGGGGCCAAAGTTCTAGAGCAAGAACCCAAGTGGTGACCTCAATATCGTAAGTATAATCACCTGATTACTGATAATATTAAAAGGGATAGACCATACATACTGTTATTTTCTTTGAGAATTGAGAAAGAAAAACACACACAAAGGAGAGACAATGGAGTACTTTACTTATAGCACAAATATATTATAACTAGCTATTAAGTGTATTGTATACAACAACATTCATATATAAGTTTCTTATGGTACGATACGTAATATCAGTTCGTATCAGTCGAAAGATATGAATTGATGTAAAACTTTGTATAAAGATAGTTTTCTGTATTTTTTAGTGTTTAGTAGCATTAAAAAAACATGAGTAAAAAAAAAAAACTATTTTTGGTCAACAAAAAAGTATGGCTTATTTTTAGAAATTGTTTTCTACTAATTTTTTTTTAAAAATAACTCTATCTCAAAGTAAGCTAAATAAGAGAAATTAGGAGATTGTTTTTCAATTAATTTAAAGTTATTACCAAACATAGGAAAATGAGACAAAAGATGACTCACTTTCTAAAAAACATTAGTGTCTAACACACTTAAATTTTCATCATTTGTATATTCACATTTTAATTTGTTTTCTGTTATTATTTTTTTATATAATTTCTTTTAGTTTTTTTACTAATAAAAATGTTATTATTAGGGTATTAGAATGTTCATTGTTTGTTGTATATAGGTTTTCTAATTAAACTTATTATACAATTTAATTATACGAATAAAAAATGATAGAGAAACACAAAATGGAAGATTTCATGTAAGACACTGTCTTTATTAAAAAAAAAAAATGATACACACAAAGAAGCGATCGAATTCATGCAATAACAATCCTTGTGAAGGCCTTACTGTTGCTTTTAATTTCTTAAGCACGAATACTCATCTGTCTACCTTAACCATTTCTAACCTTGTTTCAGTCAGGATGTCTTCAAATGACGATGTCATATCATACGACACTACAGTGCGTAAGTTCTTTTCTCTATAAGATGGAAGGAATAATTTCGTTCTGTTTTACACAGATTATCTCACATTATCAGATGATGATAACTTGCAGTTATAATGGTTTTTACCGTTGCAACATTCGTTATAACAGTCCCCATTATTTATTACAATTGTGCAAAAAAAGATGGAACAAATGTTGCTCAAGTTTGGAAGGTTGCTGCATCAACCATTGAGAGGTTCCTCCAAGAAATTGGAAGAGAGAAGCCAATAAGATTCACAGCTAATGAACTATGCAGTTTCACAAGAAATTACTCCAAAACATTGGGTGCCGGAGGCTTTGGGATAGTATACGAAGGACAGTTGCATAATGGAATGAAGATTGCAGACTTGCAGTGAAGGTTCTGAATAGGAGTTTAGCCAAAGCAGCCGAGGAGCAATTCATGGCAGAGGTGGGAACAATTGGTCGAACATAACATAGAAATTTGGTTAGACTATATGGTTTTTGCCATGACCAATTCATGAACGCCCTTGTGTATGAGTATATGGAAAATGGATCACTAGACAAATACTTGTTCTATGATAAAAAAGAAATTGAATGAGAAAAGTTGCATGATATTGCAATCGGGACAGCCAGAGGTATCACTTACTTGCACGAAGAATGCCAACATATATAGAATCATTCACTATGACATTAAGCCTGGTAACATTCTACTTGATGCAAATTACTTTCCTAAAGTTGCTGATTTTGGACTTGCAAAGCTTTGTGACTGTGATGTGTAGGGAATTAAACCAAATTCCCAACCTGTGAGAAACAAAAAAAAATAGAGAAAGCACACGCCAAATAAAAAAAATCACACGCACAAGACAGTATTTACGTGGTTCGGCAATTTGCCTACGTCCACGGAGTTGCAGGGATTTCACTATTATCAGGGAAGAATACAGAGTACAAGTCATTAACCGGATCAAACATAAACTAGGCTCCACAAAGCCCAACAAATCTCCCACTTGGAGACTAGTTCAATCACCAACATCAAACCGGTATCCTCCAAGAAACAATCCCTCATCCCTGCAACTCATCCTCCTATCCTTAAGCTAGAAGACCAATTGAAGCTGCACACAGCTTCAACTTCTCAATAGTGACACCCTTAGTCAACATGTCTGCCGAGTTCTTAGATCCACAAATCTTCTCAAGTATTACCAACTTATCTTCAACAAGGTAACGGATAAAATGGTATTTTGTCTGTATATGCTTCGACTTTGAATGAAAAGCCGAATTTTTGGCAAGAAAGATTGCACTCTGACTGTCACTATGTAGAATGCCCATCTCCTGCTTCTTACCCAATTCATCTAAGAAACCATGTAGCCAAATCATCTCCTTTCCAGCTTCAGTTGCAGCAACATACTCAGCTTCTGTAGTAGACAAAGTAACAATCTTCTGTAGATTTGAAGCCCATGATATAGCTGTACCACCTAGAGTAAAAACAAACCTAGTAGTACTCTTTCTACTATCAATATCACCAACAAAATCAGCATCTACATAACCCTGCAGTTTCAAACTTGCACCTGTAAAGCAAAGACATGTATCTGATGAACCCTTCAGATATCTCAGAATCCACTTCACTGCCTCCCAATGCTGCTTTCCAGGCCTACTCATGAATCTACTCACAACTCCCACTGCATGTGCAATGTCTGGCCTTGTACACACCATAGCATACATCAAGCTGCCAATAGCTGAGGCATAAGGCACCTTACTCATATGGTCCCTTTCTTCTTCTGTCTTCGGTGACTGTTCTTTACTTAGTTTGAAATGACTACCCAAGGGTGTGCTCACTGGTTTGGCTTCATTCATATTGAACCTGCTGAGAACTTTCTTCACATACTCTGACTGTGAAAGCTTCAATGTACCATTAGCCTTGTCTCTAATGATTCTCATACCAAGGATTTGCTTTGCAGCTCCCAAATCCTTCATTGCAAACTGTTTAGACAATTGCTTCTTCAGATTATTAATCTCCTCAATGCTAGACCCTGCAATAAGCATATCATCCACATACAACAGTAATATGATGAAAGAATTGTCAAAAGACTTAACATAGCAACAGTGATCAGCCTCACATCTCTTGAAACCAATTCTATACATAAAACTGTCAAATTTCTTGTACCACTGTCTAGGAGCTTGTTTTAGGCCATACAAGCTCTTTCTCAGTTTGCAGACTAGATTCTCTTGTCCCTGAACAATGAACCCTTCTGGCTGAATCATGTAAAGGTCTTCCTCCAAGTCACCATGAAGGAATGCCGTCTTCACATCTAACTGCTCAAGATGTAAGTTTTCTGCAGCCACCATTCCCAGTACCAGTCTGATTGTTGACATCTTCACAACTGGAGAAAATATCTCTGTGTAGTCAATGCCCTCCTTCTGCTGGAACCCTTTAACAACTAATCTGGCCTTATAACGTTTGCTACCATCATGCTCATTCTTTATTCTGTATACCCACTTGTTGTGCAAAGCCTTCTTTCCTACTGGCAATTCAGTCAGTTCCCATGTCTGATTCCCCAACAAGGAATCCATCTCATCTTTCATAGCTAACTCCCACTTACTTGAATTCTCATCTTGCAAGGCTTCATCATAACACTCTGGCTCACCACCATCAGTCAACAGGAGATAATTTAGAGTGGGTGAATAACGCTGTGGAGGTCTAATATTCCTGGAAGATCTGCGAACTTCAGTTACAGGTGTACTCTGATCTACCTGTGTATTTACATTCTCCTTATCTTCTTCACCCCTTTTCTGGACAGTACTTTCAGTCAATTCATCTAAGTTGACAAACTCAGATTTCCTTTGATCTCTCTTTGTAACTTCTGACACTACAGTTGACCTGTCCTTGTACATAACATGTTCATTAAATATCACATTTCTACTTCTGATGATTTTTTTGTTTTGTTCATCCCAAAACCTATAGCCAAATTTCTCATCACCATAGCCAATGAAAAAACATATTTTAGACTTTGCATCAAGTTTACTACGAGCATCAGAATCAATATGAACATAAGAAACACAACCAAAAACTTTTAAATGAGAAAACTTTACCTCTTTACCGCTCCAAACCTCCTCAGGAAGTCTGAACTCCATAGGAACTGATGGTCCTCGGTTTATCAGGTAAGCTGCAGTACTAACAGCATCAGCCCAGAAAGTTTTTGGTAGTCCAGCATGCAACCTCATACTCCTAGCACGCTCATTGAGAGTTCTGTTCATGCGCTCAGCCACACCATTCTGCTGTGGTGTCCCAGGAATGGTCTTCTCCATCCTAATTCCCTGTGCAGCACAATACTCACTGAACCCTCCATCTATGTACTCTCCTCCATTATCAGACCTCAAACATTTTAGTTTCAAACCTGTTTCTGTCTCAACCATGGCCTTCCACTTCTTAAAAGTTTCAAATACATCAGATTTATTTTTCAGAAAATAAACCCATATCTTTCTGCTTGAGTCATCAATGAAAGTGATGTAGTACTTTGAACCTCCAAGGGATGCAACTGGAGAAGGCCCCCACAAATCAGTGTGTACTAACTCCAATTTTTCAGCCTTCGGTGTCCTGCCAGTTTTCAAGAAGCTCACCTTTTTCTGCTTTCCTAAGATGCAACTTTCACACATGTCAAAATCAATGGACTTCAATTCTGGTAGTTTTCCTTTTGACAACAGCATCTTCATCCCTTTCTCACTCATGTGACCAAGTCTGCGGTGCCATAGGCTTGTATCAGTACTTGCATCAGCAACTGCAATTGTGTCTCTTGGACTTGAGGTCATATACAGAGTACCAGTTTTCTTTCCACGAGCCAATACCCTAGCTCCCTTTGTAACCTTCCAAGTACCGCCAACAAATAGTATTGCATGCCCTTCATCATCAAGTTGTCCAACAGAAATCAGATTCCTCTTCAGGTCAGGAATATGTCGAACCTTCTCCAGTAACCAAACAGATTCATTGGGCAACAATATCCGGACATCTCCCATACCTACAACATCCAAGGCTGAACCATCAGCCAAATACACCTTACCAAAATCACCTGTAACATAATTCTGTATGATTTCTCGGTGTGGAGTGGTATGAAACGAAGCTCCTGAGTCCAAAACCCAATCATCAAGTGGACTGTCTACTGCAAGAAGTAATGCATCCTGTACCTCTTCTGTTACAGCATTAGCAGAATCATCTCCATTCTTCTTCTTAGGACTTTTGCATTGATTCCTAAAGTGACCTAATTTCCCACAGTTCCAGCATTGTACTTGTTGGCCTGATCTAGATTTGCTTCTGTTTCGATTAGAATTTCTGGATTTTGATCTGCCCCGGTTTGAATTTTTGTCATTACCTCTGCCTCTTGTCTCAAGGTTTAGGGCAGAACCAGATCCTGAGGTTTCGCCTGCATCTCTTCTACGAATCTCCTCAGCCAGAATTAAATCTCGTATATCATTGTACTTGAGCTTTTCCTTTCCTGTAGAATTGCTTACTGCCATCCTCATTGCCTCCCAACTGTTTGGCAAAGAAGCCAAGACGATCAGAGCACGAATCTCATCATCAAAATCAATTTCTACAGATGACAATTGATTTGTGATAGTGTTAAATTCATTCAGATGTTGTGCTACTGATGCGTTCTCTGCCATCTTCAAATTGAACAGTTTCTTCATCAAATGCACCTTGTTGTTTGCTGACGGCTTTTCATACATACCAGACAAAGCCTTCATCAGATCTACTGTGGTCTTCTCCTTTACAACATTGTGTGCAACAGACCTAGACAGAGTTAACCTGATAACTCCCAGTACCTGTCTGTCAAGAAGAGCCATTCCTCAGCCTTCATAGCCTCAGGTTTTGTTCCCAAAAGAGGCAGATGCAATTTCCTCCCATAGAGATAATCTTCAATCTGCATCCTCCAATACGCGAAGTCTGTGCCATCAAACTTTTCTATTCCAGACACCTTTCCTGCTTCCTCTGCCATTGCTCCCACTCAAACCTAACCCTAGGCTCTGATACCAGTTGTAGGGAATTAAACCAAATTCCCAACCTGTGAGAAACAAAAAAAAAATAGAGAAAGCACACGCCAAATAAAAAAAATCACACGCACAAGACAGTATTTACGTGGTTCGGCAATTTGCCTACGTCCACGGAGTTGCAGGGATTTCACTATTATCAGGGAAGAATACAGAGTACAAGAATTGCGGCTACAATACTTTTTCTCTCTCTCTCTAGAAAGGCGGCAACAACAACCTACAATCTTATATAACCCTAATCACGACAAAGTCGGTTTATATATTAAATGGGCCCAAAAATTTTTCCCGGGGGCGTTGCCCCCAGACCCCCAAGAGGCTTGTCCATGGGCTACAGCTTGGGCCTGTCGGCCCAAGCCTCCACTCCATGGACTAAGCCTCAATATGATGACACCCACATTACACTCTCGGGGTATAGGGGGACTCCTAGATACTCAACACCAAAGTTTTTGTTGAAGAATCATTCGATAACACAAAAAATGTGATGTTTATAATTTTGGAATGGTTTTGTTCGAGATAGTTGGGAGGAGGAGGAATACTAATGTTACTCCTTCTGAGAGCCTTGATTGGTTCCCAAAACAAGTTTGGGATGAGTTTGAGAAAAATGAGTTAGATGCAATGACTTTGGCTTGTGGAATTGAAGAGAAGGATAGAGAGAAAGCAATAAGAATGTCTATGGTTGCTTTGTGGTGTGTTCAAGATTCACCGGAAGCCAAACCTCCAATGAGTGCTGTGGTTAAGATGTTAGAGGGAGGAGTTGAGATCATGCCACCTACCAAACCATTTAATTACTTGTACGCAATAAGGATGAATGCACTCGAGCCACCGAAAACCAGTGATGATTCTAGCAATTTGACAAGTGATGAAAGCAATTCTTACTGGTACAAGGATGATACTCAAATCATGGCCAAGTATGAAATACAGATAGCTACTAGTTCTTAGTAGAGAAGACCAATCTTTCAAAGTTGTCCCTGCATGAAATCCTTGTCCATGTGTTATAGAAAAATTTGTACACTATACAGTCCTCCACGAGTTGAACCTTACTTTATGATTACATTACTATTGCTAGCTGTATCTTCATTTGCTTAGCATAAAATATTGCTCATATATATGCAAAGATTTTAGCCGATTCCAAAATTTTGGGACTAAGACTTTGTTTATTGTTGTTGTATATATACGAAGATTTAATTAATTATATTCTTTTTTTTTTCCAAATGGGATGATTGTAGTCCAAATTTTTATATTGGTATACGATGCTCTTGTTTATTAAGAGAACTAGGGTTCAAATTCCGCTTCTTTAACTATTGAATTATAAAAGAAAAATAAAGGGTCACGAACACTTCATTTAGGGTGTCATACCCGTGTCATCTGTGTCATATCTATGTTATACCAGTGTCGTACATGCCATCTAATGCTGTAATTTTTCAGAAATTGCTCGTGTTACCTTATCGTACCCGTGTCTGTACTTCCTAAAATGAAACTCTTCAGACCTTGATTTAGAAGATTCAAAAAACTTTCGGTGATCAGTAAGGAGGGTGTGCAAAGACTACTATGTGTTTGGTTTGCAAGGAGTTAGGGATTCAACAAAATCAAAGAAAATTGAGGTTCATTGTACATTCATGACAAAATGGTATTTCACAACCCTAAGCCATGGCCTTCCTAATTTGGATTCTTGTTTTCTCCTTCTCAAATTCTTCACACCATCCCGCTAGCTCTTCTTCTTAGGGTTCCCCTTAGTTTACATTCTCGGCAGTTTTGTCATGTTTAAGGGCATCTCAACTATTCTCCTAAACTTTCACCCCTTGCTTGAAGTGGGCTTGTCCCTCTTTGGCCTTATAAAGTCTTTAGCTGTTCACATAATTGCCACCTTGCAGACGCTACATAATAGCCAAAATCCAAATTTGAGCCTTAAGTCCTCACCAAAGTTGGTGGATAGTCAATTTAATAGACAACAAAACCTAAAAATTACCAAAATACCCCCAAAACCCAAAAAATGACCGAAATACCCCTGAAACCCAAAAAATGACCAAAATGCCCCCAAAACCTAAAAATTACCAAATTACCCCTGAAATCCAAAAAATGACCAAAATACCCTCGAAACCTAAAAAATGACCAAAATAACCTTGAAACCTAAAAATGACCAAAATACTCCCCGGAACCTAAAAAATGACCAAAATAACCCCGAAACCTAAAAATTGACGAAAATAATCCCGGAACCTAAAAATGACCAAAATACCCCTCCCAAAAAACTAAAAAATGACCAAAATACCCCCTTAAACCTAAAAAATGACCAGAATACCCCTGAAACCTAAAAAATGACCAAAATACCCTCAAACCTATAAAGTGACGAAAATACCCCTAAACCTTTGAAATGACCCAAATAAACCCAAAACCTCAAAAATGGCCTCAAACAACTTGAAACCTCTAAAATTACGAAAAATACCCTGAAACCCCTAAAACGACCAAAATACCTCTAAACCTATAAAACGACCAAAAATACCCCTCAAAATATCTAAAATGACCAACATACCACTAATCCTATAAGATGAACAAAATACACCCGAAGCCTCTAAAATTACCAAAATAGGGGTTTAGGGGGTATTTTGGTCATTTGTTATGTTTAGGGAGTATTTTGGTCATTTTTTAGTTTTAGGGGGGATTTTGGTAATTTTTTAGGTTTAGGGTGTATTTTTATTGACTTATAGGTTTAAGGGGCATTTTTTGTCATTTTATAGGTTTCGGGGTATTTTGGTCATTTTTTAGGTTTCGAGGATATTTTGGTCATTTTAAGGTTTAGGGGTTTTTTTGGTCATATGTAGGTCTTAGGGGTACTTTGGTCATTTTTAGGTTTCAGGGGGTATTTTAGTTAATTTTTAGGTTTTGAGGGTATTTCGATCATTTTTTAGGTTTCGAGGGCATTTCGATCATTTTTAGATTTCTAGGTTATTTTGGTCAATTTTCAGGCTTTGGGGTTATTTTCGCCATTTTTAAAGTTTCGGGGGTATTTTGGTAATTTTTTGGTTTTGGGGTTATTTTAGTCATTTTATGGGTTTTGGGGGTATTTTGGTAATATTTAGGTTTCAGGGGTATTTTTGTCATTTTTTTGGGTTTCAGAGGTATTTTGGTCATTTTATGGGTTTTAGGGGGGGTATTTTGGTCATTTTTAAGTTTCAGGGGTATTTTGGTCATTTTTTGGGTTCCGGGGTATTTTGGTCATTTTGTAGGTTTCGTGATTATTTTGGTAATTTTTAGGTTTCAGGGGTATTTTGGTCATTTTTTAGGTTTTAGGAGTACTTTGGTCATTTTTTGGGTTTTGGGGGTATTTTGGTCAATTTTTTTTGGGTTTTTGGGGTATTTTGGTAATTTTTGGGTTTCAGGGGTATTTTGTGTCTCAACCATTTTTTGAGTTTATTGTGGGGTAGGTTGGCCTTCTTTTAGTCTTAGAGGTATTTCAGTCGTTTTTAAATGAATATTGAGTATGGAAAAAAAAATGTAGTTGTGATTTTATTTGCAATAAAACCAGTGATCATAGATTAGATTAAACATTAAAACTAAGCTTTAATTGATATGCATAATTGACTACATATATGTATAAGTAAGTGAATGGCTAATTGTATTATGATTATATACTAAGTAAGTACAAAGCAATATATGTGGCTATTAGGTGGTTAAGTTATTAGATATATAGTTGTTGGTGTTTTAATTAAGTACTTAAGGTGTAATTAACCATTGGTGAATCAAGTGTGGATTTAAATCTAAGCCAATCAAGGAGATCAATGATTGATTCTCAAAAAAAAAAAAGGAGATCAAGGATTGATGTGGTTTAATAAAGGAAATTGTGAACTTGTAAGTCTATATATATATATATATATATATCCTAGTAATTTACTTTCATTATTTCCCATTAATTTGATATTTATCCTAGCATTACTAAGTAGCTCATGAACTACTACTTCCTCTCTATCCTCATTCCTTTTCAACTTTCTCATCTTTTACAATCTTTGTTTTCAGATTTTGTTCTCAAATATAAAAACTAGTTTGAGTATGGAAAAAAAAAATGTAGTTGTGATTTTATTTGCAATAAAACCAGGTTTGTAGTTTTTTTATTTTTTTTATTTGCATTATATATCCACGTTTAAGGAATGATAAAGGATTAGTCTTGCTACAATTTCTGCTGTGTGAGTGCAACTCATTTTATGTGGAAGTCTATGTACTGTGAACTTCCAAAGTCAATTTGCTCTTTATTTTGGAACTCAGCACAGGGATAAAATGAAATAATTTCTATGGTAGGTTTAAAGTGGATTTATTCTATACGGTTTTTGTTTCAACCAAAGTTAAATTCTGGTTTCAGTGTTGTTTGTTTGCCCCATGAAGCTTGGATGGTGGGAAAAATCTAAATTGGGATTAATTCACTGAATAAATAAGATTAAATCAATTATATGTTATATTGTTCATGGCTGATGTGGGCTCTATAATTTGGTCAACACTTCCTAGCCTAATATACTAAGAATGAAAAAACCACAAAAAAAAAAAAAATTATGATGATGATGATAATTATTATTCTCACTACAGACTTTTGTTGTTGAGGAAGTAAATTGATGCATCCTATTCATACCTTCTTTACTTTATCTTTATGCACTGGTTATCTTAGTAGTTTATAATTTAGACTTAGCTTTTGCAGGATTAGCAGCTTGCTGTAAGTTTGGGTTCCTCTTTCCGTGAGGTGGGCAGTGAGTTGCTAAAGAGTGAGTAAAATCTACTTCATAATATCCTACTACTCTATAATTATATGTCAAAATTACTATTGTGGTGGGTTGTTGATTTGGAGTAAGCGGGTGGCTTGCATGGTGATATAAGGTGGTCTACTTTTCATTATTGGGAGTGTTGATTGTTATTTCTTTAAAATGTGTTCTTAGTTGGCTATAGATTGAATTTTTATTTTGTGCTTGTTTTATGTCTTTCATGGAAAATATGATTTGTAAAAGTGGCCAAAAGGCCATTTGGCAATAATTGAGAAGCATGAGATACATACTTGTGGTTCCAAAAGCTATGCCCAAACGGTGGATCTCCTTGTAAGAATTAAAATTTATATATTAGTAACATGCCAAAAAATAATCAAACTTAAATCATTTTGCGTATTAAAGTAGAAGTAAATGTGTTTCAACACCATCGCTCTATTTTTCTGAATGTAATGATATTGTTGTTGGAAAAAAAATAATGGAAAGCCAGTAGACATGACAAATAATAAGTGATTTTTTTTTCTTTAGTTTGTTGTGCTGGACAAATAAGTAAATAATAAGATGCACCATATTTTAGGGTTAATAATATGGTGCTAGACCCCCAAGGACATTAGTTGTGGTTCAATTTGTCAAATCTAATAATTGCATGCTTATGCAAACAAGTTGTTGATCTTTGCATTCAGCAGTCCTATATTTGCTGATTTCCTCAGGCTTAGATCACCATTCTATCACCAAAATGGCATTAGGGTTTTCCAAGCAAACATGCACCATTTTTGGCATTAGAAAGTCTAATACATTGGATATAAAAGCTAAACTTTTTGACAATTCTGTGGTGGAATTTTCACATTTCTATTAACATAGAATTGTCAAAATTTGTTAGTAAAATGAGTCACAAACACGCACATCAAAAGCCTGTAAATGTGATGTGTGATAAATTATTAATGAGAGGAACCTTATATCTCACTTTACTCCTGATAGTGTAGTCAAAGATTGTTATATATGTTTTTTGCCTTTACAGTCACTCAAGAATTAGTTTCCTTTTAGCAAAATAAGACAATTGGGTTTATTTGAATTTGAGAAAGAAGTAGAAGAGAGGGGAAGGAAGGATGGAGAGACATAAAATATTGTGATTTGTAAGGCATAGTAATTGATTGATACTAGGGAAGTTTGCTTTTATGTACTGGTTGAAGAGTGGTGTCACTTTTGCTAAGTAGTTTTTAGTTTGTTAATTATGAGTGACTTTATGAGTGAACTAAATAAGTTGGATAGGGCAACATGAGAGTGCCCACTTGAAGGAAATAAGTTTGAAAGATGTAGCTTATTTAATTGAACTTATTTAAGGGTTCTGCTAATATAGAATGTGATATCTAAAACATGTTTCTCATATAACTTAATGTATTGCTTGGGTCTTTTTAGGAGAGTTAGAGTTAAGGTTTGAACCTTTTCTCTACACTTTTTACCACACTAGTCTAAGTACCTTACTGCAATTCAAGGCTATTTTTGGTGCCAGACCTGCTCATTATTTGGTCTGGACTGTGTGGTAAAGACTTGTTTTACTTTGTGGGGAGCTATTCTAGCTTGCCTTTTATAGACCATTTGGAGGGAAATAAATTTGAGAGTTTTTGAAGGAATAGAATGTTCGAATGCTTAACTGAAATCTCAAATTTTGAGTGTGTTTTAATTGCTAATGTGGCACTTGGTAGTAATACTAGTGATATTGTGTCATTCAGCTACTAACTCTGTTGTTTAGTACACTAATCCATTGTGTGTTTCTTAATTCGTAGGATGGTGATGGTGATGGTGATAGTGATGGTGATGGTGATTCTGCAGTGGATATCCAGTCTCCCGGTGCTCAGCGCTTATCATTTGATGATACACAGTAGGTGATACTTTGGGCACCTATTTTGGAGTAGTTATTGTGACATTTTGATATTTATAATAAAGTTTCAAACTTTGATATATATATATATAAATATATATATATATACACATCATAGTTGGAAACTTTATTATAACATTCTAGACAATTAGAATGTATTCTTTTGTGCAGGACATTCTACATAGTTGTGTAGAATGTATTATTTTGTTCATAACATTCTAGACACTTGGGATGTATTATTTTGTGTATAACATTCTAGACATTTGGGATGTAATTATTGATATGATGTAATTAAATATATTTAGTTTCTTGGTTTAAGGTGGTATTGTATTTGCTATTGGAAAATATGAATTGTGGTTCATTATAGTTGCTATAAAATAGGTATTAGAAAATATGTATTGTAGGTACATTACAGGTGCTAAAAAAAATTTTAATTTTTTTTTTTAAAAAAAAGACCTATTTCAGCGCTTTGAAAACCGTTGGAATAGGGTTTGGGCATAGGGTATGGGCATATGCCTTATACCAGCACTTTTGAAAGCGCTGGCATAGGCAGAACCTATTCTGGCGGTTTAAAAGCGCTGGTATAGGCCTTTTAAATTATATTCATTCAAGACCTATTCCAACGCTTTTGAGAACGCTGGAATAGGTACTGCCTATGCCAGCGCTTTCAAAAGCATAGGTTATATTCATATTTTCGTAAGGGCTGTCCCAACACAAGTAAAAACACCGGGACCTATCCCGGCGCTTTTGAAAAGTGCTGGTATAGGTCTGGCAACCCTATACCGACTGTCACTGCGCAGCGGTTTGAAGCGCCGAAAAAAAACACTGGGATAGCCCCTTTTTTTGTAGTATATCAATGAATATTCCATGCCTTTATGTATGGGTCTTTTCTTTAAGTTCTCTTATTTAGAACTCCCTTCATACCATATTGTTAAGCATTATGATATGTTAATCATGGAAAATTTTGGGTGCATTTTTATGTGTTTTCCTTCTCTAAAATGGGATATGCCATGAAGTTTTGGGGTTTATGCATGTGCAGAAATAATAATAGCTTAATTTGTGTCTTTCAATGAACCAATGTTGTATTCTATTAAAAATACACCAAATTTTATTTCGTTTTAAAATACATCAAGTAGGCTTTAGGATTGAGGTTGAATTTTTTTCCCCCATTAATTACATTTCAGGTTTGCTATGACTTGAGCTACATTGTCTAAGGAAGTCAAACACTTTCGTGAGAGTTTTGTTTTTTTGTTTATGTGTCCTTAGTATGTTTAATTATTTGGTTAATTTATTAATCAATGTGCTATATCAATAATAGGTTGTTGGTTGTTGCATCTTCATCATGATCACAAGGCCTCATCAATATAGCTGTTCTGACATATAGAAAAAAAGCCCATTTAAAACTCTACAATGCTTAAGTTAAAAAGCAAAAGGTTATACCGTACAAAACAAACACATCTAAAAAATTAAAGCCAGACACTAAATCTCACACAAACATTAAACCCACTCATCCAAAGCTAACTGCCATCAAAACTACCTATTTTCTTCCTCAAATAAACGTATTTTTCTGTCTGTTTTTTTCGTCCTTTTGTCAAAGCACAAATTCACAAAGATCTCTGTCAGATAAGATGGTGGGTATTTTGCAAGAAGATTACTGAATCAAAAGGTTAGGAACCGCCATTGTGAGATTGTCTTACCACAATCTTCAGCCTTACTGCTACTGTTAGACTGTTGGACCCATTGTTGGTATTTATGTTTTTAAAATTATGTCGTTAAATATGATTTAGGCTTTTGGGTTAGATTTTATTAGTTTATATTAGATTTCCTTTTCGCTGTACAAGGGACGTCACAAGGCAGCAAGAGAGAAGAGCAAGAAAAAAAATTGTAGACAAAGAAGGTATAGGCAATAGGGAGAGGCTTCAGTTGAACTTTGAAGTTAACAAAGAAGACATAAGGGTTTTTTTGATGTGGTATGAAATTTAGTCTCTTTCTCTCTATATCTCTTTCTTTATTTTTTTTGGTTCAAAAAAATTTTCGTGCTCTTTGTTCAGTTCTAAATTTTAGATATCATAGTTTTTTACTGCGCAAATGTTAATGTTTTATTATTTATTGGCATTGTTTTAGGCATCCATGAAATATCTTCAGCCTACAATTCAAATGCTATCAGGTACTAGATCTCTTGGAGATAGCAAAAGATATCACTTTCTTACCCTTTTTCATAACCATCACAACTCCAAAGTCAAAGTAGAGCAACATTTTCGCTAAACAAACTTCTACTTCTCTTATTGTGTATGTTGTGTTTATTTCAATTGCTACTCTAATCAATTTCTTCTAAAGAAAAACCCATACAATATATCCCCTATTTTTTTTAAGCAGGCCAAGTTAGCATGATTTCGAGAGAAAGAGGAATATGCAAATATGTCTATTTTTTTTAATCCCAATCTCTTTCTCTCTTCTTGGAAGACTGACAATTAAGGGGTTTTATTTTTTTAAAAGGGCACACACTATTTGGTTTCTCTATCCTAAAAAACTATATATATATATTTATTTATTTATATTGTTTTTGTATTTGAATAAATGCTTGAATGTGTGACGAAACCTAAATACCTAAATATTTATTACAAGTTTGGGTATCGTAGTATCTATTTTTTTTGTTAGTTTCTATCACTCATAATGTTGAATACTTTGTTTTGTTGAATTATTTTGGAACTTTGTGCACTAATCTTAATTTCACTTAATTTGCATATAAACTCATGTTGTTGTTGCATATAACCTCATGTTTAAGTTGTTTTTTATATTAAATAAGTAGTGTGGTACTCAATTAAAGTAGATCAAGATGTTTTATTATATTTAGGTGTGGGTAGACTCATTACATGACTTTGAGTGTCCATATTCTGAATTAGCAACATATGTGCACCTTGACGGCAAGTGTGAACTATAATATGGTGAAATTTGTTGGCTGTGTTAATGGTTGAATGATGAAATTTAAGTGGGGAGAAACTAGCAATGATAAACAATGGAGTGGAGGATTTTTTTATTATCATTTTTAAATGTATTTGAACAATGGTAATTTGTACCAACTGCTTAGCGCACATTTTTCATAACTAGGACTTTTTTTTTTCTTTCGTACATACCTGCTTTTTGTTTCCTTTTAAGAGTGGGATGGAATGCCATGTTGTCTTTGGCAAGATGCTATATGGGATGGATGTTTTCTACAAGAGCAAAGTAGAAAGATATCTTCCTTTATTGTTTTGGGATGTTATTCTATTGGGTGAAATATTTATAAATTTTACCATTTACCTAGAGATGGTGTCTTTAGGAAAAGTCTTCAAAAATCTCATCCACAATCCATCTATTTCTAAGTTATTTTCTTAGAACAATGGTCACTCCTAAATCAATGCATATATATTCTTGATTCTTGATATGCAGATTATTAACAAATTAACTGTTTTTAAATGGATAACATTAGAACTACGTTTTGAACTAGTTTAGTCTTGGTATCCTATGAGCATTCAAGGTTACAACCTTATACCCAATTCTTGATATGCATGAGTTTGCACCTGCACCCAATTAGTGACCAACAAATTGGATAATTTATGATATAATAATCCTTCTGAGTTTTATAGAGTGCAACTCAATGCATCATTTTATGTTTTATGCTAATGCTATTTTTTAATGAATATTTTATTTTTATTTTGCTAGGTCTTAATTGCTACTTAGAGCCAGAGAGTAGTTGAAAAAGAGGTACAGACAAATAAGAAAATGAATATTGGTGAAACCGAGAAAAGTGCAAATATTATCAAGATCCTAATGAAATAGGAGTTGATGGAAAAGGACAGTGGTAGGAAGCATTAAAAAATTGAAAACCAAATGTACACGGCTCAAGGAAAGAGCAAGGCAATGTAGATTTCTATTGGTACCAATTCTTATCTTTTAATGATTGGTATTGAGAAAATTCTATAATGGAAGACTTGGTAAGGCCTACCATAGCCACTTTCTTTGCACTTACATAGGCTTGGACATTTGATCTTGAGGGACCAATTTTTAGTTTCAATCAGTGCAAGTACAAAATAAGGATTGGCTTTAAGGGATCTCGTTTTTTCTCCCCCCTACCTCAAGATATATTTTTTGTTTGACTTTGTATTCTTGGAATTAATTGTCCTCTTTGCAATGTAAATTGGGGAGTTACAGTAAGAATCCTATAATGGTGATGAGGTGTTTTGTATTTTCCTCATTATGTTTCATTTGAATATATTTCATGCATAAACATAGATTAAGAGGGATTTTATAATCTCTTAAAAAAAAAGTAGTTTATAAAAAAAAATAGGGAAGTTTGTTTTCTTTTTGTCTTTTTCTTTTTTGACAAAAGTATTTAGTTTTCTATTAATCATCTATAGAGTTATCATAAGATTATTATAATATCATATTTATGATTTGTTGGCTTAAGGAGCTATCATGGAGTTTTTATGATACATGTTTACATTATTAGAGAATGATATTGGTAGGATAAAACACTTAGTGAAAATAACAATTTCCTAACAATAGAATTTTAATATAT
The DNA here is from genome assembly GCA_030021035.2 of Notholithocarpus densiflorus. Classification (NCBI taxonomy): domain Eukaryota; kingdom Viridiplantae; phylum Streptophyta; class Magnoliopsida; order Fagales; family Fagaceae; genus Notholithocarpus; species Notholithocarpus densiflorus. The sequence goes on from JARYZH020000005.1 coordinate 1,072,355, forward strand.
TATTATTATTACTTTTACATATTTTACCATGAATAAGAATTAAAGCATCCTGTGCATTGCGCGGGTTATATGCTAGTGCATAATAATAATTTAATTACCACCCTCTTACTTTTTCATCATTCTACCAAAACACGTGTGTTAGTGAAGGTCTTTCGTAGAAATTTTTTTTGAGAAGGTATTTCGTATAAATTGATGTTAGTAGTTTTTTTTTTTTTTTAAAACAGTCATGTGATTTACACATAATTATTAATTTAGATGAAAAGTTAATGAAGAAACTATAAAATTAAATTTAGATTCTATATTCTTTATAAAACCTCTTATATTTATAATTTCATTAATACATTACCATACTATATTCGCTTTCTTGTAATGCTATAGTCACAAACTATTTTACAACAATTTTACAAACTATTGATTTGGCAAATTCTTATTAGTTCTAATCTGGCCCGCCATTAATATCACATTTTTATTTACCGATAATTATTTGAAAAATGCTAAAGCTATATCAGCAGTTTGTAAAAATGTTGTAAAATAGTTTGTTTAAATGTAGCATTACTCTTTCTTTAAATGGTAGAATAGGTAGTTTCATATACAAACCAATTATAATAAAAGCCTTTTAAAAAAACTAGAATTATTAACTATATTTTTTTAATAAATTAAGTTTCATGTTTTCTACATTAACGTTTACTGAGTCCTCAAGCATTAAAAATCAAAAGTACAAAATTATAGAAATGTTATTCTCTAATTTTCCTATGTTTTCATGGCAACCAAACGTAGCATGATACACGTATATCAATTTTATAAAGTCTAAACTAGTGTGCTGTCCTACTCCATGTGAAGTAATAATATGGAATTCAAATTCAAATTGATATAAATGGTTAGCTATCTCGGTTAAGGAACAGCTAGGGAAGAAAGTGCTAGACAGTTTCATAACCGAGATTATTATCAAAAAAATCTCGGTGTTCATAAAAGAAAAAGACAAAAAAAGAAGAAAAAAAAAAAAAAAAAAACTGTCTAGCACACTTTATTTGAATAATTAGAATAAAATTTAGATGGTTAGCTAGAATTCCTCACGGTGAAGAAACTGCCTAGCATAAATCTATGGTATGCCTGTTAGCAATATATAAGATCTCCTCGTAGCCTTCTTCCAGCGATTTTGTATGAAGCATTTCATTATATTCAGGTCAAGATATAAGAGGGAATTAAGTTTGGTGCTGCCTAGCTTTCTGCCGTGTATGTCTCGGGGCCAAAGTTCTAGAGCAAGAACCCAAGTGGTGACCTCAGTAACGTAAGTATAGTCACCTGAGTACTATATATTATAACAAAAATATATTATAACTAGCTTTTTTTTTTTTTTTTTTTTTTTATATATATTATAACTAGCTATTTTTTATTAAGTGTATTGTATACAACAACATTCACATATAAGTTTCTTACAATATGATATGTAATATCAATTCGTATTAGCCGAACGATACGAACTGATGAAAAACTTTGTGTAAAGATAGTTTTTTGTGTTTTCCAGTGTTTGGTAGCATAAAAAAATGAGTAAAATGAAAATTATCTTTAGTCAACAAAAAAGTATGGCTTATTTTTAAAGATTGTTTTTCACTAAAATTGTTTGGAAAATAACTCTTTTTCACAGCAAGCTAAATAAGAGAAATTAAGATATTGTTTTTCAACCTATTTAAGGTTGCTATCAAACATAGGAAAATGAGATAGATTTATAGAAAATAATTTTTAGAAAATGACTCATTTTCTATAAAACATTATCGCCGAAACAAACAGAGCTCTAACTTACTCTTCTTTTCTTTTTTTTTGTTACAAGCTCTAACATACTTAAATTTACATCATTTGTATATTCACATTTTAATTTGTTTTCTGTTATTACTAATTTTATAATTTCTTTTAATTTTTTTACTAATAAAAATGTTATTATTAAGGTATTAGAATGTTCATTGTTTGTTGTATATATGATTTCTAAACTTATTATACAATTTAATTAAACGAATAAAAAATGATTGAGAAGCACAAAATAGAAGGTTTCATGTAAGACAGTATCTTTATTTACAACCAAAAAAAAAATGATACACACACAATCCTTGTAAAGGCCTTATTGTTGCTTTTAATTTCTTAAGCACGACTACTCGTTTGTCTACCTTAACCATTTCTAACCTTGTTTCAGTCAGGATGTCTTCAAATGATGAGGGCATACCATCCATCACTGTAGTGCGTAAGTTCTTTTCTCTATGAGATGATGGTATAATTTCGTTCTGTTTTACACAAATTATCTCACATTATTAGATGAAATTAACTCGCAGTTATAATGGCTTTTGGCCTTCCAACATTAGCTATAGCAGTCCTCATTATTTATTTCAATTGTGCAAAAAAAGATGGAGCAACAGTTGCTCCAGTTTGGAAGGTTGCTGCATCAACCATTGAGGGGTTCCTCCTAGAAATTGCAAGAGGGAAGCCAATAAGATTCACAGCTAATGAACTATGCAGTTTCACAAGAAATTACTCCAAAACATTGAGTGCCGGAGGCATCGGGACAGTATACGAAGGACAGTTGCATAATGGGATGAAGATTGCAGTGAAGGTTCTGAATAGGAGTTTAGCCAAAACAGCCGAGAAGCAATTCATGGCAGAGGTGGGAACAATTGGTCGAACATACCATAGAAATTTGGTCAGATTATATGGTTTTTGCCATGACCAATTCACGAACGCCCTTGTGTATGAGTATATGGAAAATGGATCACTAGACAAATACTTGTTCAATGACAAAAAAGAAATTGAATGGGAAAAGTTGCATGATATTGCAATCGGGACAGCCAGAGGTATCACTTACTTGCATGAAGAATGCCAACATAGAATCATTCACTATGACATTAAGCCTGCTAACATTCTACTTGATTCAAATTACTTTCCTAAAGTTGCTGATTTTGGACTTGCAAAGCTTTGTAACTGTGATGACACCCACGTTACACTCTCGGGGTATAGGGGGACTCCTGGATACTCAGCACCAGAGTTTTTGTTGAAGAATCATCCCATAACACAAAAATGTGATGTTTATAGCTTTGGAATGGTTTTGTTTGAGATAGTTGGGAGGAGGAGGAACACTAATGTTACTCCTTCTGAGAGCCTTGATTGGTTCCTAAAACAAGTTTGGGATGAGTTTGAGAAAAATGAGTTAGATGCAATGACTGTGGCTTGTGGAATTGAAGAGAAGGATAGAGAGAAAGCAATAAGAATGTCTATGGTTGCTTTGTGGTGTGTTCAAGATTCGCCGGAAGCTAGACCACCAATGAGTGCTGCGGTTAAGATGTTAGACTAAGGAGTGGAGATCATGCCACCTACCAGACCGTTACGCGATAGGGATGAATGCACTCAAGCCACCAGAAACTAGTGATGGTTCTAGCAATTCTTATTGGTACAAGGATGCTACTCCAATCATGGCCAAGTATGAAATACAGATAGCTACCAGCTCTTGGTAGAAAAGACCAATCTTTCAAAGTTGCCCCCTGCATGAAATCCTTGTCCATGTGCTATAGAAAAATTTGTGTACTATCACAGTCCTCTTCACAAGTTGAACCTTACTTTATGTTTACATTACTATTACGAGCTGTGTCGTCATATACATAGCATAAAATATTACTCATATATATGCAAAGATTTTAGCCAATCCCAAAATTTTGGGACTTAAAGCTTTGTTTATTGTTGTTGTAATATGCAAATATTTACTTATATTCATTTTTCCAAATGGGATGGTTTTAGTCCAAATGATCTTTATATTCAAGTGGTATATAATTATGCTCTTCTTTATTAAGAGAACTAGAGTTTAATGCTATGTTTGGAAGTTTGGAGGGAAAGGAGAGTAGAGGGGAATAATTATCCTCCACCTTGTTTGGATGTTTTTAAAATTATTGGGGATGGGAATAATTAGCTCTTCCTCTTGTTTGGATGTTTTAAAAATTAGGATGAGAATGAGAGGAAATGATTAAATATATCTAAATGGACAAATTTACCCATATTTGAAAATGGACTTGCAACATTGGTCTATGATTAATATGATTAATGTATTAGATTAAATAATTATATGCCTTAGCACACTTTTATTATTACTATTTTTTTTTTCATTGCTGCTCCTTACGACCAAAAAAGGTTCAGGTTTAAGAAGTAGTTGATTAATTATGGCCCTGCCAATGCCTTAGCACACATTATTTATTTATTTATTTTTATATCTAATCCTAGTAAAGAGAAGCACTAATGTATAATTCCACCCAATACCCACAAGCAAATTAGTTATGGCCCTTAAGAGAGTGTGTTGTGTGTAGTATAACTTGCCCTACCCTTCCTTAAAATTACCATGGCTTTTGAGTGGAATTGTAGTGTGCCTTTATGTTAGACCTATTTTTCTCTCTCCTATGTGTGTGTTTGTTTCTCAAAAAAAAAAAATTAGTTATGGCCATGCAAATGCCTATCACACCCCTTTAGACTGGAGAATTCTAGAATTTAAAAAACAATCACAAGACTTTCTTCTAATACTCATAAAACTAGTACAATCAAATAAAAAAATGCTGAAACCAAAATAGGCCAAGGATGTCATCGATTTACAATATCAAAAGAACAAAAATTAATCCCAAGATTTTACAGTTCAATCATTAATTGAAAAGGTTTTTAGAAGCTGAAATTTTTTTGGAACATTTACTCGTCTAACTGCTAGAGAAATTTTAAAGATTCTATTGTAAACAATAGCTCCTTGCTCCACCACTGGATAGCCAAGAAAAGCTCTTAACAAATCTGGATTCTTAAAAAGAAAGAGATAAGCCCTCATTCGCAATCTAGAATCAATTCCTATCTCATCCAAAAATGGAACACATCTTGCTCAGGAATGGGAAGACGAGCCAAGCCCCTCTCAAAATTTAAATTTCCTTCTCTAAGTGCTGAATTTCCTTCTCTCATTGCTAAAGCAACATCTTGAATTGCCCCCATAATTTGTTTCATGTCCTCATTTTTTGATGTTTTTCTCTTTTTGGCTTTTAAGGAGGTTTCACCCACATTATCACATCTCTCCAAAGTAACTTCGTTTTGAGCAACTAAATGATCAATATCTTCAATGTTCTCCATAGAGCCCTCTCCGGTTGAAGTAGCACATCGTTGCCTCATCTCTGACGCAGTTTCAGATTGTTCCCCAGTTGCTCTATCTTTTCCATAAAGCTCAACCAATTTGTCGTAGTTTGGAATTGGTTTGTTCTTAAACTCTTTTGCTTTAGGTTTAGCCTGTTAAAAAAGGAGAACAAATTAAGAATTGTATTAGTATAATGAAATGACCTTGACAAGTTTGATTGTAATCAAACAATTAGCAAATAAGACTTATAGCTTCCAAAACCAATGGTGATTGATATTAATAATTATCAATTTATCATAAATAGAATTAAATCTCAATATTCAAAGTAGCAAATAGTGAAGATCAACAAATAGATGATAATCATTGTGAGAATTGAGAAGCCAAGTTTTCTGTCAAACCTCAAAAGGTTAATTTGTCATTCAATTATAACTGCTTAGAAAGGGTCACATATTGCTTACTGCAACAGATTAATTTTTAATTTGGAACATCATCGAATTAAACCCTACAATTGATAAATCTAGCTGATCTATGCCACTATATTAAGCAAAGGCAAAGAGGATAACATCTACCACTCATCTTAACTCAACTAGTACACAAGTCCATGTTAGTAGATCTGTTATTGAAACAAATATATATGTAAATAAATGACAAACCTGGATTATACTTTCCCAAACTTCTGGTTCAGCCAGGCTATGATTACATTTTTAATATGTAAAGAAATTTGGCAACTTGTTCTTCAATCATTGCTCGTTGTGTTGGTTGGAGGCCACCTTCTTTACGTAGCATGTCACACAAATCTAAAAAAGCTTCAGGCCCCATTCGTATAATATCATGACACTTTTCACTTCCAATTATCTCTCTCATTATTTCATTGCGAATGCTTTGTCTTTCTAACCTCGAACTACTAATTGAGTAAGTTACTTGTCTCCTTTGAGGTCTCCTTCGAAGTATTAACTAATAGGCTACAAGACAAACTACATAAGCAACTGCCATTCGACATCTCCATTCCCAAATTTGCAATACACGTCTCCTTTTATTCTCTTGTCTATCCATCTAATAAAATTATCCCATGACAACAAAGCTATTACAATCCATGATTAAGGGGGAAAAAAAAAGCATAACCACATAATCAAAGGGAATATAACAGGTTATAGAATAGATAATATCTAATCATATTGAGAAGTATCTTTGATTTCACTAAAGTAGCCACTGTCCCAAATATGCATAAACACATTTTCGGAAACCAATCGTTGCACAAACTCATGTGAATTTGATTATACATAATAGCAATTTATCAAACACATTGTGAGCAACTCTTTGAAACTTTAAAATTTTAGTAAAAAAAAACATCAAGTCAGAAACCCATTCGCAAATAACATGAAACTACCCAATAAAAATCACAAACCAATCATCAATCATTTCAACTACAAAATCATAAATAAATATGAAAAAAAACACCTGACCATAAAATCAAACTTACATAGTATACACAATCACAAAGCCTTAGGATTAACCATAGTCATCCATATATCACAAACTAATAGGATTGCAAGTGTTTAGAGAAAAAAAAAACAATAAATACAAATCCATATATAGCTATAATCACCATTGAGATACAAATTTATGCAAGTTCACAATCTAGACTCACTCAAGCACTTTATCAAACACGTTATGAGCAATACTTTGAAACTTAAAATTTAAGTAGAAAAAAGCCCTCAGATTCGAAACCCACTCACAAATAACATGTTATTACCCCATTAAATCACAATTAATAAGAAATTACCCAATAAAATCACAATTATAAGAACATAGTTATTTGATCCAACTCAAAAGAAACCCATGAAATAGAAAGAAAAACAAAGTTTACCTCTAAGAGAGAAAGCTAGGCATGAGAGAGAAGAGTGAGAGACAATACGAGAGTGAAGAAGTCGTGTAAGAGAGAGAGAGAGAGAGAGAGAGAGAGAGCCAGTGTGAGTCTTCAGAGTTGAGAGAAATTTGAGAGATTTTTTAACATTATAGAGGTATATAGTTTGTAATTTTGTTAATATGATAAGGGTAAATTGGGTAATTCATACTCTACTCTCCCTCTAAATCTCTCCAATTTGGGGGAATTAAAAATGAGGGGTTAGAAGTAGTTAGAACCCCTCCAAATCTCTCCCCATCCTCCCTTAAAAAACATCCAAACAAAGTAAACTAACTTACTCTCTCTCCCTTTACTCTACTCCCCCTTAATCCAAACAGAGCATAACTTCTGTTTCTCCAACTATTGAATTATAAAAGAAAAATAAAAGGGATGTTTTTATGTTCGATCATGAAACCCTTCAGCCCCTAATTTAGAAGATTCGAAAAACTTTCGGTGATAGTAAGGAGGGTGTACAAAAGACTACTAAGGTTTTGTGTTGCAAGGAGCTAGCTAGGGATTCAACAAAAGCAAAGAAAATTGAGATTCAATGTACTTTCATGACAAAATGGTTATTTCACAACCCTAAGCCATGACCTTCCTAATTTGCTTTGTCCTTCTGCCTTATGCATTCTTGTTATCTCTTTCTCAAATTCTTCACACCATCCCGCTAGCTCTTCTTAGGGTCCCCTTAGTTTACATTTTCGGGTATTTTTGTCATGTTTATGGGCATCTCAACAGTTCTCCTAACCTTTCACCCTTTGCGGGTTTCCCTCCACCCTTGCTTAAAGTGGGCTTATCCCTCTTTGGCCTTATAAAGTCTTTGGCAATTTACATAATTTTTTTTTTTGTGGTAAAAATGGAATAGTATTAACAAGAACTAAGGAGAGTTAGCGTACAAAGACTGCAATCTCTTATAATACAGACCAGAATTATCATAAAATAACAGCATACTTTAAGTCCACAAGTAGGCTATATATATCAAAAAGCATAAAATCTTGACTTAAATCCGAGCCCTTTTTTGCCAAGGCATATACAAATTTGTTTACTTCACGGAAGCAATGCTTTATCCTCACTTAAGGAATTTGATTGACGAGAGTCCTGCAATTCATAATAAGAGAAGTATGGTGTAAGTTATTATTAAATTCTTCAGTAACTCAACCAAGCACGTAATTGCCACCTTGTAGAGGCTACATAATAGCAAAAATCCAAATTTGAGCTTTAAGTCCTTACCAAAGTCGGTGGATAGTCTGTCAATTTAATAGACATCTCAAAACAACGTTTGGGTGCAAGGACAAAAATCAAAATGCTACCTAACTATTGATCCAAATTTCAAAACATCAAAGGTTAAAAGTCAAAATTACTCCAAACGTTAAGGATGTAAATTGCAATTTAATATTTTAAATATTTAAACAAGATAAATTTTTTTTTTTTTTTAAAAAAGAAAAAAGTTTTTAAATAATCATTGACATAACAAAATGCACCATTTTAAGAGAAGAGAAGGAGAGACTATCTTGCTAATGGGCAGTGGGTAGTTGGGTTCAGCAAGCGGATTGGGGTTACTAACAGTTTTGCCGCTGAGTTGTGGGGGCTGCGAGAGGGCCTTAAGCTTTGCTGCAACTTAAATATTCATTGTCTTGAAGTTGAGATGGATGCCAAGGCCATTGTTGATGCTGTAGGGAAGCCAGATTATGTTAATAACATTATCTCCCCTATTTTGGATGACTGCAGGCAGTTGATTTCCCGATTCCAACAAATACGTATTAAGCACTGCTTCCGGCAAGCCAATCAATGTGCTGATGGTTTAGCTAGAATGAGCTTAAGGATGAATGCTGAATTTCTTATTTATGATAGTCCGCCTGTGGACATATTAGATGTTTTTGAGGGAGACCTCAATATTGAGATGTATTTCAATCGGATATGTCATGAGCCTTGTATTGGTGGTTAGTTTTAATGCTATCGTCTTTTCATCAAAAAAGAAAGAGAGACTATCTTCATCTTGGTTGTTTATCCCTTGTTTGGACATAAATGACTTAAACTGAAAAAACAGACTAAACATAAACATAAACATAAATATAAACATAAACATAAATAAAAGGCCATCATTTGTAGTTGTACTATGAGATCTTTATTGTTGTTTGGCTGATCCACAGATCATTTGTCCCTTTTTTTTTTTTTTTTTTTGGGTAAAGATCATTTGTCCGTTAAACAACTATTTTTGTTCCCTATTTCAAAAATTCAAACCAATCAAATTTTGACACGTCATCAAGTTGAGCGTGCTCAAGTACCTAAAATAATTACAACCCCTTTTTTTTTAAACAAAACAAAAAAAAAGAAGAAGAAAACCGCTACAAACCTCAAACGACTTTCAATTTCAATTCTATAAAATCCGCAGCCTCTCACTTTTTCCCTCATTTTTTTTTCTAACACGCAATTACAAGCACAACAAAACAAAACGAACTCTCTCTCTCTCTCTCTCACTCACACAAAAACTAACTGCTTTTTCTCTGTCTCTTCGTTTTCAAATCACTATGTCCACCATTTTCAGATCTCGCCGAGCCACCGAGCCCCGATCGGGAGGCAAGATGGTGCGGCCGAGGCGAGCCGCGGGTGCTAGGACTCCGTACGAGCGGCCAAGACTGGCCAATCCGGACCCTGAAAACCCTAATTGGCTCTCCAGGCTCATCTACTCTCCTACTCGTACAATCGCTACTGGTGCTGGAAAGCTATTGACCAATGTTTTCTTCCCCGAGTCTTCTTCGTCCGAGTCCGAGTCCTCTTCTGCCTCATCTTCCGCTGACGATTCTAGCTCCGGTATGTGTGTTTTTCTCTATGCTGTAATGAGTACGGTACGAACAATTAGGTTTTTTTTGTTTGAATTATTTGGACGAAGTTTATGTTAGTTCTAGGGTTTCGGTTATTATCTTATTATTGTGATTGCTATGTTATTATTGTGATTGCTATGTGGGATATAAAGCCAAAAAAAAAAAAAAAAACTGACTATCTTAGTGTTATGTTAGATGCGTAATGGTTAGTTACTTGTATTTTTGGATTATATTTACTGTGGTGAAATGTAGAAGCTGAAAAAACAGAAATGGTTTTAGTTGGTAATCTTGTTAACTAAATAGGAGGTGGCATTGGTAGGTTGAAGATGCTAAAGTTAGTAATGGGCTAAATATGGTGGTTGAATAAGGATGGTATGATATGACCAGAAATATTGCACGCGTGGAGTGTGTGCTTGCTTGGGTTGATATTTGAAATCAAGGGTTTTATTTGGGTTTTTTATATGAAGAATAGCTATAGAGATAATGAACTTAATTGCATTCTTTTCACACCTTGAGTTGGTCTCGTTAGGTTTTAGTCACTGGAGAATTGATGGGGTGTCTAAAGTGTCCATGGTGTAGAAAAAGCTTACTAGTATGAAATTGTGTTTGAAACAAAGTTGCAAAGGTGTTTGCTATTTGGATGATGAGTGTTGGAAATTGGAGTGACTAGATTGCTTCTTGGAAAATTTTGAGATGGAGAGGGTTGGCAGTCCCTTTTTTTTTTGAGAAAAATCTCTGGCATGATAGGCTACTTATTGCCAATCCACTTGGTGGAGGGTTTAGGATGTGGGTTTGCATGTGAGAAGGAGTGTGCTGGTGTCCTGGAAATTGGTGAATTTTTAATAAGAGTGTGTTTTGTAATTAAAAAGATGTGGATAAATACTATGTTGCTCTTATTAATTTTATTTGCATGCCTGTGTGTATGCACATATGAGCCTCCATGTTTGATGTGTGCTAAAGTTGTGGGAGAAATGGGATTGCTGTTTGATTTTGTTGATGCGGGGAAGAAATGTTAGCATAAGACCTTTCTCTCTTCCTTTTTTTTATGGGTAAAACTATTTAGAATGGCCCACACAGGTCATGAACCTTTGACCTTTGCGTTATCAGCGTACTCTCACTAAGAGTATGCTAGAACTAACATCCACTAAGAGTACATTAGTTTTTCTGCTAGAGAAAAAATCGATTATTTTCTGTCACTAAGAGTATGCTCATAGCATCACCTACAAACTCAATTGTTATGTTAACTCCCCAACAACAACCTCTTTATAGTCGTGACCTAAAATAGAACCTCACCATTAATTTTACCACCAATCTAAAACCGTCCATACCTAATGGCGTCATCACCCCACCACCCCAACCACAAAGCAAAATACCCATTGCAACCTAAATATCCAGGACCCGATCTGTTGCTGCCAAGAAAAATTGGCACCCACGCTGGTTCCGGAAAAGACTTGCTTATCCAAACACATGTCTTCATACAAACCTCCATTGCCACCTCCTCAAAGTTGTCATCACAAATTTGACCACCAGATGAAACTCCCAATACCCCCAGTTTTTGCCATCAAGCCCAATCAACCCTAGGATCCCATAACACAACCAGACAAAAAAAAAGGCTGCGACATTGCCTATTATCCATTAAACACTGCATTGTGATCATCACCCACCATCAAGCTGCCATCAATTGGTAGCCTCGATAGCACATCACGAATACATTGGCAGTTATGATTTTCTCAGCCCTTTGTTGCTGCTTTCATCCCCTTGTCTCCATGGGCTGCTTCATCACTCAAGTCACACCAGAATTGTGTTATAAGACTCGCTCACTTGCTTTGTTATGTTATCCTCTAGTTTGGTACTGATGAAGTTTTGTGTGAAGACAGACATAACCAAGTTAATTGGTTAACCCGATTAGACAACCTGACCCCTTAAATAGAAAATGAACAAGCCCTTAACTCAATCCATAGAATAAAAAATAAAAAATAAAAACCAAGCCCATTGACGTTGGACAAGGGGGAACAACAAAATCTGATTTAGAAAACCAGGGGCAGATCTGGTATAGCTTGGGCTTTGAAGAATTAGGGATAGGTTTTGGTGGGGAATAGGCTAGAAAATAAGAGGGATAATAGGGTTTCCAAAGGAGACAAGTATTAGTAGAGTTTGGGGATGAAACAAAGGAAAACAATCAAGGTTTGGGTGGCTGTTCCTGTGCTGTGAACAGTGATCTATGAACAGTAACCGTGAATAGTAAAATTAAAGAAAAATAGATAAATTCTAGGAATCACACCTAGACTTCCTAAGCATCACACCTAGGGTTCCTTAGCATCACACCTCAGAGAAGGTTGCATCACACAAACCATAAAGAAAGCTTTGTAGCTCTTAAATTCTGAAAACATTCATCATTAATCAACTCAATAGAAAGTACTACAACTCTTTAAATAGAAAACTAATACCTAATCCTAGTTGAACTAGGATTTCTTAAAACCCTAATAAGACTTGGACTCGGACTCAAGCTTTTACTACTAAGCCCAACTAAATAACCAAACTTAAAATAAAGGCCAAAAGAAGATCTAATGGACTGTTAGCACAGCCCATTCTAGAACATTATGAAATTACAAAACTGCCCTTGATACATAAAATCAAATGAAATATAATAAATCGGTCTTCCCATTGCCCATTCCAATTTGACTTGATCCAATCCACAAAAATCCCCCAAACCCTTCAATCTGTCCTAGCTCTTCCGAAGCCTAATTTCCACCTAAACCCAACCTAGGCAACCCACATCAAACTCTAAATAGGATCAAAGCCTAACTTAGCCCATTACCAATCCACTTCTTTCCTCTTTACTTATGATCAACACAAAATTTACTTATTAATGCTGATTGATCAATTAGAGAGATTTGATTCTATTTGATTTTTATTTCCATATCTTAAGTAATCTCATTACAAGTTTATTTTCTTTCCATGTTAGATGTAATTTGGAGAGAGCTTATTAACAGGCTCTTGGACTTGTTATTCTAGATAGTTGATCACGAATTAATGAAATTTGGATTGGAAGTTTTCTTCCACTGCTTGGTGTTGATTCCAAGTAAGCCTAGGTGTTGATTCTTGGATTCCTATATATATCACTTGCTTGGTGTTGAAGCCATGTAACCCTAGGTGCTTATTTCTAGCTTCTGTTTTTCTGTTTTCACCACTTAGTGTTAATTCCAAGCAAACCTTAGGTGCTGATTCCTAGGTTGTAATTTTTTTTCTTTTTTGTTTCTTTTTTATTTCTCAAACATGTGTTCTCCTTGAGACTTCATTGTCCTCCATTATATACAGTATAGTTATACTATGCTTTTTGAGTCATATTGCTACTGAGTTAGGGGCCTTTTATTTTTCTCAGACCAATTGCATACAAAAAACAAATTAATATTTCACTTTTGTTCATTGATAATTGAGAAAAAAAAATTATATATTTTATTTCCACTTCTTGTCATCCTTTACAAATCAATAAACTTTTGCATTTGGCTTTTGAATGAGATGATATATGTTTTCATTTGGGGCTTCCTTGATTTCTACTGGCATAATAATTGTATGCCTCTGATCTATGAGGCCCTTTCGCCTTTTTGGTTACATGTCTATGATGTTGTCAACAAGATTCAGGCATATTCTTTTAATTCTCATGTGTCCAGCTGTTGACACTTTCACCATATCTGTTTTATTAATTAGGCATAGATTATTAGCAGTGTCATTAAGGCAGGAAAAAATTGGCCTTTTTTTTTTCAGATCCTTTTTACAGGATTTCTTTTTTAATCCTTTTTTTTTTTTTACATTTTTTTTTTGGCAGAGCATAATATTGAGAATGATGACAGTGATATCTCTACTCGGAGGACTAATAAATTGATACAGGTAGTTGTATTATTCTTTTGTGTTATGGCAATGATTTTGTTTTGATAATTGGGTGATTTTACCATAGGTATATGACAGGCCTGCATACTCAAATTTCAATCTGCATACATAACCCAAATGTGTATTTATGTTGACAAGTCAATTAAAATTCGAAGAGAGTGAAAATTGGGTTTTCATCTATTGTATTTCTTTCAAAATAAATGGTGAGCTGTTTTGTAAATTGAAAACTGGGTTGAATTTTTTTTTTTTTTTGGTCCTTTGCAAATGGAGCTGTAATTTCAGAAAAGTTTGAACCAGATACCAGATTATATGAAGCCCCACTATAGTTGATTGATATTCCCATGAAAGTTAGCATTTTTATATTGTCTTATTCTCAGGGCACTACATTTTACTCCAAGAAATAGTTCTCTCTTTTGAACTCCCCCCGTCTGTTGTCCTTAACAAACTAATTTTACATGCTAAAACAAGTGAAAATTGTTGTATTAAGGGGCATTATGCTAGATTTTGACTGCAAGCACCCATTTTTTGATGGAAACATTGAGAGAGACTGAAATTATAAATTTTGTCGTCACCTTTTGGAAGAAGATGATGCTTCTGTTCACTTGTTTAGTAGATTGCTCTTTACTTGTTTTTCTATTGACTTCTGATAGTAGGTTGGACCCTGCTGATACTAATATCTAGCAGAAAGTTTACCTTGAAAATGGCTATATTTATGACATTCTTTCTGACCATGCAAGCACTTTACTTTCTTTGTTATGTTCTGGTTTACAATAAGACAACTATATGTTTCTATTAGACGTGATATTGATTTGTATTCTTACAGAAGAAGGATGGGTCATCAGAGATGATCAAGCACTTCAGGAAGGAGCCCCAGACAGCAGTTGGTAAGAGTGAGACTAAGTGTGTAATTGAACAGTTACTCATGCAGGAGACCTTCTCGAGGTAATTGAGAATTTAGTAGCTTTTTCTCTCTTTATTTTTATTTTTTTAAGGTTTTGCTTTCTACTCGTTTTTTCCTACCTCGATTGCTTTTAGTTTTTCATAGACTTCCTTATAATATATATATTGCTATTATTGGTTTCCTTTTCTAAAGTATGAACTTGGGTAGACCTTTTGGAAGTTCAAAGTGTCATTGTTTCTTGGACCCACAATTATGGCAACAAATAAGAATAGCTTGACTGACCTGTTTATCCTCCCTTAACAGTAAATCTTCTTTCTGACCCTTCCAAATGCATATAATATCCTCTTTCATTTGTAAATTTTCCATCAGCTAGAACTTCAGTGTACTGATGCAACTATATGAGACTAAAATATCTGGCATCAGGTTTTGATCAAGGGCAGCAAAGATGATGTTATACATACATATTTGGGGTTGGCCTTTTGTTATTTCTGAACTTTTAATATCTTACATCTGATTTAAGAATATGGGAGGGAATGTTATTGGAAGTAGTATTTGTAAAATATGGCCCCTTTAATAAGTAATTGAGAGGGTAGAAGAATAGCAAGAATTACATTGGTGTAATGAATGCATGTGGTTGCGCCATTGCATGTGTGTTTGTGGACTCAGAATTTTTGCCACTGCTCATGTTTTTCCTGAATTGTATAATTAAAATGTAATGGCAGCATCAGTATCTTGAGGCAATACTAGTTTGTTGACAACCATAAACATCCATTTTCCTGAACTGGTTCAAGAGGAAAAATGATACATAACATTTCTGCAGATTGTTCATTCTTGATCTTTCTTACTTATTTGACTGAAGATTGGGGTTCTCACCTTTGACCAGGGAAGAATGTGATCGATTGATAATGATTGTTAAATCAAGAGTTGTGGATTGTCCTACTACTGAACATGCAGAGGATGGGGGACCAGGTGAGATACTCAACAGAACAGTTGGCAGTAGTATTGGCTTCAAGCATACTTTTTTTAATTTAAAAAAAAATCAACCTACTAAATAATGATTGGTGTCTTATGTTGTTAATTATATTACAGATATAGACACGCCTCATCTCTGCAGTACGGCTGTTATGGAGGCAAAAAAATGGTTAAAGGAGAAAAAGTTGACAAATTCAAAGTTAGAGTTGGATCATGGAACCTGCACGTCAAATTCTCTTATGCCATTACTTGTTAGTAACTCTTTCATATGGTCTCTTGCACTAATTGTGCATGTGTGTGCGCACACCACACACATCTTCGTACAGTGTTGGATCTTGGTGCCTTGATTAGGAATATGGGATTGTAAATTTTTATTTTTTGCCTGATATGAAGTGACTAGTTGCCATCTTGAGGATTTCTATTGTTACCGTTTACTATTGCAGATTCAAGAGTTACTGCCTTTCAACAAAGCTATATTTTTTATACTTCAACTAGCACTAGGCTCTCTCTACTCTACTATGGTTGTGGTTTTCTAGGGAATCCTTGGATTGATTTTTTCATAATTTTCTAGGATGTCCACTCATTTCATTCATTTGAACCCTCCATTTGTGTACTCTTAGATGTTTGGTTTATATTAATTATTCCATTTTCTTTAAAGAGTTTTATTATTATATTTTAAATTTGTAACACTCTCCCAACTTAATTTTATTTAAGTGCTGTGTAGTCTATGGTGGTCACCAATTCTTTACCTTATTTTTACTTTCCTGGTGCTTTTTGTAGACATGTTAATTAAACCGTATATTAACTTCATCCTCTTGTCAATTTCAGTACATTTCAAGTTGTTGAGTAGGCCTACTTATCCAAGTAACTTCATTCCTCATACTTATGTGTAGCACCCAAATTCTTGTTTATGCCCCATTCCATTAGGTACCAGATTGGCTTTTTGCTTCTTGGGATCCCTGAAGAAGAAACCCTTGCTTATTTTCCAGTGCTGAGAAACTGATTGACATACTTTTCAAGAGAAAGCCTAACATATGTGGCTTGATAAATGTTTGAGGTGGAAGTTTGTTGTCCATCTCAAGCGGTGATTCATTTTTGTACCCTTATCCAGGATTGGGTTTCACAATTGTTTATTGCTTATTATTCATATCTTATTTGTGTCATTTAATAGTTAGAAATATATACAACAACAACAACAACAAAGCCTTAGTCCAAAAATATTGGGTCGGCTATGGATCCTCAACAGATTAGGGTCATTAAATATATAGTTAGAAATACATATGTCATTAAATATTGTCATTTGTTTTCTTGTGGAGGAAGCTCTCCTTAAATGCAAGTAGTGAAGCTATAATTGGAGGGGATAAACATATGTCGACTCTTTAAATCAAACAAAATTATAGGGGGCATAACTGCTGTTGCCTCCAAGATAAAAGTAAAAAGTTGGCTTATTTCAAAAGAGCTAGTTTTTTTTTTTTTTTTTTTTTTGAGGGTTTGTATGTGTGTGTAAGTTGAGACAAAAAGCAAAAAGCTCTATGCTTTTTTCCAAACGTACACTTAACCTATTAGTGATATCGATCTTTTAATAGAAAAGGCAATAGACTGCTTTTCTTGCAATAGAAAAAGCTTGTTTTTGTAAGTATGATGAATTGTTGGTTTCATCTCAATTCTGAAAACCGAGTGTTACTGATGCAGGTGACTGAAGATCAAGTGGGTTCACCAGCGGATATGGCCAAATCATACATGCGGGCACGTCCTCCATGGGCATCTCCTTCTGCAAAGCATGTTGAATTGAAATCCCCATCACCAATAGGGATGCAGCTTTTTGCGGAAGAAACACCATATTCAATTGGTGGGAATTCTGCATCTTCATCTAAGGTACTATTTGCAAAATTCTGTTCCATTTATGAATATATTGTTTTGTTGCTACTTTTATTTATTTTGTTATGATGGGTAGTATTTTTGACTGGTACCTAAATTGATAGTAAACAGAAGGGTGTGTTCACCCTCTATTTTCAAACTGTGTCTTGTTTCATGATGAAAGTATGTGTATATTTCAGAGAAATATGTGCTTAGTGTATAATGAATTCTACCAGGATAATGGTTTTAATTTTAACCAGGAAGTCATTAAATTGAAGGTCTGGAAAGTGAGAAATGTGGTTGAAATTGAAAGCCTAAAACAATTCTTAAAACTGATAATATAGCACTTTCATCTTGATCCATTTTCTTCTTAATATGTTTATGGTACGAAGGAAGGCTAGTTAGTTGATTTTGTTTCTTTTTTATATCTGGTAATCATCCTTTCACTTTAGAGTCAGTGGTAAGTCAAACATTCTTCTTATATATTTTGTGGGAGCAATACTTGTCTATATACATAAAATAGTATGGGAAAATTAAACAAATTTTTTTGATCAATAGGAAAATTGTTTTAATCATTTTTTCCAACTTCTTGTGCTTGTGGTTTTAAAAGAATGGAAAAAATAGATGCGTTTTCTTCCCTGCATTATGCTGACTCAATTTATTATGGTTATGTGCTGAAAACTGAGAGCAGCTGAAAAGGGAATCTCCGGCCACTGGCTCTTGGAATATCCAGGAGGAAATACGAAGAGTGCGATCAAAGGCAACAGAGGAGATGCTAAGGACTCTGCCATCCTCTAAAATTGATTGGTCTGCATTGACTTTAGGACATAAAAGTAGCCCAAATTCTTTAGCAGCTGAAAAACTAGAAGATGGTAAGGGAGATAAAATGCACAACTCTACACAACCAATAGATGTGTCTTTGAACTTGGCCATAGGACAGGACAATTGACATCTCATGGCTTCCCAAGCATAGTTTTAATTACTAGTTTGAAGGGAATTTGTTGGTTTATTCCAGTAATTTAATGTAATCAATGGCAGAATAGATTGCCTAATTGTCAAACCTGTCTTAACTTATAGAATATAAAGAAAGTAAAATGTAGAAATCTAAGACTCGGAACTTCATTTTCTGCCCTTCAGTTTCATTGACACAAGATGGGCCGCAAAAGGAAGCTTTGTTACACAACCCAGCAATTATCATTTCTGAACAAAATCAGGTGAGTAGTGGAATAGGAGTTTATAGTTTTATTTATTTTATTTTATTTTATAAGTATTTATTTATTTATTTAATTTTAGTTTATGTTCATTTATAGTATATATGTAAGTATTTATATATATGTATGTATGTTCATTTCTAGTCTAATATAAGAAATCTAAATGGTTTGTTCATATTCTTTTCCTCCATTTTTGCTGCAATTAGCTGATAAAAATGCAAGAATTCTTTTCCTGTAGCTCATGTTTAATACAGGTCAATAGAATGACCAACATAAATAACCATTTTGTTGTGAAGGATTTGGAAGCTACTTGGATCACTGAGGGAAAAGAAGTTGATCTTGGTAATCTCTCTTCACTATCATTAAAGTCTAGCGTCCCAGCAACATAATGGATCTTTGCTAGTACTTCTGTTAATTAATGTGTTTCTTGCTGTTTACTGTGGTATATTTTTCCATTCATTTTATCTTTCGGAATAGTTTTTATTTTGCATTACTAGAATTTGATTATTAGCAGTTAAGGAGATCACACTTAAAAATGAATGTGAATTTTCCATGGGCAAAAATTACCTTTTGCTTTCAGGGGAATCTGAAAAAGGCTATCTGCTGGCTTTCAAGTAACTAATAGGAAGTGGCCAACAATGTAAATAAAGTACACAAACACACTAACACTCTCCAATTTGTCTGTTTAAAATGAATTTACAAGATATATATTCCCCTTTTTTGTACCTTTTGCCTTGATAGACATGTAACAAAGAGTTTTGCTTTCCTTTTTATTCTGAAAATAAGTGTTTCTTACTAATGAAAAATCATGTAATATAGGTTTGCTGGATGGAATGGAAGGGATATTAAGCTATGGAGAAAGAATTCAGTCATTAGAAGTTATTAAGACTGTGTCACCCAGGTTAGTTGGTGTTTCCTTTTGTGTTTATATTCTTGGGCAGCTTCAATCTTTTAATGTTAATTTTTGTTTTGTTTTGTTTATTGTGGTTTTTTTTCAAGCTTTGTTAGTGTATTGTATATACCAGGATGTTACAAATTTTTACTCCATAGTTTATGGCTGTTGCTTTTTAGTTGGGGTTCTTGATTTTCTAGATTCTCTTACACTTGCCAAAAAATGATTTTGTTGTATTTGTTTTTTCTGTTCCTTTGTGATCATCATCGTGAACTCAAAGTTTATATTTTTCATTTATTAATAAAATTACACTATTTACTTGTCAAAAAAATTAGGTAGAGTTACATTTTTTTTAGTAAGAATATTGTGACAGTTTCTATTGTTTCTGAGCTTACAAGCGCCTAGGATGAATGGTTGACATAAGATAAATTGGAGAATTGTCTCTGTGTGCTTGTGGTTGTACTTGTGGGTTAAGGTTTAGAAGAATTTGTGGATATAAGGTTTAGAATCTTCTAAAAGAAGGGCTAGGGTTCAAGAATGAAGTAAGAAGATACATAAATTGCATTTCTTCACAATTTAAGAACAATGAGCATGAATAGTACACGTAAACAGTGCTTGTGAACAGTATACGTAAACAATGCATGTGGTGCGGCAAGAAAGAGAAGAAGAAAATAGAATAGAAAGGGAGGGGGAAAAATAAGGCTGAAGAAAACACCAAATGTTTTATTGATCAACTTCCCCTTGTTCAAGTACAACAAGACACTAATATAGACCCTAAATCTTAACTTCTCCTAGTAAATTTAGGACTTCGACTTTGATTAGTAAACCAAATTCTAATTGAATTGAACCAAAGCCCACGCATAAAGCCCATAAATTAAATAAGACTTATTAACCAAAGTAAACCCAAGCCCCACAACTATGTCCCATACCCAACAATTGGAGAATTACTTAAATACCATTGACTCTAAAATAACCAAATAAAATATAAAAACCTAACTAGGTACCATGGACACTTGCAGAATCAGTCTTCCAAGAGTATATTGTTTCTCTAATCACGCTATGGTTCCGTCATCAATGTTATAGCTTATGTAGTTTGGAAGGATTTGGATGTAGTCAAAAACACACACACACGCACCATCTCTCTCCAGTCCACCGGCCCTCTCTTTTTTCCTGTCTTGGCAAGGTAATTGTCATTCCTGGTTTTGAAACTTTGTCATTTTATGTGTATCACAGTGATGCTGGTGCTGGCAATGTTGATGAGCTTAAGGACACTATTGTGATGAACGAGCTACATAACTCTATTGTTGGAGGAACCTTACCAGGTTAGAGTTCTGGGCACATCAGTTGCCTTTTAGAATTGAAAATTGTCTTTACATTATTTGTTGCCATTTTATCAGGATGGGTAGAATGAAAGAAACTGTTAATTGTTGTTACAATGTATATTGACATTGTGCAGTGCTTGTGTTTGATCTTGTGTTGAGCACTTTTAGCTTTATAGCTGTCCTTTTTGTGAGATTTACGTAACTATCATGTGCTGTCTATCCATTTATAAAAAAAAACTGTCATTTGCTGTCTATCTAACTATTAAAAATCTTTTCATTCATTAGTGGAATTCTGATTTTGAAAAAAAATTAAAAAATGTTTTATTCATGCAAAAAATACTTAAGAGATAAACAAAATATAATGAATATGCATGGATTTTCTTAATTAAAATATCACTTAATACACACATGAATGGCTTTTTTATATTTCATATTGGTCTCAAGCACTATATATATGTGTATGTATGTTCAAGTGTTTGCATAGATGCATATATAAATCTCCCCCCCCCCCCCCCCCCACAGATGCATAAATAAATCCCCCCCCCCCCCCCCCCAAAAAAAAGTCAAATCCTATCTCCGCCAACTTGCCAGAAACAAATGTTGAATAATTTCTATTTAAGTTCTGATGTCTTAATCAAGTTCTGCTGATCTCAATAAATGTATTTCATTACCTGTATGAATATACTTATCAAAAAGAATTATCTGAATAACGGTTTCTGCATTATCAGCTTTTTTTTCCTCTATGGTATTTAATATAGTACTCATGTCTCATACTTGAAAAGATGCAGTTACTGATAATTTAAAGTCATATGGGTGATGAATACTACTCTCTTCCCCCCCCAAAACCCCTTCTTTTTTTTCTTTTCATTCGTGATCATATTTTTTGGTTGGCGGCTTGCTTTAAGTTGTTTAGCTATAAAATTTATTATGTTTGGATACTTGTTAAATTTTCATTTGCCAACAATTTCTTAATAGATATTTTAATGGTTGAATTTTCTGTAACTTGGAGAGTTTCCCTGATTTTTCCACCTAATGTGAGTTGGCTGTTCGATTGATTTTTTCCTTTCTTAGCTATTCACTGACTGTTATTTATGGCCTCTTTGCTTCATAGAATGACTTTACACTTTACAGTTTAACCTTGGGTTGAATCTGTAGTGTAGCTAGTATGTCTATATTTCTTGACCAATTTGTAGATTGCAAGGTTTGAATCTGTTCTCTCTCATCTCTAATGATTAGTGCTACATTTTTTTTTTTTTTTTTTGAAGTAGTGCTGCATGTTTTTTTAAGTCAGTTGACAGCTATTGTCATTCCATACATGTACACTGATCTGAGGCTATAGACAGTAGATATTACATAGTGTTTGTAAACTTAAGATAATGATTATTGAATCTGACTTGACAATGTACTGCGGAGGGGGTAATTGTGCCATTGGAATTATCAGCTTGCTTTTGTGCCTTTCAGAATTGGAAAATGGATTTTATGGCTGATTTTTTTACTTGTATTATTATTTTTTTTTTTTTGATAGGTAACAAAAAAATTTTATTTATAAAAAAATAGCCAACCTAAGTACATTGGGAATGTACTGTGGGGGCAAAACACAAGGACCAAAATTACAATGATCAAGTAAAACTAGAAGGGAAAAACAAGAAAAATGCGACAAAGCAACACTCTATACAAGGAGATTATGTAAGAAAAATGACTAAATCTCTAGCAAGAACCGTTCGCATCCCTCAAAGCATCTAGCATTTCTTTCGCTCCAAATACACCACATCAAGCAATGTAGCACAAGTCTCCAAAAATCTATATTGCGATGTCACCTAAATTTACCTTGCCAAGACTCAAACAACTCAATTACCTTATGTGGCATAACCCAATGAAGTCTAAACAAACAAAACACCAAAGACCCTAGCTCAAAAGCTATGGGACAATGAAGCAGAAGATGATCCACTGACTCCCCATACCTCTTTCACGTATTCTAATTTCCCCTCTAGTGGAGGTGAAGATAAAATATATTATAAATTAACATTGTATAACTTTTTTAGGTTGATTTGTTTTAGATGCTTTGGGAGGTTGCTTTTTATTTCCCCCTCGCTTGGACAGTACGTTGGGAAAGATTTTTTACGGTAGACGACTTGGAGGAATTTATTGATTACTAACAGAGATAGGTGTTGCATGTGCATGAGTAGTGGGTAGTTAGTTGATCGTCTTTACTTCATTGTTTGGTTGTAATAAGAGTGCAAAATTTTGGAACACTGTTCCATTTTGTGTAATGTGAACAATTTGGAGATAGAGGAATAGGACTTGGTGTAGAACAGTTTTGATATGTTATAAAATCTTTAGTAGATCATTGTATGATTAGATGACTGCATTAGGTGGTGTCCATTGCACATCCTTAAAAAAAATCTGTCATCTTATAAATTTTAGATTGTAATTTTATAGGATGGCTTTAATACACTCCCTGAGTATTTCGGTTTTCTCCGTTAAGTTCATTTTACTCTCTTATTATCACATTTTGAAGGGGTTGGCAATTTTCGGTTTGGTTCTGTTTGCTTAGTCCTGTTTTGTTTGGATTGGTTAGACCAACATGTTTTCCTGAATGAATTCCATGTAGATGTGGATTTCCTGGTGTTTTTTATTTTTCTCCCCCGAGACGGGGTCTTGTTTCACATAAAATCAGTCAATTTGTGTTCTACTTTTAGCATCTTTATAATCTCATCTTACTTCTGAATGCAAATTTAGATTCAGCATTACATGAAGAAAACTTCTTAACATCAAAAGAAGTGGCTGGAAAAGCAAGTGCATTTGCTGGTGATGTTTTTCCATCTTCAGGATCTAGGTAAAAGGGTAGTTGGCCCCTTACTTTTAAGGCTTCATTATTTAAAACAATTTTTATTAAATCGAGTCCCTTGCCTTTCAGCTTGATTGCAGGACTGGATACAGAACAAGTTCCCATGCCAGTTAATGAGGAAGACAACTGCATTAGTTCAAGCCATGATAAGATAGCTACAGGTGCCCCTCTGGAAGAAACTTGTGAGTTTTTGAGTGAAGCTTCTATGGAGGTCCCAACAAATATAAATGAAAATGATGCCATTGCCAATGACTCCCAAAACAGTTCTAGTATGCGGTATGAAGAGTTATCACAGGACCTGTCTCAGCCAATTTCAAAAAATGATAGGGTGGATAAGACCAGCGCTGTTGTTGAGAAGCAACAAGGAAACAAAATGAGCAGATATAATAGGAGGGGCAGATCCAGGGGATCCAGGGGTAGGGGTAAATGATGCCAGATTCTCGTGTTGTACTATAACTGTATAATTTTCTGTAAACTAGTCTAGGAAATTAAGGATAATGACACGGCAAGCAAGGCATTTGTAAGTTATTAAATTGATACTTATTGAGTTTAAATCAACTAGGTAGGGATTTTTATTTTCTTTTTCTTGATTTCTTTTGGGTGTTTTACCCGATGAGATGTAGGTCCCCATTTAGCCAAGGTTCCAAGAAGTTGGAAATACTCGGGGTGTAACTTGTAAGAACATTAATGGGAATACTTGCATGAAATGGATTATGCATGTAGTCACATATTACCCTAGTGTAGTAGTCTTGCTCTTGCACCATGGAAAGGAAACCTTAGTGCAATGAATTTGCATGTAGTTATATCTTAACTTGAGATTTTGTTAAAGCCCTGTCATACGATTAAATCATGCCATGGTTTATCTTTCCTATCATTAATTTAGCAGCGTATACGTTTTTTATTTTTATTTTTTGTTAATTACATTGCACTTCATGTCTTCAACAAGACAACCAATATTAAGCATTCAATGAATGCAACAGTAAGATGTGAGATGTGAGATTTCGATATTATTTTCAGGTTTGGGCAAGAACATTATTATAAGAGGCAATATTCTACATACACCATCATTCATGTAGACTTGTTTATTTTGGTATCAGATAATGAGCTAATAGGATAAAATTATATCACATCATATCATATACTATACAATAAAATTTGGCTACACTCTCTTTGATTAATAAACATAGTTTAGTATTCATCCAAAACAAATATATATTTATATTTATATATATATATATATATATAATATCAAGTGACTTATTAATTGTTAGTAGTACCTAAGTAATAAAATTCTATTTATCGAAAAAATAATAATAATAAAATAAAATTAGACTCTAACTAAGATTCTATTAGCAAAGTTTCAAGTAATTTAAAATATGTATATAATTATTATTATCATGTTGGTAGGTGCATATATACGTAAAATTCATGTGTAGAAAGGATAGTCAATTTATTCAAGGTAAAAATGTGATTTATTTTTAATTTTTAATTAATTTGTACATTGTATGAGTATGCTATTACTATTAATAGCAGTAGTAAGTAACTGTATAAATTTCAATTCCATCACTCAATGGTATTAGTAGTATTTTTTTTTTTTTTTTTTGGGGGGGGATAATGTATCACTATAACATTTAATTAGAAAGCCATATAGGAGTATAAGGTTAGGCCTGGTAGTTGGGGCTGCTTCGTTCGCAGTCAAGCCCATAATAAAGGCCCAAAAACACAGTCGTGTTGTTACCCACTTATTATCTTCACTCTCCACTCCAGAGTTCACTGACTCTAAAAAAGTGAAAACCCGAAAAACAAAAAACAACCCGCCACGCTTCGGTTCTTCCCCAACTATAAAACTAAAACCAAATCCCCAAAACCAAAAAAAAGAAAAACAAAAAAAAACAAAACATTCAAACAATGGAGCCCTTTCCATCATCAGTAATAGCCCAAAAAACATGGGAGCTAGAGAACAACATAATCACCGTAGACCCTCCTTCATCATCATCATCAACAGCACCACCACCACCAACAACAGCAACAACAACAACAACGACGAGTCAGGACCCAGCGTCGGACGCAATATTCTATTACGACGAATCGGCGCAGGCCAAGTTCCAGCAAGAGAAACCCTGGGCCAATGACCCTCACTACTTCAAGCGCGTCAAGATCTCCGCACTCGCGCTGCTCAAGATGGTGGTCCACGCGCGCTCCGGCGGCACCATCGAGGTCATGGGCCTCATGCAAGGAAAGACCGACGGCGATGCGATTATCGTGATGGACGCTTTTGCTTTGCCCGTGGAAGGGACGGAGACTAGGGTTAATGCTCAGGCTGATGCGTATGAGTATATGGTTGATTATTCTCAGACTAACAAGCAGGTTCGCTTTCTATCTTTCTTTAAACCCTAACCCTAACCCTAACCCTAAGTTTGTTTAAGTTTTGATTGGGATTGGTTTTTGTGGGAGGTTTATGAATGCTACATTGTAGATAATTTTGAATTTAGAATGATTAAATAAATTTATTAGGGTTTTTTTCTTGTTTGGAATCTGAGTTATTACTAAATTACTGTTTGGTTGGTGAGAAGATGATTGGATGAAATCCCTTTTTGTTTAAAGCCTTTTAGGTTAAGCTTGTGCAGTCTTTAAGGCTTCGTTTGGGAGTTTGGTTCATAAGAGAATGGAATAGAACGATTATAAAGGAATGGAACGGAATGTATTTAAGCGAGGGAAAGGAATAGAATGGAATTAAGTAACTTTGTTTGGATGTAAAATAAGGGAATGCAAATGAATGGAATGTAAGTAACTTTATTTGAGAGTAACATAGAGGAGAATGAATGGAATCATTTTATGACAATATAACTATTAGACCCTTATTTTAAAATAAATGGCTGAATATATAGGGGTTTTTTGGGAGTTTTAGTAATAAATTCATTAAGTCTAATTCCATTTTCTCCTATTCCTCCCAACTCCCAATTTCACGTGGAATGAAAATTTGAGGTTTTAAGGCTCCGTTTGGGAGTTCATAAGGGAATGGAATGGAATGTATTTAAGTAAGGGAATAGAATGGAATGGAATGGAACTAAGTAACTTTGATTGGATGTTTTAAAATAAAAGAATGGAAAGAAATGAAAATGAATGGAATGTAAGTAATCTTGTTTAGGAGCAACATGGAGAGAATGGAATGAAATCATTTTATGACAATATTACTATTAGACCCCTATTTTAAAATAAAGAGTTGAATACATAGGGGTATTTTGGGAGTTTTAGTAAAAAAATCATAAAATCTAATTCCATTCCCTCTCATTCCTCCCAATTTTGGGGGGAATGAAAATTTGAGATTTTAAAAGAATAGAAAGGAATGAGTGTTCCCTCCCACCCATTCCATTCCCTTCCATTTAAACTCCCAAACAAAGGAATGGGCTTTTCATTCCCTCCATTAAAACTCCCAAATAAGGGAATGGAAGAATATTCTAAAATGAATCTTTTCATTCCTTTCCATTTTATTTCATTCCCTCCTCCCAAACGAGGCCTAAGAGAATAGAGAGGAATGAGTGATCCCTCTTGCCCATTCCATTCTTTCCCAAAATATAATTGAGCTTTCAGCAAATGCTTAGTAGGCACTGTGTGTCTGTGTGTATTTTCAATTGTGTGCAGTTGTTGTCACATGAAAGGATCTATATATAGTCTTTTTGCACATGAAAACTTCATTTTTGTTGAATTTTATGTCAATGACTAGTCTTGAGAATTTGGTGAGTTAGCATTATTTGGTTTCTGTTTTTGGAGATTGGATGATGCATCTCTGGATTGGTCATCTTAGATTCTTCTGTTTATGAATAGTGACTGCCTATACCAGATTAGTAGCTATTTGGAAGCCATTGCATCTCAATAAAAGTTTTTATTCAAGTCCCATATCATATATACTATACTATATATAAAAGTAGAAGCTGAGAGAAAGTTAAATCCTAAAATTAAGGTTGTTTTGTCATGTAGATCTCAAATTGGAAATTTAATGCCATGTGTCCCATTCAATTTTTTCTTAATTTTTTGTGCAACTATTTACTACACTACAAAAATCAAGAAGTCCAATTTAATTTTTTTAGTTTTTTGTGCTAAAAGAGTTATTAAGTAAGAAAATCATAGAATCAAAATTAATAAACCTTAAAAAATTCATCATCATTGATTTATTTTTTCTTCTTATTATTATTATACAAATAGTGGTTGGACAAACGAAAATTTAAAATATCATGGATAACAATTTAAATGTTTTTTTTTTCATTTGTTTTAAATAAACTTATATTTATTTTGTTAGTAGCTATTTTATATTTTTAATATACAAACATTATATATATTATATATAAACTTGGTAAAATTTTAATACACATTTAGTTATGCTTATTTGTAAATGTATCCCATGCATATGCATTGGATTACAAGCTAGTATTATTTAGTCTAAAATACACTTTCTAGTTTGCACCCTCTAAATATCTGGTTGCTTCTAAAACAGTTCCTCAACTTTTAAAACTTACAATATACACACGATGTCAATGTGCCCTTTCTGTTATGCTGTGTTGCATTATCACTGTTGACCTGCCAAAGAACGGCTTTTTTTTTTTTTTCCCTTATACTTTCTTTTCAAAATGACTTTATTTTTGGGAGGGTTAACGGAAAGATTCTAACAGATGTTGACTAAAGGGGCAAGTTGACATCGTTGTAATACTTGAGGGTGTAATTGCAAGATTTTATAGTGAAGGGACCGATTTAGAAGTGATCCCAAACTTAGATGGTGTAAATAGTATTTTAGTATATTATTGTGTGGAATTAGTTCTCTTATTGGGTATGTTTATGGTGCAGGCTGGACGGTTGGAGAACGTGGTTGGCTGGTACCATTCCCATCCTGGCTATGGATGCTGGCTTTCGGGTATTGATGTTTCAACACAAATGCTAAACCAGCAATTTCAGGAGCCTTTTTTGGCGGTTGTTATCGATCCAACAAGGACTGTCTCTGCTGGAAAAGTTGAGATTGGGGCATTCAGGACATACCCAGAGGGGTATAAGCCTCCAGATGAGCCTGTCTCTGAGTATCAGACCATCCCTTTGAATAAGATTGAAGACTTTGGTGTACACTGTAAACAGGTTATCATCTCGTCCTCTTCTGCTTCTTGAAAAAGCTTCCTCTCCAGTATATTTATTCCCTCCATTTGTGTCTGTTTTTGCAGTACTATTCTTTGGATATCACTTACTTTAAGTCTTCTCTTGATTGCCACCTCCTGGATCTGCTATGGAACAAGTATTGGGTGAATACCCTTTCATCTTCACCTTTATTGGGTAATGGAGACTATGTTGCAGGACAAATCTCTGATCTAGGTAATCTCCTAGCGTGGAATTCGAGTTCCTTTAGTTTTATTTCAAATTACTTTTTATGGTTCAGACTAGAGTAATTTTGAAGATTATATTAATTAAGTGGTGTCCTCTGCACCATGTAGCTGAAAAGCTGGAGCAGGCAGAGAACCAACTATCTCACTCCCGCTTTGGGCCACTGATAGCACCCCCTACGAGAAAGAAAGAGGTCAGTTTACTTATCTTACCTCATAAATTGTAGTGTCTTTTTATTTTCTCAAATACGAGCATTCATACTGCTTTCCTAGACATATCATGTGATACTGGATGGCATTCAAATATGTGCTTAGCCTGTAGACATGGGACATTTCAAGATACATACAAGCAGCCACAAGAAAAATTGTGAAGAGGGGTTTGTGTAGTGCTTTCTTCATTGGTGAATGTCTTTCTGTTTGCGTTTTTATGGTCCATACAACAGAGATAATTGAGGGTAGTTGGGTGAGTGCCCAGTGTGCTTGCTATGGAGGGGAGAAATATTTCTTTGGTGCTTAATCATTCCTTGGGTTTAGAGATATACAGAATATAACTTTTTTTACCAAGGAGATTTGAGACAAACAACTTGCAGATATGCTAGGTTAAGATAGATTTCTAGACATGTTATTTGGTAGAAGTCTTCACACTTGTCATGTAAGTACTGTGATACTGCACCTGTAATTGCCCATGAGCAAATCATCTCAAGTGACACTTTCTTATCTTTTCATCAGTGGGAGCCACGTATATCTTTAATCGAATTCTTCATTTTGTACCCTATCTTTCCTTTTATTTCCACTTATCTATCTTAACATTCTCATTATCTACACTCATTTTATGAATTTGCCCAACATTCAATACAATATAGCATGGATGTTCTTATAGAAGTCTTGTAAAACTTTCCTCTTTCCCCTTAACCTTTTTATTTTTTTGATGATCAACTATCTCTTTAACTTAATAGGTATTCTATGATCACACAATATTCTTGATGTCCTTATTCATTTCATCCACTTTGCTCTTATTTTGTAATTCACATCCTTTTCAATCTAACCATCCTTATGAGTTATTGATCCAAACTATTGAAAACACACTCTTTGCGATGGGGAAACTCACTCGTAATTCTTCCAGTTGTTCTCACACTAATGACAACTCCATTATACATATCCTAGAACAAATGACAACTACATTATGCATATTCTTAGAGCTAACACAGAACCAGAAAGAGCTTTAAGAGCTCCAGATTTCTAACTTGTTTCTCTCCCTTCAAAGTTCAAACCCCACCATCTATTTTTAGTTTCTATATCTAAAATTTCTTTTTTCTCCTTCTTCTAATACAAATTTCTAGTACAACCAACTTATGCTGAGTAGTTATACTCTACTGGTATTTAATACTTCACAGTAATCTTGTACTTGGGAGCATTATCGTAGTCACAGTAAATTTTTGGTGTTGAAATTCTTTTCGCAAATCCAGTAATATCTCTTTATAAAAATGTTGCTCTGGCTTATTAAAAAAAACAAAACAACAATGTTGCTGACATGCAATCTAAAGGCCCTAAAACCCAAAAATCGGTTCTGTTCTTGCTTGAATCGACGGCTTCTAGGGCCACTACTTCAACTGGCCAATATTTTTTTCTTTTGAGGGTCAGTGGATTAACTCATTTTTTGGGGGCCAAATTCAAATTTTTAAATACCCAAACAATGTACACACACACACACATGCACGTGTTATTAAAAATTTTCAAAATTTTGGGGGCTATAATGCCACTGCCAGTCTAGTCTGATTTTCAATACTGTGGTCAAATTTCTACATATTTTTCCCAAAACTTTATTCTCTGTAGATGTGCTCTGATCCTTTATGATTTTTTAAATGGACTCGATTTTGGGGAAACTGAACATTTTCATTTTCAATTGGTGCTTTATCTCTGCTTTTTTCAAGATAGGAAAATGTCCTCTTCAATGCGTTTCGATGGATCTTGCCCTTACATCTACTTGGTTACCACGTAGTCCCACATATCACATATAAAACAATGTATAGCTCTTAGATTCTATTGTGTGCTAGGGGTGCAGATTTTACTTGTATTCATTAAATTACAAAATCTTTCCTTTTGTCAGTTTATAAGCTGCCCATCATCCATCACTTCATCATCTCTGTTGCCTAATCTTGGTTTTGATGTCTATTAATTGCAGGAAGAGTCTCAGCTTGCTAAGATTACTCGAGACAGTGCTAAGATAACTGTGGAGCAGGTTCATGGTTTAATGTCACAGGTGACTAGCCTTTGCAGTTTTTGAGCATTAATGCTTTTGTTTCACACAATCACACTTTATTGTGTGTTTTTAACAAATGTCTTTCTTTTCCATTCAGGTTATCAAGGATATCCTTTTCAACTCGGTGAGACAATCGAACAGGTCTAGCTCAGAGCCATCTGGCCCTGAACCAATGATTGAAACCTGATTTTGGCATACTAGTAGTGAGGCAAATCGTGAGCGTATTACCTTCCCGATGCTTCATTTTCTTGAAGATTGGTTTAAATTTAGTTCAACGGGAAAAATCAAGTTAAAAGTTCTGGAAGTTTTATTACCTTTTGTGCCAATGTATATTATTTGCACCTTTTTTTCCTTTTACATTCAGGTTGTTTATTTAGTATTTATACAACATTTTGGTACCCCTTGACAAGCAATCACAATTAATGACCCTTTTAATAACCATTGTAGTCAGAAAGTAAAACATGCTGTTGTATTGGGTTGCCTTTGCACTTGGTCCTACTTTCTGAGTTGGCAGGACTCTGAAGATAAATATTATTAACAACCTGTTATTTCAAACAATATGATTGATTTTTAGGGGACAGCTTTCGTTAGTCTTAAAGCTGGTTATAATTCTTCATAATGTGGATTTTAGTGGGGACAAGGCATGGATTGGTAAAAGAAGCATTAAAAACATACTTTGTCATTTGGTCAAATCAGCTCTCTTGCCTGTGTATCCAATGCTCCATGCCGTTCTTTGGACTTTGTTGCTATTAGATGTATTAGCATCAATCCTGTGAATGTTCTCAGCAAGCAAATGAGCCCTTACCGAAGCCGGTTTGCTTGGAAGTTTATGGCACCTGAATTAACACTCTAATCTGGTTCGGAGTTATATTCTCCAACCAATAACGTGGTAAATTATGAGACTATTTGCATGTATTATATAAACAACTAAAACTTTACATAGATGATTTTTTCAATTGCCATAGTGAGTTTTTTTTTTTTTTTTTTTTTTTTTGAGGGAAAAAAAAAAAAATCAAAGCACATGGTGAGTTGGTGGTTTGAAACCAAACTTGTGTGAATTAAAATCGAAGACATCAAAGATTATTTTTAAAGTTGAAACTTCCAAAATTGAAGACATCAAGGTTATCTTAAAGTTGGACTTTCCCTCTGGTGGAACTAGCAAAAGTGATAATGTCGGTAACGAAAATCCTCTTTGATGGCTGACTTTGCTTTCTAAAATGATGACTTTACATTCAAAGAGCTGCATTATTGCTATGCCACCATATCATTGTTAGTTTAAAACATGCATTTATTAGTCCTAACATCATTTGGTTGGATAACTTTCACATTTGGTTTGTCAATTTTGTATTATGAGCAGGTTCAGCGTTGGAGAAAATAAGATCAATTATAAGAAAGATAACAATTAATAAACATGAAATGAAAAATAATTACAATTAATAAAGGGGTTGAAGTTCATCCAACAAAAAATTGGTCTTCAAACAACTCAAGATGTAACAAAATATATACATCCAATAATTCCTGTTAAAAAGAAAAGAAGGAAAAAAAAATTAGGTACTAGTATGAAAAAAATAGAAAATTCCTTTGAACCCATTATAAGACAAGATTATTAAAATATGTCATATCATTCAAAATACAAATACATGTGGACAGATTGTCATATGATGAATTAGAAGAATTTTTCTATAAATAATAAAGAGGCTTGGAGGGAAATTCCATCCATAACTAAATTGATGGTTTTTAAGAAGAGAGGACCCGTTGTACAATATGACCACGAAAATAGATGAACCATAAAATAGGTCACCAGCATCCAATAAGATATAGGGGAGAAATAAATAAATAGATAAGGATGGAGAAAGGGACAGAATTTTTTTGCATAGTCGGTATCCACATGTGAAGAAAGCAAAAGCCTCCCGAGTTATTTTCTTTTATAGGTATTTCAGATTAAAATCACCTATTAAGATTCCAAAGAGTGATGCTGTGATGAATTATGAACCAATTCACATGTCAGACTTCACAAAACTAAATTAAAAATAGATGTCAAAAAGTGAAAGCTTCTGAGAGGTATCCTCATCTCCTTCACCATCATTTATGCCACTAGCCACACTACAAAGAAAAAAGGCCAAGAGGAAAAGCCCAACTAAATCTCCTACTTTTTTCTCTTTAGTGGGTACGGTTTGGACCCTTAGAAATCATGCCTTTCATGACTTCTTCAACTTCCTCTCTCTCTCTCTAAAAATACATTATTAGGCAAGATTCTTATAAGATAACAAAAAGAGAGGTAGTCACAAGAATGGTCCTCTTTTTCATGGATTTGGTTTGTTTTATATGTCACTTTGAAAGTGCTTGAGACAATTCTATATGGGGAATTAAGTAATAACCCTTTAATACTAGACGCCATTTCTCTCTCTCTCTCTCTCTCTCTCTCCACTTAATATGTGTTCCGCGAGACAAAACTTTGTTTATAGAAGCATTTCTAGAGCCAAGGACCTCAATTTCTAGAGACATATAGACTCTCACTCCTAAATAAAACTCCAACGATCCAAAAGTGTCTTTGATCATCAATTTTTATACTGAGTACTTTTCCGTGAGTACTCTAGCTAAATGTCAAAGTGTAATATCTTGTCACGGCTTCGAATTTTCAGGAAACAGATTTGTTCTCTCAAATGAACATACAAGCATAAAGAGTTAAAAACACATTTTGCTTGCAATATGATAGACTTTCTTCTTCTTCTTTTTTGGCTGAATTTGCAGCATCTTGCTAACTTTTTACCATTCTAATTAAAAACTAATGTCTAGTGCTTATAAACGTATACACTTTCTACCCACAAAAAACTAATAATAATAATAAAAAACCATATACACTCTTTTTTGTGTTCACTTGTTAATAAATTTAGGACTTGTCAAACACAGGTTTGAAGTTTCACGTCCTGCATTGATTCGTATCCTATTGCAAGGTCAATATCCAAGATATGTGGACCCTAGATCGACAGCGAGTCCATTACTACTTTCCTTTCATACCCAAAAATTAGGATTGTTAGATTTTTCATGAAAACTAGTCACCATATAAAAATTTGTAACTTGCTAAGAAAAAGAGAGAAACTATGCTATCGCTAACACACTAGGTGCCTTTGGATTAACCTTTTTCATGATAGTTTATTAATTTATACATGTTTAGGTACAATTTTGTATAGTTTATTTATTAATCTATTTGTTTAGGTACAATTTTAAAAAATTATTTTAAATAATATTATACTTTTATCATTTATATCAAATCAATCAAAAGCTAAGCTAAAGGGACACTAAAATTTGGGTTTATTTTATTCTTTCTGTTCATGTATTTTGGAGACAGAGGTTCGGGCAGGAAGGTAAGGGTGGGGAAAGTGAGGAATAATGATAAAATGCTGTACCCACTTTGTAAGTGCGTTGTCTACTCTACATCAACTCATTTTTTTTTTTTTTTTTTTTTTGATACGCATCAACTCAAAAATTATAAGCACAAGTTGGCACCTTTCACTATTTCTAAAGTACATTTACAAGAGCATTGTTGTTGAAGCCTACGCAATTTAGAATGGGGACTTGTTATTGCTTTTTTTTTGTTTTAATGTAAGATGCATGTGTATTTCAACTCTTAAAATGATTGTCTCTATAACCTTTTGAGGGGCTCACTACTCACTAGTCAATAGTCATCACATAAAATATTGGTGGCCAAGCAATAATCTTTGGGAGCCGAAATAGCTCTGCCTATGTAAACCTATTTGGGAAAAAAAAACCTTGTTACATGTTAGGTCCCTTGCACCCAATTAACATTGCACATATGTCGATTCACACACTGTAAAATGAATTGAATTCATGATTTTCGAACTTGAAATCATGACTTAAAGTCACAAATTTAGTTCATTTTAGCCAGTGTGTGGATCCACATACTTTGTATGATAGAAAAATAATCATATTTTAGCCAACCAAGTCCAAAATTTACCCATATCAAGTCATGCAAAATTGGGTAAAAATACATGATTGCTATAATAACTGTATAAATTTACACTAGCACTATTTATTTTGAATTTAGTTTTTTATTCTTTCTTTACCTAGCCTAATTGCTGAGGATGAAGGAAGATAGTAGATAGTAATTGTTGTGTGTAAACCAATAGAAACAATTAATAAAATCAAGAAAAATTAATATTTTAATGAAATGTAATGTAAAATATGACGTGGGACGTTTTGAATAATGAGCATATAAAATAGGAAAAGAATATTTATGTAGCGAGTCATGCTTTAATAAATATAGATAATTCAGACTTTTCTCAAACAAAAAAGAAAAGAAAAAAAGAAAGGTAATTCACACTCTCTCTAGTCTCTCTCAATTGTCAGTCATCCAATAACCCAAGATTCTTCTTCTTAATGAGGTACACATGAATGAATCAAACACTATAAAGCACAGGAGCCTGTGAACATGGAGGCTATTAAAGGCATTGATCTACTTGCCCAATTGTTCCATGGCATCTTCTTTCTCTACCTTTCTTTTTTCCCTTCTTCCACTTTACACTTCTATGTTAATAACTGTTCATTTCCTGTTAGCTTGAGTAGGTCAAAATGTGAAAATGTATTTTGAAGTGGGTGGGCCATGTGGAACCAAAATCATAGGACCATATCTCATTCATACATTGCATAATAATTTCAATGTGGAAGAGTTGAGAGTGGGAATAGAATGTCTCTTGTTTGGTTCAAAACCATATAACATGACAACGCAAAAATTCATTCAATTTTAACCACCACTTGCTTCTACCATGTGGAAATTTCATTGAGTTTATGTACTATATTCTTGTGAGGCATATAGATTTCAGGTACCACCTTCCAATGGCTATAAATCAATATACAACTAGATGTGATAAGACGAAAATATGTGTAAAAGTGACTTTATTATATGAATCTGTTGTTTTCAATGGAGAGAGAAAATAAGACCATTGATTCATTTCTTTAACTTAACAAGAAAATTAAGGAGTAATTTGATCATTTCCATGGTTTTAAAGAAATGAATCATTACTAATTTCTTTTAACCATGGAAACTAAGACCATTGAGTCATTACCAACGGAGAGAAAAAGTAAGAATATTGAGTCATTACTAATTTCTTTTAACTTCGGTGGATTTGTGGAAAGGCTAGGCAAGAGAAAAAATGAGCCCAAATAGACCCTTGGGTTCAATAAGTGTGATAATATATAATAGTGCTTGTGTATATTTGCACAAGTATGATGTGAATGTGACAAAATATAATAGTGCTATTGATTGGGTAAATTTTAATCCTCATGCTATTTTACAACATCTGATGTGAATGTTCTTAACTCAATAAAATCGTATAAACAGACTGCATTGACATCACAAAAGTTGACCAAATGTGGTTGGTTAGAGATACCCCTAATGATACAATTTGGTCTTGGAATTTAATAAACTAACATTCACAGTTTAGTGCATAGAAAACTCATTCCATCGCACCACACCATATCAACATTAATAATTAACAACTTATCTATTTTGCTTTTTTATGAATAAAAAAATATATTAGAAAGAAATAAGATAGGGGTTCGATCCATCTCCAACTTTAGGTTTGTCCTAATAAGTGTGATAAAATATAATAGTGTTTGTATATATTTGCACAAGTACAATAGCAAAAATACATTTTGTACAATGGATAATGTGGGTATTTTTTTTGAAACTGATTGGGCAAATTCTGACCCTCATGCTATTTTGTAACATCTAATGTGAATGCTCTTAGCTCAAAAAAAAAAAAATCGTATAAACAGTCTGCATCTACATCACAAAAGTCAACCAAAGGTGGTCGGTCAAGTATACCTCTAATGATACAATTTGGTCTTGGAATTTAGAAAACTAATCGCAGTGTAGCGCATAAAAAACTCATTCCATCACACCACATTGTATACAACATTAAGAATTAACGACTTTAATATTTTTAACGAATAAAAATATATTAGAAAGAAACAAGAGAGGGGACATGCAATATTGTGAGACAAAATTTTAACTTTTCTAGGAACAAAAATATAATCCCAATAAACTAAGGAGTTAAATGCCTTAGCTTAGAGAATAATGGAGTAGAGTGAAGGTTTAGTAGGACTTCGATGACATTTTTGGAATCCACTTTGCTATTATTTGGGAAGCTTTATCTACATTTTATAATCAAAATGTATATTTCTCTGTTTATAAAAGTAAATTCTAATAGCTTTTGATTGAACCTTTATTTTTTTGGGGGAAGAAAACGAATTTTTTTTAGCAAAAGATAGAAAAGAGAAAAGGAAACTATACAAGCAGCTTCCCCTGAATATGTGTTTAATGCATAGTCAAAGACTAAGTTTCTCCAAATTGAAATTTCAAGAGATTATATTCCAATACTTAATGAAAAGTAATTATTGAGTGCTCCCAAAATACTATAAATGTGTACTCCCTCCTCACATATATTTGTGACCGTATGAATTTGACCAAATCCCTCAAAAATCTTAATAATAAGGAATAACCTCTTAATATTCTAAAAAATTATGTGTCACTTAGTTTTTTTTTTCTTCTTTGGTGGGGGTATCAAACTATCAATTAGTATGAGACATCATTCTCAAAAAAAAAAATTTAGTATGAGACATGGAAACTTTGGGTAACAAAACCCTTACGCCAAGGCACTCAATAGTGAATAATCTTTGGACACAAATCCAACGGCTAGGATTAGATCACACCAGTTTTTCACAAGATAACTATGACTCCAAGACTTCGCTTGGGCCAATTGAGTGTGATTGGCTAGAAGAGTCAGAGACGTTTGAGGCAGCTTTAGGGACCGACTGACTTTCATTTTTGGTATGGGACCCTCCATTTTAAGAGTCAATTAGCCTTTTCTTTTTTGTCTTTCTTAGAATTTCTACCTAGGGGTGCTGAAAAGTACTAAAACTAAATATTAAAAATAGGCCAATAAAAATGAATTAGTGCTTTGGAATTTGGAAAACACTGCTATCTTATCACCACAAACAATGCAACAATAGGAAAAGCACAGCAATCGGTTGAAAAGCTAAATACGGCATTTTTATCTTCCAGACGCATGGATGGTCCTCCATCGTGCAGTTGAAACTTCATAACTCACTTCTAGTTTCCCAAGAAAACGCCTTTTCCCATAGATGCATAAAACATGTGAAATATGCCATTTTCACTGCAAAATATTGGTGGTTATTAGTATGGGGAAAAAAATTTTAATTTGAGGGATTAAATTAGAATTATTAACCACTTATTACATAAAATTTGTTGTGAAAATGTTATAAATGTAACAGTTCTAGTAAAACATAGATATGAATCTTTGGATGTTGTACTTTACCTTAAACCTAAATTTAAGCTTGGCAAATTAAACTTAAATATTATAATGTATTCCTAAACAATCCCATGAGTATAAAGTTCCAATTTAAATATGAGTCCGTTAACGAGTATCCTTAAGACATTTGTTACTTAGAGCATTTGTTAATGTATAAGTTTAGGAAAATTTTGATACAACTTTTATAGGAAATATAAAATGCTATAAAAAAACAATTCATTTTTTTTTTCCTATAAAAGGTTTCTAAAAATATTTCTTAAATCAATGTCTTAGAGTATCCGTTAATTTTTTCCTTTATATATTTATAGTATTATATTTATATGTATATTTTTATAAA
Organism: Notholithocarpus densiflorus; assembly: GCA_030021035.2. NCBI lineage: Eukaryota > Viridiplantae > Streptophyta > Magnoliopsida > Fagales > Fagaceae > Notholithocarpus > Notholithocarpus densiflorus. Next base: position 1,111,408 of record JARYZH020000005.1, read on the forward strand.
AATATACTTATATAAATTTGAAATTAGATTATATATCATATATGTCATTCCATCTAATAAATTCAAATAAAAATAATTTACTTTCAATTTAGTTATTAATTATTAGTATAGATTTGTAATGGAGTAGTTGTTAACATAATTCAAGTTAAATCAAACTCAAGCTTAATCAACAATATAATGAACCAAACTTGAACATGTAAGCTAGTTTCTTGATGAGTTCAAACTCGACTTTACTTTGAAATAAGATTAATGAACAATTTTGAATTTTGAATACTCAACTTGGCTCTACTTATTTACATCCCTAATTCCAAGGAATATATTGAGTGTGTTTTAGTACAATTTAAGTGATAAACTTATTTGTATTGGTATATTTAAAAAATTAAGACAACAATGTTTAAGAAGAAAAATTATAATTTAAATTGTGATATATAATTAAAAAAATAACATAAGCTAGTAGAAAATAAGTTGAAACAAACATAGACTTAATTATTTAAGGAAAATTATAATTGTCTATAGAGAAAACAAAACTTTGAAATATCAACAAATCAACTAAAAATAATAATACAAACGAACATTAAGTTTCAAGTGACTGCATAATTATGCATCTATTATTCTCACAATGATTTACACTCGTGTTATTTTCTCCTATAGTTTTTTTTTTTTAAGGCATAATGTATTGATCTAAACTATGAGTGAGCAAACACACGACACACTTGACCTACCCACTCAAAACAGTTAAACCGGCTACATATTTGGTCGAGTTTGATACCCTCCACAATCGTCAACTACTTAAATCTAACAAACTCCAATATAATCAAGTCGAGTGTCAGGTTCCTAATTAGAAATTTGACAAACTCGACCTATTCAAAATCTTCATATCTCAGTTTCATTCCCCAGTCACCACTTTTATATCGTCATTCCCCTTTGACGAAGATCATGAGATCTCCACCAAATTGCAATACCCTCTCCATATTGCAATGCTCTCTACCCTAGAAATTCTAGATGAATGATAAAGGTTTATCCTTATTACCATTGATTTGCATGTTCGACCAATCTCATTGTAGATTTATTCTCATCAAATTGGTCGACAACCTGTGTGTCGACACTCAACACAGTTGAGTTGATAAAATTCTTTACCCTAATTCAACACTGATTGACTCGTGAACACCTCTAATTAAATGTTTCAAATTAAACATATTGCTACCAAACAAAAAATTTTTCCTAAAATTGCATAATGGATGTATTAGCAAATTCAGCACTAATGCCAATGCGTTGGATTACTTCTATACAAGCCCTAACATTAACTATACAAGCAAAACGGATATACTTGCATTAATGGTCAATTCATCTCCTCGAGGACTAAAAAAGGGGGGGGGGGGGGGGTGGGGAAGGACAATGCCAATTGGCAACGCGTTGGATTGCTACAAATTTTTGTTTGGAATTAGATGATGGAATATGAAATTCTCTTACTCTAGGACCCTTTGGATAAAGAGGTGGGATGCATTGAATATTAGGATCAACTACATTTATATTCATTTTGAATTGTGTTCATGGTGAGTTGGTCATTGTAGCATTAATATATAGCAAGCCAACTAAGTTTCCTAGCTCGAGTTTGTGCGGATTTTTCTTTTCAAAAAAAAAAAAAAAAAAGTTTCCTAGCTCAAATCATGCGCTAGACTTACCCAAAAAAAAAAAAAACACAGGTACACTTTTTTTTTAGAAATAATTATAATATGTTGCTAACTTCGCAGCTCAAATCCTTTCCCCGCTAAACCCTCAAGCACTTTATGCATAGGAATGTGTCAATTCAGCTACAAGGCCTTTCGCACAGGTACACATAAAATACGTATGCACAACTAGTAAATACTTAGACATTGAGAAGTATGTGGTGTATTTTATTACAAATCACATTCAGATTAACAATTGGATCTGGGTTTGACATTTATTACTCTCAAAGAATTCATTCCTGTAATAACTTGGTACATGTGAAACCGGAGGATGGCACATACTCAAAAAAAACAATCAAATACTTGAAGGAGTCTGAATATTTGTTTAAAAAAAAAAAAAAAAAAACAATTGGATTAGATATATTTAATAGTAATAAATTGGTACAAAGACCCAAGAGAAAAACCATCGGTAAAAACACGTTAATATGATACGATATGATTGTGCCACAATTAATAAAATGCAATTCCTTTCAACAAGTTTGAAATGCTTGTGGTTTGGGAAGCTACGGTGATTGTGAGGACAGAAGAAAAAGACACCATCCATTTGGGGACCTTGATGGAACCGAAATTTCCTCTATTGAGTCATCATCGCCTGACACGTCAGCAACTTTTCTAATACCCAAAGCTAGAAAAAAAATAACAAGACAGAAAGAAACAGAGATGAAAATTACGCATTGAAATCTGTTAGGCAAGGGGATTTATATTAATAATTTAATATTATTATTATATGACGCGTGAAATGCACGCTTAAATGTAGTGCGAATGGGCCATGTAATTTTCGGACATAAAAAATTATTGAGCCTAAATTATAGCGGGTTTCAACTTTGGACCAATGCACCGGCTAAAACGAAAAGAAAAACTTTCAACCTTTGAATTGAGACCTTTTAGGCAGTGTTTTTTTTCCTTTTTTCTTTTTGGGAGTTTGTGTGTCTCACTTTAACCAGTTAACCTATGCGGTACAATTAAACCGTACATTACAATGTCACGGATAGTCAATCAGTTACTATGCAATTTTTCTAGTTAGCGCTGGGTATGTCGGGATACTGCTTATTGTTAAAAATTAAAAATTAAAGACATTGTAACAAAATAAATTTTAAATATGTGAATAATGTCATGAAACCTATTTTTAATTAAAATTTAGCTAAAAAAAATGTTTATAGATCCCGTGAACAGTGCACAGGACTCACGCGCAAAACGCTGAACGTTTACGCTATCCAAACGTTCACTGAGAGTATGTTTGGTTGGGGTGAAAACAGGAAGTATGGAAAATAGAGAGAGAAAAATAGGATGGAAAATTACATTTTCCACTGTTTGGTTGAGAGGGGGAGGGGGAGAGAAAAATTATTTTACTATTCAGCTTATTTTTTCTACTATTTATAGGCTCCACGACACTTTTTGACACTATTTATGGGCTCTATTGTACTATTTCAACTAACTTTTACCTTTATTTACAATACTTTCAGCAATAATTTTTCAGTTTCAGCAAAATAAGCAGTATCTAAACACACCCTAACTGTTATTTTCATACTATCCTTAATTCCCTACTCAAACGGGTAGATTTACTTTTACTACACAGAAAGAGTAATGGTAAAAGCATTTTCAACTTTTGTTTTGTTTTTGTGTTTTTTTAAAGAGTTTTAACATATGTCGTCCGTTTTAGATAATAGTTCTTTAGTTTTTATCGTCAAACCAAGATACTAATCGGTTTTTGGTGTAAGCGAAGAATGAACCCCAAATTTTTTATTCAACTTTTGTTTTGTATTAGCTAATTATTGTTACACATGGTTAGAACTATCACCATTCTTTTGTATTTATGGTATATTTTACCAAAAATAAAAGGTGAAGATTTAGAAAAATCGGTGTGGCATCCGAACATCAAAATTCTGACATTTAAGTTAGATTATTTTCTCTTTCAGTCGAACAAGTAAATACTTAAGGAATTTTTACCTTTTTAAAAAAAAAAAATTGGTTCATCCCCTTTTAAGATAGTATGTACTAATAAGTTAAAGTTTCATTGGATCATTTCCTTAGGTGGAACTATATTGATGGAGTATCATTAATAGTTTGTAACAATATGCATGTTCTTCAACAATATCATCAATGTTGAGGGCATTGGCTGATGCTATGTTGTGCCGTGCCCCGTTACATAGTTAGGTCTTTCCTCAAGTTGATAACATAATTGTTTGTGTCTGATGATGTCCAAAATTAGTGACCACATGTCCCACTCGAGCTTTGGAGGTCTTACAAGAAAGAATACAAGGGAGGCATCGACCAAATAAGCTACTTTGATGCTTAAGTCGTCACTCACAAAGGTGACATTTAAAGATCAAGAGTGTTTTTCATACCTTGTTATGCACATGTGAATGTAATTAATGTAGGGCATTTCCAACCATATCCCACAATTGAGGTCGTGGAGTAAGTTTGGGCAGAGTTAAGGATGAAATTCTCAGGAAAATGTATTAATCCTTGTTGAGAGCTGAGCTTTTCCTAATCGAAGTGGACCATCCATATTTCCAATGCTCTTTGTGGTGGTACTCTTTGTTGACTCGTTGAACCATCTTATTCTAATTACATTACAATTATTAACAAATTTTACTTTAATGAGACTATATTGCATGGAGTTAAAAAAAAAAAAAATTTTGAATACTAGTTCAGTTAAAATATAATTATCAAAATTTTAAGATATTTAAAAGGAGGTTTATTTCTATTAGTAATTGTTTTATAATCTATTACAATATTGGGTTTTTGAAATTATATGATTACTCTAATCTCAAAAAACTAATTAGCTTCTAAAAATCACAAGAGAACTATAGAATTGTTATTGCATTTTTTTTTTTTTTTAGAATACTAAGTATTTTTAACACACACACATGAGGGAGGGAAAAATGTCTTAAAGATGGAAATAATGTAAGTAGCTTTGTTTTTATTTCCTTAAATAAGTTTTTTGACCTACATATGAAACACAACCAATCTTAAGTTGGATAGCATTAATCAGAATCATGCTGATTGTACATGCCAAAAATAAGCACTTTCATTTATTTTTTAAAACATATATTGATTTTGGTGTCTCTACAACATTTTATATCAAACTAGCCTCATCACAAGTGTTTTTTCTTTTTTTTGGTCTAGTGTCATAATTTCCATTTAAAAAAAAAAAATTAGATAAGTTTTTTTTTGAAGAGATGAATTAGTAGGAGAGTATCCTATTTTGTAAGCATTTTAAATGGAGTTTGAGATATATTTTTGCCGGTTTGTCCTCAAATTTTTTCTCTATTAAAGCTAAGATTTAAGGATATTTCTAAATTACATAAAAGTCCAATTCAAAGAGGAAAATCTTCTTATAAATAGTATAGATATACTTAACAAGTTCTAGATGCTTACCGAAACAAGATTGGAACAAAAAGTTTGGATGAACCTAAAATTTTCAATTCCTATGAAAATACCATCCTTAAGTTCAATGTACAATCTCAATCATATTATTAAATTGTACAAATTGACATATTTAGTTTTTGTTCACAACCAATCTTTTAGTACACCAGCTGGACGCGACACAAACACAACACAACACAACAAGTATCCTTAACCATATGTCAATATGATGCATTGAATGAAAACCTATCCCTAAACATGATAAAGTTTGTGGGCGACCCTGACAAACAAGTAAAACAAGTTGGTAAAAACTTATCTAAATTAGGTAAAAATCATAATTAAAAAAAAAAAAAATTCATTCCATGGTTAAATCCTCTTTTAATGGTGTGTGTCATATTAAGAAGAAAATTTGAAAGGGGAGATATTTTTAATAGAGAAATTACAAAAAAAAAGGCAAGTACCAAACTCACATTTTTGTTACTATTAAATTAAATAATAATAAAAAAAGCTTAAAGTGAAGAAAAAGAGCCAAACAAAGCTGACCAGCTGCTGAGTTCACTCAGTAACAACCATATATAGAGCAGGCCCACGCGCTCGAAAGGAGCGTGTCAGTGAAGTCAAAGGATTAAGCATAAAAGGGTTGGGAAGGGCTTGTGTGGGTCCCAGAAAGAAAGTCTTATAGGCACAGCGCCGGTATCCAAAAAATCAAAAACTCTCTCGGACTCTTTGCGTTCTTCACAATCATTCACACATACACTCATATGGTAGACTATTAATTTTTCCCAAACGTCTCTCTCTCTCTCTCTCTGTGCTTCATATTCTTTTTTTTCTTTTTTTTTACCGTATTGGTAATGGTAGCTCTTTTTTTCTACATTTTTTTAGTATATAAATAGGTGTTGCTTCTCTCTTCACTGGTTCTCTCTCTCTCTGAATGAATTATAGAGATATTTTTATTTATATTATAGCTTGAGAGCTCTCTCGTCGTCGTCGTCGTTTCCAGCTTCCACCATGGGTGGCGATAAGCCTATCAGTCTCGAGGAGATCAAAAATGAGTCCGTTGATCTGGTACTCTCTCTTCCTCTTTCTCTCTCTGTACCTGTTTGTTTTTTTTTACGCTGCGTATTGATATTTCTCATATATATATATATATATATATATATATATATATATCAAAGGATTCTACTGAAGGTAAGCTATACATGCATATGGATGAGTATTCGGTATTTTCATTTCCATATTTGTTTTTCTGTTACCTACAAATGATTTTTCTGGATGCTTTGGAATTTCAATTTCCGGATTTTTTTTTGCCGTACACTTTCTCATCCACCAAACATGAAACAACGGTGAAAACAGATGTTTACGTAGAGTGAGAGAGATCTCTGTTTGTTTGGTGCGAGTGGTAGAGTTTGTAATATTTTTGAAAATTTATGGGCTAATTTCGAACACAAATCGGAGATATTTCTTTGGCTTTTGAATTCAATGTGCCTGCGGCAAAAGTATCGGATAAATTCCGTTTCGGTTGTTGTGATTTTTTTTTTTTTTTTTTTTTTTTTTTTTTGTGTGTGTATTGCGTCACACCGGAGACTATTGTGTTTACGGACGGTTTTGCATGAAGGCTGGCACCAATTTTGGCTTACAGTGGGAGAATCAGGACCGTTCATAACACGTGTTCTCATCGCGTGGGCCCAGTGAGTTGGGTTTGGACGGTCCTGATGCAAACTCATGTATCAAGATTCCTTAGTAGCCCAAAAGTTCAGGAATTCCAATCTTTTCATTCACAAATCACAAATACCATTTTTTTTTTCTTTAAAAGATAAAGAAAAATAAAAAATAAAAAAAGGAAAGTGAAAATTGAAAACGAAAATGAAATCCGTGCTTTTTTGAGAAATACGCACCCAATCACATGGAATCCGCGGCTTGACAACGCACGCTTCGTTTGCGTTCATAGAACGTGGCTCTGAAGGGAATCAATGAAAAAAAACCATAAATCGAATTTTCCAAACTTTTTTCAACGCGCGCTGGCGCGTGCTCTCACCTAACTTTTTTTTAATTAATTTATTTATTTGGTTCTTCATTCTCTCTCTGAATTATTACTCCATTTGTTATCATTAAAATTCATTCTATTTGAATTAAAAGAAACTTAAATTATAAAAAAAAGAGCTAGTATTCTGTGTTAGCTGTTTCTATTATAAAGTAATGGGACCTCTGTTTTTTTTTTTTTTTGGGATTTGGGTGGTTGGGAGTACCTACTTCCGTGGTACCTTTTAGACCTGACGGTTCTTTTTTAATATTTCCCGATTTATTTTTTTAATTTATGAGTGAAATAATTTTGGGGTTTTATTTATTTATTTATTTATTTTGGTAGGTAAAATGGGACAACTTAAATCAAATCAATTTGAAAATCCTTACGGGGTTGAAGTCACGAAAGGAGACGATTTTGTTGACTTATTCAAAGTTATTTTTTTTTCAATCGGTTCTTGACATGTGATTTTTAAAGTTCACATGGGCACTTTGCTAAAACTGGTAACATATGTTATAATATTATGTATAACTGTATAAATAAACAAATGTATTAAAAAATTAATAGATACAATAATATTTAAATACCATTTGCAACAAATATTCAATTTAAAATTAGTATATAGACGGTGGGTTCGAATTGATTTAATTTGGTAAAGTGTCTTATATATAGTTGTATAGATTATTTTTATTTTATTTTATTTTATTTTATTTGAGCTTGTGTGTGATGTCATAAGTGTTCTCTAATATTAAGCTAATGGGACCGATTGGTTTTAATTTGTGATTAAACATGCGTGGATTTTAGTACTCCTACTGTCCCACACTCACACATGGCTTGTTTATTCACAATGGCGAAAACCTGGAGTTTGTCCCAAAAAGGGGGCCAGATTTTGTTTTGAGGGGTAATGAAATTATTTTGTGAGGCTAAGAATTGAATCCTGAGCTAACTGCTGCTTGTGAAGTAATGGAAAAGAGATCAAATTTGAATTTGCAGCAATGGATACTTTTGTAATCTAGTCATTACTGCTGGTTCTCTTAATTGAATTGAATTAAACTCAGCCCAATCATTAAAAACAATTGCCATTGGTGGTACAAAAAAGAACAAGGAAATTGATTGGCTAATATGTTAGATGTTGATAGAAAGAACATTTCAATACTCCTAAAGGTGATCCAGCAACACCATGATCCCAACATGGGATATTGGAATTTTAGTAATGTTGGGGTATATTTGAAGTTCAGAGATGGATCAAGTTCAAAACCTTTTTAATAACAGTTGAGTAATTTATATGTGATTGTTGTCTACAATCAGATAACATTTGTTGGCCATTCTTTCAATCCATATTGCTAATTATGAAAATTCTTTATGGGTGATTCAATAATTTATCATGAAGAATAATAAAGATTGAACTTTTTTCCACAGGAACGGATTCCAATTGAGGAAGTGTTTGAGCAGTTGAAATGTACAAGGCAGGGTCTATCAGCAGAGGAAGGAGCCAACAGGCTTCAAGTTTTTGGACCAAACAAACTAGAAGAGAAAAAGGTCCACAGCATAACCTTTTAATAGATGACAATTGTTTCCTCCTCTTCCTTTTGCAATATGATTGTTTCCATTTGTTGGATTTGTGGGCATGCAATGATTTCTTGTTTTGCTAACAGGAGAGCAAACTTCTCAAGTTCTTGGGTTTCATGTGGAACCCATTGTCTTGGGTCATGGAAGCTGCTGCTCTCATGGCTATTGCCTTGGCAAATGGTGATGGAAAGCCTCCGGATTGGCAGGACTTTGTTGGTATCATTGTCCTTTTGCTGATCAACTCTACAATCAGTTTTATTGAGGAAAACAACGCTGGCAATGCAGCTGCAGCCCTTATGGCTGGTCTTGCTCCCAAGACTAAGGTGAAAAACACGTTAACAAACTTTGCGTGCTCTAAAGTTCGTTTTGCTACTATTACTTTTTATTTATTTTTTTTTACTAGTTTCTTATGGTGGCAAAAATGTAGGTCCTGAGAGATGGTCGATGGAGTGAACAAGATGCTTCGATTTTGGTTCCCGGAGACATTATCAGCATTAAATTGGGAGATATTGTTCCTGCTGATGCTCGTCTTCTCGAGGGTGATCCTTTAAAAATTGATCAGTCTGCTCTGACTGGAGAATCCCTTCCTGTCACTAAGAACCCCTCAGATGAAGTGTTTTCTGGCTCAACATGTAAACAGGGTGAAATAGAAGCAGTCGTGATTGCCACTGGTGTCCACACCTTTTTCGGTAAAGCTGCCCATTTGGTAGACAGCACCAATCAAGTTGGGCACTTCCAGAAAGTTCTCACTGCAATTGGTAATTTCTGTATATGTTCAATTGCTATCGGAATTATCATTGAGATTATAGTGATGTACCCAATTCAGCATCGCAAGTATAGGAGTGGAATTGACAATCTACTGGTTCTCTTGATTGGAGGAATTCCTATTGCCATGCCAACTGTTTTGTCTGTCACGATGGCTATTGGTTCACACAGGCTCTCACAGCAGGGTGCTATTACAAAGAGAATGACTGCCATAGAGGAAATGGCTGGCATGGATGTTCTCTGCAGTGACAAAACGGGTACTTTAACCCTGAATAAGTTGACTGTTGACACAAATTTGACTGAGGTATTTGCAAAGGGTGTGGAGAAAGAGCTTGTTATGCTTCTCGCAGCAAGGGCATCTAGGACTGAAAATCAAGATGCCATTGATGCTTGCATTGTAGGGATGCTTGCAGATCCAAAGGAGGTACAACTTTGGAGTTCTCTTTCTTTTATTTATTTATTTTTTTCATTTTGTGTTGATTGATGTCAAAATTTTCAAAAGATCGTGCTGTATGGTTATCTTATTGTTAATTGGGCAGGCAAGAGCTGGTATCAGAGAGGTTCATTTCCTTCCATTCAATCCTGTAGACAAAAGGACTGCTCTGACCTACATTGATGAAAAGGGAAACTGGCATCGTGCTAGTAAAGGTGCTCCTGAGCAGGTAAGCTTGTTTATTATGTTTTCATATGGAATAAGAAATTGTTCCGGAAATAAATTACTCTTTTTTTTTTTTTTTCAAAAATATTTTTACACAGATTATAACCCTTTGCAACTGCAAGGAGGATGTTAGGAAAAAGGTTCATGCAGTGATTGATAAGTTTGCTGAACGTGGACTTCGATCTTTAGGTGTTGCCAGACAGGTTTGCAAATGTACCATTTATATATATGTATTGCTGATTTAGTTCAATAATTAATTCCATTGTTGCCTTTATGATTTATCTACAGGAAGTACCTGAAAAAACAAAAGAGAGTCCAGGGGGACCATGGCAGTTTGTTGGTTTGTTGCCTCTGTTTGATCCTCCTAGGCATGACAGTGCAGAAACCATCAGAAGAGCACTTAACCTTGGTGTGAATGTCAAGATGATTACTGGTAGATGCCATTGAAACACCAGTCTCCTTACTCCTTGTATTAATTTTTATTTGTTTTTCATGGCTTATGATTTATATGCTTTTCTCTGTTTCCAGGGGACCAGCTTGCCATTGCCAAGGAAACAGGTCGTAGGCTTGGAATGGGAACAAACATGTACCCCTCTTCTTCATTGCTCGGCCAAGACAAGGATGTTTCCATTGCAGCCCTCCCTGTAGATGAGTTGATTGAGAAGGCCGATGGATTTGCTGGAGTTTTTCCAGGTATGATGTGTGTGTGTGTGTGTGTGTGTGTGTGTGTGTGTACACATTTCTTATTTCATTCCCACCTGTTGTATTCTTCTTCTTCTTATTGTTTGAACAAGGTATAATTCTTCTTCAACTACATCAACAGGCAGCAGTTTCTGAATACTTTAATACAGATCCTCCTTCCCTTTGCAAACATGCACTTTTTTCTTTGTCAATATTTATTACTAAATTTCTCAAATTTTTCTTATGTTCTTGACTAAGTACTGAATTGTATCAATCTCAACAATGTAATCCTTAAGTTTCAAGGTTTTGACCATGCTTCGTTGTACTAACTCTTCTTTGAAATTGGTAGAACACAAATATGAAATTGTGAAGAAGCTGCAAGAGAGGAAGCACATTTGTGGAATGACAGGAGATGGTGTCAATGATGCCCCTGCTTTAAAGAAGGCAGATATTGGAATTGCTGTTGCTGATGCTACTGATGCTGCTAGAGGTGCTTCGGACATTGTCCTCACTGAACCAGGTTTGAGTGTCATTATAAGTGCTGTGCTGACTAGCAGGGCTATTTTCCAAAGGATGAAGAATTACACAGTTAGTAACCTTTCATCTTCTTTATTGCTGATAGTTAATGTCCATTTTTGTTCAAGAGTGTCTAAGCTCTTTCCTATTTTGATTTCTCTCCTTTGCAGATCTATGCAGTTTCAATCACTATTCGTATTGTGGTATGTATACTAATAATTTGTGTTGGAGATGTTTATGCTGTAATTGATAGTTCTATGGTAAATTCTAATATATTTGTTATATTCTCAATCTGGCAGTTTGGATTCATGTTTATTGCTTTGATATGGAAATTTGACTTTGCACCATTCATGGTTCTAATTATTGCCATCCTAAATGACGGTGAGACATTTAAGTCACTGTCAATCTGTTTGTTCATATAATTTACCCTATCAAACTTAGCACAACCATGAGTCTGATTTTGTGCATTACCCTGGCTCTAGGTACAATCATGACAATATCAAAGGATAGGGTGAAGCCATCTCCAATGCCAGACAGCTGGAAACTGAAAGAAATTTTTGCTACTGGCATTGTTCTAGGAGGTTACTTGGCCCTGATGACAGTGATATTTTTTTGGGCTATGAGAGACACAACCTTTTTCTCAGTAATTACTTATGCCTTTTTTTCTTTTTCTTTTACTAATAAATCAATTTAGTAGTTTGGTTGCTATTTTTTCAGATAGTATTTGTTTATCATTTTTCATAATACAGGACAAGTTTCACGTGAGGAAATTGAGTGGAAATGATGAAGAAATGATGGCAGCCTTATACCTTCAAGTTAGTATTGTAAGCCAGGCCCTAATTTTTGTCACAAGGTCTCGCAGCTGGTCCTTTATTGAACGACCTGGCCTTCTCTTGCTTGGTGCTTTTGTAATTGCTCAGCTGGTAAGATTTATATGAGAAGAGGCATCTATCTCTTTCTATTTCTAGTTCGAGCAAAAACTTTTACTTGTTAAACATAGGTGGTTTTTTTTTTTTCCTTTCATGAAACTTGAGTTAGTCCACTGGTTTTTATATGGCACTATAAGTTCAAGGTGGTCATATACTATCAAGGTGACATGATTAGTAATTTAGAAGTAAAAATGATGAGAACACAGTGGATGGATTCACCTAGGGGATGTGACTTCCTTTGTGGTGCCCATGTCTGTAGTTCGAATATCACCTCCCGTTACAGCTTTATCTACCTTTATAAAAAAAATTCGAGTGCACCTTCTATCTCTACACCACAATTTGCACGTTGTGTTGTTCAACAGAAGTTCGACTGCATTTGACTGATTTAATTTTTATGGTATGTCCAAGTGTTATGATTGGGTACTATATGATATGCTATTATGGGTTTTGCATGTTAGATATCAAAGAGTTTTTTATATTGATTTGTAACACAAACCATACTGTATTTCACAGATAGCAACTTTCATAGCAGTATATGCAGATTGGGGTTTTGCACGGATAAAAGGAATGGGCTGGGGTTGGGCCGGTGTAATCTGGCTTTATAGTCTTGTAACATATTTCCCACTTGATATCCTCAAATTTGCAATCCGCTACATTCTGAGTGGAAAGGCTTGGGATAATCTTTTGGAGAACAAGGTATGCTTTGTGATTATATTTTTAAATGATGGACATTTTAATACTAGAATCATGTCCAGTATTACTCTTGTTTTTAATTTGATCTTTTTTTCTTTTCTTTTTTTGCTTCCTTTCCATAACAGACTGCCTTTACTACAAAGAAAGACTATGGAAAAGAAGAGAGAGAAGCACAATGGGCAGCTGCACAGAGGACCCTGCACGGTCTTCAACCACCTGAAACCAGCAACCTTTTCACTGAGAAGAGTAGTTACAGGGAGCTTTCAGAGATAGCAGAGCAAGCCAAGCGACGTGCTGAGGTTGCAAGGTAAGCTATTTCATCATGAAAAAACAAAGTATAAATTAAAAGAATATGTGTGAATGAATGCGCTTAAAGTGTATTAGTAAGTTTTTTTTTTTCCACTTTAGTTCTAACTTGTAGCACTCTTTACTGGTTTGACTTACATTTGAGATTTAGACCTAAGGCATGGATGCTTGAGTACCAAATTTCATGCCTAATGATGTAAGCGAAAGCAATTAGTTGAGGCAACTAGTCTTGGAAAAATTTACCACTAAATGAGAAAGGCCCCTAGGTAGTGAAAGCGTTTGCATGACCCTTTCCAGATGTTTTAAGTCATGTTTGCCAGCATCCCATGTACCCGTATTAAAGACTTGGTTCAGAAACATCCGAGCAACCCCCTCTCCTTTTACAATTTTTTTTTTTTCTGCACAATAATTTTCATATCCTTTTTTTGTATTAATGCTTAGTGGAGTGCAGAACAGTTAAATGACAACATTCACACAAGGTGAATTTATTTGGTTTCTTATAAAAGGTGATTTGAATTGTGGTTTCAGGTTAAGGGAGCTGCATACCCTGAAGGGGCATGTCGAATCAGTGGTTAAGCTGAAAGGACTGGACATTGATACAATCCAGCAACATTACACAGTTTAAAGAGCTAAGTTAGTCTTCCTTGGAGAGAACTCAAGTGTTATGTTCTCCCAGAGAAAGCCGACAATGATGACGAACAAAGCCTTAAACTTTAATTTCTAGTTTAGAGCGATAATTAATCGTTTTGGTTCATGTCAATTAGTTACTAGAGCTTGTTGTCTCTCTAACAAGTTCAGAGGAAGAGCGCTGTTCTCTTTTTAAAAGCCAAATAATATCATTTGCACAGTTTCATCCTTCTGTATTTTTCCCGCTAAGGTTTATCTTTTTCCTGTTGGTTGTTGCATGAATCTATAGCTCTGATGGACCAAGAAAATTTTTATTAAGATCTGATCAGTGCCTTCAACAAAAACGGAAACCTTAATTGCTCTTGCATCCCACATAGAATAAAAAATTTGTGTGCAAATTGGCCTATAGTGATATGTCGTTTGACCCATTAATTCTAATAAGGCAGTTCAACAGACTTGCTGGTAAAAGTTGAGTGATTTTTCGTTTGACGACTCCTGAAGGAGTAAATTTTGTGTACATATTGCTGATGTCTTTTTTTCTGGTGAAATGGTGCATTCAAATGAAAACAATATCAAGTACAAAATAGTCTATGGTATTAAGAAAACGAAGGTAATAAACTGTGTGGGGGTACATAACACCTCTAGTATTGGCCTTAAGTTGGCTTACAACTCAAGGATGATGGTTCATGCATTGCAAATATGCAAAATAGAAAAATAAACATCATAGAGACATCCTTTCTTGGCGAGGAAAATGCAATGGATTTGCTGGCTTCAATGATTTTATTACCATTAAATGTGACTCCTTCCACGAGGTGTTTGTTTTTACTAAACCAAATTTCCCAACAGATGATAGTGAATAACACTCTCCACTTAGGCTAGTGTTGTACGTCACAATTTCTAGGTATGTTGATTTTAACCCAAACAACCAGGTTATGATCACTTTCCTGTAGAAATGGGGGATTGAGAAGAAACAAGTCACCTTAATAGCTTGTTTGGATTGAGGGAGAGTAAAGTAGGCCGGAAATTAAGCGTGTAGAGTAGAGTTGGTCGGAAATTATGATAGATTGAGGGGAAGGGAGAGGGAGTAGAGTAGGCTAATCGGCCAACTTTACTCGACTCCCTCTAAATCCAAACAAGTAAAATCCCAAGAATCCGCTTGATCCCAAAGTTAGGCTGCACTTAAATGTTCTTTTGTTCATATATAGCAGAATTTGGATTAGAGCAAGCAATGGCCCCATGCCCAACCCTTGGGGGCCAAAACTTTATAAAAAATAAAAATAAAAAAATAAAAAAATCTTTTGAGTAAAATTAACTTAAAGGTACTACATAGGTAGTGCAAAATATTTATTGCAATGTAAATTTTACAAAGAAAATGAATATCATCTAGTTAACCATACTGCAATCGTGCCTAATTTCCCCTTGGTTTCCAGTCTTAACAGCCACCCTCCCAAGCTTAGTCATGGCAGTAACAAAAGCCTTTTCAAAGGCTTTGTTTTTGGTAGCAAATAGGTTCACAATTTCTCTTGATCTCTTATCAGTAAACAAAATTTGATCAGAGGTGAAAAGTCCCTTTCCTTGCTGGAGGTTCTTGTAGTACATGTTATCAAGTTTCCGGGGTGTGTAAGGGTCCATGTCAATGGCAATTCTGGGGTCTACATGTTTGGGGCACATTTGTTGGAGCTGCTTTGCATATGACGGATTGAGTGTTGGGTCAATTTTGTTCTTACTTTTGTAGTTGTAAATCCGATTGGAGAATCGACTGCAGTGTGAGAATCCGATAGAATGTGCCCCTACAATAACTCATTTTTTCAGCTAGGGAATAAAATGAATGAAGATTTAATTATAAATACAAAGATATAGAAAAAAAAAAATTTTAATGTTATTTGCTTGGACAAAACTTATATATAGAATCTTAGACTACATGGTTTTATTGATTAATGCAATATGCTAACTTTCCCATTAATAAATAAATTCCTTTTTTTTAATGGAGAAAATAAAGATAAACAAATTCAACCATGTATTTTATCAACCAATGCAAAAACATAGATAAATTTAATTGAAGACAATTCCTGAGAATCTGCACCTAAGTTTTAACATGTGAGTGATTGTTAAACTTAGATAATCTTTTTCTTTTTTCTTCATTTTTGAGAAGGTAAACTTGGATAATCTTGTAAGGGAGGAAAAAAAGAGAGAAAAATGTTAAAATTACAACCAATTTTACTATAAAATGGTTACAAAAATTGCTATGGTAATGAATTTGATTAAAATTGCATTAACAATTAATAAATTTCATATAATTCTTTGTTATTATCTGTTTAAAAGTTGATACGTTAATTTGTAAAAACTTATGTGTTACAAACACAACACTTTAAAAAAAGAAAAAAGAAAAAAACTCCATCTCTCTATATGCAGTCTATTAAATTTTGAGCCAATCAATAGCATATTTATGGAAAACTAAAAACCACAGTCTAGAAATTATTTTAGTTCGGATTTGGGAATATCATAGGGGCTGTTTGGTAGACATGTTTAAACACATGTTTTTAGTTTTTAAAAAATATTACACGCATTTTCACACACTTTTTCAGCCACACGTATTTTCACACATTTTTCAAACAACAAAACACATGTTTTCAAACACATGTACCAAACACCCCCTATGTATGTACAATTGATTGAGAAGTGCACTATTTTCTGAAATTGAGAAACTTCATGGATTTTTCATGGTCCACAACCTCAAAGATTTCTAATTTTCTATAGTACCTACCTGATAGTGCGATTAGATCTACTAGGGTCAGACCATGTTTAGCAAACATGGAATGGAGCTCGTCCAAATTAAAATCAGGACTAGGGAGGTGGTGTGGGACACTAGCCATGGTTGAGCTTCTCCCATCAAGTCTTCCCAATTCTACAGCATAGTATGGTCCCCCTGCCTGTTCCAAAATACATGTTCACTCAGTCAGATACAGAATCTCTTACAAGTGAAAATGTGAAAAGCAACAAGTATTAAAAGTTATCAGTAAATCTAGCTCCTACAGTTACATTTAAGGCTAACATAAGTGGCATTCACATGTACATTAACCAGGAAATCCAAAGCTTCTCAAGTACTTCTATTCTTCGAGTACTTGACTATTCCTCCGTATATGTATAGTCTTCTGTTCTACTCACATCGTATAATCACATGGAAGAATCTCTTAAGGGTGATTCTATGATGTTTGGTTAAACGTTTCAAACCTAAAACCTCGTGGATCTTACAAGTTTTAGGAACCACCAAACCAAACCCTCGAAGAATATCCACATTATACATTAGAATCACTGGAATTTTGACTAAACATAAATAATCACATTTACAAAGAATTATGATAGATAAAGAAACTGAAGCAACCAAATCCTTTAACTAGAATGTAGTAATGTCTGCAAAGAGAGATGCTTATTTACCAAATGAACGACATCCCTAGTGGCAATGGCCAAAATATCAGCACAAGAAACCTTATTCTTACACCTGGGCACACGATCAACCGCGGCTTTGGCTTTAACCACTGTGTCAAAACCATCCCCAGCTAGTGAAATATTATCTGGACCATCCTTCTCTGATTTACGATTCCTAGAAGCTAGCAAAACCGAAGCATCACAGCCCTGTTGAAACAAATACCACACTCTTTTGTCACTCATGAGTGTATATTAATTAACAATGCAAAATACCAATTAAATTGAGTTTTGAAGGAAATGAACCTGGACAAAACAGTCATGGAAGAAGAGCCTAAGAGTGGCTGGAGCTGTTACAAATGTGTTGTGGTATTTTTGTTTGACTGCAGAGTGGACTATTGCCTCAACATTGGGGCATGAGTTTCGGTAGTAGTTAAGATGAAGAGCATAACTTGTAGTGAGGAGGAGTAGGAAGAAAAGAAAATGAAGACTTTGGACTTGGGGGGTCATTTTTTTTTTTTTTTTTTTTGTGTGTTAATGTTTCATTTGGGTTTTAGTAAATTTCATTGTTATACTTATATATATTATATGAGCTGAAACAGAGTGAAGAGGATAATACCAGTTATTCCCAATCTTTCCAGAATCTCAAGGGGTACCTAAAGACTTAGCAGAGAGACTAGAGCAGATACAGACAACCCAAAAAAGCATGATTGGATAAAACGCACACTATTAACCGACACTATTATTTTTTAACATCTAAAATCTCAACCGTTCAACATGCATCACACACAAGTGATGGGTTTTGGAAAACAGGGCTCAGTATGGGTATGGCATGTGAATATTGATATTGTTTTCACTTTTGGGGTGGGGTAACAGTGCTTCCTTAAATTAATCAGCAAAAGAAAACTGCTTTTTGCCATAATGTATGTAAATTAGGAATTTGTTCGAGCTAAAAGGGGCTGAGTTTGATTTGGTAATGATCTGGCTTCCACTATTTCGAAGCACTCTTTTAATAGATGGTTAGCTGTCAACATAGTTTCTACTCATGATTGGCTCCCTAGTTAGGTTTACAATGGAGAATTGAAGTGCAAAGATCACTTGTTTTTTGGGTGCTCTTTTATTCAAAGGTTATGGCAAAAAGTTTTGAGGCTGTCTAATTAATGAAGACTACTTGTCTGATGGGATGTTATAGGATTTAGGTTAATTCCTTGACATGTAGAACAAAGTTTCTCTTCAAACTAGTTTGGAGAGAAAATTTTCAAACTTCTCTTATATCTCTTTTTTTGGTGTAAATTTTGAAAATCTAACCGTTGAAATTCATGTTACTTATGTTCTTAACATGCATATCAAATTTCGTTCAAATTGGATATTATTTACTATTCGATCAATAAACTTATTTTTTAGACACAATTTTAAATCATAAAAATTTAAAATTTTAACATTTGTTTGATGAGATTTTTTTATTTTCTTGAAATTTCACATGCATGAAAAATATAATAAGAACATGGAATCTAACGGTTAAATTTTCAAAATTCACACTCAATATAGAGATATATGAAGAGTTTGGAGATAAACTTTGTTCTGATATGTATTATATGGATCGAGTTTGTAATATTTGTTAAAGCTCAAGATTTAAAGGTCCAAGATGCAACTTAAAGAAAACCTTCATTCAAAGTTTGATTATCCTTTGATCGATGCTCAATCAATCAAACATGATACTTCAACAACCTTTTGGAAGAGGATTTCGATTTTCAACTAATGTTTGACCATAGTTTTCGATCGAAAATCGTGAAATTGCAATTTGATGTGTTTTATTGAAGTTGATTGTTGCCTAGGTTTTTGTACCCTACATGCAAACATATAAAAAGACATCTTATGAACACAACTTCACAAGGTTTAGAGTGGCTAGTGTCGTGCACTTCATTGAGAGAAAACCTAAATTCAAAAGTCCATATTCACAATAGAGTTGCTGCATTTTGGTGGTCAAGAGCTAAAATCACAAAACAATCAATCATTGTGTGCTGCTATAGAGTTCAAATCTTCAAGAAGGGTCCTTAGAATTGGTACTGAGAGAATCTAGTCATGATTACGAATGAGGTTCGTGAAAGAGGTTTACATACGTAGAGTTTAAAAGTTTTGAAGTTGGTGTGGGGTTGCATCAAGAATTTAAACTACCAAGTAATGCCTAGGGTCAATGATTTGAACCAGATTGCAAAACTTCTCTTCTATAGTGAATTGCCTTGTTTGGGGTGTTCTTTATGATTTTCCACTTTGTCACTAAATCTGTGAGTTTCTTGTGTTTATATAAATATATATTTTTTTTTTTCAGATTTGGTATTTATTATGACTGAGATTATTTAATCTAAGTTGTAATAACCTAATCAACTTAATTAATTCGCATAACTAAGAAAAGGGGTTTAAAATATATTTTTGAGGTTGAAATCATGAAGTGGGCTATCCATGAGATTAGAGGAAAGATGTTTCAAGTGAAGCCATTTTAGGCTTGCTTGGTTTGCAACTATATATCATATTTGACTGCAATGCAGTGCAAAAATTCAAAATGATATGAGAAGGGTTGTATGCCGTAGAAAAGTCAAAAACTCTATTTTTACTTGAGTCTTTGGTAGGCTGTCTTCGACGAAGGAACGTCAGTTTGTTGAGCTGTAGCTATAGCTGTACGGTTTGTGGGTTTATTGATGTTGAATAGTATGGCATAACTCATAATAATGGCAGATCTTGTTGGGGGGTTTTTGTTTGTGTCGGTCTAGGTAAGGATAGTAGGGTAGTCGATTATATGCGGCCACATGGGTGGATACAATTCCCACACATTTAATAATTCTCTCAAATTTTTCAATCCTAGCACAACTTATGTATTAAACAGGTTGTTATTGTATGATTTTCGTAATCCCGCTTAATAAAAAGTTGTGTTGGAATTCAAATGTATAGAATTATCAAGAGTCTAGTTCAAATTCTCATTCCCTTCCTCCCACTTGTTATAAAAAGGAAAAAAGAAAATAAAAGAGAAGTGTACTACATTCGTAACGATACTTGAAATACCACCCAATTAACGTACTTTTCTATTGTATAAGTACTATTACAGGTTAAATAAATCATATCAAAATGAATTACAGGTTAAATAAATCATATCAAAATGAATCTAACATGCTTAAATATGAGTAATTAATCAGTCAATTTATTTTTATTGTAGGTTAAGCAAGTCGACACAAATTCAACCAATTTAGGAATCGTATCCAAGCAGAACTGTCTCCATTTTGACATGAATTTGATTACACTAAACGCGAACCTCCTTATTCGAATATCATGTCAACCATTACCACCTCTAATATGTATCGTTTTGTTTGTCTTTTTATTATTATTTGTATGGTAATATTTTTGCCCATTCATTAAAAATAAAGAAAGAAAGTGAAATTCCTGTCTCACATGAATTGTAATGAAAAGGAAATTAACTTCTATGCAAATATGATGACAAGAGGAAAAGGACCTAGCAATCTACAAACTTTTTACAATCGCACATGAGGTGCTGTGATATGGCCAAAATTTTCTTATGGCCGACTTCAATAGCTTGCCATTTTCTGAAAAGAAAATAATATTAGGATTAGATTAATAAATGAAATTTTGATTTAAAAATTTCACAGATATGGACTTTTTAAAATCAGCCTCTAGAAAGTAGAAACTACTAAATGGATTAATTCTTAGTACCATCCTTGTGTGTTGTATATGGTAGCCACATGGTGCAATTTGGACTCAAATTTAAAAGCATAAAGGAATGGTTCCAAAATGTTTGGCATTTGCTCTCTCTCTCTCTCTCTCTCTCTCTCTCTCTCTCTCTCTCTCTCTCTCTCTCTCTCTCATTGGAACTACATCAAAATCACGGATTGCAAGCAAGTCTGCAACATCACGGATAGACTGTTCGAAAAATTCTTGTGACTTTAAATAGATGAATACAAATGGTAAATATATATGACACACACATATATATATATAGGGAAATATATATATATATATATATAACATTTTATGTAACAAATCTCAAAGTTTTGCTCGTATCAACTTCTTTCACATTTTTATTAAGTACAACTTATTGTTTTTTTTTTTTTCCAAATGATTATGTGTTTGTCATTTCAGTTGTTTGTTATTTGGAAGCCATTAAAAGTTCGAAATTTTGGGAATTGGATATTATCATGTTCTTATTTTACTACACCTAAACAGTTCATTTGTTTTTAGCCCCCTACTTGGACACATGTTTGAAAAATATTTGGACATATCATGGAGCACAATGCTAAGCAAGAAGCAACTAAGTTGAGTAGTTTCGAATTTTTATTTGTGTTTGAGTTTTTTTTACTTGACGACAGGAATTGATTTTTTTAGTTAGAAGAGTACATGACGTATAATGAGATAATAAATATGAGTTTTATTTTATTTGTAGACGATGGAAAAACCAATAACAAAATTTTACTTTTTCATCTATGAATATTGTCAAACTACGTATTGCAATTAAATAGAAGATGAATTTTTTACAAACTCTTTGATTTTATATATATTAAAAGGAAAAAAAAAACTGTGAAATTTAGTAACAAAAATCATACCATATATAATTTTTAATATTTAAAATAACGTTGAGTTCTATTTTAATATGTAAGTAAGTTGAAAAATGTACAGCAAGAAGAAATAATTATTTTATGTTTTTTTTTTATAAATTAAATAGATACTTGTTTGAATTTTATATATCTAGTTTAGAACTTTAGGGCCGTTTGATATGGTATTTTAAGCAATAGTTTTCAGTTTTTAAACAACATTACACGTATTTCTACATACTTTTTCACCCATACGTATTTTCAAAAAATGCAAATAATGTTACTAGAACAACGTTACCAAACGGGCCTTAGTATACCGTAAAATAGTAAAAAATTTCAGATCATTCATTCATACTCGTTCTGTCCCTACCTCACATGGGTATTGGTTAGTGGTTACCATGAACCTGATTCATTAAATGTCGTATTGAGCATCACATCATTCCACCTTAAAATTGATTAATACAATGAAGATAATGGCAGAATGGAAGGTCATACTTGCAAATTCGCTAGTGATATAGAACATCAAAAACAATTTTTTGAAAAGAGGTGAGTTGACATAGATAGATAGAACCATCAATGATCCATAACAATACAGTGAAAAAGTTTGGGGAAAAGGCATACCCTACCCCCTAATTTCTCTTCTTTTTTGAACCTAAATTTGACAAAAAGGGCTCTAGTAACTTTCCCTAATAAAGTGGGAAACAATTTAGAATAAAAATTGAGTAATGCTAGAGATATTCTCATAAATTTTGTTATAATTTGTCACATAGTAAATTCTAAGTGGCGAAGGTGTGGACCTACTATTTAATCTTCACCATTCACAACTCATCACATGATGAGTTATAATAAAAATTGTAAATTCTTTTGTATCCCTAGCATTTTTCATAAAAATTGCAAATTGGGATAGATGATAGAAGCATCAATGATCTAGAACACAAACAACAATACAGTGAAAGAGTGAATTGGCATAGAAAGCAAAGCATCAATGATCCACAAAATCAACATCGATCACGTGAACGATGAAAGAGGGGGGAAAAGTGTATATCCAAAATGAAGCTGACTGGTGTCCCCACTCCGTTTTCTTTTTCGCTTTCTCTTCTTTTTTTTGTCTTTCTTTTTTTCCCTTTTCTTCTTTTCTCTTTGACTACTTTGGATAATGGTAAATAATACAGCAAAAGGGTGAATAGTACTTTTAAAGGAAAATTTCATGTGGATAGCACGAGGGCAAAATTTTTTGGTAATGTAGACTTTTTCTAGAACTCAAATTTGTCAAACTCGAGTTTCAACCCAAACTCGAGTTTGTCAAACTCGAGTTTCAACCCAAAATTGAGTTTATCAAACTCGATTTTCAATTAGTTTAGATTGCATGGCAGGTATAACAAATTGGAACTCGAGTTTGCTAAATTCGATTTTGGGTTGGAACTCGAGTTTGTCAAACTCGAGTTCCAAAAAGAGTCTACATAACAAAATAACTTTAGTCACATGCTACTCTCTTAAAATTTTCCTTAAAAAATATTATTCAGCAAATTTTGCCTAAATAAACACTACAAATTTTACCACATAAAGTTAAGAAATTAGTGTTGTAATGAATGTGATTGGTAAGATTAATGAATGTTTGAAATGTTTCTTTGTGATTAGTGAGTTCATAGGCTCTATATAATAAAATTTATAGCATCCTTAGCATCATCTCTAGTACTTTTGCCAAAAAAAAAAAAAAAAACTATTTAGAATAGAAATTGAAGAAAAGGTGAATTTAGCAATACTGAAGAATGGGCAAATTTGCTAATATTGAAATTAAAATTAAAATATATTTTAAAAAACAAAACAAAACAAACCAACAGGAGATAGGCTTTCTCAAAATAGTGGAGCAGATTATGTATTTTCAGGATTTAGATCTACTGTACCATACAATTACCACTTGTTGTGAGAGGTAAAAGTTAAAATGATAAAAAATAATGATAAATAAAAATTAAAAAAAGTATTAATAAGATAAAAGGTTATAAATAATTTAACCATCTTAATTCTTAATTTCTACCTTGCAATCCATTGCCAACCTCTTATTATTGAATCCAATCACCTTTATTACTGAAAGGGAAATGGTGCACATGCTGGGAACATAAAGTTTTCGTTACCATTTTTTTTTTTTTTTTGATGAATAAACGATTTCATTAAAAGCAACTAAGAAGGGACAACAGGAATAGAGCACAGCCTGCTACAAAACACCCCATTACAATCATCCTCAAACACACTTAAAATGTCCATAGGCAAACTGCTAAGAACACTAAAATCTATTTCTAGCCTGCCGCTCATCTTAGCAAGATAATCCGCACACCTATTCGCTTGACGAAAGCAATGCTTGAACTGTATTTGAGGGATGCGAGTAACCAGCAACCAACAGTCATCCAAAATAGGAGAAACGGCATTATTCACATAACCAGGATTCGTTAAGGCATCCAAAATACCTTTTGCATCAAGTT
The DNA here is from genome assembly GCA_030021035.2 of Notholithocarpus densiflorus. Classification (NCBI taxonomy): domain Eukaryota; kingdom Viridiplantae; phylum Streptophyta; class Magnoliopsida; order Fagales; family Fagaceae; genus Notholithocarpus; species Notholithocarpus densiflorus. The sequence goes on from JARYZH020000005.1 coordinate 1,135,763, forward strand.
CGACGATGAGGGAAGGGATATTCAAGCTACAAGCCATATTGAGACCGTCTCTAAGGCTCCACAATTCCGCTGTGAAGCTGGTAGCAACCCCGATTCGTCTGGTAAACCCCGCTATCCAATGGCCATTCTTGTCCCTTATAACCCCTCCGCAACCAGCTGGACCCGGATTCCCTATGGCTGAACCATCCGTATTTAGCTTCATCCACCCTTCCGGAGGTTTTTCCCAGCGAATACTCTTCACAACCCGATGCTTCAATAATCTCGAGGATGAGACACAATGGATAAACTCTACTGCCTGATTAACTATCTCCCTAGACAGATTTGGATTACCAGAGTTGTTCCGAAATACAATTGAATTCCTTTTTTTCCATATACTCCAGATAGCAAAGGAAAAAAGGGTACACCAAGGGAGGTTTGCTATAGTTGAATTGCCACTTTGACTACCATTCCATTTGAGCCAATCTTGAAGGCCACATCCCCAAAACCTCTGATCTGCCATTCCATTCGTTACCATATTAACCATATACAATGTATCACCAAGAATGGACCCTCCCAAAGACGAGGAATTTTCATATGCACTCGGCATGTGAGACAATTCTCTTATTGACATGTGGGTTTCATAGTTCCATTCTTGGGGCCCACATATGAACGAGAGAGATGTCTCATACATTGATGGGCCCACATGTATGTCTCATGCGTCAAGTGCACAAAATATCTTCCCACAAAATGTATTGATTTCACTTCCATCAAATGAATTGATGTCCAAATTAAATAATATGAATTAGTTACCGACAAAAAGAACAAAATTTTCATAGAGAGATACATATATACAAAGGGTAAAAACCACATGAATAGGTACATTAGGTTTCCCTTAGGCTACTACATTGACCTGTAAACCATGTAATTAAATTTAATTGGGAAAATAAGGTACAGTACCTAAGGAACTTTAACCAAAATTTTCCCACATACAAACTGATGAGACCAAATCTACTGTTTCAATATTGACTTGGATATGAGTTCAGGTTTCCTGTTGAGCAAAGAGAAAGAAGATAACCAGGTTCCTATTTTTGCTAAAACAACCATTTGACGCAGCAGGCCAGCACTATTTCTTCTATAGCTTTGTACAGATCTGAATACATGAATCACAAAGTGGGGCTCCTCTGTTGAAATATTTGCTGAAGTGCTCGTGGCAAATTCAACACAATCTCTGCATATGCTGAGATAGGGGAGCAGGAAAAAAAATTGTCAGCAGTTAAAAGGATATAAATGAAGGCAATTGCATATATAACAAGGAAGCCCAATAGAATGCCTTCAAAACCTTTAAAGAAAAAGGAAAAAAAAGAAGTGAAAGATCATTCTTTTAAATAAGAAAGCATGCTCTTCCTCAAAAAAAAAAAGAAGAAGAAAGCATGCTTATCTAAAACTGAAAAGAAAACTAAAATTGATTACAAATTTGAGTAGTATATAAGACGACCTTAAACAGGGGAAAGAAAAAAAATTCCTGATGACAGAAAATGCACATTCGGAAATCAATTATTAGAAACATACGAATCTACCATTTTTGGTGAGCAAGGTAGCATTTTAAATTATTGGAATCGCATGGTTAACCCCAATACAGAACCAAACCAGCCTAATTTAAGTCAAAGATAAAACACATATATAGCGTCGCTGATAAAATAGGAATTCCCCCCCCCCCCCCCCCCTCTCCCCCTCCTCTGAAAGCATGCTGTAGATCTAGTGTGGTTTGCCATGAAAGGAGATGAGAGCAAGTAGGCCTCATGTACGTATCAGTAGAATTAGACCCAGATTATAAAATATGTTTATGATTTGGAAACAGTAAGCACCTTCAGGTAAGCTCATGGTTCGTAAGGCATCCTCAGCATATGATAAGCGAGCAGGATTTTGGTGACTTCCCAATACTCCATTTTCTTTCCTGTTCATAGTTGCTGCATTAATACCACTTTTCTTGGATGGCCAAGCAAGCACTCTAATTCGAGTTGGAAGTACAGAAACAAGATCTGCATATCTGAGACTTACTGTCACCTTACTGCATCAAGAAAATCAAAATTTTCAGCATAGTAAAAATTTTTAAATAATAATTATATCTTCAGAGCATGCATCTTATATTGAAAAGGCCTGTCTTTCCCAGAACCGTAGCAATGATCACCCAATCAAAATTGCATAAAGACCCAGTTTCAAAGAAAGTTGTTGATAAAATATCTTAGATTTTCAATTCCAACAAGAATTATTATCTAATTATGTAATAACGGACAAATAAAGCCAAAAACATACAGTGAAATAGCTTTGCCTATTGAAAGGAATATAGAAAGTTAGCTACAGTATAATTAGATCAACCATTAATCCAGCATGTTTTCGGGGGAAAAAAAAAAAAAAAATAGGTACCACAACCAGTGTAGCAGCTGAACTGTGGGCGCTGCGAGATGGAATTAATTTATGTCTTTCTCTGCGCTTAGCTACAACCGAGATAGAGCTGGATGCTAAGGTGGTCATCGATCTTTTGGAGAAGGATGGGGACAACCCCAACGGGAATGATATCATTGTTGCTGATTGTAGGGAAGGCCTTAAGAAGTTTTCTTTTGTTAAAATTTAGCACTGCTTTAGAGAGGCTAACAAGTGTGCTGATGCACTAGCTAGGAGGGGGGCTCTTCTCTCTCAAGATTTTATTGTTTTTTCTCAACCCCCTGTGGATGTTGCTCTGTTAATTAGCTTGGACTATGCTGGGACGTATTATAGTCGTTCCACGTCTTGTATCTCTTCTGTTTAGTTTCTTTTAATGAAGCTTCCTTTTTGCCCCCAAAAAAAAAAAAAAAAAAAAAAAACAATAAGAGTGAAACCTTATGCAACAGCCAAAAATGTAAAAAGCATATGATATAAATATTAACTAATGATATTTTTTTAGTTTACCCGAACCAGTGCCATTGGAAACTGAAACCAATTCAGATCAATCCACGAGGTAGCAACAAAATGTTAGTATATGGGAAACTAGAATCTCACTCAACCCTTCAAAAATAATATAAAATAAAACTCACACAATCATTACGAAAGCCAGCTTTTTCCCAAAAAAAAAAAAATAATAATAAACTAGTAAAGACACCTAACTTTATTCAAGAATTAAAAAAAGAAAAGAAATCAGATTTGAAAAAGTACATAAAATGATAGTAAATCTCAAATCCCCCAAAAAAGGACAATATCTATACCTTACTACCATCATCTATCATGATCAATTCAACCTTTTGTGAAGAGTGAAGACTCAAATATTAAATGCCTTGTGTTGAGATGGTCCCCCTGTCAATGGGGATGCGCTGTCCCGAATGATAATATAACACACAAAAATTTACTTTTATTACTTTAATAGAGCATTTTTATGATACACCTTATATTAAAAACAAAAAGAATTCCCTTCAAAAAAAAAAAAAAAATTCTAACATTACAACACAATAAAATAATAAATTCATTTCAATCATCTAATTCTACTTTCATTTAATTGAGATCTCTATGTTTCAAATTTATTCAATTAAGTTATTGTGTCAAATTTTATTTTAAAAATTACCATTAAAAAATATTTATCAAATAAAAGAATCTATAAAATTAATAAAAATATTTTATAGATTTTTTGTGTGAGATTTTTTTTAAAATTTTAATTTAATTAGTTAATTGCATGCTTAATAAAATTTTTTTGACGAAATTGAACAAAAAGCTTGAATTGAATAAACTTTAAGCTTAAAGGACTAAATTGAACAAAGTAAAGTTAGAGGTCTGAAATAAATTTCAATCAAATTTGAAGAGTCCAATTTACATTTTAACATTTTAATAATATAAACAACCAATAAAAAATCATTTAATTTATCTAAACCAAAAAATATCTTTCTCTTTTTTCTCTCTCTAGTATAAAAAAATAAAAAATATTTGTTTACAACATGGTACCCTTCTACCATAGCATGTTTTAAAAAAGAAATTAAGATTTGCCACATCTCATAAAATATGATTTTTGGTGTTTGGTCTGTTAAATGTTAAAAATATAGAATTTAGCAATTGATACACTTGATGCTAATGCTTTATAAGTATAAATTTGGGAGGAGTTAAAAATTAAAAATTTTAAAAAGTTAAAAATTAACTTTAAAAAACTAAAAATCATATATTTAAAATAAGAGACAAGTTAACTAATGTTAATGTTATAAGGACATTGGTTTAGAAATATATATATATTTTTTAAATTTTACGAAAAAAATATAATTAATTTTTTATTAGTTTTTCCATGAAAATAGTATCAAAAATTTAAGACAAGTTAACTAATAAGACAAAAAGTCAAAAATTAACTTAAAAAAAAAAACTAAAAATCATATATTTAAAATAAGGGATAAGTTAACTAAAGTTATATATGGACATTAGTTTAGAAAATATTTTTAAAAATCTTTTATGAAAAAAAATATATAATTAATTTTTTATTAATTTATATATTTTATATAAAAATAGTGTCAAATTTTTTTTAAAATAATTTATTAACAATTTTTACCGCAGACGTTATTAAGATGGGCCTTAAAAAAATAGTACGAGTGAGAAAAAATATATAAAAATAAAAAGGTTAAAAACGTAGTACATAAAAATTAAAAATTAAAGGCGTACTAAAAGCTGGACACGGATTCAGCATTGGGGCCACATCAGCAAAACAGGAGCTGACGGCGGCTACCGGCGTTGAAGTCGCCGGTTGTGCTTTATGAAATGAGAGTACAGGCCTATTCGCTGTGCCTACCTAGGCCTTCTCGGTCTCTCTCACACCACCTAGCTACCTCTTCTTCTTTTTTTTATTATTTATTTATGGGAACCACCTAGCTACCTCTGCTCTGCATAAAGCTCCATGCATAAACTCACGACTCATATGTCACTTTTTTTTATGCTATGTTTATTGGGCTAAGTGCCCCCAGCACACTGCCATTTTTGCCACCTGGATTTTGGCTTTTAATAATGGGGACTTTTTTAATTAAGATTGTTGCTGATCTGATGCGACTTGTTGCGATTGTCTCGGTTGCCCAAACCAAACTTATTGAAAATCGACTTTTTAGAACTGCGTTTTTGGATTGAGAGGAAGAGAGGATAGATGAGAAAAGAAAGGTGAGTCTTTTCACATTATTGACGTGTTATGATTACTGATTTGCTGTCTCTGCTCTTATTGCGCATTAATACCTGCAAATACATTCAAAAAATTTAAATTTACAACCGAAAAATTTTATTTTTAAAAAGAAAAATGTTACTGGAACAATTATTGCACAGTTTTTTCTACAATCTGATAAGTTGTAAATGGTAAATAAAAAATGGGTGAATTCACATTTTTATTAACTAAAACTTATCATTTGGCTAATTGTGATAAAAATTGTGTAATAAGTTGTGATTCTAACATTATTTTATTTTATTTTTTTTAAATGACCAAACTTGCATTTCTAAGATTTTTTTTGGTTTATGAGTAAGTTTAGGGTGTGTTTGGATATCGTTTATTTGCTGAAAATTGAAAACTTATTATTGAAAACACTGTAGAAAAATAATTTTTAAAGATGTAAATAGTGCCGTGGAACCTAAATTTACCTACATATCTGTGTTTTGCTGAATTTGATGGTACATAAACAGTATCCATAGGACCCACTAAAAAAACGATGAACGCTTGGGCAAAATGCCCCATCCAAATGCATGCTTATTATCGTAACAATTTTTACACTCACAAGTCACATTGCGGTAAAATTGTGAAAATTGTTGTGTTATCATGCTTACTCTTTTTTTTTTTCTTGGGTGAATTTCTACCAATGCAATTGAACTTTGATTCCTAATATTGGAAAATGTGATTGTACATGTGCATACCAATTTGACTTAATTCTCATATTATTGATTTGTATCAAGCCACATTAAAATCATGGGTAAAGCGCTTGACAATCTATTTGTAAATTTAATAATATTTTGGGAAGATTAGATTATTTCTATAAGGTTTGTGTGAATAAACCAAATATAATCATCTTTTTTTTAAAGGCAATATATAAGAATCTTATCAAAGTATTAATCAAACTAAATTTGATGTATACTTATATGCTCGAGCATACAAGTTTCTAGGCATCATATTCTCCATTATTTTTATGTTAATGATTCAATATGCATGTGGTTAAATCGTATATTTTGTCATCGAATTTTTATATTTGTTTCAAAATTATCAATATATTTTAAAATTATTAACTTTAGTCCCCATGCTTTCAAAATTGTTTCAAAAAAGTTTTTATTATCATGACAAATAAAACTTATCAAAAATAAATAAATAAATAAAATTTATGTCACATTATGGGCTCCACCTCATTAAAATGATATTAGTTTTATGAATTGTGTTTGTTACTCTAGTATTTTCAATCACTACCATCTCAATCCACCTATTTGCAACAAAGGCTACTTGTGCCATATCCACCATTTTATGTAGTAGTTCTTGTTTTACCAATAATGTGACTAAAACATGTATAACATTCACATTCCACACGTTGGTCTAGTCTTTTTCCTTTTATATTTCGAGTAAAATACAAAACTTATCAATGAGGTTGGGGCTAATATCAGGTAGTACTACCAATATTTTTAGATAATATTTATTTTGGTTCATAAGCACAAACGACACTTAATATTGTTTAAAAGATTCCCCAGTACTCCTCCAAGTTTTTTACTTCATTCTCCATCTATGGTTGTTATCCATTTACCATTTGATACCTTAAGCACTTTATTGTGCATATATAATAGTCACAATGCAATTACTGTGAGCATGCAGTCAAGACCGTTGTTGTACACATACAAAGGGATCTAAGTTTATCGCGACGAGATTCAATTCGAGCCCACTCTTGAGACAAACTTTAAATACATTTAATGTCAAATATCCCATACATCCTACTGGCTGCGTATGGTGGGATCATGATACAAGGAGTAACATAACCCCTAAAGGAAAGTTTGGTTCAGCTTTTTGATTTGTGATTTTTGAAAAAGTGTCAGTTTCAAAAAGTGTAGTATGAAACTAGGTTTTTTTAAAAAGTAGTAAAAACTGTTAAACCATAGTTGAATATAAATTATTATTATTATTATTATTAAAATTAGGCTCTTGGCTAAAGGCTAAGACTTAAATACAATATCTCAGGTACAGTATCTTAGGTTCATTTTTTAAAATTCTACAATGTAATTTTTTTTTTTATGAGATAGAAATGTATTTTTTAATTAAATAAAAAAAAAACAGAATCATAAAAGACATAGCCTCAATTTTTTCCTTTAATCTTAAATAAATTTTTTTATGGGTCTTTTAATATAAATTAAACTACACCCTTTACTATTCTCGGCAAATAATAAAGGCACACATCGCTTTGGAAAGGAAAGCAGCCCATTAACCCGTTTGAGAATCTTGTAAGCGATAGCACCATTGCAGTTTCGGCAAATGTAAAAAAAGACACTGCATTTTTACTGACTCAACGGACAAAAAAATATTACTCTAAAGTAAAAGTAAAATAGCGTTATCTCTTAGCTAAAAATTGAAGTAGTATGAGCAGCTTTATACGAGGCAAACCTGCTTGTTACTTAAGTGCTGAAAATGCTGCAAGTTTCAGACAATGATCCTGGTCTTTTTCCGACCGGACCGACCCTTTTGTGTTTGTGTTTTTATTCATTTCCTTCCTTCCAAAAATCTCTACCTTGTTACGTAAAGTATGGTAAAAAAAACAAAACAAAACAAAACCCTACAAGACAAAGTACTGTAAGAAACTACTGGTAAATTTTTGCAGGAACCAATAGGCAATAGAAGGACTGGTATAAAAGAACGAGTTATAAAAACATGCGCGTGTTCACGCGAATCACATTTTGCACTAGGGGACCATCTATACTGGACTAAGATGGATGATGAATATGAGTGAGAGCTCAATTATAATGGAGCTGACATAACAGGTCCAGTTTTGTTTTGTGCATAATTATAAATAATTGCTTCTATTATTTTTGGATGATTGGATCTACCCTAGCAACACTTTTTTTTTTCAAGCTAAAGCTAGGGTGTATTATGATCAATTAGGTCGGCCTATATATATGTGATGAAATATTGGGGACTAGGCAACCACTGAACCACACAAACGAAGGAGGCAATCACAACCTCAAAACTTTAAGAAAGATGATGGGATTTAGTAGACTCCATATATTTATATTTTAGCAGAATACATAAAAGCCTTTATATGTGCTATTCCCAGTCCTTTTCCTACAACCATTATAATTACTAAATAAAAAAGAAAAAGAAGGGAAAATTACAGCAAACCACCTTTGGTTAGGCCCGTTTTCACTTTGCCTACCCGTGGTTTAAAACTTAACACTTTGTCCACTTGTGTTTAGCTCCATTTGGTCTCCGTTACCCACCCCTCCCTTTGTCGTTAGAAAAAAAAAAATAGGGAAAAACAAACATAACAAGAATCAAAAAGTTAGGGTTTTTGATTGCTTAAGAACTTCTATAAGAACAAAGTAGAGGAACAACACACCAATCAAAAGGCTCAATGAAATCACTTTTAATCTATATCAATATCAATAATCTCGTAACAACTCAAAATTTTGAACCAAATTTTACAAGAAGACCAACAATTCCAAAACAACCAGCAACGTTATTAACAAAAGAGAGTGACATAGAGATAAGCAATCAACAATCAAAGAGTGAGGTAAAGAGAAATCCAGCAGTGGGTTTGGATTGTGGTAGATCAACCAAGGGTTTGGTGGCGTGGGTGTTGCTTGTGCCTCTCCTAATTCTCAGTCCTTTTCTGCACAACCAAACACCACCAATCAAAGAAAGGAAAGAATCTTCCAACTTCAAACCCATAGATCAATGACCACAGAGATTGGTGGAGATCAAAGTCAGAGATCTGATTGGGAGATCGGAGTCGAAGATCGGCAGACTCAACTCTGGGTGTTGCTGGGTTTTCAATCTTATGAGAAATAATGACACCGCATGAAGACTGACAGTTTGAAGATTTGCCCAAATATTATAAGGGATGATTCCACAAAATAGGATTGAAAGAACATGGGAAGGTATCTTTTTTCTTAGAATATTACTATTAGTATTAGACTTAAGTTTCGTAAATTCGTCTTACTTATTAGTTTTGGGAAATCTTGTAATTTTGTTTGGGCATGTAGTAAGTGTACTATGTACAGAATCGAATAGTGCTCATGTTCATGGGGGCGTTACAAAATGATTTTGTTGGCAGAGTAGTCATCTGTATTGGAACAATAGGTGAAGATAATGATCAAAATTCAAACGAGCCTTATCAAGATAACAAGCTACACCACGATGAGAGATAATAGGGATAGAAATTCAATTCAATTCAAATACTTGTACTCTTATCTGATCTACTCAAGTCATGTATTTCTAGTGTATTATATATATTGACAATAGCAAGAGAGGAACATTCATTCGGCCAAAATCTGTGCAAACTATTACTTTACTCTTTTACAATGAGAGTTTGAGAGAGAGGATGAAGCATGTGAAAATTGCTACCCAGCTCTATCTATTTAGTTTCTTTACAAAATCCCCTATTTGATCTTGTTTCTTTGTATATTTTTGTTATTTTTATGTTTTTGGAGAAGAGAGACATAAAATATAAGCAAAAAGACTTATTTACCCCTATTTTTAACACAGGTGGATAACAGAGACCAAACAGAGCTAAACAAAGGTGGGCAACATGTTAAGTTTTGAACCACGGGTTGGCAAAGTGAAAACGGGCCTAACCACAAGTAGGTTTACTGTAATTTGCCCGAAAAAGAACTAGTACACCAAGTCGGAAACAGCTAAAACAAAACAGAAACAAGACTCCAAAATGTAAAAGAAGACTTGAAGGCCTCTAGTACAACTCATTCCAACATATATTACAGTTATCAGATTACCCCAAGTTCAGTAAAAAATTAATTAGGACTAAACCAGCAGCTTTCTTACCTAAGGAACTCAATTCTAAAACTAGTAATTGAAGTGACCCATGAAGGGTGCCAGTAAGACCCCACATCAAAACTAGACCACAATTCTAGAATCTCTTAGTAATTGATCTTGTTTTCTATTGAGCTCATTGTTAGCTGCAAAGGCTGCACCACTACGGATTAGAAATATTGAATCTTCTCATTTTAGAATTCACCCCTTAACAATTCGAGGGGACAGAATATGTTGAAAGATTACCTTACTTCCAACTTTATAAGTGATTCTTTCCTGGAAATGAGGAGCTGACACTATGTTTGAGTCCACTGGCATTGCCTTTCTGTCTGCCTCCATGTGAACCTGATAAAAAAACAGATCAGTTATATTAATTATGCCCAGCAGAAAACATGGAACCACGTAAATTAAAGATCAGAGATTCACAGTCTCGATCATCTAGCACTAATATGAAAATAGGTAAATAATAGTGAATCACTTAAAAATATTTAACACAGCCATACCCGCTCCCTTATTGTTGCTAATAGCCCATCATTCCATTCTTCGCCATCTAAACATATCTCTACCAAAAAGAAAGGTTCACTTCTTAGTTGAAGCAGAAATAAACCAAAACTACTGAAGAAATAGGATGCTGACACAAAACATTCATGGACAAAAAAATGCATTTGAATTGTATTATCTCATCCCTAACACTATAATTTCTGTCAGAGAAGTACAAGCCCCATAAAATTAAAAAATCATAACAATAAGAAGAAGAAGAATAGAAGACTCAAACAAGTCGCCAAGAGCCTTGTAGCTCAATTGGTTGGCACCTCCTAGTGTCTCCAACGGAGACATCCAGGGTTCAAATCCCCCAACCCCCAACTATCGCAGAAGAAACATTCACCCAGAACCCAGGCATCAGTTTTAGGTTGAAAGCTCAAGATGACAGATCCTAATCTTCAAGAGAACTTCATAAGAAAATTCAAACCCAGGTGAAGTCTAGGCCATGAAAGAGAGCTAACTGCACTCTTTGTCAGAAATTTAGATTCCTTGGCAACAAGAGAATCCCAAGGTTCCTCCCTAGAATGGTAGAATGTCAACTTTAGGAATGGTAACAGAGTCAATTCTAGTTCATTTAAATGTTCAAAATTTCCTACTCTGATATTCTCAATGTTCCTCCTACAAGTTCACACAGAGGATGCAGTTTCAAGGAGGGGAAGAATGGGCAAAGAACGTCAAACAGATTGCTGTATTAGGCTGACCAAAATATAGCCTAAAGCTTAACACATTCAAAAGCCTAAAGCTACAGTTGATGGCTGTAGGCTGACATCAGGCTGAGCAAATTCCCAACTTCCAACTGCAGTCAGTGCTAAGTGAAAAATATTCAGTCACCAGCATTCCTAAACCACTGTTAAACTCAGAGAAACTATGAGCAATAAAAAGGGGAGTACAGACAGAAAAGGCAAAGTAAAGAAGGCTCTTATAACTAACATCCAAGCATAATTTTTGATGTGATAAAAGAAAATGATACCAAGAAAAGACATGGAGCAAAGCTAGATAGTACCAATAATTTCATCCCCCACCCCCCCCCCCCAAAAGAAAAAGCAAAACATTATATTTAAAGCTACCTTCAGTTTGAGAAGCACGAGCAGCTTCAAATTCTTTTTGTAGACGATCAAATATCATCTTGTCAGAATCCCTATTAAAAATCAATAATGTCACCAAAACTTCTAAATATAAGTTACTAAAACATAGTATTTATAAAAAAATAAAAGATAAAATAAAAAAAATTACTAAATAATAGTAATATTAGAACATATGCTAGTTTAAACTACGACTGTGTTAAACAAACATAGCATTACATAAATGCATCGCAATCAATATGCAAGTTTAAACTATGGCCAGAAAAAGAAAGGATTCCCATGCACGTAAAAAACATGCAATAAAATTTTCTTTTAAAAAGGATTCCTGTGCATGTAAAATTCACATAGAGACAAGAGCAGGAAATTCTATGCAGAATAAAATATATCATCATGAACACAATTAGCACACTATGAACAAATGGTGATACCCACATTAAGAAATTAAATAAAAAATTCCCTCTTTTGGGCCAGAAAGGTACAAAAACTGTTGAATTGCTTTTTGGGAGATGGCCAAAGCATTTATATCCCTGACACTATAGACATAACATTTTAGATGAATAACATAATACAAGATGTCAGAAGTGGATATAGTCATAGACGTAACTATAGAGATAACCCTCAACAAAATTCACCTACTTTCTTCTTCTTTATTTTTCTTCTATTAGAGCATGCCTTCTGCAATAAGTCATCACAAAAGACTTCCTAGCATGACATATATGACTTCTTGTTTTTCCCTTCTTGTTTTACTTGATCATTGTATTTTAGTTCCTGATTTGTGCCCCCATAGTACATCCCCAATGTACTCGGGTTGCCTTTTTTTTTTTTTAATATTTTTCGTTACCTATCGAAAAAAAAAAAAAAAAAACATTGAACATAACAAGATCAAGGACTTTTTTTATTATCAGTAAGTCAGCTTTGTTAATATGAAGAAAGAAAATAAAATGATAACATCACAGTACACAGGAAGTGTACTAGCAGTGCATCAAACTAAAGAAAACTACAGCTGTCAACAAAATCTAACAGACTTGAGAAGGAATGTCTACTCAGAAACCATCCATTCATATAGAGTGAGCATAAAAATTCGCAACACCAACACCGTTGATTGTTAAATGCCCTCAAACGTCCTAGAATTTCTTTCCTTCCAGAGAATCTACATCACACATAGCGGAATTGCATTCCAAACATCTCCATTTCGATGTCTAGCAAATTGCCACTTCCAACAAGCCAATAAGTCCACCACCCTCTTAGGTATAACCCAATGCACCCAAAACAAACAAGAGTTTAAATTCTATATGGACATGGTGTAAACCCCGTGTTTTACACCCTCCAATGGGATGATGCCCCCTCAGATTAATTCAAATGGGTTCAAATAGAACAATAGGAACTACCACACAATTAAAATTCCATTTAAAAAATAAAAAAACTAAGAACCCACCCCTGTGCTGAGAATGTCAGTGACAGAGATTCTGCCGGAGGTACATTCAGTGACTTCACCATCACTGTTGTCAAAGATATTGGTGCTCTCACTTCCTCTCTCTTAATTCCATCTTACCCGTATCTGATAAAAGTTTGGGAATTTCTGGGTTGATGCTACTCCACCCACCACTGCTGTGCTAAAGATTTTTTTTTTTTTTTTTTTTTTTTTTTTTTGGATAAGTAACAAAAATTTTATTAAAAAAAACACAGCCCAGTACATAGGAAATGTACTAAAGGGGCAAAAACATCAAGAAACCAAATTACAATGATCAAGCAAAACAGGAAGGGAAAGACAAGAAAAAGATAGTAAAACTAAACACCATTCGAGAAGAGTAAAAAAGAAAAAAAGACTGCTGTGCTAAAGATCAATTTGTCTTTTCAAATAGAGAAACAGAAAGTTGCAATTTTTATTCTTCCTACCTATGTGGGTCATTCTTAAAATCAAAAGGTGAAGGAATTGTGTCTTATAGTCTGTTAGAAAAGCAACACAATAGTTGCAATAAGACGCTATTGCTCCTATGGCGAATCAAACTTGACATATTTTCTCACCCTTCACTTCTTTCATTAGATCAGATATTGGTATTTTTTTTTTTTTTTTTTTAATCAGATCAGATATAGGTAAGATGGAATTAAGAGAGCGAGAGCCGTTGACAGCGGTGGTGGACAGAGTCACAAGCAGCTCCTGTCCGTCACCAGCATCTTCAGCACAGGTGGTTTCCTTAGGTTTTTATTTTTTTGGTTTAAATGGGATTTAAATTGACTGTGGTAGTTCCTATTTTTCTATATGAAATAATCTGATGTGGCATTCTTTTATTTGATGGTGTAAACCATGGGTTTTGCACCACATCCTTATCAAATTTGGACTCAACAAACAAAGGGCTAATGCCCAAAGATCAGCGGATTCACCATCTAGCTTACACATGCAACACCAATTCACAATTTTTGAAAATGGTCAATTGTAAGGATTTTCCTTAAGCAGCAGTCTGGCACAGATTATTTTCGCAGCAATTTGAAAATGGGTTGTTTGAAAAAACTGTACCTAGAAAAAAACAAATAGGGTTTTAAAGTTGTACTTTGAAAAGGTAGGATTTTAATCAGGCAAATATCATAATCCTTGTTTCATAAGTGAACAAAGATTTATTAACAAAAAAATCATCGGGACTAACTTAGGTATAAAGTCAGCATACAAAAGTATTCTCCTTAAGTAATAATGACTAATACAATGAACCCAAAAAATACAGAATCTTCAAGGGGACTCCTGCCCTTCAAAAGTCAGACTATTTTGTATCCCAAAATTACTAATTTTTGTCCAAAACTAATTTTTCTCATTTTTCTTGGTCTTCCCTTCCTGTTTTTCTTGATCATTGTATTTTTGGTTCCTGATTTGTGCCCCCATAGTACATCCCCAATTTACTCAGTTTGGCACTTTTTTTATTATTAATAATATTTTTACGTTACTTATCAAAAAAAAAAAAATATATATATATATATATATAGCACATCCAAACTTCTTGGAATGGAATTTTTCTTTTTCTTTTTCTTTCTTCAAGTAATGACACGATGCCCAACCAGGCAACCACAACACAAGACCTTCTTATAATTATACAATTAAAAATAGAGGAGATTTTAGAAGGATAAAGGGGAAGATGTATGCAAAGAAAAAGATAAAGGAGATGTTAGAAGCATCTTTAGAAGGAAGCTTCCTTGTCATACTTCAAGCATAAACTCTCAAAGCTAACACCCTTCATAAAACTAAAAATTAACTGACATTTTCAAAAAGGTAAGTGTGATTTTACAATAACAAATATTTACATGAATGATACCTTAAAAGTTCCCAAGAAAACCGTACCTAGAAAGACGCTCTGTCAACTCTCCATGCCTTTTGAGAACATTTGAAACTGTCATGCAGGGAAAAAGGCTTAAATTCTTCTTGAAAGTATAAGCATTTAGAAACCAAAAGAGAGAGAGAGAGAGAAATAAGAAGTTAGATTAGGTACATCTAGCTCGTGTTGCCTCCAACCGAATATCTTCCTCTTGCATAAAATTCTGTTACAGAGCAAGGTATAATTACTTCCAGAAAGAAAAAGTTAAAAGTACTGAGAAGGAGAGAACCATGTAATGTCAAAGCAACTCACTAGAAAAGGATAATTGACAAAAAAAAAACAACATTGATCATCACTCAAAAATACTATCAATGAGAAATGCAAATCACGAAAACAAACAAAAACACTAAAAAATTAAAAAGCAGTCTTGGAGAGATGATGGATTAAAGGTAATCCAAAAATTACAGTTCATTAAGACTTGATGATTACTAAAAGATACTAATACATCAATTGCAACATATTAGAGGCAAATCAAAAATCACAACTAAGTCAACAATCATAATATAAATCACATAAACTATGTATAATTCAAATTCTCCCATTAGCCATTGTTCTTAGCATATCAAGTCATAAAAGAATGGCAATCAAAAAACTAATATTTCTAAATTCTATTCCCTTGCTCTCCTTTAAGATAGAAAGAGTGAGTAGGGGAGAAAATAACAAATTTATGCTAAGAATGGTAAACGGTATTGAGTAAAAGTATTCAATTCATTTAAGCAATTACCTCATTTTAATCCTCCAATATTTAGATGAATTTATAGAGATTTTTCATTTTCACATGTACTTACTTCTTACTGGTATTTCCTTCCATTTCAAGCAATGAGTCTCAACTCTCAACAACTTGCAGGACTACATTACACACACACACACACACACACGGATTTGAAACCTATGGCAACTACTCTATGATGAATGCTCTTTATCATCAGGCCAAGACACCAATAGGTTTCTCTTTTGTTTATGCAGGATTCGAACCCATATCCCTTATTCATTGACAAGAGACTTTACCATTTGAGCTAACCGAAACCTACGACTGCATCATTTATATTATCCCAGCCAACCAATTCATCTTGGAATTGGGGCCACTTTCAGCACTTAGTATTTCCTATGACAACCTCCAGCCACAGGAAATTGAAGTGAGGATAAGAAATCTCTCTCTCTCTCTCTCTCTCTCTCTCTCTCTCTCTCACACACATACACATTTGCTAATCACCTGTTGTATAATCTAGCCTAGATTTTATACGAGGTAATAAAAACTGATTTCCAGAAAGTAATTAAAGCAATACAAAGCAATCCCCCATTAGTGCACTTTATTCAATTAATCAAAGATGGACAGATAGAGTAAGGACCATTACCACTTCTCCCATTACATAGGGACGCGCCGCAAACTGTTCAAATTGCTGCACAGTTTCAAACACTCAGATCCTCAGCTCATAAATAAATCAGATTAGCAGCTATTCAATTTGGCAACAACAACAATAATCAAAGCAAAGACAAATAATTAAGTAGAACAAAAAAAATAAATAAATAAATCCTCCATATAGACAATCTTATAAGCACCAAAAACCATTGTTCCAAACAACGTTACTAGAGTTGCCACAATAAGCAAATAGACAATATATTCTCATGAACAAATCATGGTATAGCTACACCTACACAGACAAAATTCTGGAATATCAAATAATAAATATTGTTTTACATAGTGAAATCTTTGTGTTCTCAAAAATAAACTTCATCGCGAGCAAATTAGAGAGGTAGATAGTGTTTTGAAAAAACAGTAATTGCGACAGTAAATTTGGAAATAAATATAAAATTTGATGGAAGATTGGAAAAACAGACCTTGCGAGAAGAAGGATCCCCAAGGAATGGAGTCTTTCTCTGTCTCTTCTTCAGCGATTCTTCAATGTCGCTATCCATTCCCTCTTCCTCTTCGGAGAGAGTTTCAGAGAGAGAGAGCAGTGTCTATTCTATTCCGTGTACAAATAAGTTACATACATTGAGAAAAGGAGGAAGAGTCTGGGCTTTGCGTATTCGAACTCGGCCCAGTTCTCTTGTTCGTCTATTCACAAACGATCTCGATTTCAAACATGTACAACTCATTTGTTATTGTTGGGCCTGCCGCCATTTTTCTTCTTCTTCTTTTTCTGTTTTTTTTTTTTTTTTAATTATCAAAAAGGAACTTTTTTTTTTTTATCAAAGAGGAAATTTTTTTATAATAAAATAAATAAAGGGAACCTTTTTTTTTTGACAAAACGAGAGTCTCTAATTATTCCTTCTGGTATATTCAATCCTCCCATTGCACACACACCAGATTATTACTGAAAATTATCTCTTGAGAGTGGACCTAAAATATTGGCAAGAGGTTTCGATCCATAATTTTATGAATATCATGAAACCTTAAAAACCATTATTTTATTTTATTTATATATTAGGAACCATTATTATCAATACAAGAAGATATAATATTTCTTATTTTTTACTAAATTACACTTTTGTCGCTTAAAGTTTTGGTTGTTGTCATTTTGGACCATGAAATTTGAAAATTTTCATTTTTGTCTACCAAGTTTTTTTTTTTTTTTTTTTTTCATTTTCAAAGTGGTACTTCCATCCAAATTTGTTACCTAACTTCTATTAAACACCACTTGAACCATCCAACTCAGCATTTTAAAGGGCAAAACTGTATTTTAGTTTTTTTTTTTTTTTTAATGAGGAACTATTATCAATACAAGTAGCTATTATACATACATAAATGATAACATAAGTGGGTTCCAATTAACTCAGTTAATAAAGTTTATTGTTATTAATGAGAGACATGGTTTATAAGCCCCCATACATCAAAAAGAAACCAATTGTTGTATTGGTTTGAAAATATAGAGCAATCATCTTTGCATGGACACCGAATATTTCAATTCCTATTGAATCTATTAAAAAAAATGTAGTTATAATAGTACTTTATGTTATTATACAAGTCAATTATACTATGTTTATTTTTTAGGGGTTTGTTATAGGTTTTGAATCTTTAAAAAACATCATTAAATATATGAATGATTTGTTTTATTTATGTTAATGAAGTTTGCATATAAAATAAATAATAGTCCATTAGTTATTATATACATGAAAAAAAGACATAAAACAAATCCAAGAAAAAGGAAAATAAAAGAAACAAAAAAAATTATGATGAGAAGAGGGAGGGCGAGAGGGGAAAGGGGGGGGGGGAGGGGGAGATTGATGAAGAAACAAATGATCTTTGTAATTTTGGGTGGGCCACTGGAGTGATTGCTCCTCCCACATTTCCCCCCATTGGCTCATTGGCTTTGCTCTTAAGGTTGTGTTTAGCATTGGCTTAAAAAGTTAGCTTATTTTACTATTTAGCTTATTTTTGCTACTATTCATGGGTTCCACTGCACTTTTTGGTACTATTCATAGGTTCCATTGTACTATTTCAGCTAATTTTTACCTTTATCTATAATACTTTCAGCAAAATGTTTTCAGTTTTAGCTAAATAGGTTGTTCCCAAACGAACACTATGTATAAATAAATGTCATAATTTAGAGAAAGACATACCCAACACCTATATTTATCGTTGTAATTTACTTTCTAAAGTATTATAGTCTCGTTTGTAGTCACCATATTACATTAACCAAATTATTTCCATAGTTTAGTATTTTTTTTGCAAATTAGTTTTGTAAGGACCAAAATATCAAGCAGCCCAAGCCCACCTAGAACAGTGAGTTATACAGCTAAACCTTGGCCCAAATCAATAGAATTTGTAAAAGAGGGAATCGAATAACAAGAGGGGACTCTGCCCAAAGATAAAAAGGGAGAAGAAAAAGGTTGATCTTATAAAACAAAAGGGGATCTATCTCTCCACAAGCTCGCCCGAGGAGGCTAAGTTTGTACAAGAAGTTACACTGTTCACTCTCCTCTCTCTCTCTTCTTATCTTTCGTGCTTATCTCTTTCTGATACCTCAGTCACGATCCCTCTTTCTGTCAACACCCCCTTTCCTTATATACATCTCCCTTCTTTCTATCTCAACCATCCATCCCTACCTAATCAGCTTCCTCTCCTGACACTTGTCTTTTTCTACATCTGAAGAAGATGGTGGAAGGAACTTGCTTAACTGTGACTTGCACTGCTCAAGTTACTTCCTTATCAATGCAGCTGCTAAAGCTGTTGCCCACCATTTAATGCGGAGGAAACAGGCTACCCCAAGCTAGAAACTTCCCCTATAGCCACTGATTCTCTTTCTCTCTAGAACCTCGTACCCACTTGGAACCCTTTAGAATACTTTGGTTCATCTCCTTCCTTCCTCGGGCGTCTTTCCTCCTTGGGCCCATGGACTGTGACATCCTTACAGTACAACTGCAACCCTTCAGATCCCTTCTCGGTCCTCGGGCACCCACAATAGCCCCCTAAAACGTTTGCTATTGTATCTAAGACAAAAGCAAAGTTTTAGTCACACAGGCAAACTATGTACGTGCCATGTGTGTTCCCACGTGTTAACGTCCCTTTACCTGTCTTCTGCACGTTCCTGACGCTTCGGAATCCATAATCTTACATTTATGGTGCCAGGCAGCTGCTTGTCTCCCCATGTTCTACGGCTCGATCAAGATCCTACGGTACCCATTTCCCCTCATTTATGGGTGGGAAATTTGCCGCTCACCTTTTCACTCCTATAAAAGGAGAACTTGGGGCTGGCTGAGGTTCATTTTTACATTCTGGCGATTTGAGTTGAAGAAACCTCTCAAGGAGCATTTTTCGCATTCATTCATAGGTGTGTTGATTTTCCTAATTCTTCTTTTTCACAAGTCTAACACTTCACACCACAAGATTCCATGGGTAGATACGCTAAGTTAGTGGACACTGCCGAGGTTAGGATAGTCTTTAGGCATAATACAAGATCCCAAACGGTGTTGAAATCTAACACTGTGAGTACAGGTAGTGGCTGGTTTTGCATAGATTCCCCGAATCTATGGTGATTCCTATAATCGCCTTCATTGAAGGCAGGATGGAACTTCCCACAGGAAGTGTCACTAGGGATTTCCTAATAAACTATAGGTTGACCCCCACCCAGTGTTCCCCAAATGTCTTTAGGGTCCTCGAGTGTGTAGATATGCTAAATAGGAAGATGGGGACTAACCTTACATGGCATGATGTAAACTGGGTGTACAATTGCCAAAAATGGGAAAAGACCAAGTACTACATCAAGTGTAGGATCCCCGCCGTTAGATTGATCTCCTGCCTACCTAACTCGAGTAAAGGTATGGACGAGGACTTCCTCATCGTCTCGGGAGACTGGCACGATGGAATTCACTGTCCAACCTAGAAAAGGGAACCAAGTAGGGTTTCCGTGGACCGGAGTGATACTTAGGATTTTTAGTTAACTTTATTAACATGAAAGTTCTCCATTTATTCACTTTACTAACAACCCTTCTTGTTTCTTTTGACAGACGAATACCATACCGCCCCAACTAAGCACTTGGTGAACTTCAAAGACTTAAACAGGATCCTTAGGTCAGAGATATTTTTGCACAAGGACGGACAGCTTAGGGCAGCTCACGTCATCCTTGGGTACAAGTCATCCACAAAACGATTCCAAAGTCCGAAGAACGTTATTAGAGCCAAGGACCTTTGCTTGGCTCTAATCGACGTAGCAGTCCCAGGGTTCTTGCTATCTGAGCCTCCTCTAGAAGGGACCTAGGACACCCAGCTTCTAGCCCTCCTAGTAGCTAGGCTCCTCTACTCCCAAGAGCCGACTCTCCCTTCGGACGACAAAGAAAAGGAGTCCACATCAAAGTCTGTTCAAGAAGTGACAGATAGAGATTTTGAAGTTTTTTACCGCACAAACGCTCCCGGCACATCACAAGCCCACACTTCGGCAAACATGGGTTTCGAAGAGAAAACTCCAAACCTGCTCGCCCTGCTCACAGCCCACACTGGGGGCTCTTCCCTAACCGTGGTAGTGGTGCCCTGACTACCCACCCTAGTTGCCATATACACGTCTTCCGTTGATGTCGGGGACAAAAAAAGGAAAAGGGCCCAGGAAGGTAAGGGCGCAGAGGGCACCGAGGAAGGGGAGATTACACAATTCTCCCACCAGCCCCCAGCCAAAGAAGCTCGGACTGGAAATGGGCAGTCAAAGAAGTCCACATCCACCGGGACTTCTAAGGAGGTTGGAGGGGACCAACCGAGGAAGGCCTCCATCTGGAGGCCCATTTTTACTCTAAGTTCAGGCAATCCAATCCTGGATGATGCCAACTTGAGGAACCCCACAAAGGGTAGCTCAGGCCTGGTGGCCTAGTGCTTGGAAAAGGCACTATGTCTGCCAGAGGACATGGAGGAGCTAAAATCTTTTAGGAAGCATGAAGTCTTCCTTGCATTAAAACAAGATCTGGCCAAGGTACATGACTGCTATCATTTGATTGCTTGACAAAATTCTATATGCATTGTATAACACTTATGCGTTTTTCCTTTGTGCAGTCTGTCCAAGCTGCCTTCATGGCCGAGGAATGGGTGGACCATTCCCTGGAGGTGGCTAGGGACACAAAGACAAGTTAGAGGGTGCCGAGAGGGCCTATGCGAACGCGGACAAGAAGCTCAAGGAGATTCATGCCCAGCTAGCCGAAGTGGAGAAGGCTCCCAAGAATGACGAGTCCGCCCTTAAGGGCTATAAGAAGCAGGCGACTGACGCCTTGGAGGCCCAAAGGAAGACTGAAAATAAAATGGCCGTGACAGTGGTAGAGCTGAAGCAGACAAAGAAGAAACTGGATGACAAAGCTGTTAAGATGGCCCAAGCCGAGTAGGCAGCCTATGATACGGTCATGACTAAGACAACTGAAAGTCTTACTGCCCAACTCAGGGATGTTGCTCGGGCCTTCTACTTGGAGGTATGGGGCCAGGCTCTGAACGCTACTGGGGTTAGTACCGAATCGGAGCTTAGGGCTCCAGATAAGGTTTACTACCCCCCGACCCTGCGCTTGGCACCCACTTCCCAGCAGCCTCCATCAGATCCCACTTTTGCTCCCCCCGTCTCCTCGGACCAACCTGCCTCCGTTCCCTCCTCCACTCCAGACAAGGGCAAAGAGCAGGAAAAAGAACTGCCACCTTCAAGCAAGGTGCTGGACATGGAGGCTGAAGAAGATGTGGCCGAAGCGTCACAACTGAAGAGGAAGAAGAAGGAAAGGGAACAGGAGAAGAAGGAAGCGAAGAAAAAAGAGCCCTTCGCGTAGCTTGGCCTTAGACTAGGAAGTACATAATCAATTTTGTAACAGGCTCAAGTACATATAATGCCTCCCATTTTGTATTTAACTTTATGCAAATTAATGAATAGGATTTGGAATTTATTTACTGTTTCTTTAGTCAATTCATACTTGTCAATTTATGTTTTGTGTGATTGCCTTTTCTTAATAACAATATCAATGCACTAACTGATGAGTTATTCGGGGAATTTCTGTATCCATCTACATAATCTGGAATGATTTGAAGTATAATTAAGAGACTGATTCATAGAATTTTAGGAAGAAATTCAACTAATTCTTACCTCAACTTGGACTTGGAATCTCACAACGAAACCATTAGCAAGGGTACCAAAGCCCGAGGAGAAGAATTTCAACACTTAGGACGTTTCTTGAAAAATGTTAATTTACCCTAAGCTTGTGGCCTAAGGAGCCAAACAAGGCCTAAGTTTTGTTTAACACTTGGAATATTTTCTGCAATATTAATTTACCCTAGGCCTGTGACCCGAGGAGCCAAACAAGGCCTAGATTCTGTTTAACACTTAGAATATTTTCTGCAATGTTAATTTACCCTAGGCTTGTGACCCGAGGAGCCAGACAAGGCCTAGATTTTGTTTAACACTTAGAATATTATCTACAATGTTAATTTATCCTAGGCTTGTGACCCGAGGAGCCAGACAAGGCCTAAGTTCTGTTTAACACTTAGAATATTCTTTGCAATGTTAATTTACCTTAGGCTTGTGACTTGAGGAGCCAGACAAGGCCTAGGTTCTGTTTAACACTTATAATATTTAACAGACTAATCATCTCAGCAAACACACCCATAATAAGATATAACCAAGGCAGATATGAATGGTAACAGAAATTATTAATAATAATAACGTCGCAGATTGTTTACATTCCAAGGCCAAGGAACTACATTTTCATCCAAATCTTCTAAGTGGTAGGCCCCAATGCCAGCAATTGAAGTGATCCTATACGGCCCTTCCCAGTTAGGGCCCAGTTTGCCCCAAGCAGGGTTCTTGGCCGTCCCCACCACTTTCCTCAAGACCAGGTCTCCAAGAGCCAATGGCCTGGACTTCACCCCCTTATCATACCTCTGCCTAAGCTTCTGTTGGTAGTGAACCATCTTTACCATTGCCACATTTCTTCTTTCCTTGGCCACATCCAGGCTATCTAGGAGTAAATGATTGTTCTCTTCAACATTGAACTGATCAGTTCTCAGAATTGGGAATCCAAATTCAAGGGGAATTACTGCCTCTGCCCTGTAGGTCATTGAAAAATGGGTCTCCCCCGTTAATTTTCGGGGTGTGGTACAATAAGTCCACAACACGTGAGGCAATTCATCCACCCATTTTCCTTTAGCGTCATCCAACATTTTCTTCAGCCCGGACACTATAACTTTGTTGGTGACCTCGGTCTGCCCATTCCCTTGAGGATAAGCAGGCGTAGAATACCCGTTCCTGATTCCTAACTCCCCGTAATATTTTCGAAAGGCTTTATTGTCAAATTGAAGACCATTATCTGAGATCAGTGTGTGAGGAACTCCAAACCTGGTGACAATGTTCCTCCAGATGAACCTTTTAGCATCCACGTCCCTATTATTGGCGAGGGACTCGGCTTCCACCCACTTGGTAAAGTAGTCCGTGCCGATGAGGAGCCATCTTCGGTTCCCTATAGCTCGGGGAAAGGGTCCCACTATATCCAAGCCCCACTGAGTGAACGGCCAATGGCTAGACAAAGGATTCAGTATTCCCCTTGGCTGATGAATATTTGGGGCATACCTCTGACATTGGTCACACTTCTTCACATAATCCTGAGAGGTTTTTCGCATACTGGGCCACTAGTACCTTTAGGTGAGGACCCTATACACTAAAGACCTTCCTCCTGTATGACTCTCACATATGCCTTCATGCAATTCTTCCAACAAGGGCTCCATCGCTTCTGGATGTACGCACAACAAATATGGTCCTAAGTAAAAGCGCTTCTACAACTTCTATTCCTCAAAGATCCAGTAGCGAGGGGCACTTCTACGTACTTTCTCCACCTCACACTTGTCTTCAGGCAACAATCCTTGCTTCAAAAAAATTACTATGGGGTCCATCCAACTCGGTCCCATATGGAGGTTACACACCCCTAGCAAAGGTGCCCTTGTTAGGCTTGAGCTGTCCATCTCATCGACAATAACAACCCAAGGAAGACTTGACTCTAGCGAAATGGCCAACATTGCTAGAGAATTTGCATGAGAGTTCTGTCCCTTAGGGATTTGCTTCAATATAAAACCCTTAAACTGAGCCCGGGCATTCTGCACTTTAGCAAGGTACCCCTGCATCCTCTCATCCCGAGCTTCAAAGTCTCCATTGACATGGCCCACAATCAGTTTGGAATCCGAGTACAACTCGACCATTTCTCCTCCTAGCTGCCTGACCATAGCTACTTCTGCTAGTAGGGCCTTGTACTCGGCCTTATTATTGGTGTCTAAGAATCCCAATCGTAACGATTCTTCCATTATCAGCTTCTCGAGGGTGACTAACACAATCCCTATCCCTGCTCCCTTTCGGTTGGAAGCTCCATCCGTATAAACTTTCCACGAGGGAACAACAGTTGTCGACATGACCAATACCCCCATAACTGCCTCCTCCTCAGGGGCACCCTCGATGAATTCTGCCACAAAGTCTGCTAGGATCTGTCCTTTTATGGCAGTCTGAGGCATGTACTTAACATCATAAGCTCCCAGCTTGGTTCCCCATTTAGCAATCCTGCTAGTATAATTTGATTTCCTCAATAGAGCTTGCAGAGCCAGGTGAGCACCACAACAGTATGAGCTTGGAAGTAATGAGGAGGTTTCCTAGTGGCATGCATTATGGCCAACATTGCCTTTTCCAAGGGAAGATAGCACGTCTCAGCCTTTTACAGGGATTTGCTAACATAGTAGACGGGCCTCTGAATTTTGTCCTCATTTCTAATTAGGACGAGGCTAACAGCGTAGTCTGTGACTGTTAGGTATGCATACAACAATTCCTCTTTATCGGGCCTGGAAAGTATTGGTGGATTGAACAAGTATTGTTTGAGGTCCTCGAAAGCCATTACGCACTCCTCAGTCCATCAAAAATCCTTCCACTTGTGAAGCAGCTGGAAAAAAGGACGACACATGTCCGCAAACCGAGAGATGAACCTGTTTAAGGCTGCTGCCATCCGAGTCAACCTTTGCACCTTCTTGGGATTCCGAGGAGGATGCAAACTGCTAATAGCCTTAATTTGCTCTAGGTTAACTGCAATTCTACAGTGAGTAATCATGTAACCTAAAAATTTGCCCAAGCTGACCCTAAAAGAACACTTAGATGCGTTCAGGCGTAGTTTATGCTCTCTCAAAACTGAGAAAGTCTCCTCCAAGTTAGCCAAATGCTCTTCTACCAGCCTGTTCTTGACTACCATGTCATCAATGTATGCTTCCATGTTCCTCCCAATCTGTGATTCAAACATCCGCGTCACCATTCTCTGATACGTGGATCCTGCATTTTTAAGCCAAAGGGCATTACCTGATAATGATAGTTCCCATTAGGAGCACAAAAGACCGTTTTCTCCTGGTCGAACAATGATAAAGGTATTTGATGGTAACCCTGAAAGACATCCAAGAAACTCATCGAGGATGCCTCACCGTGGCGTCCACTAGCTGGTCAATTCTAGGAATGGGGAAAGGGTCTTTTGGGCAAACTTTATTCAAGTCAGTGAAGTCCACGCACACTCGCCATTTCCTATTTTTCTTTTTAACCATTATTGTGTTGGCCAGCCACTCAGGGTAGAAAATCTCCTTAATGGCCCCAACCTGCTTCAACTTGTTTACCTCTGTCTTGACTGCCTCAGTGTGATCTTTAGATGATCGCCGAGAAGGTTGTTTACGCGGCACAGCCTCGGGATTTACGTTCAGCCGATGACACGCCAATCCTGAATCAATTCCTGGAACATCGTAAGTATTCCATGCAAAAACATCAATGTTTGCCTTTAGGAACTTCACCAACTCTGCCTTTTCTAAGGGTGACAACTTATAGCCCACTTGGAAATATTGCTCCCGATCCAGCCCTATTATCACCTTTTCTAGCTCCTATGATAATTCTCCTGATGTCTCGGTCTGCTGCCCCCTTGCAGGCCCCTTTAGTTGCTATGGGATTGGATCTTCAGTCACCGCGGCAGGACTTGAAGGCCGCTGTGTTATTGCTGACACCAGACATTGCCTAGCCATGGCCTGATCACTCACCAACTCTCCCACTCTCCCCTGAGTAGGGTACTTGACCTTTAGATGTAATGTTGAGGGCACGGCACCCATGGCGTGAAGCCAGGGTCTTGCTAGGATAGCTGTGTAAGGGGAGAACGCTTCTACTACTATAAAGTTAACCTGGACCTCTATATCCCCAACCTGTACAAGCAGTCTTATCATTCCTCGGGGGACCACCATTCTGCCATCAAAACCTATCAGTGGTGAGTCGTACCTGTCCAGGTTCTCGAGCCTCAAGTTTAGCCCCCGGTACAAATCTAGGTACATGATCTCTGCTCTACTTCATTGGTCAACCAGCACTATCTTCACATCATAGCCCACAACCCTAACAGTAACCACTAGAGCGTCATCATGTGGTTGGAGAGTTCCCTACTTATCCTCCTCATAAAAACCTAGGGTAGGGGCGACCATCGCTTTTGCTCTTTTAGGAGCCTAATCATCGGCCTCCATGTCACAACCCATACCTACTGACATAACCCTAATGCCCGAGGTCCCATTATTCCCTGGCCTGACAAGGATTACATTGATGGTGCCCCGTAGGGGTGTCAATTCGGGTTAGCGTGTCGGGTTCGTGTCGTGTCAAGGTAGGGGTATTCGACTAAATGGCTCAACCCTAACCCGACCCATTTAATAATCGTGTCATGATCTTTCAACCCTAACCCGACCTGTTAATAAGGCGGGTTGACCTGACTCAACCCATTTGACACGCTTAATAAACGAGTTGTATTGGGTTGATACGAATGTAACACAGCCCATTTTAACCTACATAATATTAAATATAACATCCATCTAGAAATAATTTTTTTTACATCCCAAAAGTAGTGCATAAATTTCAAATCTTCAACCCACATTCAAAAAATATAGTTCAACAAAAATATAACATTCATCTAGAAATAAGTTCTTTACATTCTAAAAGAATTGCATACACTTCAACCCAAATTCAAAATAGCATGGTTTAACAAAAATGAAATAACATAGTTCAACAAAAATATAATATTCTTGGAACTCGCCAAATGCTAAGTATCAATATTGAAAGAATTGGAGCTAACAGTAGACTAATCCTGACTATGACTACGATTATCATCCATAGATTCTTTGTTGATTTCCAAATTCATAACATCTTCCATAAGCTCAGCCAATTTCATTTGTGCAAGTTCTATGCCAAAAAAAAAATATATAAGTATTAGTAGTTACAAAATATGATCATGCCTCAATAGTTTTAAAAGCAATACCCATCAGATCTAGTTTATAAACTATCTCAATAAACCCACTTACAAGATATGCAGATGGTGTCCAACACTAATACAAAAAAAAAAAAAAAACACGGCACAAGACAAAAGCTACAACCATGGCCTTAATCAACAATTAATATATCTCATATATTAATAGCGGCACATGGGTTCAAAGTTTATAGAACAAAAACATTATGCAGAAAAAATTACTGCAGAATTTTGAAACACCAACAAAACGGTTTTCTTTAATTCTAAAACTCACTAAACACATTAGAGAGAGAGAGAGAGAGAGAGAGAGAGAGAGCAATAACCGGTTTGAGACTTTAAGTTTGAGAATTAGGCGTGAGTCTATAAGATAGTAGAGTGAGTAGTACAACTGAAATTAAATTAATAAATAAATTAGATATTTATAAGAAGGTTTAGAGATTTAAGGTTTGTAGGGTTTAGAGATCTAGGATTTGTAAAGTTTTAATTTTCAATTATATCCCTTGTAAGTTTTTGTAATTACTCACTTTTCTTTTTTAATTTAAAATATATGTTGGATATAAAAGGTATTTGACAAATCTAAAATATAATGAATATTTATTTGTTATATGAGTTAAACGAGTTGTGTTAAGTGGGTCATTTCGGGTTGACACAAATAAATTGACCTGTCAAACGTGTCTATTGCGGGTTACGCGGGTTGACCCGCTTATGACACGTTTCTTACTGTGTCACTTTCGGGTCGACCCGTTTATGACCCAAACCCATTAAGGCTCAACCCTAACCCGCAAAAACCCATGTCGGGTTCGTGTTGTGTTCGCGGGTTGGGTCGAACATTGACACCCCTAGACTGCCCCGTGCTGGTGGAGGGGAGCTACTCTTATGAAATTCAGCTCCCGAGTGGCCGAACTGCCCTGTAAGCTGATGTAGAAACCGGTTGAGCTTCCCTGCCCTTGCCAACTGGCTCAAGTGATCTAGGAGGGTTCTGCAATCCTCCGTAGTATGCCCTCGGTCCTGGTGGTAATGACAATAGAGGCTTTGGTTTCTTCTGGACGGGTCATCGCCCATTTTATTAGGCCACTTAAAATAAAGCTCACTCTTGATTTTCTCCAGTATCTGATACATTGGCTCTTTAAACAATAAGTTGACCAACTGAGTTCCCAAGGGTGACGTTTGACTAGAAAACTCCCTTTGGGGGTGATTACCTTGATATCCACCTCCCCGAGGATCCCTCTTATCTAGGAACATCTTGGCCTTCCCTTTTCCCTGTACCTGATCTTCCTCCACCCGCATATACTTATCTATGCGACCCATGAGTTGGCGCATGTTCGAAGTGGATTTCATCGTTAACGACTTTCTCAACTCGTGCTTGGTGGAGAGCCTGACCTTAAAAGTCCTAACGGCCACATCCTCAAAGCTTCCATTAACTTTATTATATGTTTCCTAATATCTATCCGAGTAAGTCTTGAGGGTCTCTCCCTCTCTCATCGACATAGACAGCAACGAGTTTAGTGGTTTGGGGACCCTACTGCACGTTATAAATTTAGCCCCAAACGCCCTTGTCAGCTCCTCGAAAGACCCTATTGACCCTTCCTCCAAGGCATCAAACCAATGCATCAAACCAATGCATTGCCATAGGTCCAAGACTAGAGGGGAACACTTTACACATTAGGGCCTCATTGTTGGCATGAACTGCCATCTTCTGATTAAAATGGCTGACATGCTCCACGGGATCAGTCCTCCCATTGTAAATAGCAAACGTCGGCTGAGAAAACCGATGAGGGAGCCTGTTAATTCTTCTAACGAAGGGTGATTTAGAGATCTATTGTAGGGCCTTACTCATTGCATCATTCCCCAGGCCATGGTGGGAAGCCCTTTTCTTACGGTCATGACTGCTCTTCTCCCACTTATCCTCGCGCGAAGAAGCTGAATATGACTCACTAGATGGAGTTCCCGACTTACGGCGGTAAGAACTGTCCCTGCTTCCTCTAGAACCATCATTTGGTGGGGGAGAGGGGCTTCTCCTTTTACGTTCTCTGCGCCTTAACTTGCTACGCAGGCGATCTATTTCTCGCTGCAACTTCCGCGTCTCCAGATCATGAGAGGCATGACTCCTAGACTTTGAATGATTCCACTCAGTATGCTCATTGTGATAAGATTCCACCATAACGCTTGTGGTATGTTGTCTATCCCTTCTGTGCTCCAGGTTAATAAACTGGTTTTCCCTTAGGGAGCCAACTGACTCCTCCCTATCTTGGCCTACGTTAGCCATAAGTACTTAGGACAGATCCACCACAACTTGCTATTTTCCACAGACGGCGCCAATTGTAAGGACCAAAATAACAGGCAGCCCAAGCCCACCTAGAACAGTGAGTTGTACAACTAAACCTTGGCCCAAATCAATAGAATTTGTAAGAGAGGTAATCGAACAACAAGAGGGGACTCTGCCCGAAGATAAAAAGGGAGAAGAAAAATGTTGATCTTATAAAACAAAAGGGGATCTATCTCTCCACAAGCTCGCCCGAGGAGGCTAAGTTTGTATAAGAAGTTACACTGTTCACTCCCCTCTTTTTCTTTTTTCTTCTCTTTCGTGCTTATCTCTTTCTGATACCTCAGTCACAATCCCTCTTTCTGTTAACACCCCCTTTCCTTATATACGTCTCCCTTCTTTCTATCTCAACCATTCATCCCTACCTAACTAGCTTCCTCTCTTGACACTTGTCTTTTTCTACATCTAAAGAAGATGGTGGAAGGAACTTGCTTAATTGTGACTTGCACTGCTTAGGTCACTTCCTCATCAATGTAGCTGCTAAAGCTATTGCCCACCATTTAATGCATAAGAAACAGGCTACCCCAAGCTAGAAACTTCCCCTATAGCCACTGATTCTCTTTCTCTCTAGAACCTCGTACCCACTTAGAACCCTTTAGAATACTTTGGTTCATCTCCTTCCTTCCTTGGGCGTCTTTCCTCCTTGGGCTCGTGGACTGTGACATCCTTACAGTACTACTGCAACCCTTCAGATCCCTCCTCGGTCCTCGGGCACCCACAAGTTTAACTTGATGTCAAATTTATTTTATTTTAGTTTATAAATAAGATAATCATTCAACCTATGTCATCTACTCTAGGATGATTACTTATTATCATCAAGTCAAGATACCAATTGGTTTTTAGTGTATGCAGAATATGAACCTAGATCTCTAATTTTAAACATAGCATCAAAGTAATGTAGTTGTTATTTGCTTAGTCTTGAATATTTTTTATTTAAATTATGCACTTAGATATGGTTAACATGGTTAAAGTAGCTTGGTGTCAAACTTAGCACTCAAAAATACAATTTCGCATCTTACAATCATCAAATTTATGTAGTAAGGTCATTTTTATTAGACAATCTGATCTCATAATCCTTAGACATGAAATTAGTTAGCATACTCGAGATAAACTCGAAGTTAGAGTGAGAGATAACCTTAAAGCTATCTCAGAGCATAATTCAACAATCGAATAAACATACTTATATGAATAACATAATGTTAGACTAACTCCAAAAACAATCGTTGAAGAATCTTTGAACTCAACGAAGACAAATATGCTTCAAATTCCAATTTTTCATTGTAATTATCGAATCATGAATTAGAAAACACTCAAAAAAAACAAACTGTTCTTAGAAAAATCACAATTTAAAAAGACTTTACATCAATTGACTTTAAATATTTAAATTTAAATTTAACCTAATGCAAGTTTGAGCAAACATTTTTTTCCCCAAAAAACAGAGAAAATTTTAAAACCCAAAACAAAAAAACACAAAAATATATATATAAAATGAAAAAAAAGAACTAAGAAAATAAAAAAATTGTACACGTTGGCAGAGAGAGGAAAAAAGAAAAAAGAAAAAAGAAAAAAAAAGAGAGCACAAGGTGAGACCTTGAGCGATACCGAGAAAGAAGAGAGCAGAGAGAGAGTAATAGCAGCGATCGAGCTACAGAGAGACAGAAAGAGAGCAAAGCTCAAATATAAAATCAGCACCACCAAAATCCAAAAAAACACACACACAAACACAAAAAAAGAATGCACCGAAAATTCAAAAAGCAAAATTGAAAACAAAAGAAGAAGAGCGCGAGCGAGAGCGAGAGCGAGAGTCGAAGTTTTTTGAAGATTCGAACCACCCAGTGAGTCAGGGTTCGATTTCTCTGCAATTCGTGAAGTTGGTTCGAAAGGTCAGGAGCTCAATCAATCTCTAACCCTCTCTCAAGCTTACTTTTTTACTCTTCATTGGTCTCTCTCTCTCTGCGAAAAATTCTCACTCTGTTTAATTCGTCGAACTCACTGATCTCCTTTGTTCGACTTCAAAAAGTTTGGGATTTTGTTGTTGTTGTTGTTGAAGTTTGAAGCATTTGAATTTCGTGAAAAGAAAACGTGGGGGGGTTTTGGGGTTGGTACAGTGGTGCAATTTTTTGTGGTTTGTGCAAGTTCAAATTTTTTTTTTGTTGGTGATGTAAAAGTTTAGGGTTTTGATTTAGTATAGGTTTCGATAAATTGAGCTTGATTTTGGTGGGATTTAGTGAATTTTTGTGGGTTTGATCTCTAGGGTTTTGGTTTTCGAGAAGATGAGATTTGGGTTTGCATTGTATGGTGTTTGTGGGTGGTGTGAATTCAGGGTTGTTTGGAAATAAGGATACTGGTATTCCTGTTGGGAATTGGGGGTTTTAGTGATTTCGTTGGATTTGCATTGAATGATATGTGGGGGGGAAATTTTTGGGTCGTTTGGAAACAGAAAGAAGTGTAATTTGGGTTGAATTGGGGTTACTGGGGGGGTTTCTGATTCTGTGGATAGTGTATGAATTTGTTTCTCGAGAAATGCAACCTCAGCAGAGCTCGAGAATCGATTTGGTTGACTTGAAAGCTCAGATAGCCAAGAAGCTTGGGGTGAATAAGTCGAAACTCTACTTTTATCACTTGCATAAGTTTTTGAGCAACAAATTGGGCAAGAGTCAGTTTGAAAGTTTTTGTATTCGGGCTTTTGGGAGGGAGAATCTTCCACTTCACAATCAGTTGATAATTTCAATCTTGAAGAATGCATGCCAAGCCAAGACCCCACCAACTCATTTACCGGGTCCCCAAAAATCTGGGATTCAAGTTGCAAATAGTTCTCCTGGTGGGGAAGATGGGCATGAAGAAAGTGGGGCCATTTTTCCGAATCAGAATCAAAATGTACCAGTTTGGTCAAATGGGGTTTTGCCGCTCTCCCCGCGGAAGGTTAGGTCTGGGTTACGTGATCGGAATAAGCTCAGGGATAGACCAAGCCCACTTGGACTAAATGGGAAGGTCGAGTGTATCTCGCATCAGTCCATGGGAACAGAAGATAGTTGTAATAAGGTCAATATGGTAAATGGTGATTTGACTCCGTGTGATTATCAGAGACCATTGCAGCATCTTCAAGCAGTTGCTGAGCTACATGAACATGAAAGGGAGGGTGCTGTTCAGCGACCTGCAGAAAAGCCTAGAATACATGATAAAGATCAGACTGCAGTAACTGGTGTTGAAGATGGGGAAGAGGTGGAGCAGTCGAATCGCCCAAGTTTCTCTAGAAGTCCTCTACGTGCACCCCTTGGGATTCCGTATTGCTCAGCTAGTGTAGGTGGGGCCCGCAAAGTTATGCCATTGGTTAGCAGTGGTGATTTTGTTAGCTGTTATGATAGTGGTGGATTGTCTGATACAGAGACACTGAGAAAACGTATGGAGCAGATTGCAGCAGCACAGGGCCTTGGAGGTGTCTCTACGGAATGTGCTAACATGGTGAATAATACGTTGGATGTGTATTTGAAGCGGTTGATCAGGTCTTGTGTTGATTTGGTGGGAACAAGGTCTACACATGAGTCAAAAAAGCAACCTGCTCACAAGCAGCAGATTCAAGGGAAAATTATCAATGGCATGTGGCCGGCTAATCATTCACATATGCAGAGCACAGCTGCACCCACGGATGTTATGCAGGAGCAAGGATCCCAGTACTCAATATCTTTGCTTGATTTCAAAGTTGCCATGGAGCTGAATCCTCAGCAGCTTGGGGAAGATTGGCCATTGCTGCTGGAGAAAATTTGTATGCAAGGATTCGAGGAATGAACCATCCCTTCAAAGATCTGCTTATTCAAAATGTGCTTGGGTTGGTTTGTTCTGGTACCAAAGGGGTGGACAACTGTTATTGGAGATAATTGATGCACTCAGTTCTGTTCCTACTGCCAGGGTAAACCAGATTTCTCCCAGTTGGTTAAAGCTCTGGTCCTTGCAAAATGAATTGTGGGATTGAGCATCTTAATGTCTGTATTTGCCTGCTGAAGAGCCTGGACTGGTCAGGAAATTATTTAACTGCAACCAAGCAAGGGCTACTTTCAAAAAGAACGCCCGTGATTGGTGGCACTGTTGTATGTTTAGAATTGATATTGGCTGTATTTGCCATCTCTACAGATCTCAAGCATTTCCTGTAATTTACACAGCCAATGAGGAGGAAAACTAAGAGTTTTGCAGGATACTGTTGTGTAGCTTGGTGAAAGGTAAAAAATTCACTTGTGTAAGAGCTGCAGTAACGCTCTGTATGTATTTTTAGACTGAGAATTAATTGGAATTTGAATATCAATAACACATTAACTTCCATTGTTATCTCCTTGATGGTTTGACATCACTGTTTTAACTAAATTACATCTGAATATCCTACTGCAAATGTATCTTCCCTCACTGCAGCAATTTTATGGAAATTTCTGACTGTAAATGTTACTATGTCATCTTGCAAATATTAGTGGTGGCATATCTTATTGTGCATTTGCTGAAAGTACCGGTTGCTGTGAAAGTGCTCTATTTTTAATTCTCTTTTACCATTCAGAAGGAGATAGCTTTCTCTCCATGGCTTGGAGTCAAAAATTAGTTTTGATGTCTCTGTTTGATATTTACAAATCTCATGTAGCCTGCGGGACAACTCAACATAATTACGAATTGAAAGGGGGAAATAGCAATAAGCCATTTGTGTTGGCTTTCTTATATCATCAGTACAGATCTTGGGCTTCTCATGTAATTTACAGCCATTACAAGGATTTCTGAGAAATTTTTGAAGCTATATTGTTGTATAGCCTGATAAGGTGTAAGATGACTTGTAAAAACCTGCAGTATGCTATCTGTATATTTTTTAAATTTGAGAATTAATTTCTTCCATTAATGACATTCTGATGTCCATTGTACTCTCCCCGATGGTTTATACATGAATTTTCCAATTAATGCAGTGTTGATTTATCTCAGAAGGTATCTTGGTGGTTGTTCTATATTGTCTTGTTTCCTATAACCATATATCAAACAAAAGATTGTGGTTACACAAGTATTCTCTTATTTTGCTGATGTTGTAATGTTGTCATAACGATATCATAAATGGGAGATGGGGAATGACTTTGATGCTGAGCACATTTGAATGCTTAGTACTGCTTTTGGTTATTGTTCTTCAGAAAAAATTTGGAATGAATTGAGGAAAGCTATTTGGAAATTGATGAATAGAAATTTGTAAAGTAGTGGATGTTAGTTGACAAAAACATTTAAAAAGTTTGTGGTATCTTTCCACATTACTCGATATATTCATAAAATATATGTGAAAAAATTATTTTATTTTACTTTATTTGGACCTTGGTGTGATGATTACTGCCCTCCATCCTAGAGATGTGTTGTGTGTTCAAGCTCCAAAAAATTGGGATAAGGCTGCCTAGCAACTATCTCTCCCAATTTGCTGAAGTGGGAGCTTCATGCACTAGGTGCGACTATTTTATGATATGAACTTGCAATGAAATTGGGTTACTTCTTTAAATAAGTGAAGATCACTATATTGAATATATTTTATTTGATCTTTCCTTTTTTTTCCTCTGTTTTCAATCCCTTATGCTGTAAAAATTTTCATCAGTTGAATCACTACCTCTGGAAGTATGCACTACAGCCTGTACTACTAAGTGCGCATATCCTGAGTAAGTTAGTCTTTAGTTCATGACCCCAAAAAAAGAAAAAAAAAAGGCCATTAATGTATTCCTTAGGGTTAAAAGCTGGCCAAAAGTGCAGTATGCTGGAAGTCTTATTGAAAGGTTTGTGCTTAATTTTTCAATTTATTAGTCATTAATGGGCCTGTTGAAAATGTATTTATTGCCATGACATCCTTCTTGTTGATCTTCTGGCATTGAACTCTTTTTGTCAGTTCTGTTGTTTCCATGAGTAGTTTCAGTTGTGTGCTGACACTTTTGAGGTTTCTCACAGCATGCACAATATAGGTTCAAATTTCAAGCAGTTATCCAGCCAGTCCAAAACCATCCAGTTATGTAATCTGCCTGCAAATCTGAAGGGAAGAAAAGTACAGGCATGCTTAGTATCTGAAAGAAGCAGAACTTTTCGATACATTAAGTGAACTTTCCTTCAATTTCTGTTTTCGGTTGACTTAAGGACATTCCTTCCAAAATTGGAACATGTCACTTGTAACGAGAAGAATGTCAATCTCATTTTGATTATATTGTAATAGCAGTACTTCCTCAATGCCTTTCCTTCCAAGATTTTTGATTGGAAGCTCAGAGCACAACATGCTTATCATTAGTGATTTGACTCTGCATCTGTTGGACTCATTGTACAATCTGAGAATGAGAGCTGTTGGTCAGGGAAACATGAACCATGGCAATAAAGAATGCTTTTGTTTCTGGGCATAATGAAGATCATATTGAAGTAGCTGTAGTTGAAGATGTAGAAAAGTGGACTTTGTCAGAAATGTGAATTTCGTCCTTCGTTTCATTAAATTCATTTTGCTCATCTTGTATAAGTGGGATGCGAGAAGGTTGACTCTTTCAAGTAGTAGTTATTTCGATAGTATTAAAGGTGGGGGTTTGTCTGGCCATTGAGCTATAGCGCAATTGGCACCTCCTCACCTTGTAAGAGTAAGATGGAGGGTGAGATTTTGGGTTCAAGACCCACCAGGTGTATCTGTAACTAACCATAAAAAAATGTGTGGGGGAGGAGAGGGTGGGGGGTATTTGTTAAGGAGATACTGACAGAATGTACAAAGTTGATTGCAGAGCCTCAAGGCCATAGATGGGTTTCATTTCGATGTGCTTGTATGTTGAATCTTGATAAATGACCACTAGCCCTAAAAGCTAAGCTCATGCAGGATATTTTAACTTTTTTTTAAATGAGAAGTAGAGTGGAAATAAGGTTTGAACCTAGGATCACCTTCTCTGATATCATGATAAATTATGCTAGTCCCAAGATCTTAATTTGTTAGGAAATTGTGAATTTAATCATTTAACCATTATTCTAACAAATTTATACATGCAGTGGTTCTTCAGTTCAGCATGATCTGTGCAAAGAGCCATATAGCACTGTGCCCTGAAGCAGTAGATTCAAGTCAAGCTAAAAGCTGGTTTGTTGTCAAGTAATTGCTTACATATGCAAAGCTGTGCTGAACCTGTGCAAATTATGAAGGACGAGAGAATGCTCAATGATTTTCTTTTTTTTGATGTCTAGGTTGTAAAAAATAAAAATTGCAGCCACTTAGAGAACACCAGAATCTTTGCTGTTAATAATTTGCATGCATGTGTTTAAGGAAATATCTATGAATGAATATTGATTTTCCCTTGGCAATGGTTGGGTCACTCCGTTCTTTGTTTAAAGGGCTTGTTTGGAGGGCTGGATTACTGTTCTTGGACTTGGACGTCATTGATGCACTTGGTTTTCTATATGTAGCCATGAGGAATCAGATGACTTCCTTCAGGTATTGCTCTGACACTTGTAAGGTGATTTAGGGTTTTGAGCATCAAAACATGTACTCCTGCAGAGCCTTGATGAAATTCCAATCATGGGCCACTTTAGACATGATGCTCATGTGTGGTTGTCCTGTTATGTATTCATCATTATCTGTTGCCCTTATTCTCCCAATACCATATTTATTGACCTGTCTGAATCTACAGCCAATCTGAAGAAAATTTAAGAAAATTTTTCAGAATGCAATTGTATGGTTGGTGAAGGGTTGCAAAATTGAATTTTCACCGATGGTTTGACTTTGTTGTCCCAAATAATGACTTCTTAATTCCTGTATTATATACTAGAACATAAGTGTTACATGTGGATTTATCCATCTAGTTTCATTGGTAAATCTTAGACTGAAACTTTCCTGTAAGTTCTCAACAGCCATTCAGAATTTATATTTTCATTAGCTGCAAAACATTGAGGTGGCATGAGTAACTATTTAATATATTATTTCGGATGCATTGGAGCTACACCATTTTTTTTTTTAATTCCTGTAGGAAATAAAAAAGTTCCATCTTTTTCAGAGGAGGGAGACAGTCTGATTTGGATGAGTTTAAAATTCATGCAATCTCAAACATCCAGCTTGCAAACTAAAATTTGAGATTTAGGATTTAAGAAGAAATTTATTCAGAATAAGTTAGTTCAACCTTACAAATGAGGTTTGGAATTGAACAGAATGATTTCTGTCTAACACGATTGGTATACTGATTAGAAATATGTAGCTGTTTGTGTAAAACATTTGATCAGGGTTCTCTTGATTTTTTGGGTGGGGGGGTGTGGTTGGCTTTCAGTTCCTTGTCCCGTCAACTTTTGTAGCCTAATGCTGAACACACTAGTACATTTGTTTGAGTAATGAAGATGTTTCAGCATTAATTTTGGCTTTATTTGTCCAATACTTCATGCCTTTCACAATTGTATTGTAGAACTTTGAGCAGGTAGCGAGCACAGGTGGGGCCACCCAAATTTGCCGTTTGTCAGAATCTGATGAGAAAGTGAATTGAGAGGAACAAGAGCACTTGGCATTTGAAGGAAATAAACTATTCATACTGTTATAGCACGCCATTTGTCTGCTTGCCTTAAACAGCATATTTAGTAAGAGCAAAAGCCTCTGTACAGATTGGAAGTAGTGAGGTTTTCTTCAATTTCTCTGTGAGATTTACAAAGATATTGTTTCCAAATGGTACTCGTTGGCTAATACAAAAAAAAGTAGTATTTGTAATACTCACCATTTTGATGGTTTGTTTTGCCAATGTACTTGAGAAGGGCAAGCTGGGAATTATTATCAGAAGTGGCCTAGCCCTCTTGGAACAATGTGAAGGTGACTTACTCTTATCAACATGTCTGAAAGACAGAAGCCATAAACATAATGTAACATGTGGGAATGATTTTGTGACTTCCAGATGCCAGTGCATCTTCCTCAAGTACTCACTTCAGTTTCTCAACAATAGCAGAGGTCCAATTGAAGTGGTTATCATTGAAGTAATATGTGCAGCAGTCTGTCCACTGGAATTTTAGTACAAGTAATCTATTATGGTCAAAACTATCATAGGTGGGTTGCATTAACCTTTGTTAGCCATTTTGTTGGTGGTGACATAAATGAGGCATTTGGGAAACATCTGGAGGAGATCACAGCAGTGTTGGACCCTTGAGGCCTTCTAAAGGAATGTGTTTATTTATTGTTACTTGTTGGGTCAGTGTGTTTTTGAAGTGTTTTATTACAACTGGTGTTTAATTGGTGGGAGTATCAAGATTGAGCTAAAAAGGCATCCTGCCTCAAAGCAGCAGTCACGGCCATATGCAATGAAACAGTTGGGGGGTGGACCTAAATATGCAATGACTAATATATCACTGCCCGATGCTGCTGGAGAAAATTTGTTCAAGAAAGAATTGCTTATGGTAATGCTGGTTTGTCCCCAATGAGTGTACACGCGCGCGCACAAAAGTTGGCTATTTCCTTTGAAGGGCTTATATCTATCTTGGGACACTGCTGAAGCAGCCATTTTCCTTATTTTGATGAGGAATCAGATTACCCCTGGTCAAGCTAATCTGGAGATTGAATGAGGTCTGAGCATGAATTGTTTGTATTCTCTTTGCTGTGAGAAGCATGCATATTCAGTATCCTCGCAAAAACAAACAAAAATGGGTGTTTCCAAGCAGAATGCCCAGGTCTGATTACCCCAATTATGTGCTGTCATCCACCACTATTTGTGTTGGCTTGAGTATCAAATATCCTCAACCCATGATGCAGAGCTGTGTGTGACCAAGAATTGATCTAACAACAGCCAGTAAAACTTTTTAACATAAATGCCTGTCTGCTTGCCTGAAGGTGCATTCAGCTCATGTAGGTTTGTCTTCTGTCATAACTAAATATCTTGATCTTTCCATGCAATGTACAGCCAACGAGTAGGAAACCTGAGAAAGTTCTGAAATGATATTGCTATGTACAGACGTGGAGCAAGGAATTGTTCTTTTGGGATTTTGTTGGGAAGGGGGGCGGGGGAATACAACTAAATGAACTCAAACTACACATCCACACTTATGTACATAGTTATGTAAGCATTAACTTGAAAAACATATGACTAAAATAACATTAGAGAGACTCTTGATTAATAGAAAGATTAATGAGTTCTATACAAAATTTAAATTTCTACTTAAATTGAACATTCATGTTGTATCTACAATATATTAGTAACTTTATTCACATTTTATGAAATAGTTTTATGCTTTATTGAAATTTCTAACCTCTTAAATATTTAAAATTTTACTTTGAGATGTATATTTTTACTATTCATAATACTAACAAGCTTGTGAAATACGTCAAATGCCTAGCACATATCACAGTTATTTGACCCACAAATAACAAAATCATTTTAAGAAACTACTTCTCGATTAATCTCTCAAAAAACTTAATCTTTTGCTCAATTGACATTCCATAGGATTTGTGCCATGTCTTGTCTCTAAAATCAACAAAATACTAGATAATAAGGGAAAAAACGATAAATTGAAGAAGAAAAAAAATGTAAGTACTCAAGGAACTTACAAAAACTAGGCATGTCGAACATATACATGTCATTATTTTTATTAATGACTATTCTCTACTGGACAATGTTAAATCTTCTATTGGGAATAAGTTCTATTTCCAGTTTTATCTCTACTCTTTTCTGGCAGATAATGGAAAACATAATGGCAGAACAGGTACAAATGGGAGAAGTTGTATGCATGGATAATATTGTGGAAGACTTGATACCCAATTTCACTTATAAAAAAAAGTGGAAGACTTGATGGCAGGTTCTAAGATTCATTGAGTTTTGGTGAACCGTTGATAAATGATATTTGCTATTGCTTTTGATTGTTGAATTTATAGATGTCATAGCTTTATAAAACATGTGGATTGTTCTTGGAGGACTGCTCTTCCACTCAAATACTGTAACTTTTATGCTAGGGGAGTTGGCTAATGGAAGTCCCAAGGCTGGGGATTATGAGGGAAACTGGCTACTTATAAATTATCATGAAAATTTGAGGAAGTTCAAAATTATGCTGCTACCTATTCATACAACCCAACCCAACCCCCCCCCCCCCCCCAAAAAAAAAAAAAAAAAAATCCTTGTGACGAGTATATTTGGACTTCGAAAAAGTTAGGGAAGTTTACGCATAAGCTGACTTGCGCCAGTGATAAAGGTAGCAATTGTTGTGTTATGTGACAGTATTATTCAGACAGCTTGAAAACTAACTTCTATGTGGAAGGCAAAAACTGTAAAGTTTATTTTCTATGTACACTAAAAATTTTCATTTTAAATTACATAGGAATGGAAAACACAAAATTTCACTTTCATACTCATCTGAATGTTGCTGCATATAGTCAGTCATTTGAGACCATAATTTTTGGGAAGATTGGTCAGATGTGGGAAGGATGTCTCTCAGTAATCACGTTTTCAGAATGGGGCAAAATGCATTTCAGGGATTCGTATGATAAGTTTCATCTCATATTATTTTTGGTCAGTGCTCTCCACTTCCTGGTCTGGTTGCTTTGCAGAAATCTCCATTCTCATTTCTTGACTGAGGACCAAGTTGAAGAGTCACAGCGACTTGATAACTTGGCTATAAGACGCAACAGGTGCCTCGTTTCCAGGGAAGTGCAGGTGAGCTTTGTGACAACATTCTTCTGATGCACTTCTCTTTTGCTTCTGTTTGTGCATATGAGCATGCTGTTTCCATGTCACACTTCTTTCTATCCCATCAGTCCCTCCATTTCTCATGTGTCTACTGCCCACAACTTTATAATTAATTCAGTAGCATGTTCAAACATTTGATGTTATCCATTTTTAGTTTTTCTCACAAACAAATATCTTCATGCATTACTTGGAAATATGCTCATAGTTTTGGCAGAAAAGGATAGACCCTTAAAAATTATGTATCTTCAACATGATTATTATTTCTCAGGACATCTTACTTTAAACACAGTTTTTGGCAATTATTATCCACAGTTTCCATTTGCACATTACGTACAACTAGAAAGAGCAAAACATAGGTTCAATTCTTTAGGTACTGTACATTAAGTTCTCTCATCAATTAACCATATAGTTGAATTTAATTCTTTTCGAAATCAGGTATACGATTTGTGTTGTTTTGGTCAATTCAAAGCGGTTATGAATTCAAAGGTGTTTTGATCGGGCATATTAGTTAAGTCCAACTTATTCAATTTGATTCAAAGTTTAACATAAAATAGACAAATAAACCAACATTGCTTTAATAATTTATTCACATTGTCGATAAATAACCACTGTTTTTGCAACCTACCTATAAACATTTTTCTTAGCATTAATGGCCAGTTTGGATGGAGGGGAAGGGAGGGGTAGTAGAGTAGAGTTCAGTGGGTTTAAAAGATTGAAGAGAATGCTCTCACAAGCTTTTGCTTTGCAAAAGAAAATACGCAACTATGAATTATTTTCTTCCCTGCCACACCATTACTTCATCAAGCTGATACCGAGTTCTTACCATAATTGTCATGCCTACATCCACCATTGGATCTGCATAGATTGCAGTATGTTACAAAGTGCCTCATCATGCAAGGTGGAGTTCTACTTCTCCCCCAACCCCCAAGGAGTTTTGGACTAGTGATCTCCCCATCATAAGATATGATCCCAGCCGACATAACGAGATATGATGCCCGATCAATTGCTAATTACAAAAGATATACAATCTGACATGACAACTTTTTTTTATTTTTATTTTTATTTTTTATATTACTTTTATGTATATACTTTGTGAAGGAAATAAGGTGGCTCATGTTTTGGCTCAATATGCTAGGAACTTGAGGCACTCCAATATCTGGTTAGAAGATATACCCACTTTTCTTCATAGCTATCTTTCAAAGATGTACAAATTTATTAAGAGATGTAATCTATCCCATTAAAAATACATAATAAACATAATTTTTTTAAATCTTATGGCCTGTTTGGATGGAAGGGGGAAGGAGGGGGAGTGAAGGAGAATAGAGTAGAGTTAGTTAAAAATAAGCTAATTTTGTGC
Source organism: Notholithocarpus densiflorus (assembly GCA_030021035.2). NCBI lineage: Eukaryota > Viridiplantae > Streptophyta > Magnoliopsida > Fagales > Fagaceae > Notholithocarpus > Notholithocarpus densiflorus. The sequence continues at coordinate 1,178,765 of JARYZH020000005.1, forward strand.
TAAATCTACTCTACTCTCCCTCTCACTTTCTCAATCCAAACGGACCATTACTTTTTTGTGTTTTGTTTGAAGTTACAATCAATTTGTAGAATTTATGTGGTAAATTTGTATTATGCCTAACATCAAGTACAGAGACTGAACCAATTTTAGTACAACAGAGGGGTTGACCAGGGAATATCTAAAATAAAGAAAATTACAGATGAGATTCTTCGAGACAGGAATTTTTATTCACAATTTCAATGTAAGAGTTCATCTATCAAGCCAATCGCCTGGGTTTATTAGTTCTTTGAGATGAAAGAGATTTCCTATGTACAATAAAAAAAGGAAAAAAAGAAAAAAAAAAAGAATGAATTAAGGCAGAGACGCACTTAATTTGTACAAAATGAAAAAGACAGTCTCCTTTAACTGTGATTTAATCAATTGAACTAAAGACTGCAACTGATTTAATCAATTGAACTAAGAGGGCGACAAAGGAGATGGTGAGGGTGAGGGCGCTGCCGATGCTTTGCAAATGGGGCACCAATTCTTCAACCCCAGCCACTGTTCTATGCAGTCCACATGAAACTTGTGCTCACACTGCAATCTACCCAGTTCATCTCCAACAACATACTCCTCCTGCACAAAAACATAAAAGACACTTAAGTTCAAAAGAAGAGATAACATTTCAAACCCATGACAATAGCTGATACATTGCTTGTATCATTGGTTAATGCAATCCAGAAACTAACTGGAACAATTTCATTTGTTTATTTACAAGCACATCCAGTTTAATACATACTGAAAAATCATGACAACCCAAAATTACCTTCAGCAAGATATTGGCTTGTCAGTTGATCAAGTACCAAACTGTCTAGTCAATGGGGCTTACAGCCCAGTGCTACCCTTCCCCCTCTTTAAAATAGGCCAGGAAAAAAAGAAGAGTAACAAACTGTCTATTCAAGAAAAAAAAAAGAGAGTAACAAACTGCCAAGGGATTGTAATTTTTTTTTTTTTTTCATAATTCAATAATTATAACAATGGGGGAGAGGGGATTTGAACCTTGGACATCTTTCTTGGCCCAAGGGATTTGTAATTTTTTTAGTCACGAATCATCTACCGATTTTGGTATTAGATGAATTCAATACCTAAGTTCTCTTAAAAATTCATTCTAAGCACATCTCTGGTTTTGCTTTTGGAAAGGTTGAGAAGTGTTTAAGGGGATTAAAGCTCTTTTAGCCGGAATTACCAATGTTTTGGCAATTTTTGCCAAAGAAAACAGCTTTTAAGGAGAGCTTAGCTTTTAGGGAAAAGCTCTAATATTCATTGTTCATGCTTTATAAACCTAGAAGTTTAAAGCAATATTCATTGTAATTTTCCAAACACTCAAAACATTAAAAAGCTTTTCAGTTAAAGCTCTATATCACAAAAGCTCCAGATGAGCAATCAAGCCCTACAACAATGCCAAACAGGCACTACAGAGTAACTGAAACCTATTCCAATCCCAGCAGCAACCAGAATACTCAAATGGCTTGATTTAGCTCTAGAATTTACAAACTAAGGTGTTCCCATGTTAGTGTTCTTGACCACAAGTGGTTTGAATTTGACTTCAGCCGCATCCAAACCTAACTACTCTGCCAATGTTAATTAAAAGCAAATGAAATCAGTTATGGAGTAGGTATCATGGAGAAAAAAACCTGGCATATACTACATTTGACATCATCCTTTTTCCCAATATCCTTTTCCCCAATGCAGCCCGCTGCTGCATCCTCTGGAGCTGTAGACTCATAAATGCTCCTCTTCAGGCATTCTGACAATGTTTCTTCTGTTAGTGCTGTGCTCACAGTTCCCATCCTCTCTTCCAGAGCTAATAATTCCTGTCATTTAGCAGTAAAATGGGTTGCCAAACGTGTACTACTTTTGAACACATAAAATTATATAATTCATAAATTATTTATTTAAATTCTTTTAATTCTAGTATGCATAATAATAAAGCAATAAAAGCGAAAAATAATTACAAGAAGATAGGACAGAAGAAAGATGAAAACACTTGTGTTCTAGTCTATTTAGCACCATTTTAACATAATAACTAACCTCATACGACATGTTATCAATGTCCAGTCTCATGTCTCTGTGCTGATCATAGACATATAGGCCATTAAGAAACAAGTTGGTCTCCAGAACAAGTATTTGCTGCAAGACAAGAAAGAAGAGTTAAACAATGAACAGTAAATCAGGTGAAGAAGAAAACCCATAAACAACTACCTCATATGTAAGATCTTCATCTTGTTCGATCCTCTCAAGTGCCATTAATACCTGCACAAAGATTACATAAACAAAACGTGCCATGTGGTGCAGGTTTCTTTTAAGACCATACTAAGTGAGATGTACTTGATAAAATTTCTAAAACCCTAGTACCTCTGCAATTCCATTGTAGCGCCTGATGCTGTCCCGATTCATCAAAGAGCGGGTAATGCCCACTTCTGCAGGACTAGCTGGCCTAATACTGTGCAAACGCTCACTGCTACTGCCAGGTCGACTGTAAGAAAGTGCATGATTTGAGGGAATTTCAGAAGATAATTGATGTGATGAACTAGGACCATTCATGTCACTAGATATGCCAGTTTGAAGCATTTGTGGGATTGCAACAGAGGGCTCATTTGGTGACAGACTGTTCATATTTCCTTGATTAGAGAGCCTTGCCCTGGTGTGACTATTAACTGGTCTCTTATTCCTAACTGATGGTACACTATTATCCCTGTGAGAAGGAATATTTCTAGCACGTCTTGAATCAGAAATGGAGATGCTGGGGCTAGAATTGGAGCTCCGTCCTTCCAACAAAGACCCACTCATCTTCTTCCCTCTGGCAGCAGAGCTACTTTCTCCTTCAGAATTTCTCCTTTTTACCATATCCTTCCTTTTACTGAAACTTGATTCTGAGGACGAGCAACCTGATGGGATGACATCTGATATTGAATTACATCTGAGATTTCTTAAACCATACCTGTTTGCACCAGCACGTGTTGCCTGGACAGTGCTCTTAGATCCCAAAGACACGGATGAAGCCACTAGATTATCTTGGTTGCGCAATCTGGATCCCTGATGAAGATTCCTTCGAGATCTTGTATCTGATGCTACACTAGAGCTTCCCTCTTCCATTAATGTGACACCGCTAGACTCCACTTTTTCCGACCCTCTCTGAATCTTTCCAGGTGGGGCAGTGAGTTCTGAAACCTCAGGTTCATCCTGAACACTACTAGTTTCAGATGAATCAGTTTCTAACTGAGATGATAACTTCTTTGAAGGCTCTGTGATAGATTTTCTTCCCTTGCTGATCACAGAGGAAGTCTTGGAGGAACTTCCAATTATTTCCTTGCCACTTGAAGAAGAGCGTAAAGGCCTTGAAGGTTTGGCCTTTTCTGAACAGCCATATTGAACACCTCTTGCAGAATTTGGTCTGCCATTGCAACCAATTCGGTTGCAAAATTGAGTATTATGATCTCTATTGTTGGCATTCTCTCTCAACACAAGACCAGATCCCTTTCTAGAGACCACAATCCCATCTACAGCTCTTTTACCAGAATATTCATCCATGAATAGGGAGGTGTACCTTTCAAATCTGCTAAAAGAGCAAAAACAGATGTTTCAAATCACTGGAACCTCCACCAGGTCGGTATTAACATGAAGAACAAAATTGCTTGCACAAAAATATTTTTTCAGCTGAAGAATCCCAAACAGAAATATAAGCAACACACACATGGCACTTATCATTGACGGAAATCATACAAAGTTGTGTAAATTACTTAAGTTAGCCAAATGTTTCTTACATAGACATGTAATTACAGTTTCAGGGGACCTAAAGTAGGAGAAATCAAGCAAAATCTATTGCCTAACAAACAAATAGGAATGAGCACTACGCCTAGGAATCAATAATACGAAAGCTTTGGCTAAATAAGGCAGAACATACATATAAATTTTCACCAAGGAAAAACGATATTATATACACTGTTAATCACAATACATAAAAGTAATTGGAACATCTTTCATGCATAAAAATATGCTCCAAATCTTTAGACTACCAAATACAAAATTTGATACCTTATTCAAGTCTAAGGTCATGGGAGACATGAATGGCATTATAATTGATATTTCCAACAAGAACTTTAATTTATTGATCCAACAAATCTGTAGGAAGTTAAAACACAGGAAACAGTTTCCTGAATTATTTTACAATGACATTGCAAACAAACCCCAAGCTCTATTTCTAGAAGGCTAACATCGCACACCTGCATAGAGCTGAAGATCAGTAAGCTCTTTCCCATGCCAAAATAAATTTCCAGAATTTTGGCTTCAAAATTTTCTAATGTACTCATAATATTTCAAAACTTTTTTTTGAAATATATATTTCAGATTGTTAATAACATTGAGTTCCAATGTGTTGGCTATACTTTTATTAAAATTAACTGAAACAGTCAAGCAAAATCAACAGAACAACAAGCAGTCAAGCACCCAAAAAAAAAATTTATATGCAAACAGAGTTACGGCCAAGTTCTACAATAGTACAAGGATGAAAATAAAAGAATAGTACCATCTCCATCTGCTAATTCAAAAAGAATAAAACGATCAAATACCTCTTTTTGTGATCTAAATTTAATAAAATTTTAATTAAATACAATATTTTTTATATCAATTGAGAAACAAAAACTTCATAAAGTAGAGCAATTAACAGGTAACAGAGGAACCCCATTTCCTAAAAAGTAAAACTTGATCATAATTAAACACAAACAACTGCACAAATGCGAATACAACTTTACTTTTACAGAAACAAAAGAGGAGAGAAAGCACGAGGACATTAGAAGACCTTGGTTACAAAGTGATCAAACTTGCCAATAAAGACAACCAAACAATTTAGGCAATCTCTGAACAATTAAAAGGGAAGAAACAAACGAGTATAAAGAGGACCCAGATGGCCACATGCCCATATTTCATTCCCATAAAAAGTGGGTGTCTTTCAATTTGTTTAACGACATCAACTTTGCATGAATTTTTCTCCACACAATCATTCTGTTTTTTCTATTTTTGTTCATGACTCTTTCTCCGAGAATTCTCTTTTGATAAGTGACTCTTTCTCCGTGATTTCAGGGCAGATAAAGCTCAACAAGCCCCCCAAAAATAAAGTTTAATAATAAAAAGCGAAAGATGAAAAAAAAAAAAAAATTATGGTTATAGCTCCCTCAATATAATTCACATAAACCATTGATAAAAAGAACCCAAGTTTCACAGATTAAATCAAAACTTACAGCAAAAAAAAGAGAGAAAGCTATTTGAATATTTTCCAAGAAGCCAAACAGAAAAATTGATTGAGACAAGACAATTTTATGTACACCAGAGCTAAAAACCAATAAAAATCCATTGTCAAAAGAGAATATCTTTTCAAATTCACTGACAGAAATAATAAATAACCCATTTCTAATAAAGCACAAATATTTGATAACAAAATTCACCCACAGGAATAAAACCCAAACAAATAAAATAAAAATATAAACTACACCCACATAAGGAAACCATGAATATTATTTGAATTCATCAGAAGCGGCAGAAAGGTTTGAAATTTAATTCTCTTTGTACCTTTATCTTATATTCTTTCTCCTTTGAATACCAGAAAGAAAGAGAGAGAGAGAGAGAGAGAGAGTTCACAGCTTTTAGACTTCAAAGAGCAAAGCTTTGAGTTTTTAGAGAGAGAGAGAGAGAGAGAGAGAGAGGGGCACAAACGTGTGTGGAAGATCCGAGGCTAAGCAAAGTCCAATGTTAATTAAGGAGTCTTTTTAGGAGGCCCAACAGAAAACACAGCACTGTTACTTTTTTTTTAAAAAAAAAATTAAAAAAGAGAAAAAAACAAACAAAGACACTATAGTAGTGCCGTCCCAATTCTTAAAAATGTGTTCGGTGAGATCACAGCCGTCTAATTGGGGATGCTTATGGAAGGATCAACGGCTCTTGATTACTATGACGTCATCTTCAACCTCTTGCACTTTTTGTGGACGGAAGGGAATGAATATTACCTTACCCCCTCTGCCCCACCACACCGGCTGAGCCGCCTAAGTCCTCTAACAATTTGTGTGCCTGTATTTATATACACGCATGTCTTTTTTCCTCTTATGGCTTTTTGGATAGGTTTTTTTGTTTTGGTTTATTTTATTTTATTTTTATATATAAGATAGAATTTTAACCAATAATATCGTCAGAAAATATTGATTGATTTTTAACAAAGTTCAAAACTCATCGGATTTTATTTGTAGATTCGATAATTATAATGGAGATGTGTAATTTAAACTAAGTGCGACTTTTTAGAAATACCCATATGAGCTGCAATGAGGCTGTTGGCTAGAGGCCTCTTTTCACAATATCATTTAATATAAATTCTAATGAGGTGAATCATATTCGTTATTAGTTTATAATTTTTTTTGTTGTAAACTTAAACATAGTTTGGAAATTTATTATTTGTTTATCTTATGTATTTTGTGTTTAGCAAGTCAATTTTTTTTTCTTAAAGAAATCTTGACGATTTTAAATTGTTTTAGATGAAAATGGTTTTTACTTTTTAATTACTGAAACTGACATTTGTTGTTGGTTTTTCGTTTTCGTCCACAAGTTTTTTTTTTTTTTTTTTAAATTTATCCTTTTTTAATTATGATTAAGTTGAAGAAAATGATTCATTCTATTCAATTGATTACACCGTATGGGAGAAAGGTACATCTGCTATAATATTAGACAAAAATGGTTTTAATTTATTAAATCGACTATTCTTGTTGGTTTGTCAGTTTTGTCCATACTTTATTTATTTATTTATTTCTTGAAGGTTCAATGGCTTAATTTCAGTCAATATCACATTTCTCTACCTTGTTGACCAACATTCAATATGAATGCATCTAAACTTTTCTTGAGAAGTTGACATCAACCATCCTTTAAAATCAGCCAGGTTTCATGGTGCCTAATTTAGGTTAGAATTTACCTTTTCATATAATATGCATGGCTTATCAAATTTCATGCTTTATAGAAAAAAGAAAAAACATTATTTTTTTGGAAGAAGCCTAGTCCCTTAGAAGAGATTTAAAGTGTAAACACAGAATTTATACTCTTTATTAGTATTATTTTTTTCACTTTTTTTTTAGTGGTAGGGATAAATACAGTATCATCTCTTTCTTCTTCTTCTTCTTCTTCTTTTTTTTTTTTTTTTAATGTGTTGTCTTTTTTCATTTATTTTTTATATAATTAAATAATTACAAAAAAAGATGGTGTATTTGAATTCAAAACGTATTTGTTAGAGATGTGAGTTATAAGGCTCTTAGCTTTATGTGTTGTCTTTCAAACTCTCATTCTTATAAAATGACAATAGAATTTATGAAAAAAATTTATATAGTTGTTAATTTATAATACTCTCTAGAATCTTTGATATAAAAAAATATATTAATTTTCCTTTTCCAATTCCCTAAATTATATATTTATTTTAGTAATAGTAAAAACTAAAAAGCAGTATTACTTAAATTGGGCAAGTTATGATATTCGGTTTTTTTTTTTTTAGAAGATTGATATTCGGTTTTATAAATAGGGCAACTATTAATAGAGATTATAAATAGGGCAACTATTAATAGAGATTATAAATAAGGAAACTATTACTCAAATAGGGCAACTATTAATAGATATTATAAATTTTACTATATATAGATTCTAAAAATGACCCAGTTTTATGTTTATTTCTTATTTAAGTAAAGTAATACTTTGTAGTTGTAACTTCTAAGTGCATTCATATCAATTTGTGCAAAAATTTCTACCTATTTTAGTATAAGATCCTACTTTTTTTGTTTTACATATTTACTGTTCATAACACTCCACATCAGATTATTTATTTTACACTACATTTTATTAAAATATCATTTTTTTAATTGTTTCTTTTTTTTTCACACACAACAACTATTATCGGCTCTCTTCCTTCATTCTCGAGATACATAAAGAAAGAATAAAAAACTAAATGCAAAATAAATAGTGTCAATGTAATTTTATATGGTTACTGTAGCAACGTTACAAATTTATACATTTTTAACTTGACAAATATGGATGATTTGGAACTTAAATATGTAAAATTAAGCACATTTTCTACGGTGGAGCGGGTCAACCCAACTCAAGTGTAGAATGCTAGAATGTAGCAATTTTAGTCAAAAGAAATTTTCAGGGGAAAAACAAATCTTCACAATTTATAGTTTGTTTGGATGGAGGGGAGTAGAGGGATGGAGATTAAGTTAAATTATCTTATTTGGATGTTTTATAAGCGAGGAGGAGGAGGGATTTGGAGAGGTTCTAACTACTTCTAACCCCTTATTTTCAATTCCCCCAAATTTAAGAGATTTGGAGGGAGAGTAGAGCATAGAAATATCTGACTAAATAAATTACTAAATTTATCCTTACCATATTAATAAAATTACAAACTATGAAAATGCCAATTATTCCCCATCCCCTTACTTAATTTTAAAAACATTCAAATGAGGTAGAGAATAATCATTCCTCTCTACACTCCTCTCTACTACTCCCTTCCTCTCTACTCCCCTCTACTCTCCTCTCCCTCCAAACTTCCAAACATGGCATTAACGATTGACAAATGTTAGAGAGTATATGACGATTTCCCACCCCATCTTCATGTATATTGGGGGAAACAAAAAACCTTGAAGAGAAAATTTGTTTGTTTGTTTGTTTTTTTTTTTCACAATGAGAAAGATTTATGTTTAAAAAAAAAAAAAGAAAAAAAAAGAGAGAAAGATTTGGTTTTAGTAGTGTACACCACGGCAATACAGCTTTTGGTCCAACATCATTTTCTTTAGTACCCAATACCTATCCATATTAAATATTGGTCACGAGAACCATCACACAATTAAGGAGAAAAGAACTATTCTGTATCGTTTCTGATTCTGAATGGCACGTTTACCTTGCATGGCCATCTCTTCCTTCTTATTATTTTTATTGTTTATTGTACTTATAAGCTGCCCTTTTTCTATTAAAAAAAATAGACTTATTTTGGATTTGAATCTTTAACATAGCTTAATTACCATATTTCAGTCACATTCTTTTTTCAATAAGAATTTCATTTAGGAAACAAATAAAAAAGAAATGTCTAGATTACTAGATATATCACATTGATTGATTAAAAGTCTCAAATTTATGGTTAATTCATTGCGGTTCAAATATGAAATGGTCAATTTTACTTTTTTATTTTATTTTATAAAAGCTCAAATTTTACTTAAATATTGAATAATCTCTGATATATTAGTTACATGTGCACATAGATTTATAATATATACATAGATACATTTAGGTAGCTAAAGATTATTGGCATTTCTACCTAACTTGAAGGGATGACCAGAGAGTTTTTATTCCTTCTTCCTTTTCTAAACTTGACCATCAAGTTTGTAAAATAAGTTCCTCTCAAAAAAAAAAAAAAGTTTGTAAAATAAGTAATTTGGGGTAGTATATTCAATGAGAAACCAAGATCTTTGTCTATGATTTTGGCTCTATAATCTGAATGGTAATAAATTCTAAACCTTGTTGAAGTACATGGTTTGAGAATGATTCTATTTAAGGCCTTAAGATTTTGGAAAATAGATATAAATTGTGAAAGATGTTAAGTGGATTCCTGTTTTTATCAAGAGGTAAAGTGGAAGTTGCTTGATCCTGTGGGCAAACAAAGCAGCTGACTAGGTTGCCAAGGAAGCTCAAAAGAAAGCCTTTTTCCCCTGCCAATTTGGTGGCTGTCTATCCTGTTAGCCTATATCATCATTATTGTAAATAGACACTAAAATAATATTAGTCAATAATTGTTTAAGGATAAAACTTAGGTACTATTCTTTAGGTTCTTCTCTTAAGATTCAGCCATGTGTCAACTTAACTAAAAAATATACTTTCATCCCATAAGAAAAAATCAATGTGACAAAATCTTAAGAGAGAAACCTAAGGAACCACACCTAAGTACTGTTCCTAAGTCTTACTTATTGTTTAAACATTGATGAAAAATCATAACTAGTTAGAATTTTTAAAAATTCTTCAATGGAGTTATCTTAAGAATTTGGGAAAATTAATCTTTTATCTTTTTATTTATTTATTTTTATCTTAGATAAAATTATACTTTAGCTTAATCTAATTGTATAAGTGTGAAACTCTCTCTTGGAAACTTAAATCTCGACTTTTACCCCCTATATTCCACAGTTGTAGAGTGACTATTACGCTAAGAATGCATGGTAGTAAATTATTGTTTCTTTTTTTGTTTTTTTGCCATTCTTGTTTTTGGATGAGTAATTAAACAGAAAGGAAAAGAAATGAGGCAAAGCAATGGCTTGTTTCAAGCAAGTAAAGGAGATTACCATTTTTACATTTTTTATTTCATCCCTTTGGCAAGGGCTTCACGTTACAATTAATGTTAGAATACGCATCACTCTTTGACTCATTGTTTGTATTGGATTTGGCTCTATTGGGCACTTAACCAAAAAAGGTAACTCACAAGTCACAACTTTGAACAGCTACATATTTGCCAAGTGTTTCAGGTAGAGAGGACCAAGCTCCCACCACAACCAAAGCTGTGTCCCTAACAAAATTGTTAAATTCTTCCCACTTCTTGTTTGCTAGCCAGAAAAAGATAAGCTTAAAAATATTTGATGTTAATGAAGTGATGACCTGTATCTTACAAAGAAAGAAAGCAAAGCATGGTGTGACACAAATTGGACCGGATTCATATTATAATTATTCACATAAGAAAAGCATAACATACAACTTGGCTTTATCCACTAATATTAGCTAGGTCATATTTTAAGATGACGTGTGTTTGGGCAAAGCCTTATAGAACTAACCTAAAGCCCCTAGAAGCAACTCTTTAGAGCTTTTATAAAAACTTATATGTTGCTGTCTAACTTTGTTCCCATTTGCTAAAAAAAAACATTTTGTTCCCAAAATTGACTTGTCATTTTTGCAAATTTTCAAAACTAACATGCTATCCAATATTGTGGCACCGAGCACCTAGTAAAATAACATATCGAAACCAACTTACCAAGCATGCTTTAGGTCCCCAAACCATTTCTAAATTAAAAGGCACAAAGTTAGATTTTTAATATAGATGCAACTTTAGCCGCAATAAGAAAAGAGAAGAGAGGAGAAGGTGATGTCAACTTCTTTTTCGCATGGGATAAATTCCACACTTGTAGGGTACATTTTCATCTAATTAAGAGAGATACTACATGCAAACGGTTACAAAAAATAATAAATTCATCAAGCCCAATGTGACACATTGGGAGCAAAATATCAACAAATTCTTTGCGAATGGGCCAACAAGTGTGGTTTATTGTTTTATAATTGAAACTAAGTTAGTCTCTATTTTTTTTTTTTTTTTTTTTGATAATTCGATAGTTATATCAAGTTAGGGGGGATTTGAACCTCAGATGTTATGGAAACATTAAAAAGTGTCAACCAATTGAATTATGATTCAACCCTTGTAAATAGTTCAGATGTTATGGAACATTAAGAGGTACAAACCAATTGAGTTACAAGACTTTTGGCCGTTAGTCTCATTTTTAGATGATTCAACCCTTGTAAATAGTTCGGATGTTATGGAACATTAAGATGTACAAACCAATTGAATTATAAGACTCTTGGCAGTTAGTCTCATTTTTAGATGATTCAACCCTTGTAAATAGTTCGGATGTTATGGAACATTAAGATGTACAAACTAATTGAATTATAAGACTCTTGGCAGTTAGTCTCATTTTTAGATGATTCAACCCTTGTAAATAGTTCGGATGTTATGGAACATTAAGATATACAAACCAATTGAACTACAAGACTCTTGGCCGTTAGTCTCATTTTTAGATGATTCAATCCCTTGTAAATAGTTTTTTTTTGGCTAAGACTCCCTTAAATAGTTTTGTCAAGTAAATGGGACTGAGTAAAATTTAATTGAATTTGTTAGTAAACTGGATTTACACTGACGAATAAACTAGACCAAATTGGTCTTTCTTAAAAGACTATTAAAAGCAATTTCCCCCTAAAAAAAAAAAATTAAAAGCAATTTAATTTTTTCTCTCAAATACTCAATAATTGTATTTTCTAAATCTAGATTATTTGATACTATCTCTCAATATATATAATTATAATACTAATATTAATGATCAAGCCTGTTGAGCTGGTGAACCAGCCGGTCAGCTTTTTGTTAATATTCCATTTTATTTTTTCTAATTTTGGTATGGTAGGAGTTATAGAACTCTTTTTTTATGCATTTTCTTTAATTTATTGAACGCAGCTCCCTTAAACCAAATCCGCTTATCCAAAAAAAAAAAAAAAAAAAAACTAAATAAATTTTTTTTTTTTTTTTGAGAAGAGAAACTAAATAACTAAACACTGCCTTTCTTGTAGTTTGTGACCTACCCCAACCCATGAATATGATCAAACTTGACCCACAATCTGCAAAATGGTAATGCATGCAATATATTTCTTCATCTTATTTTCATTTGTAAATTAATTTTGAAAAATAAGTAGTAGTGTTAATTTGGTGGGATTCAAAGTTATTGGGCAGCACTTTCTCATGCCAGACGAGACTCCCACTTTATAGCGCTTACAAAGTTTGATCACTTTCTTTTAGCCTAAAAAGATATGTGCTTCGTTGGAAATATATACTTAGAATCTTCTGTTAGGCATGTCAAGAGGCAGTACAAAAATAATCATGGAATTTTTTTTTTTTTTGGAGAAGATAATCATGGAATTAGAAAATAAATTATGGAAAAATAGTATTTATGATGAACTGGGAGGCCGGACTTGTAAGGAGGTTATCAATGTACCATTATAAAAATTAAGAGCTGGGTTGTGTAAGGTGAGTTCAAACTCATCTGATTATATCTAACTTATAAGAAAAGAAAAAGAAAAAGAAAACAAAACTTGGACCTTGTTTCTATCCAAAAAAAAAGGATCGTAATGGTACAATTCCTTAGATATTGTGTCTTAAGTTGCAAGGAGCAAGGTAATATATATATATTGGAGAATTAGTTCACTAATTAATTTAGGCTACTAGAGCAATGAGCAAGGTAAGATGGGCACGATCCAAAATGTCCACACTCTACAATGATTATATATCCATGGACTCCTTCTCAAAAAGTATATATATCCATGGACTGGCTGGTACATATTTAAAACCTTTTTTTTCGATAATAGGTACATTTTTTTAAACCATAAAGTTGATAGTGATCATATCATATGGCGGGGCATTTGATCTTTTTCAAGTCACATGGAGTAAATGTACCCAATAAAATCATGTTATTATTATGGAGTATGGAGCCTAGGCAGAGCTGTTATGTTGGTACCCAAAGAAAAGGAAGATTCTTAGTTTTTGTTTTTTTTATTTTTGTTTTTCTGTTTTTGTTTTTGTTTTTTCTTTCTTAATTTTAATTTTAATTTTAATTTTTTTTGCCTAGGAAAAAGTCAACCAATTCCCCACCTGTCTCGCTTGTCTGGCGAACAAAATTTTGTTTTCATTTCATGGCCTCCAACACCTTCACCACCAATATCACCACCTTGAGTTATGCGTAATTTGCGCTTCTTTAATCAAATCAAACCCCAAAACTCTTAACTAAGCCTTTCTTTAATTCCCTTCACATTTTTTCATCTTTCAATGAATTTTCTTCCCTTTATTTTACTCTTCCCATGAATCTTCTTTGATCAAGGTACGCTACATCTCTCTCTCTCTCTTTTACCATAGATTTACTCTTCCATGGTACCTTTGCTTTTCATGTCAAAATTAGTATCTCTTCGTTTTTTGCTTCCTTTTGCTGTCTAAGATATGGTGAAAGACTAAATTTTTATAATGTTTTTCAATGTTTATTTCATTTTCTTGGTTATCTTGGCATTGAAAAAGAGTATGTTGTTCTAATTTGTGTGTGCGCTACTATAATTCGTTGACATGTTGATATAAAATTTTCCTACAAGAAAGCAATCTTTCATAAATTGCCCAATGTATTGGTTTGAAATCAATTTATGTTGATTGAGCACAAAGCAATTCAATCAAAAGAATTGTTGAAAAATAAGGTAATGGGGCTCTTTTATTTGCTTGCTTTTTTTTTTTCTATCTTTCTGAAAAAAGATAATGAATAATTAAACGTTATCAGTTACTTGTCCTGGAAGATAAACTCACAACTTCTTTTGGGAGAGAGGTATGATTTGGTGTTGGATTTGGTTCTCGGTAGTTTAAATTTTAGATCATTCCTTTGCTATTTCAACAGTCATCTGTTGTATGTGTGTAAAATGGTTTAGTAGTTTGTTCGTTTTTATCGTTTTGAAGCAACATTGTGGGCTTTATAACAGTCATTTGGTTATGAGAGGTTTGAGCCTAAAAGACGGTATCTCATGCATTTTACCTCTCACAACAACACTTAGGTTTCAATGTTTTAAGAGAGAATATATACATATAATGCATGAGATGTCTTTTTCCTAATAAATATTTTTCACTAACAAAAGTTTGAAGTTTGAACGATCAGCATCAAGGAATTATGGTGAATTTGGCATCTTTGTTAAGAACATAGACTATGTAATTCAATAGTAGGATTTTCAAAATATTTACTCAATAAAAAGTTAAGTTATATTAGGTGTAAGCATAAGTTGATCCTTGCATTCACATGCACATAATTTGATATTTTTATTCTCTTGAAAAAAATTTGAAAAAAAAAATGATAACATCGAGAAAGGGTAAAAAAAATAGTTAATTATTATTCAAACAAAAGTAATTAAATTAAAAAACTATTATCAGGAGCGGACACTATAAGTTGAAACTTTCTCAAAAATGAAAATAAATAATGGTATTTGGTCGAGCCCGGTGAGGCTGAACCGTGTCTAAGGTGTAGACATCAATCTCTGCTAGCCACGAGGAAAATTATAACACTTCAATTGACTTCTATGTTTGATGTGCTGGGCTATTCCTATCATTTTCTTTGTATTAACATGCATACCCCTGTCCAGAGCATCATAAAAGAGCCTGATAAAGAGCATGAGAATGACATTATTTAAAGTGATTACATTTTAGAATATATTATCCTATTTGTCTATTCCATGTTATTGGTTTTGAATTGAAACCAATAGATGTTACAAATTAACTCCAAATATGAACATATACACTTATTGTAAATAAAACAGTTATATACACTTACTGCAACTCATGGTATCGTGACTTAAAAATAGACAAGATCTTTTGTCAAGAGTTTTGTAATTCAACTAATATCTCATAGTGTTTCTAATGAAGATATCTACGGTTTAAATCCTCTACCTTCAACAATCAATATATCAACTAAAAATAATGGCAGGGCCTTTATATTATTCTTATACTTTTATTAAATTTAGTTTATAATATAATGAATTTCAAAAGGTCTTATAGTAAGGAACTCAATATCTTCATGTTAGCGAATATATGTAGTAGCAATCTTTGGTAAGTGTAGTAATAGGCAGTTGAGCTTGAGCACAAATAGTATATAGTTCCTCCAAAAGAAAAATGATAGCTGTGGAATGTACAGAGCTTAGGCAATGATGATGTGAAGCAGTGAATCATAAAATTGGCTATTTTTTTAATTCCAAATGACTGTACTCTCTTTGAACTTTACATAGTGTCAATGTCTTTTACATTTTAAAATCTACACCATATATTAATTCATCTATATGTATGTGTGAATGTGTGAAAAACTATTGGGGACAACTTTTTATGTAACAGTTGAAATTAGCAATACCCATTTGTTTGTTAAACTTGCTCGTCTTTTCCCCCAATTGCACATACATACTCATTGCTCTTTCATTTTTTTCAATTTTTGCCGAAACACCTAACAGTATATGGCAACTACGAAGAGAGAAGGTAATAATGTTTGGAAGGAGAAGAGGGTGATATCCCCTTCAAAGTCTCGTGCCCCCAATATCACCAAAACTCGTCCAAAACCATCCACAACAAGCTCTACAGATCACAAGGCTGCTTCTTCTTCTTCTACAACTACTACTACTGCTGCAACTGAAAAGCCACTCCCAAGCTATCTTAGGCCAACGCTAAGCTCACGCCATGAATCTGTCAAGAATGCGAAGAAACCTGGCCCCGAAGACACAGCAAAGAAGGCCAGTTCTTTGAATAGAAGAAGATCCTCTGATAATAAGCCACAAAGTGCAGTTGTCTCCCATGGCTTGAAAGAGAAAACCACAACAGTCCGTTCTAACACTATTCCATCCAAAGGTACCCATTCTCTGAAACCAATTGCGGAGAGGACTCCAAAAACGTCCAAGTTTGGTAAACCACAGGCGCCTTTGCATGCAAAGGGCACCATTAAGAGCAGTACCAATCCTGCAGCCACTAAGAAGGAGTTTCATAATGCTTTGGCTTCGAAAAAGGGTCTTGATGTAACACAAACTTCGAGTCATGAAAGTGAAGAGGAGGGAGAAACTTTGGTTCATGAGGTTGAAGAAGTTGTGAACGTGGAAGTTGGGGCTGAGACAGAGAGTAACATTTCTGAAGTGCCAAAAAGTGAAGATTTTGAGGATGGTAGTGTTGTTGAATCTGATCATGTCGACGGTATTATTGAAGATGAGCATAAAGTCAAGCCTTGTGACATTCCTGAAGTTTCTGAAGAAATAAAAACAAATGCCACTGCTCAGATTGAAGAAGCTGAAGCTAAAGCACAAAAAGAAGAAGAAGCTGAAGTTAAAGCACAAAAAGAAGAAGAAGCTGAGAATGAACATGGAGGAGAAGAGAATGAAAGCAAAGAAGAAAGCAATGTAGAAGAGAGTGTGGCAATAAGTGAGGCGGTAGTGGAGATCAAAGAAGACAAAGGGGAGGTCAAAGGAGAAGATTCTGTGGCTGAAAACAAGAACGATGGCAACATGGTGGATGAGAAGGAAGAGGTGGATGGAGGAAGTGAAGGGCTTAACTTGAAGGAAGGACAAGATGTGGAGGTTGGTGCTGTTGAAGAAACAAAACCAGAGGTGGTGAATACAGCATCATCTAAGCGCCAAGTGGGACAGGGAAAGAAGGAGTCTCAAGCATATAATGATGTGATTGAGGAAACTGCAAGCAAGCTATTGGAGAAGAGGAAGAACAAGGTGAAAGCATTGGTTGGGGCATTTGAGACTGTCATAGATATAGAAACCCCATCCAAATGAAACCCCTCTTGTTCTCCTAAATCAGTTTGACATAATTAAACTCATACATTACTTACAATTCTAAGGAGAGTGTGATAGAAAAATTCAGAAAAGAAAAAATTGGTGAAAGCATTCAAATCAGATTTCAGATATGAACAATTTTATCTAATAAACCACATCATTTGGATGGGGGAAGTTGCCATTATATGTTTGTTAATGTTCCCTATTTGTTGATACTGTTGTATTAATTGCATTTTAGTGTATGAATCATATACTAATCTATAGATTCTATACATAGGTTTTTGTTTTTTGTTTTTTGTTTTTTTGTTTTTTTGCTTTTCCTTTCTGAGATGTAAATTAATGTCAACAGTTGTATTGTAAAATTTACTATTCTATAAATTCTTTTTGTGTACACAAACTTATTGAATGGCTTAATTATAAAATGAATTAAACTGATATTAAGTATTAACTCTTGAATTAGGTGTTGCAACAAGTATTTTTATGTCACTAATAAGAGCATTATAATAGAGTAGTATTATCCATTTCTTCCATGGAGGAACATTTGTGTTTGAATTCACTTCCCTCACTTGTACTTCTATTTTTTCAAGAATTTTATTGTTCAATAGTATTGTCGGTTTCTTCCAAAGAAGAAAACATGTGTTCAAATTCCTTCCCTCGCACTTGTTGCAAGTACTTTTATCAAACAATGTTTTCCTCCCAAACAAACCGAAAAAAATAAAGTATTTACTACCACTTAGAATTAATTAAATGTGATCATAAGCAAAAATTAAAAAAAAAATTAAAAATTAAAAAAAAAAAAAAAAAAACTGATGATATGAATTGACTCGAGTCTTGATAACTAGCAATCCTATAATGAAGATGGACCACAAATTTGATAGAATTTACTAAAACAAGTTAATGGTATTTTAAACCAAGCGGCAAAAAGAAGGAATTGGTCCTCTCTCTAATTTGCTTGAAATAGAGTGTCCATTTTAAAGGCCAAGATTTAAAGTTGTATATATCTAAGGTCTAAATTTTGCCAATACATTAACTTTTAGTTTAGTTTAACCACAGTTAAATTTTAAATGAGTTGGCAAAATCTAAGTCCTAGATTTATACCGCATTGAATTTTGGCCTTTAAATGGACATTCTACAAAAGATCTAAATCAATAAGAAAACTTTTTTTTTTCGTATAATAAATGGGAGAGGAGTTTCAATGTTCAAAGTAGATTCTCCTTATTAAAATAATTGAGTAATATCATTAAACTAGAAGACTCATAACAAAAAATAAAACACTTATATGATAGATGAAAAGGCAAACTTTTTTCACCTTATTCTTTTCAGAAATTTCACACTACGGAAATTGTTGTGAGCTGTCTATGTTGCTTAAGCTTAGTTTGGATAGCATGTTCTGTTCCTTAGTCTTAAAGTTTCTTCCTAGATTGTCTAATACTCTAATTTCTTCCAACAAGGACTAACAAACAACGGCAAAAATCCTCGAAACAAAGTTTTTGCACTCAGAAACAGTGAGTTAAGGACAACACAATTCAAGTTTCATTAAGAACTGCTCCATCGGAAATATTGATGAAACAAATACAAGCAATGCAAAATCAAAACCCCAAGAAACTCAACAGAAAAACTAATTGAAATCAGAAAATAAAAATAACTCAAAAATAGTTCATCAATCCTCAAAACATCTCAGTTTTTTTCATCTATATATAGTATACCAATCATGTATATAACCCATGTAAAAACTTTCAACCATAATTAACAAACCAGCTTCAAAATTACAATCCAATGTCTTCTTCACTTTTGAAACTAGTCCCTCTATAGTACCTTAACTCCAAAGAAACTTGCCTTTCTAAACGAAGCTGATGTCGAAAATTAGCAATAAAAATCTCTGCCCTTCTATCAATATCATCATCTGAACCATAACTTCTAGCTCGTTGATACACTTTGGCTGAACCAGTTTCGTCGAGTTTTTCATCTTCTATGCAGCCATGCAAGCCCTGGCGATCGTTGAAGCTCAACCGGCGCCTCGTGGAAGCACTGCCAGTAATTGAAGCCAAGCGCCATTGCAGTAGGTTAAAGCTAAGCAAAAATCTTAATTTCTTCACTGCCTTCTTTAGGTGGCCTAGTAATAGCCAGTTCTCTTTAACCATTTGTTATTGAAGTGAACTTTTGATGCAAGAGCATGTGAAGTTAAGGCTTTTATAGAGAAAGTGATAGTGAATTATTGGACAAGATACTCTGTTTCAGTACGAGAGAAGATAACGTGTTATTCGTTGGATATGATTTGCGCGTGAACTGTGAAGGTAACAGCTATTTGCGTTGGACTTTCGTCGAAAAGAAGGGTGTGTTTGGATACCGCTTATTTTACTGAAACTAAAAATTTATTGCTGAAAGTACTGTAAATAAATGTTAAAGTTAATTGAAATAGTACAGTAAGGCTCGTGAATAGTGCCAAAAAGTGCAGTGGAGCTCATGAATAGTAACAAACATAAGCTGAATAATAAAATAATTTTCATTTTTTATTCTAACCCAAACGCACATGAAATGTGAAATATTTCAAAAGGTTAAGCTATTAGAATATGATAAATTTAATTATTTAACTACGTACTTCTAATATAAAGTGTTATTAGAAGACTTCATAACTCTATTTTTTTAAGCATAAGTGTTGAGGTAGTATGATATAATTTAAAATAGTAATATTACACCAATCATAACTTATCATCTAACAAATTTTGAGTCTTTGGACTGTCATGTTTCTGTTTTCAATTACCCGTGAAATTAGTACTTTTCCAGTAAAGAAATATTGGTAAAGTGACTAGATGACTTTTGTTTCTTTTGGTCGGCGAAGGGACTAAATACTTGCTTACCAAGTTTTGGTTTATACTACAGACCAGGAAAAAATAAAATAAAACAAAACAAATTTAAGAACGGCTTGTAAAATTTGTTTTATCTATAGCATTATTGTTTCAAAAATGAAATTATATTAGCAACGTTATAAGACGTTGTACCATGAGAAGTTAAGTCCTGTAACAACATTCTTGTTACTTTTATGTTCTGTTAAACTCATGATCCATCAGAGGAATATCAAATAATTTCCATCTGAAAATGATAAATGATTTCTGCTGAATATTTTTCCATCAGGCCTGATACAGCTAAAGACTACTTCAAAACAAACATTAAAGAGACACAAAATTTCAAATGGGCAATAAAAATCAAAGATGGGGGGAACATTCCAAGATGGTGAATGGTCCAAAACTTAAGAGTTTGCAGCCCACTGCTCGGGAGAGGCTTCTTCATCAGTCAATTTATTTTCCACTTGGCCTTCCTCAATCTGCTTCTGTTTGTCTGACCAACCAGACATTTGTCTCCTGGCATCCCTACGAGCTGTCCTCTCGGCCACTTTCAGATCTTTAAAACGTTGTTCGAACCTGGCTTCATCCTCAGGTGAAAAGAAAACAACTTCCCTCTTCCCTAGCTCTTCATACATCTTCTCAATCCTAGACTTCCAGTAGAGGCCCATTTCTGTGTCCATCTTGTGGTAAGGAGTTTTCAGCAGGTACTCATCAATCCCTCCTGCCTTGTCTATGCAACGGAGGGCATGAGTGGTGACTTTCACTCGAATATGGCGGTCTAAAACATAACTGAAGAGCCGCTTCTCCTGGACATTCGGCTTCCAAGTCCTCCTTGACCTATCACCAGAATTGCAGAAAAAGTTCTGATGAATAAAGATACTTCTAAGTTGATAAAAGACAAAAAACTTCAAATGCCAAAATGGAGCAAGCAAGAGACACAACTTATGTTGCGCAATAACACTATACAACTTCATTCTATGAATTGCATAAATGAATCCAATAAAACATTAAATATTATGTATTAGAAGTGTATAGACTGACTGATTATATGCCTAATTTTAAAATCCTCATCCAAAACAAACTGCAACAAGCAAATCAATTAAATATCTTGTATTAGAAGTGTTAAGGCTGATTGATTAAATGCCAAATTCTAAAAAACTCATCCAAACCTAACCACCACAAGCAAATCCATGAAAAAAGTAAGCACTTCATATACCTGAATGGTGTTCAATCAGATTATAAATATTCATTATCATAAAGATTTATAAAAGTAGACGTATTCATGTTTAGCAAAAAAAAAAAAGTAGACGTATTCATGTTTTATCCAGGCACAATTTAGCATTTGTCATCATCATCTCTGACAAGGATTCGATGACTTGATTAGAGGAAATCTACAGCAATGATGGCCAGATATATGATATCATTGAATCCATTCAATCACATAGCAAAGTCCAAGGAATTGGAGGCTTATGCAAATACTTAATACTCCATCGCTTCACCAGGCCTCATTCCTATGTTTCAATGGATTGGTAGGACTATAACTCTGACTTATTCTTAATGCCTAATACCATCTTTTTTAATAGTGAAAAAAGAAATCTACAGGTAAAAGGTTAGGAGCAATGTAGAATCTATCTCACTAGGATCAAGGAGTCAAGGACCTTTGGCTCAGTTTCAATCGGGAGATGCTCTCCTGCCTAAGGTCAGAAATATGAATTACCAAAAGGACATGCAACGGCAATGAGCATGTAGCCAATGGGTAGTGTAGGGAGGACAAGGGGTAGAATAGTCAAATAGGATAGAGTACGCCTTAAGACATCAGGGATGCTAATGTGTCTAATATAGTAATATCATACAAAACTAAAGTCAGACTCATAAACAGTGATTGGTCTTCTAATTCCAACTAATACCTCCTTCCATCCCCTTGCTACTACGTACCCACCAAGTATTGCAAGCACTTTCTGGCAATGAATCATACGAGGACTCAGACCCCAAGATATGATAGATGTGCATATTTTCCAGCTAACAAAAATCCTGATTTACCTTATGCCAGTATAGTATTTATTTCTATCAAGGGACCCAAACACGTACCAGCTCCCAAATTTGTAATCAATCACATACAAGGGATTGAACTAAACTTTGGTGGATAAATACAACCTTCTACAGATTCAAGAACAAAAAGAAGGACGAACAGAGTACCATTACTCTTCATACTGCAGCAACTTTTAGAACGTTCACAATACAAATTTGAGTCTGGTTTTAAGCATCTTGGGTAATAAATAATATTGAGGCAGAAGCTTTCTCTTTCTCTCTCTTACAGTCCAGTCATTGGTGAAAATTAACTATGAAAGAAAATAAAAGAATTCAGCAACTTGATTGAAATTAATTGGGGGCCTAAGCTACAGTACCTAATTTTTGTCCAATTTCTAATTCATTATCATATATGCACAGTCTAGTTGTTTAAAATAAAAGCTTACACAAATCAGAAGCATTTCACCCCTGTAATTTCAGGTTTTAACAAATTAGATAAGCAAAGAATGACAAATTCTCAACTAATGCCAAACAAAGTCTAAAAGTATAAGACTTGGAACACATTTAAACTTTAGCAGAGAAAAATGTTAATTGATCCTACATACAGATTGCCAAAGGTCCCATTTTTAGAGGATTTGAAATGACCACCCATATGAACAAAATCAAAAGCATTTTGGCTCTCGGACTAGCTGTAATTTCAGGTTTTAACAAATAAGATAATTACATAATGACACATTCTTCTCAACTAATGCCAATCAAAGCCTAAAGTATAAGACTTGAACAAATTGAAACCAAACTATAACATAGAAAAATGTTAATTTGATCCTACTACATACAGATTGTCAAAGGTCCTATTTTTAGGAGATTTCAAATGACAACCCATATGAAAAAAATCCATCCATTCATTCACTCATTCAATCGTATAATCTTAACATCAAAAACCCATGAAGCGAAAACAATCACAAATACACATACATAAATTCAAAGAGAGAGAGAGAGAGAAAGTTACAGACTTGTTGCCACCATCTTCGCTGACACGATTGCCGAACTGGATGTGGCGGCCAGCGTAGAGGCCGCGTTTGGCTCGGCCCATGACAACCTTACTGTCCGGTATGCATTTCTTGAGTGACTCTTTCAATCCGGGAGCCAAGTTCTTCTCTCCTACATTCTTCAACACTTTCTTCATCATCTCCTTTCCTCTAAACGCCATTTCTTTCTCTCTGTCTCTGTCTCTGTGTCTTTTCTTTGGCTAGGGTTTTGGTGGAGAAAGCTAATGAAAGGGGCTTGAATTCTTGGATTTTTACTATATATGTATGGGAATTGGATTCAAGTGAAAGCTATATGGGAAAAGAAAAGAAAAGAACGGAGCTTGATTTTCTGCACATCAACACAGTGCTCTCTCACTGTTTTGGAGGTGAAGGTTTGGCTGGGTTTTGGGCTCTCCTCTGCAGTGAAGATCTATACGGTTTAGTTCAATTGGGGGCTTTGGGTTTGCCATGTCAGCGACTAATTAATTAAAAAAAAGAAATGTTATGTCTATAACATTTTTACAACAAATTTTAAGTGGCAAGTTGTTACTGATTGTTATTGTTGGGGCAAAAATGTAATTTTAGTGTTAGGTTCAAATTTGAACCAATAACAACTAACCACCTATGATTTGTTGTAAAAATATTGTAGACGTAGCACCTCTCATTAAAAAAATCAATGTTACATGAAAAGTATTACGTCCACAACATTTTTATAACAAATCATAGGTAATTAGTTGTTATTGGTTCAAATTTGAATCTACCATTGAGATTACTTTTTTGCCCCAACAATAACAACCAGTAACAACATGCCACCTATGATTTGTTGTGAAAATGTTGTGAAAATATTATGGACATAGTATTTCTCATGCATACATAATAAATTTTCATAACAAAATCAACAAATTGAGTTGCAAGTTTTCATTAATTCTCATCTAGACCCACTGGGAATCATTTTATCGTATGCCATTTTCAGCTTGATATTTCAACAATTGTGAAAAATTGAACCATACTGAATGTATTAACTAAAAAAAAAATTATTACATCAATACTCTTCATTAGTAGAATGTAATATAACTAATTCGTAAATATATAGTTGATGGTGATTCATAACAAGTAGTCTTTGTTCATATGTGTCGTCCAAGCCCAATGACGTCCAAGACAATCTTTAGAAAGGAGAAAGCTGAAAGATGCACCACAAGCATGAAAAGTGGTTGTCCAAGAAGATATTAGTCGTCTACACCACAAGAAGGTGTAGATGACCAAACACTTAGTAAATTTCAGAGTATTTTCTACAAACTCAGAACAATCGGACAACGATCCACTATTCTGAGACATTGGGTGAATTCCCTGAAATTCGCTAAACTCTTCCCACTAAGTCCACGCATCTCCCATAATGTTAATGGAGCATAACAAGTAGGGGTGTGTCGGTTCGGTTTTGGTCGGTTTTCTAAGTGTTGGCCAACCGAAACCGAAATTTTTGGTTTGTGAAATTCTCAACCGAAACCGACCGAAGTAATTGGAAATCAATTGGTTTTGGTCAGTTTCGGTGGGTTTTTCCGGTTTCCTTATCATTTATATTTTCTAAGAAAAAAAAAAACCCAAAATATAAAAAAGAGAGAGGAAATTGAATAAATAAACAAACCCAAAATATAAACAACCAAGCACATGGGTTTTTTCAAAACCCTAACTTTATTTGCACATAAAAATTGAAAAAATAGCATTGATTCAATATTAAACAAACCTAGAATATAAAAAAAAAGAGGAAATTATGGAGAAATTAAAGAGAGAGAGAGGGTCACCGTGACTTCGTGAGAATGAAAGGATCAAGCCGGCGTGTGGAGGTGGCGATAGAGGCTGATTCGTGTGGAGGCGGCGGCAGAGGTAGATCAAGGCGGCGACAAAGGCAGATTCATGTGGAGGTCGGCGTGTGAAGGCGGCGGCAGAGGCAGATTCGTGGGGAGGCCGGCGTGTGGAGGCGGCACAGAGGCAGATTGGCATGGAAGCCGACGTGGAGTGGAGGCTATAAGAGGGATTGAAGTGGAGGCTGTGAGAGGAGACTGTGAGAGCTAAGAGGGACTGGAGTGGAGGCTGAGAGTGAGAGTGAGAACTGAGAACGTGTGGGCTGTGGGTCATGTTAACGAGTGCCGTACGGCATTGGTTAAGAATCCATTTTAGGAAAGTTTTGACATCACTTTTATGGGAAATGAAAAAAGCTGTCAAAACATTAATTGCTTTTTTTTTTTTTTTTCCATAAAAACTTTCTTTAATTAGATTCTTAACCAATGTCGTACGGCACTCATTAACATTTCCCTTAGTTTAATTATAGTTACTTAATCTAATGATAAAATGAAAATTGAAAACATTGAAAAGTAAAGGCCGGATCATTTTTATAAAAGAAAGGCCCAAATGTTTTTAAAAAAAAATGAAAAGCCCAAATATTTATAAAATTTATATTATATATAAAAGGGTCCGGTTAATGTGTGCCCTTAGGGCACACATTAAGCCATTTATTTTTGGAAATATTTTTTTGAGAATTGAAAAAACTGTCGATACTTTTTCAATCCCCAAGAAAATGTTTTCAAAAATAGATAGTTTAGGGCACACATTAACAAAATCTTATTTAAAATATATTATAATATGATTCGGTTCGATTCGATTGGTTCGGTGCATTCAAACCTGCCACCGAAAACCAAACTGAATAATTTCGGTTTTAAAAATTCAAAACCGAAACCAAATCGAACCGAAAATTTGGCAACGGTTCGGTCGGTTTCAGCCGGTTTGTTCGGTTCGTCAGTTTTTTTGCACACCCCTACTAACAAGTAAACCCACTCCACAAATCTTTATAAAAGGGACCAAGCCTCATCCAACAAAGGTACGTTTTACTATTCATCCACTCACTATACTTGAGTCCTTGAGAGAAATCTAATTTAACCATCGGAGGGTCCTTGGCTGGTTCACCCCGATCACCTTCGATAGTTTTTTTCTTTCCTTTTAGGTCATCCATATACTGTTGAAACCCGAAACATTCAGCCTACTGATTTCACTCATCATCAGTAGTAATAGTCACAATCTTGTGTGTTGCACTAGATAGTTAAATAATAATTAAGTTATAATCAATCTCATGCAATTCATTTAAAAGTAATGATTTTAAAACAAAATAAGTAAATACCCTAAAGTTACATTTGTATAATCATAGTTTTCATGTTTAAAAAGACTTTTACTTAAATTTAGTTGAACCGAAATGAACCGAAATGCTACGTTAATGTGACTTAATATGAGCGTAGCAATGATAAATGTTATACTTAAGATTTTGATTATTACGAGTTTGAGATCTATATTTTTTTTAATAAATTTGAATTTAGAATAGGTGTTCTCAACCCAAATTTGTCTTTTCCCTTTATGTAGGTGCTCAAAAATGGACTGAATGCACTTAATAGACCAAAATAGACCGAATAGGACCAAATTGGACCGAATAAGACGAAAATGGACTGAATAAGATGAAAGTGGACATAATAGACAGAAGTGGACCAAAAAAGACTGAATAGAACCAAAGTGGACCGAGTAGGACCAAGTTGGATCTAATAGGACCAAAGTGGACCGAGTAAGACCGGATAAGACCAAATTGGACCGAATAGAACCAAAGTGGACCGAGTAAGTCCGAAGTGGATTGAATAGGACCGATTAAGACTGAATTGGACCGAATAGAACCAATGTGGACCAAGTAGGACCGAATAAGACCAAAGCGTACCGAATAGGACCGAATGGGACCAAAGTGGACCGAGTAGGACTGAATAGAACCGAAGTGGTTTGAATAGGACCAAATAAGACCAAAGTGGACCGAGTAGAACCGAAGTGGATTGAATAGATCTGAATAAGATCAAAGTGGACCGAGTAGGACCGAAGTGGATTGAATAAGACCGATTAAGACCAAAGTGGACCAAAAAAGACCAATGTGACCAATAGGACCAATGTGGACTGAGTAGAACCAAATACGACCAAAGTGGACCAAATGTTATGTTGGAAAGACAAAAAAAAGCCCAATCAAACTCCTAAAAATGAGGAAATTGTGTGCTTTTGTGAAAAAGGCCAATAAATCAGTGTAAAATTTTTTTACATCGTAATATATTCATAGATGTTTTTGCTTGTAGGATGTTGGCAAAATTTTACCACAGTAGTCCAAGCCTTACTCTCACCCTATTGGGAATATGTATGAAAAATTAAAACGTAATGTTGCACCAAGCCACCAATTGCATTTTCTTACCTAAAAACAGAGATCGTCTCTTCAAGATCACAATGTCATTGGCGTAACTCATTCAAGCAAAACTGAATTTACAAGAAGGAATAAGTGGGGAAAAAAGAAGCCAAGCAAAATTGAAAATACGAGGGAGAAGAGGGGGAAAAAAGAAGCCAAAAACAAAAATATATCATCAAATATTTACATTCTTCTACAGACTGAAAGCGTTTGCCCAGGCAACTCTGATATTGATGTTACAAGCCTACACAATTGTTCCGCTGTAAAAACTCCAAAGGCCCTTGAGCCTGAGCTGTAAGGAGTACCATATATGTTGCTATATCTTACAACAATAACCATTTTGTGTCTCTTTTCCAAAATTAGATCAACCACATGACCAATAGATGTCGTGATTGTTACGCAAGGAGGTGGGCTTCTCATCATTGTTGAGAGCGGTGCATCCAACTGAATAAGAACGCACAAATTTGTATTAGCTTTTTAATTCACTGTGTTACAGATAATTGAATTTCTCACTACTATTATAGCAAAGAGTATATATGTTCATAATCACTATTCTGGTAAACTTGCAAACATAGAAATTACATTCTAAGAATTAACACGAAGTTTGATTGCATTATCCTAACAATTCTAAGAACAAGGTCTACCCAACACTGGCTAGAAAAAATATCTTGCACAGACTTATTTACAATTGTCTATATGATTAATTACAAGATGAATCTCAACAAACTGAATTAACAAAGTTAACTGGATGTAAAATGCAAAAGCAGCTCAAGATGGTTAGCTGAAAGAAAATAAGCAAACCTCATTGCAGTCTTCACGATGCAATAGTCCTACGCAGCTGCCCCAGTCATCAATTATAGGCACAACTGGATTTCTTAAGAAGCGCATAACCACCTTCTTCAAGGCCAGAGTACCATGTAGAGGCCGAGATGCTTCAAAAGGAATCATAATACTCTCAATTGGTTCATCTGGTGATACCTGGAGAGAAATGGTGTACTCAGGCAACCTAAAAGAAAATTTTCTAGATCAAAAGGAAAAACTAATATATATCATGAAGACAGTCAAACTAATATATATCATGAAGACAGTCAAGCAGTGCTGAAAAATATGAAACATGGGAAACTAGCATTTGCACCCACCATTCAGAATGCTCAATTAATAAGGTCTGATAATTTACTGATTGTTCCAAAAGCTTATACTATTAGGAAATGGTGATTTCACACTCAACAGTTATTCGAACACTCCCCCTCATGTGTGGGCTTAATAAATGGTCTAACACATGGATTTTTATCTTTTTAAGTAGGAGGTAAAGTGGAGATAGGGTTCAAACTTAGGACCACCTACTTTGATACCATGATAAATTATTTGTTAGTCTTAAAATCTTAAATTGTTAGGAAATGATGAATTTAATCACTGAACCATTTTTCTAACAGTCTCCATACAAGAGTCAACTAAATCTGCTTCTTGTGGGTGGTATCACTCAAGTATTGTGATAATTGTAGAACCAAAAATTGGATTTATCAGCCTTGCCCAAAAGTACCAATTATAGATTATAAAGGTCATTGAATTCACTTAACCATTTTGGCCTAAGTGATCTTCCATATAACAGCCACTGATGGTAAAAAGTGAGTCTACATGCACTGACACCTAAAATATGTATCGCATTCAAAAAAATAGTCATTAGGACCTTATGAACATTCCGCAATTTGAGAAACAGAGAGACAAGCTGGAAACCTGAGGCAGTAGATGAGGACTGAACATGGATTTGGTGAATCCCAACAAAGCCTCTAAGCGCAGAGCAGCCTGCATTACAGATGTATACTAAAGGTGAGTATATATTAAAGCAAAACCAGAAAATAGCATGATAAACATGTCCGGAGCAAAAAATTAAAATCAAGAAATTCAGAATAAACCGCCTAGTTTTTCAGCTAGCTCAAAAGCAGGTGATATTATATGGTGCAACCCGGAAGATATAACCTAAAGGAGGCCCTTAACATGATTTCTGGATCTGTAAAAAACTATGGAACTTAAATGGCACCTTGCCAGTTGCTCAGCACCACAAACAATTTTTTTCTGTGCATCTTCAAAATCAGGATATCATATTTGAATCAATCGCAAACAAAATATTATACAGACAATCATCACATCAAAACATTGAGTAGTTTAGGGGTTTATTTTGTATTTCATTTATTCCCATTATGCAATCATGGAAATTAACAACGTGATACGCACCAAGCCTCCTCGACTTGTCCATGATATTCCCTT
This sequence comes from Notholithocarpus densiflorus, assembly GCA_030021035.2. Taxonomy (NCBI): domain Eukaryota; kingdom Viridiplantae; phylum Streptophyta; class Magnoliopsida; order Fagales; family Fagaceae; genus Notholithocarpus; species Notholithocarpus densiflorus. The sequence continues at coordinate 1,208,359 of JARYZH020000005.1, forward strand.
CCATCTTTTAATGATATTTGTTAGATGTTCAATAGCCTCATCAACCTGAAAACAAGCACCAAATACCAAACAGGCTTGAAAATATTAACATCAGTTGCACATGACAATAGTATGGGAAGATGTGCTCTGAATAAAATGGAAAGGAAAGATATTTTTTTCTTGTTGTGTGTTGGGGGGGGGGGGGGGGGTGAAGAAGGAAACAAATAAGTACACAATGGTTTAGTTAATGTATGAGATAAAAATTCCAAAGACCATCACAATTGCATGCAGCTACACCAAACAGGTTTGAAAAGTTCCAGATATGTGATGGCAATAAAACAAGGGTAGGAGATGTGACACATTAAGAACATAAAACAGTTGGCTCAGAGATATGTTTGACCAGATTCTAATCCAATATAATTTCTTTTCTCTTAGTCATCATATATTCTTAAGTTCATATTTATACTCCACTTAATATCAATGAATAAGAATGCAATTTGGAGACTGGAGGTGAAACTTATGCTAGCATGATTGGCACATAATTACCACTGACAGGGCCCTCGTTAGTGCAAACTTAATTTCAATTTTTTATGCTATAATGCAACAATGTCAAATGATTGAATGATAGCAATCAGCTTACACATTCTTCTAGAGGCAGGGTATACTTTTTATTATAGGCCATAACTAATTTGCACCAACCATCATCAGGGAAAACACAAGTAATTGGGGAAAAAAGGACATCTATGCCTGAAAAGACATCAATGTTGATGATTATGCATAACCAGCTCTAGTACCTGACCATCATTTAAAGCTGCTTCCATGAGAAGATTATCAGCTTCTTCTTGACTTGTCAGGGAGATAGTTCCAGCAGTATCCGGCCACATGCGTTTATGCAGGGTTTTGACCATACCATAATCTCCTCTACCAGCAAAAGCACGCATCAAGGAAAGATAGAGATGAGGCTTCGGTCGCAAGACTGAATTTCTGCCAGCCTGCTTTAGCATTTCTCCAAATATACAAAGAGCATCTAAACATCACAGACAGAGATTTTAATGTGTTAACATTTAATTTTTATAAAAACGAATTTATTTTTTAGTTATTAATACATTAAAACAGGATCTGGATCTGCCTTGAAATATATTAAGCGGGAAGAATAAGAAGAATTGAATTTCACATTGTCCAGCCTCAAGTAACTAGGTTCAGATAGCAGATATTGATGCCACTAAAAGATACCACCCTTTTGTAGTGTGTGTACACGTGAATATCAGCACGCAAATATACAAGCTTTATTCCAACAATATGAGCTTGGTGCTTCTCAGCCAAATTCTCTAAATGTAACATGAGCTCTGCTTAATAGTTTTTACGTCAATAGACCCTCCAGTTTCATAATCCATTTAATACTAATTTAGCAAACCCTCCCCCCCCCCCCCCCCCCCTTCTCTCTCTCTCTCTCTCTCTTCCTTTTGTTTTCTGACGAGAAATGAGTTCATATAGTCATTTTTGGAACATGCTGATTCTTTGTTGCCTTACATTTTGTACAATAAGATAGCTGTCCTTGATAGGTTTTCAGATAACATGACACTCTGGAAGCACCTAACTACATCTATCTAGTCCCAATTAAGTAAGTATGTAGTCATTTAAAAAGAAATAAAGAATACAGTTAGATAATTCCTAGCAATCAATTAACTATTCTCTTAATTTTACTCCAATTTACTGCTAGGTTTATAGTCATTTTCACAGGAATATATTCAAGAAAGTTAAATACTGAGAAGACACTATAATATGTAGAATGTGACTAACAAACAGTGAGAGAATGCTAAGATATTTGCTACATGATATTCATGAAAATCAACTCCAACTCTTGTTCATAATTCAACAAATTCTATTTGGATTTTCAAGTATTACAAAATCTTTAAAGGACATTTTATACTAGTTAGAAAATTTTGAGATATGTGTTGGCTCATAGTTCAGTCTTACCAAAAATGATATTCATTAAAGTCATATCAACACATGCTGAACAAACGCAACATAAATTATATTAGATCTAAACTTGGATTGCCACCATACAATCCAAATCTGAGTCCATTACCTAACCTAGTCACCATTTCAGAATTCTTAAGGAAAATTCAAATGTAACATACCCTTGAATGCGTCACAATTTAGCAATGCATCAACTATTGCAGTGTATGCAGTTCGATCTATAAGCAAATTATGACATGATTTCATTTCCAATACAATCTTCTGAAGCGAAAGCAGATCCTTGCAAAGTGCAAAACCCTACCAAAGAAAAAAGAACAAAGAAATCTTGCTCAGAATTTGAATCAACAAGACAAATATACAAATTTTACATTAACCAAAAGAAAAGCTAAAAGGCCCTTTCCTCAAAGACAAAGTCCTGCTAATTGTATCCTACCGAAAGAAGGATCAATCATAGTTCCAATTTGTGATTATAATGAATCAAGAAAGACATGTTTTACAGAGGAAGACACAAATACTTTTCACCAATCCCTGCCAAAAAATGCTATGATGTAATAACTAATAACTTTTAGATACTGTACAGCTGTAAATGTTTTTGAAATACTTAGATAATGTTTTGCACTATGCACATTTGAACTTCTACAAACTAAGCATTATATAATTACACAATAAGATAACCACAAGAGCAACCAACCTTAAGTAATGTTGTATAGGTGACAACATCAGGGAAAAGATCATCATGGACAAATTTCTGTGCTCTGTCCTGAAAAAAAAAAAGTATAATTTTAGTAATCTAGGCTATTCTCTTGTGCTATTTAAGAGCAATTTCCAGGCTCTAAACTGGCCTTCTGGATACATGCTTGCGACCTTCATTTCCTCCAACACGTGCATTGCTATGTCCAATTTGTCAGTCTTGACACAAGCATAGATTAGCTTATTATAGGTGAGCTTATCAGGCTTTAACCCTAAACGCAATATCTCTTCGTACACGGCTATAGCGGCCAGAGGATGGCCAGTGTTTATATATCCCTGAAAGTTTAAAAAAAAGAGAGAACGTTTAGGCAACATAATTGAGCTTCAGAGTTAGATAATTTACATCAAACGCTCAAGACCACATCACCAACAACTCCAATTTGGTGAGCTTAATGCTAAAGCACTAAGGGGAAAAACAAAAAACAAAAAACAAAAAAACAAAATCATACACTGCAATTTGTACTTTTCTCACAGATAGCCAGATAGGTCAGTGTCGAACCTTCATTAATAAGTTATATGCTGAGACTGAAGGATTACCGCCTTCACGAAGCACAAAACCATATCGCCTAAGAAGACCATTAGCACGGCGTAAATCTCCTGTACTACAGCAATCCAAGTGAGGACATATCAGTGAGCATGATATGATTGTAATAAAGCAATTTGCAGCTTGAACATTAAATCAAAAACAAAAACAAATTCAATCATAGTCCAAAATACAAAACCAAACATACCATAAAAGCTATGTTATGAATCTGGTAAAAGTAACCAACAATAAATAAGAAGTGTAAAAAGAGACCAATGTTATCAATTTTCTAAAACTGACCAGCTTCAATCAAAGCATCAAGCAGGCCGTAGATAAGTGGTGCAGAGAGCTTTGGATTCCCCACAGCAGTGCCTTGCTCCACAGATTCAAGTAATTCAAATGCTTCATCGATTCTTCGAGCCAGACCCAACCCCTTTACAATTATATTTTAAATAAACAAAAACTCCAATCACACTCAAGATAACAGAAAAGGGCATTGATTCTCACAGGCTCCATATTGTACATCGTCCATACACATCACGCATTTCAAATTTTAAATGTGAACATCAAATAAAAAATGTGAGAGTAGTACATTAACGAATGTGAGAGAACAATTACCCCCCCAAAAAAAAAAGAGTAGAAGAAGTTATACCTTTAAGAGTGTAGAGTAAGATATAGTGTCAACGCCACAACCGTGTGGGAGTGACATATCAGCGAAAATCTTAAGCGCAGAAGCAATGTCGCCGCAGTGAACACAGGCTTCCAAAACCGCGTTCATCACGATTGTGTTCAGCTTCCCGTGCCGTTTCTTCGCAACCTCGATTTCCTCTAATATCTACAACACACCGTAAAATAAATAAAATAACAATTCATAATTGTGGTCTAGTTTTGTAACAAGTGAATTATTTGTAACAATCATTGCGAAAGCCGAGATAACTTCCTCATACACATAGTAAAACCACCTCGTCATCACTACTGTTCAAGGTTTTTTGTGCTTATATTCCACAGAGAGAGAGAGAGAGAAAAACCTTATGAAGTTGTCTTCGACGAGTGAGTTGGACGATGCGGGAGGTGAGTGGCTTGAGATTGGGTTTGTAAGGAGAGGGTTTGCTGACGAAACGACGCCGTGCGGGAATAGAGGAGGAAGAGGAACATATAGATATAGAGTGAGAGAGCGAGAAGGCCTGGATCTGATGCATTCTTGTTGGGTAAGTTATAGTAATTACCCATCAGCCATAGAAAAGAAAGAGAGTAAAGGTAGTACTGCTGGAACCGTAGAAGTGGATAATGTGAGAAATCAGAAAAAGGAACCAAGTTTGCTCTCTTTCTCTTCTTTGCAGTGAAAATTATTGGCGGGTAATGTTGGTAGTGATCCTCATTTTGGGCCTAGCCGGACTCGGCTCTTTTGTCTCTATGAAACATAGCCCATCATTATGTGTCCAATAAGTCCATTGAAATGTCTTCATCCTTCTTTCTTTTTTATTATTAAAAATATACATTAATATATAGGAGAGGAAGATTTGAATCATGAATATCTCCGTTAAAAATATTAGGAGATGTCAATTAAGTTACAAAACTCTTATTAGCTCCTCTTTCCTCACTTTTTAAGTATAAAATTTTCAAATAGATTATTTTCAAAAGGCTGAAAAAAAAAAAAAAAAACTGTACTAAATAAATACCAGACCTAATAGGAACCCACAAAAAAAAGAATACCAATATTTGTGTGTAAGATTTTATACCATAAGCTATAACTAGGGTAGTTAAATTATATATATTAACGTATAATTACTAGAAATAACAAGTAATATAATGGCGATGAATTTTCAATTACTTGTGATGTTCATTTTGTGTCTTTTTAACATAAGATGAAGAAAAAAAATATTAATTTTCATTAGTTTTGCTTTTGATTTTATTTGTTGATTATGTGTAGTGAATGCCTAATATTAATTTTCATTAGCTTATGAGTTTAAATTGAGGGTTATAAGATAAGTACTCATTCATTTTATTTCGTAGAATGTAATTATATTTATGAAACCAATCCATATACTTTGCTCTCTTAAACTGTAATTAGGAGATAAAGCTTTATAATTTTCTCAACATAATCGAATTACCAAACCAAGTACAAAATTTTACCAGCCTTTATTGTTGTACCAATAAAACCCTTCAGCCCCGGGTGAGGAAACCCCTGATTTTATCCCATCAGGATGCCTAATGTCGTAAACTTGTAATGCACTTAAAAAAAGACTAAGACTTTGCTCAAAAAAAAAAAGAAAAAAGACTAAGACTATACTAGGAAAGATAAATATAAACATGAGAGAAGTTTAAAAAAAAAAAAAAAAAAAAAAAACGAAGGCATCTATCTGCTTGACTCACCCTTATTTTTCATCAACAAACTGTTACAACCACCATTTCATTCGGAATATAAAAATTACTTGTTGAATTCAAAGTTGTATTGCCGAATATAAAATTTTCTTGCTAGTGAATATGAAATTTCAACTTTTTTAAATACACCATTTTTTTAGTCTTGCCAAATGTGTTATTTAGCCATGTTGGACATGTTTTTTCCATTTTTGCTGAATATATTTTCTCCTCTTGCCAAACACGTTATCATATGTCGTAGCTTTGCTACAGGTTTCCTATGCTTTGTTAAAATATGTCTTTCCTGCCTTATTGAGTACATTATTTTATCTTTATTGATATTCCCGATCGTATACAAATATTTTCTATTGTTTAACCCATACTAAAAGCAGAAGAATCCATTTCTTGACCCATCTTGCCATACTTTGTTGCTATTTTGTGCTGGGAATCTGGGATCTTTCTTGTTTGAGCATCTTCTTTTCCCATTCTTAAAGAAGTTCACCGAAATAGACTTAATCAGTTAATTGGATATAAGTGGACTGAATAAACCGAAATTGACTAATATAAACCTAATTGGACCAAAATAAAACAAAGTGGACTGAATGGACCAAAGTGAACCGAATGGACTGAATTAGACTAAACTGACCGAAATGCTACTCTAATATGACTCAACAGGAGCATAACAATAATAAACAATATGGTTTAGCTTTTAGATATTATATAGATAATTAAAAAAAAAAATTCTTTACTTTTTTTTTCCTTACTTTTATTCTAATCTCGTTTTCTCTTTCTATCTCTTTGTAAGTCAGAGTCCGAACATATATGCTTATCCTTTCCAATTATTCTTTCTATAAAATTGTTTTCAAAAGTGATTATTTAACTTGCTTTGATACAGGAGTAATATAATATGACATGTAACACAGCCAATGAACATATATGCTTATCCTTTCCAATTATTCTTTCTATAAAATTGTTTTCAAAAGTGCTTGTTTTACTTGTTTTGATATAATATAGTATGACATGTAACACGGCCAAAGAGGATTCATGAAATAATTTTGTGTTATGAATTATGGACGTGTGTTGCTCTTTGATTAAGTGGAATGATCTTCTCTAATAATTGATACTCCATGTTGATTTTGTTTGGTAATTATACAAGGATTCAAACATTGACCGTTTCAATTTTAGTCGGTGGCTTTTCCTCTTACGTGAAAGGTGAATCAAGAAGGTCATCCTTAGATAAAGTGTGAACTAGATAGACCGTGAGTGTACGGTACAAGTCAACCCAATTACAATTGTAAACAGTCAACAGTGCATTGGCTGGTTTATATATTAGAAACACCTCAAACTGTTTAATGCCTTTGATAATTGAGGCTATTTCTCCAAGAGAAGAAACTTTCTTCTGAGTAAGAAGAATTCAGCCTTGTTTGGAACTAGCCTTGTCTACCGCCTAATGCCTATGACCAAAGCAGCAATAGCTACAGGCGAACCGGCCTACAATTTAACTCCGAAGATCATTGACTTTTTTTTTATAGACCCAATCATTCACTTTGAAATGCTACTTTGTGAGCAGGTTACTTCTCCAAGTTGGTAACGATTTATATTTTCTCCGTTCTTTTTTTTATTTATTTTTTTTAAAAGTGAAATGTATATCTACGATATTTTTATAACAAATTATAAATTATATTATTGTAGGTTGTTATTGGTTGTTACTAAATAGGCAAAAAAGTAATTTCAGTAGTGAGTTCAAATTAAAACCAATAACAACTTATCATTTATGATTTATTGTGAAAATGCTATGAACGTAACATTTCTCTTATTTTTATCCATTTTACATAGTTTATTAAACTTCAAGTGTTTATAAAACCCAGTCTCAACTATAATATTTTATATTATAGTTTTTACTCGGATTGAAATCCGGTGCAATAATACAATCTCTCTCACACATTTTTTCAGAATTTCTAACCTTTTTTTTAACTCTCTAACTTTTTTACTTTTTTAACTTTCTTAACCCAATGGTTTATATCAAAAGTAAATCTTTCAGTTTTTGACCTAAACCATTCAAAATGTATTGTTATTGCCCCGGATCTCAATAAGTGTTTCCTCATATTCTATCTATATTATGAACATGATTTATGTTATATTCTAGTTACACATTTTTATGTTTTATTGAAACTTTAGGGAGCGTTGGATAGTGTATTTTGAACAACGGTTTTTAGTGTTTAAATAATATTATATGTATTTTTACATACTTTTTCACTCACACGTATTTTCAAAAAATACAAACAACATTACTAAAACAACATTACCAAACAGACCCTTAATAAATGAAGAGGTATTCCTATAAAAAAAAAATACATAAAACAATAATGATTAAGGGAGAGATATTCCAAACCATACAACTAGTAAACTGTTTTACCTACTCATTACATCATTTCATTGTTTCCTCCACACACACACCAAAAAAGAAAAAGTTGTAGACTCAATTCTTCCCCAAAAAAAAACACTTGGGTCTAACTGACGATATTGACGATATATATATATATATATATATATATATATATATATAAAACCATGATACATGTACACAATGCAAAAGACCGTACACACCGTCTTAAAAGGGATGGAGGTGGGGGCCTCCATTCTCAACATATCTAAATTCTAAAAACAAAAATGAGAGTGGATGTCCTACTTTTGTTTTGTGTTTGATTGATCCATACTCTATAGGACCCCATCTTAATGACAGGTGGTTGAGAGGTTAAATCATAAGCATTTTAATACGCATGTTTTTGGCTTTTAACTTCTCCATCTCTCCATTTAAATAATTGATCTATGTTTTAGCTTCATCACTTTATATCCAACATTCCAACTACCCCCAAAAAGAAAGCCCAACTTTCAACTCCAAATTGACCCCTTGGACAGCAAAATAATTTAGTTGGGTTTTTTCATTTTTGTTATTATTCATTTTGATTGGTTTAGTTTAAAGTTAGGCGAAAACACCATTTTGATCTTTATATTTTAAGGTTACAGTTAATTTGGTCCCTACATTTTAGTAGTAGTCAATTTGGTCCCTATTATTTTTAAGTCGGAGTCAATTTGGTTCTTACCGTTAACTTACTAATGGAAAATGCTTACGTGACAAATAGTTTGTCTTGTTGGCGCACACGTAACTAATATAATAATATATAATTATATATTTAAATATTTAAAAAGCCACGCATTTTAATTTTTAAAAAATCCATGTCAAACAAAAAAAAACGAAAAGATTAATTAAAAGAAAAAAAATATTATTTTTTATAACAATCCTCAATTTCTTTTATTTTCTTTTGTATTCTTAAAACTTTTCTTAGCTTCCAAACACTATTCCCAGCAACTAAACAATCTAAAACTAAACAAATTACCAAAGCAAGCTAGAATGAGTGAAGAAGAAGAACATCAAGTAAAAATATGTTTAGATTCTCTCTAATCTAATCTGCATGGATTCTGATTTCATTGTTTAATAATCAAATTATTCCTTTTTTGTCAGGTTGCAGTGAAGAAAAGACGGGTTAGGGAAGCTGAAGAGGTGGGGGATGCAATGAAATCTTCGGAGGAGAACGTAACCTTGGATTCTAAAAGAGAGCTGGATGAGATGAAATCCATGGAGGTACGTACTTGCTTTGGTAATTTGTTTAGTTTTAAATTGTTGAGTTGCTGGAAATAGTGTTTGGAAGCTAAGAAAAGTTTTTTAGAATACAAAAGAAAATAAAAGAAATTGAGGATTGTTATAAAAAATAATATTTTTTTTCTTTCAATTATTCTTTTCGTTTTTTTTTTTGTTTGACATGAATTTTTTTAAAATTAAAATGCTTAGGTGGCTTTTTAAATATTTAAATGTATAATTAAATATTATTATATTAGTCATGTGTGTGCTAACAAGACAAACCATTTGCCACGTAGGTATTTTCCGTTAGTAAGTTAACGGTAAGGACCAAATTGACTCCAATTTAAAAATAACAGGGACTAAATTGACCGTGACCCCAAAATATAGGGACCAAAATGGTATTTTTGCCTTAAAGTTAAACATGTGAGAAATTTGAGGTCCCATTTGGTACACGAGTTTAAACACATGTTTTCAGTTTTTAAACAACATTATACGTATTTTCAAACACACGTATTTTCAAAAAAACTGAAAACTGTTGTTTAAACATACGTACCAACACAGACCCTGAAAGTTTTGAAAATGCCAAAATGGCGAGAGAGAATACCTAGAAATCTATCATGACTCGTTTTGACGATAATTTTGATATTAAGAGTTTATTTGAAAATAGTTTATTTAGCTGAAATTGAAATTTCTTTTACAAAAAGTACTGTAGATAAAGCTAAAAGATAGCTAAGAAATAGTACAGTGAGACTCATGAATAGTACCAAAAAGTGCAATAGGACTCATGAATAATAGAAAAAAAGCTGAATAGTAAAAAGAGTTGATTTTTTAAGCCAATATCAAACGCAACCTAATTATATTATTAATAAAAAAAACTAGGAATCAACCAACCACATATAATCAATCCAACCTTACTTACCTTTTTCTCAAAAAAAAAAAAAAAAAAAAAAAAAAAAAAAAAAAAAAAAAACAATCCAACCAGGAAACCAAAGACTTGAAAAAGACTTCTGAGAGTTAATCCAACTAGGCGAACACATATAATCAGTTTGGTTTTGAACTGCCTAAACTAGAAGACTATAACTAGGCAATTCTTAACTTTAGCATTTTCTTTTATTAAAATAAAGTTTCAAAGCTCAAAGTTCGTAGTAACATCATTGTATGAAGACCAGGTGATTACGTATTCTCTTTCGTCATCCCCATGTAAATCTGTGTTCTTATGCAGTTTTGTTTCCAATGTGTTTACTAAAAATTTTTCTCATTTATATAGAATTTTCTTAACATTTTTTTCATCCAACCACTCCTAAGGACCCCAACCCCTTCCCAAATTTCTTCCATCTAGTATTTACCCATTCAATTATTTGTTACATGCCTTGATATAGTGAGTCTCACGCCATGCATCACAGGATTTAAGTTGGTTTTGAACAAAACCCTACAAATCCCTTAAAAAAACCTAAAAACCTAAATTTAATCCTTCTCATGTTAATTAGTTTTTTTTTGGGTATAGATGTGATTTTTTCATGTATACCACCATATATAAATGAAAAACTGGTGAATATCATATTAACGTGAAAAAAATGAAAATAATAATAATAAGGACATATTATAAAATGTTAATCTTTTATATCAATGTATTTCAATGCATATTGTAAAATGTGATAAACCAAGTTAAAATTAAGAATAATGATGTTTATCCCACATTGGTTGTGTGTGTCTAGTGTCCGCTGTTTAAAATTATAGTCTACAACTACAAATGTTAGGCCCTTTTGTAGTTGTACTTTGATTATGTAATGTATTATAAACACGGTTTAAAATATTATTATTATTTTCATGTGTGTTCTAATAAGTATTACTGTTTACTAAAAAAAAAAGTTAAAATTAAGAAGAATTTATTTCATTCTCTTAAAATTAATTAAAGTAAAATGTTATTTTCAAAGATATTAATCACGAACATTATGATGAATTACATTTTACAACTGATTATCACTTGGATGATTGCGTCAAGGTATAAATATCATCGTGGCTTAAATTTTGTTATGGCCTGTAGCCCTCCATGTTTTGAATTGTAATGAGGAAGGAATCTGTAACGATCTAAGAAAAAGTGCTAGCCACATCTGCGCTATATCTTAAAAGGACTAGTCACAATTGAGCTTCCTTATAGTTGTTAATAAAGCATAGTTCAACCCAGTATATGCCTAATATGGGACTCATCACATACCCACACACATCACACAAATTAATCAAATTGGGGCATCACAATTTCCCCCACTTAAATCCCTAACGTCCTCGTTAGAGCCCACTTTGTAGGGTAGTGTCTTGAGTCCACATGGGGTTATTGGGCCGGCTCTGATACTATATGTAACAACCCAAGAAAAAACATTAGTCACATTTGCGCTATACCTTAAAATGACTAGTAACAATTGAGGCTCCTTATAATTGTTAATAAAGCTCAGTTCAACCAAGTATATGCCCGATATAGGACTCATCACATACCCACACACATCACACAAATCAATTGAATTAAGGTGTCACAAAATCTATATTCCCCTCTTTGTATCTTTTTTATTCCACAATGAGATATATATATATATATATATATATATATATATATATATATATATATCATTGTGGCCTGAATTATACTTTTAAGATAATTTGAGAGGGTAGCTTAATTTTGACTAACTTCAGCAACAATTTAATAACATTATTATAAACTGTTAGTTGCAAAAGTCTTAGCTGCTTATGATTTCAAATGTTCTGACATGAAGATTTGGTTGGATGATTTTCCGCCACTTCTTACTGATTGTAGACAGGAGTGATAAAATATTGGCGCATTTTAATATTTCTCACGACCACTACATATTCAAAATACAGTTTATATACATGTGTGTGTCAATTTTGTTATGCTGTAGAGCTGTTATATTTCTATAAAACAGACAATAAGTTGTTTACAATTCAATAGTTACGAGGGGAAAGAGAGATATAAATCCTAGATGTTTCAATTAAAATTTAAAAACATCAAAATATGTTAACAAAGTAAATTACAACTTTACAAGGCTCTTGACTTAGATACATGATTTTGATTATAGTTGAAAAAGAAAGTCTAGGATACAACTTTTGTATCACAACTACAACGTAGTTGTCAATGAATAGTAAAGAAAAAGTGATGAGTTTATATGACAGTGTTGTATATTATTCACAATAAACCATTTTAATAATATATATATATTTTTTGAGGGGAAACCATTTTAATAAGTTATAGTCATAAAAGATTGTAATTGAAATGACACTTCACAATTAACATGAAATTCAAAGATACTTGATATCAAATTATAGGGCAATAAGAATGATACTTAGTATAAAATCGGAGTACAATTAAACTCTAATTTGAATTTCTGATTGAGCTTTTAGTTTAATATATTATATACGATTAATAAATTATGGGTAAATTTTCTTATAATTATGCTATTTATTTGGATTAAAGTGGGTTGGTAAATGAAAAGATGCGATAGTTCAATTTGTTAACATGGAGTTATTACATGCATTCTAATTCTAATCTTAGAATCTCAACATCATAACAATTATATCACATAATATTTATGTAAATAAATAGTTTATAATTTTTTAATTTTGAGTAGGTCTTATAAAAAATCCCTTGTGCACGCTTACAATATTCAAAGTTACACCAAATGAGTTTATATATAATTTTATAAGTTATATTTGGAGATATTTATTTGTACAAAGAAAAGTGTTTTATTTGGTGATTAGATTAAGTTATACTATCATTCAATCGGGTTATTGTCTCCTATAGGGGACAAATCAAATAGAAAATTTATTGCACTGGTACATGACTTTTGCTAATAGTAAAGGGCTTGAATCTTCTTAAACAAAGTGACAGTGCTGTGGTTCAACATGATTTTTTTGGTCTTATTTTTATTTTTGTATCTCAAATTGATTTCCTGGTTTCATTCTAATTTTGAATTTCTTGTAATTTTCTAATCTATTTTTAGTCTATTGTCATTAATAATAAACATAATAGATATAAAGAAATCCTTATTTTACTCTTGAGTTACCCTATTTCTTTGAACTTAGTTATCCTTAGTTAAGTGATAAAGTTCCTAATTTATCCTTTGCTTATGGATAAAAGTAAAACCCCTATTTTGCTATTCAGTTGCTTTATCTACAAACAAATTTACTCATTTTTAATAAATAAATAAAATGTCAATCCAAACGTGAAACACTTATTTTCTTATAAGAGGTTGGTATATGATTTTCAGGGGGGGAAATCTTCTAATAACAGATCACGTACAACTAGAACGTGAGGTAATTAGGTGAGACCCCAACTCAAATACAGTATTAAATTAATAAGACAAGATTGCTTATCTAAAAAATTAATAAGATATAAGATTAAATATTACCAATATGTTAATCAAATGAATTTTTATCCATCAAAAGAAAAAAATTGGTACACAAAAGTAAAACACACCCAGGAAAAAAAAAAAAAACAATACAATACGATCTGCTTATCTTAACAGTAATCATAATTAGTCCACACCTGTTTAAAATATATACTTCTAACGATTTTCCGGTAGATTCACCAATGTTTTATATATGTATGTATCAATATCATGCTAGTATCATTGCGCTTAATCGGGTATAAACTCAACAAATCTTTTATCAGATAAGATCAACTCAACTAATCCTTTCTCTGGAAAGATCAACTCAACTAATACTTTTTCGGAAGAGATCAACTCAACCCTCTTCAGATGATTCTTGGTCTCTGTTTTTCGGATTTGTGTTCATGTATTCTGTTTTTTATAATAGAAGGCTTAGAGGCAAATATTTTGATGGACACGTGTACGCTTGGGATTAGATTTTTAGCTCTCTTTTTGCTACAGACTACAGTACTTTAAGTAAATCATCAATCCACTTATTTATTTAACTTTTAGCAAAAAGTTAAATAAGTTAGTCATATAATATATATATATATATAGAGAGAGAGAGAGAGAGAGAGAGCTAAAACGGAAAGAAAATCTAATTAAATTCTAAATTGGAGTCTAATTTTGTGCTACATGTCTTATCTAATTTTTAAATTTGTGTGTCAAGTGAATTATTAGGTACAAAAATCAAAGAGCCTAAATTTAATTAGATTTTAAATTGAATTTTAATTGAAGTTCAATTTTGTGCCATGTGTTCCATCTAATTTTTTAATTTTTATGGCAAATGAATTATTTGGTGCAAAAACCAAAGAGTTTAGATCCAATTAAATTCTAAATCATGTCTAATTTTGCGCTATGTGTCTCGTCTAATTTTTAAATTTGTGTGTTAAGTGAATTATTAAGTGCAAAAATTAAAAATTCTAATATCAATTAGATTTTAAATTGAATTTTAATTGATGTTCAATTTTGTGTTATGTGTCCCATCTAAATTTTTAATTTTTGTGGCAAGTGAATTATTGGGTACAAAAACCGAAGAGTCTAGATCCAATTAGATTTTAAATCATGTCTAATTTTGCATCATGTGTCTCATTTAATTTTTAAATTTTTGTGTTAAGTGAATTATTAGGTGCGAAAATCAAAGAGTCTAAATTCAATTAGATTCTAAATTAAATTTTAATTGAAGTTCAATTTTGTGCCATGTGTTCCATCTAATTTTTAAAATTTTTGTGGCAAGTGAATTGGGTGCAAAAATCGAAAAATCTAGATTCAATTAGATTCTAAATCATGTATATATAGCCAAAGTTGAGAGAAATCTAATTAAATTATAAATTGGAGTCTAATTTTGAGTCATGTGTCTCATCTTTAAATTTATGTGTCAAATAAATTATAAGGAGTAAAAATCAAAGAATCTAAATTCAA
This sequence comes from Notholithocarpus densiflorus, assembly GCA_030021035.2. Lineage (NCBI taxonomy): Eukaryota > Viridiplantae > Streptophyta > Magnoliopsida > Fagales > Fagaceae > Notholithocarpus > Notholithocarpus densiflorus. The sequence continues at coordinate 1,223,444 of JARYZH020000005.1, forward strand.
TTACATTATAAATTGAATTTTAAATGAAGTTCAATTTTTTGCCATGTGTCCCATTTAATTTTTTAATTTTTGTGGCAAGTGAATTAGGGTGCAAAAACTGAAAAATCTAGATCCAATCATACTCTAAATTATTTATATATATATATTTATATATATATACATATGTAATTGTGATTGGTTTTAAATGTATCCGTATGCACGGGATTACACACTAGTAAACCTATAATAAATGTGGTAATTCAATGATTTATATAAAAAAGACTAGGATTTAAGTTCCTCTTTAATGAAAATAGATATATTTTAGATAAAATAAATACGTTAAATAAATAAAATTTCAATTATGAAATAGAAATATCAATAAGCGTGCTGTAACAAACGAAAAAATTTTTTATTAAAAAAAAACAATAATAATTGTAGGGGCAGGTTTTGGTGCATAAGCCCAAAAGATGAAAGGACTAAGGGCCAAAAAGCCCGATACAATGAATTTGTAGAGAGTGAGCTTAAAAGCTAGGCTCCAATGGATTAAGCAACACACACAGTGAATCAAAGATAGTAAGAAAGTAAAGGAAGACAAGCTCTGTGCAAAGAAAACCTTTCTCGGCACAGTGGTCCTTATGTATATTTCTTTTAAACTTGGATACAATTTCAGTTCTTGTTGCTACAATGTTTTCTCCACAGATTTTTCGATCCTCTCTCCCTAAAGGGTCTCTTCCATTATATAGCTCCCTCTAGATGATCTTGGCTCTCCATTTGTTGATCGTCTAGGCCATTACCTGAGTGCTTGTCCTATCAGATACCTTCTCAAACTCTTTGTGAGTTGCGGCAGCCAAGGTAGCACTGTTCAGGGATCTTCTTCACATAAATGCAGTCAGGAGGTTTGGTGGGATGCATTAAATGTGGTGGCAACCACCATCTATTAAGTCATGTCAGGGCTAACCCCTTCTACGAAGCTATTTCTCTACAGTATGACCTCTTCTGGTTACGTGCCACTAACGTGGCCTTATTGTCCGAGAGGTGACTTTCTCGACACAATAATGGCCCCCTCGGCCATAAGTATGACACGTGGTACAATTACCATATTTAAATTCCTGTACCCATAATAATAAAGTTACAAGTTTTACTAAAAAAATTAGTTTTTTCCTTTCTTTTTATTAGTGATGAATGAGTAAGTCTATTTTAATTTTTTTTATAATAAATATATAGAATTTTAACTTCTATACAAAAAATGTATTTTATATCAAATAATATTATGTCATCCATATCAAAATCTAATAAACAAAAGATATGTGCATAAAAATAACTACCCACTAACACATGTCTTTCATTTGTCAGTGAAGTAGTTATTTTTTACTGACATGTCTCATACTTATTGAATTTTGATACCGCTAACATGGTATCATTTGATACCAAATACCTTCTCTTTATATCTTTATATATTAAGAGGATTCAAAAAGTTAGTTATTGTCTTTTTGACTGCCAAAAAGACCCCTAATTTAATTAACCTATCCTTATTCCTAAAACATAAAAATTAGATTAAAACTATAAATTGACAAAAATTAAAAACAAAAAACCTACCCTTCTTTACCCCATGTTTTATAAAACTTCCCTCTATCCCATCTACACAACCAAAACTACCCCATGTTCTTAAAAAAAAAAAACCCTAAGTTCCTATTAAAAGTAAAAACTATCTTAAAAAAAAAAAAACCTCATGAAGCGTGTCTCACAAGGCTAGTATACACTATAACCTTTTTTTTTTTTTTGTGAACGATTATTTTTTTATCCTGAGTAAAAATACTGAATACATTAACACACCACTAAAAAAAAAAAAAAAAAAAAAAAAAATTGACAGTATTTCCTCAAAAAAAAAAAAATGACAGTAGGTAGAAAAGCACTAAACAACTCGAAGAATAATCGCACGTCATCATTATCTCTCTCCCTCTCTATATGTTTGACTCTGTGGCTTTGTTCGGCTATATATTTAGCACAACAAAAATACTTCTCTGCAACTCAATACCACCCATTTTTTACCAGTTCCGAATTCTAAAACTTTCAGGTTCAGCAACCATAAAGTAGTTTATTATAATTATTCCTTGTCAAGCTTCAGTTTGAAGAATGACAATTCCGAGGTCTTCAGCGAAGCTAGAAACCAAAGATTCCGAAGAAGCTGACAAGAATTCTGTGCCGTTGATCCTAGGATTACCAGACCACATCGTCGAGCTCTGTCTTCTTCGTGTTCCATACCCAGAACAACCTTTGGTACGTTCAGTTTCTTCCTCATGGAAAAGGGTCATCACCGACCCAACTTTTCTTGTAACCAAAAATGCTCTCTCGCTCTCTTTGCCTTACGTATTCGTTTCTGCATTTCACAAATCAACGGCCAGGATTCAGTGGCAAGCTCTTGACCCCAGGTCCGGCCGTTGGTTTGTCTTGCCTCCGATGCCAGAGTGCCCTCCGGGCTTTGTGTGTGTCTCACTGCCACGTCAGGGGAAGCTCTTTGTTTTGGGTGGGGTGGGATCAGATACGGAGAGTTCCACACAGAGCACGACCATGTACCGTTCATCAACCAATCAATGGTCGGTTTTGTCTCCCATGCTGACCCCACGATCGTGTTTCGCAGCTGGGAGTGTTAATGGGAAGATCATAACCGTTGGTGGAGGTGGGACCAGCTCAACTGGGGCGATCACAGCCGTTGAGTCTTATGACCCAGAAGGTGACACGTGGACTCCGGTAGCTAATATGGACACGTGCTTGAAAAGGTACGATTCTGCTGTGGTCGGTAACAAGATGTACGTTACGGAAGGGTGGACGTGGCCGGTAAGATTTTCGCCGAGAGGTGGGGTGTACGACCCTGATTGTGACACGTGGCGAGACTCAAGTCAAGCGATGAGGGAGGGGTGGACAGGACTGAGTGTTGTTTTGGGTGATAGGCTGTTTGTGATATCAGAGTATGGAGATTGTCCATTGAAGGTGTACGATCCTGATTGTGACACGTGGCGGTACGTGGGTGGGCAAAAGTTCCCACGTGGGGAAATGAATAAGCCCTTGGCTGTGAATGGTGTGGATGGGAAAATTTACGTGGTGTCATTTGGATTAAAGATCGCTATAGGGAAAGTGGGTGAAGTTGGTAATGGAGATTTCAAGGTAGAGTGGGACATAGTGGATGGTCCTAAGGCTTTTCGTGACTTCTCTGCTTTGAATTGCCAGGTGCTTTATGGATAATAAGAATTCCAAAAGTACAAGTTTCACCATTTTTGTGAGGTGAGTAGTGAGTAATGGAAAAAAAAATAGTGAATTTATAATTTTTTCACTCACAATTCACCGCATGAACTAATTGTGCAAAGTTGTAGATATTATTGTGGTACGGGTCTTACTCAAAATATTGGATTCATTGCCATTCTGATGAGGCCGACAGAGTAGGATTCAATTGTTTTTTGGCCTAGGTTATTGTATATGATTCTACATTCTTTGTGTTGCTTAAAAAAAAGGATTCTACTTTCTTTTGAAGCTTTGTTGATGTTGGGAAATTTTTATATTGATAATTTATTATATTGCTTATTTTTATATTGTTAGTAGTTGTAGTGTTTCAATAGAATTCATATACAAAAGATAAGTGGAGACTCAATAATTGAGTTTTTAAAATATTTAAAAGCTAACTTTCAAACAAATTGAAGGGGTCAGAAGTTACATCTACAAACTATAGTCTATAGAGCAATATCATAATGATTGATGAAAGAAGTTGTCCTGACTGGGCCAAGGACTTATCTTTTAGGTTAGAAATTATATCACACTTAAGAGTGTGGATCCCACTGTGAAGGGAAAGTCCAATGCAAACATTATTATTTATGCCCGAGCCTATAATTTAGAAATGAGTCTCAAGCCTGCATATAACCTGGTCTCTAGGAAGAGAGAGAAACCGGTGTTACTTAGTTATGCTCACAATATTTTCACATCATTTTTATAACAAATTATAAGTAGTAAATTGTTATTAGTTCAAATTTAAATTCACAACTTAAATTATTTTTTTACCTAATTATAATTACCAATAAGTCAATAACACCCTATCACTTAAAATTTATTATAAAAATGTTATAAAAATATTGTAGAGATAACATTTCTCTTACTTTCGGTCCGATAAATACTCCTCCACTCCTTTATATAAAGATGGGATGAAAAGGGTAGACTCCATTTGGTCAGTTGGAATAAGATTGTAAAGCCCAAGAAAAGTGGCGTTTGGGCCTTCATGTTGCAAGAGCTAAAAAGAAAAAGGCGTAAATGCATTTTTAGTCCCTACATTTTGACTTTTTTCCATTTTAGTCCCTACATTTTATTTTTACCACTTTTAGTCCCTAAACCAATTAACGCGGGACTTTTAAGTCCTTGAAGCACTATTCCGTCAGCCAACTAACGGAGAAACTGACCTGAGCATTAAAATATTATTAAAAAATTATTTAACATTTTATAAATGCCAAAATAAAAAAAAATTAATTACTCGATTTTAATTAAAAAAATAAAAAAACAAACAAACAAAATTATTTTCTTTCAAACAAAAAAATTCACTTCCTTTTAATTAAAATAAATTTTTTTTATTCCAATTTTTTTTTCCAAAAGAACGTATTCTTTTTTTGATGAACTCAGAAGAACATATTCATATTCTTTATATTCTTACCAAACACAAAGAACACAAACTCAAATTTAAACATTAACACAAGATCACAAATACAAAGAACACAATAACAAACATAAACCAATTAAAAAGAGTAATTAAATTTTTTTCTTTTCATTATTTTCGGAAGAACAACGTAACATGTTCTTCATGTTCTTCGGGAAAGAACATGAAGGTTGCCTAGAAAATTAAACATGCAAAAATTCATTCAAAATCCCTTTCCTCCATTCCATTGAATCCTCCAACAAATCAAACCCATAAACCCAGAAAAATAATAAAATTCACATGAAAAAAACAAACCCAGAAATTTAAAATAAACACAGCAGCAACCCGAAACCACCAAACCCAATCAAATCTCATCCGCCCCTCTTTTCACTCTCATCCACTTCTCTTTTTTCTCTCTAGACCATTCCCCAAAATCAAATCTCTCTATCTCTCTCTCTCTCCAAACCCAAACCCAATCACTCTCTCTCTCTCTCTGGTGAGACCCAAATTCCTATTCGATCCGCAAATGCCGCCTCCGAACAACAAATCAATGATGATGAACACCAGGCCAAGAAAAATCAGCGGCGACTCCGACGAATCGGAGACGGCGTCGAACAATCTCTGGGTCGGAAACCTAGCCAGCGACGTTGCGGACTCAGATCTCATGGATCTCTTTGCCCAGTACGGTGCGCTCGATAGCATCACCTCCAACTCTTCTCGCAGCTACGCTTTCGTCTTCTTCAAGCGAATCGAAGTCGCTAAGGCCGCCAAGGATACCTTACAAGGCGTCGATCTCCATGGCCACCCTATCAAGAGCGAATCGGACTCCGAGGCGAGGACTGGATTGGGTGGGGCTGAGGCGGAGGAGGAGGAGTCAGGTTCGAAGATCGGGCGCCAGGAGCTAGGGTCGAGCTCGTCCGAGGACTTGTGAGGTGAGTGGGTTTCATGTTTTTTTGCTGGGTTTCATGTTCTTTTGCTCGTCCCATTTCTATTCTTTTGCTGGGTTTGATGTTCTTTGATTCGGTGCGTTTCTATTCTTTCTACAGTAACATTAAATTGAGTAATTAAATTTTTTTTTTTTAATTTTGGCATTTATAAAATGTTAAATAATTTTTTAATAATATTTTAATGCTTAGGTCAGTTTCTCTGTTAGTTGGCTAACGGAATAGTGCTTCAAGGACTTAAATGTCCCGCGTTAATTGGTTTAGGGACTAAAAGTGGTAAAAATAAAATGTAGGGACTAAAATGAAAAAAAATCAAAATGTAGGGACTAAAAATGCAATTACGCCAAAGAAAAAACATAGTTTAGCTAGCTAAATTGAACTCCCTTAAAAAACCTTAGTGTGAATTTGGGGTAGGTTAGAACCTCAGAAGGATCCAGAAACGCGCTTCCAGATAGGCAATCTGAGTCCCAGACCCAGCTAAATTGTTCTAGACTCCCAAAAACCCCAAACTTTAGCATATACTCTCGCGTGACAACAACAACATAAAAAAAAATTCGATACTCCAGTCCAAACAGCAATCAACCTAGTCTTTACGATAAACTTCAAAATTTTTTTTTTTCTGAATTCTCTCAGCCAAAAGAAATCAAAAGACAGAAAGAAAGATGTGTTTGGTGTTTGTGTGCGATCAAGATGAGAGGGTTTTGGCTAGGCAACCAGCACCAGGGGCGTGTCCATACTGTGGAGGAATGATACAAGCCATGGATGTTGAGACGCAGTGGAGGTTCTGTTTTCTACCTCTCTATTTCAGAACCAAGCGCAAGTTTTCTTGCACCGTTTGTGCCAGACATTTGGTGGTTCAGTAACATACATATATCACTTTTTTTTTTCTTCTTCTTTCTATAAATCTCCCTCCATGTAGAGAGATCTATGATATGTACTTGTTTATAATACTATAGTCTTTTAGCTTTTTTTTTTTTTGCTAGTGATCCAGATGTAAATAAAGGGAGACTTTTAATTTTTATTAGTTTTACACGATTTTGTTTTGATGATTCTGTTGTGCCCGTAGACTAACGTTGAAATATTGGTTCAGATTTGAGAGCTATCTTTACTCCTCAGAACATTAGCATTGGGTTGTAAAAATCACCGGTTGCTATTTTTCCAATCAACACCCCAAAAATTAAGATTATCTATACCTATTTTTTTTAGCAACCGCGAATAGTGAGTTCTTAAATATATTGTAAACATAAAAAAAAATATATTAGTGGAGAAAGAGAGACAAAGAGGAAGAGAGGAAAGAGAGATGGAAGAGGAGAGAGATATCAAATTTTTTAAGGGTAAATTTCACCAACCTACATGACGTTTGTGATAATAATATTAACTAGGTCCAAAATATTCTAAAACTTACTCATTTAATCCTCAAAAGACGTTTGTGATAATAATATTAACTGGGTCTAAAATATTCTAAAACTTACTCATTTAATCCTCAAAAGACAACTTTATCCCCTGACATTTTTTTTCTCTTCTTTCCCTTTCTCTCTTTTCTCTGTTCCTTTTCCCCTCTTTTAAACTCTCCTCTAAGTTCTCTCTCAAATCTCTCTCTTTAAACCCAAATCAAAAAATACCCGTTTCAAAAACCAATCTTTTTTGTCTTCTTGTTGCTCGCCGAAAATCACGATTGACTGGTTTGTGGCGTCGGAGAGAGATGGTGGCAAGCTTAAGGAGGTTGAAACCAATCTTCTTCGTCTTCTTCTCGCTCGTCGGAGATCATGATCACTAGCTAGTGGCGTCGGAGAGAGATGGTAGCAGGCTTAGCGAGGTTGGGTCTAGGAAATTGCGCTATGGCCGGAGCGTGGCGGTCAGGGATGTGGTGGTCGACATTGTTGAGGACAAAACTGTAATTTTACAAATGAAGATGATTTTGGTCTTGCTAGCTTGCTCTGGATATGTCTCTGGGATCGTGTCAAGACTCAAGACTTAAGTTTCAAGGCTTGATCTTTGGGAGATGAAGAAGTTTCTTCTGAGGATCCTTCCGACTGTTGACCACCTTTATACTGTCAAATTTCTTTGCTTCCTAAGTCATATTTGGTTTGTTAGTATTTATTAGATGAAATTGCCATTTATATCCTTTGAGAAAATTTTGGTTTTATCCTTTAAACTTTGCTGGGCTGTGGGTTTCGCTAGTTAGAGAGAGAGAGAGAGAGTGAGATATCTGAAAGAGAATTTAGAAAAAAGAGTTTAAGAGAGGAGGAAATGAAGAAGTTAGGGATAAAGTTGTCTTTTGAGGATTAAATTAGTAAGTTTTAGAATGTTTTAGACCTAATTAAAATTATTACAAACTTAGGTTTGTGAAATTTACTAATTTTTTAAATTATTTGATGGTGTAGTTTATATTATTTTATTAGGTCATACATAAAAATAAGAATATGAAATATTAAGTGTATTGTTAAATGAGTCAAAGTCGGTAAAATAGATAAAATAGTTTTTGAGAATATAAAATAAGTTTTTTTATTTTTTTATATTTTACAGTGCTGCTCTAAATTGTATATATCAAATTAATCTCTCAAGTTCATAATGTTGTGCCGACAACTGAATTTGGGTTCAAAGCCCAGAATTTTTTCTTATGAAGCTTGTTCGGCCTTAAAAAAAAAAAAAGAAACTGAATTTTGGGTTCAACTTTTTAGATGAGTAATGTAAACTTTAATTTCTATGTTTGTTTGTTTTGTTTTGTTTTTTTTTTTGAGAATCTTCTCTATGTTTGTTTTGTTCTTAAGGAAGACTCGGGAATGAATTTAATCACTGATACATCATGCATAGGTCAAATATTTGGGAAGAGGTCTTGGGTATAAAATGAGGCTTTTGGGATGGGAACAAGTTGATGGACTCTGGATCAGGGTCAAGGCCTTAGAAATGGGCTACTGGGCCAATTTTAGATTATTAAACCCTTATTATAAGCAAGGACATGTTCCTCGAGGCATTTTTGAATGAATGAGCCTTTATTTCAATTTGTTTTTCAAATAGAATTTGTTATTGCTTTCATTTGATCCAAGTCCGGAGTGCCATCTACGATCCACTTCTGAGGACTTTGGTCAAAGGTAGCAACACCTTGTGTTTTTCTCGACTATACAAAGATCTAAATTCAAATTATTTGGCATATCTATTATATGATAAAGCCACTCTCTATTCAGAATTTGCACATATTTACAGCTACCACTTCTCCAGAAGATGTTGGAGGAGAAGTGGAGAACAACCCTGTGTGTGTCTTTAATTTGAGCCTTCAAGGTTTATAAAATAGCCCATTAATTTAGGTTATGGGATAATGGGACCAGCTTCAAAGAAAAAATTATTAAAATAGGTGTGGGGCCGGTTTAATCTAAATTTTTTTTTTCTCATTTATCCAATTTTTGTAAGGTCATGTTTTTTTTGGACTAAAAATGTAGAATTGGTATTAAAATAATGAAATAAAAAGTACAAAAAGGTCAGTAAGGGTCCTGATGTGCTCCAGGGCTATACATACTAGCCTGACACCAAGAAACATCATTACACCCATCCCTTCAACAGCTAATGTGTCCGTTGGTTTGCCACAAACTTTAGATATTCACGTAGAATGGTCACTTCACAAGTATAAATACTTGTGAAGTATTTAGGACAAGAGTTAGAGTTTAAGGGTTTAAAAGGAAGTTTCACATACATATATACTTAGATTAAGCTAAATTAAAGTAGAAATTATATCTTATATCAAAAAATGTAAAATGGACGTAGCCTCGCGAAGGATAGCTTCAGGTCTAGGCTGGAAGTCCTCAAAACAAAACTTGTTACATGCCTTTTATATTGCCCATGCAATCATCGTCCATCGCTCCATCTCGTCTTTTGGTAGCCTCTCCAACATGCTTCGCGGCAAAAGGAAAAAATCTCTTGCACGGGCATTGCTTTTCTGAATCTTACCACTGACCAGTCCCCACAAATTATAAGCCAAGGGGCATTCCCAAAGAGCATGGCATACGGTTTCTCTATGTTGGTGGCACACCACACAGAGAGGCTTTACTTGCAACTTCTTTCTGTGTAAGTTGTCGTGGGTTGGCAAGATATTAGAACAAGCCCTCCATAGGAAATTCCTTACCTTTAGAGGAGTATTGAGCGCCCACACCGATTTCTAGACCCATCCATTCACGCTAGCCATAGAGTGGCCCGGAGGGATGAGTAGTCTCTGCACCACACCATACGCTGTTTTGACCGTAAATCTCTGGGCCTTGCTCTCCTTCCAGACGAGTACATTATTGCCATGCAGGTTATTTAAAGGTATTCGTAGAATGTCATCACATGTATGTCTTTCGAACCAATATGCTAGTTTTGCTCTGTCCCACTGACCTGTAGCTACATCAACCAACTCCCTCACCTTCGTCAAATATGTGAAGAAATTTAATGCCGAAAACCTCTCCAAACAAAGTGGAACGCTTCTCTAATCGCCTAATTTCCGACAACGGCACCAAAAACTTGCTGCGACTTAAATAATGCTCCAAAGTGCAGGATTGTCGCAAAGTAATAACTCCGTAAGTCCGAGGTCGAATTTACAGGAAAAAGGGAATTGATTAGCAAATTACAAGAGAATAAAACTAAAATAATAAAGTTTAATTGAAAAGATTTTTGATGGTTTAGTAAAGTTAATTTAAATTGAGAGAAAATAACAATATATTAAGGCGCTAAGGTTTAGGGACTCACACACAATACATTTATTGGTAGTCTTAACAATATTTGTTTTATAACTCAACTAAAATTCATACGAAGGATGATCTTAATCGGATGATTTAACAATAAAAACTCAAGAATTAATTGTCTAAGGTAGTTTTATGAAATTGATTGATTTAAGGCAAAACAAAACTAGTGAATTAGTTCGCAGGGAATACTAAGCATTTAACGTGTTCGGAGTCTACGATAAATCAAAGAATTATACAGAACTAGACACTTTTCTAGATGAGTAAATCAATCAAAAACATAATAACATAAGCATTAAAACCATAAAATAATTGTTAAGAACATACTAATAAACAGTTGGGTTTCACCCCTTATGTTAGCAAGGCTTCTAGCAAGTCAAATACAAATAAAACTCTAAAAACTATAAAGAAACTTTAAGAAAACCTAAATATGTTCTACGGCAGCTCCTCTGAATTTTTCCCTAAAGAGCCTTTAAATAGGTTAAAGAATTCTATTACAAGTTGAATTCCCGTTTGGAGAAAATCCTAGGTTTTTAGGCTTCACTTAACTGACGTTTTTGGCCTATTTAACTTCAGAATTCAGATTTTTGGTAAACTACAAAGTTGTATCCCTTTAAGTTATCTTTCCAGCCCAACTTGAATCATCTCGATTGGACATCTGAGCCAAAAGTTATGCTCCAAATACTAATTGGTGCGTAGGTTGGAATCCTAATCCGAATTGGACTTGGATTTGGTACACATTTCCTTTGATTCCTTGCTCCAATTGGACTTGAATTTAATTGGGTTGGCCTTATTTGACTTCATCATGGCCCTTGTAAAAGTAAAGTCTATTAGTTTTCTTCTTTGCACAAATCCACTTACTTAATTTCATTATCCTACAAAAGACAAATTCACGCATTAAAATTCAATTAAGCACAAAATTGATTATTCAGAATTATTCCAAAACCAACTATAAAATGCATGAATTAACTCAAAACAAGTATGATAATGCTTTCTAATAATGATATAAATATGCAAAATTAAGCTATTATCACACTCCCCAACTAGCTCATTGCTAGTCCTTAGCAATTTAAGCGACGCGAGACAAAGACACAAAATAACAAAAAATTATTACTTTAGTAGAAATAGTTAATCAAAGGTCAAAACACTAACAACCACCAAAGATATTCCACATGCCATCAATACTCAGTGTGTGAATAGTTTAGCCAACACTAACACAACCTTAGTCTTAAGATAAAACATGTCTTGAATTTTTATCCAAAGTTATGCTTTAACTCAAATCTCACAGTTGTTAACACTCAACAAATAAAATCACTCCGAAAATGGTGTAACACTCTCAAACATATGTGAGCAGAATAATGTAGAATAAATGACATTTATAGTCTCATGAAAGGATGCCAAACGCTAAGAATATTACACCACACACATTGATTAGTCATGTCAAAATCCAAACCATACCTTCCTTAAGATCAAATAGGACTTTCATTCGGACGTAATGTAGGGTAAAGAGGAGGAATTTAGAACAAAGGGTATAGGTAAAAATAAAAAGTGTTCCCAAAAATAATTAGAGAGACAACTTCTTTTGAGTATATGACAATTGATTTATCCTCTCAAGTTTCTTGAATATTGCACTTTCACTTTCTTTCTTCTTCTTTTTTTTCAAAATTTCATCAACAAATTCATTTTCTATTTCTTCCTCTTTCACATTCCCTTTTTTTTTGGCACCATTTTTCCTTTTTTGTTTATGACTTTTTTTTTTTTTTTTTGAGTGAGTCCTCCTTTTCTTCCAACTATTTCACCACAAATTTACTGCAATAAGACAATTTGATTGCATTCATTCTTGGAACACTTTAGGAAAGGGCTTGAGAAAGAATGGCTAAAATAATAGGCTCAAATGGGTGACTAGCAGTAATGTATCAAGAAAGAAAATAAAAAAGGCTCAAAATTAACAAAGATGGCCTAAAATCATCTCTTAAGGATTGGGATAGTTCTTCAAAATCCATGACTTTAATATATTCAAGTGTGGCATAAAATTGATGAATTCTTAGCATTCGACCAAATCAAAGAATAATGAGACTAAGCAACAACAAAATTATGTGCTTCCAAATGAAAAATGAGATCAAAAGAAAATAACCCTCTAAAAAAATGAATGGCTCAAGAACTCACTTGGGTTATAGTCTCTACATTTTATTTTCAAGATTTTCAAAGTCATCTCTATCTCTCAACCAAGAAACATGTTCATGTGGCTAAAGTGCATGTGCATAATGGTTGAGCGTGAAAAACAGTGGAATTCTTTAGATAGAAGTAGCATAAAGAACTTTGATTTAAAACTCTTGCTAAAGCAACACTTCTTTCTTTATTTTATTTTTTTGAAAATTGGAATAAAAAAAAAAAAAAAAAAAAAAATCACTAAAAACAACCCCATTTTTTTTTAACATAAAATAAAACCAAATATAAATCATCTCAAGTTCCTCCCCCCAACCTAAAACTTACATTGTCCTCAATGATAACAAGGAAAAACAATAAAGAGTAGAGATTACAAAGAGTACCTTAAAGAGATTAACATAAATGAATATTAAAAAAAAAAATTTAACACCTGCAAAAGGGGTTAGAAAACAAAATAACAAAAATAATAAAAAGAAAAAAAATCTAAAATATGACACAAACACTAATGCTAATTGCTTGGCAAGTCTTGATAAATGGGATCCTCCAAATTAATGGATTCCTCTTGTGAAAAATTCTCAAGAAATGGCTTAAGATGTTGTCCATTCACCTTAAATATGTTACAATTCTTAGGATTTTCAATTTCTATGGCACCATGGGGGAAAACATTTTTAACAATGAAAGGTCCAGTCCATCTAGATCTCAATTTTCTGGGGAACAAATGTAACCTAGAATTATACAAAAGAACTTTTTGAGATGGTTCAAAAGATTTCCTTAAAATTTGTTTGTCATGAAAAACCTTCATTCTTTCTTTAGAAATCCTAGAATTCTCATATGCATCACGCCGAATTTCCTCTAACTCATTTAGTTGCAATTTTCTCAATGAACTAGCCTTGTCTAAGTTAAAGTTAAAAATATTTATTGCCCAATATGATTTATGTTCCAATTCCACAGACAAGTGACAAGCTTTACCATAAACAAGTCTATAGGGAGACATACCAAGAATATTTTTATAGGCAGTGCGGTACGCCCAAAGTGCATCATTCAACCTCAAAGACCAATCTTTACGATTTGGGTTAACCGTCTTTTCCAAAATTTGTTTAATCTCCCTATTGGAAAGCTCAACTTGTCCATTTGTTTGTGGGTGATATGGGGTGGCAACCTTGTGTGTTATGCAATATTTTCTCATTAATGCCTCAAAAGGTCGGTTGCAAAAGTGCAAGTCCCCATCACTAATAATTGCCCTAGGGATGCCAAACCTTGACAAAACATTTTCCTTTAAGAATTTCAAAACAATTTTGTGATCATTCTTTTTGCAAGGAATAGCTTCAACCCATTTTGAAACATAATCTACAACTACTAGAATGTAAAGATATCCAAAAGAAGGAGGGCACGGACCCATGAAATCTATGCCCCAACAATAAAAAATTTCAACAACTAAAATTGGGTTTAAAGGCATCATATTTCTATGAGTTATTCCTCCCAATTTTTGACAAGACTCACAAGATTTGCAAAAATGATGAGTGTCTTTAAACATATTAGGCCAATAAAAACCACATTGCAAAATCTTTGCAATGGTTTTCCTTGAAGAAAAATGGCCTCTACAAGCTTCATTATGACAAAAGGAGATGACACTAAATATTTCATTTTCAGGGACACATCTCCTAATGATTTGATCTGGACAATACTTAAATAAATAATGATCATCATAGAAAAAATTGTGTACCTCAACCATGAAGCGTTTCTTATCTTGAGCATTCCAGTGAGATGGTGTTTGGCCTGTGACAAGAAAATTGACAATATCAGCATACCAAGACAAAGTAGAGATGGAAAACAATTTTTCATTAGGGAATGAATCCCTAATGGGCAATGCATCCATGGATTCATTAAAAGTGAGGCGCGACAGATGGTCTGCCACCACATTTTCTACTCCCTTTTTATCTTTGATGGTGATATTAAATTCTTGTAATAGAAGAATCCATCTAATCAACCTTGGCCTTGCATCCTTCTTTGAAAGAAGATATTTTAAAGCAGCATGGTTAGTGAAAACAACAACAAGAGAGCCAAGAATATATAAACGGCATTTATCTAAGGCAAATACCACAGCAAGTAACTCTTTTTCAGTTGTAGAATAATTCATTTGAGCTTCATTCAAAGTCTTACTTGCATAATAAATTACATGAGATTTTTTATCCTTTCTTTGCCCTAAAACAGCTCCAATCGCATAATCACTTGCATCACACATAATTTCAAAAGGTAAAGTCCAATTTGGTGGTTGCATGATAGGTGCAGTGGTAAGCATGCCTTTTAGCTTATCAAAGGCTTCTTGGCAAGCTTGGGTCCATTCAAAGGGAGCGTCATTTGTTAGGAGGTTACACATAGGTCTAGATATGAAACTAAAGTCTTTTATGAACCTCCTATAAAATCTAGCATGTCCTAGGAATGATCTCACATCTTTAACAGTCTTAGGTGTAGGCAAATTAGCAATCAACTCAATTTTTGCTTTATCCACCTCTATGCCTTTTGAAGAAACAATGTGGCCTAATACAATCCCTTTTGTGACCATGAAATGACACTTTTCCCAATTTAATAGTAAATTCTTTTCTTCACACCTAGTTAAGACTTTTTGCAAATTAGAAAGGCATTCATCAAAAGAGTCACCAAACACAGAAAAATCATCCATGAAAACCTCTAAATAATGCTCTACCATGTCACTAAAAATATTTAGCATGCATCTTTGAAAAGTGGTAGGTGCATTACATAAACCAAATGGCATTCTCCTAAATGCAAAAGTACCAAAAGGACAAGTAATGTGGTTTTCTCTTGATCTTCAAGTGCAATTTCAATTTGATAGTACCCAGAATACCCATCTAAAAAGAAATAGTACTCATGACCCGCTACTCTCTCTAAAACTTGATCCAAGAATGGTAAAGGGAAGTGATCTTTCCTAGTGACTGCATTCAATTTTCTATAATCAATATACATGTGCCAACCTGTGGTGACACGAGTTGGAATTAACTCATTATTCTCGTTTTTTACCACAGTTATTCCAGATTTCCTAGGCACCACTTGAGTAGGACTTACCCATTTACTATCTGCAATGGGGTATATGACACCCACATATAACAATTTGAGCACTTCAGTCCTAACTACCTCTTTCATTGTAGGGTTCAATCTACGTTGCATCTCCCTAGATGGTTTGGTATTGTCCTCTTAATAAATCTTGTGAGTACAAACCAATGGGCTAATTCCTTTAATGTCAGCTATGTTCCATCCTATGGCACTCTTATGTTTTCTCAAAACATTTAATAACTTACCTTCTTGCAAAGAGTCAAGTTTAGAAGATATTGCCATAGGAAAAGTCTCATTGGTTCCTAGAAAAGCATACTTGAGCTCAACAGGCAAGGGCTTCAACTCCAATTTTGGTACTTGCTCACTATATGGCAACAACTTTATCTCACGAGGTGGCAACTCCTCATATTTCAATTTCCAATTGCTCGCTTAATTCCTGTGTAGATTCCAAAAGACAGTGAATGTAGGCAATTTTGAAATTCTCATCAAAATTAAAATCACATGAATTGACTAGACAAGCTTCTAATGGATCTAAAAAACATGTTTTGTTGAATTGTTCTTGAACAAGTGTTTCAATTAAGTCAACTTCATGCACATCCTCTTCATCCCTAGGTTGCTTACAAGTATTAAAAATATTAAGCTCAAGGGTCATATTCCCAAAAGATAATTTTAAGACTCCACTTCTACAATTTATATGCATTAAAAGTTGCAAGAAATGGACCTCCTAAAATCATAGATATTTGAGAATTAGCATTAGAAACAGGATGCATGTCCAAAATAATAAAGTCAACAGGAAAATAAAATTTGTCCACTTGAACCAAAACATTGTAGACACTCGATTTTGCACCCATGATTTAATCAAGGAGAATGACTTGAATGACCATCCATGTACCCCAAAAATCATGATTGCATTACATGCATCAATTTGTTCTTGCATTACATACATCAATTTGTTCTTGCATTACATGTATTAATTCATTCATTGCATATCATGAAAATGATTTTGAGGTTCTAACAGTCGCGACAGTATGCCCGGTTTCCAAATCAAACCGTCGGATCGAAAGATATCGCATGATCAAGTTTGCACGGTCAGCATGCATTATATGGGGTGAAGCCGATCACGTGTGATTAATTGAAATTAATTTTGATTGGTTGATGATTAAAATTAATTAAATGAATTTATGTGATTGGTGGAGTATTTTTCTTAAAGTGAGATTTGTTGCATGGGATTAAAACAAATAAACTGATAATATGGATAATTAGGCTTTTGGGATAATTATATTCAAAATAATTATTTTAAAAGTCATAATTATCACTTTGGAATGAGGTTTATCATGAAAATAACTCTGAAATTCGTCCAAATACAGTCTTAGAGTTGGAAAACACCTCAAAAACGTGCTAATCAAGTAACAGATTTCAGATTCACGTTCTGAGACACTTTTGGCATAGTAGAACTCAAAATTCGGACTAGGCTATTTCTGGAAAAGTTGTAGAGAATCTAATTTCCCTTCAGCTATCAAAATTTTTACTTAATCAGAATTTTGAGCAAAGAGATATGATCAAAATACAAAACTGGTTCTGATCTGAAAAATCAGCTTACTCTTATCCAAATCTTTTTTTTTTAGGATTTTCCCCCATACGTTTTTTGCTTATTTTTTTCAGCATTCCAACCTCTATAAATAGAGGAGGCATCTCATAATTCAGCACACTTTTCAGCCTATAGAGAGAAACTCATTTTTTTTTACGCTTTGAGAGGCATACGTTTTAGGCTTTCAAATTGCTCATATTTTCTGATCCTCTCTCTGATTTTCTGTTGAAGCTAGGGTTTTTAGGTTTCAAAGATAATTGCATAAATTTCTTTGAACCTTAAAACATCCTCTCAAGTAGACGAGTGCTCATGCAAGAGGTTGCTTTCTAACTCTTTTGTTTTTATGCTTCTCTTATCATGATGATGCATGTTTAATTGTTTCAAATATTCATATTCTACCTTGTTAATTTAGTTTATGAAAATATGTTCTTGATTCCTTTATTGTTGCTATAATCTGTTTCTTAGTTTTAAAGATCTTTATGTAATTAACTCTTTGTCTTCAAAATAAAACAGATCTGCATCTTCCTTAGATGTAGATCTAAATTTTTCTTCACAATAAAACGGATCTGCATCTTCCTTAGATGTAGATCTGAATTTTTCTTCAAAATAAAACGGATCTGCGATGTAGATCTGAATTTTCCTTAATCAAAACTGGTTTGTGTCTTCATTAGATGCAAATCTGAACATTTTTTATCAAAAAAAAAAAAAAACTGATTTGTATCTTCCTTAGATACAGATCTGATTTTTTTAATGCATGCAGATTTTTGAAATAAAGAAAAAGATAAAACATGATTGTGTTTGTGTTTGTTTTATTTAATTCATGTTGCATGAATTTAAATTATGAGTTAAACTCTCTTCTTTCTTCTTAAAAAATCTTTTTCATTCTTTTAAAACATATTAAAAAAAAAAAAAAAAAACAGATCTGATTTTTCTGTTGTCAAAAGCCTTTTTTTATTTATCATAAAACAGATCTGATTTTTTTTTTCTATAAACAAAAGAAGAGACATTATTCATAAATAAATTTGTGTGATTTAATTTTGGTGTCACATGTTCAATATATCATTCATAACGTGCATAAAAAGGTACATTGGTCACAAGAGTCTAGAAGACCAGACTTTGTCTGGGTGGAATGGGTGTCTAACACCTTCCCATTCCGTAACCTTGCCTCCAGATTTAGGTCTTTGGCTAAGTAAATTAAGCCTTGTCTTTATTTGTTTTGGGTAGAATGTAACTAAGACAAAAGACCATGTATATTGGTAGTTTGTAACTAGGACCCAAAGTCATGTAATTTTTCAATTTTTTCAATTATGTATTTTCTTTTATTCAATTAATAAAGAGAACAATTTAGTCATGTATTTATTTTTTCTTATTTTTTTGTATAAAAGAAATAAGTGGCGAAACTCTTTTTTTAAGGGACACTTTTTTCGAGATCTCTCATAAACATCCTCAACAACACCCTTTGGAACAATCATAGATCGATTGGCAAGTTGTAAAATTATGGAAGTAGGTTTTAACTCGCTTAGATCTAATTGTTCATACACTGAATACGGCAAAAGATTCACACTTGCCCCAAGATCAAGCAAAGCTTTCTCTATTTTTAAATTACCAATCACACATGAAATAGTGGGACAACCCGGATCTTTAAACTTTGGAGATCTATTGTTTTGAATAATTGCACTAACTTGTTCAGTCAAAAATGCCTTCTTATGTACATTAAGCTTACACTTAACAGTACACAAATCTTTCAAAAATTTAGCATATGATGAAATTTGCTTTATGGCATCCAAAAGAGGAATGTTCACTTTAACTTGCTTAAGCACTTCAAGGATTTCAAATTTTGATTCATTTTTTGAGGTGGAATCAACCTTTGGGGAAAGGGAGCAAGGATAGGACACCTTTCAATTTCATTAGATTTAGGCTTAAGGACCTCATCACTACTCTTTATTTTGGAAGATTCATCTTCTGTATTGCTTTTAGGAATATCTTTTTCAATGATTTTTCCACTACGAAAAGTAGTTACAGATTTAGCTTGACTCATTTTATTTTCAGAGGAACTACAATCATCAACACAAAATTGACCTTGGGGGTTTGGTTGTGGTTGAGATGGAAACTTACCATTTTCTATTGTGCTCATGGATGTGGTCAATTTAGTGAGAGTGCTCCTAATGTCATTTATGGCTTGTGAGTTCTGATTATTAATGGTGGATTGAGTCTGCATGAATTGTTGCAAAGTGTCCTCAAGACTCTTCTTTGGAGGGGGATTATAGGGAACAAACTTTGAAGAACCATTTGTAGGAGGTGCAACCTCATTATCATTCCTCCAACTAAAATTTGGGTGATTCCTCCACCTTAAATTGTATGTCTCTGAATAGAGGGAAGGGTATGATTTTTTTACCATATTCATAGCATTTGCTTGATCATGCAACACCTCTTTAAAAGCTGGAATTATAGGGCATTCATTGGTGGGGTGTTCCATGGTCTCAAAAATTCTACAAACTTCATCAATTTTAGGCACAATATTGATTCCATTGACCTCCCTTAATGCTATGGCTTCAAGCTTCCTAGTTAGACAAGCCACCCTAGCACTAAGGTCATCATCTTCCCTAAGTTGGTACTTACCACCTCCAAAGGGGTTGGTGGATGCTCTAGCCCTATTTGAGGTATCAGTGGTATCCCAAGATTTGACATTCTCAGCTAAGAGATCAAAATATTCAAAAGCCTCATCAGGATTTTTATTCAAAAACTCTCCATTGCATATCATCTCTACAAATTGGCGCATCTTTGGAGTTAAACTTTCATAGAAAAAAACTAATTATATGCTAAGTTTCATAGCCATGATGTGGACAAGCATTAAGCAAATCTTTAAATCTTTCCCAACATTGATAAAATGTCTCATTATCTTTTTGTGAAAAATTCATTATTTGTCTTTTAAGTGCATTAATCTTATGAATTGGAAAAAATTTCTTTAAAAACTCAGTTTGCATCTCTTGCCAAGTACCAATTGACCTAGGTCTCAAAGAATTAAGCCAAGTTTTTGCCTTGACTTTAAGAGAAAAAGGGAACAACTTCAACCTAATTGTCTCTTCATTGCATGATTGGTCATGGAAGGTAGAACATACCTCCTCAAATTCCTTAAAGTGTAGGCAAGGATTTTCAGAATCTAAGCCATGAAATTTAGGAAGTAATGAAATCATACCGGGGTTAAAAATTAAAATTATTTGCATTAGTTGGAAAAATGATGCATGATGGTGCACTACTCCTAGTAGGTTGCAAATAATCCCTGAGAGTTCTAATGGGTTGATGAGCATGGAAGTTTTCATTATCTAAATTATTTTCATGACCATGATTACTCTCTAAGTTCGCCATGATATCAAGTGTATGAGAATGTACGAAAGAATTAGATACCCAAACAAATTATTAGAGTCAATTCTAACCAAGTGATTATCACTATCACGACACTGAACATGCATGCAATAGTAAAGCAAGAAAGAAAAAGAAAAAGAAAACAAAAGAAAAAAAATACCTTTAACAAAAAAAGAAGTAAAAATAAAAGAATAACTCTAAAGGAAAACTAAACTACTTAAAAAGAAAAGAGTTGGAGAGATATTACCAAAAACTTGCTGCGACTTAAATAATGCTCCCAAGTGCAGGATTGTCGCGAAGTAATAACTCGGTAAGTCCGAGGTCGAATCCACAGGGAAAAGGGAAATGATTAGCAAACCACAAGAGAATAGATTTAAAATAATAAAGTTTAATTGAAGAGATTTTTATGGTTTAGTAAAGTTAATTTAAATTGAGAGAAAATAACAATATATTAAGGTGCTAAGGTTAAGGGATCCACACACAACACATCTATTGGTAGTCTAAACAATATTTATTTATAACTCAACTAAAATTCAAATGAAGGATGGTCTTAGACAGATGATTTAACAATAAAAACTCAAGAATTAATTGTCTAAGGTAGTTTTATGAAATTGATTGATTTAAGGTAAAACAAACTAGTGAATTAGTTTGCAAGGAATACTAAGCATTTAACGTGCCCGGAGTCTACAATAAATCAAAGAATTATACAGAACTAAACACTTTTCTAGATGAGTAAATCAATCAAAAACATAATAACATAAGCATAAAAACCATAAAATAATTGTTAAGAACATACCAATAAACGGTTGGGTTTCACCCCTTACTTTAGCAAGGCTTCTAGCAAGCCATAACACAAATAAAACTCTAAAAACTGTAAAGAAACTTAAAGAAAACCTAAATTATGTTCTAAGGCAGCTCCTCTGAATTTTTCCCTAAAGAGCCTTTAAATAGGTCAAGGAATCCTATTACAAGTTGAATTCCCATTTGGAGAAAATCCCAGGTTTTTAGGCTTCATTTAACCGACGAATTAGGCCCTTTTAACTTCAGAATTAGGACTTTTGCTAACTAAAAAGTTGTATCCCTTTAAGTTAGCTTTCCATCCCAGCTTGAATCATCTCAATTGAACATCTGAGCCGAAAGTTATGCTCCAAATACTAACTGGTGCGCAGGCTGGAATCCTAATCCGAATTGGACTTGGATTTGGTGCAAATTTCCTTTAATTCCTTGCTCCAATTGGACTTGAATTTAATTGGGTTGGCCTTCTTTGACTTCATCATGACCCTTGTAAAAGTAAAATCCATTAGCTTTCTTCTTTGCACAAATCCACTTATTTAATTTCATTATCCTACAAAAGACAAATTCATGCATTAAAATTCAATTAAGTACAAAATTGATTATTCAGAATTATTCCAAAACCAACTATAAAATGCATGAATTAACTCAAAATAAGTATGATAATGCTTTCTAATAATGATATAAATATGCAAAATTAAGCTATTATCTATGGTGGTCGAGGCAACCACACGTGACGTGCTATATCCACCGAGTGACCACTTCCCACCTTCCTCTTTGACCCGGCTAGTATGACATCCCTAGCTTGTAACATGCTCCACCACACATACGATGGGTTGCTCCCCAGTTCAGCTTCTAGAAAAGAGCACGCAGGGAAGTATCTAGCCTTATACATTCTGAAGAACAAGGAATTCCACTGGTTGAGTAAACTCCATGCCTGTTTCGCTAGCATAGCCAAGTTGAAGTCATTAATATTCCGGAAGCCCATTCCACCCTTTTTCTTAGGCTCACACAACCATTCCCAGTTTATCCAGTGTATCTTTCTCTCGCTACTCGTCTGTCCCCACCAATACTTAGCAATGATAGAGTTGATGTCATTGCATTGGCCTTTTTGGAAGCTTGAACAGGCTCATTGAGTATGTTGGTATTGCTTGCGCCACCATTTTAATCAGAACCTCTCTTCTTGCTTTAGAAATAAGCTTTTCTTTCCAACCAGTGACCTGTTTTGCTATTCTTTTCCGAAGGTCCTTAAACATGTTAGCCTTATTTTTTCCTCCCACCGTTGGCAACCCCAAGTATTTCTCAAACTCCGTTACTATCTGGGCATTTAGCAACCTTCGAATGTCATCCCTCACCGTTCGGTCCGTATTTGGGCTGAAAAATAAGGTTTTTTTTTGCCCGTTAATAGCCTGGCCTGAGGCTCTTTCATACATATTCAGCACATGGAGGACGTTACTACATTCCGAATGGAGAGCTGGACAAAACAACAGGCTGTCGTCGGAGAAGAGCAAGTGCGAGATATTGACCCTACCATGGCAAGACAGCACCCCATGAAGTTGTTGTGACTTAATCGCTTTTCAGATCAAGGCAGATAGGCCTTCAACACAAAATAAGAACAAGTACTGCGATAAAGGGTCGCCTTGTTTTATGCCGCGGGTTGGAGAGATGAAGCCTCGTGGCTCCTTGTTAAGAAGCACAATATAACTTGCTGACGAAACACACCGCATAACCAAGTTTATCCACCTCTTTATGAAACCTAGTTTTAGCATTAACTTGTGTAGGACTTCCCATTCCACTCAGTCGTAAGCTTTACTAATGTCAAGCTTTACAGCCATGTGACCTTTTTTGCCTTGTCTTCTGTTTCTCAATCGATGCAGCATCTCATATGCAACCGTCGTATTATCGGAGATAAGTCTATCTGGAACAAATGCGCTTTGTGTATCAGAGATGATATTGGGGAGGATAGTTTTTACATGATTAGCCAAAAATTTTGAGACTATACGGCTCACCACATTACTCAAACTGATAGGGCGGTAGTTTGCCATATGTTGCGGATCCTTAATCTTTGGGATGAGTAGGATGTGGGTGAAATTCATTTTGTTAAGGATGTGGCCCGAGTTTAGGACTGAGAGCATTGCTTCGGTGACATCCCCACCCACTATGTGCCAAACTTTTTGAAAGAAAAACAGAGGCATACCATCCAAGCCCGGCAATTTTGACGGATGCATCTCAAAGCAAGCCTTCTTCACCTCCTCTCCCATAAAGGGTCTATTCAGCTCCTGGTTCATTCCCTCTATTACAACACTATCTACCGAGGTCAGAACCTCATCCACATTGGTCGGGTGTGATGTGGAGAAAATCCCCTGGAAGTACCTCTCCGCTATACCACCTATTAGCTGCTCATCCGACCTAGAATATCCAATAGCCTGATACCATGAAAAAGTATTCAAATCGCATAAACACAATTTCTTGGTTTCAAAATTTTATTTATATAGTCAAAAGACTTAGAACTAGGTCTTGAAAAATTACAAGGTTACCCAACTCACATCCAACTATTTGTTATTTGCCTGTTCACTTTTCTTTCGTTATCTTTAACATTCAGTAATTCAACTGTTGAAAATCAAGAGGAAACAAAAGTTACCAATTCTTTTCTCAAGATAATTTCAATTTTATTTATAAATGAAATATTGTGTTGTCGTTATAATTTCAATATACAATTCTCGTATCACCATTAATTTTTTTTTCTTTGACTAGATGATCCCAACATTGTAGCATGAATTAGAATGCAAATGTGAATTCCTAACAATGAACTTAGCATAATATTTTAAGCACATATATTAAGCCACAATGCCTTTTTGCATAACTCATTCTAAAAGAGAGTAAATCACTAAAGTAAATGCAACTTGAACTAAATTCATTCCAAGAATGACATGCATGCAATGGCTTAAATGCCAACGAGAATTTTATTGATGAATTGAAAATTCTAAAAACAACACACTATAAAACACTGGTCTCAATTAAACTCCAAAAAAAAAAAAAAGACCACATTTGCCTACAATCACCAGCCAATGCATTATTAATATTGCAGTAGCCAACGATGAGCCTATCTGAATTCATAGGCATGATCAAATTCTCCAAGGATTTGGTGCTGCCCTAGAATTGCGTTCACATTTACTCTTGAGCAACGGAGGGAACAATGGGTTGAGTGGGAACATCTTGGGCCAACACTTGTGACTAATAACAGTGATGGATTTGCAGCAAGCAGGACCGACCACACTAAATACGCCTCGGGAAAGTATTCAACAAATCTCATCAACACACCGATTAATGCTTGAAAGTGATGACCAACATTTTGCAACGTCTTTTTCCCAATTCCCGTCTGATAGTCCTAGGAAAGGTAATTTCACTGGCAAATAGAGCTTGCTCACAGTGATCGGATCTACTCCTAGAGGTGAAGGTGCAGGTCATCCAACTCCAGAGCCAGTTAAACAAACGTTTTAAGTGTTGAATTGGCTTTGCAATTTCCCTCAATCTCCCTCAATCTCCGAGATGGCTTTGCAACAAGAGGAACCTATAATGCTGAATTGGCCATTGACAAGTGAACCAAAAACTTGAGTAAGACACCCTAGTATGTCTACAAGAGATGACAAACACTGCCCATTTGCCCTTGAAAGTCCCCCAGCTCCAAGGTTTGGGAACAATCTAGTTATTTGTGGCAACAATCCAGATATTTCTGACAGTCCTGGTATTTGTGACAATCCAGGTATTTGAGGTGATCCAGGAGTTTGTTGCAACTGAGCTAGCCCTGTAGGAACCAACACTGCCAAACATGCATATATCAATATGAGAGCAAGGCTTTGTGATTTATATGCCATCGTACTTATCAAACTTGATAAACTCGTAGTGTGTGTGAGTACTGGTTTATATTTGGTAATGGAGGATGCTTGAGGCTAATGGAAGCGAGAGGATGGGAACTTATAGTACCTATCAATGACATAAAAACTGAAACTTTTTTAAGTGTCATTGATGCATTAGTTTAATACTTCAAAATTCGTTCTATTAATACCATCAATGTTAGAAAACTTTCATTAAGATCATGGTAAGTTATAATTCATTGATGCTGGTCATTTTTCCAAAAGATGTTCTTGAAAATAATGAATTTAATCTTAATAATGATAAAACTGAAGGGGTCTTTCGGTATAAAGATCGAGGATTTCAAATTAAACTACTTTGGTATGGCATTGGTCTGAAGTCACGGGTTTGATCCCATAAGTATTGTTTATTTCCTTGGCAGTACTTTTTGGTTCATTAAAATGCGTCGAATCAGCGCCCATTAATTGCGTCTTGGGCCCACTAGGATCCCCACCCCCTATTTGCGGGTTCATGCAATTATTCCCCTCCAAGGATTCCGCTGCACGTGCGCAGCCCGTGGTCTCAGTCCTAGTCAGCAACTCAGTGTGTGCAGATGGAGACGAAGCCCTACTACGTGCGCCGCCGCCACCCTCGTGCTGCTGCTGCGGTGTGTTACGTTCATGGGTTCGTGGTCCCTCCTTGCCTCGTCGACCACCAGCCTTCATCCAGTCGCCGTATGGAGTATCATTGCTATCTGTTGGGTTTTGTGGCGATCGTCGATGAGGACAGCCCTTCAACTCATCATGCCCGAGTCTTCCACATGAGAAGCATAACCCTACTATCTGCTCATACTTGAAAGCAACCCACGTCCTATCACCCTCAGGACTAACCACTGGAGCCCGCCACCACAGAGGTTTGTCCAGCGAAATGTCAATCCTAACTCGGAGAAAGCATGCCCGTTCAGAGTTTATGGCCTCAACATCCACATCCAAGACCTCACCCAGCCCGCTTCCAATCTCCATCCTCGCCTCGTCGTTCATTAGGTCGAAGGGCAAACCTCACACCTGAACCCATAGTTGTATACTAGGGAAAGAGACATTTAGCACCGAAAATCCTTTCTCCCATCGCCGGAGTACTAAGAGATGATTATCAAAACACCAAGGTCCGTTATCAACGACCCACTTCAGTTAGGTCTCCAAAGAAAACTTGAATTGAAGTAGCCCTTCATCCACCTCCACAATCTTAAGATCGTTCCCCAGTCGCCACACTGAGCACAGCATGTTCTTTGCCACCCTGAGATTAATCGGTTTATCACTCATAAATCGTCCAAGCATGCTAAGGGAGCATTCCTCAAGGATTTCTTTACGATGGTTAACCCGCACAATGATATCCAGTTCCTCGTCCTCGGTGAGTAATATCTTACTAAGCTTATCAAGGAAATCGGGATCCATGTCCACCACGCCCACCAGAGTAGTGTAAGAAAGGCTCACCCATAGCGAGAAGGAGCGCTCCTATGGAGAGGAGAATAAAAAAAAGAGACCCAACTAAACTTCAAATATGCTAATGATTTCAATTCGTCAACTTTTAGATCATGTTAACAGATATGTTTAGGACAATTGTTAATAAACTATAATAGAAAAATTTTAACACTATTTTTATTAAAAATAACTGTCAACAACATTTATTATTTTATTATTCTCCCAATAAAATGTTTCAAAAAAAAAAAAAAAAAAAAAAAAAAACTCATAAACCAATGCCCAATGCCTAGGAGAATTGGTTAACATATCTCTAAAATATATGTACTACAAAAAAAAATTGGACAACTTAGTTTTCTTGAACTCCTGCGATAGATTAGTTTATTTATTGTCAACAGTCCTAAGGAAAATGGTTAATAGTGACTTTTAAAGCTCCTTTTGTTTTTAACAATCAAAAATTTTTTTTTTTTTTTTTTTTTTTGAGAAAGATCAAAAATTTGTTGAGAGAGATGTTTTTGGGAAAAACAATGCATTCTTCATTGTTTGGCTGAAAGTCTGAAACAATGCGTTCTACTGAGAATACACGGGTAACTTATCAAGTAAAAAATGACAAGTTAAAATGTCCTAAATGCATTGGTTTAGAAACTTTTAATAAAAAAAGGAAAAAAAAAAAATTGATTTTTTTTACTACTTTTTATTTATATCATAAAAATGATGTTAAAATTTTTTTTAAAAGAGAAATGTTATGTCCACTACAAATTCTAAGTAATGGGTTGTTATTGATTATTATGGGCAGGCAAAAAAATAATTAAATTGTAAATTCAAATTAGAACAAATAAAAACTTATTACTTATGATTTGTTATAAAAATATTATGAAAATATTGTATACGTATCACTTCTCTTTTTAAAATGGTCAATGCAAATACGCTAAGGGGACCCATAAAAAAAAAATAATAATAATAAACTCATGTAAAGCACGTGTTACATACCTCACCAGCCCGCCAGGCCCAGTAATCCAGCATGACTGCTAAGAATTCTTCAAAGATAAAAAAAGAGTGAATTTGGGGTAGGCTAGAACTTGGAACTTTAGAAAGTTCTAGAAACGCGTTCATACGCAACTAATTGGACTTTCCAGGAACCCAGGGACAGAGTAGAGTCCCCAGACCCAGCTAAATTCTTCTAGACTCCAAAACCCATAACTTTATTCAATCGCATCTCTCTCTCTCTCTCTCTCTCTCTCTCTCTCTATATCTACAACACCAACATCAACTCCAAACAGCAATCAAACAAGTCTCAATTTGAAGAAGATGTGTCTAGTGTTTGTGTGCGATAAAGATGAGAGGGTTGTGGCGAGACAACCAGCACCAGGGGCGTGTCCGTACTGTGGAGGAATGATACAAGCCATGGATGTTGAGTCACAGTGGAGGCTCTGTTTTCTACCTCTCTATTTCAATACCAAGCGCAAGTATTCCTGCACCGTCTGTGCCAGACGTTTGGTGGTTCAGTAACATACAGAAGATAAAATACTATAGTCTTTTGATTAATGATCGAGATGTAAAAAAAGGGTGACTGAATTTTATTTATTTTTTTATATATAAATAAAAGTGTGAATTTATTAATTTTATTGGTTGTGTCATGAGATCTTTATCTCGTTACTGTTTTCATTATTTTGTTTTGATGATTCTATTGTTCCTATGGCCTACGCGAGTTGAAATATTGGTTCAGATATGACACATGTGGGTTCAACGTAAATTTTTATCTTTGAAATTTTGGAATACAATCTTTACTCAAAAACGTGGTATAGAAGAGTATTCAAAAGTTTGTTTAGTTCTTAATTTTTATTAGGTAGACTCAGGAATGAAAGCCGAAGATACATGAAGCATATGTCGATTGTCGAACATTTGGGCAGTGGTCTTGGGTAGTTGAGACTTTTGGTCAAGGCCTAAAGATATGAGCTACTGATCAACTAGGCTATGGAAGTGCATTGGGAACCTTTGCAGCGAATTTTAGATGATTAACCTTTTTTTTTTTTTTATGAGTATTATTAAACCATAATTTTAAGCAAGGATGTCTTTGGAAACTATAAGCATTTCTGGAGACATTTTTGAATGAATGACCCCTTATTTCATTGGTTATTCAAACTATCAAAGGGACTATCAATAGGATTGCGATTGCTTTCGTTTGATCCAATCCCATCTTCGACCCACTTCTGAGCACCTTGATCAATAGGTAGCTAACACGTTCTGTTTTCTTGGTCTCGACTATCCAAGATCTAAATTCAAATTAGTACCCGTTTGTTTCAACTTTTGAAGGTCAAAAGTTGCGTTTTCAAAAAAATCAGCTCAAAAATAGTGTTTGGTTAGTATAAAACGCAACTTTTTGAAAAAAGTTGCGTTTTATATTTGTGAAGAGAACGCACGTTTGATATTTGGAGCTCTGATGGTCCATTTTGTTAAAAATTCGTGGGCGTTTGATATATCCGTTGGGGGTGAGTTGGCAATTACCAAATTGCCCTTCAATAAAGGGCTAAGTGTCTTCAGAGTCTCACGCACAGTGCCTCATTCCTCTTATCTCATCTCTCTGCTCTGCGCAAGCCAGCTCCCTCACGCCTCTCATCTCTTCTCTTAGCTTTGCCCTCTCCGTGCTGCTACAAGCCTCTCCTTGCGCGTAAGTCTCTCTTTTCTTTTGTCACCCGTTGAAAATCTTCTTCCTCTTCTTCTTCTTTCTTCGTCTTCTCCAATGGGCCTTCCTCTGTAATTTTTTTATTTTATTTTATTTTATTTATCTAATCTGATCTAAGAAATACATTTTGAAGGTAGAGTTTTGATCAACAAAACACCAAGCAACACCGATCTGCTACCAAAAACCACCAGGTACCAACATTGATCTGAAATTTTTTTTTTTTTTTTACCTATCAAAAAAAAAAATTCAAATCTTGCATGCTTTGTTCTTGCTAAAGATCTATTTGTTCTCTTGCCAGGTACTGAAAAAAATTTGTGGGTACATGCTTCATAATTTTTTTTTATTTTGTGGATGCTCTATCTTAAGTTATGCGATATCTGATTTGGGTATTTTAGCATGATTTGGGTATTTTAGAAATATAAAGAATGAGAAAGAAAGAAGAATTTTCAAAAGAAATATAAATATTTTTCATGCTGGTTGTCGTGGTTCGTTAAGTATGTGACATTCTGGAATATTGGGCTTGTTTGGTTGCTGCATGGTGAGGTGCTGCAGGGTGTGCGTGGGCTGTTGATGTGGGGTGCATCTGCTGCTGATGGGGCATGCGTGTGCAGCTGCACACGCATGCCCCATCAGCAGCAGACACACCCCACATCAGTAGCCCATGCACACCCCATCAGCACCCCACACAAGTTTTTGTGTTTTAATGTTGATTATTAGTTATTTAATTATCTGGGTTTTTAAGGTTGTGGTTGAAAGTCTTTTGCTTGATATGAATTTTCAAGTTTTAGTTATGTTATGGGGTTATATTTATTTTTATGTTTTCTAGTACTGAGTGAGTGGTAGCTTGAGTTTTTTGGGTTGGTTTTTGTGGTTTTTGTTATTAGTTATGTGATTTTCTGGGTTTTGAATGCTTTGGTGTAAGAATTTATTGCTTAGTTTAAGAATTGAGGTTTAAGCTATACAATGTTTTTTTTTTGGTACTGAATGGTAGATTTTTTTGCAAATTTTATTGTTTATGTGATTTTTTTGGTCTTTAGTAATGAAGAGTGGAAGTGTTTTGCTTCATTTAGAATTGGAATTTAATGTAAAGTTGAATCTAGTTGACTCGTAAATTGTTATTTTGGTATTTGTATGATTTGTTCTCAAGGTTAATAACCTTGGATACTGCAGTTGATTTGTTGGATTAAGATTATTTTTAAGATCACTATATGGAATTGTTAAATGTTTTGGGCAGTCTCATCTTCCTCTTTTCTAGATTCTCACGACTTGTTAAAATTTCAGTGTAAGACTTTTAAGAGGAGCTCTTGTATACATTTACTTGAAGCACTCTTATTCGTCTCTAATAAATTATCCTTTACTTAAAAATAAATAAATAAATAAAAATTATTGTCCATAGAAGCAGAGTTACTCTTGTAGGTTTGGTAAAGAAACCCAATTTAAATGAAATGGATTGTTATGGTTTGGCATAACTTAGTAGCCTAGAATTATGGAGGAGATAAGATTGGGTTTCAGACAAAGGTTTTAGTGTGTTCTTCCCACCTTGATGAAGTTTGCATACACCAGTTTGGTTTCCCATGTTCTCCTTTGGCCATATATATTTCTGGTTAATCTAGTTGAAGTCCACCCTAGGTAGTGATCATTATTTGTTAATTTAAGGCTTCTAGTTTAAAGGTTTTATAGTCTCTTATCTTATACTTGAGGAGAACTCATCAAAAACCATTTATAAAACCATTATAAGACCACCTATGCTTTATGGGATTGAATGTTGAGTTATTAAGAGTAGTCTATTGCAATGAACCTGACTGCTTTTGATGTATTTTATGGTATGTATTTTTTTTTTTTTTGAGAGAGAGTTTCAACTTATGGCGTCCGCTCCTGATAATAACTCTTTATTATCAGACCAAGACACCAATCAGTTTTTGGTGTAGGCGGGGATTGAATCCCAGATCTCTTATACAACCATCAGAGACTTTACCAGTATTTTATGGTATGTATTAAGAGTAGGTTATTGGTATGTATTTTATATCTTTTTACATTTTTATGTAGTACAATTAAACTTGGATTATTGGTGTATATTTTATCATCTTTTTACATTTTCATTTTGTGCTTCATGATGATGAAAATTATTTAGATTTAATTAATATTGATAAGAAGTCATTAATGGTAATAACAAATAATTATGACACTAAAAAAGAAAAATTGCCCAAACATTATTAAAATAATACCAATAATATATATTTATTATTATTATTATTATTTTTTAGTAAGTATATGAAGTAGTTGATTTAAGTATGAAACAAACTCCCTTATATATACATTGTCCTTTTGGTAATTTATCCCTCAAACTGCAACTTTTATAAGTGCTAGCCAAACACTCAACTTTTTCAAAAAGTACTTTTTAACAGCTTTTACCAAACACTCAGCTTTTTAAAAAAACACTTTTTCATTATGCACTTTTTGAAAACTCAACTTTTTCAAAAAGCCCACTTCAAAAAGCCGAACCAAACTCACTCTTACTTGGCATATATCTAATATATGATAAAGCTCTCTATTCAGAATTTGCACAATTTTACAGCTAACACTTCTCTAGCAGACCCTGTGTGAGTCCTTAATTTGGCCCCCAATGTTCCTAAATTATATACGTATTATTAAAAACAGAAAAGAAAAAAACGGTCTCTCTCTTTAATTCGTGAGATAAATCAGTTTATTGTTCTGGACAATGCTTCTCATCCTTCCTAAAAGAGTTTCTTGGGATTCAATGTGTATGCTTAAACTAGGTTTAGGTTTAAGGAAAATTAAAGAGTGGACTAAAGTTGTTATAAGACATATATGAAACTTGTTTGCTTGAGTAGGTACTTCTTTAGGTACTAGGTACTATATGTTAAGCTTTATTGATTAGAATTTTTTTTATATAAAAATAATAATATATAATGATAATTACACAAGCATTCAATGGGTCTTGAACCCATGACCACATCCTCCACCTTACTCTTTCAAGAAGACCTCGGTTTCATTTGAGCTAGATCTTATTGGTTGCACACAATATACAGATTTTATAAGAGCTTTTACATTATTAAATTCAATAGCATTCCCTTCTCAAATGTTTATGTTACTTGGTATCATTTTATCTTTCTATAGACCAAATTAACTTACTTTGCAGGAACAACTGATACTACTTGCCTAAAATCAGGATTTCCACCTCATCATATAATTGTTGAAGTTTTCTTAGAACTTCCTTGGAGGCCACCAAAATGGCAATGAAATTTTTTACACAATTTGTCCCACTGTCCAATGGCTATGAATGGTAAGATTGTGTAACCTCATAGAGAATGGAGGAAAAAAGAACTTAGAACAAGCAAAAAATGGTGACCATGAATGGAAGATGGTGTCTAGTAGGAAAGGAAGGGTAGCGTCTCCTCCCCCAACTATTGAATTATTCACCACCAAAAAACAAAAAATGAGGGGACTGATGTCAGGGGTGGAGGGAAGGGGGGGCAAGGGGGGGCATTTGCCTCCCCTGACACCCCAAAAATTCTTAAGTACTAGTATTGGATATAGTACAAGTAATAATTATTAACATATACAAGAATAATCAGCTTTTTTACATACATATAGGTGCAGTTTGGATACAAGTCTGCGTCCACATTTTGGCACTGTAGCGCGTTTTAAGTTTTTTTTTTTTTTTTTTTTTCCTGGACGCATCTGGCACTGTTCATTGTCCATGAACAGTGATTTTAGGCTTATGAACAGTAAAAACAGAGTGAACAGTAATTTTTACACATTAAAAAATTATTTTGTTACAGTGTTTTCAGTTTTCAGTTTCAGCAAAAATAAGTTGTATCCAAACGGACCCATAATACTATGTATTAGTTCATCACAGGAAAGCCCCATTTCACATTCCCACAGGCCACTGCAATTATTTTAATAGAATAATGGGTCCCACCTTATAATAATATTATAATAAAATAAAACCACTATTTTCTACCACTATTTTCCCAAATAGAATTATGAGAAAAAAAAATATTTACCTTCACTCACTAGTCACTACAGCATCTCGAAAAAGTGGAGGAACATAAAATATTTTGCGACTTCTTGTCACAATTGTTACATGGCAAAGTGTGATTGTTGAAGAAAAAATAATGGATTTATGTGTTAGTATTGGTTAACCACTCACAGTCTCCCATGTCAGAGTTTTGACCAAAAAATTGTGAAATAATTTGTGATCTAAAAGTACTCATAACACCTCTGTTTCATATAACAAATTTTTCTTTCTTTACCAACATTTTTTAGTCTCAAGCCCAAGTTTTTTTACAAACCCAAATTTTAATTGTGGACGACAATTACATTTGCATATAGTTGTTTATTTATTTTGTTATTAATATCAATCAATACATTTTCAATTTAATTTTACTCTCAATCTTGATTTTTGATCTTGCCCCCCCCCCTAACCTAAAATCCTAGCTCCACCACTGACTGATGTATATGAGTTGAGGGCTACAAGCAGCAGAATATTCCAAGCGTTATCTACAGGAGAGAAGAAGGGGGGTGGATGCTCAACAACCTCCTAAGGAGGGTGTTCTGAGTAATTAGAGGAGGGATCTTGAAGACGCAGCATATCAATATGTTTTGAGATTCTTTCTACATCTATTCCGACTGATTGTGAAGAGGCAAGTCAATTGGATAATATTGGGGACTTCTACAAGCAAACAGAATGTTGAAGAAAATTTATTGCAAGAAGAGAGTGAAGGGAGGCATGACGATAAGTTTTGCCAACCAAAGACAATGAGCAAAAAGACTGATTCCCTTCAACTGGGGAGACCTAGACAAATAACTACTAAATTTCCCTCTAGTGCAAATAACACAAAGGAGGACAAAGTCCAGGATCCTCCATGGATGGTTAGCTTTTCAGTTGTGACTTGTGAGAGCCTTTAGTATCATTATTATTGGTAAGTTCGCACACACCCAGTGGGTTTTGAACTCGAGAACTCACACTCCACCTCTCTTAAAAGAGGTGCCATTCAATGAGGCGTGTGTTCTTTTCTTTGGCTAAGCTGCTCGTATTTCTTTTGTGGTACTCTATGTCCTAGGGCGGGTATCAGTGTGCTTTAGGGTTTAGGGAACCCTGAAAGTGTATTAATCTACCCAATACATAGCAAGGAGGCTGTTAATCAGACTGCAAGATTTGCTTCAATTCTAACACCAACTCTTCAATATTAAGGATAAGGTATTAGTGATTCTCATTTTAAAAAAAAAAAAAAAAAAGGTTAAGGTATTAGAAATTCAAACTCATATCTCACCAACTCAATTAAAAATTCAAGGGATTCCTATGTTCTAACCAACCAAAATAAATTTGAAATTAACTGTTACATCACTTACATAGTTTCAACTTCTTGAAAAATGATGATACTATAGATTTGGGGTAGGGCTTCGTAGCAAGGCAAGTTGGAATGTTTTCAGGCTGTTCTACCCACAGTTTATGAGTGATGCCACCAGCTGTGAGTTTTTCTGACAAATTCAAGATTTGAGGCTCACCCTTCACCTCAAGAGTAACCTACATATTCCATAAAGAAAACATTCCAAACACTGTCATTTCCAATCACTTTTAGCATTTAACAGATTGACCAGCTTAGAATGTAAAAGTAAGAAATATCACTGCAACAGTGAATTACAAGTAGGTTTATTGAAGGCATCATTTCTAATCACTTTTAGCATTTAACAGATTAACCAACTTAGCCAGTATAACTAAGAAAAAATCACTGCAACTGTGATTTACAAGTAGGTTTATTGAAGGCAATTATCTGGTGGATAGGAAAATTTCAATAAATTGCAGGTCTTGGTTATGGTTTGCAACCCTTACATTCCATGACATACCAACACCATATTAGAGCAGATATTGAGATGAGCATTGATCAGGACATGGGTCCGATTGATACTAACTTTATGTCGATGATATGGAACACATTCTAGCAGTAAAAATTGGAAGGTATGTTTATTAGTACAATGAAAAACATGAACACGAAACCCTTTTAAATAAGTGTCTGACACCATGGAAATAAAGATACGGCAGTAGTTTTATCCATAAACATGCAAGATATGAGAGAATCACCATCTAAAATTGCACATTTCATTGAAAGTGTTATTTTCTTTCACAACCAGTGTGACTTTCCATTTTTTTCCTTAATTCACAACACCGGTAAACAAGTCACCAATCCGCTCAAAAGGCAAAGACTAGAGCCTGCAAAATGTTTCTTTTCAAACTCCTAACCAACAAGACTCGATCCTAGCCTAAAGTCATCCAAACATAAATATTATTACTACCCAAATCAACCACCAAATTGATAAAGACATTAAGGGCGTGTTTGGATACCGCTTATTTTGCTGAAACTAAAAACTTATTACTGAAAGTACTGTAAATAAAAGTAAAAGTTAGTTGAAATAGTATAGTGAAGCCATGAATAGTACCAAAAAGTATATTAACAGTAATATGGGACCCACCAAACTTTTAGCAAAACGCAAAAAAAATTTCTTCAAAACGCAATCCAAACGCACACTAAGACTCATTCCTAGTCTATGAAGCACGGGTGCGTTTCGAGACTCGGGTGCGGGTGCGGGTACGGGTGCGGGACTCGGCAATTTTTGAAAAAGTAGGGTGCGGGTGCGGCGGGACTCGGCGATTAAAAAACTATTAAAAATATTTTTATTTATATTTTCTATATATTTTTACTATTAAAATATTTTTAAAAAACACATTACTATGCCTTGATTCACAAAACAAAGAAAGAAGAAGGCAAGAAACACATTACTATGCCTCTGAGGTGAGAATTTCGGCTTTTCCGGCGAGTTTCAAGGCCAATTTCGGCCTGTTTCGGCCGTTTCCGGCCTGTTTCGGCCGTATCGGCCGTTTCGGTCGCCGGCCGATACGACCCGATATGGCCGATACAGCCCGATTCTGGCCGAATCAACCCGGTTCGGCGCGAATCGAAGCCGATTCGGCGCGAATCTAGCCGCGTCGGCGCGAATCGAGCCGAGTCGGCGCGAATCCGAGAAGAAAAAAAAAAAAAAAAAACTCAGACGCGGCACCGACGCGCGGTCAACCGCGTCGGACGCCGCGTCCCGCGTCGGGCCGCGTCGGACTCGGGTGCGGCACCCTCCCAGCCGCGTCCGTGCTTTCTAGTTCCTAGTCAAAGCCTCAACTCCCAAGTCCATTATCCTACTCCAGGTTCACTGTACTATAACCTACTTGTAATGCAAGCAACATAATCTTAATCCTATTTATAACAACCTTACTTGTAATGCAAGAAAAGTAATCCTAAGGTTAGTCTAATGTTAGACTACAGTTTAATTTAATACACGCATACCCTAAAATGTGTCATCATAACAAACATCTTCATCATAATAAAGATGTAACTACTAAGTGCTTTCCACTAAAGTAAGTTGTCAGGTCAAACCACGTTAAGTTTCTATTTGAGATGCAATTATAATCTAGCTTTTTGCTTATTTTTCTCACTATTTGCATGTTTTACGGAAATAACCTATAACTTTTAACTCAGTAAAAAGTTTTCACGAAAAAGTTAGATAAATTGTTGCCATATTGACACTAGATCCGTTGTGTGCTCTCTTGTTCTCTCTCAAACTCAATGCCAACAACAATTCTAAAATGATACGAGTTATGTCTAAAATTCTATCTTAGCTCAATATACAGAAATAGAAGGAGGACGAGGATTCACCTTATGCATAGAATCGATATTTTGGGGACTACAGTACTGTAGTGTGTGAGGATCGTCTTTGTGGGACCAAATGGCTGACACGGAGGCATGGCATCCCTGTGTCACCACGCTCCCGAGCGGCCACGTGTCGATCAGGTCTCGACGGAGCACCACGTACTGAACCAGCACGTCTGAGTTGTCCTTCTCCACCTTCACGCTTTCGTCGTCCTGGGAAGGCCCTGACTCGGTCCCGGCGGGTTGACTCATTGAGTTAAAGCCAATTCGACTCGGAGCCCTAAATCCAATCCCAGAGCTTGAGAAAGGAAAGCTTGAATTGGATTTGGACTTGATGGAGATAGTGAAACGAAATGGCAAGGCCAGAGATGCCATGATCAGGTTCAGCTCAGCTCAGCTCAGCTATTGGGCTGGATTTGAATTTCCGAGTTTTTTTTTTACTTGTTTCTTTATGAATTTAAAATTGGGCCTCAGAAAAAATTAGTTTGGGCTTTCTCCTCTAAATGTCCACCATTGGACAATAAATTATGAGAGTACTTTTTTTTTTAAGCATCTATACTACTATTTAAAGGGTTTCTCCTGTTTGGAATCCTCAATTTTGATGCTCAAAATACCCTCAAATTTACCAACTTGTATAACTTAAATGGTAGGGTTAGACACGTATAAAAAAAAAAAAAAAAACCACATTCAAACCCACGTTCAAATGTTTCTCAAAAAAAAAAAAAAACGCACTTTCAAATCTATAACAAAAGTTTCGAATAACTACTTTTTTAAAAAAATTGAAAGTTAAAAACAAGTCCAAAAAATTTCAAATACCACGTCCAAACCCAACTCACATTCAAATTCTTAGAAAAAAAAAAAAAACCATGTTATCTTTGACAAGAGTTTTGGATAACTACTACTAAACTAACTGAAGGAAGTTTAGAGCTAGTCTTATAATACTTCTGGCCATATTAGTAGTTCTAAATGTGTAATTATTGCGTGAAAAAAGTGTAAACCTCAAATTGAAATAAGTGAAAATTATGACACTAAAAAAAAAAAAAAAAGCCTCACCGTATGCGCGAAGACGTGTCATGAGACTAGTTTTTATAGTTAGGGTCCTTAGGGAGTGGATTTGAATAAAGTTGCATATGAACCAAGTTGATATGAATAGTTTGAGCCCAACTAGAGAAAATATTTGTGTATATTCACTTGTTTAGACTCGATTATTAAACGAGTCAAACTTACATATAATAATGTGTTGGTGAACAAACTCATAAACATGAAACTCAATATATGATAAAATTTTAACATATAGCATCGCCTCCATGATAATTTATCTTTATCATATAGCCAAAACACCAATTAGCTAATTAGATTTGTGGTGTATGCTTGTCTAAAAATATACTTATTTAGACTTGAAATTAGATTTTATAAATTTGTAAATAGGTTCATATGATATCATATTTAGACTTGATAATGTAAATATTTCATTTGTAATAAAAATTTATAAATTTTTGAAAAGATAAAATAAGTTGTGGATCCCCTTTTTGATAGTTCCCAAGCCCGGTGCTCATAAGGGATCCTGGGTCACTAGAAGGGATGTGTAGATGTTGGTTGGACTGGGCTTGGCTCACCGCGACCCACTTGGGCCATTATATGAACTAATCTATGCACAAGACAAGTGAACTCCACAACATACACATATTGGTTGAGCAAATAATGAAGAAACAGCAAGTACACAATGCAAAGTAAACAATGGTGATTATAAATGCCTCAAAGAAGGTTATATTTCATTTGATTAAGTCAAGTATTAGAATACATTAGGTTTCACTTTGTGAGGACATTCCACAAGGTCTAATAAGGCTTAAAGATCACAGACTTGACTAATCCCATTTGGGTTCTCAAGACTTGTGAGGTTTGAGTCCCTTTAAATCTGAGTGGCTCTTCAAATATTTTGACACAGGACTTTCTCCAATGCCTCTATCCTCTTAATGAACTCAACTAGAAGGCTTAAGAAAACTTAAAACTCTCTTCTTGTATTTCTCTCTTGGTCACTTGTATGTCTGAATGAATGCCCCCCTTTTGCCTTCCTTGCTTTGTTCTTTTATACTACTCTTAGAGAACTTCAAAATTACTGTTCTCTCCATTTGTTCTTCTGGGTCCCAAAGCCAGTTTCCTTTACTAGAAACATTGGTAGTTGATCATTTCCTTATTCCTTCTTATTTTGCTCTCTTGGGAACTCGTATCTAAAATTTCATCCACTGACTTTCTACTCATAGAAGCCCTTTTCTTGGGACAAACCCATATTCTCTTCTAAGGTCAATGTTCCATGATCTTCTTCCAATGCTTTAAAAGGACATTTCAAAAGTCTTGGTGCCTTGATGTTGACTTCTCTTGGTTTGGCATTTTTCAAAAACAGGATGGATTCCTTCTTGCTAATGGTGAACTTGAAAAAGCCTCTGACCGTCCTTCCTCTTATTCCATGTCCTTTGCCTTGCCCAAGGTCCCTTGATTCCTTCACCGAGTCTTGATCTTGAAACCCTCATTTGTCCCTATCACTTCTTTACTCACTAGGCTTTTTGGGCCTTCATGTCCCTTTTTATTTTATATAGGCCAAGCTTCCTCCTGTTAAGGCCCACAATCCCTCTTGTCTTCATGGGCTAGGTTCCTTTGTCACATTTTGGACCTCAACATAAGTTAATGGAGTAACTCGCAAACAAATTCAAGCTTGTCGACAAGAAAATGAACCAAACTTGAACACATAATCTTGTTTGGTGATAAGTATAAGTTTAGATCGTGTTCAAAATAAAATTAAATAAATAAACCTGAACTTTTAATACTTGACTTTGCTCATTTACAAGCCTAGATTTAAATTATGGATATCTTCGTTTAAAACACCATAAAGTTATTGGCTACCATGAAAATACTAATACTAATTAGTTCTAAAATTTTAATCCATGTTGTGCATAATTCAAATTTCCACTATCAATAATAATAATAATAAAGTACCCAAAAAAAAAACATAAACATCATTTAAAAGAGAGTTTGATATTGAAAGCACAATAACGTGAAAATCTCCTAGGATGTCATTAAAATCTAGCTGTATTAGAGCATCCACATTGGTGGAGCCATAAATTTAGCAATATGGCTCCACATAAAACTACTTTATCTATCTTAGAGCATCCACATCAGTGGATGCAAACTTTCCTTCTATTTTACACAAAAAAGCTATTTTTTTCTATTTTACACACCCATTTTTACAAAACACTCACATCAGTTTATCTATTCTACACATTTATTCAATAAAATATTCATTCTTTTACAATTTTTTATTATTCTCTCCCTCACCGCCTCTCTCTCACAGACCCAATCCGAAACCCATCTCTCCCTCACCGCCTCTCTCTCTCACAGACCCAATCTGCCTCTCTCTCACTTTCTCATCAACCAAACAATAATTACAATCCTCCATTTCATAATAAAATAACCACAAAACATCCAAACAACATCCTAGATTTTCTCACAAACCAAACAACTCAGATTTAAGACAAATTAAACAAAATTTTCAAAAATCCTCCCACCTCCACCACCACCACCACACAAACCACCATGAACAACTGTGACAAATTTCCCAACCAACTCATTCATCACCTCCTCCACGGGCCCACACTTGCACCACCACAATCTTAAGATTTTAGCTTCGACGAAGCACTCATTCATGACCTCGTTCGTCGCCTCGTTCATCGCCTTGTCGCTTCAGGGCCATGGCAACGTGGGTTCCGACGAAGCCAACGACGCTAGTGACGAGGACGGTGAGGCCGGTGACAAGGACGGCGAGGGTTGGAGCCAGAAGGAGACAAGAGAAGGAAACAGAAGCAGAGAGAAAAAATGAAAAAAAAGGAGAGCAACCAAAGACAAGAGAGACAAAAAAAAATAAAATAATAAATACAAGTGCTACAGTAACCGTGCATATGCATAGTTACTGTAGCAATTGTGCATAAATGCACAATTTTACATCCACTAATGTGTGTGTTTTTTTTTGCTCAAAATGTGTAAAATGAGCAATTTTTTCTATTTTGCACAACTTTACATCAACTGATGCAGTTGCTCTTACCTTCTCACTTTACAAAACACCCAACATAAGAGGTTTTATTTAGCTTTCAACACAATAAAATAATATAAACAATACAATAAAATAATATATCCACTATAATAAAATAATATATTCACTATAAAACAGTGTGAACACATTAATAAAATAATATATTTAATATAAAGTAGTGTGAACACACAATTTAATAATGCCTTTTTTTTTTTTTTACCTATGAGCTACTGTGCACAACCACTTTTGGCTGTGCATTGTAGCTGTGGAGCCAAATTTTTTTACTTTGGCTCCACCAATGTAGCCATAAATTTGTATTTGATGGTGCTAAAAGTAGCAATGTAGCTTTTTAGCACCACCAATTAGAGCATTCACATCCCAAAATTCTATTTCATCCTATTTTACCATCCCAAAAAGCTACTTTATCAATTATACCATACCATTTTACAATACACCCAACATTCCAAAATTCTATTTTTTTTCCCATTTTATTTAAATATTCTATTTTATTCCTTTTTTTTACTATTTCTCTCCCTTTTCCTCTCTTTCTCCCTCAACCTCTAGCACCGATTCAACACACAGAGCCACACACACACACACAGACCCATGATACACCGATCAACCTATCCAAACTCATCACCACACACACAGAGCCACACAAACACAAACCATCAACAGAGCCACACACACACACAAACCATCAAACCAATCGAAGCCAACAACGGCCACCACACCCACCACCTGAACCATGCCGCCAAAGAAACCCACGCCAAAATAACCCACATCTCCAAAGAAACCCACCACTGATCCGCCACGATCTCCACCACTAACCCACCACAAACCCACTAGATCGAAGAGAGAGGCTGAGTTTGGGGTTGGAAAGACCCATCAGACCACGTCACGCCGTGAGAGACCCATCAAACCACGCTGAGTAAGACAGTGGCCAACAGCGGCCTGGGCTTGGGCGTCGCTGGGTGAGACACGGCCTAGGCTTGGCATTGCTAGGCGATGGTGGCCAACGGTGGCCTGAGGGAGAGCAAAGGGAAAGAGAGAAATCACTGAGAGAGAGCAAAGGGAGAGGGAGAAATCTGAGAGAGAGAGACGTGGGAGACAGACCTGAGAGAGTGGGAGAGTTAGGGAGACAGAGTGGAGAGAGAAAAAGAATAAAAGAATATTTTTGGTTTTACAATAGTGCTACAATGCAGTTCTACCTTTAGAATTGCACTGTAACACTATTGCAAATTTTTTTTGCAATAGTTGGCTTTTACAAGTCCGAATGGAGGGGGTTTTTTGTGCTAAAATGGTAAAATAGACTAACATATGGCATATGGCATGCCAGGTGCGAATGCTCTAATGCTCTTATATTTGAGAAGTTAAGAACTACTCTATAACGTGAAAATCTCATTCAAGACTATGAAATTTAAACCATTGGATGACTTAAATCCAATTCAATATCCAACTTACGAGCAAGATTTAGGTAAAGTAC
This sequence comes from Notholithocarpus densiflorus, assembly GCA_030021035.2. NCBI lineage: Eukaryota > Viridiplantae > Streptophyta > Magnoliopsida > Fagales > Fagaceae > Notholithocarpus > Notholithocarpus densiflorus. The sequence continues at coordinate 1,266,021 of JARYZH020000005.1, forward strand.
TTAGTTGTTGTTTCTTAGGTTCTTATTTTAAAATTCTGTCATGTGGTTTTTTTCTCATGAGATGGAAGTATATTTTTTAGTTAAGTCACCAAATAACAAAATCTTAAGAGAGACTTAAAAAAAAGCAGCTAAAATATTGTACATAAGTTTTGTTCATGAGTTATTCTATTAAATTGCAACACTACTATTAGAATAAGGAAAGGATAACAAAGGGAACGGCTCACCTCCCGTTTGGAAGTCTCCCATTTTCTCTCGTTTTAAAACTGATGAGCGACACATGGCAAAGACACAATCCAAGGGTTACAAAAAGAGCACGTCAAATACAACTTTTGTCTTTCTTAAGAAATCTGACCCTCTTTCTCTCTCCCCCCAACAAGCCTCACTCTTCTTCTTTGCCTCCCTTCTTCTTCTCCATCACCACCGCCATATGAGCATCAAAGGCACCGAAATTAAAGCTTGCTGGAGAAAACAGGGCAAAACAAGCCCCATACTTTTGGATCCTCATAATGTAGCTCGTTTAGCACTTGGGACTTCAACCATTGGTGTGGGATGCAAAACTTGCACGCTATGCACAATGGTAAACTAACCAAAGGCGATCCAACTGTACGTGATTTGAAGCACTCTAAACTCTAAAAGGTCTTATGGTGAGAACATTTTATCGGGTAGTGGAGATGGTTGGACGCCTTCTCAGGCTGTCACGGTGTTAGGCTAAAAATAATACAGCTTGGGTTTCAGAGCATCAATGGTACAAAAGATCTTTTTAACACAAATATACACACTGGCAATGTTACCACAAAACCGGTCATAACATTAACATCTAATTGAAAAACAATTCAAAAGATTTTACAAAATCAAAATTTTCCACAACCTGAAAGGAAATGAGAAATACAATTTGATTAGAGAGAAGAATTTTTTATTTTTTTTTTAAGAAAAAAAAACCCCAAAATGGACAAGATGCGAGTCTGTGCTTGGGGAATTTATATCATTCTTGGTATGTTGGACAAGGACTTGAGTGGTGTACTTAGCCGCAACCCCATTGGCTTCCGTCCAAGAGAAGGTGGAGTTAAGGCCAACAATGGTAAATTGCACACCTACCTTCCTTGCACTGTATAGCTTGCTTTGCTTCCCATAAATCCGCTAAGATATTTTGCTCTTTTTAATTTCCTAATCCATTGTCCTGTTTTGCCCCTTCTTCTCCAGCAAGCTTTATGGGCTGTTTGGAAGTTTAAAAATGGAGGGGGAGTAGAGTAGAGGGAGGGAGAGTAATTCAATTACCTTATTTGGAAGTTTTTTAAAGAAGGAGGGGGAGGAGTTTGGAGGGGTTTGGAGGGGCTTCAACCACCTCTAACCCCTCATTTTTAATTCTTCCAAATTGGAGAGATTTGGAGGGAGAGTAGAGTAGATAAATTATTGACTAGATAAATTTCTCAATTTACCATTTCTAAATTAATAATAAACCAATGTTGCAAGTCCATTTTCAAATAGGGGTAAATTTGTCTATTTTAATCATTTCCTCTCCTCTCCATCCTAATTTTTAAAACATCCAAACAAGGGGAAGGGCTAATTACTCCCTTCCCCCTTACTAATTTTAAAAACATCCAAACAAGGTGGAGGGGAACCATTCCCCTCTACTCTCCTCCCCACTACTCTCCTCCCCTCTACTTCCCTCTACTCTCCTCCCTCTCTAAACTTCCAAACAGGCCATTAATTTCAGTGCTTCTGATGCTCATGTAGTGATGGTGATGGAGAGGAAGAGAGAGGCTTGTTGGGGAGAGATAAAGAGGGGTCAGACTTCTTAGGAGTTAAGAGATTAGGAGAGGCGAAAGTTGTATTTGACGTGCTCTCTTTGTAACCCTTGAATTGTGTCTTTGCCACGTATCACTCATCAATTTTAAAACGGGAGAAAATGGGAGACTTCCAAACTAGAGGCGAGCCATTCCCGATAACAAAGTGGTGCATATTTTCTTTGTTTAGTACAATGATAAAGTTAATGGTAGTGACGGTTGCGGTTGACACACTTCACTTCCAAACCATACTTATTAACCACATACAAAAGAAAATAGACATGCAATGACGTTGTTCCCAGAAGATCTGCACGGGTCTCTCACAAGATATACCTGGGAATATGCCACACTTGCCTTTAACTATCATTACCATTTCCTAGGATGAACAAAGACACTTGCAGTGTCACCGTGAAATCACTAATCAATGCTTCTTCTTTTTTTTCTTTTCTTTTTTTTATCTGAATTAAAAAATAGTGTCTCCTGTGTAGACTCATTGACCCATACTACATATTAGCAATATGTAAAACTATGTATACCACCAAGATCTTATTGAGATTATCGCTCGAACTGCTTACCATCGCTCAAACTGCTTACCAAGTAAAACAATACGAAGACTTCTATCATCAAGTCACAGTCCATGGTGGTGTATAGTCAATGCTTATAGGTGGTGTATAGTCAATGCTTATACCTTTACTCGATGTTTCTTGTTATGTTGTCAGTTCAGTTGTGTGACGCATCTCTACCGCAATGTAATGACAATGAACAATTCCTAGTTCTTGTCATTGCCACCAAAAAGATTGAAGGCTACAATTTGTTGCTTCCAAGCCATATATATATAACCGATGTTACGTATATTTAGTTATTTACGTGGTGAAACAATTCTGCATTCAATCAAATCACTTACCATATTAGATGGAATTGCTGTTAAATACAGGCTGAGTTCTACATCATAAGTTGTTGTGAAAGATATGAATAAAGGTCTGAGATTGACTAGAATTTGCACTTCGTGTCCGTCCATTTTTGGGTATTTTTTTCAATAGAGGTGGCAAAAATTTTCCTATCTCACCTGATCTATCTTGTCTTGCGTGCATGTGTTTTTTAACTTAATATCTTTATTAAGATGAAATCAAATTTAGCTACAAGGAGGGATAACACATTTTATTTACATTGTTTAACTAGCTTATAACACCCTTCTTGCATGAAACATATTTAAAAATAACCAAAATAAAAAAAATGTATGAATTCCTACTTAAATTTAATAATTTAATACTATCTATATTCGCTTTTTTAAAAACCATTATCAAAATATCAACTTTAGAATAATCGGTCATTCTTGATAGCTCAATTTTAATGAAGAAAAAAAAAATGAGGATATTTTGTTGACCTACTTAATTATATACTTATTAGTGTTTACTTCACAACATAACTTTTGTTATGAAACTTAATAGTGTTCATTATATTTTTCAAAAACATTATTAAAATTTATTCAAAAGGCCCATGCTTTGACACGAAAACTTTTTTTAAACTAAGTTTATGCTTGAGTCAATGATAATTAAAATTTGGTTAAAAAATTAGATTAATCTTAAAGGATTAGGATCCTCTCTTATACTGTAACTCCACCATGAACTTTTGAATATCTTTCCATCTATTTTGAAAAGTGTAAATTGGAATATATCATGTCATTAACAATTTAAATAAATATCAAAACGGATATAGTAAATATTTACTTAAATATTAATGATGTTGTAAAATATTATTTTTGTGGATACATAATGAGTATATACTATGTTACTTTAAACAATAGTGCTTGTACTTGTTTAAAATAATCTATAAATTTAAATTCGAAACACTTTCCAACGTTTTTTTCCTCCTCATATGCCTACAAAAGGATGATGCATTATCAAAATAATTGTAAAATTTACATTTTTATATGCATTATCCATCAATTGCTAATAAGCAGCATTTATCAACTTTTGAACTTGTCTCTCTGTTGAACCAAAGGCCAATCCAGCAATATTGATGCTATAATAAATGAACTGTATTGTTTATGATTACCTTTTGACTTAAAAAAGATAGTAATAAAAAATCTTTTTATAGCAAACCAGTAAACATCAAACCCAAACCCAAGTTTAAGTTTAAACTTGACTATTAAATAAGTTATTATAAATATTATTATATATACATGTATAAAAATACATTTATATAAATTTGATATTAAATTATGTAATTATATAAACTTGATATTAAATAATGTAATTTCATAAATAAATTTGTAAGATATCTAATTTACAGGTTGATAAACAAAATCATGTATCTAGTCACCTCAAATAACCTATAAGATTGTTAACAAGCTCAATCTTGTTTGACAAAAAAAAAAAAATAAAATAAAAATTTTACAATGAAGCAAAGCTTGAACAAACTCAAGCCAGTTTTACAAGAAAATGAACAAACTCAAACCAGTTTTACAAGAAAATGAACAAACTCAAACCTAACTTGTTTTAGCTTAGCTAACACTTCGGTACTTGTAATACTTGACTAGTTTACAACTTTTAATTGCCCAACATGGATCGTTTATTACAATGCAAAAATCATGACTCCATCTAAATTTAAATTTAACTAACTGCAAAGACAAGTTTTGACAGTTTTGTTCAAACTCCCAAGTTTAGCTATACAAAATAGAAAATTCTTGCCTTGGTCTAAAAATAGGATAAGAGAGAATTTTCTTTTTCTTTTTCTTTTTTTCTCTGGATAAATAAAAGAGAATTCTTAGTCTTTTTTTTTTTTTTTTTTTTTTTTGGTAGAATGAATTCTTAGTCTTTAATCTTTATACATAAGGACATTCCAACAACAAATATCTAGTCGCACACTCTAGAAAGAAAAAAATAATAATAACAATAATAATTATAATGCCACGTCACAAGATCATGTATATCCATATGCACACCATAAATAAAAGTCTAAAAATCTAGAAGTCTCCACAAATTAAAAAGAAGGATAATATTATTTAGTTATTTTTAATGGTTTTAGAGCGGTCACAGAAACAGCTAAAAAAATTTAAAAAAACAAAAAACAAAAAAAAAAGACCTTAGCTAATGCCTAATCATCGTCTTGTTCATCATGTTCTTGCAGATCTGAGAGAGAAAAACAACTCCTTGACTTGAAACTCAAGAGCCTCCTATCATGCAATTTACTTGGTATTCTCTCTTGATGTTTTCGATCTTCTTGTGCTTTTTTCTCCGATGATGATGATGATGAAGAAGGTGAGGAAGAAGATGAAGATGATGGGTATTCTTGTCGCTCTTGATGATGTTCATCATCTTCGTTTAGAGCCAATAGAGGCATGGATTTAGGGTTAAAGGAGCTGTAAAAGGAGGATCTCTTTGTGTTCCACTTGGAAGCAATCAAAACCCTCCTCCTCTTGTTAAATGGGTTCTCTTGTTTCTCCAAATCCTTCACTGTACCAGCCACTTCCACTTCTGATAGATTAGCAAATGACTTTGATTTCCCAGCAAAGTGATTCGATAATCCCCTCCTGTACATGTACCAAATAACCCACATCACAACTTGTTCAAAAAAAAATCATAACTTTTTTCTTAAAGACACAATTTTTTTCATATAATAATTCACATAGTAAATCAAAACAGATATTCCATTTGTGAAATTGCAACAAAAGCAGAAAGAAATAATAACTGTTTTTTTTTTTTTTTTGTTACCCAAATATCAAACAGAAAATTAACGAAAAACACATGAAATAATTCATGAGAAAACTTGTAGATCAACATAATCACAAACTAAATAATTTCTCACACACAAAAAAAAAAAAAATGCAAAATTTTCTAATAATTACTTGATGGGAAGAGAGTCTTCCAAAGAAGACAAAGAACCAAGTCCACGCTTGAAATTGCTCTGGACCTCCTTGGACGAAACGTCATCGTCTTCTTCGCTATCATCCGGGGCTCCGATCGAAGACGAACTCTCACACGATTCCTCATCTTCTTCTTCCTCCTCCGGAGCCTTCACGGGTTCACGGATCTCAAACCCCGACCCGACTTCGTTTCGGATCGCGGAATCCACATCACCGATCGCAGCCGACGAAACCTCGATGCTAAACGTTGGACTACCTAGTAGAACCTCCATCATCAACCACACAAAAAAATAATCAAACGGTCTGATCGAAATTGCTGTTTTGGAACTTTTTACAGATTTACCCTCCTCTCCTCACCCTTGTCCTCTTCGTCTTCTTCTCCTTTTGGGTTTCCAGATTACAGGGTTGCTTCTCATCAATTACAAGAAAGACCCAGGGTGGATAGGGTGCGTAGGATAAGGAGGGAGTGGGTGTAGGTTAATAAGAGTTTTACAGACAACAAGGATAAGGATTAGGTTTTTCAATTTTCAACATAGGAGAACAAGAGGAAAGAGAAATAGGGTTGGAGCTAATAATAGTTGTAAAATTTTAACACATGAATTTTTATATATATTTATATTTATATATATATATAAATAAGTATTTCTCAACAAAAATAAAAATAAGTAATAATATTAGAAAGAGATAAGAGAGAAGAGAGAAGAGAGACAGAGATGTGTAAGCTATGTAATCCTATTAATATGCAAAAAGGAAAAGGCTAACGTCCGCCGGCATCGAAATAGGTACCAACGTTCTTTGACACGTTCGGGATTACGTGGCAAAGACAATGACCAGAGAAAATATGAATCTATAAAACTTATCCTGTTTCCTTTTGTTGGATCAGATCAAAAGCTTTGGGGACTTCTATTACTACAAAACTGGTCCCCAAGCTTTTACAAACTTGTACATGTATATCCATATGTCTCCATGTCCTGTTACTTCAATTACCTACTATTTTTCTTTGAGGTGGTTTATTAGTGGTATGATAATAAAGTCTTTAATATGATCCATCATATTTTTATGTTTTTTTTTTTTTTTTTTAAATAGTTTCAACCTATGACATCAACTCCTAATATTAGATTTTTATCATCAAATCAAGACATCAATAGGTTTTTTGTGCAGGCAGAGATTGAACTACAGGTTTTTTATTTAACTATCAAAAACTTTATCAGTTGAGATAACTAGAACTCACATATTTTTATGTTTTGGGAGTTTTTAGTTTGGGTGGTGGCAAATTTTACTATTACTATTATGTGGACCATCTCATGCCATTTGTGACAAGTTTTAAGTGAATTAAGAGCAATAATTACATAAATATAAATTTTCAATACCATTTTTTGTGTTAAACGATATGTTTCATCAACTACAACTTATCCAGTATTTGTTTGACTTTCTTTATAAAACAACCAAAATTTTAAATGGAAAAAAGAAAAGTCAAACATATGACAGGTTGTTATTGATGGAATATAAAGTGAAACAAAAAAAAAATAGTAAAGAGGATTTATATTTGTGACTACACCAACTAATAGAGTTAAATTATGTGTAGAAGTTATGGTATGTGGCTATGTGTGGTGTATCTTTATATATATGGAAATATTACACTAATCAAGGCATTTTTAGAGGTTTATTGTGATTAAAGTGAAGTCAACTTGTATGTAGCATTAATTGTACACGGATCATATTTGGTTAGAGATGTACAATATCTTTATTGGCGTGGAAAAATTACCCAAATAAATGAGTTTCTATTAGTACTTTTTAGTAGAAACGTGGGATTTAAACTCTATGCATATCTGTTTCTCAAAAAAAAACTTTATACGTATCTACTGAAAACCATTTAACAAATAGCCAGCTATTGGAGACATCCAAGATTTCTATAGAGACATGTTATTCAAATAGACATGTTTCTATTGAAACCGTCTACATTTAAAAACTCTCACTCCCAACTATCGATTTATAATTTTATATACATTAAAAAAAAAAAAAATCCATCATATCCTCCAATCCATTCAAGGAAGGCACTTCATGACCAACAATCTCCTTTATTCGAACACTTTGCGACCCTTGCATGGCATGACTCAACCCATCCATTGCGCTAGTAAGTGTCGCAATGATGCTCCAAGAGATATCATTCAAATCCACGAGGATATCATTGGAGTAGCTGGTTGAATGGTAAAGCGATTTTGCATACTCAAAGTTGGAGTTTGTATTGGATATATTGTGAAATTTGGCATTTGTGGGGATTGTGTTCAAGGTTTTAGGGTTGAGCGTGTTATCTCAATGTATATTTCATATAATAATCCTTTTGTTAAATTAATAATTAATTAATTTGGTCGTTCAATTGTTAGAATTTAGTTTCCTAACTTTTAAAAATCATCGGGATCCATTTAAAGGATATCTAATGGTTCCAGCACTTCTTGTGATGCTCCGGCAATCTGCTTCCCCCTTCCACTCCACCTTATTTAGATGAGATTAATTTGAGTCATCCTTGAGTCTTTTGTCCGGTTTAGTTATAATAGGATTAATAGTTGGGATTAACTTGGTTTTTAGATTTCTACACTTTTTATAATAAGCTTTTAATGTGTTTTTAACTTGTTTCGTGCCATTAGTTTTAGGGAAAGGATTTGCTGCAAATTAAGTTGCAGCAACTTCTGTAAAAATGCACACATGTCAATGCCTCAAATAGACACCTGATCAGGCTTATATTTAAATGAAAACTTCATTCTCAAGATTAAATTTTTCACCAAATGACCACTTGACATATGTGTATCTTGTAGAAGTTGCTGCAACTTAGTTTGCAGCAAATTCTTGCCCTTAGTTTTATTCATTAAAAATTTAAGCAAATGAAATATCCTAAGAATGAAAATAATCAATTATGTTGATTCTAAAATTCGAGAGACTAAAATGACACCGTTATAAGTTAATAGAGTAAATTAAAACACTTAATCATTGGTTAATCATTGAGAGACCAAATTGAAATTTACCCAATAATTGGATAACTAAATTATATAAACTCAAAATTTTATTCTAACAACAATCAAACTAAAAATATAAATTAAAATGTTGCCATAGAAAAATGTAATTTTTAAAGACCGATCCTATTTTTTTAAAGACCGATCTTATGATCTAGAGAGAAGTAAATACTTTGACTTTGCTGTTAGATATTATTTGACGTCACGAGATTTTATCAAGACTTGCAACCATGAGTTAAGGCCACATATTTATCAAATTATTTAATGAATTTATTTATTTTTGATAAGCAAATAATGAATTCAATTATTTTTTACTGAATTAATAAATTTAATTATATTAGGTAATGAGCCAAATTTTGAAATTCATATTCACGAATTATTAGAAAATCTTGAGTTGATCATTGGACCCTTTGTTTAAGGGTTATCACCGGGATGCTTTTTCTTATTGGATGATAGATAGGCGGGTTTGTGTTGTGTTGAGGTAAGGTTATTCAAATACATAGTTTTACTCTAATTTGATCAATTTAATAATTTTGTCAAAACCCTGTAACCTTAATACAATTTTTTATTAAATGAGTGAAATGGCATAACCTATAAAATGGACAATCTAGGAAAAATAGAGAGAAAAGGATTTTTTTTTTTTTTTTGGTAAAAGAATTAGAAACTTCAAAATCTCAATGAATAATTTATCAATAAAACCATTAAAATTTGTATAATATATGATCATCTTTCTTTTGAGAATGGAAATTTATTGATTACAATTTTATTTATTGTAACTAAGAATTTATATGAATTTCCTCCAAAAAGAAAAAGAAAAAAGAAGAACGTATATGTTATCACATTATTTGTTTGTATGTTTGCAGTGACATTATTTAAAATTTTATCATGGTAGTATATATGTATATAAATTTTTATTGAACTATAAGATAAAGTTATTTCAAATAAAATTTTCCTTTAACATAATCATGAACAACCCAACATCGTACCATTATATTTTGGGTAAATTAATTTTTAAACCTTAAAGTTTTGGGCATGTTTCATTTAAATCTTAATTTTTTTTAAATATTTCTATTAAACTTTTTATCACATCCTTTTTATTAACAATGTTAAACATCACATATCCAACTAGTTTAAATGAAAATTATTTCAAACTTTGAAGTTTAAATAAAAACTATTTGAAACTATAAGGTTTAATGAAATATTTTTAAAACCTTCAAGGTTCAAATGAAATAATTTGAAAGTTTAAAATTTAAACGAAATGTATTCATTGCTTTAAGATTTAATAAAGTAATTTACCCTTCTTCTTTTTTGTACTTTTTTCTTTTTTTTTGATAACTTTTTATTTGTACCTTTGGTTTTATCCCTTCGAATAAGACAACAAGTGTCTTGCAACTAAAATTTAGCATGAGGAGAAAACTAAGAGGCAAGTCTAATCAAACTATAATGTCTCAAATCGATTCATTACTCCAAATAAAATCGATAAGGTATTCAAGCAAGTTGCATTGTAGTAGTTTCTAAATCTACAACATGATCAAGGTCGTGTCGCCAAATTAGCTATAGGTTGGTTGGTTGAGAGCAAAGATAGTGAATAGTGATTGCATAATTAGGTTTTGGTTTGGAATATTGACCATAGAGAGAAAAGCATAAAAGCAAAGCTACAAAAATCCATTGGGTAGATAAAGTTGTACTCAATTTAGTTGTGGACATTTTTTCTTTTCTTCTTTTTTATTTTTCGATATACATTATAGGTTGCCACTTGCCAATATAAATATGGTCAAAAAAGATCGATATAACTAAAATCTTATCGAATCTTGAATAGATCAGCTCGCCTTCTAGTCGACCAGTCTTTGTCAGATACCAAATTTTTTGATAGGGCACCAAAAAAAAAAACTATAAAGAACGAAGAAATACACAGTCGAGTGGGGTCATCACACAAAGAACCGTACGGCTCGAATATTTCTTGTGGATGATATCCAGCTTGTTATATCCAAACATTGTTAATTATTCTATGATTAATATTATAGCCAGTTGCACTTGCACACATATGAACAGAGAGAGAGATAGGGTTTTTAGCTTTTTATTTAAGGCTAGGCTGTTAAATATTTTAACCATGGTGTGGTAGACTTTGACATATTGGCGGACAGAAATTCTAACCTAAACTTGTTAAATGTATATAATAAAAAGTAAACAATTCTAAAAGATGCTCATTGGAAGAAATGGGGTCACTGACCAATGAATGTTATCTTCGACTTAGCAATTTGACTGACCTGCCTTATCTCTTTAGATAAAACTATTTAATGATAATAGTAAATGGTTGGTGAAGAATTACTGATATTTCTAATAGAAGTATCTAAAGTTTAAATCCTTTGATCTCAAAAAATATAACATGATCTTTGATGCCAAAAAAAAAAATGGTCAATATAATCAACTCTCATTTTTATCATAATTACTTTTGTCAACATTAAATTAGATGATCTTTCTTTCATTTTATTCTTGATTACTGTTGTGAATTCTAGAGAGAATGGGAAAATGGGAAAGTTGGTGTTAGTGTTGAACAAGTGACGCAATTTGTGACAAGGCATATTTTTGTTGGGTTTTACTTATGTGTGCCCTAAGGCATATATTAGTAAATTATTTTTAAAAACTTTTTATGGAAAGATAAAAAAAATAACTAATAGCTTTTTCAATTTTTTATAAAAAATTTACTTAAATGGATGATTAATGATTAACCAGACCTTATTTTGTTAGCAGTTTTAACTTCTAATTATGTAAAAAATGTTAAATTCACAAAATTTTCAAAATAAATTTTTAAATGACAAGTTGTTAGTAACTATTACCGATGGGTAAAATAATAATCTCAATAATGGGTTTAAATAAGAATCGATATCAACTTACTACTTAAAATTTATGGCGAAAGTGTTATAAAATTGCTATATCACTTTTCTCAATTATTTATTAATGTTTCCAGTAAAATTGAAGTTCTATTATTGATGCTTTCAAAAAAAAAAATCTATTATTGATAGGTCATTGTGATGGCTTGACACGTTTTAAACCCAAGAAAAGGATCACCTGTCAAAGGGGTTTGAATTGAACCGACATTACCTCGGGTATTCAGGATTCAACCTTAGCCCCGTATGTAATCAACTGTTTGAGGTTGTTTCCTTATTCATGGCACAAACCAATGCCTCGACATAACGGACCTTTTGTTTCAGTATAAAAGTAAAACAAGTACGAGACAAAAAAATATCTCGGTAGATGTATTTTCTTTTCTTTTTTATTGGTTAAAATTGTATCAGTCAAGAATTAGTATGGCACAAGTAAGCCATGTAACGCGATAAGGGAATCGTCCAGCACATATTTTGGCTCAATATGTCAAAGGTATAGCTAGTTATATAATTTGAATAGATGAAAATTCTAACATGCTTGAGTCTACGCTTCACATTGACTTAGTGTATATTAAATTTATTTTCTTTTTAATAAAAGTTATGGTCCTCTTATATAAAAAAGTTCTTCTAAAATATATGTATATATATAAAAGAATTAGCATGGCACAGGTTAAGACTGCCACACCATGTTTAGATTGAAGGGCTTAATTAGTTTTGCAACTATACATTTCTTAAGCATTCGTAGAAGAATTAGTGTTTACCAACAACACTCATCACCCACAATTGAAGGCACAAGAAAGAAAGCAATAGAATAATGGAATAACTTTTGTCTAAATTGGATAATATTGTATACTTTTATTGTATATCATTTTTTTCCTTTTGTTAATCATATCTTTATCTCACTGCTCATCTAAGTAAAGGTATACATTTCAATAAAGACTTTTATAATTTAGTGACGTTATCTTCTTTTTATTATGAGAAAAATCCAAATCCAAATCCTTTCCATGGTTGTTATTACATTATTACATATTATGCGAACAGTGAATCTTAGTATATTTATTATTTTTAAAAGGTGAAAACCTTTTTTGTTCATGCTTTAGCCCCCCCGCCCCACAAACGATGAACTATTGGTTCCATTGCTAATATGTTTAATTATCTTTCATTTAACAATAAACAATAACAAAAAAGTTATAGTATCAAAAATTTGGAGTTAAATATGAATCCAATCAACAAAAAAGAAAAAGTGTGTGTATATATATATATATATGTATATATATATATATATATCATTGAGTCCAACAACTGAAAATATTTTTTTTAATTGATTTATTGGGAAAATAGACTAATATGGATATAATTTTGCAAGGTAACAAAGATGATGTTATAAACAACTTGGATTATAAAGGTAAAGATGATTGTGCATGATAGTGAGTTTGATGAAAAAGAGTCTTATATACTCTATTAATAGATATCACTGAGTCCAACAACTAAAAATATTTTTTTTTAATTGATTTCTTGGGAGAATAGACTACTTAATATGGATATAATTTTGCAAGGTAACAAAGATGATGGTATGAACAACTTGGATTATAAAGGTAAAGTTTTTTTTTTATAGGCATAAAGGTAAAGATGATTGTGCATGATAGTGAATTTGATGAAAAAAGTCTTATTTTGTATTTTATACATTATATTATCAATCTTGAGTGCAACCAATTAGAATGCAAGAGTTATAAATATATTTGTAATGGACTTGTTTAATTTAGAATTATTGAATATTGTTATATAAGTGATGACAAAAATAAATTATTAATTAAATTCATCTAAAACTTATTCATATATATATATAAAAATTTAATAGATTTTATAGTCTATCAGACGACAAATGTCTAAATAAAATAATCCATTTAATCACAATACAATTCACGTTTTGGTAATTATGATGAGAGTATAAAAATAGGAGTTTACGAGTTTAATTTTAAGATCTACCTACACAAAATAAGTAAGCAAATATGATGAATGCATCCACAGCATATCCCTTGAGTCCTTGACTCAATTCAATCAAAAGACACGGTATCTTGCACATATGTCATATGTGCAAGATATCTTTTACATTGTGAGATCTACACGTTGCAAAAGAAATGATATATATGTTGAATAAATGAGATAAATATTGCAACCCCGGAAAAAGTCATCCTAGTATACATCAATTATCTATGGAGATATTTCATTTTTATTGACTTTTGGGTTATTGTCATCGTCATTCAATTCATCACAAACGTATTTCCATTATCTCCCATTTAAAGTAGGTTTTTGACCAATTGATCACCTCTGCCTGTAAAACCCTTATCATCAATTGAGTTGGAATTTGGACTAATGGTGAATTTCACAGTACATGTCAAGAAAGAGCTTTATAACTTCGTGCCCATGAGGACACGTAACCATTACGCAAGCTTCATACATATGCCATTCCTAGAGAATTTTCTTTGAAAGGGGGTGGAATTGTAGAAAGGTTCTTCAGAAATCAGAATGATCAGTAAACCCTAATATATACGACAAGATCAAGACAAGTCAAAGGTTTTTTTTTTTTTTTTTTTTTTTTTTTGATAAACCAAGTCAAAGGTTGATTAGTCTAAAATTCAGTCATGGCAAAGTGCTTCTCTACCTTGAGTCATCAATATTGAACCTTTTTTTTTTTTTTTTTTGGCACATATAGGTAAACATTTGTCATGTTTTCCCACAAAACAACCATAGATGAACCCCAAAATTTTGGTAATTAATAAGTGTGAGATTTTTTTAATACATACTTTTTATTTCATATGACCTTTTAAGGTTTACTTTTCCTTCTCTTTATTTTACTTTTTACTTAATAAGATTTACTTTAAACTCATCCATTCTTTTCTTCTTCTTTTTTAAGCTAAAACAATAGTAGACTTTATTTATACAAAATCACGTTGTGTAATGAAAAAGAGAAAAGAGAGGCATTCTTTTAACCAAACAGTGACCTCATCTTTCTCTTTCTCTTTTATAGCATTAGCCAAAGCTAGAATTGCACGAGAACATCGTAATTGTATACTAATAAAAGAAATATAATCAAAACTATCTCTAAACAAAGTAATGTCTTCAAGGATCTAAGCAGAACAAAGTCTATCAGAATTCAAGAGATCAACAAATTCAGCAAAATTACTTTCCACCATAACTTTAGAAAAGCAAGTACTCTGACAGAATTGTAACGCCATCCTCATCATAGAAGCAGCGGTACAAAGGGGATTCAATTTCTTCTCAACCCGAACACATGAGGCTGCTAGCACTTCTCCTCTACGATTCCGTATAAGCAAACCAAACCCCACTGTAGAAGAATTCTTTGTCTGAGATATGGCCAGGTTTAGCTTGTGGATTGATTCAGATTGTGGGGGCTGCCATTTAGCTGGTGGAGAAGGTCATTAAGTCTAAAGTATTATGATTCCAAAAAAAAAAAATTCTAAAGTATTACAAGCCAAGTTATGAAGACAAATTTCTTTCATTTTGGGCTTATCGACTCTATTGAATTTCAGCTAGGTATTGGTTTGTTTACCTTAACATGATCAAGATTTATTTATGTTTGTGTATGTGCAAATTAATGTGCAAAGTTGATCATGCGATTGGAGTGAGGCCAGGAGAGCTCCTCTGACTGAAAAACCTCAATTTTAATACATTAAAAATTATTAATCCCACTGATGTCTCTACCTAATAACTTATTGTAATAAGTTGGAACAAGATTTTGTTTCACAATTAAGATTTTATTTTTCATATCAGAAATTTAGATTTGTAATATTTAGTCTAAACCATGAAACTGTTTATTTCAAATTAAGATGATCCTAATACTAACAGGTTATCATGTCCCCTGTCAATTTTGTTGTAAGATTTCCGTACTCAATGCAGCGTTTCTGATTTCATTTGCATTTTTGTGTGATTAATTAATGAGCGGATGAGATGAGACTTTGCCTTCATCCTAACATTATTTATCTCTCTTGCTCTCTCTCTCAACTAGTTTTGTCATTTGGTTTTACATCAATTTATATGTAGGACAAAGCGGAGGTAGTTACCAATTCTGTTTTTGTTTGAAACAATTCTGTTTTTGTTTGAAACAAATCAGACTTAAGGGTTACAAACAATCTAGAGGGTTACAAACAATCTAGAAAGAGGACTAGTCCGGAAATAAAACCTTTCAAAGCCATAGGATTTTTCGTCTCTAAAGTTATAAGATGAATATGACCCCTTGTTTGAATTAAAGGGGTTGAGTGGAAGAAACTATTTGATGGCCAAAATGCTTTCATATAAGACATTGTATCAATGGTATCATCACAAAGAATTAACATCATTGCTAAAGAACTAGACAAGGTTCAAGTCAAACAACTCAATCAAAAGTGGTATACTTCCGTATCCTTATATAAAGCAAATATAATGAATCTGATCAATTTGGCAAAGTCACTCATTAGTCTCTGTTCATTGCATTTTCTATTGTGGGCTACCCATCATTATGTGTTCTTTAATTGGTTTATGGTGTAAGGGGGTCTGAATTCACATCTCACATCATCATCATTCATATATGTCCATGTTCTTTGGGTGGCTTCACTTTCTAGTTTCCAACTTTTCCATTCGATTTTCTGTTCTTTTTCACCCCTTCAGGTTCCACAACAGACTCTTCTCAAAAAAAAAAAAAAAAAAAAAAAAAGGTTCCACAACAGACAGTACTACTTCAAATCTTCAATTCAACTTCGTAATTTCCTTCTTCTTCTTTTTTTATGGTATTTGAATTTGCATTTTGTTACGTACTTTCTTACATCATAGCCGCCACAAATGATGAATGAACCAACTTTCATACCAAAAAATCAGAGTTCCAAGTCTTCGTATCCCCAAAGAAATTAGACACAAGCTTAGGCCGCAACACCCGGATCAAATTTGTCACCAACTTGAAGTGCATAGGCCCACTTAACCTGGACCACTATTGCATTGATAGAAGAGTAGAGCTCAGCCCGAAAATTCTTCGGCTAATAGGGGGGCTGGTTTTCAAATCCAGAAGGTTTTTTTTTGGGGGGGGGGGGGGGGTGAAATTCCATGGATCGTAACACAATCATTAAGCCTAAATGATATTATCTAGACATCAAAAAAAAGTATCTTTTATAACACGTGCACAAGTGTATACAACACAATTTTTAGCTGTATATATATATATACATGCAATAAATTTTTCACCTGTGATTCACGAAGGTGATTAGGTGAGGTATTACATGAAAATTTATATGAGAGTCCTTCAAAAGCATATTACTCTGTTAGGCCTATATGACAGTGTTGCTTGCATGACAAGTCAAAACGCTAACAAATGGCTTCTGGTTCTAAAGGATCGAATAAGGCAGCATTGGGATGGCATTTTTTTTGGGTGAAGTAGCTTGCTTTGGAGAGGGGGGGAGTTGAAATTGTCAAAGAAAAAGAAAAATCATACTTTTCCAAAGTCAAAAATCTAATTATTTCCCCGTGCCACTAATAACAACCACCATCATCGTCATCAACAAAAATATCACATCCGCCACTAAAGTGCCAGCAAGACCAGCAATAGCATAAACTACCACCAGGTGGTCGACAATAAGAAGATAGGTTCCCTAAGTAACAAGAAAGTTTTGTTTTTGACACGGTAAAAGCTAACAAAACATGTTTTCAGCTTCCATATTGAATTTTCCTCACTCTTGTGGGGGCCCTTGTATGAGGGTTGGACGTATGATCACTTGACTCACATAAAGGAGGTGGTATTTCGTGTAACGGTTGCATACAACATCTCTCTCACATAGAGATGAGTTCGATACTTGTGGGGTCCACCTCCATGTGAGTGGGTGCTTAACATACAATGCAATGCAAACCCTCAATAAGGGCAAATAGAAGTCAATCCCAGTCCACATCTAGAAAGCAAAAACTTCCAGATGAAGCTAAGAAAAGCAAAACAAAAAAACAAATGGAAATTGCCTAATCATCAATGCATAGACTTAGATTTTCTTACCTTAATATTCAAACAAGTAAGGCTGTAATACCATAAAAGTTTCTTATTCATCCAACTCAAAAAGAAAAAAAGGTTGTAATACATGCCAATTTATTGTCAATAAAATTCAGTAAAATCATGGCTGCAATACATAAGTTCTCAACAACAACAGGGATCCCGCAACATTGACAACAAGCATCTCAGGAAGGTCCCTACATGTACAACCAATTTCTAAATACTGATGAGTAAAGAATTCAATCACCACTAGATCTCTAGATGCACATTTTATCAAATAATTGTCATGAAATCTAGCAATTACAAGAATTTTCCTGCTGCCTACTTAGCAATTGAAGTCACAAGTAAAGATGGGAGAGAGAAATAAATAATGAATAGCTATAGTTCATAAGTATTATCTACCAACCTTATCCAATAGGCCCTTAAAACTTGTTCAACATCATGTCTGGTACTCTGAGATCTTATGTCTTTGTCAGAACCCTTCAAGCATGGGAAACAGTTCTCTATTCTTCGTCGACAAGTTACAAAAACTCCATCTCATGGAGAAAATTTTGGCAATTGAATGCCAATGTTCAGAAGAACTTCCTTCTCTAAATCCAATAAATGATTTTTTTTTTTTTTTGTGCAACAGTTGTATGGCTCTTTGGTAATACATTATATATACAAGGCAACTGGCTAACCATCTGACTATGGGAGGAGAATTTTTTTTTTTTTGATAGGACTATGGGAGGAGAATATTGGAGCATGATACGCATGATACCCTTTCAGATTAACCAAAATAAAGTAAATAGGGATAGAAAATCAGACAACTGCAGAAGCAGTACGACGAAGATCTGCTACTCCATTGTTGAATTTCCCACTAGACTGCCTGCCTTTGAAACTGCCATATCTCCCTGGCTTTGGCTGAAAAAGAGACATTAACATTTTCTCCAAAGTCTGCACGGTGTACTTTGCATACTTACTGGAACTTGCATCTTGCTCTACCAAGGGTCCATAATTCTGCATGTAGCTTCGGTAAACAGGCACAACCACCTGCACTACAACCTGGCATGTCTTCTCCCTCAAATCTTTGTCAGACACAACCCAGTTTGACTGCTTCGTATACATCTCATCAAAAGCTTCATTGAATGCTTTCAGCCTTTTCTTGACAAGATCACGAGCAGTAGCACGTCCACCTGAAAACATAAGCAGACCTTCCCTACTTAAATGACCTGGAAGCTTTCCCCAACTGTCTTTCAAGAAGTAAGTGGAATGATAGTCCTTGGACTGTTCATGTTCTTTTAACCAAGAATCACCAAGGAGATCACCAACTTTTGTTCCCTTCAGGTGCTTGTACAAATACCAGTGGTTGTTCATTGCAAAAAAGTGAGATAGGCTGCCATCCTCAATAACCTTCATCCATGTCTCCAAATTTTGTTCAATGGCTTTGATTATGTTCAAAACCTCATTAACAAGGACCCTTTCTCGAAATTTTTCATGCTTCCAACTCCGGTGAATGACCAGAACCTGGGTTAGGATTGTCTTGTAATCATCCCCAAGCAGTTTATTACAGTAATCAATAATGATGATTACCAATTTTGGAACACTCCCATCTGGAGGAGGCGGGATCTCTCTTTGTAACGCAACTTGATCCAGAAGCTCCCAGAACAACTCTGCTGCCCCATCAATCACCCTCTTGATGAGATCCCTTGTCAGGTTCTGAATTTCAACACATGCTGCTCCACCAAACAGCCGGTTAAAGTCCAGTCTCAATTTGTTCAAAGATGCAAATATATCTAACAACTTTAAAAGCTTATTGGGGTCTTTCCTACTCTCTGTAACAGTCTTCCCAAATTGAAGAAATGCAAGAATACCAGCCTGAGCAGCTATCTTTGCAAAGCAACCCATCCACACATCCAATCCCATCCTTTCAAAAACATCAATACAAAGCTTATACTCTGCCTCAAACAAATGCTTCACTGCAAACTCCAAATGCTTACCCCACTGTGCTATATACCCCTCTATGCTAGTCACGTCATTGAATTCTGATACAGAGATCTCAAGGTAATCCAAATTAAGAGCCTGCAAACTCGCTCTAACATTTGAGCTACGAACTTCAACATAGATTGATATACACTTATCAAGTCTTTTATTGGCCATTAATCTCCCAAGAATTGCTTGCAACTTCTGAATGACACTAACCGGCAAAGGTGATGGCGCAATGCATGCTTGCTCACCAAGGGATGATGATGATGACATTGGAAGTGGATTACTATGCTCAGTCAAGAGCCTCCTAAACTCATTTTCCAACTTATCCAATGCGGCATCTAAAAGCCCACCATCAAGGTGAGCCCTCTCCCCATCATCCTGCAATTCTCTAAGATTTTTCAATGACTTCTTCAAATTCGAAAGGAACCGTTCATCAGCTACTGTATTATCCTCCAAATACTCCACTATATCTTCCAACCACTGAATTGCCAATCCACAATTATCTGCCAAAAACTTCAAAGCCTCCTCTAGGCGTTTCAACACTGATAAGTAGCCAGGGAGATCATTCCGCGGGTCAGACAACAACGACTTTTCGAGCCCATGAACAGCATCAAACACCTTAAGCACTGCTGCTGCCGGGCTTACTGCACGGTTGATGTGGCCCCCAACCGCAACAAGGGCATCCTTGTCGGCTCGAATAGGCCGAACCGCAGCCTCAAGAGAAGGTAATCTTTGATTAATCTCCTCTAATCTTGGCCCAGCTTTGCCTAAAGCTAACCCTAAAGCCTTTGACTTCTCTAAGCTAAGCTTCAAAGACTTCCTAGCAGAAATCAAGGTCTCAATATTATTGTCATTCGCCATTCCAATTCAAAACCCACCCCAAAACCCTAAGAAAGATCAGACCTTTGAATCTCAATATTTTCACTGAATTGAAAAAAAGACAGTAACTTTGGAAGACAACGGGCTTTTTCCTCTAATGGGTGATCTTAAAAATCTCTGTAGGAATCATCAAAAAATCAAACATTTGAAAATTGTTTCTTCACCAAACTTCCACCAAAACATAACCAAACAAAACCAAATACTAGGATACAGGTGGGAAATATTACTAAATCGACAACAACCAACCAACCCAGATTTTGCTTTTTTGGTTTTTAGTCGAAAAGTTCAAGAAAACGAGTGAGAGAGACTGAAAGAGAGAGAGAGAAGTAAGAAACTCACTTGGAGAGCGAGTCGACCCGGCGAGTTGAGTTGGAAATAAGAAATGGGAGAGAAATTGGATTCTGAATCGGTAGTATCGAAGAATCCTCGGAAATTGAGAGAGAGAGAGAGAGCGACAGACAGAAGAGACCTTAGCAAATGCGATGAGATGCAAAAAGTAAACAAAAGTAAGCTCTTTTTTTTACAACTCTAATAAATAAATAATTTTTTTTTAATTTTTTAGCTTTTTTTTTTTTTAATTTTCTTGCTTTGTCCGACGAGTACAGCCAAAGTGCATGACAGTAAGGCACCAAAGGCAAACACACACACAACGCGACCCTTCCCTCTACGCTTTCTCCCTGTTCCTCTTTAATAAAATTTTACATTTTTCTAACCCCACTTTTCTCTCTCTATTTGTTTATTTATTTTGAGAATCAAACAAGAAATGTAATTGATTTATGTTTTATTGGTACAAATTCAGGTGCACAATGCTCACACGATGTGACAGTTGTTTTATTTGTGAGCTAAAGAGCCAACATTTTCCACACGAAACTAGAAAAAAAAAAAAAAAAAAAAAAGGCCTGTGTAGCTGTAGTTGTACTTGTACAAGTGATTATTGTGAGCTTCTTCCTATAAATACAAGTAACTTGCTAAGTACTTTTCTAACCTTTTCTACAATTTTAAAATTTTTTAATAAAATCTTGTTACTATAACTTGGTTTGGTGTGAATTATGTTTTTTATTTTTTAAATATATAATTTTGATAAAATTATAATTATCCTTAAAAAATGACTTTGAAATGCTGTCTATAAACAAATAAGTTTTTTTCAAAAAAAAAAAAAATGAAAACCAAACAAGAAATATTATTTTGAGAAAAAATGTTACTGTATCTAGCATTTATAAAAAGTGATTTTGGATTAACTTTTTTTCTTTTAGTTTTTTAACTTACTTGCTTATGTTTAACTTTTTAAAAGCTTACTTATTTTTAAAAATAATTGTAATGTTGCTAATTAAGTGTGCATCTAAATTAAATTTTTGCTTAAACCTTTTTTTTTTTTTTGAGAAAGTAATTTTTGCTTAAACCTTATTTGTTTAAAATTGGGAAAATTTTAATTGTACCCAAAAACAAGTGAGGTCTGAGGTGTTAACAAAAATTATATCTAATCAAATAAAATTTTTTTGTTTAAAGGTTATCTAAACCCAAGTACAAACAGAGATTAAACAGAAGACTCAAATCATGGTATTGGTTGTAGCTTGTACGAATTGGAATCTAGGCATATTAGAATAATTATTATGAAGGTAAAGAGGAAAGACGTTGGATAGCAAAAGATGTACCATGATTTGTCTTGTCAAATTTTATAAGGGGTTGATTTGTGTGATTGTGGGTGAGTAACCTAAAGTTATTGTTTATGCAAAATAAAAAATGTTAACTACTAATAATTGCACAAGCTATCAAATTGTGAAATTAGACGCGCTACTCGATATGTCTGTAGAATCAATTTTTGCTCTGAAGATTGTTCGGGCATTGGTGTGGTAGCTGAGAGATTTAACAATTCCATGTGGGAGACGAAAATGACAGGGATTGGAAGTATTCAAGTTTATAGTCAGCGTTGCTGCATGAGCATGTGCAAATTTATTCATTTGCTAAGGACAGCAATTACCACGAATAACTTGGGTTTTTTACTACTCTTGTAAAAATAAATTTACCAACCAAGACAGTAATTAAACACAGTAGCCAATGTGATCCGAACGTACCAGAGCCACAGTAGATGAATTCAGTGAAGTGAATTTTTGGGAGCAAGGCTACCATTGGTGCCATCATTTTCGAGCTGACAAGTTCAATGTTTATACTCACACATCAGACCATCATGATTGCATTATTTAAAGCTTCTATTGTTCAAATATCAACTCAATATTTGTCTGGCACCTCCCCTAAGTATTAAGTATCAACTCAAAGATTCTATTATTTAACCTTCTCTGTTTGATGAAGTTGATGCTGTGGCTGTAGTAAGAGCTTTAATTTTCACTCATAAAGTGGGATTTTTTTTTCTATTATCCTTGAAGATGATTAGGAGAGAATTGTTAATTTTTTGAGGAGTGAGGAACCCTCTTTTGCTTCTTATGGTCATTTGATTGAGAATGTAAAGTTCTTAGCATAATACTTTGTTGTTTTTAATGTATCTCATTTTAAGAAATATGGTAATTTTGTAGCTCACAATCTTATTAAATATGCTAGACATGTCAGTGATATCGGTGTGGATGAAAAATGTTTCTCCACACCTTAATGTTGTAATCTTAGCTGATATGGCTATTTAGTTTTAATAAAGTTACAATCTTCTCAAACAAAAAAATACACCTCAATGACACAATTGTTCAGCACCTCCCTAAATATCAACTCAATGACCCTCTAACCATTTAAAAAAAAAAACTCAATATTTGTTCAAAAGATAACCTCATTTGCCAATAAAATTTATTGTATTCTTATACTCAATCAAGAAGCAGAGAAAATTAAAATTTTGACAGGGACCTTTTCCTTAACTTGATTGAATTATTCTTTCCAAGGTCCTAATAAACTAATCTATCCAAGCAAAATTTGAGAGAGATAATGAATGCTCATCATTAACATTTCCAAAATTTGAGTTTTTTCTTTTCTTTTTTCTTTCCGGAAATAATGTTCTAAGTTCTAACCAAGCATGAGTAGGATATACGGATTAAAAAGTTCTCATGATTGAACAAAACTAAAAGTCCCTCTATACTCTAAAAAAAAAAATCCCTCTTTTATTTTGCTAATCATTTTTAGTTGAAAGACAACTCCTTCATGTAGATAACTTTCTTCTGTCACTATGATTGCAAACCCTTTCCATCAGTTGAACAACATAACTACAAATCATTATTTAAATATTCCCAAGTTGCAGACTTGTAGTTGACTTTGCACAATTTATAAGTAAATGATCTGAGATATTTACAATTGTTTTTTCCCTCTAAAAAGGAAGAGGGTTCAAATGTAACTGCACAGCAATATAACCTCTATTCAAGGTGGAATCAACTCAATCAAAGATTCTGAAACTGGAGTCCAAATTAGAGAAGAAAAAAGAAAGAAAGAAAATATTTAATTAAAGCTTTTATGGTTATATGTGTATATGATAATTTATCTTGGGTATACATTTATACTAAAAATTAACCTTGAATGCAAGAGAAATTCTTATGCACACACTCCATGGATTGGGCTTCACGATACTCTATTTTAATATTAAGACTGTAGGGCTTGTTGCACATTCTCACACTTTTAGATCCTCAAAAAAAAAGCTACATCTTCCATCATTGAGTTCTAAATTCTAATTCAAATGGAAACTAATCCTGATTATGCAGTTGGGGTGGACCTTTATGTCTAGGCCCAATAAGGACCTTCAAAAAACTGTCTTGAAAAATGATCTCCAGAATCCTTTTATTTGTCTGAGGGCTCAATGGCCTTTAGCTACAAAAACTATAATTTAGAGTGTGTCTTTTTTGGATAAGATTTCTTCCAATTTGAATCCTCAAATTTCTTTCAATTTTTAATTAAAAATCTGAGATATATGACATTTATTTGATTTTATATAATTTGTGTGAGTTTTTTAAAATTATTGGATATTTTAAATGTCACCTATTTTACATTTGACTAAAAATTAGGTCGAATTGGGGTGGACTTTTATGTCTAGGCCCAATACCTCTTTTTTCAAGTTCCAGTTGGTTGGACGGCCAGCCTAATCATTAAAACGTCTGCAATATAAGAATATATGTAGCCTAAAGCTTTGTCAATGAAGCAGATCAGCAAAAAATTTATGGAATTCAAACCAATCAATATAGAAAAAGACATCACCTCTTGTCTCTACAGTCAAATAATTCATCAGATTTTGAATTTCACATTTCATCATAAGTACAGTAGGTGCAACTCAGGACCAACCTTAATTGTCACTAATCAACCTAAGATTTTAGGGAAGGGGTGGGTAGAACACAATATAGGGTTGAATATAGGTGACAATGTGATACCACTTTTAGTTGTATAGTTACCTAAAAAAGTATCAAGCTCAGACATCACTTCAATCAGATAAGATTATGATTTTCCATTATTTTTGGTGGAACTTCACAAAATGGAAATTTTCAAATCTTAATCATTCTTTTTCAGATAGATGGCTAGAATTTTGTCAAAGTTATCAACATATAAAAATAATAATTTACTTAATCCTCTAGACCTCATCTTATAAATAACATAATTAGTTCGGTTTAAAAATAATCTAGATTAAAAAAAACTTTTGGTTTATGAAATTTGGGGTAAGTTCTAGTTGTCTCACTCTAATTTTAAAAGGTTCAATTTCTGTCTCTATTTTCTAGAATGATTTAGCTCATCCATTTTTTTTTTTTTGCTTATGTGGCTAGTACTCATATAAGGTAGCTATTAATATGACATTGAAATTCATTTAGCTAATTTACTTAGACATCTTAATCCCAAAGAGGCAGAGTCCCCTTGCTGGATATTAGGCTACGAAGGCTGAACCTAACAACTACATAATCTCAAAGTCTCCTACAATTTCCATAGCCGCGACTATGTGTGCCCCTTTGACACCACCATGGACCCTTTTCACAAGTCACAATCTTTGGAACTAGAGAAAAAATTTAAAATGAAGGGTGTATGTCTTGAATTTGTGTGTGTGTTTTGAAGACGCATTTGTTTAGTTAATGAAAATGAGGAAGAAAAGTGCAATAATTGGTTTTGTGGGACTTCTTCTTTTTTGTGTTTTTTTTTATTTGAATTAAGAATTTGTTTGTGTTCTTGATTATTCTTATATTCTTTTTTTTTTTTTTTATGTTGATTAGTGCAATTTTGAGAGATTTTTATTAGGAAAATATAACACAACTGTTGAGAACATTGTGGGGGAGGTTCCTATTAAGTAATTAACATAATATACTCCATATTACCTAACCCAAAATATTAAGCATATGAGTTTG
This sequence comes from Notholithocarpus densiflorus, assembly GCA_030021035.2. Lineage (NCBI taxonomy): Eukaryota > Viridiplantae > Streptophyta > Magnoliopsida > Fagales > Fagaceae > Notholithocarpus > Notholithocarpus densiflorus. Next base: position 1,291,735 of record JARYZH020000005.1, read on the forward strand.
AGTTTAACGATGTTATATATACCACTTACCTTTGTCAATTGTTCATGGACTTCACACACCCAATATTCGAGTCATTGTCTCTTTGTGGACTTTCAGGCTTTTATTTGGGCTATGAACAAGTTTTGCTAGGTCCCTCTTGCCTACAAGCTATTCATGACCCACAGAAAGATATGGAATCCCAACAACCACCTCGAAAAACCAATCAAATATCCTGCTCCATATCAACACATCAAAGTTCTTCCCCCAACCCCAAGTGAATCAGGTCTAATGGGCTAACTAACACCAAATCCGATCCAACTAGAATGACCAAGAATTTTAAACACATCATATTGACATATCCACCCAAGTTTCTAAAAGAATCGTAGTGGATTTTAACTTTTTTTTTTAGACACACGTCTAAATTCTAGAGAGTGTTTATCATTTATGAGATAAAATCTAAGGTAGGTAGATATGCATTGCATGTTTGCAACATGCTGAATGGAGATATTGACTTTCACCGTACTAATTAAACCCAATTAATAAACCACCAAAAGTCATCCATATAAGAAACACATATGGATGATTTTTAGCTTGAAACATTAATAAGTGGACCATATATATTTAATATAATTCAACCACCGCTGAATTTTTTTTTCATCCAATCCTTTCTTTTATTTATATAATTTATTATTATCGAGTGGTTCCTCTCCCCTTTTCCATTTCTTTCTCTCTCTCCTTTATTGTTTTTTTTTCCCCAAGGTTTTTGGTCAAACTACGCTTCCCCTTAAAATAAATTAATAATATCATCACTAATTTCCACCCAAAAAAAATATCATCATTAATTTCAAAACAAAATATCTCAAATATTCTATTCAACGAGAAATGAAAGGACCACCTCATCTTCCATTTTCGAGTTATGATTATTATGCTCTTCCCACCCACAAAGCATCTTATTTCTCACTTCTTTGACTCTTAAGTCTTAACACACACGCACCTCTTCTTTTTTGTCAATAAAGAATCCATAGTGGCAGATCAAGATAAACATGAAATTAAATAATTAAAAAAAATTAATCATAAAAATAAGTAATATCACCACCAAACGATATAAAAGGTCTAATAAATTAAACACCTGCTTTGGCAGATTGAGATTCCAATTCCACCACTATTTATATATGTTAAAAATTAAAAATCAAATTTACATCCAAACCCCTCCACTACCTCGATATTACAAAAGTCTACGTCGTTTACCAACTTTCCCTCCTCTCTCTCTCTCTCTCTCTCTCTCTCTTTTTTTATATAAATTTTAAAATATTTCAATTTCACTCACTCACGTTGACTCGAATACCAAACCCACCCCAGAGGCCACGTTCTCCTGCATCGCGAGTGGACCCGAGTGACGGTGCTCCGCCTCGTACGTTACAATCAGCATCGTTGGATCATCAGGTGCTCTCTCCACGTGTTTCCTCGCTGGACAACCCCTTACTGTACTACATTTGTAATAACCCCTGAAAAAACAAAGTCAACAACGTTTATTAAAAAAAAATCAAAAAATTGACTTCAAAATCATATACAACAATAAATTGAACGGTCAGTGATGAAGGACTATAATATTTACCGTGGGTATGGTGACCCCTTGATTGGTTTCTGACCATATTTCCTCCATGAATACTCATCTGGTGGAATATCAGCAATTTTTGAACTAATTGCCGGTACTCTAATTGTTCTCTTAACCCGATTTTTCCTGTAATCAAAACAACAATCAATCACTAATTAATAACGATTAACGAATTTAATCCAAAAAAATTAATTTATTGTGCGCTGCGGTTGCTAACGTGAGCTAGGGGTGCGTAATGTATTGCTTTAAACTAAGTGGTCAAAATTAGAATCCAAGGAGTAATGGACTACTACCGAGAGATAAAGACAAATCTGTTCTGTTTACGAGGTTTGAATTTTTGGACCTAGTCTTTTACTTTTGTTTCCTATTTCCTAAAATACCCCTGTTAAAAGACAAGACACCCCTACCATGTCAGTGTCGCGCGTGCTGTGCCCAATAATAGATTAACTGTTTCCCACCCAACTCGTTGACTCCCAAATCGGAAATTCCTTCACGTCAATTCAGTGAGTCAACTCGTCCGATTCATTCCAATCATCTATAAAAAAAAAATTCTATTTTTTTTTATATGTTAATAATGAAAAATCTTCGATTTTTTTTTTCTATGTTCAAAATTTTGATTCATTCACAATCCTAAGGTAACACAGTTTTCGAATTATAGTTTTTATTTTTATTTTTTTATATAGGTGTGTTAGTGTGTTACTGAGTTAACTCAGTTCTCACTCGGCGAACTAAAATGTTTAACAACAGAGAGAGAGAGGTTGTGCTAAAATTTGCAGATGGTGAATAAACACTGCGTACCTTCTTTTAGAGCAATGGCACTTGGAGCCGGAGCCGGAGCCGGAGAACTTGCCGGAGACGTTGCCGGAGTGCTCGTGCTCGTGTTCGTGGCACCTCTTCTTGTACGAAGCAGACGAGAGCGGTGGCTTTCCGCCGGAGACGGCAGGCGCCGGAGAAACAAAGATCGAAGTTCCCAGCTTCCCGTTCGAGACGCTTCCGTCTCCGGTTATCGCCGACGACATGAACGACGAGCTCGACGACACGCTGAAGCTCTCCTTGGCGTAATCGAGCTCCGAAGCCTTAGTGTTCGAAGCAAAAGCATTAGGCTTTGTGAAGTCAAGAGTCAAGCTCTGTGGATGAGAAACGTAGCTCGCCGGAGCAGTGATGGAGATCTGGGACACGGCGGTCGGAGCAACAACCGGCGCCGGAGGAGTAGGAGCTAGGTTAAGAGTTTGTGAGTGAGGGACAAAGATGGAGTCATCAGAAGAAGAAGGAGAAGCAGAGGGACGAACCGGTCCGCGCCTGAACCGGGCGTGACCGGTCCGGTTCAGAAGAGAAATGACTTTCTTGAACTTAGCCACAGTGTGGTCTGTGAGGTCGGAACAGTCCATGTGGTTTGGACGATTAGACATGAAGCGAATCAGATGCTCCATGCTCCTCAAACCTTGTGACGTGGCTTCTTGTATAGCCGTCTGATCATCCATCTTCGGAAAGCCCAGGAGATCCACCGCCATTCGTAGGCTTAGCAAGGTTTTGTTTTTGTTTTTTGTGTTTTGTGTTTATTTTTTTGCTTTCGAAATGAATGTGTTTTTTTTGTGAAGAAGATAGAAAAACTGAAAGAGTATAGATATGCAGGAAGAGTATGGTTAATATAGGGGGATGAGGTGACCGGATGACCGGGTAAAGATCCAGCTAGAAAAAGATCTGAAAAGTCAAAGTGGGTTTTTGGATCTAACGGCTGAGATGAGTTTGAAGATTTCTAAGGAAGGTAGTGATTAGTGAATATTATTAAATAAATAAATAAATCATGAGGTTAGTCTGTTGAGTTGAAGAGTTGTGTTGAGTATGTGTGGGTGGTGGAATAAAATTTTAATATTATATTTCTCATTTTCTCTTCAAATTCTCGTGGAGAGAAAATATCAAAATTTGATTATTTGAAGCTTAAAAATTACTACTCCTTGGTTGTGCCGTGTGGGTCAGTTTAAAGTAGTGGACTGGGTAATATGGTTCTGTATATAACAAAGTTTTTTAACTTTTATTTATTTATTATTATTATAATTGAAATTTGAACACATTTGGATTTGACTTTTGTTGTGGATTTTTAGTTTTTACACTTACGATTGATAATGTAACTATTTCTTTATATGGAAAATTATTAGTTGTCCTTTATTATGCGAACCTTCACTCACGGGCACACGGCAAGTCCATTGAATAAAAACAAGCTTTGACAAATTCAAATTTTGTTCAAATTGACTTTTATTTATTATTGAATTTTATGTATCAAACTTTTATGAGTCATGATGTTGTGTGGAGAGAGAGAGAGAGAGGTGTTGATAAAAAAACTGAATTCTAAAACAATATATATAGTAAAAGTATGGGTTAGGTTACATCATCTAATAAAATTTTCACTTAATTATTTTTAAAAAAATTTATAGTTTTTTTTTAATGTTCTTACCATATATGTCAAATCTTGTAATAAGAGTGTTCACAACAAGGGTGTCAAACCTACTCAAAAGCTATTTTTAACATTTTAAACCACAAAAATCATGCTCCATCAAGTATGTCATATCTAAAAAAATTTAGCACCCTGCTACAGTGAACTCTCATAAATGAGAGCTCACTGTAGCAACTTGCTATTATTTTTTCATGATTTTGTGATGGTTGGTTATGGTGATTATTTTTTATTATTTTAATGACTGTTTATATTATTATAAATGAAATGGTAAAAAAATTGAAACTTTGATGTGGGATGAATTGTAAAGTGAGTTGTTAAAATAGATAATGTAGGTTTTTGAGTTGCTAAATGCTATATTTTTTTAGATCCTTGATGCGAATGCTCCAATCATGTATTATTTGCTATTTGAACCATACTAATATTTTAAGCATAATTCTAAAATACAAAAATTTGAAATCTAAACATTTGTTTGGTGACATATTTATTGAAAATTTTAAACATAAGTATAAAAAGAAAATGTAATTGGACTACAAATTTGTCAAAATTCGAATCCAATAAAAATATATTGAGTAGTGTAACATGTTTAGAGTTAAACAATACATTAATTGAATCAAAATCGTGTATAAATTTATAATTATTAATAGTTATTGGGTTAAGAGCATCTCCATCAGTTTCTCTATATTTTTGTACTGTTTGAACAGTGAACAATAACATTTACCTTTTACCTACCTGCTTTTTCAAATACATCTTTCAACAGATTCTCTATCATTTCTCTATCTCATTTAAATATTATTTATTCATTCATTTTTTAACACACATATTCTTATACCCTCATCCCCACTCCTTTCTTTGCTAATTTTTTATTTAGTTTTATTCTTTTGCTAATGTACAGTAGCCCATCATATTTGATGAGCTACTGTTCATGAGCCCAAAAAAAATCATGATTTAGAGAATCCATTGGAGACCATATTTTGGGTCTCATTCTCTATTATAGAGATTATTTTGCTTTTACCTAAGTTATTGGAGATGCTTTAAGTGTTTTATACAGTAAGTGAACCTAACTCGTACACAATGAGGGAGGTGTAAAGATAATTAGTATTGGTTTGACGATTAGAGCTGTTACACCGATTTCAACTTTTACCGACTAAAATACTTTAAAATTCTTTAAAGAAAGTTAGGTTATGTTTGGTAATAGTTTTTGTTTTCTATTTTCAAAAACTTGTTTTTGGGAATATAAAGAAAAAACAATTTTCTTGTATTTTTTAAATAAAAAACATGTTTGGCTAGTTGAAATTAAAAAAATAGTTTTTTGAAGAAAAAGAAAGAGAAAATACTGAAATAATTTGTTACTAGGATTTGAACTCTAGTGCTAATTCATTAAATGAGATAGATTCATTAAATTAAATGCGTGTTTTCATTGACATTTGAAAACTAAAAATTGAAAACTGTTTTTTGCATATTTTCAGTTTCCTTCACAAATTGAGTTTTGAGAACAGTTTTTGTTTTTTGTCCATTTTGGGTTGCCAAACAAATTTTGTAGTCTCAAAAATATAAAATTGTTTTTGGAAACAGAAAATAAGGGGAAAAATAGTTACCAAACATACCCTTATATTTTTCAAGACTCAATCCAATCCAATCTGTTTTTCTTTTTCTTTTTTTGGTTCAATCTCTTCACGATTTTTTTACTCTTAATCCTCTTTCTTCACACTATATCTTACAATCCCCTCATCAATATACTAGTTGAAAAATTAGAAAGATTAAGAGAGGATATTAAATGTAAGAATAACTCGCACATATAATAAAATATATTTTCCTTCTTTATTTTCACTATTCTCCTGTATTGAATGCGTTAACAATTAAAGAGTGGACAGTGGATACACACTTTATTTTGTCTTCTTTTTTTTTGTGTGTGTGTAATTAAGGGTAATATGAAATATAAAGTAACAATTCACTTTTTTTATAAATAAAAAAATAGTTGTGGGTGAGAGTATTTGGACCATGGATTTCTTCATTAGAAATACTAGTAAGTGTCAAGCAATTGAGTTATAAGGCTTTTATCAATCCATAAATTCTACACTCAATTTTTTTTTGAAACAAACACACAAACAACGAGGTTAAGGAATGAGGTTCTAATACAACGGACTACATTCTCATGTATATCATTAATGTTAATTATGAAACATTTTCATAACTTCCCCTAACTTTATTTGACACCAAATATAGTAATTATGAAATAGGCCTTGTAGCCCAACTGATATTTTGAATTATAGATATTTTTGTTGGAAATACTAAATTGTGCTAGGGTTTGGCTTACCTCCAGTATTTTTTTAACTGAAATCTTCTTTTATTTTAATGAGAAATTGTCACATCACACACTAACTAAATAAAAGTGGAGATTAAAACCCACTACTATTTTCTTTTATTTTTTAGCAACACACATACGAGAAAGAAAGTCATGATAACTTTTAAGTAAATGTTTCGATATTAAAATTTTCCTGAAAATGAATCATTTTTCAAAATGCATTTTTTAGAAAACTATTCTATTTTATTATGTTTGGTATCAACCTTAAAATGAGTTGAAAAACCATCTATTGACTTCCCTTGTTTAGTTTTGCATGAGATAGATTTGTTTTCCTTTTTTAGCTTTGATTGAGATAAAATTGTTTTTCATGTAATTTTTAGTGGAAAACAACTTTATCTCATGTCAAACTAGATAAGGGAAGTTAGAGATAAATTTTCATTGACCTATTTGTTTTATACTACTAAACATAGATAAAAAACAAAAACAAAAACTTAGGGTATGTTTGGTAACTATTTTTTCCCCTTATTTTGTATTTTCAAAAACAATTTTCTATTTTTGAGACTAGAAAACTTGTTTAGCAACCCAAAATTGACAGAAAACAAAAATTATTCTCAAAACTCAAATTGTGAAAGAAATTGAAAACATGCAAAATGTTGTTTTCAGTTTTTAATTTTCAAAAGTCAATGAAAACATACATTTAATTTAATGAATCTGTCTTATTTAATTAGTTAGTATTAGAGTTCAAATTCTAGTAATAACATATTTTAGTATTTTTTTTTTTTCAAAAAACTATCTTTTTAATTTCAACTAACCAAACATGTTTTTTTTTTTTTTTTTTTTTTTTTTTTTTTATACAAGATAGAAATTCTACTATAGCCTAATCTAAGTGTATATGTGTGTGAAATTCCCTCCTGGAGACTTGAACCCCAGCCCTTGCCCTTCACACCCCACAAACACTTATACTTGTGGAGTGACCACCGCACCAAGGATGCGTGGTGGTAACATGTTTTTGATTTAAAAAATACAAGAAAATTGTTTTTTCTTTATATCCCCAAAAACAAGTTTTTAAAAATAAAAAACAAAAATTATTACCAAACATAACTTTAACTTCATTGTAAGGTTTTTTATTGAAACAAATGGAGCAATGTGAAAACAGCGAAATACTAATTATTATTTTTTTTTTTGGGGACAAAATGAAGTTTTTTTTTTTTTTTTTTTGGGACAGAAGATGGTAGAAGACAAAAGCAAGTTAGATACTGAGAGAAAGACTTACTCCTTATTCAACATTCAAATATCTTTATAGGGCTAAGGCATACGTTTCAGCATATTTAGCATTAATGATATACATTGGAAGTCAAATGACTCAGTCCACTAAGGGAAAGATTTTCAAAACTTCCCCAAAACTCTTTTTGACACCAAATATGGCAATTATGTAATAAATTTGGGAGATAAGTAGATGACAATTACGTTTTTAACCTCCTGAGTATAAAATGTAAGGCTTTTAAACCCAAAAAAAGAAAAGAAAAAGAAAGATGATACAAATTTTTTTGAGAAAGATCAATTTTACAATTAATTATTTTTCCAACCAAATCATACAAACCGAATTCTTTGTTAATTACTAGACCTTATACAAAATTAATTTTTTGGATATGCAAATCAAACTTCAACTACCATTTTTTTTATTTCTTATTATGGAGTAAGTTGACTTGGATTTCCCATATAAAAAAGTCTCTATTTCTAGAACAGACTTTGATTATCTTAATGTTCACTGGGGGACTTTTACGACTTAACAAAGTGGAAAAATTCATAATTTAACATCAAAGTTTCAAAATCATGCACCTAATTAATCACGAGATAGTGAAAAAATAGTCCACGATAATTTCCCCCGATAAATATCAAAATATCGGGAATAAAGAAAGCTGACCAAAACCAAAAAAGTGGGGTTCACGTGGAGTCATTTGTTTTCTTAAACCGAAACTGTTGACCAACCTTTTTTTATACGTTGCCGGTACCATTAAATTTGACCGTTTGATTTCTCAGAGTTTGATCTGACGGTTGAGATGCGAAGATAGAGTTGACGACGACTTTATCAAGTGTCAGAACCACGAAGTGGTAGGGTTATTTTGTTGCCGCCAGGTGGCACAAACATCTTTAAATAGTCAAGAAAATTAGCTGGTGCCAATTAAAGCGAGAGAAAAAGAGAACAAAGATTAGCTAGAATCTTATAAACAGTATAAAACCAATTAAATTTGCAATGTCAAAAATAAATAAATAAATAAGTATTTATAAAACTAAATAAATAAGTACAAGTGAACACAAGAAAGAGTGCTGTTACACTAATAAAGTTCTTGAATTGGATTATATCATCTCATTGACATGTGGGAGTAATTCTAGAAATATTAATAAATTTTATAGTAGACAAAAATTTACCTGTATTTTAAGTTTTTCAATTAAGTGTGGGTTTGGATACGGCGTTTCCAAACTCACATTTGCGTTTTCAGACCTTTTTTTTTTTTTTTTTTTTTTTTCAGCGTGTGAATAGTAATATCACATGAATTTACTGTGCAGGGGACAAAAAAACATTGTTCACGTATTTAAAAATATTAAAAATGGGTCCCACGATACTATTCACACATTTAAAAATTATTTTGCTACAGTATTTTCAGTTTTCAGTTTTAGTAAAAATAAGTTGTATCTAAACGGACCCTAAATCGTTTTATATGGCCAACATTTTATGTCAACACAAATGAGGGGAATTTTATATAAATATATATATATATATATAGAAAAAGAAACGTTGATGGCAAAATAAATATCTCTAATAAATATTTTTTTGATTTGATTCAAAGGAAAAAAAAAACTCTTAATTGGGCAACACCTAAACCACATCGAGACGATTCTCTACCAAAATATAAAGCTTTGACTTTCCTTCCTCCATTGGACCTCTTAGCTTTGACTCCAATTGGGTCACGAGTTGCACAACCTAGGCATTGCTCCAATTAGGGATGACGATTTTTGCTTGCCCCACCTTGCTCCATCCCACAAAGGTGGTGGGGCGGGAAAGGGGCAAGATTTTTCCCTCGCACCTTAGGGTGGGACTGGGATGAGTTTAGGCTTTTTAGCTCCACTTCATCCCTGCCCTGCCCTGCCCCACCCCGCTCCTCTTTATTAGTAATAAAGACTTAGTTTGTATTACTAAATATTTAAATGCATGAATATTTAGACTTTTTTTGTTTTGTTTTATTGTGATATTATTTTGTTAAACACTTTGGATGATATTATTCAATCCTTACTAAATATTAGCTTGATTAAGAAAAATTTAATTGTAATTTCAAGTAAATTTATATTAATGAAACATGGTTTTTTTTTTTTTTTTTTCTAAAAAAATTGTAATAAATGTATGATGGGGTGTGACAATTGATATATGGGCTCTTTTTTTTTTTTTTGGCAATTTGACCAAACAAAATTATAGTGAAATCTATCCCACCATCGTCATTAATGATGAAGACATTGTTTGTGTTGAAGTAGATAAATTCGTCACGTGGAATAATTTATTTGGAAACCTAATAAACAACATATAAGGTATTAACCAACAAAAATAGTTTCGAAATTCACAAGTGTGTTGGTTCCCTTCCTCCCTCTCTTCCCTAAATGCCCTTGTAATAACATTATATAGGTATGAATTGTAGGCTCACGCCCTTTCTTTATCATCTCTCTAAACACTTGTGTTGCTTCACTTGCTCTTCTTAACCTCAAAACCTTTATTAACCCATGGTACACACTGATATCCAGTTTCTCAATCCCTTCCACAACCCTATAAGCCTCTCTAACTCTCCCTCTCACCAAAAGCCCATAAATAAGTGATGCCAATGTTAGATTATCGACCTGAATCCCTCTCTCATGCATTTCTTCAAACATTATGTATGCTTGCACAGTCTTACCCCTTTTGCACATCCAATCAATCACAAGCCTATAAGTTGAAAGGCCCAAATTGTCTATCCTCATCATTCTCATCATCTTAAATAACTTCAATGCCTCATCATACCTATTAATCTTAAAATGGGTTTCCATCATTTTTCATCCACCATCAAATTCCAAACCTTTGAAGCCTCAACCAAATCACCAACATCACAGAAACCTTTTATAAACCTTGTGCAGTCCTTGCACTCTTAACTCCAAAGAAAGATAGAACTTGGAGGATGTGTGTTGATAGTCATGCCATCAACAAGATCACTGTGAAATATCGTTTTCCTATTGCTTGGTTGGATGACATGTTGGATATGATGGCTGGGGCAACGATCTTCTCCAAGATAGACTTGAAAAGCGGTTATCATCAAATTAGGGTTCGTTCTAGTGATGAGTGGAAAACTGCCTTCAAGACGAAGGATGGTTTATATGAGTGGATGATCATGCCTTTTGGATTGTCCAATGCTCCTAGTACCTTTATAAGAGTGATGACTCAAGTGCTCAAGCCTTTTATGGGGAAGTTCTTGGTTGTGTACTTTGATGACATCCTCATCTATAGTAAGTCTAGGGAGCAACACTTAGGCCACATAACTCAAGTTTATACTACCCTTAGGAATGAGAGTTTATATGGCAGCCTCAAGAAGTGCTCTTTCTTCACCGATAAAGTCGTCTTCCTAGGTTTCATAGTATCCTCTAAGGGAGTTTCTGCCAACCCCCAAATGGTTCAAGCGATTGTGGATTGGCCCGAGCCCAAAAATATCCATGAAATTCAAAGCTTTCATGGGCTCGCTTCCTTTTATCGCCAATTCATCAAAGGGTTTAGTATCATTATGTCCCCCATCATTGACTGCATGAAACAAGGGAAGTTTGTTTAGACTAAAGCTGCTGCTAAGGCTTTCAATGAGGTAAAACAAAAGATGACTGAGGCACCTGTCATGCGTCTCCCTGATTTTACCAAGCCTTTTGAAGTGGAATGTGATTCCTCAGGTATTGGTATAGGGGGAGTACTTAATCAAAAGCGCCACCCAATTGCTTATTTTAGTGAGAAATTGAATGATGCTAAGCAAAAGTACTCCACATATGACAAAGAGTTTTATGCCATTATTCAAGCTCTTTGGCATTGGCGCCATTACCTGTTATCTCGAGAATTTGTTATCTACTCTAATCATGAAGCTTTGCGCTATCTCCATTCCCAAAAGAAGCTAAATTTTAGGCACGGTAGTTGGGTTGAATTTCTGCAACGCTACTACTTTGAGGTGAAACATAGGGCGGGAGTTGAGAATAAGGCTGCTGATGCACTAAGTCGAAGGGTGTCTTTGCTATCCGTTATGAGTGTTAAGGTCACTGGGTTTGAACGACTCAAGGATGACTATGAGTCATGCCCAGATTTTAGGGATTTTGAATTTTTACTATATAATATAAGTTTTACAAATTAATGTGTCATCTATCATAAAAAAAGAAAATGTTAAAAGTAATACAAGTTTTATTGCATAACTTTTATAAACTGATGTGACAACTAACAATAAATCAAACTCTATTACAAGTCGTTTCTAGGCATTTATCACAACAACAAAATTCAAGAAAGGAAATCTCCATTGATAACCACTAAAAAATGACATTGGCTTTGTTTGGTTGAGAAAATGAAAAAGTGGGAGGATGAAAAAATGTTAGAAGGATAGAAAAATTCAAGGATACAAAATATTTTTGTAAAATTTAGTTTCCCATCATGTGTGTTTGCTTGAAAGGGTGGAAAATAAATATAAATTTTCTTATTTTGGTTGAAAATAAAAACTAGATGATAGAAAATGTAGTTGGTGTGAATTTATTAACAATGGGTTGGAATATGATCAAAATGATAGTTCATGGTTGCCGCAACGAGGGGGTTGAGGTGATAGTGAAAAGAATGTTGGCGTGAAAACGCCTTAACTACCTACTCCCACCCAGATTTTAACCCCGATTTGGAAAAGTAAAAATGTGATGAGCATAAATAGAAAACACTTGAGCCTTACCATTTTCCATGGTTAATCAAACAATCAAAACTCGTGTTTTCTACCCAACTTTCCATCTTTGCATCCTTCATGTTTCACCCAACCAATATAGGCTGCAAGAGAAATAATTCGATGAACAAAGTATGCACAAGCAGAACTCCTAAAGTTGCTTGCAAATTAAATTGGTTTAATCAATCACTTAGGTGGAGTGGGCCACTCCCCACCACCATTGCACCATACCTGCATAAAAGCATTGTTTGGAAAGAGACAAGACATCCCTGGAAATAAAGTAGGACAAGCTTTGGTAAATTTCCACGCTCTCACTCTCAAAAGTTTAAACGGTAAGAAAAAACAGTTAATTTATTCTTTTTAACAAATATTATAGCACTTACCCTAGGTATAGGTCCAAATAGACTCAATGCATTAAATTTTTAATATTTGAAGGGTTCGTTTGTTTGTATAAATTGTTGAAAAACAATGTTTCGAGTTTAAAATAAGTATTTGTAAAAAAAGTTATAAAGAGTTGTGGTTGTAAAACAGAGTTTTAATTTTTAAAAATGCTATTTTAGTTTTCTAAAATGCCTAACTAAATTGATCTTAAGTGATTTTTTTTTTTTGAGAAACCTCAGTGAAATTTAAAGTGGAGAGTCGGGAGACAATATTTGAAATTTCAACCTCATAATTACTTACTCTAATATCATAATAAATTAACAATTGTCTCATGAATTTTAGCTATTAGCAAATTGTAATTGAACGAATATTCTAACCTATAAGGTTCAATTTCCGTTTTACTATTTCCAAATGTGTTATATATGTCACTCCCAAAATGAAATCTTTCTAGCATTGACAAATTATAAAGCAAAATTTTCAAAATCATTGTCCTTTATCTGGTTACTTTTGGATAGGTTTAAATATCTAATTAACAACGACACATTGTTTAACAATCTTATCTTATGATCCTCAGGGTTTGAGAAGGTTTGCAAGTGTACTAATACCTTAGAATACAGAAACTAGAAAGGTAATCAACTAGGAAATGAAAAATTAGAAATGCATAATGCTTGACTTTTCTTCTGATAATGGAACATGGTAGTGGAAAGAACATTATAATAACCCTATAATTTTAATTAAAATTCTGTGCTAAGCAACATTTTGAGGATTTGGTGAGGATTTGATTCCTTGTGTTACAAATAAGTTGGCCAAAAAGTGATTACTGAACTTGTCCAGCTTTATATATATTGCTTCACATAGTGAATTGTGATGCAAGGGCCTCTCTTGTACTTTGTGGTTTTTTTTTATTCTATCCCATAACATTATTAAAGAGTATTTTCTTTTGTCCGGAACATTATTAAATAAGATTTGAGATCACAAAAGTTGTCTTCCCTTCGCAAAAGTCAACAGAACTGGATGGTTATTATTCTAGAAATTAAAAACAAACAGTAGACTTTTAAATTTTAAAAACTCACGGATTTCACAAGTTATGATCCAAGTATATCTTAATTATCAAATACAATACGACTGTGTGTTAATTTTTTATCATTTTTATTTATTTATAGAGTTTTAAATTTAAACTTATGGAATCCGTTTCTGATTATTGTGTTTTTTATTATTGTTAGAACAAGACACTAGTTGGTTTTTGGTGTAGATAGGCATTGAACCAAGATATCTTATTCAACCAAACTTTACCAGTTGAATTTACTTTTTATTTATTTATTTTGGTTGTTGTAGACCATATGATTTTGCTGTTCCTCCACCATTAGACATTGTAAATTTGTAATTCTCTCTTTAAAATATACAAATGTGATAGACTTTGACTCATAGGAATCTTTTAATTGAGTGACATTCACGTGCTACATAATAGTAAAATAGCATATAGTGGAGGTTGATTCTAGGAAGAAACCTAAGCTATAATGGCTGGACTTTGTGCAGGTGGCACAAAGATGTCCACATTTTCTTTATTCTAGGGAGCCAGAATTTTTCAAGATAATATAACCTTTTGTTTTTTTGTTGGGTAGTAAAAGAATGTGAAGAAAATTCAACGACAAAGTCTATATTTATGGGCGCATCACACAGATTATCATTGACTCTCAAAAGAAAACGAGTACAATGACCTACTTTACTTATAATACGGTTTGAACTTTAGACTATAAGAGATAAAAAGTTTGGTGTAAGAAGCCTAGAAGGTCACATGCATTGATATTCTTCTATTATAAGCTGACATGAAACGAAAGTTGTTGAATTTACCACAAGAATTTCATTTCATTTCATGGTTGTGTCAATAGGTGCCTTGAATTTTGAAATTTCAACTTATAGGTCTGCTTTAACTTAGGCGTGTTGCATACGAGTCATCTTTCTTCATTCTCTTTAACTTAGGCGTGTTTCTTTACCACCGGCAGGTGTGGTACTACTAGTAGGTGACTGCTGAGGCTTCATCACATTTCAGGTTCGAGTTCTCACGAGGACTATAATTGCAATTTTTGGAAGTCTCAGAAACCAATAGAGCCTGGGGTGTGTGTGAGTTTGGGATCTTCGAGTTCCGGTTTGAGCTGGTAGTACCCATGAGCTTACCCAAATGTACCATAGGGCGTGGGACAATAACTGCCACATGCGAGTCCTCTTTTTTGATTTTCAAAAAAGAAAAAAAGAAAAAAAAAGGCGTGTTTCTTTTTTCTTTTTTCTGGGATATGTCAGCAAAAAGTTTAATAGAATTTGAATTTGGAACAATATTTGGTGAGGCTTTTGCATAGCAAACCAAAGAAACATTCAACCTTTTTTTTATGAACAAGAACCATTCAACCTATGTTACTTACTATATAGAAATTTTATTTTAATTAATGTTGAATTTTTTTTCCTGAGAAGAATTAATGTTGAATTTTGAAGTTTATGTAATAAAATAGAATAGAAATAACATCTCACAAAATAGAATAGAAATACTAGTTTAGGTGGGGGGTTTCAGTTAGCTTAACTGGTAAAATCTTTGATAGTTGAATAACAGATCTGAGGTTTAATCTCCACCTACACTAAAAACTGATTTGTGTCTTGGTTTATTGATAAAGAGCTATTATTAGAAGCGGACACCATAGGTTGAAACTATCTATAAAAAAAAGTGGTAGGTGCATGACATATATTATGAATGAGAAAATTAAGATAAAGTTTCCATTTCATAATGTACAAAATCTGGTATTAAAATTTAGAAGAAGTATGCCATACAATATAAAGTTTCCGTTTTTTGATCTTTTTATCACTAAATTTAAGCTAATCTCTTTTTGTTTAAGGCCCAAAAAATATAATTCTTAGTTTTCGTTCATATATAATTTCATTCAAGATAGTAATATAACTACAATATATTAAGCTAATCCCATGATTTGTTAAATCAAATCTTATTTAATCTCACTAATATTATCAAGAATTATAATGGGTTATTATTAATCATTTTTGTGATTTATAACTTAGGTATGTCCAATTTCAGGACTATTGATACATTCTTTAAGTAAAAAGATGTTGACAACTTATAAATAAAATAATACACATTTAGATTCTACTGCTGAAACTTCAATTCTCAAAGAGTGTCATGAGAAAAAGTTCAAGCACATGTTTTTGCAAATAATTTGGTTGTCTGTACTCGGTAGTGAAAGGGAAATTGTTGAGAACTTTATTAAAAGGTGATACCTAGCTAGCACCTCTAATCCTCCATGATAATATATTGGTCAAAGATAAAAAAAGTTTAATATTTTTTGTAATATTAACACGTATATATTGAGTTTGTTAAACACTTTTTGTTATACACATCTATTGATCTAGAAAAAAAACTTTATTTTTTTTAGAAGATATTTAGAAAAACTTCATTTGCATCTTGAACTACGTTTATAATTTTATAATATGTAGTGGGTTGTAATTAAGATAAGTCCAACACACATATAGGTCCTTCATGCTTGTTTATCAAGATTTTCCTTTCTGGTGTTTAGCCCAAAAAAAAGATTTTCCTTTCTGGTTGGCATATTTTGGGTTGTGTATCTGGGGCTTGGGTTGGTCCGGGCCCATTTTTACCACCCACACTACTGGATTGATGAAATCTACTAATCTGCATCACATTCATAAGTTGTTTCAATCTTTCGGGGTACAAATTGATTTCCTCTCAAAGGCCCATCCCCAGTGAGCCCTACAAAAGCCCATTAGATATCAATGATGGTCCAGCAGTCCTGGACTAACCTCAAACCAATATGTCCACAACGGTATATTTAAGCCCATCCTCAATGAATTTGATGAGAGCCCATTAAATATCAATGAAGGACCAGCAGTCCGGGACTTACCCCAACCTCCACGAGAGAGAGAGAGAGAGAGAGAGAGAGAGAGAGGCAAAACTTAGAATACCTTAAGTTCTTTAATTAAATTCAAATAACTTGTTACATTGACCAGTAGAAGACAAACAATGTTATCAATCTCAAAGACAATTAAGTTCAATGTGACCAAGTGATTGAATTTAGTTGAAGAATCTAATATGTTGCATTTTATGTGAAATGAAAATAGAAAGTCCAACTTATGATCATAGACATACTACACTAAGAGCATTCACATCACTCATTAGTACGTGTATAATAGAAAAATGTGTAAAATTTACACAATTTTGTCTAAAAATAATCAACATTAGTTTGCGTATAATTGTGCAAATTTACAAGTTTGCTACAGTAATCGTGTCAATTTATACAGAGGCTATTTATTTTGTATTTCATTGTTTATTCATTCTTCGTGTATATTGAGGATGAAAGAAGCTAAAGATAATGGATGGTGGTGGTTGTATGTAAAGAAAGAGAAATAATTAAAAAAATCAAGAAAATTTGATATTTTAATAAAATGTAGTGTACAATAGATAATCTAATGTGAAGTATTTTGAAAAGTGAGTATATAAAATAGAAAAATTAGTTACCTGTTTGTTACTGTGGTTTAAACAACAGTTTTTAGTGTTTAAACAATATTACATGTAATTTCACATACTTTTTCACCCACATGTATTTCTAGAAATTACAAATAACGTTACTATAAATTTCTTACCAAACGGGCCCTAGGTTTTTATGCTAAAATAGATAGAAATTTTTACATGGACTGATGCGAATGCTTTAAGCAACAAGAAGCATGTCTTTGAGCTTGATGCTTTACAACCAGTACAACACAATTATGTCACAAAGATTTTCATGTTTGCTTGTTTACTGTGTGCTCTACATACAGTATCTAAAACAACTTAAATTGAAGAGAGATGCCCAAAAAGAAAAGAAACAACAATCAGAAGCAAAAAACAACTTCTAAAGCAACTTACTGCTATACCAAGAACAGTATTGGTGAAGGAGGAGTAAAGAAAGGCCCACAAGACCACAACAATTTCAATGCTATATAAGAAGACCTATGTTGCTGAAGTCAAGTGATTTGGACCGCATTGAATCAGTAACTGATTCAGTATTATCAGTATTATAGTTATAGGGTGACTATCAATGATTCAACAATAGTTATTAGTCACCTAGGTAATCTTGAATATCCAGGCTTGTTACACCAATTCTTTTAAATAATAAATAGGCCCCTGATATAGACAACACAAATTGAATAGTTAGACTCTTTGTTTGGGTGAAATGTGAGATCCATAAGAATGAATGCATTAGTTCTAGATAACTGTACTATTTAACCAAGCTTGAAACAAGCAAATAGTAGAAGAGGATGAGAAATTGCAGATCTTACCTAGTGATATAAGGCCAAAATGAAATTATAGATTTATAGTACCCAACTACCCCAAACAACAATATTGTGGTGAAATTTTTCAAAAAATTGCTTTTACTTCTGAAAACTGGAACCAAATGAAGAAGTGTATGATGCAAGATTCAGTACATACTTTCAGTTAGAGCCCATAGGACATTACATTTTCATAGAAACAGCACATGACTGATAAATCTAAGCAGGTAATGAATGTCACAAATACAAGACTGATAAATCTAAATCTATTCACATGCAAATATATATTTTAATACTTCTTCACTTTTATATATATATATATATATATAGAGAGAGAGAGAGAGATAGAGAATTGGTTAAAAAAACATTTTAATGAAATGTAGTGTAAAATATATAATCTTGTTTTTGAAAATTGGTTGGGTAAAAAAAAAAAAAAAAAAAGTAGGTTCTCGTGTTAAAATAGACATGAAAATTTTTGCAAGGCTCTTATGGTATCTCACATCTTATTTATTTATTTATTTTTTATAAATTTACATAGACCGATATGGGTGATTTTTGGAGTTACATGTGCAAAATTTATCCTTTATGTTATTATACAATATACATTAACTGATACTAGATTGTAACCCCATGCATATGTATAGATATACTTAAAAGATATACATTAAGATGCATAGTATAATTTTTACATATATAATTTAAATATTATTGATAGTCATTCTTATGTTTTTTTCTAACTCTTTAAAAAGTTTTGTAAGAATATTATTAGGTAGAAAATGTAAATTGACCATTTAATTTTTAAATTTTTTTTTATGTTCATTAATTCTAGACTCTTTGGATTTTGTAAGCAATAACTCATTTGGATGAATATTTATAATGTGATCTCATATTTGACTATAAAATTAAGAAATAAAACTCTCTCTAAAAATAAATAACTTAGGACACATGTTGTAAAATTGGACTTCAATCATAGAATCTAATTGAATTTTCTCTAAATTTTGCATATATATATATTTATAAAAAAAAACCCACAAACCGAGAAATAAAAGGAAACACATTTCTCTATTTTGTTGGAAGAGTAATACTATAGTCACAAACTATTTTACAACATTTTTATAAAATGTTAATGTGGCCAATATCTTATTGGTTTTTATCTACACCTACTATTAATATCACTTTTTCATTTACCAATAATCACTTACTACATCAGCAATTTGTAAAATATTTTGTAAAATAATTTCAGCATTATTCTTGTTAGAAATATAAAAGAGAAAATAAAAAGAGAGAAAATTTAGGTAGGGAGTAAGATTTGGGTTGAGTACCAAACGTAACCGGCTCAGCCCCTCAGTACCGAACAAACAGTGTGTTTTATTTGTATTATTTACAACTATGCCATGCCCATTTCGACGTTTTACCTATAGAGGTGAGAGCCTACAGAGAAAACGAAGCTTGCGTTAGATCTAAAAGAAAAAACGCATAAAACAAAAACTCACACACACTCTAACAAGTCTCTGTTGTTTTTTCGAAGCAAAAGCAAAATCTATTTGCATTTGCACTAATCGAATAGATCGAGCCAAGCTATAAGCCAAATATTGAGGTAGGTTTTTCATTTTATTTCGAAAAATCAATGTCTGTTTTCGATGTTTCACGAATCAAATTGTTTTCGTTTTCAAACAATTTACCGTTTGATTGATAGTTAGGGTTTAATTTGGTACAAAATTTCGAATCAGTTCCTTTTAGAATTTCCTTTTTAACGTTCTGTTTGGTCGGTGGGAAAAATGCACGAAACTGAGATTTTGAATTTTCAGGTTCATAATGATTAGCTAGTTATTTGAGTTAATAGGCACTTGAAAGTTGAGTCTTATAAGAATTTTCTCTTTTATTTTCTCTGCTACCAAACAGCAAACATGGACATTTGATTATTTATGTTGAATATTTTTTTTGTTGTTGTTGTTGTTCTAGGCATTGTAAAGAGGTGGAGTCTCTAATGGTGATTGAGACTTGTGTGTGGTTGTGATTTGTGTGGAGATGGACAAGAACAAGAGCCGTACCGATCTGCTCGCTGCTGGCCGCAAAAAGGTCCTTGTTCATTTACTTTGTTTATTCATTCTATGTAGTTTGGGATTTTTTGTGTTTGAAACTGTTGTTATTTCGTGTTTGGTTGCTTAGAAATTGTAGGAAAAGAAAGGATATAGGTTTTGTTTCTTTGGTTTTATGATATTATCGAGTTCATAATTAAGTTAATTTTGTATTATAGTTAAGTTTTAGTTCGATAACTGTTTGGGGGCAACTGAGCTGGTTACTTTGTTTGAAGGAGTGGAAATAAAAAAAGTAGAAACGAGGTTTTTGCTTTGTGTTTTCTATTATTTATTTTGGTATCTCATCCAGCAAATGTAGCACTAGGGTTTTTGAATATTTTTTGTCGGGTGTGATTAAAACATGGGTTCCTGAATCATTGTTTGGTTGTTAGGATATTAAAGCTGAAGATCTGTAAAAAAAGAAGATAAAGTTTTAATGTCATGTATTTTGTTTACTGTTCTTAAAACTGGGATATTCGAGCTGAGCTATATTTTTCAATTGGGTTCCCTAGGATTTGGAAATTATGCTAGTTTCCTTTTCCCTGATATCTTATCAACCAAACAGATAGTGAATGTGAGTGATTGGGGATATTAATTTTGGGTTTTAATTTTCTATTAATAGCTTCAGCAATATCGTCAGAAGAAGGAAGGTAAAGGCAGTGCTAGCCATGGAAAATCCTCAAAAAAATCCGGTAAATCTGACCAGCATGAAGCTGATGCTGATGAATCATCCACTACCCCAGTACCAACTGTGTCGTCCCAGGTTACTGAAAGGGAAATTGCACCTCATGATGGTTCAGATTTGGAAACTATTGAATCATCATTATCGCATTCGACGGGGATTAGTGAGCCTGATACATCCTCGATGCAGTCGAGGGAAGATCAGGTAACAGATGTAGGTTGTCCTCTCCTTCACTTGATACTTGATACTTAATTCTTAATCATTTAGGAATATCTCAGAAATATGTTGGGCTGGTTAGGGAAGATAATGTGTGGATTTGATGTATAATTATATCTCATTTGTTGCTGGGTAGGGGCAATGCAGGAAGCTGATGGTTTGGACTCAAAGCAATCTGATCGCAGCAGTGAAATAGAGCTTGAAGGAGACAGGCAGCTTCCTTTGTATGAGCATGGTGAAAGTGCTGAAACTCTTTCAAGGATAGCTTCAGTAGAGACTAGTATGGAGGAGACATACTGTGAAGCAGAGCAAACTGGTGAGCCAGGTGAAGTATCTGCATCTGATGGTACACTCTTGTCAGATGGGTTTTCAGCTTCTGTTTCGACTTTACAAGAAGCCGACAGGATTTCAGCTGTTAATCCTTCCATGACAAATTGGCAGAGACAAGAAATAGCACCAGATTCATCTTACGGAGAAAACTCAAACATGACTTTTCAGTCTGGTGACTATGGAAAAGGCAGGGAAGAAAAGGTTCAGACTGATTTGGACAGTAGGACAGCTGCAGAGGGGTACAATCAGCAGTATATGCTTGATGAATCTTTTGTGCTTGAGGGTGAAAGCCTTGAAAGACCTGAAAAGAAAATGGCAAGTTTGGCTGGAGGATGGACTGTTTCTCCTGTTGCAGACATGAGTGCAACCAGTCTCTTGCAGCTTGCAGAGTTGATAAGGGGGCTTAATGAAGAAGAATTTAGGTTTCTGCTCAAGTCAAGAGAATCAATTACTAATGCAGAATTGGGGACTGGGAGTTTTACTTTTGCAGAGTATGGCTTTACAGATTTATTGGAGAGACTCAAAGAAGAATTATATCTCACATATTTTACTAAAGATATCTTTCACTTGCAACTTGCTGAACAGTCTGAACTACAGATGGGGTTAGATCACCAGCAGTGTCAGTTGGTTGATGAAATATCTCTACTCAATGCTTCACTCAGTGAAGTTCGTGAGAAGAATCAATTCCTTGTTGAAGAGTTTGCACAATGCAGATCTGAACTCCAGTTTGTAACTACCAGGAGGGAGGAGCTCCAAGACCAATTTCGTACAGCAAAGGCGGAGGTTGAGGAATTTTCTGCTAGAGCATGTGAGTTGCAGAATAGTCTGGAAAGGTCAGAAGGGGACTTGCTGAGCCGGTTAACAGAGTTGGCTGACTGCAAGAGTTTGGTAGCAGCTTTACAGGTGGAAAATAATAATTTAGAGGGGACCATTTCTTCTGTGAATGAAGAGAGAAACAAACTTGTGGATGAAAAGGAGTTTCTATTCCTTGAGAATGGGAAGCTGTTAATTGAATTAGCTGACAGCAAGAGTTTGATGGCAGCTTTACAGGTTGAAAGTTCTAGCTTAAATGAGAGTCTTGCTTCAGTGATGGAGGAGAGAAAGAAGCTTGAAGAGGATAAGAAGCATCTGTCCCATGAGAAGGAGAAACAATCAGTAGAATTGGCTGACTGTAAGGTTCTGGTGGCAGCGTTACAGGAAGAAAATGGAAATTTAAGTGGGAGTCTTGCTTTGGAAACACAACAAAGAAGCAAGCTTGAAGAGGAGAAGGAGCATCTTTTTCTTGAGAATGAGAGGCTTAATACTGAGCTTCTTGCTCTTCAGGAACGGTTGTCTACAGACCATGGGGAACGAATGAAGGTTGAAGTTGACCTGAAGGAAGTGACTATGCACCTTGAACAAGTCACTGGGGAAAATATTTATCTTCATAGCAGTCTGGACACTCTTAAAGCTAAAATAGGAGAGATTGATAGCCAGCAAACCCAAATAGCCTGTCAAGTTGGGGAAGCTGGGAATGAAGTCAGTCTGGAAGTACGAAGTAGAGGCCATGAAAGTGGAGCAGATTATGAAGATTCTCACAAGATTCTTGGGAAGCAAGATAGTGAAGTTTATTCTCCTGTATTAGAGATGCCCTTATCTGATGGCCTTGCAGTAGAACCACCACTCGAGCTGCCTGAACAGGTAGTCTTTGATGATTCTTTTGGGTTTGTTGCTTTGAAGGGACACTTAGAGGAGGCAGAGAAAATTTTGCAGAAACTTGAAAAGGCAATTGAAGGGATGCATTCTCATTCAGCATTTTTGAGCAGGTCAGCTGGTAAAGTTGCTGCACCTGGGGTTTCAAAACTGATTCAAGCCTTTGAGTCGAAGGTGCAACTTGATGAACAAGAGGAAGAGGAAAGGGCTTTGACTGAAAATCAATCTCCAGAAGATCTATTCACGGTAACAAAAGAGCAAACCGGAAATTTGAGGGCATTGCTTAAGCAGCTGGGGGTGGGTGCTGAGGATGCCAGTATACTGCTCAAGGGGGAATGCGATGGTAGGAAAATTGCTAATGCCATGTTCGAGGAGCTCAGGGATGAACATGAAGCTTTGAAGGAACACAGTAACAATTTGGAAGCTGCCAACATAGAGCTTGGGGTTCTATGTGAAGCTTTAAAGGAACATGTTGGTGACGTTGAGGCAAAGAATGGTGAGCTTGAGGTTCTCTATGAATCCTTGAAGCAACATGACGTTAATCTTAGAGCAGAAAACAGCAAGCTTGGTGGAAAACTACGAGGGTACCAATCAAGAATTAGTGAATTGCAGAGTCAGTTGTATGATTTTCAGCATAGTTCAAATGAGATGGCTTCTGTAATTGGCAGTCAATTAGAAAATTTGCAGAAGGAAGCGGATGAGAGGGTATTGATTCTTGAGCAAGATTGGAATTCTACTGTTACTCAGATTCTTGATGCTGTTGGGAAGCTTGATAAATCAATTGGGGAAGATTTCACCTCAAGCATCTCAACTGGTACTCACAATGGCTTGGATATAAGCAGCTGTGTTGCTGCTTCTGTTAATGTTGCCAATGAAGTGATTGAGGCTCTGCAGGGGAAACTCCAGGCTGCTCAAACTGACCATGAAGCAATCTGTACTTTATACAAAGAGGCGAATGAGAAAAGTGGTGATTTGCATGGAAAAAATGAATTGGCTATTGGTATATTGAGTAGGATGCATGGTAAACTTTGGGAACTTGTGATAAGTTCATGTGGATCTGTGGAAGAAAGTGAGAAAAATGTACAAATTGAGAAACTGCTTGATCCCTTAGATTATAGTGAATACAAGACCCTCTTGGACCAGCTGGAGAATTCTTTGGATGAGAAGCTGCAACTCAAGTCGGTTAACAGTAAACTCACCGCAGAGTTGATTAATCGAGCAGAAGAATTTGAGGAAATGAACAGGAGATGCCTGAATTTAAATGCTATTCATAAGTTAATTGAAGATGTTGAAGATGTTTTAAAATTGGATGAAGCTGAGATTAACTTGGATGCAACGCCTGCTTTGCGTTTGGAGTTTTTGGTGTCTGTTCTTGTTCAGAAATTTAAGGAGGCTGATGTGCAAGTTGGCTTGTCTAGAGAACAGTTTGGATATAAGATGATGGAGTTGACTGAACTGCAGGATAAGATACATCAG
The DNA here is from genome assembly GCA_030021035.2 of Notholithocarpus densiflorus. Taxonomy (NCBI): domain Eukaryota; kingdom Viridiplantae; phylum Streptophyta; class Magnoliopsida; order Fagales; family Fagaceae; genus Notholithocarpus; species Notholithocarpus densiflorus. The sequence goes on from JARYZH020000005.1 coordinate 1,316,223, forward strand.
TTAGAAGCCTTGACCTTTGAGCATGAAAATGAAATCCCTATTCTCAGGGACAGTTTACGCCTGGCAGAGGAAGCTTTTATTGCCGCACGTTCTGAATTACAAGAGAAAATAAGTGAACTTGAACAGTCAGATCAGCGAGTATCTTCTATTAGAGAGAAACTTGGCATAGCTGTTGCCAAGGGGAAAGGCTTGGTTGTGCAGCGAGATGGTCTCAAGCAGTCTCTGGCAGAGACTTCTAGTGAACTGGAGAGATGCTTGCAAGAGCTGCAGTTGAAAGACACTAGGCTTCAAGAAGTTGAAACAAAACTTAAGACCTACTCGGAGGCAGGTGAGCGTGTGGAGGCTCTGGAATCTGAGCTTTCATACATTCGCAACTCAGCCACTAGTTTAAGAGAATCATTCCTTCTTAAAGATTCTGTCCTTCAAAGAATAGAAGAGATTTTGGAAGACCTTGATCTGCCAGAGCATTTTCATTCAAGAGATATAATTGAAAAGATTGATTGGTTGGCGAGGTCAGCTACTGGAAACTCTGTGCCTGTGACTGATTGGGATCAGAAGAGTTCTGCAGGAGGAGGTTCATATTCTGATGCTGGTTTTGTTGGTATAGATGCCTGGAGAGACGATGTACAGCCAAGCTCAAATTCAGGGGACGATTTGAGAAGAAGGTTGGAGGAACTTCAAAATAGGTTTTATGGGTTGGCTGAACAAAATGAAATGCTCGAACAATCGTTAATGGAAAGGAACAACTTGGTACAGAGATTCGAAGAACTTTTGGATAGGATTGATATGCCTTTGCAGTTCCGGTCCGCGGAACCAGAGGATAGGATCGAATGGTTAGGAAAAGCGCTTTTGGAGGCTCAGCAAGAGAGAAATTCTTTCCGGGAGAAGATTGATAATTTTGAAATTTATTGTGGATCGCTAAGTGCTGATTTGGAAGAGTCACAAAGGAGAGCATCTGGCCTTGAGGCAGACCTCCAGGCAGTTACCCAAGAGAGAGAGCACCTTTCTGAAAGATTCGAGATACTGGCTCATGAACATGAAAAACTCTCAGCAAAGACAATTGAGGCAGACCTCCAGGCAGTTACTCAAGAGAGAGAGCACCTCTTTGAAAGATTCGAGACACTGGCTCATGAACACGAAAAACTTTCAGTAGAGACGGTTGAGTTCAAACTTGAGAATGAAAAGCTGCAGCATGAAGTTACGGGTTTGAAGGATAAATTGGTTGATCAGCTTGGGAATGATGAACGAATTGTCAGCATTGAAGGCGAAATCAGAAGATTGCAGGATTTGGTTAGCGATGCGTTGCAAGAATCTGGAACAAAAGATCTGGTTTCTGGAACTGGTAGTATCCATTGCCTGGAGGAATTACTGAGGAAGCTTATAGAAAATTACGCAATTCTTTCTTCAATGAATCCTGTGCTTGGGGATGTGGCCAATACAGACCATGCTAAAAATTCTAATATTACTCTTGATGAAGCAAGAAGCATAAATTCACATGATTCCAGGGAACTGGATATAGCTGTTCCGAATAAAGAACTGGAGGAGGCTATGCGTGAGCTGATGCATGTGACGGAGGAAAGAGATAGATATATGGAGAAGCAGCAAAGTTTGATTTCTGAAGTAGAAGCTCTTGGTAGAAGAAAAGAGGAGTTGCAAGAGCTACTTAGTCAGGAGGAGCAGAAGTCTGCTTCTGTGAGAGAGAAGTTAAATGTTGCAGTTAGAAAAGGGAAGTCACTGGTGCAACAGCGGGACAGTCTGAAGCAAACCATTGAAGAGAAGAATACTGAGGTGGAACTTTTGAAATCTCAGATTACCCACTGGAAAAATGCTCTTGCAGAGTATGAACAGAAGTTCAGGGACTTATCTGCTTACCCAGAAAGGGTAGAAGCCCTAGAATCTGAGCGTTTGTTATTGAGGAATCATTTAACAGAAACTGAGCACTATTTACAAGAGAAAGAACATATGTTGAGCATGATTTTGAATACTTTAAATGGCATTGATGTTGGTGGTGAAGTCAACAGTGGTGATCCAGTGGAGAGGTTGGAACAACTTGGAAAACTAGTCTCTGATTTAGACGCAGCCATTGCTTCTTCAGAGCAGCAGTCGAGGAAATCTAAAAGAGCAGCAGAGCTGCTCCTTGCTGAGCTGAATGAGGTTCAAGACAGAAATGATGTTCTTCAAGAGGAGCTAGCAAAAGCTGCAAATGAAGTTGCTGAGCTTACTAAGGAAAGGGATTTGGCTGAGGCTGCCAAACTTGAAGCTATTTCACGGCTTGAAAAGTTATCTGATGTTCGTTCTGAGGAAAGAAAGAACCAATTATCTGAATTTATGCGGATAAAGTCTATTCTGAACCAACTCAGAAAGGGCTTTCATGATGTTAAGAATTTACAGGGTGATGTTTTCTCCAAGGACTTGGAATTTTTGCACAATCTGGAGGTTGGTGTTGAGTCATTTCTGAAAGCAGACAAAGCTAAGCTAGTTGTTGCACCTCTTTTCACTGTATCTGATGGTGTTATATCCAGAATTTCAGATAAAAAGGTATCATTCAGGCTTATCTATTTGTCTTAGTATATTTTGTGTACACTTATCTATTTATGATCTTGTCTTTTCCATGTTAATTATCTTGTCTTTGGTTAATCTCACACTGATTCTAAAGTAAAACATGCTATGGATGCAGCACATTCAGGGTTATTTTTATTCTTTTTGGGCATTGAAAAATTCTGGTAAAATTACCTTTTTTTTTTTTTTTTTTAATAAATTTTTTGGGAGGGGGATTTTTGCGGCCTTTGTACATGCATATGCAGTATATTTGCTAAGTGCTTGCATACATTTATGCATGCATGACTCATTGATATTTAAATGTTGTGGTTGAGCCTAAGGCCATTTGCAAGTTTATGCTAAGATCTTTGGATCGGGATTTGGGAAATAAAAAAAGTTTATAGTCATTATCCTAGTTACACTTAATTTTTTCTGAAGTAGTGTAATGACACTTATGTTAAAAAGAGTACCAAACCTCAATATATGTGCAGATTAGTACAGTCAAACCGATATAAATGTACTGCATGCTCATTGCTTTGATGTATCCTATGGCTATGAGTGGTAGTATCACCTCAAGATATGTATTTTGTCTTGGATAAGCTTGTTTTGGAAAAGTTATCTTTCTAGTGGCATCCCTATACAGCTTGAGTTTCTGGTGGCCTTTTCTCCTTGTTGGTCATTTGCAAAAGATACATAGAATGGAGTTCGGGATTTCTTTCTCAAATAATTTGAGAGGAAGTGTCTAACAGCAGTAGATATTATATAAAGTTAATTCGTGTTGATTCTGAATTTTTTTGGTGCATTATAGAGTGATATTTGCGTCTTATATTCTATATTGTTATGTACCCACAAAAGGATGTGCTATACTGTCTTTGTTAAAATTGAGAAACTCAACATAAGTGCACCTTGTGGTGAATCAGGTGTGCCTAGGTCCCGACCCACCCCCACTCACCCATTAAAAACGTTACGTAAAATACTAAGTTGGCCTTATTTTTTTTTGATAAGTTAACAGTAAACAGTTGCTCCCTCAGAACCAAAGACTAGTTTTTCATCAACTAAGTTGGCCTTTATTTTATAATATCAGTACTTTGAATCTGATGTTCTGTGTTGTTTTGTTATAAAATAACTGAGAAACTCAGCTCATTAGCTGTCCCTCTTTAACTAATGGAAAAAAAAAACCCTTAAAAACAGTAATTTCTTCTTATTTGGTAGTCTTTTTAGCGCTCAAAAGCTGCTTATAGGGGGCAGAAAGAAAATTATCATTTTTTTTGACATTATTGTGCTGGCCCTTGGACTATTGTTGGTTGTTTCTTGCAAAATCTGGAATCTACTCACTTTTTATTGAGAGGAAGAACTCATCAAACTCCTTATAGTTGGAGAAGATTTGTTTAATTTGAGCCACTTCCCATATGTCAAAATTTGAGGCCTTATGTGGATTTGTACAAAATACAAATAGGTTTTGAAACTTACGGATAAAAAATACCTATAAATTGGATTTTGTATGGAATCTATCCATTTGTACAAAAAGTAATGACCATCCTATTTGTAATGATAGTTATCTATTGTAGTGTATAATCTCCCCCCCCCCCCCCCCCCCTTTCTATTTTTAAGTAGTCCTATTATGTCAATTTTTTATTTTATTTTATTTTTTTTGAATAAGTAATATAACTTCATTGAATAAAGAAAACAATACAGGAAACCAAAGCACATAGGCGGCGTACTAAGGAATCAGACAAAATAGCAAAAACTATAAAGCAAAGAAAGTACAACTATCTAACAAATTTGTCAAAGAATTAAAAGTAAAAACACCCGAAGCATTTGTCCACTCTAGCAAAGTTTAGAGAAAAAAACAACTTCATATCATGAGTTGATCTCTCACATCCTTCAAAAGTTCGAGCATTCCTCTCCCACCAAATACCCCACATAATACAATGAGGAATCATACTCCAAATCACCAAGGACTTACATCTGCTACATTTATACAACCAGTTTGCTAGAAGATCCACAACATGGCATGGCATAACCTAGTGAACCCCAAATAAAGAAAATACTGTATTCCACAACTCTCTAGCTACATGGCAATGTGCCAATAAATGATCCATGGACTCCCCTATTATGTCGATTTGTAGAGTACTTAAGTGAAATTGATATCTTCATGCTACTTTAATTATAGAAAGAAAATCTATTTGATATGTTTGGAATGGAGGGAGATGGGGCAGAGGAGATGATGTAGGATAAATTAGGGAATTTGTCTACGAGTGCTTGTGGTGGGCTTAGGGTTAGGAGAATTTGTGGATCTAGGGTTTAGAATTGTTGAATAAAGGTTTTTGTTGTTGTTTAATGAATTAAAAGGTGGTTTGATGAGTTATTTGATGGATATTTGGTAGAATAAAGTATGTGGGGTTAAGGGTTTTGATAGGTAAAAGAAAGGTCTTGATTTGGGATTGGAAGGAAGAAAAAATAGTTAATTTAATGGTGTTTAGGGGCTGCATGAACAATTGAACAGTATCCGTGAATAACACAGCAAGAAAGAGAAGAAAAGGGAAAAGAGAAAGGGAGAAAGAACTCGCAAAGGCTAACATGCCTCAATGCTCAAGACACTTAATATTTTTTATTAATCAACTCAATCTCTCCTTTGAGTATATTGAGCACATATTCTTTCTCGTACCTGTAGTATTAAGACTCCTAGTTTGGCTAGAAAACTAAAATTTAATAAAAGACTAACATGGACTCAAAGAAATAAAACCTAAGATATGTAGCCTAGAAAAATTCTTCTTAATTAAACTACCAAATTACCCTTAATGCATAACAATTATTCACAGCAATTATGGAAATTACAGTTTTGCACAAAATTCACCGTAACTTATTAAAAAAATCCTTTTTAATGTGAGGACTGAGGACACATATAGCTAGACCTTCAATTGGACTTCACATGTGGGCCCCATAAAATAAGTCTAAAATAGGCAAATTTGCAAGGTATTAACAAATCAATCTGCCATGGCTGCATCAGGAGTGGGAAAGGTGCCTAGAATATTCTAAAAATGAGTATATTTAAACCTTCCCCTCTCCTCTCCTCTCCTCTCCCCCCATTCAAACACAGGGCTAGGCTTTTGAGTCTTGTCTTAATATCAATAGATGTTTCACTTACAAGATCTGCACTAATGTTATATATACTGATCTACAGTTGTCAGTCTTTGCTTCATGTCATATTTGCATTGACTTTTGTTTTTCTGTAGATCTTTCTATAAAAATGAATAAAATAGTGGGCACGAGCAAAATTTCTACTCATCTAATTCTTATAAGATTTTTATGACTAAAATAGTATGCATTATTCTCCTTGACTAGCTTGTTGGTTTCTGAATTTAATTGGTCATTGAATGTGTAATTCATTTTTTATCTTGCACCCCGTGTTATCTTGTTCAGGAGAACTTTCCGTCTATGGATTCTTGGTTGGACTCCAAAACTGATGGTCATTTTGACGACAATGTTGTATTTGAAACATGTCATTTTGTTGTGGATCATCTGCAAGAATTCATGACAGAAATTGGAGATCTTAAAGAAAAATTCTCCAAACACTCAGTGTCATTACATGAACAAGGTAGCAGTTTATCTAAATTGATGGAGATTGTTCAGGGAGAGATGAATTCCCAAAAAGAGTTGTTTGAAGCAATGAAGAGAGACATGGTTCATATAGATTCAGTGGAAAAAGAAAAAGGCATGGAACTTATACTGTTGCGTAAAAACATTGCTGTGCTTTATGAAGCATGTGCTAGTTCAGTTGTGGAAATTGAAAACAGAAGAGTTGACCTGGTTGGAAATAATATGGCTGCTGGAGATCTGGGTTTGAACTTGAGATCAACATCTGTTGATGGAGAATTTCCTTTCAGTGGAGCAGCTCAATTGTCCTCTGAGGAATCTATCAGGACAATGGCAGATAAACTTGTATTGGCTGTGAGGGATTTTGCTAGCTTGAAAGCTGAAACTGTAGTGGGTAGCCAAAAGGAATTGAAGATTACCATAGCAAATTTGCAGAAGGAGCTTCAGGAGAAGGACATTCAGAAAGAAAGGATTTGCATGGAGCTGGTAGGTCAAATAAAGGAAGCTGAAGCTGCTGCAACAAGTTACTCACTAGATCTTCAATCTTCCATAGCGCGGGTGCATGATTTGGAAAAACAGGTTGAAGTGATAGAGAGAGAACGGAACTTACTAGAGCAGAGAGTGAAGGAGCTGCAAGATGCACAAGCCACCTTAACTGAGTTACAGGAGAAGGTTCAATCTCTTACTGATGTGCTTGCTGCCAAAGACCAAGGTCAGTTAGATTTTTCTTAAATTTACTCCATTTTTGTATGGTTCATAATGCTTTATTTGGATAATAGATACTACTTGTTGTTCACAGAAATTGAGGCACTGATGCAAGCACTTGATGAGGAAGAGGTGCAGATGGAAGATCTGACAAACAAGATGGAGGAAATGGAAAAAGTTGTACAACAAAAGAATTTAGATTTGAAGAACCTTGATGCTTCTCGTGGAAAAGCTTTGAAAAAGCTTTCCATCACTGTGACCAAGTTTGATGAGCTTCATCATCTTTCTGAGAGTCTCCTAGCTGAGGTTGAAAAGCTTCAAGCACAACTGCAAGATCGGGATGCAGAGATCTCTTTCTTAAGGCAAGAGGTCACTAGATGCACCAATGATGTTCTTGTTGCATCACAAATGAGTAGCAAAAGGACCTCAGATGAGATTCATGAGTTCTTGACATGGTTTGAACTGATCATTGCTCAGGCTGAGGTGCATGATGTGCATCTTGCTGATAAGAACAGCAATGATGTTCATGAACACAAGGAAATACTCCAGAAGAAGGTTTTTTCTATCATATCGGAATTGGAAAATTTACGGGCAGCAGCTCAAAGTAAGGACACATTGTTACAAGTCGAAAGAAGCAAGGTGGAAGAGTTAACACGCAAGGAAGAATTTCTTGAGAAGTCTTTACATGAGAAGGAATCACGATTAAATTTGCTGGAGGGTGTTGGGGAATCTGAAAGGGCAACTAGCATGACCTCTGAAATTTTGGAAGTTGAACCTGTGGTGAGAATATTTTAGATTCTTAGTTCTTATTATTTTGATATAGCTTTATTTGCGTCCTTTTTAAAATTCATTTTCTGGAAAAAAAGATGCTAGGAACATCTTTGAACACCACCCCCCCCCCCAAAACAACCACGACCACCACCAAAAAAGAAAGGAAAATGTTATAGTGGCAACCACTGGTACATCTAATTGATGAATTAAGATGTGCCTTTTAACACTGGTTTCCCTTTCAAAATTGTTAGATGTGATATTTGCTTTGTGCTTCCAGTTGATCTTTATAGACCACAACTATACACTTTTTATTTTGTTCTGTACTATAAGTACTTATTAGGGGAGAAATGTTTTGAACTATTTGATAGATTGATTAAATTCAGATTATGTGAATGCCCCTTTGTGAGTTTTGGTTCATTAGTGATTAGTTTAAACATGATTATATTACTTGTGATTTTTGGTAGTTAATAATGTTTATATCCTCTATCAAAATTCATCTTCATTACTTTCAATGCCATATCCTATATAGAGTATTCTATGATTTTGACCTTTTATCTTTATTAGATTACCCTTGACATTATGTAATCGGTTATGGTGAACTTCCTTGCAGATAAACAAACGGACAGTGCCTGGGACTTCAATTGCACCTCAAGTGCGCAGTTTGCGGAAAGGCAACAATGACCAGGTTGCCATTGCTATAGATATGGATCCTGGCAGTAGTGGTAGGTTAGAAGACGAAGATGATGAGAAAGGTAAACCAAGAAAAATACAACTATTGGCTTGTTATTCTCTTTTATACACATGCGCGTGCACGTGCATGCACACATATATTAACATAGCTTATAATATAATGAATGCATTTCTTATATATTTACGTTTTTTTTTTTTTTTCCTTTTGCTTTCATTCTTTTGCCACTGTAGTTCATGGTTTCAAGTCACTCACTACATCAAGAATTGTGCCAAGATTTACAAGACCTGTGACTGACATGATTGATGGCCTTTGGTAGGACACCCAAATATTTTTTATTTTTATCATTTTGTTTTGAAACTCATTTAAGCAAATAGGCTGAAACCATATTTTATTCTTAACCTGCCAGGGTTTCTTGTGATCGGGCTTTGATGCGACAACCTGCATTACGTATGGGTATTATAATCTATTGGGCCATATTGCATGCACTTCTTGCTACTGTTATGATTTGAGAAGCCAAACTGGTCAGTGAGCCTTTCTTCTTCGTATTAGTTGGCTTTGTTGCAAATCTGCTGGATTTACTGGGTGTGGGGTTTTTGTGTTTCTGTGTTTGTAATATCATGCAATATTTTTGCCTTGTCTATTTGTTCTACTGATGTGATATGCATTCTGTTTCACAGTTAAATGGCATGATTATGGTGTAAATTAAACTTAATTGCATTTTCCTGATCTGCAGGTTGATACTTATCTGAATGCAAGAGGGCCCAACCATGATCTTGTTGTTTCTGGCATCAAATTTGTCTATGTAATCATTGATTTTTTATTTTTTATTTTATTAAGTATAATCATTGATTTTTTTTTTCTTCCTAGATATATTTAGATTGATCATTATTTAGCTCAACCAGGCAACTGTGATTTTCCATTTTTATTTTTGTTAATCCCAGATTGCTTGGTTGCATCCAATAAGACAAAATGCCTTGTTACCATGATACTAGAAATAGGTTGAGAATTTGTTTACTCAAAACCGACCAAAGGTTGTACTTCACTACTTTTGTATTTACACATATCCTTATAATTCTAAAGAATATCTTTAGTTATCCCTAATCGGAGGCACGCTTTGTTTTGATTTGTGGCTTGTACAAATTGGGTGGGTCTTCCATGTAAGAGCAAGTTTTGTGATCAATTGTGTATGTCTACATGTTTCTTAATATTGCTAACCGTCTAGTGTCCATATCTTTGTTGATTTATAATTTTTAAATTCATATAGTTTTCTTAAATCTCAATATATTTATATATATTCGTTTTTTGCTCACTATAACAATATGGTTGAAACTTTTCTTTTCCAAGTATTTTTGTTTAACTTTTGGCACATAAGAAGATAGTGCAGCAGAAAATAATGAGAACTGTAACTCCCGGTGCTTTATTTGCATGGTATCATGACTTTAGATACTTCGAGTCTTGGACTGAATGCTGGATTTTGACAGAATAACCAATAACATGCAGAATTGGCCAAAGTAGAGGTGGACTTGTGTTCTATTTTGAAAGAACAATGTTTAAGCATTGTGGCATGTAATCTTAAGAGCCATGCTACTTATCAAAAAACCTTACCAGCAATGCTGGAGGGATTATATTTATATATTCAGTGTGCAGCTGTACATGTTTGCCCCATGAGATTCCCAGTCAATTTCAGAGCTATCTATCATCATTAGATTAGCCAAAGATCAAAGACTATAAAGTGATCAATATCTTCCTACTGTCTGGTAGGACGCTTCCTGTATCTAAGTTTTCAATAATTTGTTGTAGAAGGCCAACTAAACCAACAAATGGGTCCTCTAGCTATATGTCAAGAATTGGAAAGCCCCTCAATGGTTGAGTAAAAGTCCATTTTCATTTCTCTGTAATAATAATTGTGTACAATTGCTATCTTTTATATATATATATATATATATAAATATATATATATATATTTATATAAAAGATAGCCATCTCTCTTTCTTAACGTACTAGTACCTTATTAATGCTGCCTCTCAACTAAGGCACCTTTTTATTCTTGCCTTGCCACCCAAAATGGTTTCAAATTGATGATATTGACTTCAGATTGCCAACTTGGAAGTTAGTAATCATGACTTCAAGTCACGATTTCAAACGCTTTTAGGGTGTGTAAAAGAGTTTGTGTACAACAAGTTCAACTCTTTTTTATTCTTGACATATAGCTATAGGACGCATTTGTTTGTTTAGTTGGTCTTGTTTATTTAGTTGGCCTTCTAAAACAAATTATTGAAAACATAGATACTTCATATTTCCAACTTGGAAGTTAGTAATCATAACTTCAAGTCACGATTTCAATAACTTTTTAGAGTGTGTAAAACAGTTTGTGTGCAATAATTGTACAAAATTATAATTACAGAGAAATATAAATGGATTTTTACTCAATCATTGAGGGATGATAGCAAATTGCATCACATGACTTTTACAATGGTTGCACACAAACTATTTTACACACTCTAAAAAGTGATTGAAATCATGACTTGGAGTCAATCTAAATTATCTAAGTTTTCAATAATTTGTTGTGGAAGGCCAACTAAACAAACAAATAGGTCCGGTAGCTATATGTCAAGAATCAGAAAGAGTTGAACTTGTTGCACACAAACTCTTTTATACACTCTAAAAAGCAATTAAAATCGTGACTTGAAGTCATGATTACTAACTTCCAAGTAAGAAATCTGAAGTCAAGATCATCGATTGAAACCATTTTGGATGGTAAGACAAGAATAAAAAGGTGACATAGTTGGGGGCAGCATTAATAAGGTACTAGTGCGTTAAGAGAGAGATTGCTAATACAACTTATATATATATATATATATATATATATATATATATATATATATATAAGACAGCAATTTTGCAGCATAATCAAACATAAGACATTCATAAAAAATAATCAAACATAAGACACTACTGGCACCAATGTACACCATTATTATTACAGAGAAATAAAAAAGAACTTTTATTCAATCATTGAGGAATGATAGCAGATTACATCACACGACGTAAAAATTCTTTGAAATTCCCTTTAGGATTCTCCTCAAACCTTCCAATCCTAAAGTGCTTTAGCTCAACGCCTTTTGCCTCCCCAGTGAGCACAAGGTCAGTGAGTATTCTCCCTACCACCGGACTCATCTTGAACCCATGCCCTGAAAAACCACCTCCGACCACAACATCCTTCCCAAACTCCCCACCCAAGAAATCAATCACAAAATCCTCATCTGGGGTCATTGAATACATGCACAACTGTGTAGCCACAGGCCCTCCAGAATCAACCAAGCTTGACAGCCTCTCTTCCACCCACTGTTTCAAAGTCCCTAATGCCATTCCAGGCCCCCATGGCCTCTTATCCGGATCACATGGATACCCACCATGCACTGCAACCTTAATCAACCCTGGAAACTCCAAAGACGGCGTGCCGTATATATAAGGCTCACCGTAGGATGCAAAAGTTGGAAAATCACCACCAATTGCATACTTATCCTCATGCCCCTCCTTAATCCTCCAATAACACACCATAGTCTCCAAAGGTTGTATTGGCAAATCAATCCCACTAACCGTTTTAACTAACTTTGTAGTCCAAGCCCCAACTGTTACCACACATTTTTTACCCCAGAACTTTTCGCCATTGCTAGTGTAAACCCACACACCCCCTTTCACACCATCTTTTCTTATATCTTTCACTTCCATGTAATCCCTAAGAACAGTACCGTTTTGAATCGCCAGAGTTTGAAACATAGAAACTGCTTTAGTGGGCTTTATCACACCACCATCACTAGTACACAGTCCAACCCAATTATCAGGAATATCGAACCTGCCTGAAAACTTGTCGGAAACTTGTTGGCGGTCGAGAATTTCATGTGGGACAGAGAGTTTCTGACAAGTGGCTATCACTTCACGAAGACACTTGTCGTCGGACGAACCCATGTCGAATTGTTGAGCCTTGAAGTAAACCTTGTAGCCGATGTGGGACTCAGCTTCTTCCCAGAGTTTGTAGGACTCCATCACCATGGGATAGTAGTATTCCTCTGGGTAAGTTGAGCGTATAGTACGAGACTCGCCGTGAGATGAGCCACGCTGGTGTAAGAAATCGAACTGCTCGAGGAGGAGGACTTTGTGACCTCTTTTCGAAACTTGATACGCGGTGGAGCTGCCCATGACGCCAGCTCCCACCACTATCACATCGAATTCTTCGCCGGTAACTGCCATCTCAATTTTCTCTTCTTGTGTGCTCCTTTCTCTTTGCGCGGTCGGCGGTTAACGTAGATCAGAGAATTCCTTTTTTCCCGTACGCTAGACAGGTACTTTTGGTAGCTACGGAAGGACAGCTAGGCCCTCGCAGATGAGGCGGATAGGCTAGGGTCTGAGGTGAAAAAGAGCCACAAGTTATGAGCTTGCACTACTAGTCTAACAATAGCAATGCTAGGAATAACCCTCTGATACCTTAATATAGATCTACCTTAGGCTATGGTTTTGAAATTTGGACCGAACCGGACCGTATGATCCGATCTGATTAACCGGAAACCGCCTCTTGAGATGGTTCTTTAAATTTCAAAACCCGCCCTACACAAAAAAAACACAGTGAACCGTGCGAACCGCTCTCACGGGTCAGGCCGAATCTTGAAAAAAAGAAAAAGAAAAAGAAGGGGCGTTGACATTTTGCCATTGAACTCTGGCTTCTTATTTCTCATCCTCGCCACAAATCCGAAAATGCAGTCCCAAAACACACCAAATCCACAAAATAAAATAGAAATGAAAAGCACAAACCTAATCTTTACCCTGCTTCTTCTGCGTTTTCCAGTTTTCCTTCTTCTCCATTCTTTTGTGTTTTCTTTTTACGTTTATTCTTCCTGCTTCTTTGGGGTTTCCATTCTTCTTCTGTCACTGGTACCCAAAAAGAGAAGTTTATCAATTTTTTCTTTTTCAATATAGTTGTCTACCATTATGGCAGACACTACCCCTTCCCCATGAAAAAGTTGGACATGTGGCCACGTTTTCACCCTTTATTTGCTTCTAAATTTTTTTAAGGCTTCTGTTTAAGTCTGCTTGCTTTTACAGAAGAGCAATGCTAACTAATATCACAACATTTTACCTAATATTTATTGTAATTTGTTACGTCACGAATTATGAGCAATGAAAAAAAAAAAAATCAATCTATGTAATTAAATATTTTTATTATTTATAATTTGTCACCTATTGAGTTGTGACAAAAATTATACAAAATATTATGATACTAACGGAAAAATCAACGAAAACATCAATGCTTGGTAATGTGTCAGGCGGCGTAGGAAACAACAAATATTGCATGCTTTTATTTATTTATTTTTTTTTGAAGGGTCATGCTTTTACTTAAATACCCTTTAACCCATTTTTACCATTTTCTCCACTTTGATCTCTCTTCCATCCCATGGCTTCCTCGTAACTTCATCATTATCTTTCGGTTGATTTCTTTTTTCCCCATTCTCCTTCACGGTCGGCTACAGATCAGGGGTGGGAGTGGGACTACAGATTTTAAAAAATTATTTTTTTAATAAATATAGTTTAAATAATATTTTTTTATGCTTTAGCCTCCAAAAAAGGCTTCTTTTATATATATATATATATATATATAGGTGGGAGTGCGACTACAGCTTTTAAAAAATTATTTTTTAATAAATATAGTTTAAATAATATTTTTTTATGCTTTAGCCTCCAAAAAAAGGAAGATACTACAGCTTTTAAAAAATTATTTTTTAATAAATATAGTTTAAATAATATTTTTTTATGCTTTACCCTCCAAAAAAAAGTTCCTTTTTATATATATATATATATATATATATATATATTTATATATATTGGACTCTTGAATTCAAATATTCATGAGATTGAAACATCAAAAGAAAATTTTTATCTTAAAAATATTAATATATTACATAGATAGATAAATTAGTGGCATAGTCAAAAATGTTTTTTAAATAAACTTATATATGGTTCTCATTTTTCTCAAAAAAAAAAAAAAAAAAATGGTTCTCATTGAATTGGACAAGGGATTGTACTTATATATGTTGTAGGGTTAAGGGCCCAGATCGTATATTAAGCCTTGGGCCTTGACCGAGAGCGTGAGTAGGCCGAGGAGGAACGAATGGTAATGAATTATTCAGACTCAGGACTTAATGAACAAAAATACGAATGAAAGGTGGTCCGAGTAGAAATATCTCCTCGGATATGATAAATAAAGCTTCAATATGTATTCCGCTAATCAGGGTGACCTTCCAAGAAGCTCTAGTGATAGGGACGTACATCCTGAACATACGAGAAGGAGGGGAACCCTAAAATATTTAAGGGAAAGCTGCTACCACCGCATTGAATGCATTGCAGCTACTTTTTTGGCCACATTTATGTGGAGAAGACCCTTGAACATTGCTGCCTTGGCTACCACAACTCACAAAAAATCAAAGAGGGTGTCTGATGGGACATGTACTCAAGTAAGGGTGATGATCAATAAGTATAGGATCAAGATGGTCCAAAGGAAAATATATAATGTAAAAGACCCTCCAAGAGGGGGGGGGGGAGAAAGAGAAAAAGAATAATATAGCAATCAAAGTTGTACTTATACCCAACTTTTATTGATTTGTATAAAAAAAAATACCTCATCGGACAATGAATTCATTCAGCTCTATTTTCCTTGTTCTTGTTTGATCATCTTTTAAACCCATACTAGTCATTGTCAAATTCATTAGGGGCTAATTCTTCGACCTACTTTCTACAAATTTATTGTACTGGGCTCACTGGGCCAAGGTCCCATACATCTTGGGCTTGGGCTGCAAAACGTGTCCTTATAATTGGCGCCGTCTGTGGGAAGAGCTTGTGTGATAGTGACTGCAACGGTTAACTATGGTAGGTTCAGGTCCGCACCAGGCAGAGTTTATAGGGTCTCAACGTGAAAATCCTTTTGTGAACCTCGAGCGCAGAAGGGACCGAGAGGGGAGTGTGCGTACTGTCCGGATCGGTAGGAGCCATTCCCGGGAGAACAGCCACCTCTCTCATGAGGAGGATACTAGAGCCCTACAACTGGAAGTTGACCAACTGAAGAAAAAGCTGCGCCATGCATGGCGAAAGCGAGCCCCCTCCAACTCTGACATATCTTCTTCTGATGGTGAGCAGGATGGTAGTTATTGATGTAGATCAAGGACTCCTCCTAGTGAGTCTTTCTCATATGAAGAGGAACACCATCGTGAATGAAGATACAAAAGCCCAACTCGCAGAGGACTGGGAAACGATGCTATGAGCAAAGCGTTGAACCAGATTTCCAAGTCGCCCTTCACGCGCAGGATTGAAGGGGCCACTCTTCCTCGGCGTTTCCATCAGCCCACGTTCACCATCTATAATGGCCGAACGAACTCGGTGGAGCATGTGAGCTATTTCAGTCAGAGAATGGTTGTCCATTCTAAGGACGAAGCCCTGATGTGCAAGGTGTTCCCATCCAGTCTGGGACCCGTGGCGATGAAATGGTTCGACGGCCTAAGGGCAGATTTCATAGGTTCCTTCAATGAGCTCACCAGGGCTTTTGACTCTCGTTTTATCACTTGTACCAGGGTCCCTCGACCTATAGATTCCCTACTGTCCTTATCCATGCGAGAATGGGAGATTTTGAAGGCGTACTTGGACAGATACTGGGAAATGTTCAACGAGATTGATGATGACTTTGATGATGTGGCCATCAGCACCTTTAAGGCTGGCCTCCCAGCTGAGCACAGTTTAAAAAAGTCTTTAACTGGCAAGCCTGTCACCAGTGTGCTCTAACTCATGGACCGGATTGATAAGTACAAGAGGGTTGAGGAAGACTAGCAGCTGGGGAAAGGAAAAGCTAAAATTATCCCTCAAGAGAGGAGGGATTTCAGGTCGGACCGGTACAACAATAACAATCGTCCTCGGAAAGACTTTGCTGGGCAGTCAGGGTCTACCAACACTCAGGCAGTTAACGCGGTGTTCTGGGAACCGGTGCATCAAGTTCTGGAGAAGATTAAGAATGAGTCATTCTTCAAATGGCCAAATAAGATGGCAGGAAACCCCATGAGGCGTAATCAAAACCTCTATTGCCAATATCACCAGGACCAGGGGCATACTACAGAAGACTGTAGAAATTCGTGGGACTATTTGGACCAGGTGGTCTGAGAAGGAAAGTTGAAGCAGCTCTTGCATCATTCCAGTGGCCAGGGGAGCCAGACTGGCTTGGAACCTTGAAGAGACGCTTCTTCAAGACCCCCTTTGTGCACGATAAATGTCATCTTTGTTGCTCTAGGGAGGACCGGTTCTTGCCCCTCCATAGTGATGTCTATGGCTCAGCTGCCCGCTGAGGACACCAGTCCAAAGCCGAAGAGGGCTAAAATGAGCATCCAACCGACGTTGAGCTTCTCGGATGAGGATAAGGTTGGAACCATACACCCCCATGATGATGCTTTGGTGGTCACGCTCAGGATCGGGGGGTATGACATGAAGAGGGTTATGGTAGACCAAGGTAGTGGTGCTGAGATCATGTACCCCGATTTGTATAAGGGGCTGAATTTGAGACCCGAAGACTTAACAGCCTATGATTCTCCTTTGGTGAGTTTTGATGGGAAGGTTGTCATTCCGAGGGGCTAGATTAGACTACCCGTGCAAGCCGGTTCAGAAGTAGTGGAGATGGACTTCTTCGTGGTGGACACTTATTCCCTCTACACGGCCATTGTGCCCTAGAAGTCGTCTCTTCTACTCTACACCAGAAGGTGAAATATCTGTCGGGCAGCCAAATTGAAGAGATTGTTGGAAGTCAATCCACGGCTAGGCAGTGCCTGGTGGCCGCAATCTCACATAAGCCCGAAGCTGAGTCCTCAGCCTCTGTTGAAAGGGGCTTATAGCAATTAAGAGCTCCGATGTTGCCTGTCAATGGTTTGGCCGAGGAGGCGAAATGCGAAAATTTGGAAAAGGTCGTTGTTGGTGAGGATCCGGAGAAGTTCTTTCAGATTGGGGCTCAGTTGCCTCTTCTAGAGAAGGAAGAGCTGGTAGAGTTTCTTAGAAAAAATGTTGACGTGTTCGCATGGAGCGCTTATGAAGCCCCGGGGGTGGATCCAAGCTTCATTTGCCATCATTTAAATGTTAATTCATCTGTCACCCCCAAGAAGCAGCCGCCTCGGCGCTCGTCCAAGGATCACTCTGATGCTGTCAGAGATGAAGTAACGAAGCTTAAGCAGGCAGTGGCTATCAAGGAGGTTTTTTACCCTGAGTGGCTGGCCAATACTGTGATGGTGAAGAAGAAGAGTGGGAAATGGCGAGTGTGTGTGGATTTCACAAACTTAAATAGGGCTTGCTCGAAAGATCCCTTTCCTATGCCTAGGATAAACCAGTTGGTGGACGCAACCGTAGGCCACCTTCGGATGAGCTTTTTAGATGCCTTTTAGGGGTACCATCAGATACCACTAGCCTAGGATGATCAGGAAAAGACAGCTTTCGTCACTTCACCGGAAATTACCACTACAAAGTGATGCCGTTCGGTTTGAAGAATGTAGGGTCTACCTATCAAAGGATGATGACTAGAATGTTTAAACCACAGTTGGGCAAGAGTATTGAGGTCTATATAGACGACATGGTGGTAAAGAGTAAGGTAGTGTCCGAGCACGTGGGAGATCTTGAGAACATTTTTGAGATTCTGAGGAAACACAAGTTGCACCTTAATGCTTCCAAATGCTCTTTTAGGGTCGGGTTAGGGAAGTTTTTGGGGTACATGGTTACACATCGGGGAATTAAGGTCAACCCTGATCAAATTAAGGCAATTAACAGTTTACAACCACCTCGGAACCCCAAGAAATTCCAGAAGCTAACTGGAATGATCGCTGCCTTAAACCGGTTTATCACCCGGTCAACGGATAAATGCAGACCGCTCTTCCTATTGATGAATAAGTGGAAGAGATTTGAGTGGACCGAGAAGTGTGCCTTAGCCTTCCAGCAGCTCAAGGACTATCTCTCTCGGCCACCTATCATGTCTAGTCTTGAGGTGGATGAGGTCCTGTTTGCTTATATTGCTGTGGCCCCTCACGCTGTAAGCTTGGTCTTGATATGAGTTAATAACGGCATACAAATGCCAGTTTATTATGTGAGCAAGTCACTACATGAGGCCGAGATATGTTATCTACCACTAGAGAAAGCTATTTTGGCAGTGGTACATGCCACACGCAAACTCCCCCATTACTTCCAAGCACACACAATCATTGTCTTAACTCAGCTTCCACTCAGAGCTCTGCTTCGGAGAGCCGATTACACGGGGAGGATTGCGAAATGGGCCACGATCTTAGGAGCTTTTGACATCAAATACATGCCTCGTGCCTCTGTTAAGGGCCAAGTCCTCGCGGATCTGGTAGCCGAGTTTGCTGAATCCCCATTGGAAGTAGAAGCCAAGAAGTGCGACATGGATGAAAAATCGGTTGGCATGATCTCCTAACAAGGTCTCCTATCCTGGAAAGTATACGTTGATGGTGCAGCAAATCAAAGGGGGTTCAAAATGGGGCTAGTTCTAGTATCCTCCGAAAAGATTACCATTGAGAAATCATTAAGGCTGGACTTCTCGGCCATAAATAACAAAGTCAAATATGAGGCCCTATTAATGGGAATGGCCATGGTTTAAAGAATGGGTGGCAAGGCAGTAGAGATGTTCTCGGACTCAAAATTAGTCGTTGGCCAAGTAAAAGGAGAGTTTGAAGTGAGAGACGAAAAAATGCAGGGGTACTTGAATTTGGTTAGACATTTGCAATCAGGGTTCGAATCTTTCGACCTATTACATATCCCTAGAAGTGGAAACACACATGCTGATTCCCTTACCACACTGGCAACCTCCTCGGCCCAGAGCTTGCCTCAGGTCATACTTGTCGAGGACCTATACAAGCCTGCTATGATGAGAAGAGACACGGTCTAGATCCATCAAGTCAGGGTGGGGCCAAGCCAGATGGACCCTATAGTCCTGTTCCTTAAGGAGGATATCCTGCCTGAATAGAAATCAGAGGCTAACAAGATACAGAGAAAGGCTCCTCGTTTCTGACTATTCGAGAACCAAAAATTGTACAAGTGCTCTTTTTCTGGGCTATATCTACGCTGCATTCACCCTAAGGCATCAGAGTTACTCCTTGAGGAGTTACATGAAGGGATTTGTGGAAGCCATATAGGAGGCAGATCTTTGTCTCACAAAGCCATCACTCAGGGCTATTGGTGGCCAAATATGCAGAAAAAAGCGCAAGAATATGTGAGGAAGTGTGATCAATGCCAAAGATTTACACTAAGTATATATCAGCTAAGAGGGGTCCTTAACCCCCTATCCAGCCCTTGGCCATTTGCCTAATGGGGCTTAGACATCGTTAGCCCTTTCCCCAAGGCAGCAGGGAAAAAGAGGTATTTGCTGGTCGGCACAGACTACTTTACTAAGTGGGTAGAAGCGGAACCATTGGCTAACATTAGAGACGTGGATGCCAAAAAATTTATCTGGAAGAACATTGTTACTCAGTTTGGAATCCCTCATACACTCATCTCGGACAATGGGCTTTAGTTTGACAGTAAAGTCTTCAGGAGGTACTGCTGCGACTTGGGAATTAAGAACAAATATTCCACTCCGGCTTATCCGTAGGGAAATGGACAAGTCGAAACTATTAATAAAGTAATAGTGAGTGGACTCAAGAAGAGGCTGGATGATGCGAAGGGAAGATGGGTGGAAGAACTGCCACACATTCTCTGGACATATCGGACCACGCCTCGTAGATCAACAGGAGAGACACCTTTTTCAATGACTTACGGAGCTGAGACTGTTATTCCCTTAGAAACTGGCTTCCCAACGCTAAAGACCAGCTCATTCAATCCGAGCAGTAACAATGAATTGCTAGAAAAAAGTTTAGACTTTATTGAAGAAAGAAGAGAAAGCGCAATGGTTCAAATGGCATACTACCAACACAAACTCAAGTAAGATTATGATGCCAATGTAAAGCTGAGGCCATTAGCGCCCGGTGACTTGGTATTGAGAAAAGTTCTAAGTATTGCCAAGAACCCAGCATGGGGAAAGCTAGGGCCCAATTGGGAAGGACCATATCGCATCACCTTGATGGCTGGTATTGGAGCATATTTTCTAGAGGACTTAGATGAACATGTAATACCGCGCCCTTGGAATGTAAACAACTTGAAAATGTATTATTATTAATGAAAATTTTTCTTTGTCAATGTGTTCATTTGTTGTATAAAAGCACAATACTTCCCATTATTTGTTCTTTATAAGTGATTAAACAGAACCTTAGTCATGCCTGAATCCTCGGACCAGATGCTTTGGGAAAATTAACACTCTATGACATCTTTATAAGTGATTAAACAGAACCTTAGTCATGCCTGAGTCCTCAGACCAGATGCTTTAGGGAAATTAACACTTTATGACATCTTTATAAGTGATTAAACAGAACCTTAGTCATGCCTGAGTTCTTGGACTAGATGCTTTGGGGAAATTAACACTCTACGACATCTTTATAAGTGATTAAACAAAACCTTAGTCATGCCTGAGTTCTCATACCAGATGCTTTGGGAAAATTAACACTCTATGACATCTTTATAAGTGATTAAACAGAACCTTAGTCATGCCTAAGTCCTCGGACCAGATGCTTTGGGGAAATTAACACTTTATGACATCTTTATAAGTGATTAAATAGAACCTTAGTCATGTCTGAGTCCTCGGACTAGATGCTTTGGGAAAATTAACACTCCATGACATCTCACTAAGTGTTAAACAAAACATTCTGTGATATTTATTTGTTTTTCACTAAGTGTCAAAATAGACCCAAGGTTATGACCAACTCCTCGAGTTTTTAGCCTTGAGTAAATTAAGGTCCTTATTTATTTATTCAGCCTTCATTGCAGGAGGTTCAATTCTCATTGCAAATACGTGATATACTTCTTTATTGCTGATACTTGGTCAAACCACTTAGGTTGATTGCAAGGTGTTATTGTTAGTTTTGATTGCGGCGGTTCAATGCGGTTTGCAATAGTAATAAGCTTAAAGGCATATAAAGTAAAGGCACACAGAGTGAAAGAAAGATAAGTTCATTGAACAAGATAAGGAGTACATTATGTTTGATGGCAGAACACCATTACAAAAAGTTATACACAGAGAAAACCACAAAAGAAAATCCTATGTTCGGGCCTTTTGCTGTGGAGGGTCCTTTTTAGGATCAGCCTTCTCGGATTGAGAATCCCTAGCTTGAGACTTAAGCCCTGCATCCTTGGCCTGGGAGACCACATCCCTGATTGTGAGCGCATCCTCAGAGGGATTGGCCTTCATCGGTGGTTGAGCCTCCTAACCCACTCTAGCCCCTTTAGAAACTTCAGAATTAAGAGGGGGGGCTTGGGTAGTAAGGAGCTGCTCGGGAGGAGGGATCGCGTCCAGAATTTCTTGAATATCCTCCGGGAAGAAGACGTTCTCGGACCTCCTCAATTTAGAGTCTGTAGGGACTCCTGCCCGGTCAAGCGCTACTGCTCATGACTCGGTGCAGTAGTCTCTGCACACTCCGGCCACCTCTTTTGCCAGCCGGGTCTCCGTGTCCTGCACCCCACGTTCATAGGATGCCTTCACCGCAGCCTCAGCAGCTTCCCTGGCCACCCGAGCTGCATCTTTGGCTTTCTACAGCTCTGTCTTGAGGTCCAAAACAACTTGTCTTTCGGTGGCCAGGTCTATCTCGGTTAAATGCAGTTTTTGGCGCTGATCCTCGACCTGCTTCTCCATGGTCTTTATACCCGCCTCGGCACTCAGGCGAGCTTTGTCTGCCTCCTTTAGCTTCTCGGACAGCCTTGCTTTTCTTGCTTAAGGGCACCGAGAGCCTTCTCAACCTTGAGACGGGAGTGGGCCTCAGCTCTAACTTCATTACGAGCATTTCGAACCCACTCCTCGGCCATAAAAATTTGCTGGGTGATCTGCATAAAAATAGCAAAGGGATTATATATATATGCATAAAAAGTTGATGACAATGAGTTAGGGCGCTTTTTAGCTTACCATAGTAAGGTCTTTCTTCAGAAACATGAAGAGATCAGGTTGCTTCATGTGCCTAAGAGCCTCCATATCCCTAGGGAGGAGAAGAGGCTGCTTCAGGGTTTTAGCGAGGTAGGCTGCCTGCCCTCTTTGGGAATCCCAAATGGAAGCATCCCAAGGAATGGCAGCTCCCTCCAGCTCTATCTGAGGAGCCCAGGTGCGCTGCTGTTAGCGCACTTCAGCTTCGTCTTGGCTCTCTACTGAGTTAGCCCTCTTATCCTTAGGATCCTTGGTGGTCCTCTGTTGTTTAGTGCCCTTTTGAGGGGCCACTTCATCTTCCTCTAAATCCTACACTGGCCTTTTCTTTTTCAGATTCGGATTGGTGTGCAGTTCGAGGTCAACAGGGGGCAGAGGAGGAGGAGGAAGGGTGAGAGGAACTTGTGTCTTGGGGACTTCTTTCGAAGTTGGCCCCTTGTTCCTGTTGGCTAGTAGACCCTTCAAGCCGGTCCTTTGCTTCAAGTCCATGCCTTCTTCTTCTTCCTCTGAGCTAGTGTTGACTTGGGCAACAATTAACGTTGGAGGATGAGCTGCTGAAAATCTGTCGGACTCGGTTTCAGAATCCGAGAGCTCCACCGGCCTTTCTGGTTCTCCTCTTTCCTTTACAAGACGAAATTGGTCGATCTTGGCCTCGAGGGATAATTGTGTAGAAGCTGTCTCCTCTCTCAGAATGGCTACTTCCTGAGGGACGCGTTGGACGGGCAGCTCAACGGGCGGAAGGTCTCTTTGAGCCAAGAACCCCGGCTTAGAGACATCTATGCGTGCTAATCTAGGGCTACCAGCCCTTATTGCCTGGCCTGCGTCTTGAAATATGCGAGACAGAGGCTCGTAATCCAAAATTAAGTGAGCGGCTCGCAGCTGTCCGTCTTCACTTATGAATATCTCAGATCTCAGCAGTTTGTTGAGGCCCGGTACGTTGACCAAACTGAGCTTCGGAGCGACGTGATCTTTATTTGCAAAAATAGCTGAGAAGCAAAACATTGTTAGAAAATTAAAATCCATCATCAAAAGAAAGCAAGATGAAAGGGAAATAATGACATGGTCAGGGTTAAAGAATCTAAATCTCTTGCTAATGAACCTAA
Organism: Notholithocarpus densiflorus; assembly: GCA_030021035.2. Lineage (NCBI taxonomy): Eukaryota > Viridiplantae > Streptophyta > Magnoliopsida > Fagales > Fagaceae > Notholithocarpus > Notholithocarpus densiflorus. The sequence goes on from JARYZH020000005.1 coordinate 1,339,705, forward strand.
TTCTAAGGTATCCCACCTGGCTCTCCCTCTCGGACGGGGCAATGAAGGCCATCATTCCATACTCCTGAAGCTATTAGATAGTCGTCTTTCATACCCTTGTTAGATTTAGGTAGACATGATACTAATTTGACAACGTCTGATCGAGTCTTGAGATAAAATCCTGCGTTTTTAAGGGAGTGGCACTTGTACATGTGGACCACATCATGCCAGGTGAGCCCCAAGCACAAATGCTTATTAAGAGCATCAACACTACCTAAAACCGTAAATAGGTTGGGCGCACATTGGTGGGGGCATATCCTATGGTTGATGAGGTAATCCCGTGTTATTCTACCCATAGGGAGAGTCATTCCCCCTTCTATGAAAGCTATCATAAGGATGATGACTTCCCTCGTTTCTCTGTGTGTCACTATTTGTTTTGGGGAACAGTATCGCAGGACGACTCCTTGTGGTATGTGGTATTTATCCTTAAAGGCCTTTATTTTGGCAGGGGAGTCTACTAGATGCTTAAATCTACCCATCTGGACAAGTTAGAGGGAAACAACTAAAGGTGATAAGTGAATAAATAGGAACTGGAAGGCCGAGGAGATAGGCCGAGGAGAAAAAGAAAAGTTTAAGGAAATAGAAACTTACAAGAACTAAGATGTGTGTGAATCCCTAAAACCTTTAGGAAAATTTTCAAGGATTTTTCGAAGAAAAGGTGTGGGAGGCTTAGAGAATTTTGTGAGTTTGAATGCTTAGGATCTCTAGAGAGCTTGAAGACTTGTGAAATGAGAGAAGTAATTTCTCAGGATGCTCTATATAAAGAGCAAAATCGAGTGGGAGTTATCTTGCTCGAAACCCAATGAGAAATATCAGCCATTGGATTAGCACCTTGCCGTTGGATGTGGGGAACAACACGCCGCCTGGAGCAATTAATGATGCCTCACGGGCTCCGAAGCATCAGTAGCAATCATGGGATGCGTAAAACGGCACTCCTACGTGTGCAAATCAAAGGATCGAGTAGAATTAACTCTTAAAAATTCAAAACCCTAGTTTTCTCCTCGAATGAGAGGAAAAAACCAGAGTTTTGAGGGACTATTGTAGGGTTAAGGGTCCAAATCGTATATTGGGCCTTGGCTGAGAGCGTGAGTAGGCCGATGAGGAACGAATGGTACAGACTCAGGACTTAATGAACAAAGATACGAATGAAAGGTGGTCCGAGAAGAAATATCTCCTCGGATATGATAAATAAAGCTTCAATATGTATTCCACCAATTAGGGTGACCTTCCAAGAAGCTCTAGTGATAGGGACATACATCCTGAACATACGAGAAGGAGGGGAATCCTAAAATATCTAAGGGAAAGCTGCTACCACCGCATTGAATGCACTGCAACTACTTTTCTGTCCGCATTTATGTGGAGAAGACCCCTGAACAGTGCTGTCTTGGCTACCACAACTCACAAAAAATCAAAGAGGGTGTCTGATGGGATAGGTACTTAAGTAAGGGCTCGGATGATCAACAAGTGTAGGATCAAGATGGTTCAAAGGAAAATATATAATGTAAAAGACCTTCCAAGAGGAGGGTGGGGGGGGGGGGGAGAAAGAGAAAAAGAATATTATAGCAATCAAAGTTGTACTTATACCCAACTGTTATTGATTTGTATAAAAAAAAAAACCTCCTCGGACAGTGAATTCATTCAGCTCTATTTTCCTTGTTCTTGTTTGATCATCTTTTAAACCCATACTAGCCGTTGTCAAATTCATTAGGGCCTAGTTCTTCGACCCATTATCTACAAATTTATTGTATTGGGCTCACTGAGCCAAGGTCCCATACATCTTGGGTTTGGGCTGCAAAACGTGTCCTTACATATGTTTAATCTCTTTTAAAAGTTTGGACTTTCGTCAATTATTTAAGTTTTTTTTTCCAATATATTATATTATTATAATTCACATAATATGTCTAATTATATTCCAAATTTCAAAATACACAAATAAATCAAACTTTAAAACTAAATTAAAGGTAATAAAATAAACTTTTATATATGGTAAGTTGCTTTAAGTGAGACAAATTGAAACAATTATCAATTCGAACTAGACCCAACTTGAGACCTAGATTAGGTTCTTCTTATATATTTATTTTACTTTCTATTTATTAGACTCTCTTTCCAAAAAGTAAATAATCTATCCTACATCAACCAATTATTTTTCTAATTGGGAAGAGGGAAGCAGCTCCTATCCACATCATCGCTGGGTTTGCGTCAACTGAAACCAGTTGCTGGGGCCGAATGGTTTGATTTTGGTTAGTGAGATTGGGATTGTTTTTGGTCCTTTTTGTGAGAAGTGGGCAGGAGTTTTTCTGAAGAATCAGGTGGAAGAAACGTAGGAGTTTATTTTTCACGCAGAGTTTGTGTTTGTGATAAAAGAGAGAAGGGCAATTTTGACCAATGTGTAAAAAAATAACTTTTCGGAAGTGGTTCTCTTCTCCCCATAAATGTTGCTACGCAGTACATGCAATAAATGCTTTATAATGTTTTCTAAATGGGTGCTGTACAGCACTCGTTAAAAACATCTTATCTTTTCTTCTTTTTTTTTTTTTCTTTTTTTTTAATTGTATTTTTTATGAGACATTTAAATATCTAATTGCATTATTTATTGGTACTACAAACCTACACGTATTTGTATATTTTTTTTATTTAAGATATAAATTTTACTCTAATTTAATTTAAGTATATATGTGTGTGAAATTTTCTCCTGAAAACTTGAATCTCGGCACTTACTCTTCACATTTCACAAGCACTTATACTTGTGGAGTGACCACCGTATCAAGGATATGTAGTGGTACATGTATTCATATATTAAATTCATGTGTTATTGTAAATTAAAATTTATATTATAGATTAAACAAGTGCAATATTATGCACATTTGCATAAAAATATATAAATTGTTGTAAACATTTGTTTTGTTTATAATATAAATCTATCTTGTCTTGATAGTATAATGTAAATAAATATTTTTCTTATTATTAATATTTATTTAACAATTAATAATATTCCGTTGATATAAAAAATACATTTGTAAGATGGTCTTTATTTTTATTTTAAAACTATTTTAGTCATTTTTCTATTTATACTAATTTATTATATTTATTTATATTTTAAATAATTATTAAATTAATTATGACATCATCACGATTCGACTTCGGTTTAACTTCAAAAACCTTGAACATCTTCATTCTCCAGTTCTTTGAACAGTTCGAGTTTCAAAACCATGCCCTTAGCCCTTTCATCTATTGATAATAGGGCTGTAATGGAACTCTCTCTCTCTCTTATGGACACTCTTTGAGAGATTTTAGGTGCACCTATTATTTAACTGAATATTTAAGTTTTACGACCTTTGTCACAAGCAAGAACAGGGCAAAGTGGTTTGGACTCACTTGGAGTTTGAGGGATACTTTTGGGCTTATGGTGGACCTAACTCATTATTCCGGTCCTGTCTTTAACGCCATAAATTTCTTGGAAAAATACCAACTGTTGCCTTCAATTTCAAGTTTGCCATTGAAAATTTTAAAAAGTTTAGCTAAAATGCAAATTCAACTCTATAAATGTGATTGAAATTCAATTTCAATTCTTTGATTTTACTTTTGTTTAATTGAGTTTTTTAAATTTCAAATTAATTCAATTCAGGTTTTTTGTCTTAAAAAATTTCCTTTCAGCATGCAATTAACTAAATAAATAAAAAAAATTCTCACATCAAAATTCTTTAAATATTTTTATTAATTTTATAAATTTTTTTATGTGAAAATAATATTTTTTTAATGGAAAATTTTTATCAAAATTGGATAGAAGGATAAAATTGATAAATTTGAAACTTAAAAGACTCAATTGAATGAAAGTAAAGTTAGAGGACTAAAATGAATTTCAACAAAACTTAGAGGATGCAATTTGCATTTTAGCCAAAAATTAATCTTCGAATAAGTTGGATGACTCCAACTTACTACATGACGATTGATAAAATTATTAATGTGGTGGGTTTCAGTTAGTTCAATGGCTAAACTCTCTTATGATCGAATAAGAAATCTGAGATTCAAACTTGAACATGTAATCTTGTTTAATGATGAGCTCGAGTTTAGCTTATATTTGAAATAAAATTAAGTGATTAAGCCTAAATTTTTAATACTTAGCTCGACTCAGCTCGTTTACAGCCCTAGGTATTACTTCCCGCAGCAACATCAAATGGTGCCTCATGTCTAAGTCTCATTTTTAACCAAGACAACATTTAAAGACTTGATCAAACAATTGGTCCTAACCACTTGCTTAGGGAATCACCCAAAGAACTTGTGATAATAATAAGATTAAAATTTTATTTTATTTTTGATATACAAGGTTGGATTCAAAAGTAAAGGATTAAATTTTAAATGAGGTGGTAACTAACACACAAGGTCATGACTCTCTTATGTGTTTTTATCTCCCCTACAATTACACAAAATTGATTTTGCTTATTTTTATAGCCAGTTGCTTAGAAAAGCATCCAAGGAAAGGGAAAGATCAAATGATTAAATTATTTATTTCATTTTTTTTACCCGTTGTTCGAATCCCACCTCCTCTTCCCTCGCTAACTACTTATTAAAAAAAGAAGAAGATAAAGATACACAATTTTGAAATGATTGTTTACTTTTAAAATAATTTTATGGTCATAGGCTCATATAAAAGGAATATATTGAAGTGTTAACCGAAAAATAATATAATAAATGTGGAGGGTGTGTAGGAAAATTTGTAAAAGAAAGAAGGCATTTTGGTAACATTGTAGACCCAATGGCAACGAGCAAAGCTCACATGTTTATAAAAGGAATTCAGTAAGCATCAACTCCAACTCAAACTGTGGAAACAGACGAGTTGTCGAACAACTTGGTCTGCACTGTGAGCTTTTTTTTGGTCGCATTTGCATATGGCCAATTGTAGTAAACACGCATGATCATGATATTAATTGTTTATATAACCTAAAATATAAATCAAAGCTTATCTTGACTAAAACTTATCGCATCTTCAAAGATTCCATGCATCTAATCCTTTTCCATGAGACAAAGAAAATTAATGGAAGCACTTTGTACCTATCTGCATGAGTCACATGGAGTTTCATATTCTTCTGTACTATTAGCTTGAGATAGTCCAAGCCATCTCACGTTTTAAATATTAGAATAAATTGAAGGTAGTACTATTATATTTACCATCCTGAAGAACTAAAAACACAATAGAAATATTCCCTTATTCAGCCTAAAAAAAAAAAAAAATAGAAATATTCCCTTTCGGTTTAAATAAATTTTCTTTCTAAACTCTTTTAGTGTAATGTTAGTCTTTTAGTAGCCATTTAACTCAATAAGAACAAAGAAAAAGTTAATAGAAATTTTAAGAGCGTTGGTATTTTCAAATTGGACAAAATTTAAGTACAATATCTTAGGTGCTGTTCTTTAGATTTTTCTCTTAATATTCAGTCATGTAGTTATTTAATTAAAAAATACATTTCCATCCCATGTGCAAAAATCCACATGATAGAATCTTAAAAAGAAACTTAAGGAACAACACTTAAGTATTATACCTAAGTCTTATCCTTTCAAATTTTGCTTAAATTGCTGATATTTCATGATTAAAAAAAAAAATCTATAGAATATAGTATGCAGTGTATGTTTGGATTGCACGTTTCCAGTGTGCAATTCAGCATTTGCGTTTTTAGCTGGGTCTCACGGTATTGTTTACAACCCAGTCAAAAACACAAAAATGCATATACCAATATGTTTTTGGGTCCTACAACATTATTCACATTTTTAAAAATTATTTTATTATAATATTTTCAGTAATAAATTTTTAACTTTTAGTAAATAAGCGGTATCTAAATACAAAAAGATGATATTGTGTACTGATTTCAAATGTTTTATAATGAGAAGTAATGGTCATTGTGCGCTGGCCTTTATTTATTTATATATAAAAACTGATTTGACAATCTTGGTTGGCAGTACAGTAGTAAGCACTAAATAAAGTATTTATTTATATATATATTTTTTTTGAATGACTATCTAGGTGGGGTAAGAGCCTAGCATATGGGGGTATAAATACCTTTCAATTGCTATTTTACAACCCAAATTATTTAAAACCCACTCCATTTGGGTTTGCAAACTTAAAAAAATTTGCAACCTATGAAATGCAACTTTACTATTCATAGGTGGTAAAAAATATATATTATTTTAATCTTGTATTTGTGTGTGATGAGAAAAAACGAGTGAGAGGAAAATGAGAGAGAATAATACTTTTTTTTATTATTTTATTAGGTAGTTTATATTATTTTATTAGGTTGTATGTAAAAATAAAAACTAGAATGTAAGGTGAGTTGTAAAATGCGTTGGTAAAATAGATAAAGTAGTGTTTGAGGATGCAAAATAAGTTTTTTTTTTTTGCATCTCCGGATGCTAATGCTCTAAGTAAAGTTGAGATGTGAGGTTGGAATTCGAATTATAGGACATCAATGAAGCCAACTGAGTTGAGTTCTAAATTTGGGACCATAGGCTTTTGTAACAGATATGAGATGGATTTTGGAACATGCATGCTTCTATCACTATCCACTGTCTTATATATAAGTTTTATACAAAACCAATGCTTGTTAGAAGACGATAATGATGCGAAAGGTAAACCAAGAAAAATACAACTATTAGCTTGTTAGGGTTGTCCATCAACTCGTCAGACCTGACCCACCTGCCCAACCCGAGGACTCACGGGCGGATCTGAATGCCCAGACGGGTTGAGTGTGGGTCTGTTGATTTCAAAAATCGGTTTTGCGGATTGGTTGTAGGTCCCTTGAATTCTAACCCGTATAAACCGACCCGACAGCCCAAAATTTTAAAAAGAAAAATCTTTGACTTGGGTTTCTCATTTACGTTGAAGTCTGAACATGCATTACACGCCTCCTCATCCCCTTTCTCAAAAACAAAAACACGCCTCAAGGCCTTCAACCATTATTAGTTTCAGAAAAATTTCTCTTTCTAATCTCTCTCTAAAATCCCTAACCCTAACCTCATTACTGTTGCCGTTGCCCATCGCTGAGTTGGGCTCTATTGCCGTCCCTAACACTAGCCTCCTTATTGCAACCCCTAAACCTAGCCTCCTCACTGCCGCCATCGCCGAGTATGGTCTATTGTCGCCGTCGCTGACTCAAAGTTCAACTTGAAACTCCACATATTGATGAATCCCTCCTTTGATGTACTTGAAATCTCCTCTAATCTTGTGTAGTCTGTGGGCTAGTAAAAATAATGTTTTTTTTTGTTTTTGTTTTTTGTTTTGCTTTTGTTTTTAAATTGTACTGATCTTGTGGATGTGGTGCTGGTGGGGGAAGGAATGGTGGTGGTGATGTGGGTTTAGTCTTTATCTTCCTATTTTTCGTTTCAGTATATGGATATGGTGTTTTTGTTATTTGAGTCTTTTTTGTTTCAATCTATGGATCTAGTGTTTTTGTTATTTGGGTTTTGATTTCTTTGTTGTTTGAGTTTTGATATCTATCTAGTTGGGATTCAGAGCTGAAATCACTCGTTGGTTTCGACCCGCTCAACCGATGACCCGCGCCATTGGGTTCGACCCAAACATTTGGTCAACCGCGGGTCCTTTTTCCATTCACCCGATTCGATTGGGTTGGTTGCAGGTCAACCATAAACCCGATCTGACCTAACTCGTGGAAAGCCCTTGGCTTGTCAAAGCAATTGCATCGGTGCTTCTAAAAATACAACAAATTATTGAAAACTTGATACTTTAGATTTCCAACTTGGAAGTTAGTAATCATGACTTCAAGTCACGATTTCAATAACTTTTTAGAGTGTGTAAAACAGTTTGTGTGCAACAATTTTACACAATTATAATTATAGAGAATTAGAAATGGATTTTTACTCAATTATTGAGGGATGATAGCAAATTACATCACATGACTTTTACAATTGTTGCACACAAACTACTTTACACACTCTAAAAAGTAATTGAAATCATGACTTGGAGTCAATCTGAAGTATCTAAGTTTTCAATAATTTGTTGTAGAAGGTCAACTAAACAAACAAATGGGTCATGTAGCCATATGTCAAGAATCAGAAAGAGTTGAACTTGTTGCACACAAACTCTTTTACACACTCTAAAAAGCGATTGAAATTGTGACTGGAAGTCATGATTACTAACTTCCAAGTTGGAAATTTGAAGTCAAGATCATCGATCGAAACCATTTTGGCTGGTAAGACAAGAATAAAAAGGTGTCATAGTTGGGGGGTAGCATTAATAAGGTACTAGTATGTTAAGATATATATATATATAAATATATATATATTTATATAAAAGGCACTACTGGCACTACTAGCAGCATAATCAAACATAAGGCACTACTGGCACCAATTGTACACAATTATTATTACAGAGAAATGAAAATGGACTTTTACTTAATCATTGAGGGATGATAGCAGATTACATCACATGATATAAAAATTCTTTGAAATTCCCTTTAGGATTCTCCTCAAACCTTCCAATCCTAAAGTGCTTTAGCTCAACTCCTTTTGCCTCCCTAGTGAGCACAAGGTCAGCAAGTATTCTACCTACCATTGGACTCATCTTGAACCCATGACCTGAAAAACCACCTTCGACCACAACATCCTTCCCAAACTCCCCCACCCAAGAAATCAATCACAAAATCCTCATCTGGGGTCATTGAATACATGCACAACTATGTAGCCACAAGCCCTTTAGAATCAACCAAGCTTGATAGCCTCTCTTCCACCCATTGTTTCAAAGTCCCTGTAGATACTGCATTTTGTACCCCTTACGACTCGAGCCCTGTTCCCTAATGATGCTCGAACTCAAAAGCCTGTGTAGGCACAATCCTGCGTACACAGCTAGGGTTTCAGAAGAATGGAAAATGCAAGTTTTTAGCAATAATGGCTGAGGTTTGGAATGAATCCCACATTGTCTGGGAGCCGTTCCAAACCTCATTTTTTTAACTATAAAAAACCTTACATGGTACTTTTTCAAGAAACAGAGAAATCCTACGGGAAAAACCTAAGATTCACTAGAAAATAGTGAATCAAAAGGGAGTTTTTCACAAAACACCCTTAAGTCAATTTTATTTGATTGAGACCTCTTCTGGCCCCAATCCTTTTAGTTTAACGTTGCTAATCACTTGTTTAATGACTTGTGATAGATTTGATTAAGGGGAACGATCAAAATCAAATCTTGGGAACTCCTTTTTAAGGTATCAAGTTTCAACCTTTCTTTTCTCTTTTTAGTCTTTCTTTTATTGTTTAATCTGTTTATCTTACTTTGTTTGTGTTATAACCTACTTGTTTAGAGTAGGTTTATGTTTTCTTGTATATTTTGAGCGTGTTTGGTTGTTAGAATTAGGGTTTTTGTTTCTGCTCTGTTTTCGTGTTTTTAGGTTTTTTGGGCAAGGACTTGCGTGCGCATAATCTAGCTTGCGCACGCAGGTACGATTATGCGTACGCAGGACTGTTTTTGCATGCCTAAGCCGCTGTCTAGAAACTCTAATTTTTCTTTGTTTGTTTTGTTTTTGCCTTCGCATGCTTGTTCTGTTTAGCTTATTTTCATATATTTTAGGCTCTATAAGTATTTGTGCCTCTGCCTCACACGCTTGTTTGTCTTTCAACATGCTTAGATTAGGGTTTCTATGTTTGTTTCTTGCTTTGACGCTATGCCATTCATTCACATGTCCATGTATTAATGCCATAGGTGCTGTGTTGCTAAAAGGTAAGTAAAGGGTAAGTCATGCATTAGAAATGTCTATGCATTTGTGTTGGTTTTATTTTGATGATATGATGGAGTATGCTTAGATGTATGATTAGGGTTTATAATGTGTTAATGCCTTGTTCATAAGATGTTTTGCTTGCTATTGATGATATGCTTGCTGCCATGTTTGGGGTTGCTGCCTTGTTTAGATGTATGATAGGGTCTTTCACATGTTAGATGAATGCTAGGGTTTCTTTCGTGTGTTTGGCTCTCTTTTGCTTTGTGGATAGATAAGTATGCTTGTTTAGGGATAAAAGATGACATGTTGTGTGTTAGATGCATGATTAGAGTGTGTGTGGGTTTAGAATACAAGTGCTGAACTAGTTTTTAATAAGGTTAAGATTAGGACACAATGATGGAAGGCCAACCTTAGGGTTGGATGATCTTGGGTGCCCTACACCTTCCCAAGAGCGTACCTAAACTCCGAACCCATATTCTGGTAGTAAGATCAAAGGTCCTTTTTCTAGAGGATGCTATATATATGGTTCCTAGACCATTGCAAAAACTAGGTGGCGACTTCAAAAGACCCCTTGTGTCCACAGTCCCTAATGCCATTCCAGGCCCCCATGGCCTCTTATCCAAATCACATGGATACCCACCATGTATTGCAACCTTAATCAACCCCAGAAACTCCAAAGACGGTGTGCCGTATATATAAGGCTCACCGTAGGATGCAAAAGTTGGAAAATCACCACCAATTGCATTTTTTATCCTCATGCCCCCCCTTAATCCTCTAATAACACACCATAGTCTCCAAAGGTTGTATAGGCAAATCACTCCCACTAACTGTTTTAACTAACTTTGTAGTCCAAGCCCCAATTGTTACCACACATTTTTTACCCCAAAACTTTTCACCATTGCTAGTGTAAACCCACACCCCCTTTCACATCATCTTTTCTTATATCTTTCACTTCCATGTAATCCCTAAGAACAGTACCGTTTTGAATTGCCAGAGTTTGAAACATAGAAACTGCTTTAGTGGCCTTTATCACACCACCATCATTAGTACACACTCCAACCCAATTGTCAAGAATATCGAACCAGCCTGAAAACTTGTTGGAGGTCGAGAATTTCATGTGGGACAGTGTTTCTGACAAGTGGCTATGACTTCATGGAGACACTTGTCGTCGTATGAACCCATGTCGAATTGTTGAGCCTTGAAGTAAACCTTGTAGCCAATGTGGGACTCAGCTTCTTCCCAGAGTTTGTAGGAATCACCATGGGATAGTAGTATTCCTCTAGGTAAGTTGCGCGTATAGTACGAGACTCGCTGTGAGATGAGCCACGCTAGTGTAAGAAATCGAACTACTCGAGTAGGAGGACTTTGTGACCTCTTTTTGAAACTTGATATGCAGTGGAGCTGCCCATGATGCCTGCTCCTTCCACTATTACATCGAATTCTTCGCTGGAAACTGGCACGTTAAGAGCTTGTTTGGATGAGTTTTGGATAATTGTTTCCATCACTCAATTCTCTGATTTTTGAGTGATGAGTTATGAAAACTGAAAACACATTTTAGGTGTTTTCAGTTTCCAAAACTCAGTTTTCAATGGCATTTTCGTAATTAAACCCACATACCCAGCCGCAATGTTTTACAAATGGATATTTTTTTTTGGTGAAATCCAGCCGCAATGTTTGACAAATTCTCTGAATTTTTTTTTTTTTTTTTTGGTGAACCCAGCCGCAACTTTTGAAGTTGAAAACTGGGTCTAAGTTAAGGGGCCAAATAGGGGGTTTGGGAAATTGAGGTATTTTAAGTGATGAATAATGAAAATTGAATAATGAAAATTGAGTGATGAAAATTAAGTGACGACAAATTACAAACCAAACAGGCTCTCTCTCTCTTTCTCTCATAGACACTCTTTGAGAGATTTTAGGTGCACCTATTATTTAACTAGAAGCATTTCATACTACTTGTCACAACTAAGAACATGACAAGATGGTTTGGACTCACTTGGAGTTTGAGGGATACTTTTCGGCTGATGGTTGATCCAGACTCATGATTCTTTTCTTTAACGCCATAATTTTTTGAAAAAATACCAACCGTTGCCTTCAATTTCAAGTTTGCCATTGAAAATTTAAAAAATTGTAGGCTAAAATTTAAATTGCACTGTTCAAATTTGATCTCCAACTTTACTTTCGTTCAATTGAGACCTTTATTTTTGTAGAAAAAAAAAATTTGAGTCCTCTAAGTTTCAATTTTATTCAATTAAGGTATTTTATCCAATTTCGTTATAAAAAAAAATTGTTGTTTAGTATGCAATTAACTAATGAAAAAAAAAATTTGAAAAAAAAAAATTCTCACGTAAAAAATCTATAAAATATATTTATTAATTTATAGATTTTTTTTTCAAGTGAAAATAATATTTTTTTTTAATAGAATTTTTTTAACAAAATTGGAATGAATTTCTAAATTGAATAAATTTGAAACTTTGAGGACTTAATTGAACAAAAAGTAAAATTAGATGACTGAAATAAATTTTTAGCCAAACTTAAAGGGTGCAATTTGCATTTTAGTCTAAGGTTTATCTCCGAACCGGTTGGACAATTCCAACTTACTACGTGACGATTGATAAAATTATTAATGTGGTGGGTTTTGATTAGTTCAATTGGTAAAGTCTCTTATAATTGAATAAGAGATCTGAGATTCGAACCTTACCTATACTAAAAATTGATTAGTGTCTTAGCCTAGTGATAAAAGCAATTATAATGAAGTGGATCCTATAAGTTAAAATTCTATAATATTTATCCAAAAAAAATGTGTACTTTCGTCATATAACCTATTTGGATGATGATGTGATTTGGTTAAAAACATATACGTGAATGATTTTATGAGTCGCCATGTAATAGATTGAAAAAAAATTCTTTCAAATTGGTTTGGATAGAAACTTTGTCATCTAGATATTTTATTCATTTATTTAACTTTATTTCTTTTATTGTTTATAAAAAAAAAAAATCGAAGAGTAATGAATTCGATTGATTTAGACCTTACAATCACATGATACAAAACTTTATCCTCCTAATTTAGGAATTTGCAGTTGTCTCTAAAAAGTGACACCTTGACAAGAATTTTGCAATAACAACAGGTACCTTGCTAGAATTTAACGGTATTTTTTGGTTTATTTTATAAGTATAAATAAAATTTGAATAATTTATCTTCAATTATTATAACAACTAGTCGCAGACTCATGCGATGTGTAGAAATATATAAATATTATATAATGGGGGGTGTAATATATAAAAAGTAACAATTACTTCAAGTATTGCCTATTTTTAACAGATTTCTGCAATTTTTTTTTTTTGAAATCTTTTTATCTTTAAAAATATACCATTCTATTATTTTTTGTGTGTTTGATTAATATTTTTTTAAGGTGAACCATATTATACTAACTTCTGTTGTAGTGTGTTATATTTGCCTAATATACAACTAAACTTTATAAATTTCAAATTTATTGTTCAAATTTATCATCTTTTAAGGAATAAGGAGAATATCATAATAATCAAAACTCATCGTAAAATTACAGTGTTATTTTAATCAAAATTAAAATGAAACTAAAGGAATAAAATATAAACTTTATAATAATTTATTACTTAAGCAATTGGTAGGCATATTTAAATTCATAGCCATGTGTAGGGTAACGAATTGGTGCACCCTAGTCCAAAGCACGCAAGACCTGGGCCCAATAAGTCCACTGCAATATGTATTTGTAGAGAGTGGGCTTAAGAATCAGATTTGAATGGTGAGGGCTTCGTTTTACCTATTCTTTAAAATAAACTAAAAAGCAAATTAGAAGGCCCAAAGCACATCGAAATAATTTGGAATAATTCTGTTTTATTTAGGTCCGAGGAGGAATTCTTTTATGTTGTTCACGTTCTAACTCTTCCTTTTCTTTTTATTTTTCTCTCTCTTCCCTTTCAAAAGACCCCTCTCCCTCCAATGGAGGAGGAATGACATTATATAATCATATTCTAAGCATCCTATCCTTACACTTGTCGTTCATCTAAGGTGCCCCTTGATACTTATCCCATCAGATCTTTTCTTTGGCCTCCCTGTGAGAGGTCATAGTCTTGGTGGCACTGTTCAGATGTCTTCTCCACATAAATGCGGCCAGAAAAGTAGTTGCAGGGTATTTAATGTGGTGGTAGCAGCTTTTCTTTAGATATTTTCGGGGATCTTTTCCTTCCCAGTAAGCTCACCGAGTTTGTTTCCGTCATTGGGGATTCCAGGAGGATTACTTCAGCCACTGGGATTCTTCCTTGAACCGAAAACTTTATATCCGAGGACTATACCCTCCTCGGACAAAATCGCCGGTCCTATGTGCGAATCTTTTGAAAGTAGAATGCTTTGATAGCTGCCACATTGCTCGGCCCATGAGACCTCCTCGGACCAAGCCCACGGCCCAAGATGCGTGACTCTTGGTTATTTGTCCCCACACCATGTATGTTGTGTTTTGATATAAACTCAAATTCCTATTTCTAAAAAAAAAAAAAAGTTTTAACCCAAACCAAAATTCAACCAAAGTTATAAAAGGGAAATAGAAGACTTTGTGATGGGAAATTAAAAAAAAAATACAATACCAAAACACATATTTATAAAATAAAAATAATAATTAAAAAACCATAAACCTTAATTAGAGTAATAAGAAAGAACAAAAATCCAGAGAGAGAGAGAGAGAGAGAGAGAGAGAGAGAGAGAGAGAGAGAGAATACTCACAGTTTTTGTGTGTGTAAAATTTGGATTGAATGGGAGAAATAATATCAAATTTATACAAAATAAAATGGAGAGAAGAAAAGTCAAAATATAAAAAAGAGAAAATGATAAAGAAAGTGTAACAGTAAAGTAGGGAGTAGCGGAGGAGATAAAAAGGCAAAGAGGAAGGTAAAAGGTTAAAGGAAATGTAACAGTAGGTGTAGACTAATAGAGAGAAGAAGTTTTTATTTTTTTATTTTTTATAATAGGGAAAAGAAAATTTTAAAGAGAGAAAAGAAGAAGTGGAAAATAAATGGATGACATTTGTGGCTGAGAGACAGAAAATCAGAGGGTAATCATAATATACTTTCCCACCCTCCTCTTCCCTCACAACCTACTTATTAAAAAAAAGGAATGAGGATAAAGATACACAATTTCGAAATGTTGAAGTGTTAACTGAAAAATAATTTTATGGTCATAGGCTCATATAAAAGGAATATGTTGAAGTGTTAACTGAAAAATAATATAATAAATGTGGAGGGTGTGTAGGTAAACTTGTAAAAGAAAAAAGGCATTTAGGTAACATTGTAGACCCAATGGCAACGAGCAAAGCTCACGTGTTTATAAAAGGAATTCAGTAAGCATCAACTCCAACTCAATCTGTGGAAACAGACAAGTTGTCGAACAACTTGGTCTGTACTGTGAGCTTTTTTTGGCTGCATTTGCATATGGCCAATTGTAGTAAACACGCATGATCATGATATTAATTGTATATATAACCTAAAATATCAAATCAAAGCTAATCTTTACTAAAACTTATCGCATCATCAAAGATTCCATGCATCTCATCTTTTTCCATGAGACAAAGAAAATTAATGGAAGCACTTTGTACCTATCTGCATGAGTCACATGGAGTTTCATATTCTTCTGTACTATTAGCTTGAGATAGTGCTAGTCATCTCACGTTTTAAATATTAGAATAAATTGAAGGTAGTACTATTGTATTTACCATCCGGAGGAACTAAAAACACAATAGAAATATTCTCTTTCGGTTTAAATAAATTTTCTTTCTAACCTCACCACTACTATTTTACACTTAAATGAAAATATTTAAGTGTACTTTTAGTAGCCATTTAACTTGATAGATAACTCAATAAGAACAAAGAAAAAGTTAATAGATTTTTTAAGAGCATTGATATTTTCAAATTTAGCTTAAATTGCTGACATTTCATAATTAAAAAAAAAAAAAAATCTATAGACTATAGTATGTAGTAGAAAAGTTGATATTGTGTACTGATTTCAAATGTTTTTATAATGAGAAGTAATGGTCATTGTGCGCTGGCCTTTATTTATTTATATATAAAAACTGATTTGACAATCTTGGTTGGCAGTACAGTAGTGAGCACTATATAAAGTTTTTATTTATTTCTGCTTTTTTTTTCTTCGAATGACCATCAAGGTGGGGTAAGTAAAGTTGATATGTGAGGTTGGAATTTCGAATTATAGGACGTCAATGAAGCCAAGTGAGTTGAGTTCTGAATTTGGGACCATAGACTTCTGTAACAGATATGAGATGGATTTTGGAACATGCATGCTCCTGTCACTATCCACTGTCTTATATATGAGATGGATTTTGAAACAAGCATGCTTCTGTCACTATCCACTATCTTATATATAAGTTTCAACATTTTTAATTATACAAAACCAATGTTTGTAAGAAGACGATAATGATGAGAAAAGTAAACCAAGAAAAATACAACTATTGGCTTGTTAGAGCAATTGTATTGGTGCTTCTAAAAATTTCTAACCTACTTTTTATATTTTATACCATCACTTTTACATAGCACTAACATCATTTTATCTATTCTAAACATTTATTTCAATAAAATATTCATTCTATTGCATTTTTATATTATTTTAGGACTATGGCAAGAAGAGAGAGAAAAAAAAGATGAAAAGGAAATTAATAAAATAATTTATACAAAACTACAATAATCAGGATTTTTTTTTTCTTCAAAATAACACCCATTTTTAAACAATTTCGTTAGTTAGCATCGTTTCTAAACTATTTAAGAAACTAACATCTCGAGTCTTTTTAGACTTGAGGAGTCTCTTAGACTCGATTTCACCGTAGCAAATCGAGTCTCAAAGACTCGATTTCCATGAGGTGCGTAGCTGAGGTGGATTAAAAAAATCCACATGGAACTCGAGTCTTAGAGACTCGAGTTCCCTCTAGAAAACACAAAATACTGCAACCCAGAAAATACAATACAGACCAACGCAGAAAATACAAACCTAGAACAGCAACCCACAAACCTTGAATAGCCTAGAATAGCAACCCATAAAACACAAACAGACCAACCAGAAAAAACAAACCCAAAACATCAACCCAGAAAACACAAACTCAGAACAGAAAATATTCCACCAAAGACAGACCAACCCAAAAAACACAGAAAACGAATCAAAAGACAAACCAAACTAGAAAACAGACCTTTGGTGCCAAGATCAACAAACCCAAGCTGCTCTGGTGTTGTCAAACCCAAGCCGCTCTAGTTCCGAAATTGTGATTTTTGGGTTTAGGTTTTTGCTCCAATTTCGAGAACGAAGGAAGAAGATAGTGTAGAGAAGAGACTCGAGTTCCACATGAATTTTAAGTCCCCCTCAACTTTGCCAACATACAGAACTCGAGTTTAAGAGACTCGAGTTGCTACAAGAACTCATGTCTAAGAGAGTCGAGATGTTGGTTCCTAAATAGTTTGAAAACGTTACTAACTAACATAATTGTTAACAAAATGGTGTTATTTTGCAAAAAAATCCACAGTAATCGTGTATATTTATACAGTTACTGTAGCTCATTTGTATATTTGTACAATTATAGACAAGCTGATGTGGGAGCTTTTCATGTCATATTATGTAAATTATATAACTTTTTATATTTTAGAAGCATTGATGCAATTGCTCTCTTTTATATACACGTGTGCGTGCATACACATATATATCAACATAGCATATAATATAATAAATACATTTCTTATATATTTATGTATTTTTTCCCCGTTTTCTTTCATTCTTTTGCAACTGTAGTTCATGGTTTCACTTTCAAGTCACTCACTACGTCAAGAATTGTGCCAAGATTTACAAGGCCTGTGACTGACATGATTGTTGGCTTTTGGTAGGACACCCAATTTGTTTTATCATTTTGTTTTGAAACTCATATAAGCAAATAGGCTGAAACCAAATTTTATTCTTAATCTGCCAGGGTTCTTTGGATCGGGCTCTGATGCCATAACATGCATTATGTATTGGTATTATAACCTATTGGGCCATATTGCATGCACTTCTTGCTACTGTTATGGTTTGAGCAGCCAAACTGGTCATTGAGCCACTGAGCCTTTCTTCTTCGTATCAGTTGGCTTTGTTGCAAATCTGCTTGATTTACTGGGTGTGTGTTATTTTGTGTATATCTGTGTTTGTAATATCATACAATATTTGTGCCCTAACTATTTGTTCAACTGATATGATATGCAATTCTGTTTCACAGTTAAATGACATGATTATGGTGCAACTTAATTGAATTTTCCTGATATGCGAGCACAACTATTTGTTCAACTGATATGATATGCAAGTCTGTAGCCGACCCTTCCACTAGGCCAATTAGGCCATTGCCTAAGGCCCCTAACTGGAAGAGGGCCCCAAAATTTTGAAAAAGAAGGGGCAGTAGGAAAAAAAAGAAGTTTAAAATGAAACTCCAAAAAATCTGATACATTTTTGTGACCAAAGAACAAAATATTTGGAACATCCTTGTAAATATTTGTACCCAAAAAATTCTTTGGTCTAAAAAAAATCAATTATTCCAAAAATATCATCCTTAACCTCTAAAGAAGGAAGAATTGAGAAGAAATAAGATGAAGACAAAGTTAAGAGTCTGAAGAACTGAGAAGAAAGAAGCATTGTGAACTTACTAAACTGTAAAGAAGTAATAAATAAATATATGAGAGAATAAATGCAATGGGAAAGTTGAGGAGTAGAGGTGACCACATGGGTGGGAGCTTGGGAATGGGAAAAATGATTTGAAAGGAAGGCTCTAGGAAGGTAGTTTTATTTGCTAAATAACCAAAATTGTTCTTAAAAAAAAAAAAAAAATCTGATCACTTATTTTAAATATTTAAAAAAACCTATTTTTTATATCTAATTAAAACATTATATTCATTAGTCAATATAATTTATCTATTATAGTAAAAAGTAATATTAATTACTCTAATATATATATACACACACTACCTCATCACACGTGCTTTGCATGTGCGGTGAGGTTTTTTTTTTAGTCTAGTATCATAATTTTCTTAAAAAAAAAAAAAAAAGGATAAGTTTGTTTTGAAGACATGAATTAGTAGGAGAGTGCCCTATTTTGTAGGCATTTTAAGTAGAGTTGGAGAAGACCTCATTTTAATTCTCACCTCAGCCCCAAATGTCTAGGACCTGCTTTTAGTTAAATGACATGATTATGGTGTAACTAAATTGAATTTTCCTGATATGCGGGCACAACCATGATCTTGTTCTTTCTGGCATCAAATTTGTCTCTGTATTCATTGATTTTTTATTATTTATTTTATAAAGTATAATCATTGATTTTTTCTTCTTCCTAGATATATTTAGATCGATCATTATTAATTTAGCTCAACCAGGCAACTGTGATTTCCCATTTTTATTTTTGTTAATCCCAGATTAATTTCTTGGTTGCATCCAATAAGACAAAATTCCTTGTTACCATGATACTAGAAATAGATTGAGAATTTGTTCACTCAAAAGTGTCAAAAGCAACCAAAGGTTTTATACTTCACTACTGTTGTATTTACATATATCTTTAGAATTCTAAAGAATATCTTTAGTTATCCGTAATCGGAGGAACACTTTGTTTTGATTTGTGGCTTGTACAAATCAGGTGGGTCTTTCATGTCAGAGCAAGTTTTGTGATCAATTGTGTATGTCTACATGTTTCTTAAGATTGCTAAAAATTGGCTCAAACTGAAAATGTTTTTAGTGTTGATTGTAAAATAAGGGCAACGGGGCGTAAAATATTTTCCGTTTTTATTTTCACTTCAAACCATTTCCAGAGATGCGCAAAGAGAGAAAGAGGGAGAGAAAGAAGGACTCACAGACGCGCAAACAGAGAGAGAGAGAGAGAGAGAGAGATTGCGCCGTCGAACCCACGATTGCACCGGTCAGATCGTTGTCCTCGTCCCCTCCACGCGACGGTGAGTGCTCTGTTCATCCAAGCACCATCGAGATCGCACACCAGCACCACAGCATTGACGAGATCGATCCACATCCAAGAGTTTCGATCCCTCCTCCATGAGCTCCAATCCACATGACCCACCCATGCCCGATCTCTCTTTTTCTCGATCTACCTCTCCCTTTCCCTCACTTGTCAATCACTCTCTCTTCCTCCTTCTCTCCGTTTGACCGAGTTTTTGGTGTTAACAAATGTTTTGTTTTGATTTTTGTTTGGTTTTGTTTTGATTTTTGTTTGTTTTAAGTTTATATGTTGAAATTTTCTATTATGAAATTTGTTTGGAAGTTGAGAAAATGGTTGAAAAAATGTGAGAAACTAATAGAAAAATAGCATTTTCAGAACACAACCAAACACTAGAAAATATTTTTCAAAGCATTTTTTGAAATGCAATCAAACACTTGAAAATATTTTTCTTTCCCAAAAATATTTTACACTCGGAAAATATTTTACATTCAACCAAATGCAGCCTTAGTTTACCTTTTCTTAATTGTTTTTTGTTTTTCGTTTTACATTTTCTTAGAGGTGCTCTTTTTTTTTTTGGGTAAAATCGAAGTGCTCATTTTATTTGTTTGATTAGAACTAATTATCATTTTTTTTTGCAGGTTGAGAGCGTTAGATGATCTATTGATAATCTAACGCTTCAATAGTGTCTTTTTATAAATCAGGTTTTACTGTTCTACTCTTTAAATATTATTTTATCATTTTCTATCTTTTAATAAAAAAATCATTTTTTATTTTATAGATGTTTTTTTAAAATATTTATTTGTATCTGAGAAATTTATAAAAATAAAACATAAAAAACTTAATTAAATGTCAAAAGGATCTATAGATAAATTTGTTATTAGATAAACAATGCATGAAAATCTTAAAAATGACTAAAAAAAAAAAAAAAGTAAGGTACCATTTAAAATTGTCGCCTTAAGCCCAAAAATACATTGAGCCGGCCCTGTCATGAGATTATCCAGGGAAGAAGCTAATAAGTAAATGAAATATAACGATGAATATACTTATCAAAAAAAAATTACAACAATGAATATGAAAAAAAAAAAAAAAAAAAAAAACCTTATGGTAAAATTGTCACCTTCCATCTCCAGAACTCAGAGATACAAATTTTTCCTTAATTGCAACAAAAATGAATATTCAAGTCTTCTTGTTAGGCTCAAAGACATATTTGATGATTGAATCTTTGATTGATAGCAATTCGGGGAACTCGTTTTTGAGCTTCGAAGCATCCAACTCATTGTTACTCCTTGGAGCTACTATCACCTTGGCTTGTTCCTCCAAATTGAAATTCACCCAAGTGAATTTTGGGTCAATGTAATCTCTGTACATCTCTAAAATCTCATTGTGACTTACAACTCCTGGATTGGTGAAGTTCCAAATTCCACTGCAATTCCTCTTTGCCATCTCAATGGAGATGGGTAGGAGCTCATCTAGTACCGTCATGCTATTGGGTATGTTCACCACTTTGTTGTAACGACTGATCTTCGTGATGAAGTTTCTTGGGTTGCTGAGATCTGATGATATTGGCATTCGAACCCTGAGAGTGCAGACATTCTCATATTCTATTATAAGCTCCTCCACCTGTTTATTTGCCAATTCATTTGTGATTAATACTGTTAAAGATTTTGGATGCAATTTCAAAAGGCTCAACTCAGCTCCCCTATATCCATTTTATCAATTACATATTGAGTACAAGAAGCCTTGACACATCAAAAATTTCTCATTAACAGAACATCCTTGGGGGGCACTAAATTTTTAAGCCTGGAACTAATTAAGGTCCATTTTGTGCGTGTGCTTGTGTGCGCTAGGAAATTCAATACATAAGGTAAAAAAAATAACATATAAAATGTGATGTATGTAATAGTTACCATGGCCTTAGTCTTTGAATAGAAGGAACCGGTGAAATTAGGCTTATCTTCCTCCTTGAATCCTATACATGATCCTTGGGGGTGCTCCTTGTCATACTCAAATATGCAGCCAGTGGCAAAATTAATCATCAACAGACCTTGGTCCTTGCAAACATCAGCTAAAGTTAATGTACCCACCACATTAGTTCTAATTGTTTCAACCTTGTGTGATTCACACCAATCAACATTTGGCCTCCCAGTAACTCCCGCTGCATTAAACACATGGCTTGGCCTTACTCTCCTTATATCCTCCAAGAGTGACTTCCTATCTTCCAGTCTTCCCTTCCCATATTCATAGACTATGCCCTGGCCTTCACAGAGCTTCCCTAATAATCCACCTAGCCAACCTGTCCTTCCATATATCAAGAATTTCATTCCTGAACTGCCATTACTCACACTGAATTCTCTTGTAAGTCTCGTGTGCCCATACTGAAAGAACCAAGCATCATCACTGGATTGAGTTATCATGGAAACACCAGGGTGTGGGTGAAGAGCAGAAGATACATCACCCCACCAATTAGGATTCTTAGTATACCACTCCATTGTCATCTTTAGCCCATTCTCCCAAGAGGTCCTTTCATCCCAGCCAAGCTTCTTTAGCTTTTGATCATCCAAGAAGTACCTCTGGTCATTAAATGGTCTGTCTTGAACAAAACTTATGGCTTCTTTAGGATCCAATCCAAACAGCTTGCAAATGTCCTCAGCCACATCCAAGACTCCCCTTTCCTTTTGAGTGCCAATATTGTATACATGTCCAATAACCCCTTTATGAAGTATGACATCAAATGCTTCAGCAACATCCTCACAATATAAATAGCTTCTCACATTTGAGCCATTACCATGGATCGGCAACTTCTCTCCCTTCATGGCAAGGAGAATGAATTTCGGTATAAGCTTTTCTGGATATTGATTAGGGCCATACACATTATTGCCTCGAGTTGTTATTGTTGGGAGGCCATAGGATCTATTATAAGCCATGACAAGCATTTCCGCGCCTGCTTTTGTGGCAGAGTATGGATTGGTGGGAAGAAGCTGAGAGGCCTCAGGATTGCCAATGTCAGTCTCTAAATCAGTCTCCCCATAAACTTCATCAGTACTAACATGGATGAACCTTTTGACGCGCCCAGTAACTTTGCAAGCCTCAAGAAGTACATGTGTGCCATATATATTGTTGGTGGTGAATTCAAAGGAGTTCCCAAAGGAATTATCCACATGGGTTTGGGCAGCAAAGTGCATTATAGTGTCAATGTCCTCTGCTACCAAGAGGTAATTGACAAGGTCAGCACAACCAATATCGCCCTTGACGAATTTGAAGTTTGAGGAGTTGAGACAAGATTGGAGATTCTTGAAGCTGGAACAGTAATCTAGCTTATCAAGGGCCACAATCTTGTAGTTTGGATAGTTCTTGATTAGTCTGCTGGTTACATGGGAGGCTATGAAGCCGGCTGCACCAGTTAATAGGATATTTTTTGGTGCATATGAAGGACCAGGTTCAGCTGACATCTTCTCTATTTGATTTTAGTGTGCTATGACTGAACCAGAAAAATAGTAATCAAGCACTAATATCAGTAATCAATTCCTGGTTCAAAGAACAAAAATTCAAACATATAATAGCTATTTTTATGGCATGTCAATTTGTGATTGAAATTAAAGAAATGGAACAAACACTGCTAATGGTAGCAAACCTGTTGCACATATAAAAATTGAAAGACCAATTTAATATACAAAAAGATATAGTAGTTTGTGTTTCCAACGGAGAAATTCATGGTTCAAAATCTCCTAATTCCAGCAATCGAATTATCAACAAAATTAAAAGATATAGTAACATATGCTCAAAAAGCTATGCAATTGTTCCAAACCTTAATTTTTCCTCAATAAAAAGATAATAGAACAAGCAGATTTAGAGAGAGATCACTCACAAATGATGTGTTGCTAGAAAGAATTCATGGAAGGAAAAACAAGGTTAATGAGAGTGTAGTTTAGAATTTGAAATAAGAGGTGAAAATAGAAGACTGAATGATGCGTAATTGTCGTGATAATTAGAGATTTAGCGGTCTCTGACTCTCTCACTTGGCCAATTCATACGTTACGTGGTGCATATTCCAACTAATTTGGTTATAAATAGCTTAGTAGCCACCTATGATGAATAGTAACTAGTTTTTTCATTCAAAAAAAGAAAAAAAAAAAAGAAAAAAAAAGAAAAAGAGGTTGTTTCATGCTTCCTTTTAGTATTTACTATTTATATTTATTCATCTCAAATTGGGTCAAACTTAATCATGTCCCTTCCTTTCAAAAAATTTAAAAAATAAAAAATAAAATAAAGGTCCCTTGTTCAAATCTGTAGCATACAGTCATGCCTTGAAAACAGAAAACGTTTATCTTAAAATTTGGATCTCGATTAGAAAACATTTATCTTGAAAACAGTCATGTCTTGAAAACATAAAACAGTTTTTCTTGAAATATTGCCACATAAGAAATTTACGTACATTCCATGGCGACTATGCACTTTTGGTCTCTTGTTCATTCAACTGGAAAACATTTTTATCTTTTTGTTGGTTATATTTAAGATCCTCAGCTGAAGGAAAAAAAAACGAATGCTCTCTCAACTTTCAGTACGTGGAGAAAGAGATGCGGCAAAGAGAGAGAAGTTACCATGAAGAGAGTGTCTTGTGGTGTGGTGTGAAGGTTTTGAAAATGACAAAGTTTAGCTACAAAATTGGTTATACCTTAATACTCCAAACTTACTCAATAAAATAAATATTATTACATATTTTGAAAATCTAATCGTTGAATTGCATGTTCTTTATGCTCTTGATACATATGTCAAATTTTGTATCAATCAAATATTATTTACTATATGATTTATAAGCTTATATTTTATGCATAGTTTCAAATTACAAAAATTTGCAATTTTAACAATTTATTGATGACATAGTTATTGACTTTAATTTTTTAGAAATTTTGTAAGCATGAAGGATATAAGAAGAATATGTAATCCAATGGTGGATTTATCAAAATTCACCTCCAATAAAAAGATATTGAGTAAGGTTGTAGCCTTAAGCTACAACTAATTTTGTAGCTAAATTTTGTCATTTTGAAAAATGTTTTCCACTTTTGAAAAAGCTGAAAGCATTTTTTTTTTTTTTTTTTTTTGTATTTAGCATTTTTCTTTAATCATAGAAAATGTTTTCCATTGATTTGCATTTTTCTCCATATCAAACACCAAAAAAAATGCGAAAAACATTTTTCACTAAAACAAATGAAGCATCAATGTTAGATGAACATTCTTCTTAAAATGTTTTCAACCAAAAAAATTAGAGCATTTTGGTTAGAGAAAACTCTATTTCGGCTTGGAATAAAATTTGAGATGAGTTAATTTTTAAGGGAGTCTTGGTAATTTTTCCTTCCCCAAATAGACCTAATCATGTACACTTCATTTTTGAATTCGGTTATTTATAAAAGGCTGATTTTATTTATATTTTGAAAATAATTCTAATATGGGTATATGAAATGATTTGGTCAAAATCGGTGTAGTTTTAGTTATATATCAATTTTATAATAAATCATGTGATTTGTTTAAATAATATACGTGAATAATTTTATAAGTCACTATATAGTTTGTTGAATAATATACATGAATATTCCTATAAGTCACTGAAAAGGTATTGAAAGGGAAAATCGATATACTTGAATCCTAGCCTATTTACGTACCTACTTGGCTTGGATCTAGTATTCTCATAAATTAAGTGAAATTATCAAGATCATGACACATGGCCAAAACTAAACACATATCGATGCTCTTTATATATGTACATTCAAAGTAAAGCTCATTGCAAGGCTTCATTAAGTTCAAATTTTCCATGACAGGATTTTCCCCAACAACAACAAAAACTTAATTCTAACCAAGATTTAATAATTAAGGTCACCAAAGCAAATCATTATTCGTTACAGTCACAATGAAAGGTTGTTTACTTTTTTTTTTTTGAGAAAGAAAGGTTGTTTACTTGGTTACCACATTTTGTAGAGAAGTAGAAAAAAACACAACTTATTTCTAACCAAGATTTAATAATTAATTGAGGTCACCAAAGCATATCATTATTCATTACAATCACAATGAAAGGTGGTTATTACTTGGTTACCACATTATTCAGAAGTAGCTAGCATTGAATGAACGATGCCATTGCCATTCCCAACAGGACTCACATGACTTAGTTGGTCAATTAGCTCATTCAAGCACTTGTAAGAAGACCCTCCAACCTGCACTGCTCTTTTTGCCATTTTTCCTATCTTAATTGCATTGTCTCTTACTCTCTTCCCATTCTCTCCTCCCATCATCTCTTTCACCGCTTCACCGATCACTTCACGCCTCACAGTATTCCCATCCCGTGTCACGGTAGGAAGCTGAAGCCCCACCTTCATCTCCTCCACCAAGAATTTGGCATTCAGGTGCTGCTCATTTTGCATGGGCCATGCCAATATTGGAACCTCCATTGACAAGCTTTCCAACGCAGAGTTCCACCCACAGTGGCTTAGGAACCCACCAATGGCCTTGTGGGCCAGCACCCATTTTTAATCCACCCATTCTTTAACAAATAATCCTCTCCCTTTTTTGATATCTCTTGGAGGGTCCCAATTATTTGATTTCACAACACATATGTAATCTTTCCCAGATAGCACCAACCCATAGGCCAATTCATTAAGCTGGTTGTCAGACAAACAAGCCTGTGATCCAAATGACACATAAATCACTGACTTTTCATGCTCATGCTGGTTCAACCAGTTGGTCCATTCCCTATAAGGGTTTGGCCCAATCGATGCTTTCTCCATTTGATTATATAGAAAGAATGGACCAACACACCATGCCCTAGTGTCATTCCCGTACAAAGATTCCAATGAGGCAACGTGGTCTATTTCTAGCTCGCTAAAGCTATTAACAATCACACCCCAACTTCCCAAATCAGATTTTTCAGATTCTACATAGAACTGTGACAAGAAAGTGTCCATTTGCCTCAATGAATTTGGCAAATCCGACTTTGTGAGCTCAAAGCAAAGTTGCACTCCTTTTACATCTACAGTTTCTGTATCCGACTTCATCCATCTGTGATTTTGGTGAATGGATAAAGATTTCTTCACAGCCATTGCAAAGACCCCCATCCCATGAAAAGCCAACCTGGGGATACCAAAATTGCAACACGAAGCATTAGTCCACCCTAAGAATGAATCAGAAATAACACATGTAGGTGGGTCTTGAAGTTTGGACATTTCTCTAAGAGTTTCTTCAAAAGGTTCTTGAAGTTGTTTTGTGGCATTATAAAATAGAAAGAGCTGGTCAAGTGAATGAAGTTGGGACGTGTTTTCACAGCCTTTGGGGAGTTCTTGGACTTGAGGGAATGGTATTTCCTTAAGATGGATGTTTGAGTAGCGTGAAATGTATGAGCTAATAGAGGAAGAGTTTGAAGGGGTAGTTATGATTGTTACCTTCAAACCCTGGCAGCTAAGTGCCTTTGAAAGGTCAAGTAAAGGCATGGTGTGGCCTTGAGACATGAAGGGGAAGATGACAATGTGAGGTTTGGAAGCCATTTCTAAACTAGAATTGAAAGGTGCCTTCTTTTGAAAGGTGATTGTTACTTTAGTAACATTTACCCTTCTTTTATTTGTCACATGAATCAATTAGCTGGGTTATGGAGACAACCTGGTATTTAGTAGTACAAGTATACAAATGGACGCATGCTCTGACACTCACCCTAGGCAATAAATGGACATGTGTAATCTCTGTCCTAAGTGCGCTCACACGTGTGTAATCACTTGTATCAACGGTAGTAAAATGAAATAAGAGCCTAATTTTACTCTACCAACCCTAAAAGTCACTCACGTTAGCTTATGTTAAAATAATAGACAAAAAAAAATTGCCCCTGTGATTGGTGTATCATTTATAAACAGTTAGCCCAGTGCCCACTACATTTAAACCAACAGCCTGCCCTCTATGTTTAGGCCGACAACTTTAAATGACTTTTTTGAATGTACCGGTGATTGTTATTTGTTACCTCAGAAACATTTTCTTTTCTTTTATACGTCTCCTGAATTTGCAGTGACGGGAACAACCCTATTTTTAGTAGTTTCTTTTTCTAGGTAAATCTATTTTTAGTAGTTAGAACTTAGAAGTTAGAACTACTACAATCAAGTTCAACTAGTACAATGCAGTGAATGTACACATGGACCCTAGGCGAGTAAATTCCTTTTAATATGCAGTCCTATTCCAACGTCTATAAATAGGTATTCCTTTTAATATGCAGTCCTATTCCAACATCTATAAACAGGTAAACATTATGCTATAGAGAAAATAAAATATTTGGTATCAAATGATGCCACGTTAGGCATATAAAAATCTAACAAATGAGAGACACATATATATGTAAAAAATAACTATCCACTAACACCTCTCCTTTAAGAGAGTCTAAATCTTTTGTCCCACTTACCCACACTCCTCCTTTCTTTTTCTAGGTAATTGAAATAATAGAAGGCATAAATTTAGCATTTAATAAAAATAGATGAACATATGTGGCATGTTTTTATTTGTGTAGTATATAGTGGAGCAGGAAGAGTGGAATAGAAAATTTAGACTCCCTTTAAGAGTAGTGGTGAAATGATGATTTGGTTATTTTGCACACGTCTTTTAATTATTAAATTTCGATACAGCTAATATTGTATCATTTAATACTAAATACTTTTTCCATAAAGAGGCGTGCCAAGTGAGTTTGAGAATTGTTGATAAAAGTTTGGAAAATGTTAAAAACACACTTTTGCTGATGTGGTGGTTGGTTATTAGTAATTAAAAATATGATATTAATGATGGGCTCAAATAAAAACCAATAAGAATTTATTACATCAACAGTTTGTAAAATTTTTATAAAATAGTTTGTGCATATACCATTGCTCAAAAAGTTTTGCCTCTTGTTTTAGCTTTTAATTATTAGTGTTACTGCCTCTTAACTTAAAAAATAATAATATTATGGCATTTGTCCCAAAATGTTGGTCCTGTTTAGAAAATGAGAAGTGATACAACCACTACATTTTCACAACAAATCATAAATGGTAATTTGCTACTAGTTTTAATTTGAACTTACTACTTAAGTTACTTTTTCATTCACCAATAACAACTTGTCACTTAGAATTTGTTGTGAAAATGTTTTAGACATAGCATTGTTCGCGTAAAATAATCTGCAAGCGCACAGAATCATAACAAGTAGTAAAGTGTTTTTAGAAAACAAATGTCGAACCCACAGAGATTAACTATGTTATTGAATACCAAAATTTACTAAATTAATTACTATTTGGAAAATCGAAAATAAAAGGGACGTTCAACTATCTAAATTAAATTAAACTATTTAATAAAAATAAATCTAGCAAAGCATAAAAATCTAAAAGTGTAAAGAAGAAAATATGATAAGAATGGATCTAGAGCGGTTGATTTCACCTAACAAATCCCACACAATTTATTCCTAATTATTAAATTCTAATGATCTCCCGTTGATGATTAAAAATTCCATAAGTATTCAATATCTTCTCTCGAATAATATCAAAAATGTCTTCAACTAACAATTCCATATCTCTATGCGAATTTAATTAATTGGAGACTCATTATGTACTTTGAATTTTCTGAAAAATCACACTAATCGCGGTAAAGCATCTCTACTTTCGCTCAACTAATGGTGTTTAATTCCAGAACTAAAATAACAAATCATCTCTCGGTCTCATTGTTATTCAATTGATCAATCAATAAGTCGTAAAAAGAAATATTAAGCATTAAGAATAAGAATTAAACACTCAATCATGGAAATATTAAAAATAAAATAACTCAGAATATAAATTGTGTGTTCATTGCTAGACTACATCAACGCTCTAGAAAATAAAATTTAGTTCATAATAAAATTGAAAAGAAAACAAATAAAACTTATGTCTTTCATCTGAATTGGTTGATCAACATGAAGCTCTCGCCTTTGTCCTCAGATCCTCCTCTTCAGAAAGACTCCCAAAAAAATACTTCAATGCGGCACCCTCTTTTCCTCTCAGGTTTCCTGCCCTCTCTTTTTCCCCCAAAGAGCCTTTATATAGGTCAAAGAATCCTATTCCCGTTTGGAGAAAATCCCAGATTTTTAGGCTTCACTTAACCGACGATTTTGGCCCATTTAACTTCAGAATTCGGGCTTTTGGTAAACTACAAAGTTGTAGCCCTTTAAGTTAACTTTCCATCCCAACTTGAATCACCTCGATTGGACATCTGAGCCCAAAGTTATGCTGAAATTACTAACTGATGTGCAGGCTGGAATCCTAATCAGAATTGGACTTGGATTTGGTGCAAACTTCCTTTGATTCCTTGCTCCAGTTGGACTTAAATTAAATTGGGTTGGTCTTCTCTTGAATTCATGCCTGGCTGGATGTAAGTTGATTTGATTCAATTGACCTAGCCCCACTTTGCATGTAAAGCCCTTGTATTAATTTGAAATCTTCTCATTCCTTCAAAGCACAAATGAATGGATAAATATAAATAAAAATCAAATCAAATCAAAAGAAATAAAGGAAAACTAACAAATTTAATAAGTAAGAGGATAATAAAAATCATGTAAAAATTACACTTATCAAGCATTTCTCTTAGAGAATCCAACTTTTTTCGGGGAGCATCATTTAAATAATTGGCTGCCAATAAAAATGTATTAATTTACAAAATTAACCTCATTAATTTAAACTATAGAAAAAGAATGATATTGACTTTTAATAAAGCAAATGGTAAGATAATTGTAAGGACGCGTTTTAGACCCTAAACCCAAAGTATGATTGGATCCAAGCCCAATAAGCCCAATACAATGAATTTGTAGAGAGTAGGTTGTGTTTGGACAAGTGCTCTGATACCACTTGTTGGGAAATTTAGACCCTGGTTGATAGAATTAACAAGTTTTAAATCCAAATTGTTAATTAGATTTATTATGAATAAAACTTGTTAAAACAAACAAACAAACATCAATATCATGTCAAAATCATGCAGCGGAAAAATAAATAAGACAAGATATGATGACCCAGGAAAACCAATGAAACTAACCAGTTTCACAGTAAAAAACCTGGGGGGAAACCTTCCCGAAAAGCAATCCACTATAGTAAAGAGAAGTTTCAGATCTAGTACAAAACCTTTGTCCCTAGACTCTACAATCCCCGTAGATGAACTCACAGCAGAAACCTTCTACCGCTTCAGAACCTCTGAACTCTTCAATATATGAATGTCACCCTTTGATGCACGAATCCCAATACGTGACTAACCAATTGTGCGAATCCCAGTACGCGACTTAATCACCAACTAGAAGAAGATTGTTGGTTGCAAAGTTCTTCACTTCATCAACAATGAAGATCAAGAAGCACTTGGTTACAAAACCCTAAGGCGCAAAAGACGCAGTAGCTTCTTTCAGAGAGAATAAGGCATCGGTCACCTTTTGCATTCGTTCTCCTTGTATTCTCTTATGTGACGGCCTCTAAAATAAGCCTTATATAGGTCTAGGGTTGTGAGAAAAGAAATCCTACACATACATGTCATCATGGGCCAAAAATCAGATCTGAAAATCTGAATTCCTGTAACCTCAATAGATACCTCGATCGATCGGGAGGTGTCGAGCTTTAAACCTCGACAGATACAGCTATCGAGGAGGTGTCGAGAAGGTGTCGAGGGGACAGAAGCTTTCTCGATCGATCCACCAGCTGTCAAGAAGCTGTCGGGATTGCGATAAGAAAAGGCTGAAGAAGCTCGATAGATAGCCAGCTGTCGAGAGATGTCGAGAAGCTGTCGAGATATCTGTCCGCAGGTGTCGAGCTATTTGTCCAGCTTTAATGAACAGCTTTTCTTCACTTGTTTCTTGGTCCAATCTTCATGGCTTTAATACTAGACTTGAACAACATGTTCCTTGAAGTATTAAACTCATCCTAGATCTACCCAAATACAAGTAAAGTACGTTTTGTCAAAAGATTAACCAATTACACAAAATATGTCCTTAACAGGTTGGACAACTAGGCATTCACTTAGCGCATAGCTTTTCCAATTTTCCCACTCGTAGCTTTTCCTTCGATATAAATACCTTTCAAATCAATTCTCCCATCTCACTCTAGCATTCACTTAGCTCTAGCACACATACACTGAACCTCCCAATTTTCTTAACTTACTCATGCCTCTACAAATACCAAAAGCCTGTCTGAGGACACTTTCCTTATTTCAGTAAGTCTTCACAAAACTTTACATTTTGTTTTTCCATATATTTTTCTATTCTTTGTACTTTCCCTCTCCTCGGCTCTATTTTCTCTTCTCAATCTTTCTAGTTTTCCCTAATCCCTTCTAGAAATGGGTAGATTTAAGAGTTTGGTAGACTTCGAGTAGGGAATAAAGAACTTTAGGGCTCAGTATAGGATCCCTCCAGAAGTAGGTGTTAGATATTGTAAGGAGGGGCAGTGGTTTGAAGAAAGGCGAAAGGGAGAGGGAGAGGTAGTGATCCCAATGATCGCCTTCATAGAAGGGGGGATAAGAATTCCTATGGGCACGATCACTAGGGGTTATCTTAGGGCCCACAAGTTAGCACCCACCCAGTGTGCCCCCAATATGTTTAGGATATTAGGCTGTGTAGATGCCCTAAATGAGAGAATGGGCTTAAACCTTACCCACCACGATATAAACTGGATTTACAACCTCCACCACCTAACCGGGCAGGGGTACTACCTAAAATCTAGGTACCTTGAGTTTAGGCTCATCCAATGCCTTCCCAACTCCAATAAAGGCCTGAAAATGGACTTTTTGATCCTATCAATGGAGTGGCACGATGGCCTCCTGTGTCCGACGAGGGAGGGGAAACCAGGTGGGACTCTAGGTTTAGATTCACAATTTCAAAGTTACCCCGTTTTCTTTTTCTTTAACTTTTGTTTATACCCAAAAATTTCCTTTGATTTGCATTTTGCTTATGATGTCTTTCTGTCTTTCTTGATGGTTTTGTAGACCCACACGCCGCTGTGCCCAACTTTAACCTTGTAAACCAGGAGAGTTTGGACAAGATCCTGAAAGCCGAGGTCTTTGTCCACTTAGACGGCTAACTTAGGGCAGCCCACTTGATATTGGGCTACACTCCAATATCCAAGAGTTTCCAGGCGCCTAAGTGTGTTATTAAAGTGAAGGATCCTCGGCTACACCGGATTAGCGTCGCCGTTTCAGGCTTCCTCGTCACCGGACCAATACCGGAAGGCACTCTCGCCACCACACCTATCCCAGAGGGAATACCAAGGGTAGCCCCACCCTTACAACGCGCTGTCGAGGAAACCACTTCATCACAACCAATTGTCAAGGAGGAGGAAGAGGAAGAAGATAAAGGAGTGGTGGAGTTGACTGACTTTGAAGACGAGTTTGCTGTTTTTAACCAGCCACTATCTCCAGAGTCCCAGGTCGACAATCTTAACCACCTTTCCCCGTTTCAAGCAGACAACCCTCAAGAAGACATCATTATTCCTGAAGAAATGGGAATCCAGCGTAAGCAAAGATCAACCCTCCAGGAGCTGCTTGAGTCTCAGCCTGGAGGAAAAGCATCCGGAAAGGCAGCCCAGACTTGGCTTCCTACTCCTCCACCTGCCCAACATACCTGAGCCAACCCTACCGACCATAAAAGGAAGAGGGGAGATAAGGGCAAGGAAGCAATGGAGACTGGAAGGGCCCACTCTTCCCAAGAAGCTAAGCCTCAGAGGGGGGCCAAGCAGCCCAGAGGCATGCAAACGAGGTCTGCCCATGAGGGAGAAAGGAGGGTGAGCAACACGTTACAACCCCAGCCTGGGCCCCACCCTTGGAGCTGGATGGAGCTCCTCTACCAAGTGATGCTTCCATCCGAGACTTTCAGGGGGGCACAGCTGGGTACGTAGCCAATGCCGTGGAGCAAACCCTACTACTACCCAAGGATATGGCCGACCTTAGATCCATAAGGAAACATGAGGTCTTCCTTGGCCTTAAGAGGGACTTGGCCATGGTAAGTTTTCTCATACCCTTTTTTTTTTTTTTTTTTTTTTAAATATGCTTTCTCTCCTTTCCAGTCCATTCAAGTCGTTTTTAGGGCCGTGGAGATGGTGAACAGTTCCCATCGTATGATGAAGGAAGAGGAGGGGAGGCAAATTGCCGCTGTGGACGCCTTCCATGTAGCTGAGAAGAGCAATCAGGATCTGAAGGCTAAGCTGATCAAGGCAAAAAGGGAAAGAAAAAGTATTGTAGCCGCCTTGGATAACGTTGAGAGGCAGGCCGAAGGCCAGCGGGTACTTCTCCGCAATGCTGAGGATTAACTAGCCGCCTTCAAGAAGCAGATAGTCGCCCTAAAGAAAAAATTGAAGGAGGTCGAAAAGGCCAAAAATCAAGCCGAGAAGGCCAGGGAGGGGGCGGAGAAAGCTCGGGAAGAGGCAAAGCAACAGGGATATGATATTGGAGTGGCCGAGACTGAGGAAGCCCTTAGGGCTGAGGTCTCAGGGGTAGGGGTGTGCAAAACTTCACCGGAGCCGACCAAATCGACCGACGCCGACGACACCGTCTTGACTGTAGCACCGACCGAATAAGCCGAGGTCGGCATTTGGACTTTGCCCTCCGTTCCGATACCGGTGCGGTGAAATCATCAGATTTAGAAATCCGAAACCGAGACTATGCCAAACCGAACCGATACAGGATCTGTAGTTCATTTTTTTTTTTTTTTTTTTTTAATGAAGCTGATAAAACGACGTCGTATGTATGGGTGTTATAATAAAAGCAAAATGTTGCATTTTATGCTAGGTTTTCAGATTCTCAGGGTATATAAGTTCATATTTGTCTCAGAGTATCTTTTAACTCTCTCTCTCGCTCTCAGTCTTGAGTCTCGCCTGTCGCAGAACGACAGTAAGCTTCTTCAAGTTTTCAGTTTTGTTTGTCTTCGCGTTTTACTGTTTTTTCCTTTTCATTTGTTTGGGAAAGCTGAAAGCATGAATAAGTATCTAAGTTGGTTTGAATGTTTGATTAAGTTTAGCAGCTAAGCCTCACTGAGTCACTGAGTCACTGAGTCACTGTACGCCTACACACTTCCCTCTAACCCGAGAAAGTAGAATGTAGAAACCATGGTTATTACTATTTGTTTGAGTAAAGCTTTAGCAGCTAAGCCAATACTATTGCTTTTAGCACCTTTTAAAATCTCTCAAAGCAAAGCTTGTGTGAGTGTGTGAGTGTGACTGTCGTCTGCGTCTTTCTATTTTGTGGGGGTCCAACTCCAAGTAGCTACTTCAGCCTGCTTACATATATAAATATAATATTATATTAAGGTTGGATGCTTACAAATACAAAGTTACATATATAATATTAAGTATTAACTAGTAACTATTAAGGTTGGTTGTTTGTAGCTGCTTACGTATATAATATTATATATAGACGGATGCTTACATATATAATAATATAATATTAACTATTAAGGTTGGCTCATTTGGCTATTTGTATTGTAGCTGCTTACATATATAATAACAATATTATATATACACGGAATACACGGATGTTTACATATATAATATTAAGGTTGGCTGTTTGATTAAGGTTGTGATTTACTGATTTTTATATAAGACTTTAATAGTGGACTGTAAACTGCTGGAAAGACTATTATATTATATAGTCTAATAAGTATTTGGTTAGCCCCCCAAAAAATAATATAATATAAAATAACTATGTCATTAGTCTTAGTTGTTACTTTAGTAAGTTTATAGTAACTGTTAGTCTACTAAGTACTAACCTTTTTTTTTTCTTCAACATTTTAATTTTTGAGGGAGACAGAGATTGAGAGAGTTCACGCTTTCAATCATTCATTGAGAGGTAATCACTAATCACTCACTATATTCAGCATTTTGATTTTAAATTTTTAGTACTTAGTAACAACTGCTTTAAGTTTATATATATAAAATTAGCTTTTATTTTATATTTATATTAGGAACAATATAATAAATCCCTTATTAATATTAGTGACATGAATTGTTGAGTAATGACTAATGATTGTTAATTTGTTAGTTTGTTATTGTTGTAACTAAACTGATTAATTATATTTTGATATTGTTTTGAAACTTTGTTTTTTTGTTGGTTGGAAATTTTTTTATTAGATGGATGTCGATGCTTTACCTGGGGACCCTAAACCACCTCCTCCTGGTCCTGGTAATGCTAACCCTAACCCACCTGAACCTGCAGCACCAATTGGACTTGGTGCATCACTTCCCCCACTATCACCTAAACAAGGTGGTAAGGACCCGTCTATAGTATGACAGCACTTCATTAAGTTGGCGGGTTTTGATCCCAATAATCCTAGGTCTCAATGCAAGTATTGTAAAAATCAATATAATGTCATGGTAAGAAAAATGGTACTTCGAGCATGTTGCAACACATGAAGGTGTGTAAGAAGTGGCCTTTTCCTCGTGATGATAAGCAAAAAACTTTGTCTTTTCAAGCTAAGAGAGAAGGGGAAAGTGGTTTAAATGTGTTAGTGGTTGCAAATTATAGTGAAGAGAGGATAAGGTTGGCATTGGCAAGGATGATTGTCATTGATGAATTGCCTTTTAAATTTATGGAGCATCAAGGCTTTCAAGAATTTATGGAAATAGTTGAGCCTAGGTTTCCTATTCCCCATCGCACTACCATTGCAAGGGCTTGTATGAAGATTTATTCTAGTGAGGTGGATGTTTTGAGAAGGGCTTTTGTGGGCAACAAGTTTGTGTGACAACGGATACTTGGACATCCATACAAAACTTGAACTACATGGTAGTCACCACACACTTCATTGATGGGGATTGGACTTACCAAAAGAAAATCTTGAACTTTTGCCTTATAGCTAATCACAAAGGGGACACCATAGGTATAGCGGTTGAGTCATGTTTGTTGAAGTGGGGTATAGACCGATTGTTTACAATTACTGTGGACAATGCTAGTTCTAATGAAGTGGCAATTGATTATGTGAAGAAGAAAACAAAAGAAAGAGATAGTAGTATATTGGGTGGTGAGTTCATGCATATGGTTGTTATGCGTATATCTTGAATTTGATAGTGCAAAGTGGGTTGAAGTCCATTCATGAATCAATTGCCAAAGTTTGGAATGCGGTGCGATATGTGAGAGCCTCTCCCGCAAGGTTTGAGAAGTTTCAAGAGTGTGTTGAAAATGAGAAAATCAAAGCCAAATGTTTGTTGTCCCTTGATGTGCCAACAAGGTGGAATTCCACTTATCTCATGTTAGATTGTGCTTTGAAATTTGTGAGAGCATTTGATAGGTTGGAAGAGGAGGATGGGCATTATAAACTTTATTTTTGTGAAGCGGATGGGAATGGGAAAAAGCCCATTGGTCCTCCTAATTATCTTGATTGGGAAAATGTCAAGACCTTTGTGAAATTTTTTGGCATATTTTATGAGGCAACATTTAGATTTTCTAAGTTCTTGTTTGTCACTTCTAATACATACTTCCATGAGCTAATTAGCATTGAAGATCAATTGCAACAATTGTGTAGTGTTGATGGGGATCCACTTTTGAAGAGTATGGTGGTAGAGATGAAAAAAAATATGATAAGTATTGGGGAATTATAGATAATATCAATTTAATGCTTTTTGTTGCTGTTATTCTTGACCCAAGTATAGGTTGAAGTATGTAAAGTTTTGGTTTAGGGAGTGGTATGGAAAGGACAAGGGGGATGCGATGAGTTCTAAGGTTTGGGATGCATTGAAAAGGTTGTATGTGGAGAGAGTGGGTCAAAATGGAGTTTTGAGTTCTAGTGGTAGTGGTGCTTCATTGTCTAGGGACTCCAAGCCAAGTGTTGGTAATGCTTCATTGTCTGATCGTATTAAAAGTTATAATAATAGGTTTAAGCAACACTTGGCGGATGAGGACAGTGTGGAAAACAAATCTGAGTTGGATAGGTATTTGTTGGAATCTTCTGAGGACCCTGATGTGGAAGATTTTGACATTTTGATGTGGTGGAAAATGAATTATTCTAGATATCGAGTCCTTTCCCAAATTGTCTGTGATGTGTTAGCTATTCCTGTCTCTACAGTTGCATCCGAGTCTGCTTTTAGTACGAGGGAGCGTGTTGTGGATTCGTTCCGTAGTTCACTATCTCCTAATACAGTTGAAGCCCTTATTTGTACCCAAAATTGGTTGAAGGATGCAAAGAGAAAAAGACCACTAAAGCTTCAGGAGTGCATGGATAATGTGGAGGATATGGATGGTTTTGAGATTGACACTGGTAAAAATATATATATGTTCATTTTGTTGTTATATAGATCAATTGTTTATTTATTTGCTCAATGCTTACGAGTCATTCTATTTTGAATGGGATTGTAGAAATTGCATCGGTTTGCCCAATGCCTATGGAGGAGGATCCAAGCACCGTTGTGTTGGATGATGATGAGTGATGAGCTACTCTTTGCTTGGAGTTAATTAGTAGTTAGTATTATGTAAGTATACTTGCTATTATCATTCCTTTGTGTTAATTATAAATATTTTATTGTTCATAAATGTTTTATTGTTATTAACAGGTGTTTATTTTGTTTTGTTTAGTATTTTGTAGGAGTTCTAGAATGATGCATAGTGCAGACTTACTAGACAAAGGACTTACAAGAATTAGCATTCTTTTGCCTATATGCTAATTATATTTGTACATGTTATTGGTAGTGGACTTTTCACTAATGGTAGTTATTTAGGTATTCATGGGTGGGATTATCATTGGGGATACAAGCAATTAGCATTCTTTTGCCTAAATGCTAATTTAATTTGTATATCTTTCTTTTGGCATTTGTGGACAGTGACAAATGGTTCTGTAATATGTTATTAAGTGGATACATTAACGCTTATTGTTATTGACATTGACACACACAGTGACACTAATGATATTATTATATGCTACATGATAGTATTTTGGGAGTTGAACTCTTATTGAGGCAATTTCAAAATATTTTTGCATGGTGAATGAAATGAAAAAATTTGGATAGTTTGGATCATTACTATTTGGGTGAACAAATATTTTTATGTGAACAGATTTTTTTATGTTGAACAGTTTTTTTTATGTGAACAAATTTGTTGAACAGTTTTTTTTTTTATGTTGAACAGATTTTATGCGAACAGATTTTATGCGAACAGATTTTTTGCACAGGTTTTGCACAAATTTTTTACACAGATGGCTTGCTAAATAAAAAACTGTTTGTGTTTACTTGAAATCTTGAACAGGTTGATATATTGATATTGGGCTTGAAAGCCCAATTTTTTTATTATTAAAAAAAACAGTTTTTTTTTTTTAATATTTCAAACCGACCGCAAAAAACCGCACCGCTATAGGTCAAAAAACCGACCTTAGGCAGTGTGCATCGGTTCCAATTATAAAAAAACCGATCTCTATCGGTTCAGTAATAAATTTGGAAAAAAACCGCCCCTACCGAACTGCGCACACCCCTACTCAGGGGTATGTAGGACTTAGTGTGCCCAGGAATGGGATGAAGCCCTCAACCAAGTTGGGGTTGAGGCTTCTTCTATGCTTAGGAAGGTAGAAAGTGTCTACTACCCCCCAGCCATTCGTGCCTCCTCTTCAAGCAGCTTCAAGACAGACACCCCTCCCGAGGTGGCAGATCTTGAGAAGAGCAACCTCAGCAAGGTTCCCCCCTCCCCCCCCCCCCCCTTCTAGCAACCCTCCAAAAGTAGCCGAGCAACTTAGGGCGAATGGAAAAGTGACTGAAGTGACAAAGGGGGTGGCCTCTGATGCCACCAAGCCCCCGACTGTTCCCTAGGATCCAAATAAAGACAATGAGGCACCTAGGATGGAGCTTGTTCTCGCAACTCTTCCGCTACCAATCAAAGGTGACCCTAAAGGCACAAGTCAAGGATCCTTGGAGGCTACTGTCCCACAGTCCCAGGCCCAACCTCATGGAAAAATTGTGATAAAAAAGAAATAGGATTTAAGACAGTTCTCTTTTTCCTTTTCTTTCTTTTGTTTTGTCTGGCAACTTCTGTTTTGGTTTTCTTAATTTGTAACTAGGTTGCCATTTTGTATTCAATCTGCCTTGCTTCAAGGCTTTTGTTAATGAAAGTTATGAGCATTTTCCTTATTTTTATGATTCTCATACAAGTGTTGATATTATTTCTACCTTGTTTAATACTTAGCTAATATGGAAATTGGATACAACTCCATTTATGTATACAAATGGTAAGACACCAATTCATGCCAGACTTAATCTAAACTCCTTCCCATTACTAAGTTAAAAGATCTAAGTACAATAATCAGACCTGAAACAGATCATGGATATACTTTCAAATGCTTTAAGTGACGCTTACAAGCATGCAATTGACTGTGTCACTTTAATGAAGATCTGCATCATTAATTAGGGCTAACCCCATCAGACACTTAAATAACCAATAGGAAGTGTTAACATACTCAATAGGATCTAGATATAATGTAGGTTCTATATGACACCTTTGTGAATGGCTTTAAACGTCAATTTATCCAAGGTATGTGGTCCGAAGATCCAAGCATGACCAAGGTTTTGGTGGATACTTAGGAAAGTAATAGGAAGTATTAACTTACCCAAAGCATGTGGTTCGGGGAGCCAAGCATAGCTAAGGTTCTGTTTAATACTTAGCACAATGATTAAAAGATATCAATTTACCCAAGGTATGTGACCCGAGGAGCCAAGCATGACCAAGGTTCTGTTTGATACTTAGATAAATGTCAGGAAGTATTAATTTACGCAAAACATGTGGTTCGAGGAGCCAGGCATAGCTAAGGTTTTGTTTAATACTTAAATAGATGTCAGTAAGTATTAATTTATCCAAAGCATGTGGCCTGAGGAGTCAGGCATAGCTAAGGTTCTGTTTAATACTTAAATAGATGTCAGTAAGTATTAATTTACCCAAAGCATGTGGTCCAAGGAGCCAGGCATAGCTAAGGTTCTGTTTAATACTTAGATAAATGTCAGTAAGTATTAATTTACTCAAAGCATGTGATCCGAGGAGCCAAGCATAGCTAAGGTTCTGTTTAATACTTAAATAGATGTCAGTAAGTATTAATTTATCCAAAGCATGTGGTTTGAGGAGCCAAGCATAGCTAAGGTTCTGTTTAATACTTAAATAGATGTCATAAAATATCAATTTATCCAAGGTATGTGGTTTGGGGAGACAGACAGGACCAATGTTATGTTTGATATTCAACAGATAGTAGAACGCATGACAAATAATATGATAAACCAAAAATATGGCAAAGACTGCTTTCATTAATAATAATACATTCTCAGGTTGTTTACATTCCAGGGACGGAGTACAGTATTTTCATCTAGGTTTTCCAGATAATATGCGCTTATTCCTGCCACTGAAATGATGCGATACGGTCCTTCCCAGTTAGGCCCCAGCTTTTCCCAGGCTAGGTTCTTAGCAGTACCCAAAACTTTTCTTAACATCAAATCTCCTGGTGCTAATGGTCTCAGTTTCACATTGGCATCATATCCTTGCTTGAGCTTGTGTTGAAAATAGGCCAATTTGACCATTGCATTTTCTCTTCGTTCCTCAATTAAGTCTAGGCTCTTCCCTAACAGCTCATCGTTGTTGCTCCGAGTGAAAGAACTCGTCCTCAGTGTTGGGAATCTGGTCTCCAAAGGAATAACGGCCTCGGCCCCATACATCATTAAAAATGGCGTCTCTCCTGTTGACCTGCGAGGCGTAGTCCGATATGTCCAAAGGATGTATGACAACTCTTCCACCCATTTTCCCTTCGCATCATCCAACCTCTTCTTGAGTCCGTTCACTATGACCTTATTGACAGTCTCGACCTATCCATTCTCTTGGGGATAAGCCGGGGTGGAATATCTATTTGTAATTCCCAGGTCACAACAGTACCTCCTGAAGGCCTTGCTATCAAACTGGAGGCCATTATCCGAGATGAGGGTGTGAGGGATGCCAAATCGAGTAACAATATTTTTCCAAACAAATCTTTTAGCATCTACATCCCTAATGTTAGCCAATGGTTCAGCTTCAACCCACTTGGTGAAATAATTTGTGCCGACCAGTAGATACCTCTTATTTCTTGCTGCTTTAGGGAAATGACCTATAATATCCAGGCCCCATTAAGCAAATGGCCAAGGGCTGGACAGAGGATTGAGGACTCCTCCCGGCTAGTGAATGTTTGGTGCAAATCTTTGGTATTGGTCACACTTCTTAACATATTCCTGTGCTTCCTTTTGCATACCCGACCACCAGTATCCCTGAGTGAGGGCTCGATGAGACAAAGATCTCCCTCCTGTATGGCTTCCACAAATTCCCTCATGTAGCTCCTCAAGGAGTAGCTCTGATGCTTCAAGATGTACGCACAGCAAGTATGGCCCTGAAAAGGAGCGCTTGTATAACTTTTGGTCTTCAGACAGCCAAAACCGAGGAGCCTTTCTTCGTACCTTTTTCCGTTTCTGACTTCTCCTCGGGTAATATGTCCTCCTTAAGGAATAGCACTATAGGATCCATCCAGCTCGGCCCTACCCTGATTTGATAGATCTAGACCATATCTTTTCTCACCACGGTAGGCTTGCACAAGTCCTCAACAAGTATGACCCAAGGCAAATCTTGTGCCGAGGAGGTGGCAAGAGTAGCCAGGGAATCTGCATGTGTGTTTCCACTTCTATGGATATGTATCAAACTAAAAGATTCAAACCCTGACTGCAAGTGCTTAACCTGACTTAAGTATTCTTGCATTCTCACGTCCCTGGCTTCTAACTCCCCCTTCACTTGGCCTTCAACCAATCTTGAAACCGAGAATATCTTTATTGCCTTTTCGCCCATTTTTTGCACCATGGCCATTCCCACCAATAGAGCCTCATATTCAGCCTCATTGTTTGTGGCCGAGAAGTCTAGTCTTAATGATTTCTCAATAGTAATCTTCTCGGGGGATACTAGAACTAGCCCCACTCCAGATCCCCTATGATTTGCTGTACCATCAATGTATACTCTCCAAGATAAAGGATCTTGTAGGGAGATCATGTCAACTGATTTTCCATCTACGCCTCGCTTCTTTGCTTCTACTTCCAATAGGGATTCAGGAAACTTGGCTACCAGATCTGCGAGGACTTGACCCTTGACAGAGGTACAAATCATGTATTTAATGTCAAAAGCTCCTAGGATTATGCCCCATTTAGCAATCCTCCCTGTGTAATCATCACTTCGAAGTAGAGCTCTAAGCGAAAGCTGAGTTAGGACAACAACTGTGTTTGCCTGGAAATAATGGGGGAGTTTACGTGTAGCACGTACCACCACCAAAATGGCCTTCTCCAGTGGTAGATAACGGACTTCAACCTCATGTAGTGACTTGCTCACATAATAAATTGGCCTTTGTATGTCGCTATCAACTTGTACCAACACCAAGCTTACAACATGAGGGGCCACAGCAATATAAGCAAATAGGACCTCATCTACCTCAGGACTGGACATGATAGGTGGCCGAGAGAGATATTCCTTAAACTGTTGGAAGGCCAAAGCGCACTCCTCAGTCCACTCAAATCTCTTTCACTTATTCATCAACAAGAAGAAGGGTCTGCATCTATCCGCTGACCGAGAGATAAACCGATTCAAGGCAGCAGTCATTCTGGTTAGTTTCTGGACTTCTTTGGGATTTCGAGGTGGTTGTAAGCTATTAATTGCCTTAATTTGATTACGGTTGACCTCAATTCCCCGGTGAGTTACCATGTAGCCCATAAACTTGCCTGACCCCACACTAAAAGATCATTTGGAAGCATTAAGGCGCAACTTGTGTTTCCTCAGAATTTCAAAAATGTTCCCGAGGTCTCTCACATGCTCGGGCACTACCTTACTCTTCACCACCATATCGTCTATATTGACCTCAATTCTTTTGCCCAACTGTGGTTCAAACATCCTAGTCATCATCCTTTGATAAGTAGACCCTGCATTTTTCAAACCAAAAGGCATCACTTTGTAGTGGTAGTTTCCAGTGGGAGTGAAAAAAGCTGTCTTTTCCTGATCACCCAGGGCTAGTGGTATCTGGTGGTATCCTTGAAAGGCATCTAAGAAGCTCATCCGAGGATGACCTACAGTTGCATCCACCAGCTAGTCTATCCTAGGCATAAGGAAGGAATCTTTTGGGCAAGCCTTATTTAGATCTGTGAAGTCCACACACACTCGCTACTTCCCACTCTTCTTTTTCACCACCACAGTATTGGCCAACCATTCAGGGTAGAATATCTCCTTGATAGCCCCTGTCTGCTTAAGCTTCATCACCTAGTCTCTAACAGCATCAGAATGATCTTTGGATGAGCGCCGAGGTGGTTGCTTTTTTGGGTTGACAGATGGATTAACATTTAAATGATGGCAGATGAAGCTCGGATCTACTCCTGGGGCTTCGTAAGCGTTCCATGCAAACACATTAACATTTCTCCTAAGAAACTCTATTAGCTCTTCCTTCTCTTGAGGAGGCAGCTGAGCTCCGATCTGAAAGAACTTCTTCGGATCATTGCCAACAACAACCGCTTCTAAATCTTCACATTTCGCCTCCTCGGCTAATCCATTGAGAGGCAACACCGGAGCTTTTGATTGCTATAAGCCCTTTTCAGCAGAGGCCGAGGACTCAACTTCAGGCTGATGTAAGATGACAACCACCAAGCACTGCCTAGTCGTGGACTGACTCCCCAACAATCTCTTCAATTTGGCCCCCCGACGGATATTTTACCTTCTAGTGCAGAGTAGAAGAGACGGCTCCTAGGGCATGAAGCTAGGGTCT
Source organism: Notholithocarpus densiflorus (assembly GCA_030021035.2). Classification (NCBI taxonomy): domain Eukaryota; kingdom Viridiplantae; phylum Streptophyta; class Magnoliopsida; order Fagales; family Fagaceae; genus Notholithocarpus; species Notholithocarpus densiflorus. The sequence continues at coordinate 1,384,176 of JARYZH020000005.1, forward strand.
GGCCACAATGGCCTTGTAGGGGGAATAAGCGTCCACCATGATGAAGTCCACCTCCACCACTTTTGAACCAGCCTGCATAAGTAGTCTAATCTGACCCCTCAGGATGACAACCTTCCCATTAAAACTCACCAAAGGAGAATTGTAGGCTGTTAGGTTCTCCGGTCTTAAGTTTAGCCCCTTGTACAAATCGGGGTACATGATCTCAGCACCACTGCCCTAGTCCTCTATCACCCTCTTCACGTCATACCCTCCAATCCTGAGCGTGACCACCAAAGCATCATCATGTGGCTGAATGGTTCTGTACGGCACCGTGGTAACCAAACCCATTTGGGCTTTGAACTCTGACTCAACAGTGTGTCCCATGACACCAAACCCTTTCTATCTAAGGCCCAAGCCTAAGCCCAAGCCCAAAGTAGCTACAAGCCCAGGTTTCACGTTGCCTTAAAACTCAGTGAGTAAACAACCTTAATTAACACACACCTGGCATCACCATGTGGGCTTTCCTCAGTGAACCACCTCCCGGGTAAGAAGACAGTTGCTCGGGATTGTTGTCTTTCAGATGCCCGGCAATGCCTTGGCTAGTATCGCTGCCAGGCATATGTGCTGAAGTGGGAACCAGTTCCAATGCCACTTCTACCACACCCCACTCCCAACTAAACACCCACTTTGAGTTAACCATATTGGACCTCCTATTGCACTAACCATGGAAGTAACCATAATCTCTCCACTAATTTTTGGCTATAAATATAAGAAACTAAGGGAGAAAAATGGGCTGGAAGAGTTCTAGAGGAAAAAAGGAATAGAGGGAGTGAGAGAGCAGCAGAAGAATAGTAGTAGAGAGATTAAAGGAGTCCTAGGGAGTGGTTGTTTTGTTGAGTTCTTGTGTTAAGAACTACCCAGAGTAGGAAATCCAAAGCCCACATTACAAATAGATTGTGAGCCCAAGTGAGAACCGGCCCATCAGTCTCACTTTTGGTATGCACAATTGGCGCCGTTTGTGGGAATCTCCTATAGTGTTGTAGTTTAACTGAGACTCACGCTCGGGAAAATGTCTGAAAGACGATCGGGAAGTTACGTTGAAAGTGGTTCCGTGGGGTCTTCTCGGGGATCCACCTAGCGGGAATAGAGGCAAAAGAGGCGTGAAGACAGGGATCGCGAACAAGAGGAAGAGCGGTCCGACCTTGGAGAAGGGTCGTACCAAACTCACAGAACAATATCAGGTGCTTCGAGACAAGGGCAATTTGATGATAGAGATGAGGAGCTGGATAGGTTACACAGACTGGTGAGAGACTTGGAGTTGGAGGCGGGAAGTAGGCACTAGAGAAGGGACCGAGATAACCGAGAAAGAAGAGCTGATAGTAAGGGAAATCGATATGGGGCGGGGTCTAATCAGTCCGATTCCCGACGATGTCGGGATTGCTCCCATTCTCGGGAGTCACATCAACGTAGGGACCGTTCACGATCACGCGAGTATGTCGACCGTGGCTCAGACTCACCAGATGAGCGACGGCCCCACAATGCCGCTATGGATGCTATGAGCCGTGCCTTACGCGGAGCCGCTCGGTCTCCGTTCTCGAACAACATTGAACAGGCCCTAATTCCGAGCAGGTTTACTTGACCCCCGTTTAATTCCTACGACGGGAAAACGGACCCAGTGGAACACGTCAGCCATTACATCCAAATGATGTCCCTGCACACTCATAACGATGCGCTGATGTGCATATTATTCCCTTCAAGACTTGAGCCCACTACTTTGATCCAAGAATTCGGTGTTCAGTTCATGACATGTAGCCGGGTACTGCAACCTGTGGATGCACTACTATCCATGAAGTTAAGAGTCGGGAAAACCTTTTGTAGTTATGCCAGTCGGTATTGGAAGCTCTATAATGAGATCGGTGGGGGCAACGAGAAGATTGCTGCAAGTACCTTTAGGATGGGATTGCTCGAGAATTTCGAGCTACAGGAGTCGTTGATAAAGAAGCCTCCCGAGGATATGAAGCAGCTCATGAGACGCATTGAGGAATACAAGCGCCTGGAAAATAATAGGCTACAGAGTAAGGGTAAGGCACCGTTGGTAACTCGTCCTCGGCAGAATGGTTTTCAGCCGAGACCTCGAAAGGATCTAAGGATATAGGAGCTTGAGTTGCAGCTGGGGGAGGTGAACGTGACATTTAAGGAACCGATGCACAGGATTCTGGATCGGGTTAAAAACGAGCCATATTTCAGATGGCCAAACAAGATGAGGGGTGACCCGACACGAAGGAACCAGAGTTTGTATTGTACGTATCACAGAGACAAGGGGCATACCACAAAGCAATGCCAGGTGTTAAAAGATCATTTAGGGCAGCTAGTGAAGGCAAGATATTTGAAGGAGTTTGTAGTGGATTCCGGGAACCGGGGTGCCGGGCAAGGTGCTCAGCAAGGGGGAAATCCTCTCCCACCGCCGTTAGGGGTGATTGAGGTCATCCATGCTACCTCGACGAGTACAGCCGTAACTGGAAGAGGAGTATTGACAGTGGCTCCCGTGGGAAATTGTTCGGACGACCAGCCGCCCAAGAAGAGAGTGAAAAGCAGTCGGAAGCCCATCACTTTCGACGACGATGATTTGGAAGGAACGATTCAGCCGCACGATAATGAGTTGGTTGTCACGGCTCGGATAAGAGGCTTTTTAGTGAAAAGAGTGATGGTTGACCAGGGAAGCGGGGTCGACGTCATGTATCCAGATCTATTCAAAGGACTCAGTTTAAAGAATCAGGACTTGACAAAGTACGATACCCCGTTAGTCTCGTTTGATGGCAGAGTGGTGATCCCCGAGGGTCAAATTTGTCTTCCCGTGAATATGGAAGGTAAGGAGGTAATGGTGACATTCATAGTGGTCAGCTCATTTTCCCTGTACACGGCGATTCTGGGAAGGCCGTGGATTCACACGATGGGGGCTGTACCGTCCACCTTACATGTGAAAGTAAAATTTCTCACCAAGCAGGGCGTTGTTGTGGTGAGGGGAAGCCAGCAAGTGGCTAGACAATGCCTAGTGGTCGCGGTTAACTGGAAGGGTGAGTAGGATAAGCAGAAGGAAACCGCCGAGGAAGCCCTTTTATAGCAATTACAGGATCCCCAAGGGGGAATGGGAGCCAGTTGTGCCGAGGAATTAACTAGAGTGAAGATACTACCAAATGATAACCGGTATTTTCAGATAGGGGCGAGTATGGAAGACAAGGATATGGTAGAAACGTTGTTATTTCTAATGCAGAATATAGATATGTTTGCATGGAGCCCATATGAGGTGCCCGGGATGGATCCTGAGTTCATCGTTCACAAGCTTAACGTAGACCTATCATTTCCTCCAAAGAAACAGAAGCCGAGAAGGTCGGCCAAGGAACAGGTTGAGGCAATAAGGCAGGAGGTCATAAAGTTAAAGGAGGTCGGGGCGATAAGGGAAATCTTCTTCCCAGAATGGCTCGCGAATACCGTGGTGGTTAGAAAGAAGAATGGGAAGTGGAGAGTTTATGTGGACTTCACGGATTTGAACCGAGCATGCCCAAAAGACTCATTCCCTATACCTAAGATAGATCAATTGGTAGATGCTACCTATAGGCACCTAAGGATGAGCTTTTTGGATGCCTTTCAGGATTATCATCAGATTGCCTTAGCTGTCGAGGATTAGGAGAAGACAACATTCATCTCCTCGGATGCAAACTACTATTACACTGTAATGCCCTTCAGGTTAAAGAATGTCGGGGCAACGTATCAAGGAATGATAACTAGAATGTTCGGGGGCAAGATCGGGCATACAGTTAAAGTGTACATCGACGACATGGTGGTGAAAAGCAGACTGAAAGCGCGGCATCTAGAGGACCTTCAGGGAGTGTTTGAAATACTTCAGCAACATAAGCTGCGCTTAAACGCGGATAAGTGCGTCTTCGGGGTGGGGGTTGGCAAGTTCCTAGGTTATCTGATCACTAGCCGTGGCATAGAAGTCAACCCTGATCAGATTGACGTCGTGCAGCGCCTTAAGCCGCCGAGCAATCCGAAAGAGGTGCAGATCTTGACCGAAATGTTAGCTGCCCTTAACCGGTTCATTTCTAAGTTTGCAGATCGTTGCCGTCCATTCTACCAACTCTTGAAGAAATGGAGGGGGTTTTAATGGAATGAGGGTGTGAAAGGGCTTTTCGAGACTTGAAGGAATATTTGATGCGGGCACCTATGTTAACAGCCCCAGAGTCCGGGGAAGATTTTTTCATATACCTCTCCATGTCCAATCATGCTGTGAGTGCCATACTGCTAAGGGATCGAGAAGTACAGCAACCTGTGTATTACATCAGTAAGACCTTGGTCGATGCCGAGACAAGATATTTACCCATGGAGAAATTGGTGTTAGCACTTGTGCACGCTACGAGAAAGCTACCGCATTACTTCCAAGCCCACACCGTATATGTCCTGACTGAGTATCCTTTACAGTCACTGTTGAAAAAATCCAACTTTACAGGCCGAATAGCTAAATGGGGGACCCGGTTAGGTTCCTTTGACATTCGGTACAGGCCACGAAGTTCAGTAAAGGGTCAGGTCCTTGCTGATTTTGTTGCGGAGTTCTCCCCTAGGAACGAGGGGGAAATGGTCTATCATGTGGAGAGTCGCCCGTGGAAGGTATTTGTGGATGGCGCGTCAAGTGCCATGGGGGCTGGTGCCGAGATCGTCATCATAACTCTTGAAGGAATACGGTTGGAGCACTCCTTTAGGTTGAGGTTCAGGGCCTCCAGTAACGAGGCAGAGTACGAGGCCTTGCTTGCCGGATTAAGGACCGTTTTAGGCATGGGTGCCCGGGAAGTAGAGATTTATTCAGATTCACGGTTGGTTGTCAACCAAGTGCAGGGCGGTTTTAAAGCCTGGGATTCCTGAATGAAAGCTTACTTGCAGGTGGTAAAGCAAATCATGAGTAAGTTTAGCACAGCAAAGATGGCCCAAATATCCCAGGCGCAGAATAGACATGCTGACTCCCTAGCTACATTGGCATCATCAATGACGGAGGAAGTGCCTCGGTTAATCAACGTGGAGCTCATAGTGGAACCGAGCATTAATGCGGAGGTTGGTGTTGGTACTGCCGGAGTTGACATTGCCATGATTTCAGCAACTGGGCCGTGTTGGATGGACTCGATCAATGACTTCCTAGCTGAGGATCGAGTTCCAGCAGATGAAAATGAGGCTAATAGGATTCGCCGAGTAGCTCCTCGGTATTGGTTGTCAGCGGATCACAAGTTATACCGGAGGTCTTTTGGGGGGCCGTACCTATTGTGCTTGCACCCCGAGAAAGTAAACGAACTTTTGGCCGAGTTACATGATGAAGTGTGCGGTAGTCACGTGGGAGGATGCTCATTGGCACACCGAGCGATGATTTAGGGATTTTGGTGGCCACAGATGCAAAGAGATGCCGCCGAGTACATGCGCAAATGCGAGCAGTGCTAGAGGCATGCCCCCTTGATTCATCAGCCGGCAGGCCATCTGAATCCAGTCAGCAGCCCCTGGCCTTTCGCACAATGGGGGCTGGACATTCTTGGCCCATTTCCCCGGGCAACGGGTAACCGAAGGTTTGTGTTAGTAGCAGTAGACTACTTCACCAAATGGGCAGAGGCGGAAGCTTTAATTAACATTCGAGATGTGGATGTTAGGAAATTTGTGTGGAAGAATATAGTCACGAGATTTGGGGTTCCGGACTCTCTCATATCTGATAATGGGTTGCAATTCAATAGTAAGGACTTCCCTGAGTTTTGCAGTGATCTTGGAATTAAGAACAAGTATTCCACCCCGGCGTACCCTCAGAGTAACAACCAAGCAAAAGCTACTAACAAGGCGATCGTGAACGGATTAAAGAAAAGGCTAGACGGCGCAAAAGGTAGATGGGCCGAGGAGCTACCCAATGTTTTGTGGGCATACCGGACAACCCCGAGGAGATCTACAACGGGGACTCTGTTCTCTCTCACGTATGGAGCGGAAGCTGTTGTACCAGCCGAGCTAAATTTGTGTAGTGCCCGGATTGCAGATTTTGCCCCTACTGAGAATGAAAGACTGTTGACAGAATGTTTAGATTCACTGGAAGAGTACCGAGAGTCAGCAACTATAAGGCTAGCTGAGTATCAGCAAAAACTTGTCCGGCGATATAACCGAGACGTGAGGACTAGGGGGTTCAGTGCCGGGGATCTGGTGTTGTGGAAAGCAGTAGGGAATATGCAGGATACGAGCGCTGGGAAGCTGGCTCCAACTTGGGAGGGGCCTTACAGGGTCACAGTCATCGCAGGTGCAGGAGCATACTATTTGGAGGACTTAAACGAGAGACCGCTTCTCCGACCATGGAATGTTTATAATTTAAAAAAGTTCTATCACTGATCATCTGTACATAGGGGCGTAGATTCAATTAGATCTTAAATGTACATTTTGTTAAGGGGAAATTGCACTTAACCCACTTGTGGTTTGGCCCGTTTTAACAATGCCCACCTGTGGTTTAAAAGTTGTCACTTAACCCACCTGAGGTGGGCTCCGTTAGACCCCCGTTACCCACCTCTGCCCTTTCCATTAGAAAATCTCATTTACTATATAAGCCAAAATTAGAACGCAATTAGAACCCTAAAAAAGGACCGAGCTCTCTTCCCTCTCTCTACCTTCGAACCCCCAAAAATCCCTAAACCCATAATCCCTTTCTCTCTTTACTTTGATTGCCAAAGCTTAATTCTTGAACACTTGCAAGCAAGGAGGAGGTGTGCTGAAGCTGAAGCTTGGGTTTTCCTCTATATTAGGTATGAAATGAGTTTCTAGGGTTTACCATTGTTGTGTTTATTCTTTTTCAATGTGTAACGATTGATGAAGGTGATTCGGATTAAAGTTTTTCTGTCATAAAATTAGTGGTTTACCATTGTTTAGGTTTTGTTCTTTTATAGTTGACATTGATGAATGTGATCCCTAGGAATATTTAGGTTGTCTGTGGTCCCATGGAGACAAATTGTTTAGTTGGTTGTGTTCCTTGTCTCTAACCCCACGTTACCTGGTGTTTGTTGTGCAACTGAAATTATTTTGCTTTTGTCATTGGTGCTCTCTATGCGTGTGTTGGTTATGTATTTAATTAATGTTGTTTGTGCATGTGTTTTAACTCCTGCAAATGGCTGCTGAAATTCGTTTTGATTTTATCATTCACCATAGTGGGAATTTTGAGTGGAACCCTGGTTTAGAGTATGTAGGTGGTGAGGTATCTACAATGGCTAATGTTGATCCAGATCTACTAAGTCATTTTGAGATACAAGACATTTGTGCTGAGGCTAGGGGACCCATTAACAATAGGATTTATTATTTAATACCTTGTGGTGACTTAGAGCGGTTAAGGTTAATTACTTCAGATGATGATGTGACCTACATGTGTGAACTACATGTTGAATAGCCAACAAATGAAATCACACTTTATGTAGAACCTGAAGTTGAACCAATTGCTATTGAAGAACTTGATCAACTAGTTGCAGTAGACCAGTCATGGGAAATGAATGATGAAGATGATGATACTAATTGTGAGGAGGTGACCAATACTGTTAGATCATCTGTGGTTGACCAAAATGATGTTAGTGAAGAACCTGTTGAAGGTTTAAGGGATGGCAGTGTTGGTGGAGCTGTGCATGTGGATGACCATGCTACCCATGGACAAACTGTTGGTAGTGATCAAGCTGTTCATGTGGATGAACCTGATTGGCTAGAAGAATGGTATGAAGGACCAGATTATCCTGATGACATATTTGGTGCTCAGAACAATGAGGTGCCCAATATGAGAGAGCATGAAAGAGATACTGAAAATGTAAATGAGGGAGATGGTGTGAGAGAGCCAGTTACAGATAATGGGAAGAAACCAGAAGCTGCTGCCAGTGATCAAGCTACTGATAATAATGATTGGGTTGAAAAAGCTCTTGATGATGATGACACTAGGAGCATAAACAGTTCAGAGGATGAGGATGAAAGGGTGAGATGTCCAGAGTTTAATAAGAAGACTGGCATGAGTAACCTAGAGTTATGCAAGGGTATGAAGTTCCCAAATGGGAAGGTGTTTAGAGCTGCCTTGAGGGAATATGTAGTGAAAAAGCCTGTGGACATTAAGTTCAAGCTTAATGAGAAGACCAAAGTTTCTGTCCACTGCAAGTATGAATGTGGTTGGAGGGTATATGCATCACAGATTGCAGGGGAGTTAACCTTCCAGATAAAGACCATGGTTCCAACTTATACATGTGGGAGGACATTCAAGCATAGCCAGGTCACTTCTACATATATGGCTAGGAAATACTTGGATGATTTCAATAAAAACCCTGATTGAGCAGTTTTTGGTGTGAAGCGTCGAGTTATGCAGGATGTGTCTATGGACTTGAGAATAAATCAAGTGTACAGAGCTAAAAGGAAAGCTAGAGAGTTCATACTAGGTGATGAGAGGTTGCAGTATGAGAAGCTAAGGGACTATGCAGAGATGATAAGAGTAACTGATGTGGGGAGTAAAGTGATTCTACAAACTGAGATTACTGAGCCTATCACACAACCCAAGTTCAAGAGGATGTATGTGAGATTCAATGCACAAAAAGTTGGATTCTTGGGGGGGTGCAAGCCACTTGTAGGATTAGATGGTTGCCACCTGAAGGGCAAGTTTGGTGGACACATATTATCAGCAATTGCAAGGGATGGGAATGACAATATTTTCCCTGTTATATTAGGTGTAGTTGAGCAAGAAAACAAGGATTCTTGGGTGTGGTTTTTACAAATATTTGCAGATGATATTGGGAGGCCAGATGAGCTGAATCTGGTGTTCATTTCAGATAGGTAGAAGGTAATACATTTCTGTTTTTTTATTCTTGGATTCTTGCTTTTTGAGACTGTCATTACATTTCTGTTTTTTGAAAGTTTTGTTTTTATTCTTAGGTAGATGGTGTTCATCTTTGTTCTTTGAATGTTTTTTTATTGTATTTATGATAACCAGGGATTGATACTTGCCATGGAGATGTTGTTTCCAACAGTTGAACATAGATTTTGTGTGAAACATATTTACAACAACTTTAAGTTAAACTTCAAGGGTTTAGAATTGAAGGCTGCATTATGGAGGTGTGCTGCAGCAACAACAGTTAGGGAGTTTGAGAAGAGAATGCAAGATATGAAGGAATTGGACAAAGAAGCATGGGAGTATCTAGCAGACATCCAACCAACCCAATGGACCAAGTCACATTTCACTCCAAGGGCCATCTCTGATTGTTATGTGAACAATCTTAGTGAGTCATTTAATTCTATGATACTAGAAGCTAGGGATAAGCCTATCATTGCCATGCTAGAGTGGATTAGGGTTAGGTTGATGACTAGAATGTACAGTAAGAGGTCTGGGATTGAAAAATTCACTAGTGACATATGTCCAAACATAGTGCAGAAGCTTGAGCAGTTGAAAGTTGATTCTAATCATTTTCTGCTATTCCATCAGGTTGCTATATATATGAGGTTGATAATGAGTATGAGAGGCATGTGGTTAACCTTACAAGAAAGTGTTGTACTTGTAGAGTTTGGGATTTGACAGGAATCCCATGTAAACATGGTGTTGCAGCAATCTATAAGAACTTGGAGAGGCATGAGGATTATGTGCATGCATGCTTTAGAAAGGATGCCTATGCGGCTGCATATAAGGAGATGATTACTCCACTGCCTGGCCAAGATGAATGGGTTGAAACCAACCTTCCTGCCCCTGTTGCTTCAATTGTGTACAAGCCTTTAGGCAGGCCACCAATGAAAAGGAAGAAAGATGCAGATAAGCCAAACAACCCATACAAAGTTTCTAGGTCATATAGACCTATAAAATGTGGGTTTTGCCATTAGGAGGGGCATAATTCAAAGAGGTGTAAGGCTGGAATAACTGGTGAGACACCATGGCAAAGGAGGCAGAAACTTGAGAGGCAAAAAAAATTTGTAAGTAAAGCAAGAATGTGTTCACTATGACAATTATATTACAAATCTATTTCTGATACAAGGCAATTCTGTTTGTAAAGACAAGAGGGACAAGGAACAAGCAGCCAGCCAGCCAACCACCTAGGCAACCACCAAGGAGGTTTGCAAGGCAGCCACCCTGGTTTGCCAACCAAGTAGCCAACCAGGCAGGCAAGCAGCCAGCCAACTAGCCAGCCAGCTAGCCAACCAACCAGCCAGACAACCAACCAGCCAGCCAGACAGCCAACCAGGCAACCACCAATGAGGTTTGCAAGGCAGCTAACCAGGCAACCAATGAGCAAGTAAAGCAGTCAACAAGATTAGAAAACAAGAAGGTCAACCAGGCAACCACCATTCAAGTAAGGCAGCCACCTAGATTTGCAAACAAGGCAGCCAACCAGCAAGCAAGGCACCCACCTAGACCAGTAAACAAGAAGGCCAAGCAAACAACCAGTCAACCAACAAGTGGGGTAGTTAGTCATTCAACAAGAAAGCCAACCACCCATCAAGCAAGTCAACCAGTCAACCAGCCACATTGGCAGCCACTGAGGCAGCCAACTGAAACATCTGCTTCAGCTTCAAGCAGACTACCACCAAGTAAAGCACCTACAGCTCAATGGTTCTCATGCAACCAACCCTCTCATACTCCTAAGGAAACATGGGACACAAGAAAACCTCTATCTTAGGTATATATATACACAAACACAAACACAAACACCACCCTTTATACTTACATAAAACACTGGATCAGATCTTGATATGGAGTTTCTGTGTATTTTGCAGCCTCGAAGGGGGTTGGTACCACCAAGGGTAGTTAGGAGCAGTCATTTGTTCTCATATGGGAGAGGAGGTGGATTAAGAGCTGAGACATCTGGTGCAATGTTCTCCACAGGCAAGGGCAAAGGCAAGGACAAGGGCAAAGGCAAGGACAAGGGTAAGGTCTTTAGGAAATGAAGATTGGAGAATGTAGAAGCAGAAACTTTACTTTTTTTGTTATTGTGCTTGTCTGATAGTGGCATGTCACCACTTTTTTGTTTTTTTGTTATTGTGCAGAACTTTATACTGTAAAGCATATTTTGTTAGTCTTAGTGGGGACAGAACCACCTATTATGTAGATGAAATTTGGCAGTGTTTAGCCATTAATGTTAGGTAGAGTCCACTTGTTTTGAACAATGCTTATTATATATGTATGGAATGGTACTCTTGCTTAGATGAAATTTGGTAGTGTTTAGCCATTAATGTTAGGTGGAGTCCACTTGTTTTGAACAATGCTTATTAATATATAGTATGGCATGGTCTTACTTTAAAACATACTTCTTTATACTTCTTCAATTGATGTAAACAGAATCTTGTGGGGTGCATGTCCTTGCCTACCCAATTGATGTACAATATACACAATCTTTATAAAGAAGAACAGATTGCATACCCTATTCAAATTACAAGAACACATTACATAAAGAACACATTACAAGGTAACATTACACATTACATAAACAAGGCAGCATGCTCTATTCAAATTACAAGATCTCATTACATAAAGAACACATTACAAGGCAGCATTACACATTACATAAACAAGGCAGCATGCTCTATTCAAATTACAAGATCACATTATATAAAAAACACATTACATAAACAAGGTAGCATTACATAAACAAGAACAAATTACATAAAGTTGCATACTCTATTCAAATAAACAACAACATTACATGGTGCCAAATACATGGAATACACTTGTCAGTGGTAGTACACAAAATTATACAATAACTACAACAACTTGCTTTAAGGCAAACATAATGGCTTTGTTCCAAATTCTCCTATCCTACCAGAAAACACATAAAAAATAGCAAAAAACCCCCCCATGACACAACAAGTGCAAATTTGTACTTCTGTAACTTCTCTTTAGCTATCCTCTCTCTCATCCTAGCTTTTTCTTCCCTTCGCTTGGCTTTGTTTTCCCTCTCAATAGCTGCTGTTTTCCAATCAATAGCCTCCTTTTCCTTTTCCTCTGTAACTCTTGCTTGATTCTTGTACATACTGAATCTTGCAATGATAATGGGTGCAACTTCAGATCCACGCTTACATGTTTTGCCATCCAACCACCTAAAGTATTTACAAGTAGGTTCATCATCCTACAAACAAAATCAAATTAGGGTTATTCATAAAGCCAACAAAACCAGAAAACCAACAAAACCAAAAAATAAAATAAAAATAAAAAAGAAAAAAAATATGAAAACCAACTATTACTCACCACATCATAGTAGCTGCACTCATAAAACCTTCTCCCAAAATTGTTCAAGGTCAGAGCAGTCCATAGCCGGCAACTGGCAGCAGAGCATGAATGGTGACTGGAACCCGAGTAATAACTTGAAGAAAACATGTTCAGATTTCACTTTGGCAATCGGAGTACAAAGAAAAATGGGTTTGGGGTTTTTTAGGGATCGATATAGCGAAAATGGGTTTAGGGATTTTTGGGGGTTCGAAGGTAGAGAGAGGGAAGAAAGCTCGGTCCTTTTTTAGGGTTCTAATTGCGTTCTAATTTTGGCTTATATAGTAAATGAGATTTTCTAACGGAAAGGGCAAAGGTGGGTAACGGGGGTCTAACGGAGCCCACCTCAAGTGGGTTAAGTGACAACTTCTAAACCACGGGTGGGCATTGTTAAAACGGGCCAAACCACAGGTGGGGTAAATGCAATTTCCCCTTTTGTTAACTAATATGATGATGGTATTTATCCACGCAAGTGCATCACTACTTATGATTTTATCGTTATTAACTCATTAACTTCCGGTGGGCGCACGCAGAAAATCTCGTATAAAAATATCCTAAGGACAGAAACCTACTTCTCAGTTCGATCAATATCATCGTGCAGGTGGAAACCTTATGCTAAAAATATCCCAAGGACAGAAACCTGCTTCTCAATTCGATCAATATCACCGAGCAGGTGGAAACCTTATGCTAAAAATATCCCAAGGACAGAAACCTGCTTCTCGGTTCGATCAATATCACCAAGCAGGTGGAAACCTTATGCTAAAAATATCCGGACAAAAACCTGCTTCTCGGTTCGATCAATATCACCGAGCAGGTGGAAACCTTATGCTAAAAATATCCCAAGGACAGAAACCTGCTTCTCAATTCGCTCAATATCACCGAGCAGGTGGAAACCTTATGCTAAAATATCCTGACAGAAACCTGCTTCTCGGTTCGATCAATATCACCAAGCAGGTGGAAACCTTATGCTAAAAATATCCTAAGGATAGAAACCTGTCTCTCGGTTCAATCAATATCACCGAGTAGGTAGAAACCTTGTGCTAAAAATTATCTAGGAGTAGGAATCTACGTCTCGGTTTTCTATACCATACGTCTAGCCCTAGAGAGCAAATATGTGCCGAAAAGGGTTTCCAATTACCAATGGGCTAACTTTACCCTTCAAACCAGCCCCGGGCATTAAGCACGCCCTGAAGAGATCTTCCAAATCTAATCATTACAGAGACATATGTATGCGGGAAATACAAGAATATGGTGAAGGAAACAATGTAGGATTAAGCATTCACAAAAGTGATTAAGGTGAATGTTCAGCAAATAAGCCTTAATTAAACGAATTCAACACGCAAAAAACTAAACCAATGTTTTATCACCATGACTCGGTGACTATAGGAAAATTAAACCCGAAAAAATAATTATTCCATCACCACAACCCGGTGATGTAGGTAAGCCGAATAAAGAAGTTAAGCTAAAAAATAGATATATTTGTATATAAAGTAGACACTAAGTTCGGAAATCAAGCTGAAGGGTTTACGAACTGGAATTGGGTAACATCCTCCAAAGTCTGCTGGGCTGTAAGAGGCAGCTGAACATCCTCACCGGGCTGATCACCAGCATGGGGGTTGCTGGTGGCTTCCAGATCAATCAGCTTCACATGAGAGTTAATTACCTCCACCAACTCCCTCATGCTAGTAGTATCCTCCTCATCAATTGCACCAGAAGTGTTCTGCATGGCAGCTGGAAGATCAAGGAAAGAGATTTGGTTGGGGTTCCTCAGAGGGGAATCCTCGAGTACCCCCATAGCCTGCAGGGTAGCCAACCACCCTTCCTCAAACCCAAGCTTTTGGGCTTGACGAACGACCGGCTCTGCCGAATTCTCGGCATCAGCAAAACCCTCGTTGTACCACTTGTCTTCACAAGCTTCTAAAACTACCTTCAGATCAGCTAATTCTTCAGCTAGAGCGGTGTTCAGACTCCGGGCCTCCGCCAATTTGAGCTCGGTACCACCCAACTGCACCTCCAGTTCCGCAGACTTGCTCTCTGCCAGAGCCCTAGCCTTCTCTGCTGCAGCAGCCTTTTTCTCCGCAGCCCCAGCAGCCTTCACTTTTTCTTTCGCTGTAACTTCGGCAACATCCTTAAGAGCTTTCTCCCGCTTAGCGTCTTCAGAAAGCTCCTTCAGCCTCCCATCAATGATATGAGTCAGTTGCGCAGCCTGATAACACAGTAATGATGAATATGGAAATGAAAAGAGTACATGTGAAAATAAATGGAAAACCAGAGGACAAAAGATTACTGCTATAGTGTGCCATTGCAACCGCCTGCCTAAAGACTCGTCCGTCCTGTCCTCGAAAGCGTGCATGTCCTTGGGCAAGAGGAGGTCGTGCACCAAACTCTGAGCAACATTACCCCTTCGGCCCTTATCCCATACTCTCACACTGGCAGACGCGGGAAAAGGTTTACCATCAAGCTGGAAAAAAGGCTGCCATCCCACCGCGGCTTGGGAAGTCGATGCGACGTTCGTCCCTGTTAGGATCGTCAGCTCCCGGATGGCGATACCTGTCGATGGTCGGGGAGGAGTTTTCGCGGGCACGTCACCCGAGCTAGCATGTGTCTGCTCAACTGTACGCTGCCTCTTCCAAGAACGGCTCGAAGGAGGGGGAGGAGGTGGTGGATCTCGGCCTTGTGGCTCTTGCTGTTGCGCGGCTGGCTTGGCGCCAGGCACAAAGCGGCTGATCGTCATCGCCTTCCTGGTCACCATATCGTGACCTTGATCAGATTCGATTTCTGAAGAGCTAACTAATTCGACGATTGCTTCCTCGGCTATCTAAGGGGGAGCCTCGGGTTCAAAAGGAGCTTCGGACTCTGCTTGGACCTCGGGCTGAACGGGGGCTTCCGGTTGAACCGGAGCGTGTGCCTATTCTCGACGGCGTTGAGACATGCGTTCAGCCGACTCGTCCCGTATGGGTGCAAGCTCGTTCGAACAAGTGTACCACGAACCGAGGTCACGAGCTTCGCCTACTGTGAGCCTTGGAGGAAGGAAATTCGCGTGCCGTACGTCGATGTATGAAAGAAGGGGACTATCAACTAACAAAGCTTGGCCAAAGGCTTGCCAAGTGGAGTACATAGGATCAACGCCGAGGATTAGATGGGATGCTCGGAGCTGTCCATCCCAATGAACGAAAATTCCTGACCTAAGCACAAAATTTAGGTCTCTCACGTGCACCACTCTAAGGTCAGGCTTAAACCATTTACTCTTTGCATGGAAACAATACAAAAATTAGTTAGCGGCCAATCAATCAAAATAGTCAAGTCTAATTGAGGAAACACAAATTTACGGACAAATATACTCGATACCGACCTACATCACGAGGCGAGAACGGACAGGGGAGCTCATCGGCAAGCCAGCTGCCACTCACCCGTACAAACTCGCCAGCTGAGTTTCTATTTGATTCAAGCAGGCAGGATATGAGCCGTACCCGCATGTCCCTTGTTTTTAAATAATAGTCTGAAGTAATTTTGGCACATAAACCATACATGAAATTAATGTCATGGTGATCCAGTTGTAACCCGAACAACTGGTTCAGCCTACTAACGCAACTCACCACTTGGTAAAAATTAGGGGGGAATTGGTCGAGGCAAAGGCCATAAAACCTAAGGGTGCTAATGATGAGGGGATCAACAGGGAACCTAACCCCACCCTCAAGAATAGCCATTAAAGGAAAGAATACGGTATTTGCGCCACGACGCCTCTGGATGTCAATATCGCCCTCATGGTAGTAGGCGATATCAACGTCCTTGGGGACATTGTAGGCAGCCCTAAAAGTGGCCAAAGTAGCTTCTGAGGAGAGGAGATGAGAATAGCCCATCCTCTAAGCTAAGATTCCTAGAACTATGAGTGCAATAGAACAGAAAGAAATAGAAGAAATAGAAGTAAAAAGAAGCACAAAGAGGACTTACTTTGAGGGCTCTAGAGAGGAGTATTATGGGCTGGAGTATGGAATGCACGAAGGGTTTATGCTCGGTAGAGGAGGAATGTGAGAAATGAGGAATGCAAAAAATGAAGGAGAGATTCTGAGAAGGATATTTATAGGAGCCTTGGAAGGGATAAAAAACATTTAATTAATTGGGAGGCAGGAGACCTTACGAATCCCTTTGGTAACTGACACGCGCACTGCCTCGATTCACAAACCGTCAGAAAATGATGACAGCTGAACCAAACGGCCAGGTACGACACGCCTTTTGAGAGCGCATTAATGGGTTTATGAGCCGACCAACATCCCCCTATAGAGCTTCCCAGATGGCTACTATTCTTTGGACTCCTTGATCCGTCCCCGAGTACCAGGCACGAATCAAGGGGGGCTAATGTACGGCACCGTGGTAACCAAACCCATTTGGGCTTTGAACTCTAACTCAGCAGTGTGTCCCATGACACCAAACCCTTTCTATCTAAGGCTTAAGCCCAAGCCCAAAGTAGCTACAAGCCTAGGTCTCACGTTGCCTCAAAACTCAGTGAGTAAACAACCTTAATTAACACACACCTGGTATCACCATTTGGGCCTTACTCGGTGAACCACCTCCCAGGTAAGAAGACAGTTGCTCGGGGTTGTTGTCTTTTAGATGCCCGGTAATGCCTTGGGAAGTATCCCTGCCGGGCATATATGCTGAAGTGGGAACCAGTTCCAATGCCATTCCTACCACACCCCACTCCCAACTAAACACCCACTTTGAGTTAACCACATTGGACCTCCTATTGCACTAACCATGGAAGTAATCATAATCTCTCCACTAATTTTTGGCTATAAATATGAGAAACTAAGGGAGAAAAATGGGCTGGAAGAGTTCCAAAGGAAAAAAGGAATAGAGGGAGTGAGAGGGCAGTAGAAGAATAGTAGTAGGGAGATTAAAGGAGTCCTAGGGAGTGGTTGTTTTGTTGAGTCCTTGTGTTAGGAACTACCCAGAGTAGGAAATCCAAAGCCCACATTACAAATAGATTGTGAGCCCAAGTGAGAACCGGCCCATCAGTTTCACTTTTGGTACGCACAGGTTCCAATCTTGTCTTCGTCCGAAAAACTCAGTGCTGGTTGGATGTCCACTCTAGCCCTCTTCGGCTCCGAATTAGAGTCCTCGGCGGATAGCCGAGCCATAGACATCACTCTATAGGGACAAGAACCAGTCCTCTCTAGAGCAGCAAAGATGACATTTATCGTTCCCAAATGAAGTCTTGAAGAAGCTTCTCTCCGGGGTTCTGAATTTGCTTGACCCTGCAAACCACTGGAATGATGTAAAAACTGCTTCAATTTTTCTTCTCGGACCAGCTGGTCCAGATGATCCCACAAATTTCTACAGTCCTCCGTAGTGTGTCCCTGGTCCTGGTGGTACTGGCAATAAAGGTTCTGATTGCGCCTCATAGGGTTTCCTACCATCTTATTTGGCCATTTGAAGAATGGCTCATTCTTGATCTTCTCCAGAACCTGGTGCACCGGTTCTCAGAACACCGTATTAACCACCTGAGTATTGGCAGGCCCTGGCTGCTCAACAAAGTCTCTTCAAGGTCGGTTGTTATTGTACCAGTCCGACCTGAAATCCCTCCTCTCTTGAGGGATAACCTTAGCCTTACCTTTCCCCTGCTGCTAGTCTTCCTCAACCCTCTTATACTTGTCAATCCAGTCCATGAGTTGGCGCACATTGGTGACAGGCTTTCCTGTCAAAGACTTCCTTAAACCGTGCTCGGTTGGGAGGCCGACCTTGAAAGTACTAATGGCCACGTCATCAAAGTCACCATCTATCTCATTGAACATCTCTCAGTATTTGTCCGAGTATGTTTTCAGGTTTTTCTCCTCTCGCATGGATAAGGACAGTAGGGAATCCAAGGGTCGAGGAACCCTACTACAAGTAATAAAACGATAGTCAAATGCTTAGGTAAGCCCCTTGAAAGAATTTATGGAACCTGCCCCTAGGCCATCAAACCATCTCATCGCCACAAGTCCCAGATTGGATGGGAACACCTTACACATCAAGGTCTCATTCTTGGAATGGGCCATTCTCTGGTTGAAATGGCTCACATGCTCCACAGGATCTGTTCAACCATTGTAGATGGTGAACGTTGGCTGATTGAATCGCCAAGGAAGTCTTCCTCCTTCAATCTTGTGCGTGAAGGGCGACTTAGAAATCTGATTCAACGCCTTGCTCATAGCGTCATTTCCCAGGCCTTTGCGAGGCGGGCTCTTATACCTTCGTTTGTGATGATGCTCCTCATCGTAGGAGAAAGACTCGCTAGATGGGGTTCTTGACCTTCGTCTATAACTAGCATCCTCTCCATTAGCAGAGGAAACATCAGAGTTGGAGGGGGTTCGCTTTCGCCGCGCATGGCGCAACTTTTTCTTTAAATGGTCAATCTCCAGTTGCATGGCTCTATTATTCTGCTCTTGAGAAATGTGACTTCCAACTCGAGAGTGGCTTCTACTTGTATGTGTAGTGTGCACGCTACCCTCTCGATCTCTCTTGTGTTCAAGATTAAGGAAATCATCTTGTCGTTGGGACCCTGTCGACTCTTGCTGATGGGGACCTAATCCTACCATAGTTAACCGTTGCACTCACTATCACACAAGTTGTTCCTGCAGACGGTGCCAATTGTAAGGACGTGTTTTAGACCCTAAACCCAAAGTATGATTGGATCCAAGCCCAATAAGCCCAATACAATGAATTTGTAGAGAGTGGGTTGGACAATTAGGCTCTAATGAATGGGATAACAGTTATAATGGATTTTAAAAGATAATCAAACAGAAATGGACTGGAACTATCTAAGCATATTTGTCCTCGGCACAATCCGAGGAGGTCTATTCTAGTATATATTGATTGAAAATGGTTACAGATGTGGTTCAAGCTGTTACAGTGCTTTCTCTTACAAATTCCCAATCCCCTTCTCTCATTGCTTCCTTCTTCTTTTATACTCTTTTCTGTTTTCATCTCCACCCTCCACATGCAGGCCAAATGGTTGGTCTTGATACTTGTCCCATCAGCACCTTCCTAAAGTCTTTAGGTAGTAGCTGTAAGGCTGAAAGTCACTGTTCAGGTATCACCTCCACATTAATGCGACCAGAGAGTTAGCTGCAGAGTAATTAATGCGGTGGTAGCAGCTTTCTCCTTAGATATTTTAGGACTCCCCTCTGTCCTTTGTTTTTGCAATGCTTATCCATGCCAGCAGAACTTCCTAGAACATCCCCCTGGACGGCAAACCACCTATTCGGACCTCGGCTTTGGTTAGCCGAGGTGACATTTGTCCTCAGCCTACCCTCTTATGCCATTATGACCAAAACTGACATCGTCATCTACTAACATGGACTCCTTTGATAATGTTTACTCCTCATCAGACGATCTCTAGTCCCCAGCTTGGGTTTTAGGCCCAATACATACATGGATAATGAGCTCCTAGGCCCAATACCCCTACAATAATAATTTTATTTATTAACTTAAAAAAGAGGACTTCATTTTGGTATATCGATCCCAAAATGGAATAGGCGACAAACAAATTAGGAAGGAAGAAATATATTTTTTACCATAACTTTTAGTTTTATTTATAACACATTTAACATAAAAGTTACCAAATACTCAATTTTTGATAAATACTATGCAAACAAGCTACCGAAAATAAGTATTTTCCATATAGACATGTCTTTTTTTTGGGTAAATGCCCTAGAATTGTTATGTTAGATTGCACAAATTAAGTCACATTGTCTTTCTTATTGGCCTCTATGTTAAACCAAAAAGGTTCAAGTTGTAGGGTTAGAAGCATATTATAACTATCTAAAAAAAATGTTAAACCAACAACTTTAAATGATTTTTTTCATATATTTAAATACTTAATTAAATAGTATTTATTTGATTTAGTGTTGTTTTGGGAAATATTTTTTTCTTTTCTTTTTGTCTTATTTTTTAAAAAACAAAATTAGTAAAACTATTTTTATTGATAATTAAGCTAACTTTTAACCTTTTGTCACACATTTAAACATAAAAGTTACCAAAAATTATATTTTTTTACCTTATATTGAGCAAATAAGCTACCAAAATAAAGTAGATAGCAAATGGACACATAGTATTATAATGGCAAAACTACACCGTTGGTCCCTCAAGTTTACCCTGTGTGCACAATTGATCTCTCAAGTTTTAAGTGAGCGCAATTGATCTCTCAAGTTTTTAGAATGAGCAATATAAGTCCTTCTATTAACTTCCGTTAGTAGTATTGCTTACATGACTAACGGAATAATGACCTGTCATTTTTTTTTAAATGATGTGGCATTTCTTTTTCTTTTTTAATTACAAAAATGAATTTACACGTAAAAAAAAAAAAAAAAAAAAAAAAATCTGTAACCATGGCAAATGCGATTGGGTAAAAGAAGCAATGGAATGTGAGAAACCAACAACACTAATGTGCACAATGTTACCCATAAACCACACCAACTTATGCTACAAGGCCTGCTCTGTCTGTGGTAAAGGGTTCGATTTAACGAGTGATTTTAGGTTGAAGTTTGCCAAAGGGACTCAAAGGTTGGTAGTGGGGGATGAGTTTAACAACAGAGACATTCTCATTCCTGCTGGCCCCACCATTCCTGCTTTCCTCTCAATATTCGTTGTGATAAAAGGGATCGACTTCGCTTCAAGTCCGATGTTCTTCAATTCAACCAGGTTTCCCTTTTTTCCCTTTTTCTTTTCTTAATTTATTTACTTTACCATGGCAATGTGATGAAACTTTTTTTTTCCTAATCGACAAATATCTAAGTAAAAGCAATGCTCTAGTTATGAAATTAGAGGACATTTCTGGATGGGATTCTATGTTAAGTTAATTAATTTTGATTCTGGGTCTGATTATTTTTTTTTTTGGGAGGGTAATTGTATATTTTTTGTAGGAGCCTTTTACGATCCCACTTGTCTCTGCAAATTCTGCAAGTTCAATGTCTTCAACTTCGTCTCCTCTACTTCCAAACGCCTCTTCCGTGTCCTTGTAAGTCACCTCCCAAACCAATTTCCTATTTGCTTCCATTGAAATTACTTGAATTGGAATGGTTCAGATTTTTATGTTTAACGTGTAAATTCATTTTTGTAATTTTTTAACAAAAAGAAATGCCACGTCATTTAAAAAAAAAAGACGGGTCATTATTCCGTTAGCCACGTAAGCAATACTACTAATGGAAGTTAATAGAAGAACTTATATTGCTCGTTCTAAAAACTTGAGGGACCAATTGTACTCACTTGAAACCTGAAGGACCAATTGCGCACACATAATAAACTTAAAGGACCAACGGTGTAGTTTTGCCTATTATAATATCTTTTATGAAATCTTTTAAAGTTAAACGCAAAGAGATTATGTAGTATAAATTATTACCAAACGAATTCACATGTGTGTTATAAAATTAAAATTTTAAACCCCGGTGGTATATGTTCTAATTTTTATTTAAAAAAAGTATCTAAAACAATGTAATTGACTCTTCTGTTAGACTTTGTTATTATTGTTGGATGAAAAATGATCATGTAAAAATATAATAGTATAAGTTTGGAGGAGCTTGTTTTTATCAATTGATTTAACTTATTTTGTTTATTGTGCAAAAACTAGAAACGATAGTTTTTCCTTGAAAATTATGATATTTATAAGCATTTTACATTCCATTAAGATGAAAATAATTAAGCTGTGTACAATTTCTAAACTATAATTGAAAGGTGATTTTCTCTCTTTTTTATTTTTATTTTTTGCTTAATGAGATGATTATATTGATGCAAAGAGGGATTGGAAATAGGAAGGGCCCATTATTACAACAAAAGGGAACTTAGAGGCAAGGCCATGGGCAGCATCATTGGCTTTTTAAAAAAAACAACAGAAAAGCAGCAAGCAAAAAAGAGCAAGACAGATTGTTTATGTCTTCAATGATGGAGGAAATGACCCAATGTGGAGTGATTAAATATCAATATAATCTTTACTGAAGGGGACTTTCAAAATGTGATTGAAGGTCTTCAGCAATTTACACACTGTAGGCCAGATTTTCTTATAACCCCCTTTATGCCAAGGGTTTTAACTTTTAACTACTCTAAATTTTCTAATTTTTAGGATTTTTATGTTGTTTTGTTTTATTTTTAGTATGGTTAGAATATGTATACCAAGAGTGCAGGTATTAGAATTTTTGTTTTGTCAACAGAAACTTTAAATTTTGGTCCACAACTTAATGTACTTGTGAAAAATTCTTCGGTACTCTCGGAGCACAGAGAAATAATATTTCCTCCTCTCACATTTATGGTGAACCCTACCATGAATTTAATGAGTAGACCTCACTATGAATATGAGAGGACCTAAGAATTACTCTTTACTTGTTGGGCAACTTATTGTAAGTGGCCATAAACAATTTTTCCCTTTCTGTTAGGGTCACTTTCCTGGGCCAGGTGCTAGAGATGGGTTTGGTAGGTCTCCCTTTTGCCTTGATTAATATAATTATTTTGTGTGTAATCGTGAATTTTTTTTTTTTTAAGAGAGAGTTTCAACCTATAGCTTTCGCTCCTGATTATTGTTAAATACCCATACGTAACTCTTGACTCCCTCCGTCAAAGACTTAACCTTAATAAAATGTACTCATTTGTTATATATTTACGCTTTGCATTAATGCCCTTGTGATTTGAACAGTACTGGGCAGCATGTTGAAATTGTATTCCAGTTATGTGACTCTTCTTAATAACGTCCACCAATGATAATGTTCAAGGCAATCTCATAATAAAAAATTTCATGTTGTAATTAATATCCTTGGCTGATTTTAGCATATATTAATTTGGTTCCAGAAAATATATAAATGGGTGCATTTGTATAAATTGTTGCGAAACGCAAAACGGTGTTTTGAGTTTAAAAAGAACGTTTGTAAAAAAGTTAGTTACAAAGAGTTACCATTGCGAAACGAAGTTTTGTATTTTAAAAACACAATTTTAAGCGCGCAAAATGTCTAACTAGACCGACCATTATCTTCGATGAGCCGTTTTTTTGCAAATAAGTATATGGACATAATTAACACTTTAAATTTTTTTATGATTTTAGTATAATAAAATATTATATTTTTATAATTTTGTTCATAGACTTCTTAAGGTGACTCTATTCCATGACAAAGGTACTATATAATATATATAGATACGATCTACTTAAGATCTATTGTAGTAATGATAGATGAAAGTGATTGCTTAATTTAATCATTCGTAACAAATATCTATGTTAAGAAAAATGTACCACTGCACATCTTTAGTGCAATAGTCACTCTACAAATATAAGTGCTTGTGGAGTATAGGGGGCAAAGGTCGGGGTTCAAATCTCCAGGAGGGAGTTTCACATACATATACACTTAAATTAGACTAAAGTAGAAATTCTATCTTCTAAAAAAAAAAAAAAAAAAAGTAATGTCATTGTATTACTTTTCTTTTTTGTTTTTTTAAATTGAGCTGGCACTGGCATGCAGCATCTTTTGGTGGGCTATAAAAGGCAAACTTTTCGACCCTAATATGGAAACCCAAAATCAGAATCCAAATAATTAACCTGCTCCCGAAACCCAAAACTGCCTTCACCACCCTCCATACGTAGCAACACCATGAGTCCATGACCACCATGCATCATCACCCACAAATGACAACCCCAGCCACCATAGCTAGAGGCATCGAACCACAAAAACACCAAAATAATATATAGAATCAAACAACAACAACAAAAGATCCAACATCATCAACAGCGAAGAAAGAACAGGTCGAAGTGGACTACAACATCGATCATCAACAAGCAGAGAGCTCAATCAAAGTCAACGCTAGCTCCAACATTGGCAAATACTGAGACCTTCAATATTTTCCATGCTACGGTTACTACACACATTGTCACACAAACACACTGCAACAAACACATAGTGGTAGTGCATATACAGGGGGCATGCACAAACTGCGCGCGCTTGCACTGTTGCACACACCCATTTACAACACACATGCTAACCCAAAGTCACAAACTTCACGCTACCGGTGATGCACAAATAGAAGAGAATGAGAGGAAGGAGGGTTCATTCATAGTCATAGCTGGGGAGAGAAAGAGAGAAGATGTGAATGATGAGGGAGAAAGCGACACTGGCAACGGCAAATCTCAGTGTTTGGCCATGTGAGATTCAGCTACGGAGGCTTGGAGCATGAGAGAAGAAGATGGGGAATGGGGGAGACTTTTAGATAATCAGAGAGAAAATTAAGTAATAATAATAATAATAATAGAAAATAAAAAGAAAGAAGAAGGAAATTTCGACGGTTGAAGATGGAAGAAAAAAATAAAGTACAGCAATGGGAATCTAATGGGAGAACTATCCGTTCATGGGAAAAAATAATGTATTTGACAGTGTTTTAAGAATATTTTATCGAGGACAAAGTATACACTCATTCTTTTACACTACGACTTTTTTTTTTTTATTATGGAACTTTTACACTATGATTGTGAGCTTAAAAATTTTTTTTTTTTTTTTTTTGGAGAAACAAACACACACACAAGGAGAGAGAAAGGGGTTCTAACATAAAGGCACACCACAACTCCACTCAAAAGCCATAGTAACTATTGAATGAAAATAGAATTACGAATATGATGTAATATTTTTAGTGTTTTAAGAGTTTATAAAATTTAAAATTCGAAAATACTCATTGAAGTTTGGGTTAATTGTAAACTGACGTCTAAGATTTCAATTCTTTCTTATAACTTCCTAAAGCTTTTATATTCATGAAATTAATTTCTATATATTATAAAAAGTCATTTTCGAATAACATTATTTTAAAACAATAAAATCATTTTAAACATAAAATTTTATAGATACATATACAAAATTAATATTTTTTTACAAAAAAATTGAAATAATGTTGTATCAATATCAAAACTTCAAATATAAATTTAATATTTAAATTAGTTTCTCACTAACTAAAAATAATTCTTTCACTTTCCCAACCACCAAACATAGTTTTTTTATCCAACAGATATCTCTTTGTTCGTTCACACCGATTCACAGTCTATTAGGCACCTTCATAATTGGACAAAACTCCTTGCCAAACCATGTCACCAAAATCTAATACTTGATGCTGGAAAATTATTAAATACTTCGGAAATACTATAAATGCGTACTCTCCCCTCTCACATGAATTGTGGATCCCACCATAAATTTAATTAGTGAAACCCCTCAATGCCAAAGCTTCTCCTAAGTTTTCACTTGTGAAGTCATTGCAAAATAATCATACAATCTATCAATAGCTAAAATTGTTTACAATAACAACTACCATAGCAGCGGTCATGTGCCTTAGTTTGGTCGGATAATTGGAATTTGTTGAATGTTCTTAAATAATTTTTATGTTTGGTTCTTTAATTTTGTTTTATGAGACAATGTGATAAAGAATTAAAGCAGAATTGGGTGTGTTATGTGTTTGATTGCCAAAAAAGTGAGAAAAGAAATTGCATATTCAACTTTTTTTTAATTAATTATCTCTAAAATTAAGGAATTAAGATTTTTTTAGGTCTCTCAATTTTGGTAAATTTCATTCACATGTCCTGAGATTTGAGCTAAAAATGTTAAAAAATAGTATTTATTAATGCCTATTTTACTAATAATGTCCATCACTTTCTTAATAGGGACAAAATATCGGCCGTGATTCCCACCCACAGGGGGCAGTGCCCCCCCTAACTTCTCCAAAAATTTTCTAACATATGTAGTCTAAAGTAATTACTTGCTGACATGAAGAAAAAAAAAATGAAAAAAAGGACTTCTACTTGGTTGAAAATGATTCTGACACGCAGAAAAAAAGAAAGGAAAAAAAGTTCTCAAACACCAAACCATATAAGCTTTTCACCAATTTCACTATTCTTACAAGTAGGTTTTGTCTTGTCCTACGTGTTGCACATATTTCACTATTTTTTTTATATCATTATTTACACCATTTTCACTATTTATGATATTTTTCATAGCATTTTATCCTTGAATGATACTAGAGATACTACAAATTTTACTACTTATGTCTTACAAATTGGCATGTGACCAATCACCAAAAATAATTTCAAACATTTATTCATTATATTTTTTAAGTAACACTAATCACATTTTTACTCCATCAGTTTATAAATTTTTTAATAGCTATGAATTGGTTATTTTTATTTATTTATTTTAATAATATGAATATATTCATATTTGCTTACAATTGTTTATTTATTTTGTTATTATTGTTGATTAATATTTTTTAAATTAATTTCACTTTTAATATTGTTTTTTAATTTTACCCCTCTAGATTAAAATCCCGGCTCCGCCAACTGCCCACCCATAATGGCAAAGTGTGGTGAAATGTTGTCAAAAAAGTGCCGGAAATTGTATCAGGATTTCTTCTTAAAGGCTACCTTATTCATGTTTGGTAATAACTACTGAAATAAACTTGGCTAGCGCTAGCTCTTGCAAGTTAACTTTTCACGGGCAGAAAGAAAAAAGAAAAAGTTTGTACGTTGGAGCTTACAGAAAATATTTTTTACTTTTTTTTTTCTTATAAATACTTTTTTAATGAAATTCAGGTTTAGACTTAAGCCATATCATGGCTGATATTTCAGCGGTGACGACCCTGTTTTCTTACCTCATGCATAATTAATGGGAGAACCAACATCTACCAAAAGCTGCAGCAGTTATAAATATCCAGAATGGCTTAACGTCCGTATTAGCTATTAGTGTTGCTTATGTTTCAGATACCTGTACAGGACTATTCAACATGATTTTCTTCTCCACTGTTTCCTATATTGTGGTGAGTCCTTCTTCAAGTCTTCTACTAATTAATATTTTGTAAGGTAAAAGTAAATGTAGAACCTTTAAGTTTGTGATAATTTTGACTTTGGTTCTTACAAAGAAAGGGGAGAGAAATGAGTGACAGAAATCTATTCTCCTTTCACTCTTTAATTTTTAAAATATTCAAACAAAATGAGAGGGTAAACTTTTCCCTCCACTCTTGTTTATGATCCGTTTGAATTGAAAGAAAATGAGAAAAAATAGAGTAAAGTTAGCCAAAAATTAACCGAATTTTCGGTCAATTCTAATCTACTACTCCTCCTCCTCTCCCTCTCCCCCCAACTCAATTCAAACAAGTTATACTCTCCTCTCCTTCCCCTCCTTTCTACTCTCCTCTCCCTCTCCTTCCATACTTTCAAACATAATGTAAGAGTTTATAAAATCTCATACATTTTCTTTTTTTAAAACACCTCATACATAATTAAACAACTTAAAAAAAAAAAAAGGTTTAGTTTTCCTATACAAGTCCATGCTGAGGTGTTGTAAAATATTTTGTACAGGAAAAGGCAAAGTAGACCCTTTAGCCTTCGAGTTTGTGATAAGTTTGACCATTCTGAATACATTATAATATTTAGTATTGATATAGTTTGATGCACTGTTTCAGAATATATATATATTTATTTATTTATTAATAACCAAAGTTTAGAGAAAATTCAATTAGATTTTAATTAGATTCTCAATTTTGCGTCATGTGGTCTATTTAATTTTTAATTTTGTGTTAAGTGAATTATTGAGTGTAAAAATTGAAAAGTTAAATCCAATTAGATTCTAAATTGAATTTCAATTGGAATCCAATTTTGTCACATGTCCATCGAAGTTTTTAATTTTTGTGATAAATGAATTATTGAGTGCATAAACTGAAGAGTCTAAAACCAATTAAATACTAAATCATACATATATATATATATATAAATTAATTAATGAGAAACCATTACATATTTTAGAGATGTATGGTTTAAAAAAATGTAAGCTAATACTATGTATAATTTGAACTGTATAATTGTGATTATTTTTAATTGTATCCGTGCATATGCACGGCTATTCACACACACGTATAGAGAGAGAGAGAGAGAGAGGATAGTGAGAACAATTATTATTAGTCTAATCATGTAACTGGTCCACACAAGGTGAGGAAAAAGTTTTATAACTTCAATAACTGTTTTTTATTTTCCAGCCAAATATGACATATATTACATAGGGTTTTACTAATGTGTGCCCTTAGGACATATATTAGTAAAATATTTTAAGAAATTTTTTATAGAAAAATAAAAAAATAACTAACTGATTTGACAGCTTTGTCAATTTCTCAATAAAAAGCTTCATAAAATGGATTTTTAATGTATCCCCATTAACCAGGCCATATTACACAATATAGCCAAATGTGACATCATGTCCTTTTTAATATATTTTTTTAGTGTAAACAAATTCCTTTTGTTTTGCATTGGAAAATATGGGAAAATATCATCTTATACTTGTTTACTTTCACTCTTTCATATCAATATTTATAATCCATGTGAAAATGTCTATATCTTAATACATGAAAATAAATGTAAAAATATTAGTCCGAAAAATATTAGTCCGAAAAATATTACTGATAGCTATTGAGCTTTCACTGAAATCCGAACAACATATTGCCTTTCTGGTTGCAGGGATTAGCATTGTATTGGATTTCAGCCAGGTTTCTAAGTCCAAACACAAACTTCAGACTTTTCTACGCTACAGCACTGGCAGTAGCATTGGGCAGATCTAGTCGAGTTCCAATTTTAAAAGCCTTTCTTGCGGTTCAGTTCCGTAGAGAAAATCCCGACGTAGTCGACGAAGGAGGAATTGGCTATCTTACAAACGCTTGGTGGAGCACTGCTGCGTTTTTTGCA
Source organism: Notholithocarpus densiflorus (assembly GCA_030021035.2). Lineage (NCBI taxonomy): Eukaryota > Viridiplantae > Streptophyta > Magnoliopsida > Fagales > Fagaceae > Notholithocarpus > Notholithocarpus densiflorus. Next base: position 1,413,125 of record JARYZH020000005.1, read on the forward strand.
GCCATAATCTCTTTTGCTATTTCAAATTTCCCATGGGCAACACGAATCCTTATTTCCATTCTGGTTATGGGTGCAAATCTTTTGTTGTTCTTGTCTGGCTTCGCCTTTTACCACCACGAAAGACCAACTGGGAGCCCACTTGGTATTTATTTTCGAGTCTTCAGGGCTGCTATATCCAAAAGGCATCTAAACCACCCAAATATACCAACTCAGTATAATTGGAAAAATCGAGCATCAAATCAGTTCTACACGAACCATACTCGTCAAATACTTCTGTTGCCAAAATGTCAATTTTTCAGGAATAGTGCTCTCTCTCTCTTTACTAAAGAGGGTATTTAGAGCTCTTCGAGTACCTACTATTTCCAATTTCCCACACGCTAGATCATGTGCCCCTCTCTCTCTCTCTGTGTAAGCCTTAGCTGGTAAATATGTTGAATACAGTTGGTTAGATAAAGCTGCTATAATTGAGGAAACATCGTCTATCAGTCAGGAAGAACAAGAGAATCTTGGGAGGCTCTGCACAGTTAAACAAGTGAAGGATGTCAAGAAAACTAGGGTTATTAAACTATTAATAATATATTTAATATTAAAAATAAATAAATATATTAATATATAGAGAGGGTGTGGTGCGGTGCGATTTGTGCAATTTTCTTATTATAAAACCGCAAACCGCATTGCACCATGCGGTGTGGTGCGGTGCGGTTATGCCATTTTGCGGGCGGTTTTGGTGCGGTTTTTGCGATTTGTGCAGTTTATGCGGTTTGGTGAACACTCCTACTTAAAGGAATGCTCAGATATTCAAAGAAGTTTTTTTTTTTTTTTTAATTTTTTAATTTTTTTTTAATTCTTTCAATTTTGTCTTTTTAAATTCTTGTTTAGTCTTCTAGGTGAAACATGGAGCTACAGCTTTCATATCTTTAATCAATGCTTTGGTAGTGCCTATAAGAGCACTCACATCAAGCTAGTCAAACTAGCATGATGCTAAAATTAAGAAATTTGATTTGAGAAGACTCTATCTCATTTGTATGTATTGTTTATCTATAATTATCATTACAAAAAGAAAATGTTGGTTTTATACACTATCTAGCATACAAGACATCATGGCAATTGGGATTCTTTTGCAAGGGCAAAAGTTAGGCAACAATCTAGAATTTGAAATTGTGTACAATTTGATTTTATTTTTGAGAAAAAAAAAGGGAGAAATTATTTAATGTAGTATTAGATGTATCTTAATTTGTGCTCTTAGGACAGTTGTTAACAAAATTTAATTTTCAAAAAGAAGTAAAAATATCAATTAATGAAAAATTAAATGCATTTTAACTAGTACTCTTTATGATCCTTGTGGAATTTCAAAAAATATATACTAAATTTTAATAAATATTAGAAAACTTAATTGATAAATCTTATACTATATAACAAAAATAGGTCTAAAAGGCTAAAAGGCCTAATTATATGGTCATTTTTATTTTATTTTTGTGGCAAGTGATTAAATTGTCCTTGTACTAAGTGGCTATCATTTGTTATTGGGTAAATTGACAATTCGCCTATAATTTGTGGCGGTTTCAAATTAAACCCTATATTTTAAAAGGCTTCAATTAAAACTATAAAACTTTTTAAATTGTTTTAATTCGCATCTTCAATGAGTCACTATTAATTAAAAGTAATAAAATTCACCTAACATACGACTAAAACCTATTAGAACACACACACACAACTTAATATGAACATATAAGTAATAAAATTCACCTAACATACGACTAAAACCTATTAGAACACCCACACACAAAACTTAATATGAACATATAAGACGCTTTATACACAATTTGAGTGTTGTGAAATTTTATATTAATCACTTAATCAATTATATAATATCTAAACATTAAAAATAAAATGGTAAATTTCACAAAACTACCCTGAGATTTGAGCTAATATCAACCAGGTCCAAGACTTCTCAAAAGTGACCAACTTGGTCCCTCAACACATTTTGGTCCTTAAACACCGTTATCTCCGTTACTTTCTTAGTCTCTTTCTCTCCTCTCTCTTCTCTCTTCTCTCTCATCCCTCTTTGATTCTCTCAAACTCATCCCTTATATCTCTCAGACCAATCTAGCTCTCTCTTCTCTCTTAATCTCTCTCACCCACGGTGGCTGAAGATTCCTCCCTCAAGCTTTGGCCATGGTCGAAACCCATGTTTTGCCACTACCATCTTGTACTCTCTCTTCGAATCAATGGCTATGGAGACAATTGGGGCTAGGGATTTTCGAGCTTTGCCTCACCACCGCTGCAATTGGGCTGTTGTTCCTTGATGACAACTCTAATCGGGTGCTACCAGTTCTAGCCATGGAAGGAAAATTTTGCAATTGTGTTTTTGTTTGGGTTTGGGTGCCAAATACCAAGGGAACATTTGGCTAAGAACCACGAGCTTTGCCACCACCACAAGCTACGAATCACACCACCAATGCCACCAATAGTGGCTACCGATCTTTTCTCCTCTTTCTCTATTCTACTTTCTGTTTTTATTTATTTCTATTTTGGTTTGGTTGTTTGTTGATTTGGGTCTTGATCAATTTAGGGATTAGTTTTTGTTTTTATTTTTAATGGTGATAAGGATTGGTGATTTTTTATTTGGGTTTGAAAGGTGGGGTTAGGTTATGGTCATTTGTGGATCTATGACTATTTTCTTATTTGAATTTTGTCTCAAAATGGGTCTAATATGGTGTTTTTGTTGGTGTATGTATGATTATAAATATGTGAGTATACTTTGTGTTGGAGCATTTTAATATTAAATAATTAAAATGAATAAATGTTATAACATAAATGTAAAGATGTGGGAGTGAATATGGAAGATGAGAAATTAGTGAAAATGTTTAATCCCACATTGAAAAGGAGAGAGACTATTTTATTCTTTTTAATTGTGGTGATTAATGGGCTAACATGAATTGTCTCAGATATTGGGCTAGATACGTGCGCATAGTGTTGTGTAATTTCTTTCTTTACATTAATAATATTTATAAGTATTATTCAGTAGTATTATTCAGTTTCTCGTTGTGTTATTTCCATTATTATTGTGTTTGCACCAACACTTTGTGATATGGGATTTTTGGGAGATTTGGGTTTTATATGGTTGTGTGTTTGTGTTTTATGACATAATGTGTAGTGTGATGTGTGCTCAAAATGCATGTTTATATCCATGTAATCACAATGAATTAAACATAAACATTTAATAGAGAAGAGAGAGTTTGAGAGAGAAGAAGCAGAAGAGAGGTAAGTAACAATGTACAAGGACCAAAATATATTGAGGGACCAAATTGGTCACTTTTGTGAAGTCTTGAACTTGGTTGACATTAGCCCAAACCTTATGGTAGTTTTGTGAAATTTACCAAAAATAAAATTTTGTATTAGAGATGCACGTTTCCAAATTATATAAAATAATGTATTATAGAATAAAAGTAATGTCTTATTCGTTGTGGTAACAACAAGTGAATGCCTTCTATTTTTTAATTATTCACTTCTTCTTTTTTCCTCCTTATGTTATTTGGTGGACATTACAACCATCAAAATATTTGCTATAAATGGAACTTTATTTCCAAAGTTTCAAAAAGTTGGAAATTTTATTATACTATTTCAATGAAATTCTGACTGCCACGAGTTTATAGAAATTTTAAATAAGTTTCATTTATTTATATTATATTGGCAATCTACCATAATTTGTTATTAAAATATTAAAAGTTGGGTCCTATATGTCATTTTTACACTATGTGGTTTAAATAAGCATTGCAAGTTATCTGTTATAATTTTGGTTGGTAACTCATTGTAAGTATATTAAAACCATTAACATGTGGGTTTCAGTTAGTTCAACTGATAAAATCTCTGTTGGTTGAATAAGAGATTTGGGGTTCAATCTCCGCCTATACCATCAACTGGTAAAGTCTCTAATGGTTGAATAAAAGATTTGGAGTTCAATCTCTACTTACACCTCTGATGATAAAGAGTTATAACGCCATAGATTGAAACGCTTTATAAAAAAAATAAATAAATAAAAACCATTAACATAGTTTTTATTTTTTAAAAGTGAATTAGAAAAAAAATAAAATACTACTATGGAGTTTAAACGAAACTTAATAGTCCAAAATTTCAAGAAAGTTAAAAGAAGTTTCAAAATTTACTTTAAATTATTATATAATCTATTATAATCTTAGTTTTTTTAATACAAACGTGGAGTTAGACGATGTACATTTGTCATAGTATAATTTAAATTATCTTTTTGTATTTTTATTATTCTTTTTAACTATATTATTAAACTATATTCTAATTTACATATTATTATTCTTGATTTAAAAAAAAACACAAACATAGGAAAAATTTTAACACAAAAGGCATTCCACATGCTCTACTTAGATAAGACAAAATTTATGTATCATTCTGACAAAGCAGTGCATCATACTAGTTTCGTTTATACTTTATATATCCAACAATGGGTAAGAGTAAGACAAAAATGTTGATCAAATCCATATAAAAATAAATTAATAAAAAAAATTGTTGATGAAATCAAAATGAGTAGATTGGTGTACCTAAAATTATTTTAATATTTATCAAAATTAGTAAATAAGCTGAAATGTCAACAACACCGACCTAAGAACCAACACCGACCAAACCCTACCGCTTATCACAACAATTATTGTTCATCTGACTAATTTGTTCATCTGACTAATTACTCGTCCTTTTTTCCCTTTATGCATAATTAAAGCCACATAGTTCGTTGTATTTATATTTGTTACTTCAAGAAGATGAAATAATAGTCACTCTCATGAATCATCATGTCTCCTCCCTACGAAAGCGAAATTAATGTAAGACAACATTAATTGATGATTTTTTTATTTTTTTTTATTTTTGGTTTGAGGGACAAGTTTGATAATTACAGGTCTAGTATTATGTATCTTCTCAAATATTGAAAAAAAGAGCGCAAGTTTGTATGTTTTGCAAAAAGTTTTATAACCTTTATCTTTGTTTTTTTTCTAGTACCCACGTGAAGTCATTGTCATCATGACTTGTAACTAAAATTACCACGCAATTAACATTCAAAATCAATAGATTTAAAATGTCTTGATTTGAAATTTATTGATTTCAGATATATGTAATTTAAAATTATTATATTTGAAATTACGTATATCTGAAATCAATGAATTTCAAATGTTTAAAATTTTTGAATGATTTAGTCAAATCCAAATTCTTGATATTTTAAAATGGTCCAAACAAAGTATTTGAACTTTAATTACTAGGAAAAAAAATCCACATGCTCAAATTCTACCATCTAAACACATCGTGAAAAGATTTTGATACCTAGAAATTAGAAACCAAGCATAATAGTTACTCCACAAGTACAAAATTTTTGTGAAGTGTAGAGGCAAGAGTTGGGTCTTCAAGTGAGAACTTCACACACATATATAGATCCTCTGCTCCCGCAAGCCTGGCCCAATGAGAAGAGGGTCATTATGGTCACCTTAGGTGGAAGACGCCAACTCAGATCGCTCCCTTTTACCCTTATACACTTAGATTAGACTATGGTAAAATTCTATCTTGTAATATATATAAATATATATATATATATTTATACAATACCAAGAAAAAAAAAAAAAATCCACACACATGAGCACATGCACGGATCCTCTGCTCCCGCAGGTCCGGCCCAGTGGGTAGAGTGTCACTATAATCACACTTAGGTGAAAGACGCCAACTCAGATCGCCCTCTTCTACTCATATACATTTAGATTAGACTAGCATAGAATTCTATTATATTTATATATATATATATATATATATATATATAAAATACCAAGAAAAAGAAACAATCCACACACATGAACACATGCACGCGCATAAGTTAAGGCACATGCGATGCTTCAAAAATCAAAAGTACAAGATTCCAAGACCCAAGCAGCTAATAGAAGCGTTTGCGTGTGTTTTAAGAAACAATTATCCAAATCCTTTTGATGTTTTAGAAAACTGAAAAGCTGAAAGGGAAACTATGCTATATATAACAATTCAAGCTAGTCAGCATTTTTGTCCATCCTAAGAAAAACCTAGTAAGAAAGACCCATAATTTAGAGAAAGTAATAGGATTCTGATCTCATAAGACACGTAAAATGCCTTTCACAACAAAATGTCGTCGAAGCAAGCATTCAAGGGTTTGAAATTATATGGAATTTGGTATGGCATCTAGTCATCACCCACGTCCCACTGAAAAGGTTTTCCCACTGGTTGAAGATGGTACGTGGAAAAGAGTTATACGAAAAGAACAGAATATTAAGGGGTGAAAAGAACAATGATTCAATGCAACATGGATGTTCTAATTGGTAAGGTCAAGGTTCCCCTGATGACTTTCATTGTAGTCAAGTCCCTTATAAGCTCCATAACGGAAAGGCTGCTTCAGATGATCTTCAAATCAGCAAAACAAAGACAATTTGAACTGGTGGCAATTGGTGCTGGAATGGTTTGCTCTATATTATGCTGCATTACAGCTTGGCAAGTGGAGATCCGCAGACTGAATTTAATTGAGAAAGAGGGAATTGGTCCTAGTAACCCAAATAAGATTATCTCCATGAGTGTCTTCTGGTTACTTCCACAATTTTTTTTGTTAGGATTAATGGAAGGACTTGCTAGTAAAGGGCTTGAGAAATTCATCTCTAACAACGTCAGTAAATCAATGAGGAGGTACGGCCGATATTCAGTAACTTTGTAACAGGTTTGGGAAATTTCTTCAGCATCCCCTTCGTTTTACTATTCAAAAGCTGGTTCAGGGAAACCATAAACACGAGTCATCTCGATAGGTATTATCTAGCTTTAGCAATACTAAGTTCCGTGTTCCTTTGCATCTATCTGTGTGTTTTACCTATTTATGCTGGCATGGAAGATCTACTGGAAGATATGGAATCAGATGATCGGGGATTGGAAGATGTTACTCTTGATTGAATCCCTACTTGCTCTAGGAGCCACTCACATCTGATTGAGAGGATATATATAGATAAAGCATCCATTGCCATTTGAATCAACAACATATGTGATCAATAACCACAGATGTATACACTACCCTGTCCCTGAGTCTATGGAGAAACACCCTTTACAGTAATTCTTTGAAAATGAGGAGGTAGTTACTGGTCTCGCACCACGTACCCATGAAATGTGAATTTTTTGGAGTCCTAGTCCTTTAAAGTTTCCTCTGATTTGTACGTACTTGAGTTTTTGTTTTTGTGAGGCAAAAATGGCAGGCTCAAGCTTTAAATTTTCTTTTTTAATACATTTGAACTATTCTTCACTCTTGAATTTGCTTTCTTTACAAATTGTACTATTTCAATTCTATTCCAGTTCCAAAGCCCTTTTTTGTTCCCTCTATAGTTTATATATTGGTAGAACGAAGGCCCTCCACTTTGGTTCTATTCAGTCCACTTTGGTCCTAATTGGTCTATTCTATCCACTTTGGTCCTATTCTGTCATACAGTCCATTTGGTCCTATTTACTCAATTCTGTCCACTTTGGTCCTATTCGGCCCATTCGGTCTTATTCGGTCAACTTTGATTCTATTCGGTCCATTTTGGTCTATTTCGGTCCTATTCGGTCCATTCTCTTCACTTTGGTCCTATTCGGTCCCTATTGGTCTTATTCAGTCATATTCTGTCCACTTCGGTCCAATTTGGTTCTATTCTGTCTATTTGGTCCATTCTGTCTACTTTGGTTTTATTTGGTTCATTCAATCTTATTCAATCCACTTTGGTTCTATTCGGTCCACTTTGGTTCTATTCTGTCCATTTTATCCACTTCAGGTTTATTCAGTCCAATTTGGTCATATTTGGTCCACGTTCATCCAATTTAGTCTTATTCGATCCACTTTGGTCCATTCGGTCTATACTGTTCACTTTAATCTATTCAGTCCTCTTTTGTCCTAATTTTGTCATATTCGGTCCACACTGGTCCAATTCCGTCTTATTTGGTCCAATTGGTCCTATTCGGTCCACTTTGATCTATTCAGTCCCCTTTTGTCATATTTTGTCCACTTCGGTCAAATTCGATCCATTCAGTTCATTTCGGTCCACTTTGGTCCATTCAGTCAATTTCTGTGTACTTACATAATGGGAAAAGACAAGTTTATGTTAAAAAAATTGAGCAGAACAGAAAGGCAGGCAAAAGAAAAGTCCCATCCCCGCCAACGCAGGGGTCTCAGAGAACGGCTGATAAGACAACAAAGTCTATCCCAAGAAAAGACAGAATGAAGCCTGACATGATGAACATAAAATCGCGCGCTAAAGCTAACAAACAAACTAGGAATCTAGTTCAATCTCAACGAAATGAGGCGGGCACGAGCAACCAAAATCACGTGTTTTCATTTAGAGAGAACCAAGTAAAAGGCCTTTCTGTAGGCCCAAGCCCAACACCTATAATTTTTTCTAGTCCATCAAGTGTGCCAGCTAAGGGCTCAACGCCTAAAACTAAGACAAGAGTTGCTATTGCTCTGGGAAATCAAAAAAATGGCGAACAGGGATGTCTGGGCAATCTTCTATCAAGGCAAAGTAATCCCGATTGGGGAAGAGACGATCAAATGGATCAGGCAGGACCAACGGAGGTATGGGGTTGGTTCGACTCGGAGCTAATGATTGCTTGGAAGAACATGTTCCCTCTCACAAAGGAGAGCAAGAGGCTGGGTTACCTCCCAATGAAGAGTGAAGCATGGGCACTCACACCGAATCCATGGTGGAGGTTTCTCTCCGATTGGCCAGCAGTCCAAATACCCGTGCAGATCAGCTCGGGACCATCTGTAACAAGATCAAATGTGCACCCTTCGGAAAGCTTGTTCACAGAAGCAGAGCTAGAGTGGACGCAGTCGGAGATATCAATGAGGAAAATTCTCCAGGAAAGACCGGTGGAGTGTGCGATGTGGGGCAACCAACACCGTGTGAAACTACTCCAATTTGCGGAGCCAGAAATGAAAGTAACCATTCTTATCAAAGTGACCCAGGAAAGGATAGGGATTATCAAGCACTTAGTCTCTCTGTTCAGAGGGGAGATGATTGTGAAAAGTGAGTTGATGGAAGCATGGAGGTGGAGGGACACAGAGGATAGCTCATCTTCGTCTCACTTTGTTGCTGCTACCCACCCTTTTCCCATTATGAATGTCTTGGTCTGGAATTGCAGAGGTGCAATGAAACCCCTCTTTAGGAAAACCGTGATGGATTTGGTTGATTGGCATAACCCCATTGTTATGGTGATTACAGAAACGAGGTTAAGTGGAGCGAGAGCTAACGAAATTATTGAGACTCTCCCTTTTGATGGTGTTGTGGTCACTGACACTATTGGCTTTGCTGGTGGAATCTGGCTTTTGTGGCGTTCAGATTTGGTGTAGGTTGAGGCGTTGGCATCCACAGAGCAGGAAATCCATGCGATTGTCCGGGTAAGATCCCAAACCTTTAATTGGCTAATTAGTGCTATTTATGCTAGTCCTAGATTTGAAGAGAGATGCATTCTCTGGGAAAATCTTAAAATGTTGGCTGGTATTCATGATCTTCCTTGGGCCCTGATGGGGGACTTTAATGAAGTTTTATCTGAGGAGGAAAAATCTGGTGGTAATCATATTAGTCAGAGAAGAGTTAGAGCGATCCAAGACTGTATGGACACGTGTCATATGCTTGACCTCGGGTTTTCAGGCCCAAAGTTTACATGGACAAACAAAAGAGGTTTAAAAGATTTGATTCAATGTAGGCTTGACAGATGTTGGGCCAACTCGGCTTGGAAGGCCTTTTTTGATGAAGCAAATGTTACACATCTTGCCAGAGTGAATTCTGATCATTGCCCCTTGTTGCTAAACTTGAAACCTGCGGAGAGTGAGAATCCGAATAAGCCTTTTAGATTTCAGTCTATATGGCTCAGTCACAGTGATTTTCTGAACATTGTTAGAGATGCTTGGTCAGGACAAGGGGTTAAGCTGGCTAATGCAACCTTTGTTTTTGTTAACAAAGCCAAAATCTGGAATATGGATGTTTTTGGCAATGTATTCGCTAAGAAGAAGAGACTTATTGCGAGATTGGGTGGAATTCAGAAAGCTTTGGCAAATCGGCCCTGCAATTTCCTTCTCAATCTTCAAAGTCAGCTTTCTGAGGAGTATAACAATATCTTACAGCTTAAGGAAGAGATCTGGGCAATGAAGTCCAGGACCAACTGGATTATTAATGGTGAGCGTAACACTTATTTCTTTCATCTATCCACCATTGTGAGAAGAAGTAGGAACAGGATATCTAGCATCCAAAATGCACATAGGGAGTGGGTTCATAATGCTAGTGAGGTGAAAAGAATCTTTGTAGATTTTTACCATAAACTTTATCAATCTAAACAAGTTTACTGCCATCTAAATCCGGAATGGGAATCTGACTGGTGTGTTTCTCTAGCTGAGGATGAAGCACTAGCTCTAGCCCAACCCCCCTCTGATGCTGAAATATGGGATGCACTTAAGTCCATGAAAGCCTTTAAAGCACCTGGGGTTCATGGGCTTCATGCGGGGTTTTACCAAAGGTTCTGGCTCTTGGTCGGTGACTCTGTAAAAAGAGAAGTGAAGGAAATCTTTACAACCCAAAAAGTCCTAGATTATTTGAATCAAACCTTAATTGCCCTCATTCCAAAGCAGGTTGGCCCTGAATTGGTTGGTCACTATAGACCCATCAGTCTCTGTACCACCATTTACAATATTGTTACTAAGATTCTTGTACTCAAACTTAAACCCCTTATTCCTTCTCTGATTTCTCCCATGCAATCTGCCTTCCTAGCTGGTAGGAGAGGCTCTAATAATGTCATTATCGCCCAGGAGCTTATCCATTCTCTTAAAAACAGAAGAGGAAGGGAGGGGTTCATGGTGGTTAAAATAGACCTTGAAAATGCGTATGACAGACTGGAGTGGAGTTTCATTAAAATGGTTTTAGAGCATTTTGGTTTCCCTCCCAACATCGTCAAGCTAATTATGAACTGTGTGACTACTACATCAACAGCTATTTTGTTTAATGGGAATAAGTTGGACTCCTTCCATCCCTCTAGAGGCATTAGACAAGGGGACCCCATCTCCCCCTACCTGTTTTTGCTGTGTATGGAGTTCTTGAGAGCTTATATTTCTGCTCTATGTGAGGAAAAAAGATGGGACAAAATCAAGGCATCCAGAAATGGTCCAAGTTTCTCTCATGTCTTTTATGCGGATGATTTGATGTTGTTTGCAAAGGAAAATTCAAAGAACTGTGATGCAATAGTGGAGGTTTTGGATAATTTTTGCAATATGGCTGGCCAAAAGATTAATCTCAACAAGTCACGAATCTTTTTCTCTCCTAATGTGTCTGGTAGGAAGAAAAATGCTATTTGCAGGAAGCTTGGAATGGTGGCAACTCAGAATTTGGGGAGATACTTGGGATTCCTTCTACTACACCAAGGAAGGAATGGTAATGCCTTCAATTTTGTGATTGAAAAAATCCAAAGTAAGTTGGTTGGATGGCAATCCAAGCTACTGTCCAAGGCAGGAAAACTTGTGTTAGTTAAGTCAACTGCTTCTCCCATAGCTGATTATTATATGCAGTGCCATGCCTTGCCCATCAAAGTGTGCAATGCCATGGATAAGCTGATAAGAAACTTTCTTTGGGGGTCAACCGAGGAAAAAAGGAAACTTCATTTGGTTAATTGGCACACTGTCACCATGCCTAAGGATTGGGGAGGACTGGGGCTGTTCCAGATGAGGCATAGAAACCAAGCACTTCTTGCAAAATTGTGTTGGAGGATTGCAAATGAAAATGAATCCCCTTGGGCACAAATGTTAGCAAAGAAATATTTAACCCCTAGTAAGAGGACTGAGGAGGGTAGAAATCGGCCTTGCTCAAAAATTTGGGCAGCTTGCAAAGTTGGAGGCCTTGTATATGTGAGAGGCCTTAAATGGATCATTGGTAAGGGTGAGGATGTGAATCTGTGGCAGGACTTCTAGCTCCCCACGGGTCCCCTTAGAAGTCTCATCCAAGGACCACTTGCAAGGGATGAAGAAGTGCTGACAGTCCAACAGTGCCATAGTAACTCTACTGGTTGGAATTTGGAAAATCTTTCTTTTGATCTTCCTGCTGATCTCATTGAAGCAATGAAAGCTACTCCATTCTCTAATAATCCAAACACTAAGGATTCACTAGCCTGGGCTTTCTCTAAAGATGGTTGGTTCTCTTATAAGTCAACCTACCTCTTAGCTAGAGATTCAAACCCTTTGAACCCGAGGACTGACCTTATGTCGTGGGTATGGAAGGTGGATTTCCCTCCAAAAGTCCAATTCTTCCTTTGGATGTGTCTTCACAACAACATTCCCACTTGCGAAGTCCTGGGTTCAAGGGGTTTAAACCTCAGCCCAATCTGCCCGATCTGTAATGTAGGAAATGAATCTATTGATCATCTTCTCAAAGGCTACAAATTGGTTGTGAAGCTTTGGCAAAAGTTGAAATTTCTTGGTTGCCTTGTTGATTCTTTTAAAAAACCTGTTCCGAAGTGGCTATATGTGAACTGCAAGACTGAAGTTGGTTCAAGTTTCTTGGGTATTCCATGGAGAATCATCTTCATCATGAGCATTTGGCAGATCTGGGTTCACAGGAATGATTCTGTGTTTAGAACGAGGAGGTCGAACCAGAATCTTGATAAAAAATGCGTCCAAAGCAATGTCGAATACTTCTCTATTGGAATGAAGACCAAGGTCCCCCTCTCCAAGATTTGTGTTCCCATTTCTTGGCAGAAACCTCCTGAGGGATGGACAAAATTAAACACGGATGGCTCTGCTTTAGGATGTCCGGGCAAAGCAGGTGGCGGAGGGGTGTTTTGAGACCACCTAGGCCACTGGATCAGAGGCTATAGCCGTGCGTTGGGTTCGACTAACAGTGTTATTGCAGAGTTATGGGCGCTTAGAGATGAGTTAATCATAGCTAGAGACCTGAGGCTTAATTACTTAATAGTTGAACTAGATGCACTAAGTGTTGTACATATGATAAATAGTGATACTTCTAATCTGTTAATGGAGCCTCTACTGTTTGATTGCAGGAGCCTTTACAGAGAAATCCCTAACAAACGGATACAACATGTTTACCGGGAAACTAATCAATGTGCTGACGCTTTAGCTAGATTGGGTTCTAGTGTAATTTCTTCTTTTGCTGTTTTTGTAGTACCGCTGCCTGTGGTGGTCAGTTTGCTAGCCTTTGATGAGGCTGGCAGTTTTTGTAACAGACTTATTAGCAGCTAATCTAAGTATCCATCCTTTTTTCACCAAAAAAAAAAATAATAATAATAAATAGTTTAAGTTCAATACTAACTAATATAATATATTATATAAATTAAATGCAAAGAAATTAAAACAACATCAAAGAACCTTCCAAACTATTCAGTCATAAGAAATTGTCTACAAATCAAAACAATTTCTTATTGATATAATTTGTGCTAAAGAATGCAAAATATATGCTATATATAAGTCCTATGAAGTAAGAAATGCAACTATTATGCACCTCTATACAAGGTAATATATGGACTTAATTGAAATTTTACATGATTAATAATAGTTTTTCTTAATGAATTATGGCAACATGGTTGAGATTTATTTGCAAACTACAAATGGACTAAATGCTAAAAGAAAGCTATAGGTAATAGATACCACTAAAGTATATTGATATTTTTATTTTCATATTTAACACCAAAGTATCTTGATATAAGATGGAGGAAGTGCTTCAAGGACACCTATACCAATTTCGCTCAGGTTTAGTAGAAACTATGCATATGTAGATGTGGATCATGTATGTTTCCTTCTAAAATTTGATGTCTAACAAGTCTGTTTGTCATTTCTTTCCGCATGTTGTGGATGTCTATCAATTGTTTTTATGGAAATAAATAGTATGGTAGAAACATAAGTAGTGTGTCTTTGTTTCACCTAATAAAAAATCCTTTATTTTGAACAAGGATTATTGATTTTCATTTGTTTTTTAACTCATTGTAGCATTGAATAAAGTGATGACATTTAAAATTTGCTAACTATGCAGTGCATTGCAGAGATTAATGACTAGTTGTTCTAGGAATCCATACTATCTAATCTCAAAATTTATGAGATTCGGGTAGGGATCTTAGAGCATCTCCAGCAGAATCTCCAAATTTTTGTACTATTTGGAGAATGAACAGTTACTTTTACCTTTTAACTACTCACTTTTTCAAATACACTTCCAACAGATTCTCTATCCCATTCTCTATCTTATTTAAATATTATTCTTCATTCATTATTTATTCTTGTTTTAACAACTACACATCTTCCAACATTTTTTTATTCAACACCTAATTATTATAATAGGAAAAAAGCATTTGAAGAGTGAACAGTAGCTCATCAGACTTGATGAGCTACTGTTCATGAGCCAAAAAAAAATCTAGGAATAGAGAGTCCATTAGAGAGCTTTTTTTGAGTTTCACTCTCTATTATAGAGAGAATTTTGGGTTTACATAAACCATTGGAGATGCTCTAATTAGTTGTAAACAAGTTTTTTTTCCGAAAGTGATAATATGTATAGGATGTTTACATATAATCTCTACTATAAAATAATTATATATACTACTTAAAAATATGAGAGAACAGGGGACCATGGCCCTTTAGTTTCAACATAGTTTCTTCACTGGTATATCATATTACCATGATTTACAACAATGCGATTACCCCATGGAATGATGGTAATCTAAGATTATCACCACACCACATGGGAATGTGATTTTTTTTTTTCAATTTATTTATTACTAAAGTATATTTTTGACTCTTAAAGTTTAGTACTTGTTATCATTTTGGTCATTTATGCTTTAAAATTTTTATTTTGACCTTTTATATTTGATTTTTTTTTTTCATATTAACACTATTATATATTTTTGTTAGTAATTTGACTTTTAAATGCCCTTCATGTTTAACAAATTCACGAAATACTAGCTCTAAAATATTGTGGAAGGTAGAATTTTCATTGCTAGGCATAAAAACATATTATAGATATTAACAAGATACCACTATGGTTTTGTATTTTATTTTTTGTTAAAAAATATCTTATAGATGGCTTAATTAGTAACCAAGACCTCGTAAAGCTTCCAATTTCCTATTTTACTTCGTAGTTCTATCACTTGTGTTCATTATTCATTTGGTTTAATTATCACTCTAGTCCTCAACCTCTACCTCACATTTCAAAATATGCCATAGCCTTTCGTATGTGTCATTTTAATCACATAAGAACAAAATGTTAGGATTAAAATGACACATTTAAAATAATTAAGAAAAAAAAATGACACTTTTTTTTTTTTTTTTGAGAACCAAATTAATAAACGAAATTAGTGATAGTACTGAGGGGACCAAACAGTAAATTGAAAACTTTACGGGGACCCGGTTACTAATTACGCCATCTATAAAGATAAAAAAAAAAACCTAGCAATAGTGTCTCTTTTTCCAAATACTATCATAGCTCCCGATTCCAAGCGCAGACGGGACGAGAAAACTGAAATATCACTTTCGCTGCTAGGGTTTCTCTTTCTCCTTCGTATTTTCCTCAGGTTCAAATCTCTCTCTCTCTCTCTCTCTCTCTCTCTCTCTCTCTGTTTGTGTTTGTGTTTATGCATCTTGCTTATTTTCTTCTTCTTTTCCGTTCTTTTAGACCTAAATTTTTTCAAGAACAATATTTTGGGGGAAAAACAATTTTCTTCGTCAAAACCTAGGGGTTTTTTGGGAAATTTTTGCATTTGACAAACAGTGTAGTATTTATTTATTTTGATTTTCGCATCGTACTCTCGTCGATTTGAGGGAAATAAGCCCTAATTTTTATTGCTGAACCTTAATGAAATTAACTTTTAGGGTTGGTTTTGGAGAGTCTTAAAAATCAAGTTGGGGAAAAGTATAACTGTATCTAGAAAAAGTAAAGCTCTGAAAAGTTGTACGTAACCTGAATAAACTGGTAGGTTAACAGATTTCTGTTATTGGGTTTTCTTTAATTTCTTGTAAATTGAGTATTATATCATACTGGGTATGAACAATGTTGGTTGGGAATGGAGTTCTAACTGTTTGATCATGAACCATATTATATTGATGGGTGTGTGTTCTAGTTTTCTATTTTAATATATGGTTGTTACTTGAATGTGGCCTTCCAAGTTATTTTAACCATCTTCTTTGAATTAAATTTGTTTTGTCATTTTAGGCTTCGCTTTTTTGTGTTAATTTTACTATAGTCTTGTCGCTGGTTGTGGTTTTTGCGCTATTGTTCTTCAGTGGAGTAGTGTATATGGTTGCATTTTAAGTTTTTAGTTTGTTTGATGCGGTCAAATTTTACTGCTACGTTGGTATTATACTTTTTACAAGGAAAAAGTATGCTGGTTTTTTTGGTTATAGCTGGCGGAAATTGTTGACACATCTAGTTTTTGATTACAATGCGCTTGTGAGCTGTAAATTAATTGATTTAACTCCCTTTCTTTGTGATTGACAGTTCTCATTGGAAAAATGACTCGCATATATGTGGGAAACTTGGACCCACGGGTTAACGAGAGGGATCTTGAAGATGCATTTCGTGATTTTGGAGTTATAGAAAGGTATAATGGTTTTGAACATTCACCTTTTATATCATTTGCTCTCAAATTTTCTTGGAAATGTTACTGATTACTGCTTACTCCTGTTTACTCTGAAGGTTTGTTTGTTAATAATACAGTTTCTCTGCAGCTTTGTTTTATTGAATACTTTTTTAATTCCTTCTTTCATCATGCTGTTTACCTTGAGTTCAAAATGGTATTCGACTATAGAATATCATATAAATCAACATCATTTGGTAAGATAGATTCAAGCAACGCATTCTATTAGATTACTTTAGCTGTGCTTTGTTTGGGCCCAGTTCAGTAGTTAGCCATGCTTTTGCTTCTTAAGTTAAATTAACTCTTTTTTTTTCTTTTAATTCTGAAATTACTTATTCCATATGAGAACACTGATTATCAATCTTTAAAAATTTTAGTTTCTTCTTGTTGCTTTGATAAAGCATGTGACAGTGAATCAATAAAGGAGATAGCTGTTCTAATAAAAGAATACATTCTATGTATATTGTTGTTTTGAAGTTGCTATGATAGCAATTAATTGTTTCTTCTATTTTACTCTCAAATTATCAATTTTCTGTGCAGTGTTTGGGTTGCACGCAGACCACCAGGTTATGCTTTTATTGACTTTGAGGATCGTAGGGATGCAGAGGATGCAATCCGTGAAATAGATGGTATGTGTGAAAGGTTCTCAAGTTTTTACTATATCTTTCTTGTATTTTATGCCTGTTTTTATTCTTTCTAACGGATTGTCCCTCTTGGACAATTTTTGTTTGCAAGCAATTCCTTTTTGGTTAGTGACTTTTTTGGTCTTTAGTTTGCCTCAGCTCTGTGATGGGAGGCCTCTGGGTGTGAAAATGGTCCTTTTCTTCTTCTACTGCATCAATTTTTTGTTTGAGCTGGCATGCTTCACTGGGCCTTTTAACTGTCCCTTAAGTTATTGGACAATTAAAATTTGGTGGTAAAGAGAGATAAGTATTTACCAGTGGAATTCAATGGCATCAGAGGGTGTTGGTGATGAGATGAACATCTTTTGCATACTGGGTCTTCTCTTTCGAGATGTTTGCAATTAGGTTCAACATGGCAGCATTTGGACTAATCTGTGCCTTAGTAGACTGAAATATGATCCAGCAACCTTAGAAATATGAGTGTTATAACCAAATTATCTTATTTACCTGAAATGAAAAATTGTAAACCGAATTCATTTTAACCATTGTATGGCTAATTTTCATGAATGAACATGCCATATATATATATATATATATTAATGCATTTTTAGAAGTGCTTTCTAATGCTAATACATTTTCTCTCTACAATGCCTCTTGGAGTGGCTGTATTTTGTTGCTTTTTACTCTCTCTCTCTCTCTCTCTCTATATATATATATATATATATTGTATTTCTGGGTAGCTTCTCTAGTTCAGTAAACTAAGAATTGTTCAAGAGTCTGCAAGTGTTTACCAGCAGGGAATGTTCTATGCCCTTCTGAACAATGTTTTTCTCTACTCGATCTTGAGTGTGCTTCAATTTAGTTTGCTTTTCTACTTGCTTTTGGTGCCACCTTCTCTTCAGGTAGTTGATACTGTCTGCAGTTTGTTTAGAGAATTTTTTAACTCTTCAGAGATGCATCTTTTCTCTAGCACCATGCCAAATTTATAGAACTTCTGTCATAACTAGTTATTCCTGTTTCTGGAACAGGCAAGAATGGCTGGAGAGTGGAGCTTTCTCACAACTCTAGAGGTGGGGGTGGTGGTCGTGGAGGAGGTCGTGGTCGCTCTGGAGGTTCTGATTTGAAGTGCTATGAGTGTGGTGAGGCTGGTCACTTTGCCCGTGAATGCCGTCTGCGTGGTGGTTCAGGAAGACGTCGTAGCCGCAGCCCCCCTCGGTACCGTAGGAGCCCAAGTTATGGTCGAAGGTAAGATAGTGTCTAATATTCTTTTTTAAACTAGTGTCATTTAATTTTCCTCATTCAGTTTCAATAAATTGATGTTGACATCTTGTGTGGGACTACAAGATGGTAGATATGAAGATCTTTTTGAATATATGTTTAATTGAATGTACTCTATTGTCTACTGCCTTTTGACACTTACTATGTACCAGGAGCTACAGTCCCCGCGGACGGGCCTCCCCAAGACGCCGCAGTTTGACACCTCGTGGGCGTAGTAGTTACAGCAGGTCACCACCACCATACCGTGCACGTGAGGAATTGCCATATGCTAATGGGTGAGGTTACTTTCACATGGACACACAAGTGCACATATGCAGACACATTTTGATGAGATGTCAGTTTAGAGTTCACTTGTGATTAATTTACTACTCTTCATATCTGCTGTAACTTTATGCAGAAATGGTCTGAGGGATCGACGCCGAAGCCGAAGCTGAGCATTTCAGGCTTGGTCACTTGCTTTGTAAGAGGACTGTGGGATTGAATATTGTTTAGTGTGCTTGGACTTCAGTACTGTTTAAATCGGGCGACGCCCTCAGCTTCTACTCTTGAATTGGATAAGTTCCTTTCTTTCTTTAATTGAGTTGGATTTTCTTTTTCTACCTAATTCAGAATATGTAGTTACATTATAGGAGGAGATCTTAAGCATTATAATTTTATTAAGGACAGTTAAATGAGAGCGTTGCTAAAAACCTATGCTTTTGTTTTTGGTGTGTTGAGGTGTCATCTGGTTCTGCTTCATTGTTGATGTGCTTCTGCACTCCCCTGGATTTCGTTCTTCATTGCCCAGATCTGGGATCTTCAATTTTGAATGGTTGTTGGTCCCAGCCTGCTACTTCTGTAGACTGCTACTTCTGTAGACTGCTACTTCTGTAGACTGCTACTTCTGTAGATGCTTCTATTTGATTGAATCTCTCCAGTTGTGATGCGCCTCCCTCTCTTGTGGCATTTCTTTTATTTAACTTGAAAGGATTGAGGAGCTGCGTCAAACACTTCTGGCAGGTATTTATATCTGTTCTACAGAAGTTGGGTTTTTGGGGTTCTCCTTTAACAAGTGGGTTTATTTTCGTTCATGGTTTAAATTGGATTTTACTTAGAAAGATTTAGGTGTAAGGTCAATAGGAAGGCTTTTTATTTTTATTTTTGTTGTTTGTTTAAAAAAGGTCGTGGACTTAAAATAAAATTTTAAATTTGCAAGGGATAATCTTGAATCTCGGAAATGTATTGGGTTGCGAATGGTTCTAAAAGTTCTATCTTAGTCTTGGCATTTAAATGAATCTTACTTTGCCTTTATGGGGTGGGAATGGATTTGACATTAGCCTTTTAAGTTTCTTAATATTACTCCATATGTGCATTCTTTAATTTCCTTCTCGTCTTTTACTTTTCTTTCTCCTTCATATCTTTTGGGTCATGGGTTTCTCGTGCTGTGGTTTTGTGACCTTGGCTAAAGTATGTGGTGACCTCAGCTATGTATATGGTGTTGGTAGAAGATCAGGAGCTCCTCCAATTGAAGAGGATCTGTGGCAGTTGGTGTTAGTGCTAAGCTCCCTAATTTTGCTTGGCTTTTAGTGCTAAAGCAGCTTCCTCTTTAGTGCTAAAGTGGCTCCCTTAGTTGGCTTCATTTTGCTGGACGATTAATCTTCCAAAATGCTCGGCAATCGAATGACTTGTGTAGTTTACTGCGTCATTAACAAGGTCTGGTCTAATGGGATAATTGGTCTACATGCATTACACCAATAAGCAGTGCAGCACCCATGATTTGGTTTGCCCTTTAGTGCTAAACTGGCTCCCTTAGTTGGTGTGGTTTTTGCTGGATGAATAATCTTCCAATATGTGCGGCACTTGAATGATTTTTGTAGTCCACTGCAATGTTATAACTAGTTGTGCTCTAATGGGATATAATTGCTCTACATGCATTACATCAATAAACAGTGCAGAACTCATCCGTAGGAAAGTTATTGTTAAGCCCCCGATTGCAAAGGAAAAATGATTTTCTCTTTCTTTTGACCTCAACACTGGAGATTTTTTTGGTTGTGGGATGTCACCTGCTGCAAGTAGACTTCTTTGACGTCAACACTGGGTTACTTGGTTTGCATGAATCTGTTGATAGTGTTTTTTATTTCAATATTCTACCATATGTTCATCTAGAGAAGGATTGGGGACTTCACTGCCTGTGCCAAATGTTACAGAGATATCATCTTAATTTGGTGAGGTAGTGACCTGAATCAAATTCTTTTATGATGTATATCTTAGTGTCATAAGACATGGATACAACACAAGCATTCATGTTGAAAATGTATCTTGTGTGATCTTTTTATATAAATTCTAAAAGAGGCACGATAAAGGATGCCTAGCCTTTATAAAATTCCTGCTAATCTGCTATGACCAAGTGTTCTGCATATATCATTTGAATTCATGCAAATCTTTGATGATAAGTCAGTATTGCTTCCTAATAAGTCGTCGATTTGAGCACCCCTCGTTTTCAAACCAAAAGTAAGTATAGCAATCTCATCATTAAACCAAATTTGTGTTGCTACAGTAGCTAGCAGCTACCTTTGGCCAGAGAGATTTCGCTTTTATATTTTTAAGGTAAACGGAATATGATCATTTATTGTTTCCAATGGCTGTGACGCGCAGTGTGTACGATAGTCAATAATTAACAATGAGGAAATCTTTCTCGGATTTTACCTAGATCAATTTCGTTCCAGATTACCTAGATCAATTACATTCTAGATTTAACGCTTTTGGTTTTTTCAATGAAGACTTTCAAAAGAATCTTACTAAATGAGTAGTGATCGTATGTTGTTGAAGTAACGAGGGTCTGTTGGGGAAAACCTTTTATTTTTTAAGAGAATAAGGGGGTGGGGGGCGTAAAAGGAAGGCATGTCTTGGAAAGGTATGACATGCATCTAATATATGTTTCTTCCCTCGCACACTCACGAGTCTCACACAGTCTGTAACATTGCGTGCTGGGCTGCTCATAGTAAGTGAGATGGGCCTTAGATATCTTTTCTTTGCCTAATTGGGTATTCTCCACGGGTCCTAGAGATGGTTTTGGGCCCTTTCCCCCTTCTTCCTAAGTTATATTAGCTTTATTTACACCACCCACCCCCCCCCCCCCCCCCAAAAAAAAAAAAAGGATTTACACCTTGAGAGAGAGTGTACTATTTCATGCTCTAGGATGGTATATGTACCTAAACAAGTCAATTCTGTGAGTGTTTTTCAGTATATCGACTTTATGAACTTGGCTATTGCTGAGATCCTTCTGTAGGAAGGTATTGTCAGTTAAGTGAGTTTTCAAACTTCAATTATTAGATGTTTTAAACAAATCTTTTTATGCTTTGGTTGACAATGGGGGACGCTATTACAGCACCAAAAAATATTGGTTTGAAATAATGTTTGCCTATGAAATGTGGTGCAAAGAAAATGCGAGTAGCTATCTGGGCTCAGCGTCAGCACCCACTTTTTGTGGTAACAATAGAATTAATTCATCGCATCCTATGGCACTATGTAGAAATTGACATGAAGAGTTTTTTCCATTCATATAAAAAGGTCACTTGTATTGGTCTACTAGTCTTATCATTATTTTCCACCATATTTCCTCCGTCGTGAATTGAACTCATTTGATTAGAATGTTTCATTCTCCTTCCTTTTCTTCTCAGTGTTTCTGCATGTTTGTTTTGATTACAACATAATGTTTTTATTATCATTTTTTAACAATTTGTGGTGGTTCATGGTTGACCCAGTCAACAGTGGTGGTAATCAAGTGAAAGTCCGATCAATTTTATTTTATTTTTTATCTTTTTTGTCTTATTTCTTGGACCGTGTTCTGTAGTTTCACTTTCACCACATTTTCTGTGAGATCAGCACTTAGGTTCAAATTCTATTCTCCCACCTATAATAATAATAATAATAAATAACAAAACTTTTTTTTTTTTAAAGCTAAATTTTGTTTTTTGTTTTTTTTTTTTTTTTTTTTTTTTTTTTTTTTTTTTGCATTTAGGGAAATATAAAAATAAAATTAGTGATGGCCAACATACCCTTAACTCGATCTTCTAAGGTGATGGCAAAGAACTTCCATAAAAGTATAAATTAGTGTAAGTAGTGTGCATTAAATCCGACTAAACAAAACCAACCAACCCAATTTAGCATGATGTCTTGATTTGGTTATTTGTGTGTTGGAATTGTTTTTTTTAACCTTGTGTTAAATTTGGTTAGGATTTATAGTTTTTTCAACATATTTAGCTCAATTAGACCTAACATATATATAAGTATATTATACCATACCATTCGGATAAAGTTTTTTTCCCAAACTAGTTTTAAAGAATCTCCTTTAACCCAATACATGGTAATTTATAAGACAATTTATGTGTACCAATTAAACAAGTCACATCGCTCATTTAAAAAAGTCATTTGACTAAAAGTAAGTGGACAATTCTTTCAAGTGCTGAATAATGGGTTAAAAGAAAATTCCACTAAGCATGTTTGAAGGTAAACTTTTTCCTTATTATCCTTATTTTAACTTTTTTTTAGTTTGATTTACTTTGATATTTTCAGAATTAGTTTCAATAAATTTGAAAATTTGTTAGGATTATAGTAATAATTTAAAAAAAGGGGGCTTAAATAGTCTATGAAAACTCAACTTTTTACAAAATATCCTTCTTAAAAAAAAAAAAAAAAACTTTTTACAAGACATGAAACATTTAAGTACGATCATCAGCCTGACCTAATGGTTGAGTTAGATTTTACAGACGATGGATTGAATTGAAAATTTCTCAATACGACAAAGCTTCATTGAATTCAACCCAATATTCACACTCCAACATAAAGTGTTTCCAAGATGCCCCATACGCTTACTTTGGAAGCCATAGAAAGGTAGGATCAGCAGGAATATGATTGGAAGAAATTCCTCTTTGTGTCACCAAACATAGCCAAATGTACACCCTTTTTCTTATTGAAATAAATGCTGCCGTTTGATTCCAGCAAAAAACATAAAAATGCTGTCGTTTGAGACATCAAAACAACTAAACAACCTTAATAATGCATGAATAGATACCTATCCTATTCTCTATATTCTTTTCCGTGTAATAATAAACGTGTTAAAACTACTCCGGCTCAGTCCTAGGTTTAAAGGTTTAACCTACTACAACTGTAAAATATATTACTATTATGGAATAAATGGTATTTCTCTTATTTATTAAAAACGTAAATTATTGTCTTACTAATTAGTTCTTACTTCATTTAAGATTTAACTTGGCCAATGTGTTATTATCAGTTTGTCACACTGCAATCCTTGGCCATTAAGGTATCGGCTGGGCACGGCATTGCCGTTTCTCTATTTCACATTGATAGTCGATTGTTGGTTACTTGTCAGTCACTATTAAAGCTTTTAATTCACCGGTCGGCAAACTTCTATTGGTTAATTAACTTTATATTTATGGTTTAGAATATAATAATTATTTTAAAATAAAATAAAATTGGGACTGCCATTTCATTTGTAATTTCTCATGCTTTTTATTTAAGGGTCATGTTAACAGATGCGTTTAGAGCAATTGTTAATAAATCATAATAGGAAAATTTTGACACTACTTTCATGAGAAATATAAAAAAACTATCAATAACACATTTATTGTTTTATCATTCTTCCAATAAAATGTTTCTAAAAATAGCTTTTTAAGGGCATTGGTTAACATTTCTCTTTATTTAAACATAGTGTTCAGAACCCTTTAAACAGGTGACTATTTTCTGTGTAATTTCATTGAGAATCCTTGGCCCTAAGATATTTCTCTTTCCTTTTTCTTTTTTCTTTTTTTTATACTTCCCTTTGCATTCATTCACAAATCTCCCTCTCTCTCTCATGTATATTAAAATAGAAGGTAAGCTTAAGTTCCTAACATATGCAAAACGCCATTTTTGTGTGTATACTGGTTAATCGATCTATTTCAATTATTATCATCATTTAGTGACACCTATTTGTCAATAATATGCATTAATGCTTTGGCCCTACATGGAAATGAATAAAGCAAGGACCAAGGTTTTGACTTTGATCATTAAAGTGGAATGAGGATTTATCATTTATCTATAGAGATTAGAGATATACAGCTCTACTCCTCTATAGGATCTCAATTCTCAGGGCCATCATTGCCAATATACAGCTCTTGCTCCCCCGTTTCTTTGGTTTTAAATTTAATTTTTGACCAAAATCTTCGAATGGCTTGACTCATTTTCTTGCCTATTGGGCCTCCTTTTGTTCAATTTGGGGACCTCAACCCATTTCATCTATCTCTTTTTGGACATTTTGGTCAAGATGTTGAGAGACTGGTTCTCATTTGTTGTTTGTGCCCTCCTTTGAGCCTTTTTAATAAAAATATCATCTTACCTATAAAAAAAAAGAAAAGAAAAGATTAGAGATAAACCAATCAAGGGGACTAAGCTTGTGACCAAAAAAAGAGAGAGAAGCAATTATCAAGCAAGTAGCAAGTCAATTTGTCGAAAAACATTGGCACATGAATCATATATACTCAAAATTGTTGCAACATACTGTTTCGGACATGACAGTGAGCCTAAATTTATTTTTGGATCTACCATTACCTGTGAACCATGTCTGCTCAGCTGTGGTGTGGATCCTACATAAGTTTGACCCGGAGTCTGCGCCAAAAATGAGATCGTGCTTGCCTCCTTAACCAATCTCCAAAACAAAAAAAGAAATATATTTTAAAGAGATTCTAAATTTCTAATATGAAATCCTAAATCAAAGCGAAAAATCTGCTATAAAAAAATGTCTCTTATTACATGGGTTTCTGTTCCATTCCTTCTTCTCTTTCACTAGGGACACTGCCAATCTTACTTGTGTTTAGATACCGTCTATTTTGCTAAAATTAAAAAATTATTACTGAAAATACTATAAATAAAGGTAAAAATTAGTTGAAATAGTACAGTGAGACCCATAAATAGTACCAAAAAGTGCAGTGAGACTCATAAATAATAGCAAAAATAAGCTGAATAGTGAAATAATTTTAATTTTTAATCCTAACCTAAACGCACACTTAATTCATGGCTTGCACGTCTCTCTCTCTCTCTTAGTCCGATACGTTTTTTAATTGAATATACAAAAAAAAAAAAAAGCATAATATTAAAACAGTGACTACAGCTTATTTATCTGAAATTGAAAACTTTTTGCTGAAAGTATTGTAAAAAAAAATGTTAAAAGTGAAACTCATAAATATTATCAAAAGTGCATTAAAACCTATAAATAGTAGCAAAAAAAAAACAAAAAAAAAAAAACTGTAATAAGCTCCAAGTTTTATCGCTTCCCAAACACACTCTAAAGAAAACTCTCTGAGCTAACAAGAAAAAGAAAAAAAAAAAAAAAACTATTTGAGCTGTGTTTCCTAGCTTTAATTGCTGTTGGTTTTCTTCTTGGGCTTCAACGAAAGTCAACGGCATTAAAAATTTTAAACCTATACATACAGTGTTTCACCTAAGTTTGAGCCTTCAATCAGGCCTCTTCCTCTTCTTTTCTCCTTTCTCTCTCTCTCTCTCTCTCTCTCTTTCTATCCGTGTGAAATTCTACTCTAAATTTTGTTTGTACAATACAAAAGTTTTCAAATTTTGGGTGCAGTTGAGCCTTTTTCTTGGAAGTTTTAATCAAGATCCATATTTTTATAATAGAAAGAGAATTGAGAAGCATCATAAAGTTTGTTCCAGGAAAAAAATGGGATACTTAGAAAAATGTTGTTTTGGTAGAACTCATGCACTCCATGTTTTTTTTCTCTTCATTGTATTTTAGTTCATGTATGTGACCGAACAAAATACAAGCATGGAGCTAAAGAAAGTGAGGTAATTCTCTGCTATGTCCTCTGTTTGACTGTTTCTCTTATTCCCATTTCATTCTTAATGTAATTTGCTTAATGGGTTTTCAATTCCACAGGTTTTACAACGATGAAAAACAAAATCTACAATCTCCATGGGAAAAAAATGACACCCAGAAACATTTAGAAAAGCCTTTGCCAGTGTACAAGGTCTCTGCAGCTTTGTTGAAACCAGAAGGTGGTGGTGTTGGCGTTGGTGATATTAAAAACCAAAGTACTAGTACAACTTCCACGTTTGGAAAGCTTAAGGTTTCCCCAGAGAATCATAAGCAATGGCATAGGCGAATTCTTGATCCTGGAAGTGATGTTGTCCTGCAATGGAACAGGATTTTCCTCTTTTTTTGTTTGGTAGCACTCTTTGTTGATCCACTTTTTTTCTACGTTCCAATGGTAGTGAACAATGCCAGTACTTTGTGTATGACAACTGATTTGAGACTGGGGATTGTGATAACGTGTTTTAGGACAATTGCTGATATATTTTACATGTTACATATAGTCATAAAGTCCCGGACAGCTTTTGTATCACCAAGTTCAAGAGTGTTTGGGAGGGGTGAGCTTGTCATGGATCCAAAGATGATTTTGAGGCGGTATTTAAGATCGGATTTCTTGGTAGATCTCATAGCTGCACTGCCTCTTCCTCAGGTACTGCAATTTGGTTTCACTGTGATTCATGTGCAACTGATTCTATGGTTTTGTAGGGGTTCAAAACAGGGAAAAAGAAAAACCAAAACAAATCTATCGTTTATTGAGGTTTATTTAGAATTTGGTTACTGAATTATAGTTAAGCAGATTGTAAAACAAAATTATGTTTATCTCTTTATGTAATTGCCAAGTGATTCTACTAACAGAATGCAAAATTTCAAACATTATGTAACTAATTTGGATTGAAGTGGGTTTTTAACATTCCAAATTTTGCTTCTTTTCCTACTATTTCTCAACAATTGATTGGAGCCTATATTAGCATAAAAGAACTTTTGGATAGGAAAAGAAAAGGGGGGGGGGGGGGGGTTTACACAATAACCATGTGAAATCATGTATATTCTTAATTCTTGGAAACTTTCTTTTTGCTTTGCAGATTGTGATATGGTTCATTCTACCGGCAATTAAATCCTCACAAGCTCATAGTACTGACAATACCCTTGTACTGATTGTTCTGCTCCAATATATTCCCAGATTATATCTCATTTTCCCATTAAGTTCTCAGATTATCAAAGCCACTGGTGTCGTCACAAAAACTGCTTGGGCTGGGGCTGCATATAATCTCCTACTCTACATGTTAGCTAGTCATGTATGTAACTTTTCTCTGCTTATATTTGATAACCCAACATCCTATATCTTCTCAAGTATTCTGCAAAGATTTGACTTCTGTTCTTGTAGGTCTTAGGGGCATCATGGTATTTGCTGTCCATTGAACGGTATGCAACTTGCTGGAAATCTGAATGCAGAATGGAAGATAGCCCTATAAAATGTGTCCCTCGTTACTTGTCATGTGATACTTTGGATGACGATGATCGCATCAAATGGGAAAACAGCACTGCTGTGTTTAATAACTGCAATCCAAATAATTCTATCAGTTTCAATTATGGTCTATTTGCAAATGCCATGACAAATAATGTTGTCTCCTCAGTGTTTGTTGAGAAGTATTTCTATTGTCTGTGGTGGGGCTTACAGAACTTGAGGTATAATTCATGAACATGCTATGCTAATCATATTCACCACTTTTATTTCCAATTTAAAGGATGTTATGATACATGAGTGTCTCTGTAATCATCTGTGTTGACAGTTGAAGTTGATATTTATAACTCCTTATACTTAAGGGGAGGGCCTAATCAATTTGATCTTATTATATATACTATTCGTGAAATTTCAACTTCATTTTTTCCTCCCTCTTTTAATTGCATGTTTCTTCTCCTTCTTCTTCTTCTTCTTCTTTTTCTCTTTTTTAATTGAGTTGCCACCTGATACCAACGGGGAAGAGTCGCCAGCCAATGCATAGAGAAAAATAAATGACATGTTAAAACTAATACTTTACCTCATTGTCACAAGTCTCAGGCAAACTGAAAAAACTTCTGTATCAAATCTTCTAACTCATGGATTTTTTGAACGACTAGTGGACTTTTTGCTAAAAATGTGAAGTATCTTGAACAAATAGTAGGTTTTTGCTTTGTTTCTGGATCTCATCTGTGCTTTAGATTGTCTATTACTTAAAAAGTCTGCATTGGCAGCATAGTATGGTACTTAATGATATTAACTAATACTTACAACCAGCTTATAATGCTTATTTAGTAAAAAAAAAAAAAAAAAAAAAAAAATCACTACTTTATTCGAGTGGCTAACAGAAACAGGTGCCTTAAATGGTTTGTTCATTCAGAATTTTGATGTCTCTCTTTTGCTTCCTATATTTTTCAGTTCTTATGGCCAGAATTTAACGACAAGCACATTTATAGGGGAAACTTCTTTTGCCATACTCATTGCAATAATGGGACTGGTGTTGTTTGCCCATTTGATTGGAAATATGCAGGTATTCTTACACTGTTATTTACTGCAATTATCCTCTGTAACCGTTATGTTCATAATCAAAATTCAATTATTTTCCATAATAAAATTAATTTCTCTTTTTCTATTGGGTTGATACTTGTAAATGATTCATTGGACCTTTAAGAATAAGATTTTTATTTTTCCAAGGCCTCAATTTTCATTCTGATTGACTCCTAAATTCTGAGAACCTTTGCTTTCTTATGTCTTCTGCATTCATCAGTAGCCAAAGAGTAAAAAGCCGATCATTTGCTATCTTTGATAGTATGTAGAAGGAAAGATATCTTTATAATCTCTATACTTGATAGGCTCTTTTAAGGTCCTTGACAAGTACACTGTAGTGTAAACTTTTTTCAGCACTTCTGTGCAAAGTAATTCTTGGAGATGTCCTGGACATTCATAGAGGTATATTGGAATTCATTAGGGTGATGGTTTTGGAACTTAGAATTCCATTTGTTTACTAGTCTTGAACATCTCACTTATTAAAATTATAGTTAGTTTTAGGTCTCTTGTGTTGCAATAGATTCACATCAATCCCTTTAGATGTAATTTCTCAAGCACTGAGAAAAGTATATTTTATAGCTCATTTTCCAGAATTCAATTTGTTGTAGACCTATCTGCAATCTATCACTGTGAGGCTTGAGGAGTGGAGGCTCAAGCGACGAGACACTGAGGAGTGGATGAGACATCGCCAACTCCCTCAGGATCTGCAAGAACGTGTCAGGAGATTTGTGCAGTACAAGTGGCTTGCAACTCGAGGAGTTGATGAAGAGTCAATCTTACGTGCCTTACCTCCAGATCTCCGTCGAGATATCCAACGCCACCTATGCTTGGACCTTGTTCGACGTGTAAGTTCTTGTACTAGATTATTTTACTTATGGTAAAATCTGCAAGCACTCCATGATTTGTCAAGGCAGATTCCATCCTCTGATAATGTATGTCACATATTTATGTTGTTAAACCCAGTAGCTGCGACTAATTATGTGCTCTTATCCTATGGATGGGTGTACTTTGAGATCTTTAAGAAGATTGATTATTCAAAACAAGCAATACAAACTTCCTTATACTGTGGACTTTTCTACCATTCTCTGCAGTAAAGAATGCATTTGAGTAGTTGGTCTAGTTATGCATACCTTCTTTCCTGCTGGATATGTTGATAATTCTCTTGAATTATTGGTATATCTTTCCCCTCCAAAATCAAGCATTTGCGTGTTGGGTGTGAGGATTATTGCCTAGTAAAAATTTTGTGCCAGTGCCCAAACCTTATGATCCTGCTGGTAGATATAAATGTAAACACTGGTATCATGTAGCTTATAACTTCATTGCCTATCCCATTTGTTAATTAAGGCCACGTCTTCAGGAGGGAATACTAGAAGCTGCTATTATTAATGTGCCCGAGTGTGCATTGTGTTTGAACAGAACCCGGTATTTTGGTAGTACTCTTGTAGATACACCATGTAAATCAGCTTTTATAGAATACAAACTAAGAATTCTATTTTCCTTAGGAAGTAGGTACTGGATTGAACAGTTCAATGTTGGTTCCTGATTTCTATAAACCCTATCAATGGTTTGAGAAAGTCAAAGAGAAACTCTTCCACTTCCAGTTCATTCAGATTTAAAGAGAAATTCTTCTTATTCCCAACATTGAAAACCATCCAACAAATTGAAGCAGTAATCTTCTTCTTCTTTTTTTCTTACATCAATAGTGTAGTTGAGCTTGTCTGTTTTTTCCAATTGCAGGTACCCTTTTTCTCACAGATGGATGATCAACTACTTGATGCTATTTGTGAGCGGTTGGTGTCATCCTTAAGTACTCAGGGCACCTGCATTGTTCGTGAAGGTGACCCTGTGACAGAGATGCTTTTTATAATCCGAGGGGGGCTAGAGAGCTCAACTACAAATGGAGGCCGAACAGGTTTCTTCAACTCAATTACTTTGAGACAAGGTGATTTTTGTGGGGAAGAGCTGCTTGCATGGGCGTTGCTTCCAAAATCTACTGTCAACTTGCCTTCTTCTACAAGAACAGTTAGAGCCATTGTTGAAGTGGAAGCCTTTGCACTGCGAGCAGAAGATCTCAAATTTGTTGCCAATCAGTTTAGACGTCTCCATAGTAAGAAGTTACAGCATACTTTCCGATTTTATTCTCACCACTGGAGGACATGGGCTGCCTGCTTCATTCAGGTTGCTTGGCGTCGACACAAGAAGAGGATGACTGCAAAGAGCCTTAGCATGAAAGAGTCATTCTCGTATAGTCTTGATGAGCAAGTAGCTAATGAAACAGAACAAGGTAAGGAAGAGCATTCTACATCATCTTCAACTAGTTTGCAAGCAAAGCAGAACCTAGGTGTTACAATATTGGCTTCAAGGTTTGCTGCAAACACACGGAGAGGAGCTCAGAAAATCAAGGATGTTGGATTGCCTAAGTTGCAAAAGCCTGAAGAGCCAGACTTCTCAATGGAACCAGAGGATGACTAGTTCAATTGTGTTAAATTAAATTATATGAGGGCCAATGGTTATCATTGCCAAGGGTGAAGAAGATAACAAAGCTTCAAAAAAATCATCAAAAGGAAATTAAACTCTTCATATGGTAGGATAGGTTTAACACTCAGGTGTGATTGCATAAACTGTATGCTAAATTGGTATTGCCCTTCCAAAAGCTGTATCAAACATGTATGATATATATTTTAGCATGTACTTATATTTAGCATGTCTTGTTAAGTATGTATTTGGATACCGCTTATTTTGCTGAAAACTGAAAACAATAAAAAATTATTTTCTAGTTACTGTTCACTTTTAGAATTACTGTTCATTGGCTTATTTGCACGGTTCATGTCCCATGAACAGTGCAAGAGGCGCTGAGCTGAAAAAAAAAAAAAAAAAAAATGTAAAACATGGACGTTAGACGTGCAAAACAAACGGACGTTAAAAGTAGGATCTTACCATGGTTTAAGCACATTTTACAGCTGAAGGATTCAATGTGTGCCATAAAACTTGCAACTTATTGAGTTGTTCATTTCTAATCTTTGCATTTCTACAATCTTGGACACTGAAACTCCTAACATATAAGCCCAACTGTGAACTACAAAGAAAATGACTTGCATATTCCAGTTGACAGTGACAACACAAATTTTTTATTGCTCAAAAGAGAAAAACCATCACCATTGTTGCACAAACTATAGAACAAGGACTGTTTGACAACAGGGTCCAGCATAAATTGGTTTATCTTGAATACAAAAAAGTTTTCAAGTAGTTTTCCTCCTGACTCCATCTTCTCTCCTAGACTTAACAAAACTGAGTTTCTTTGTTATCTTATGTTTGCCTTCTCCAAAACTCTCTCTCTCTCTAGCAGGTTGAGGAATAGGCTTTATTCATTCAGGGATTATTATTTTATTGATTCTTAAAAATAAAATTAAAATTAAAATTAAAAAAAAGCGAGCTTACAAGTGAAGCATTGAATTAAATTCTCAATGATTTAGTCAACAGTCTTATAACTCAGTGGCATAGTGTGCTCTCTTAAATTAAAAGAATCAAGTTACAATCACCATTTCCCTTATTAATGTAACTATCAAATTATCTAAATTAAAATTAAAAAAAAACTATGATTGGTCAACTGAAAGTCTACATTTTTTATTAATTACTCTAGTTCTGAACTTCTGATTATTTTATCCACCAGTAAATGATTCCAATTTTGTTAGGGCAGTAAGGCATCCAAGATATTAATTAAAAATGAATAAACAATTATTGCAATTTAAATAGAAATGAATAAGACCTTAACTAAGATGGGCCGGGGCAGGTTGGACTCGGACCCAGGCCCAACCCAAGCATTTTAATCTCGAGACCAAGTCCAACCCAATATTTGGGGGTGAGCCCATCTTGTAATTACATATTTTGGGCTTGATTCGGGTTAGCTTGTACGCTGGTAAGAAAATAATAGCTCCTCACATCCCTTAATCATCGTATGGAAATCACCACTTTAAAAAGATTACAGTCCATGTAGATATTAAAATAAAATTTCTTTGCTTTAAACACCGAAGCTAAAATAATATCAATAATCATGAATACATAAATAAAAGTAAAAATAAATAAAAAATCATACGTTTAAGCTAAAGAGACAAATAATACAACCAAAATTAAGCTAAAAAAGGAAGGAACAAGAAGCTAAAAAAGACTTATCCATCCAAACTAGATTTTTTTTTTTTTTTTTTTTTTTTTGAGAAAGCATCCAAACTAGTTGGGGGTGATTCCTAAATATAATTAAGCAGCACTAAACCCTTACTTTATCAACACAATTATAAAATTATGATTTTATGTATTAATTAATTTATATTAAAATATTAAGTGTCTGTTTGGGAACAGCTTATTTAGCTGAAACTGAAAACTTTTTACAAAAAGTACTGTAGATAAAGGTAAAAAGTTAGCTGAATAGTACAATAGGATCCATGAATAGTAGGCAAAATAAGCTGAAATTTTCAACTTGTCCCAAACGCACACTCAGTAAAGGAAAATGAGAGAATTAAATTAGGAGTATATGTCCACCTGCTCGTATGATGCATGAGTCAATAAATAAAAGAATGTAGAGTAATAAAAACAAATACACATAACTTACAAGAAAATTGATAATAATAAAAACCATTATAAGTTATGTGGTGAAAAACATGTAACTATCCCAATAAGGTACATGATAAAAGCGACATTTAACACTAAATTATTGTCAAAACTAAAAAATAATTAAGAAAATAAAGAATAAATTTTATTTATGATAAGAAAGAGGATACCGTTTTGATTATTATGTATGTGGAAATAATTATTTAATGTTGCAAATCTTAGAATTTTTAGACCTAAAACGCGAATTTCATGGATAAGAATCATAAGATAAGATGGCACACACCCATCAAATTTTTTGAATGGTTTTCATTTTCATAAAAAATAATAATAATAATGATCCTTTCATTTTATTTATTTAAATTTAGTGATCAAGAAACTTATAACTTAATAGTATTGTCACATTTTTAATAGAAACATCCATATTTCGAATATTTCTCTTCACTTAAAATATATAAAATAAATGCAAAAAGAAAATTAAATGATCCCTTTTACGAAAATAGAAAGTTAAAAACCTAATCTATCTTCTACGATTCTATCACAATTTTATTGTCCATTTTTATAACGTAAATGCCTTATTCTTCTTTTTTTGTGGGTAGAAGTAAAATGTTGTATACCTTTAAAATTTTTTACTTTTTTACATCATGTCTTGAAAATACATGTAGCCAACCTAAATATCATGCATGCCATGAAAGTACATGCTATTATAACAAATGATTGTTTGAAGGGTGAACTACCAACAAAAAAACAAGTGCATTACAAATTGACCCTGGATATGTCAAATCATTGAAAATTTTCTTACGTACTCTTTTACATGTAAGGATATGTCCAACTATAAGGTAACTTTAATTTCGACCATCCTTTTTAAGAGTAGGTTATGAAGAGTTAGTTGTGAGAAGAAGAGATTTTATGCAACATGTTACAAATAACATGTATATATTTCAATAGTTATAATAAGAATAGGAGAATTTGAACAGTCACCTTCTTTAAAAATATCAAGAGGTACTACTTGAAATATGTTAGAGATAATATTATTATAGTTGTTGTGTAATGACCCAAGAGGTTCAACCTAGTGTAAAGCCAGTCTAGGGCTAATCTTAGACATTGTAACTCCTATATATACCCTACTAGGGTTATTTGTAAACATACTTCATCGTATATTAATAATGTAGCCGTTAGGACTCTATACCATAAACAAAGACCGTCAGACTGAATCACAACTACAACAATAATAAATCACCTCATAGGTGAACAAAATTTTTTATAATCTTTTTTTACAATAGTTCATGTGATATGATGTAATTGTTGTTAATAATAAAAATAATTTAAATAATTTACTTATAAGAGCATCCACATTGGTCGAGCCATAAATTTAGCAATATGATTCTACAAAAAGCTAGTTTATCTATCTTAACTTCTCACTTTACAAAACACCCAATATCAGTGGTTTTATTTTAGTTTTCAACACAATAAAATAATATTAATAACACAATAAAATAATATATCCACTATAATAAAATAGTATATTTACTACAAAACAGTGTGAGCACATGAATAAAATAAGATATTTAATA
Organism: Notholithocarpus densiflorus; assembly: GCA_030021035.2. Classification (NCBI taxonomy): domain Eukaryota; kingdom Viridiplantae; phylum Streptophyta; class Magnoliopsida; order Fagales; family Fagaceae; genus Notholithocarpus; species Notholithocarpus densiflorus. Next base: position 1,448,261 of record JARYZH020000005.1, read on the forward strand.
TAAAGTAGTGTGAACACACAATTTAATAATACTTTTTTTTTTTTACCTATGAGCTACCATGTACCGCCACTTTTGGCTGTGCACGGCAAATGTGAAACTAAATTATTTGGTTTTAGCTCCACTAATGTATCCATAAATTTGTATTTGGTGATGCTAAAAATAACAATATAACTTTTTAAGCACCACCAATACTTATTTCAATTACAATTTATTACAACACACCTTTGTCAAAAAAATTTATACCCCAAGCATTAATGTCACCCTACCCTAACCGACTTGCCAGCTTAGCTGCTTTAGGTATATTCCAAAGTGAATAAAATGAGATACTAGGGGCATAACAATTGGCTTGTCAAATCAAAGATTTTGTTAATCGGCAGTCCATGACAAACCTTTAATGGAGTGGACCATAGATGGATGATCAAGGACATGGGGTTAAATTGTACTTGGCCATATTGCTAACCAGAAACCACCATATCTACAAAAGCCAGAATCAGCTTATGCCCTACAAAAGATATTGGTCCTCTCAATTATGTATGTATAACCAACCCTATAATTCAAAAGTGAAAAAGTGTGTTTATGAACCAAAATCCTCACCCAGCCACCCCTATAGTATATAAAGCTAAGCTTGGTTTCACCCATTTCTCCTGCCGACACTTTCTTTTCATCTAGGTTTCAACTCAAAACTTGCACACGTGCACTGCAGAAGAAACAAAATAGTAATAGAATGGCAAAAAAGGGAGGTGGGTTTCAGCTACATGTGTGTGTAGTGTATGTATCATCTTTCATGTATGTTTGAGAGAGAGGTCGGTAGAATAATTGTTTGTTATTTGAAATAACCAGAAAAAAAAATGTACAGAAAAATGTTTTACATGTCTCACTCACTAAAAAAGAAAGAATCTATAAACCAGAAAGCAATGAGCAATCCCATTCTTAGACTCTACTCTTTGCATTCTACAATATATAAATACACAGTATGGCTTGAATAGGAGATGCCAAATTACACACAAGCAAGAGTTGATGTCAACTGTAATATACTAAAGAAAATAGAGTATTCTATTCCTACCTATAACAAAAGATAATTCAATCCCTATCGAAGATTACAATGACCAATGCCCTATGTGGGGGAAATAAATGACTAAAAATAAAAATTGTAAATATGGTGTGGAGGATGATGGGTAAACACAGAATTAATCCTATGGGACACTTAAAATCAAATAAGGAATGCAAGAAATTTATTTTTATTGAATTGGAGGGCTACCCCTTCACTGCAATCTTCCCATGCAAAAAGGAACGGATTTCCTCGCTTGCACTGCCCACACAGATCATCATTGCTGCTAAATGCAGAGACTGAATCCAAGCAGAAGGGTGGTTTTTCTTTCTACTCCTTTGTATTGCTTCCCTTCATTATTAGCTCATCTGCTCTCCAATTAGATCAAGACCCACAAGAAGGAATGTCACCCCTTGGAAAAGCAGGAAGTAGAAGTGGACTCCTTGTGCAGATAACAGGCTCCTGACAGAAGCCGTGAGCAAAAGGAATGCCAGCGCAAGCTCCTTCCTATATATCTTGTTAACTTTCTTAACGGGAACTTGAGCTGCTTCTTTCTGTTCCTTAATTTGGTTCAGTTCAGAAAGGTCACTCTCAGAAGCTCCTCTGTAGATCTGTGGTTGGTTCATTGTCTTTGAATCCTTTTCAGCAACAGCCAGTAAATCGGATTCTGATGACCTGCCAGCTTTCTTGGTGACAACCCACTCATAAGAGCTACCCAACTGGAACAATCCAGATACCATTGCATTGAATTTTGTAACAGACATGGTATTCTCAAATAGGAGATAAGGAACAATGAAGGGGAAGGATTTTGGGGCTGGAAGAATGTTGAGGAAGGACATAAAAACAGGCACATAACAAATAACCCACACAGGAAGCTCAGCCTCTGGGACAAACATGGTTAGAGGAAGAATTATGCAGAACAATGTGAAGGAATAAAAAGGAAGGATAAGTTTCCTCAAAAGAAAGAATAGCAGTATCATGTTGGCTTTCTTACATGCTGATATCTGCAATATCAAAGAGTTAAGCCTTTTAGTTCTTATTTAAGTAATCAATAGTTGCAAATGAAGACCGCATACTACAGTTATAAGTAATCAGTATGTGGGAATGATCAAGGTTGACTATCTGAGGTACCTTAGAAGTTATAATTGCTGGAAGACACAATCTAAAAAGTTGCATTGGACCAGAATGCCAGCGATGTTGCTGCTTCCTGTAAGCTTCATATGACTCAGGAACTTCACAAAGGACCTGAAAATGTACATACATTAAGGCTTGAAAGTGAAACAGTTCTACAAATTTTCAGGGTATAAGGAAGGGGTTAAAAAAATTAGGTCCAATTCATGTGTTTCTTCACTTACATCTGTATTCATATGTTACATTACCTTTACATCATTCAGGAAGATAAACTTCCAACCATTGAGATGAGCTCGGACAGCTATGTCCATATCCTCAACAGTGGTCCTTTCAAGCCAGCCTCCAGATTCCTCCAGGGCTTTAATTCTCCAAACACCAGCAGTTCCATTGAAACCAAAGAAATTAAGGAACACCCCATTAACCTGCTGTTCCACCTCAAAGTGGAAACACAAATTAATGTTTTGGAGACGAGTCAACAAGTTCTCATCCTTGTTCACGAAGGACCATCTAGCCTGAACCAAACCTAGTTCAGGATTGTCCTGCAATACAAGGAAAGAGAGACAAACAGATTAATTCCTGAGCAGTACTTTGACCAAAGAATTTCACTAAAAAGTGTATAATTCTTTTTCCACCTTGAAATGTGGTACAGTTTGCTTAAGAAAATCAGGATTAGGTTGGAAATCTGCGTCAAAGATTGCAACAAACTCATAACCCTTAACATAATCACAGCCCATCGCTGACTTGAGATTCCCAGCTTTATAACCGGTTCTAACCAAGCGATGTCGATAGATTATGTTGATGCCCCTTTGGCTCCATTTGGTAACCTCTGCCTTAATTAACCATTGAATACTCTCGTCATCAGAATCGTCAAGAACTTGAATGAGTATACGGTCCTTTGGCCAATCAAGTTGGCATACCGCAGAGATAGACTGCTCATAAACCTGCTTGAGGTCAATATCAAAAACATTATCAACATCAAGAAATATCTACCAAAATAAAGCCAATAATTATTTATACATATTTGAACTAATTTTTGATGTCCTCATCAGACATATCAACTATAAGGGTAACTTCCTCAATTCCACTAACTAAAATAACAGATCTGAGCACTGTGACACAGTTCTCAAATCCTTTTTAAGTACTGCTGAATTATATCTCAGTAGTTTTATTTTTTATTTTTATTGGGCAAAGGCACATATTTCTATTTTTATCTTTAACACTTTCTGACTTTCTTCATACCTGAACCATGCAAATTACTCCGGACTATTACAAACCCCTCAACAATTTATTAAATTTCACATTATTCCATTCCCAAAAAGAACATAACTCCTCTTCAAAAAAAGAAAAGAAAAAAGAAAAGAACAGAAGAACAATATAACTCATAGAGCCTAGTGCAGAACAACTCCCAAATCCAGAATTTTCCACTAGATAGAAGCTAAGTAATCTAAAGATATTGTACAAAAAAGTAAGAAGAAAGCAAGAGAGAGATAAAAAGTTTGAGTTTTTTATTTACCTCCTTCTCATTACACATTGGAATTTGAACAAGAACCATAGGATATTCATAGCCTGACCCTTCCAAATCATCAGACTTGAAGGGATCCCCCACAATCCTGGGCTTAATCTTCTTGTATTTTATCCACAAGCAACCTAGGCAAAGCACCATACGGTCTGCTGATTGGATAAGGAATAGAAGAACACAGAATTTAGAGAGTGCTTGAATTAGAGGTGCAATGTAATCAGCCCTGAATGTCAACCAAGCAACATAGACCATGTGGAGCACGCCTTCCAATTCAGAGGTCTTGGGAATGTGCAAACTGGGATTGTTGAAGTAATGCCAGCCTTGCAAATAAGCAACAACCTCAAAGGCCAAGATTGCCAAGGTTGTCACTAGGAACATTCTAATCACTCTAAAAAGCAATTTCCCCTTTCCCAACTTCTCACTTGCCAAGGTTACTCCTTGCCTATGGATCAGCCTCTTCTTGATAGCTCCAAGCAATGCCCAAAGCACAGTGGCTAGCCAAGCAACACAACCGACAGCACGGTTAGCCTTGAGAAGCAAAACCCATGTCACTTGCTTTGCATTCTTGCCTCTACTTTTCTCTACAGGCCTGAAGGCAGAGTCTGGACCATCAATCTCCACAACTGAGAAATTTGGGTTCTCCATTGTGACTACCACTGGGTTTCCCTTGCGGGTATCTTTTGCCCACCAGTTAGAAAAGTCCAATCTTGGAGCCATTAAAGTTTGGAATTTGGAACCTCAATCTGAAAAAGTAACACAAAAATGAAGAACCTTTGAAAGAAAGAAAAAATTCAGAACCCAGATCTCAAAATTGAGAAATGAGCAAAACCCATTTTGAGAAAACAGCTAAGAATATCAAAGAAAGGCTAAAAGGAATTCACTTTAAAGACTACGCATTAATTCCACACACACATAATGTGAGAAAGTAAAAAGAAGAAAAAAACCAAGAAAGAGAAAGGGGCCCTGGGAGGTTAGTGCTTGTTCAGTTCTATGTAATTGTAATTGTACTCTCACAAACAGCCACTCTCGCTCACTCTTAAACATGGGAAAAGCCACATTATGAGGGAAGGTATCTTCTGCAGCTGTAAGAGTCCTTCGAAACCATGTGGGGTATTTGTCAAGCAATCCAGACAACAAAAGCACAGCCTCCCAAATAACTCCCTCCATAATTTTTACTGTTCTTAATTTTTGGTGTATAATTTTCAGCTTATAGAATCTAACTTTAGTACTTTAAAATGGCATTAATGTTTTTTTCCTTTAAAAAAAAAGTTTTTTTTTCTTAAAAAAAGAAAGTGTAAAACGAACATATGCTACTTGAAGCTGAGCAAGCAAGTTGGCAGAGAGAGTATAGAGGAGTTGACTATAAGTAAACACACTTTCATTATGTTGTGAAAAATCTAGATATGGTTTTTTTTTTTTTTTTTCAGGTGTTTGAGTGTGTTGACTTGACTCCAAGTGTAAGCAAGCTCGCTTGGAATGAAAGAACATGGAATAAAAAGCAGAGCTAGACATGGTAAGTTGGTAAGTCATTATAATAAGAACCTGTTTTTGGTGCTATGCTTAGATTTGCCTGAAGCCAGCTTTCCTGTAATAGTAAAATAATAATAATAATAATAATGGTAAGTAAAAACAAAAAGGAAAGTAATAGTAATATTTAACTTGTAGTAAATTTTTAGAGAGACATGTTACACATGTAAGTTGTGTATGATTGAGAATATTCTTTTGTGCTTTTACATTGTCAGGAGCTAAGGGCTCTGGGGATAATTCTATTAAATCACTTCTTTAGTTTACATAAAGAATAAACCTTTAGCTCTCATCAAAAAGAATAAACCTTTAGCAAAAAAAATAAATTTAAAACAAAAAATAAAGTTAAGATTTAAAAAAAAAATATATATATATATATATATATGGATTTGGGGCCCACATCAAAGGCCCATACTGGCCTGTACTAAACCCTTTTCTGTGTAGAAGAAAAGTATCTCAGAGAAGGGTATAAATGTCGGTTTGCATTTAGAGAGTACAGACTTTGTGAATGGCAACACAGAAATACTAATAGGCATAATAATTTTATTATGAAAACAATAAATTTGGAACAAATATATTTTGGACAAAAACAAATGTGGCGACATGACTGTCTTGCCCATAAAAAGTTAATATATATTTTATAAATAAAAAATTGATAAAAAGTGGATACATATTAAACTGTCATACAGGTCTTTGGAGGAAATTCATATCATAATTCATTAATTATTTTTTTTCATTAAAATATAGTAGTACACCATCATTAGATGATTAAGGAACAAAAGCTTTTAGAAATGTGCTTGCCCCAATAAAAAGAAAAGTAATACACGAAGTATATATATATTTTTTAAAAAGAAGATAAATATTTTTTTGGCGTACATGCACTTTTAATCTCTATATTTTGCACTTTTTTTTTCATTTTGGTCTCTACATTTTGTTTTTACCACTTTTAGTCCCTAAACCAATCAACGCCTAACATTTAGGTCATTTCCGTCACCCAACTAACAGCAAAAGTTGATGTGGCTGACGAAGAGAATTAAAAATTATTTAAAAACATTAAAATAATAATAAAAATGTCACATGAGCATATAAATTTAAAAAATTAATTTATTAATTTTAACTAAATAAAAAACAGAATTAAAACCCAAAAATCACAAAAATTAAGATCTAAAAAGTATCTTAAACAAAGTTAAAAAACAAAATATTTGGAAAATTTTCTTTTTCATTAGAATATTCGAAAAAGCATGTTTTTCCCCCAATCTTTGGTTGGAAACATGTTCAGGCCATCTCTTTCTTCCAATTCCATTTCCAATTACAATTCCTAACTAAAACCAAACAAATCCTTATAAACCAATTTTTCTTCTCCACTTATAAAAAAAAAAAAAAATTTATCTTCTCCTCTCTCTAAGCTATTCCACAGTCTCCATCAAATCTCTCCAAACCTCTATCAACAAGAACTCTAAAGAACACAAATTCAGATTTAAACATAAGAACACATGCCCAGATTTTCTAGCATTTTCCTGCCCTTTCTTGTCAACCAAACACAAAAACACAAACACAAACTGATTTCCAGCAAGAAGAAAAACACAAACACAAACCCAGGAACAAATCTTCCTTATCAACCAAACACAAAAGCAACAAACATAAACCCAGCAACTGATGACGATGAGTACAAAGATGTGGAGAAGCTTCTAGAGCCTTTCACGAAGGACCATCTCGTGGCTCTGATCAAGAAGGGAGTGAGCAAGCACCCGGACTTGATTGAAATCGTGCGTGAGCTCGCCAATGCAGACCCTGCCCACCACAAGATCTTCATCCACAGCCTCGGCTGGGACACCACCGCCGAAACCCTCACCTCTGTCTTCGACAAGTACAGCGAGATCGAGGATTGCAAGGTGGTCACCGACCGCGTCTCCGGTAAGTCCAAAGGCTACGCCTTTATTCTCTTCAAGCACCGGAGCGGCACCCAGAAGGCTCTCAAGCAGCCCCAAAAGCAAATCGGCAATCGCACCACCCCATGGCCGAGACTCATGGCCACACCCATCAGTTGCTAATATTTGAAAGATGTTAAATGCCTAGATATTTTTTGTGTTCTTGAGTTCTTTGATCTGGGTTCGAGTTCTTATGATCTTCATGTTCTTCCCAAAAATTAATGAGTTTTTTTTTTTTTAATATTTTTTTTATAATTTAATTAATTAATGTGTGTGATTATATTATTTTTTTTATTCCACCGTTAGCCACGTCAGCTTTTGCTATTAGTTGGGTGACGGAAATGACCTAAATGTCAGATCTTCCTTGTCAACCAAACACAAAAGCAACAAACACAAACCTAGCAACTGACGACGATGAGGACGAAGATGTGGAGAAGCTTCTAGAGCCATTCACAAAGGACCATCTCGTGGCTCTGATCAAGAAGTGAGTGAGCAAGCACCCGGACTTGATTGAAATCGTGCGTGAGCTCGCCGATGCGGACCCCGCCCACTGCAAGATCTTTATCCACGGCCTCGGCTGGGACACCACCGCCAAAACCCTCACCTCCGTCTTCGGCAAGTACGGCGAGATCGAGGATTGCAAGGCGGTCACCGACCGTGTCTTCGGTAAGTCCAAAGGCTACGCCTTTATTCTTTTCAAGCACCGGAGCGGCACCCGGAAGGCTCTCAAGCAGCCCCAGAAGCAAATTAGCAATCGCACCACCCCATGGCGAAGACTCATGGCCACACCCATCAGTTGCTGATATTTGAAAGATGTTGACTGCCTAGATATTTTTTGTGTTCTTGAGTTCTTTGATCTGGGTTCGAGTTCTTGTGATCTTTATGTTCTTCCCAAAAAGCAATGAGTTTTTTTTATTTTATTTTTATTTTAATACTTGTTTTTAATTTAATTAATTAATGTGTGCGATTTTTTTTTTTTTTTATTCCACCGTCAGCCACGTCAGCTTTTGCTGTTAATTGGGTGACGAAAATGACCTAAATGTCAGGCGTTAATTGGTTTAAGGACTAAAAGTGATAAAAACAAAATATAGGGACCAAAATAAAAAGAGTGCAAAATGTAGGGACTAAAAATGTATTTACGCTATATTTTTTTGATCGGCAAAGAATATAAATATTATTATAGAAAACAATGTAGGAGTAATTTAATATATATAAGGCAAAGAAGATGATGGTGTGGTTGATCTAGAGAATCATGTTGGCTTAAGCTTTAGTAGTATAGATTGTTTTCTTTACTCCCCGCAATAACTTGTAGTAATGTAGTATAGTTATAATATACCTATACATGATTTGGTCCCACTATCAGAAATTAATATTTAGTAGTAAATGTCTAAGGTCTTTTTCTTACCAGAATGCTTCTCATATTTTGAGACTCACAAACTCTTTTGTCTACTCTCTTATTAATTATTTAGGTATTTTCTTGTAATCAAAAGCAAAGAATCTCATCTCTTCCATACCATGCTCTATTTTGCACTTTTCGAAGGAGATTGATAATGGCATTTCCTTCCTGAAGGAGATACTATTATGGGTCCGATTAACTGATATCCTTATGATATTTGTTATTAAACCATTTAAAGAAAGTTTTAATACTACTTTGATGTGAAATATAAAAAATTAGTCAAAAAAATCATTCACTTTTTTCTTTCTTCATAAAAATTTAAAAAAAATATTTTCTAAACTTATGTTCTTAGTAAATCCGTAAATTTTTCCCTAATGTTATTACTTACCTAGAAATAAATAAATGTTTAGGTCTTGGCGACTCTCTCTATATTTTTTTCTTTTTTTTTCTTTTTTTCTTTTTTTTTAGGGGAGGGGGCCATAAAGATGACTGACAATTTTAAGTTTGAAGCAGTTGGATTATTTAGATTTTTGTCAATGTTATGATTCTTTCAAATTGCAGAACAATTTACTACTTTTTAAAGGCATTGTGCTTTGCTGGCTTAAGTAGCTAAGGAGTTAAATTTAGATTTTGCACAGGTTACTTTTCTTTTTCTTTCTATTTTTCTCTTGGACAACACTTCTCTTTGGTAAGTCAAAATATATAGGACAACAACCTACTTCTACCTTGATTATTGATTATGAGTTATGAGAAAAATATCTGAGATATATATTCTAATTGTTTTGCAGCAATACAATACGAGTAATTCTTAAGTACTCCCGAAATACAGAAAATGGTGCTTCCTCTTTTCACATTCATTGCGGGATCCACTCATTAAATTCATGATGGGGTCCACCATGAATGTGAGAGGAGAGAGTAACATTTCTACTCCAGGAATACTTAAAAAATTTCCATACAATATAATATGACATGCATAAATATAAGAGTTCTAATATATAGTTTACTATTAGTTTGACTTTCCAAAGATTTGAATTCAAACTTTGATTGTTTCACACTTCTTTTATACACTTTTTGTATAAATCATGTGTACATTACGTTTTTAATGTAAGCATTTTTTTAAAAATATGAATACTTTGGTTTGTCTTTGTTTAAAAGTGTGTATATTGTATGTGCAAAGTATACATTAGGGAGTGTGAAACAATAATTAATTCCCTCTAAACACAAGTCTTAACTCCTAAGTGAACACTTCCCATGAATCACAAAATTAAAATAATCACAAATTATGAAATTGTTGACCTCATATAGTTTATGAAAAGTTTGATTTAAATTGCATGGTCTCAAATAGTTTTATATTAACCTTATTGTTTTAGATAAATATCTTTTAAACCTGCTCAATAAAATGCACATTTTTTTTTGTCAAGTGTGCTTCAAGCAATGTTAGAGGAATAGTGAAAGGAGGTTTAAATCATTATATTTTAAAACTATTAAGATTTAATTGAATCTTTTGAAAGTTTAAGGTTTATAAAACATATCTAAAATTATAAAGTTTAAAAATGTATTAGGATAAGACCCCTATATGTACATAGACTCGTTGAATCTCTCTGTCACAAATCATATTGGTCGTGTTTCAGTTTTCCTTGCATGGCTTTTCTCAATTATTTTCAGATCTGCCATCCCTGCATGTGATTTTGGACTGTCTAAACGATCCACAATGACCTCAAAAAATCTTTTTATAATCATTTGCCTGAGCTGGAGAAATGGGCTTTGTTTGATCTCTCTCTTGCTTCACATCTCTCACACGCACTTGCATCACATAGACGCCACTTTAATTCTTTAATTTAATATATACTCCTTTGAAACAATTTGCATTTCATTACAGGAAAGGAATTATAAATGACTAAATGTAAATAATAAGTATGTAATTGCATGAGATTACTGCACACATTTTTTTATTTCAATATTTTGCAAGATTCATGCAAGTTCTTTCTTTTAAAATGAAATGGTTGAAAAAAGAATTAATTGTATAGATGTATATGCAGGTTTGGGCCTAGGATACGAACGCTTCATTTGGAGTATCGTACTTGTATCGTAACGATGTCCTATCTGTTATACTTGTATCATGTTATAATTTTTTTAAAATTGATCGTGTCGTTATATCGTACTTGTACTTGCGTCTATTTGTATCTGTATCCGTGTTTGTGCATCCTAGGTTTGGACATTGTATGTAGAATATGCATTTATAATGAAATTTGTTTTTCTATAGATGATGTTGGCTTAGCATTTGAAAAAAAAAAAAAAAAAACTCCTAACCTGTGAGTGTGAGCCAGCCAAATTGGAATTGATTCTGGTTTGACCAAAAAAATTGTTGAGAATCAATTCAGGTTACTCCTAGCCATAGGGAATGGCCTAAAACTTTATAGAATGATTATTTCTAATGCTAGTACGATTTCATCACACTTTAATATTAGTTTTATTGGGACTAAATATTTTTGTTCCTTTCTTGAGTTCAAAAGTTCCAGGTATAAGAATTAAGAAACAAGTTGCATATTATTAGACTAATTCAATCGATTTAAACAAAGTGGACAATCAACCATGTCATGATCCTCATGAAAAGACACATACATGACAAAGAGAGATCAATCAACCCCAATATTCCAACCCAACGAACCAAAAAGAAGAAGAAAAATAGAGACGGAGATGTCAAAGGGGGGTGTTATCAATATATCAATACATCTAACAAAACATGTGCATTGTGACGTAACTGAGGGGGTAATCAATAGGATGAAGATACAGGTGTGCCACTCCCATTGATTTTTTTTCTTTTTTCTTTTTATTTGAATCAAAAACGTAAAATTATACACGGAAAAGGATTGGGTCCATTTGATACGTGTTAACATCTTAACAGATTCAATACTCGTGTCGGTTCTATACTACACAATTCCTTCACAATCCAAATGTATGTCTAGTCATGAGACAGGATGAAAATTCAGTTGTTCTAAATTCCTCACAATTTGCTGAATATTACATACAGATACATTATTGTGGTGTGCACGCATTTTTTTTTTAGTTAGAACTTTACGTCTTTTTCTCTTCCCTTTATGTGTGTTTATTTCTCATTAATAGAAAAAAATCCTAATAATTGCCTTTTCCAATCCAATAAAATTACATAATGTCTATTATTCGTTGAAAAATTAATATTTCCATACAAAACTCAATCAAAATAAAATAAATTTTTTAATGAATTAATAAATAGAACCATAATATTAATATCTACATATAAATATTTTCTCATTTTTTCTAAGCAATTGGGAGAGACTCTTCTTAATGTTGGAGTTCCTAACTTGGAGTTAGACTAATCAATTTTCTCAACAAGCAGGGGAAGAGAGGCCATAGTCCCCTCCCCCAATTTGAAAATTTTAAAAATAATTGATATATATATATATATATTAATTATTACACTACACATGATCTAGGTAAAATTTTTAAAATTTAGGAATAATATTATAATACCTGATTATCCTCCAAAAAAATGAAATTTGAATCCAAAAGAGCCATAAATAAATATAGATATATGAAACAAAATAATAATAATAATAATAATAATAATAATAATAAAACTTAGGTATAAACGTATAGTACTTTAAATACAATAGAGTACTATACAAATACCCCAGGCATACAGCCCTCTAGAAATTGAAGCGATGGCTGTCGCAACAGCAGCGCAGTTTGCAGTGGACCTGGGTTTTCAACATGCCATTCTTGAGACTGACTCGCTTGTGTTAGTGAAGGCTTTGCATGATGATACAGAGTCCTATCAGCCATGGGTTTGGTGTTGAATGAGATTAGAAGTTTGGTTAATTTGTTTAATGAATTACACTACTCTCATGTAAAGAGAGAGGGTAATATTGTTGCTCACAAGTTAGCTCGTCATGCTATTTGTGTTTCGGATGTTGTAGTGTGGATGGAGGATATTCCACCACTTTTATTTCCTGTTGTTTTGGCTGATATAGCTGGTTTTACTTAATAAAATAAGTTACGTTCTTTCTCAAAAAAAAAAAAAAAAAGTTCTCAATTAAATTTAAACACACAGTTGTATTGAATTTAATTGTTCTTGAAAAAATTAACACTATACATGTTATATTTATCATTATAACCATCTATATGTTCAAATTTAATTAGAGAACTTAACGTACTCTACATCTAAGATAATTTTTTTTTTTTAAGCATCCTAAATACCAACAAGAAAAAACAACCTCCGATTCATAAGTGTTGCCGCTATTGGATGACAAGTTACCTATTCGGTGGAAGGGATTAGAACACACACACATGGTTTTATTCTTGCATATTGTTCTTATTCTAACCCACAAAAGTTCTGCAGTGCCGACACATATGGTATCCAAAGAACTGAAGAAGACAACCACACACTCAATATCCAACTCGCTATTAAAAGCACACCCCAAATGCTCCCTAACCTAGCAATTTTGTGTCGGCTAAATTTAATGTATAGAGAGCTCTACTTAGATACTTTTAAAAGGAAAATGAAAGTGGACTGTGGACCATTCCATGTTTAGATTTGAACCTTTGATTTTTTTTTTTTTTTGGAGAATCCGAACCTTTGATTTAGCTATTGTATTTGTATTGGTTTTTGTGATTATCCATCGTGGTTTTGTAATTATTCAATGCTTCACTAATGATCCGGTCACTAAAAAGAAGCCCACTGCCCACCACAAAAAAAGTTAATGCAATTCCTATTCAACAATGTGCTTATTATGCACACTTTTTACACAAAATATGTCTCCTCTATCTTTAATTTTTCATATAAAATATGTGCTTGACAACAAAATTTGGAGCTAAATTGAGCTTGCAATGCATATAATTAAAAATTATACACCCAAGTTCAATGCTCAAAATTTTTTGCAGCAAGTATACTTGCCATTGTAGATGAACATAAAGTGAAACAAAATGACAAACAATAATATTTAATGTGACCACAATTTGTCCATGAACATAATTTCTGATATATTCATAGTACATGAACATAAATTGAAACAAAATGACACCAAAAAATAAAAATAAAAAATAGTGTGACCACAAGCCACACCTAAATCAATAATAATACAAACTACAAAGTATCATCATTCGTCAAAAAAAGAATAGCGTACATAAATGCTTAGGTTTCAATTGCATGCAAAATTTAATGGCTGACATAATTGAATATCTCACGTAAGTCATAAATGAGGGCAATATCTTTTTTTTTTCTTTTTTGGTAAAATGAGGGCAATATCAATACTTCAGCAATTTTTCCCCCTTGAAAAAGGGAAAAGTTCTCTCTTTTCCGGTAAAGATGTTTTTGAAGTGAGAACCAAACACGAGCTATTAGCCTATTACTCCAGCCAGGCAGGCCCATAAAAGGCCTCATCTACCAAGCCCAAGCCCACTTACACTAGCCAACAATTCTGGCCCAAGCCTAATTTAAGATGATGTGAGGCATAAAACTCTACTTTAGTTTGCATTCTTGGCTATAAGAATCAAATCTGCACCTAATACTATGAAACATTCAAGTATTACTGAGAAAAATAAAAACTGTAGAAGAGCCAGATTTCAGTAACCCAATTATAACATCTTTGGGTACAATCTCAAAAAGTAATTTTTTTAAAAGATAAATTAATAGTTGGGATAAGACATTTGAACCTTAAATGTCTATACTGAAAATATCATATAACGTATTTGTTGAGTTGCAAAACTCTTGGCGAGGAGTCCACTTATTAAGAGACACCCCGCATTTATAATGAATCAGGAAATAGCCAACTCTCACTTCCCATAATACTACAATCAAAACATGAGGCAGGATTCGTTAAGATAAAGCCATTAATCTTATCCTTCGGCTATTTTATGTGCAATATTGTCCACACATTTTTCACGAAGACTACCAGAAACAAACTACAACGATAATCAATGATGATGAAAATAATAAAAGCAAAGATTTTACAATTAGTTTTGATTAAAGTAATATCACTTTCATATATACCTATCATTTAAAACTATTTTTATTATGTAACAATCATACATATAAGTTGTTTTAGTAAAAAAAATCAATGTCAATAGATTTATTGTAATAACAATAACTTCTAGCTCATTCCCAGACAGACAGACTAAAGAAATAGTGGGTGTTTAATGTTTTTTACTGGACTGTAGAGAAATATCACCACGAAAAACCCCCACTAAGGAACAATCAACATTCTAGTGCAAAAATGTTGTCTTTTGCATGATGAAATATGATTTAGGATGAAATCAGCATTGACAATAATGGTCAAAAAGATACAAAATGGAGTACAAAATTTCCACTACAAGTCAGCCATATACTCATAGCTGTGGCACATCTGGTTAAAATAAAGGGCTGTAAATTAACCCAAAGAAATGTCTCCTCTACAAACCGAAGGCAGTCTCAATCTCACTCTCTCTCTCTCTCTCTCTCAGAGACTCAAACCGCAGCCAGTTCAATCCTGGGGCAGCCCATGTGTGTGCACATGCATGGCCACATGCACATGTAAAGGTCTGGACATGGTACATTTGGTGTGAATTGATTGTTTTGGCAAAGAATTCTTCTACGGACCGAACAAAATCTCACAACATACATTAAAATAAAATATATAAAAAAAAATACTAAGGCCAGTTGTGACTCAAAACAAAAACATTGTGAAAATATTATGAGATTTTATTGTGTCTTTAGACCTTCTCATATATACTACTGGTAAACTCTTTTAAAAATAGAATTTATTTATTTTTTGATGGAAAAAAAGAGGTAGGAAGCGATCTGAGTTGGCGTCTTTTACTTGGGCGTAACCATAATGGCACCCTACTTGCTACTACTGGACCTAGGCATGCAAGAGCAGGAATCCGGATAAGTCATAGCTGACGCAAAACCATTGAGGATGCTAGTAAGCATAAGCTGAAAACATGTAGTTTTTTCTCACACGGATTCCATTGATTTGAATTTACAGTTTTTGTCCGAAGCAAAAATTAAGTTATGCAGTGACTACCTCACAGAATGTAGGTCCGATTCTGACACACATATGGGTTCCACATTATGTGAGCTAGCGGCTGCATACTATCTATACTGCCTCTGTTGAAACATAGTGGTCCTTGATTTTTAGTACTTAAGACATCTCACCATTTAATGCAAATTATTTCGATCTGTCTCTATCTATTTATGGCTGTGTTTCACCTTAGTTTTTATGATTATACTCGTGAAGGGGAATGTTATTGTCGACTTTGGTCTACTGTTTCAAGATTCAAAGGAGTTAAATTTGTTTCATTCTTTGCCTATTCACTGCCAATAAAAAAAAAATTAAAATTTACAAATAACCTTTGAATATCAATTTGATCCTCGAATTTTTTATTTTAAAAATTAACCCCTGAATATTAGGTTTGTAACAAATCGTTTTGTTAATTGTTTTTGTTAAAGCATAACAAGAACAAATCTTTTGATCAACTGAAGTGTTTGAGAATGTTTGAGGTTCACCTTTTTTCCCATTGTAATTATGAAATGCTATTATTATCATGTGACATTAAGTGATTAAATCCATTATACTTAAACAGAATATATTAACTTAATTTATCACAAACCTAATGCCTAGAGGATTAGCTGTTTAAATCGAAAGTCTAAGAACAAATTGAAACTCAACGCATGCTAAAGACCAAGAATAATATTTACCAAAGTATTCTAGTTCTGGTCAAAGGCAAGGCTTTTGTCTTCATGTCGTGCTTGTGTCACATGCGAACTGCAACTTGCAATCCAACGACTACCTCGTAAAAACTCAAGTACAATATCTTAAGTGAAATATATTAAGTTTTCCAATTAAATTCAAACACCTATTACATTGAATTTAATTTTCCTTAGAAAACATAACACTATTGCTATATTCAAGTCAAAGTACAGCAAAAGGAAGCCATGTCCCTGACGACAATTTGTTACCCAAAACTGAATGCAAAATACAACCAGGGAACAAAGAGAAACAAAAAGATTATCAGTTTAAAGTTTTTTCCGGGAAAAGGGAATGCATTCAGTGAAAAGAAAAAAGGACAAGTATCAAGTTTGTTACAAAAAAAGATGAGGGGAGAAAAAAAAAAGAATATGATTTTCCATCAGAATAGAAAGGAATTGTATGAGGGGCCAAAAGATGAAAGTATTGTGGTTGCATGATGATAACATTTAACATTGTTTATGGCTATGATATACATTGATTTCCCATGAAATAGCAGTGGGGTACAAATCCCATCATCTACAACAATAAACACTGATAACTAAAGTTCTCTTTTCTGATCAACCTTCTTGACCGTAATATGACCGAAAACAAAGTATCCAAGCTAATAAATCTTTTTCATCTCTGCACAGCTCCATAAAGTTTATGCTGTTGAAGTAAAGTTATGCATTACTAACAACTATTAAAATAAATAAATAAAAAGATTATCTCATTGTTGATAAGTGATACAGTAAGTAATCGACTGAAAGTTGAAACAGAAAGCAACTGTTGGTCACCTGCAATCCTTCAATAGTCAATAATGCTTTTATTTACTATGAGCCTCAAGATCTGATATTAACTTCGGTGGTTTGTTCTTCTTTTGCTGATATTTGGCATACGAATACCACACCCCACCAGCTGTGTTGATAACCAATCCCGTCACATTTAAAGCATGAACTTCCACACCACCCAGTAACACAAAACCAAGAGTCTGAGAAGCAAAAATAAATAAATAAATGAAAGTATATGTCAGATATATGCACTTGAATAGTTCATATTCACTTTCCTACATGCTCTTTCAAGTGCAAAGACAGGAAAACAGAAGGAAAATTTAATGCCCTCAAGAATTTCATAATGGGCTGGTTGTTTGAGAATTCTAAATTTTCCTTCCCTATCGCCAAACTTCTGTACAACAAATAGAGCCTGAGGATATTCCATGCATACCGTGGACCCAACTCCTTTAAGGACTCCGACTATTGTTGTTGTTAGAGCAGAGTTGACTATGGTACACAAGAACATGGTGAAGTTGAGGACGATGCCCATCACCAATGAAAGAATAAGAATCACCAAAAAGTATAAGGAATTACTCTGCATATTAAGAAAAAATTTAACATTAGATATCAATGCTATATAGAATTTCATAATGTACATTTATATGCCAACAACATTAAATAAAAAGAATACTTTTCACTAATGCAACAGAACAAAAAACAATTTTTCGTGATTTAATAATGTTAGCATAATGAAGAACCCAAATGAGCCCCTCCTACTTTCAGTTTCTTCTCCTCTGCATTCTTGAAATCTTTACTCCTCCACTAGGTCAGGGCAACTCATACGTATTTCTCAACCAATAAGGCAGACTTTTGGATGTGCTATGCCTTGTGCTCTTTTCAAAGACCCAGGCACTTAGATTGTATATGGTATACAAGAACTATAAAACTACAAAGATGCACTTTCTCAATAACCAATGATGTACTATGAGCAAGTAAGTGTCAAGGAGATTCACTTATTAAACTTCAAGCTATTAGAAGGTTTTCCTAATCATAACACCAAAAAATTGGCTCTCTTTTTCAGGAGAACTCTATTTATTCTCCTAAATAGATCTGTTATCGTGACATCAGATAGGGTTTCACATAAACCACTATTTTAAAGGCAAATTTTCAATTTCAGTTATGATTTAGAAATATCCTTATTTCTTAATTTTATAATGCCACAATAAAGTGTTGTTGATCTCTATCTTAAGCTGAGAAACAACCACAATTACTGGAAGTGCCAGTGAAAGTTGGTAACATGTCTGCAGGCTCAGAAATGTGCATCCTATAATTTTGTTTTTAATGTTCCAAATTTTGGAAATTAAACCCATGCTGTCCCATGAGCTGCACATTCAAAGGTACACACTGTACCCCTCTAGTTACTACTTATTTCAACACACTGATGGTGAATGTTTCTGACATGCTTTTTCTTTTTTCCTCTTTCTTTCTTTTGATAATTTCTTCCTACAAGCTTCTTTGATAAGTAATTAATGCTTCATTGAAAGAAAAACTAAGATTTACAAGAACCCAAAGCACACAGGTAATGTATTAAGGATATCAGAACAAAAGACTAAAGAGCTTCTTCCTACAAGCTTCTTGCACCCCACAAACCTGTGATGCCTCAATTAAATAATTCCTTATACACTTCTCATAAGCTCCTCCTGTCCCCCTTCACAATCTAACAACTCCTTAATACACTTCTATAAGTTTCTTCACTTCCTCTTCACTTACTCTCTTCTTTTCACTGCTCTCCTCACCATTACCAAGAATCCACCTCCCATTTCAAAATTTCCCAACTCAACAACAATTCGAAAGCCATTATCATTCAAAACTTAAGGAGAATCTTCCTGGGGCCAAAATTCATTTCAAAAAAGACCCATATGTTTCCTTGATTATAAACTCTACTTAGGTTGTTTCCATTACATCTCACTGTATACCAGACTGTACTCAAGGATTGCACCATGTAAAAAGGTGAGGACATTTTTAAACAGGTAGCAAGAGAATTAAATAATACATAGCCACACAATGAACACAGGAAACCATACTTTTTCTTTTTTTTGAGAGATAATTACAACATACTGCTAACCCTGCAGCTCGAACCCTTTCCCCCCTAGACCCCCAAACACTTTGTGCATGAGAAGGTGTCAATTCAGCTACAAGGCCTTTGACAGGAAACCATACTTTTTCACGCTATAAAGTAGTGATACATTTTGATAACATCACAAAATGCAACCCGCTGCCATTTAAGTGCAAGTCAAATCAGTCTTTTAGAGAATAAAAATGAAAATGGAACTTCTAAAGAAAGTTTAAGTGAAATCCATTTTTTTTCTCTTGCTAAGTTAAACACACACCCGATGGCTCACCCTCCACCAAACACTTATATGGGGAGGAGGTGCCAGATTATCTAGAGCTCATTGGCTTAAGCGAAATCCATTTTAAATACAAATTGTAAGGAAAATGGGGTTATTTGGCTTCTAGCATAGTAAGGGAGGGCAATATAGTAAGTTAACATAAGTTTGAAATGTTTTAGCAAACTAGCATCTCGAGTTTTTAAAACTCGAGTTCTATTTCAAACTCGAGTCTCATAGACTCGCTTTGTACTTGATGACTTGGAGAGGAAATGTCAGGAAATGCCACATAGATCTCGAGTTTAAGGGACTCGAGTTCTACTAAATCAAAATCGAGTCTTAGAGACTCGATTTTAGGCAAAATCATTTTTAACGCTTCCAGACAAGGAACCCAGAGAAAAAACATCTCCAAAGAACCCAGAGAAGAAAAAACATCATCAAACAACGAATTCATCAACAAACCCAGAGAAGAAAAACATCATCAAACCAAAGACCCAAAGAAGAAAAACCTTCGCCTGGAGCTTCGCTGCCGCTGCCTCCGTCGCTCCTGGGTTAGGGAGATTTGGGTTCGTCAATTTTGGTACTTGAAGAACAACAAACCTGAAGAACAACAAACCTGAAGAAGAACAGAGGAACGATCTAACGATGAAGAACAGAGGAACGATCTGACGACGAACAGAGACGAAGTCACTCTGCGTCGCTTGCGGCAACAACGTCGGTGACCGGACCAAGGAGCGGCTCGAATCGTGGCTGATGCTCACGTGCTTTCAGACATCGGTGATTTCGTCGGCGATGTTCTTGGGTCTCCGCTTGGGTCTCAGCGATGTTCTAATGGAAGAGTTGGTGGGTGTCACTACTTGTGTTCTTGGAGACATGGGTTGCCTCCGTTTGTGTTTGAGGGTTTGAGATACACTGAAAGAGAAGGCTGTTCTGAAAAAAAAAAATGGTGGAACTCAAGTTTCTGAAAGAAGAAGATGAAGGCTGTTCTGAAAAAAAAAAATGGTGGAACTCGAGTTTCTAAAACTCGAGTTCTACATGGAATTTTTTTTCCACATCAGATTCCACCGCTTGGGTCTCCGCTTGGGTCTCGAGTTTTAAAAACTCGAGTTCTAATTGATCTCGAGTTTTAAAAACTCGAGATGTTAGTTTTCCAGTTTGTTTTGCAACCTGACAACTAATGATATTCTTAGAAAATTAACGTTAAATGGAAAAAAAAATCTAAGGAAAATTATTCAAAGACACAGAAAGTAAATATAACATACTTATGTGTGTGTGCGCTCTAAACTACACGTCTTTTGTGTTCTCTAATGACATTGTACAGGCAAAAGTAATTATTTTCCTTGGTCTATTCATGTATAATAACTTAATAAGTGAAAATGAAAGAATAAACATCATAATTTTTTTTTTAGAAACAATAAACATCATAACTGAAATCCTGTTTTTAAAATTTTGGAACTGATTACACTCTAAAAATAAGGGGAAGAGGACAAAAAAAATGAAGAGCAAAAGCCAAGGCTGGAAATTCAAGATCCAACATGAACCTGGTGTGTGAGACACAAGTCCCTATGTTATGAATAAGAAGTAAGGACAACCATATTATCCCAATCTTTATCTATAAAAAAAAAAAAGGACAACTAAACAATATCTTAGACTATATTGTGGTACAACATAGAAGACAGTAAAGGATCTATTTATAATAAAGTGACCATATTTTACATTGGTCATCAACCCACTGCAACCCTCCTCTTTCTGGGTTTGAGACCGTCTATGAGAAATATATACAAACACTAAGCACTAACCAGCTGACGTAGTACAAATTGGGAATTTGTATACACAAGATTGTGATTGCTGTTTAGGGTTAGGAGAATTTGTGAGTCTAGGGAGTACAACTGTTGAAGAAAGTTAGGGTTCAAGATGAGTATGGTTGTAGCAGAAAAGAGAAAATATTTGATTTCAGGTTGCGGGAGGGGTTGGGTGAGAGGAAACAGAAATTGAATTTTTTCACAATCTACGAACAATGTGTGTAAACAATATCCATGAGCAATACTGCAAGAAAGAAAAGAAGAAAAGGCAGAAGAGAAATGGAAGGGAAAAAGAACAATAAGGCCAATGTGCCTCAATAAGAAATCTTTATTAAAGAAAAAAGAACCCCCAGTACACAAGAAGCGTGCTGAGGTACAGAAAATTACATATTACAAATGTGCCTCAACACTCAAAAGTCAAAACACTCAATATTTTATTGATCAATTATAACTTGTTTAAGTACAACAACACAATTGTATAGATCCTAAATCTTAACTTCTAGTAGAACTAGGACTTCTACTTTGACTAGTAAACCAAATCTAATTAAATTGAACCAAAACCCACACATGAAGGCCCATAACTAAATCAGATTTTCTTATTAACCCAAGGACCACAACTATTGCCCATACCCAACGTTTGCAAAATTACTACAATAGCCTTGACTCTAGAATAACCAAATAAAATATAAAAACCTAATTAACTACCATGGACACTTAAACCTGGGCTTTACCATAACCTTAGGCTTCCAAAGAGGATATTACTTTTCTAACCATACTATAGTTATGCCATCACCAGCTGTGTGCAAACATAGAAGACTATGGATCATATACAAATTAGTCTCAATAGAAAAGAGAATATCCTTAAAGTGTTATACATGAAAAAATTTGGCTCCTTATCCACATGGACCCAGTTTCAAGCACCAATCATATCCTATATTGTCCACATGGGGAAAAAAAATGCATCAGAGAAGGAGCAGTCAGCATGCATTAGATTTAACGACTATGAATTTATGCACATCATAATTCTTCTAGTATAAAAATGCACAAGATAATTCTTAAGTAGACTATTATTTCATGCCCAAGCATCCATTGCTTTCCAAAACAATATAGAATGAATGCTAACATAAAGAAAACCAATTTAGATTCTGACCTTTGCAAATAATAGTGCTAAAGAATTTGGAAACTCTCCTGTAGCTATGACGACAAATAACAAAAATGGAAGGGACAAAAAGCTGTTATAGAACATGATCTCAATTGACGAAAGCCCATCCTCTGCACCAGACTTCTCTACCAACACTAAATACATGGTCTGCATTTGAATATAAGCAATTCCATTAGTAAAGCATGCATAATTATGAGCTCCAAAACAATTCTCAGTCTTGAAACTAAAACGTATCCAATAATAGTTAAAAAATAAAGGTCCAACCTGGAAAAAAACAGAAGTAAGGGCCATGCTGTATCCAAAAAGGTCAAACGAAAAATCTCCTAGAGCAGCTATGATAACTCCAGCAGCAGTCAATATTACTGAAAGTGACACCTGACATTTGATATCGAGGCCATCGATAGATTAGAACCAACTATTCAAATTTAATAGCCATGAAGATTATCTGCTCAGTTTTAACACGAAAAATATCAAAGATTCCAAAAAAAAATAGCCATTGCATTTATAACAAACAGAAATTACTAACTGAATCTAACATTTAAGTTCTTTATTTAGATCAGTACAGGCAACGCAATGCAACGCAACACAACACTAACAGACTAATTGATAGTTGGGTTGGGCTTAGTTAGATAATGTAAATTTTAAAAGATCCAAACTAGAATTCAATTTTTCCAGACAACAACTAGTTGGGTACGACATTGTAGACATGCTTTTCTCGTGGAAATGCAAGAACTATGTTGTCCCCTTTCTTGCCTGAATGCCAAAAATTTGTTCAGGATATGATGCTTGAACGTCATATATGCTCGTTAAAAGTATTTAAGCTTGTACTTATTAAAACATAAGTAGCTATGTAGTGCACTATATTATAATCATGAAATCAATATTGTATGCAGAATCAAATAAGCTTATGCTGTTGAAGTAAAGTTAAGCATCCCAGTGTACAATGTTAACACAAAATTTGGTCAATACCATTAACATCTTATTGAGTCAAAAACTCTAAAACTACAATGAAAGCAGTTTCACATAAACTAAACCAAAGAGGTTGATTAATTTACATGGTAATTTAATAAAAGCTACACAGACCTGTATTGTGGGTCTCCCCTTTCCCGAAAAGAATCCAGCGATCAGTACAGCTAGGGGTGTGAGTCTCTTTATCGCAATGTACATCGGGATATTAACTCCTTTCAGACTTGCCAATGCAAACGCGACATTTGCATTGTAAAACAGTGAAATGGGGAGAAGCTTTCTGGCCGTTGCCATATCTAACGCTTTGGCTTTTGTGTATCCCATTCTTCGACCAAAGTGTATGAGCATTGCTGTTGCCAATTGCTACGATAAATGAATAAACGAGTGTATCAATGCAATTGCAATTGCAAAGTTAGCAAAAGAGAGACAGTGCTACATTTAACTTTTTACAAAGTCGATACCTGCAAAGTGAGGAGAGTCATGGAGTGTGCATACTGCATAAGTATGGCCTTATTGATAAAAACCATTGCCATCGAAGCGATCCCATATGAAATGGCTGCAGATAAACTACATTGACACAAATATCATTGAATCAGAACCCTTCCAATAAAAATTAAAAAAAAAAAAAACAAAATAGTGTGATTAACAATTCGATTCGACAACAATTAGATAAGATAACTAAAATCATATGAAGGAATCAATTTTGTTCTATTTTACCCGAACCGCATTGCCATTGATATTAACAGACAATTTAACAAGCAAGCACAAAAAGGCCAAATTTAAACGAAGAATAATTAATCAGTAGAATTGCTTGAACTGAATTTCAGTACTGTTTATTATTATTAATCAATTTAAAAATAAATAAAAAAAGTTTCCACGAATCGCTTGAGCTGAAATTCAGTGATTAGCAAATAAATATCTATAAGCGCGTGTTTGTGTGTATAAAAAGTATGTATGTATGTATGTAAAAGAAAGGACCTCAAAAATGGAGTAATTTCAGAATCACTGTGATTTTCCATGGCCGATGATTACGATGATGATGATGATGGTGATGATTGATTATGAGATCGAGATATTGAAAAAACGGTTTCTTCTGTTACTTGAGTGACGCCGTCAAATCAAAAAACAGAAAGCTCCAATTATAGCCTATGCCCGAACTCACTGCCACTCAATCAAAATCAAAACTAAGAAATTAAGAACAAATTCGAAAATGAGATTAGATTTTAAAAAAAAAAAATTTAATAAAAAATAAATAAATAAATAAACCTGATATTATGGATTAAAAATTACATGCGAGGCTTTTTTTAAAAAAAAAAAAACTGGGTTAGTGAATTTGAGATCTAATAAGTGAGGGTTTCACAGTTTGTGTGAGTCATCAAAGTAAAGGAGTGTAGTGTTGAGTGGGAGAGAAACAAAGTGGGTGTATAATAAAAATAACAGTTGGTGGAGTTGGGTGAGTGAGTCTTGTGGGACTTTTGGATTTGGGAGTGAGTGATGGTAATCACATTCACATGGGATTGTTGTAATGGCTTTAGCATTTTTTTCCATTGGAAATTTGGGAAAAGCTATCGCCATCTGATGCGGGATAGGTGACATGTTGATGTCGTTGCTGATACGCCGAGCAAGGTTGAGGCGGCTCTCTTGGAACTTTCTTGATTTTTTAATGCTTATTTTATTCTGATTAATTATTGCTAATGGACCCCATAAACCCAAGTTTGTTTGTTTGTTCGTTTTTTTTTTTTTAACCTTTGGGAATTGAGGGCAAATGAGGGTGGCATCAAGACACAAGCCAGCTGGACAGGCGGATCTATTTAGGGTGGACAAAAGTCACAAAAGTATCCAATTCTATTTTCTAAATCTAACCTATAATTGTGTATTAGAGTGTTACATACTTGCATCATTTAGAACATTTATTGCAAACTGAAATCGGATGGTTGAATAAGAGATCTGGGGTTTAATTTTTGCCTACATTAAAAACTTATTGATGTCTTGGTCTGATGATAAAAAATATTATCATTAGAAGCGGATGTTATAGGTTGTGAAACTCTATCTAAAAAAAAAGTATTGGGTTTGTCTTACCATAAATCTAGAAAGTGCTTTTATAACTTATTTTACAAGACGACAAGTTGTGATTAGTGGACAATAAAAGTAATATCAGTGGTTGTTTTTATGCGAAAATGATGTTACATTATCCTAATTTACTATTACGGATGTGGTAAAAAATAGTTATGAAAGTTGTTGTGTTTGTAATAATATTGTTTGTCTTATGGGGTTGTGCAAGCAATCTGCTATTTGTGTAATGGTGTTGTGTTACTCTTCCTCTTCCTCATTTGATAGCCTTCTATTCAAGCTTAAGAACCTCTGCATCCTCTTTTGCTTTTAATGAAATTGGTTTGAATAAAATGGGAGAAAACTTTAGGTGTTTCCCCCATTTTCTTCAAAATCAAAAGATTCAAAAGTTTCTAATGTGGTTTATTTCTATACTTGATATTATTAAATTATTGGTTTATTACATGACTACATGGTACATTGGTATCTTTTTTATAACATATAGTTTCTCGGAATGGGGAGAGCAAAATGTTTAAAAAAAATGAACGAATATATTTCTTTAGATAAGTTTAGTTTGATTGACTTTATTTTGTTTCAAAATAAAATGTGAAATACATAAAAATTCATTAAACTATAATCTCTTCCTATCCAATTTCAACCAAATTGGGACAACTAAAGTAAACATAGTGGGTTTAAAGGGCTTTCTAATCCCTCCAGACCCCAAAGCCTATAAATTCCAAATTCTAAGTAATTGACTATAGCTATGCTACAAGTCCTCACAGTTTCTGCAGCCTACACTGGAAATACTAATGTTTGTGACTAGTGACATAGGTACATCATTTGGTCATTTATCATCCATCTCAGTTCGAGTCCAAAAATCCATAAGATGAAAAGAAACTTTGTATGATTTAACAATACGTCAAACTGTTTACATCTGGTTAGTACATGAAAACATTAACATTTCTCAAAATCAAAATTCTAGATGGCACCATAGGTTAATTAAGTTTGTCGTTCCACGTCAAGTCGCCATTCGAAATCAGGTAAACCATTCAAATTCAGCCTTATTTTACAATCTTTGATGACAAATAACTGCATGGGTTCTACCTGGCAGCAGCTCTTGCACTCATGGATGAGTGATACGTGGTGCTTCTTTGTTTCCTGTAAGATGTATAAACATCATCATATTGACTCACCTCATTTGGATTAGCTGTGGCCCCAAGTCCCAGCCTTCCAGAGCTAGTTGATCCTGGTTTCCGATCTACACTTCCATCGGCATAAGTCCCCGTCTCTGGGTCCAGTTGCAGGTTTGGGGGAGGGGGGATACAAGCTCCTCCCTTTCGTACTTGAGGTTCTCTGTCATACTCGTACTCATCATCTTCATCTCTTGAATCAGAATTAATGGGCCCTTCAGAAGGGTTAACCTCTCCAATTTCTTTGAAGAATTTTGACACTCTCTCAAGAATTTCGGATTGAGGTACAGTAGATGGAGGTATTACAGTTGGTATGTCCAAAGGGCTCATGGGAGAGTAAGGCACCCCGCTACCAATCTGCATCTTTCTGACCATTCCAGGAATAAGACCAGGTGGAAACAAAGGATATGGCGGCAATTTTTCGCCACTGCTAGTCATACCCGGCAATAAATGGGGTGCAGCTTGTTGGTTTGCTGGTTGAACAGAAGATGGTATGGGCATGGATCCCATAAAAGCACCAGCAGGGACGGAATTAGGGAGAAATTGCTGGCTCACTACAGATGGTGGGATGACTTGGGCAGAGGCAGCATGTTTATCAAGATGCTCTTGATCTGATAAGCTCCTATCAGGTTGCCATTGTTGGATATTGTGGTTTGACATCTGTGGCAATCCTGCATGAAAAGAAAACTAAGTGAAATTTCTAGCATTGACAATGTGAGAACTGCAAGACGCGCGTGCACACACACACACAGGCATAGCTTACCAGCAGCTGGATCTGCTGAACCGCTAATTGTAGGAGGCCCTGGGAAAGAAATAGTTGGTGGTCCACCAATCATCTCAGCCTTAAGTGCATCGATAGTATTCTGATCATAAATATCTTTAGAAGCCCACAACTCTAAGATTTTCTGTAACCTTGTCTGGTTTTCCTCCTTGCTTTGAGGGTTATGATAAATCCTCCCAAGCATGGAACCTAAAACAGGTTTAAATGCGTGGGCTTCATTATCAAAATCTGGGCTTGTCCTCCTCTGTAAGCTGCAAAGTTTGCAAAGCAAAAGAATCGGGAAAATAGCATACGGGAACATTTAATATATAGAAAGCATAAAAGAAATTGCAGCTAAGAAAAAAATAAAAAATTAGAACTAATATCCCATAATTTGACTAAGAACAATACAAATTGCATGCAAGATTTTTTTTTTCTTTAAAAACAAAATAACAGAAAAAGAAAAGAAAAAGGTCATTTTGCAAGAAAGGAAGTGGTGAGGACTTGTATCACAAACCACAGGAACCTTCAATTCAAAAGAAATTTGAGTACCAGTAAGTACTTGATGGACTTTTAGAAGCAAAAACATCTACTTTAGATAAACAAAGTAGAGAAAGATTGTGGGTTCAAGATCCACCAAGTGTGTGTGTAACTTACAAATAAAAGTCTTGAGCCAAATAAAAAGGAACAAAATCTGGAGGGGACTTTTTCTACTCTTTCTTTTTGGTTGTCAAAGTATCTGCAGCTCTTTGAGCACTCTACTATTCCCTTCCCTGGAAATCTCCCAACCCACATATACCCAATTTCGCAATGACTGGAACATATCCCTAGGGGTGGCTACCACAAAGCAACGTGATTTAAATTCAGGCTGACACTTATTTAGTTTGAAATAAAAGTTGAAGAGTCACTCAGCCAACTCTGAGGTCTTGAACTTATCTTAAGGGAGCCACTGATGTTGGGTTACTGAGGTTTCTAGTAAAATACTATAGAATCTAAATTATACAGCCATACTACGTTGATGGACAAAGGGTGCAAATAAACTAAAAGCTTTCCAGTTAAGGAAACTAAGGTCCAAAGACTTTGTGATTAATTCTCTACAATTTCCTTGTTTTCAATGTCACAAGGGAATGCCCAGGCCAAATTTGATGGATTCTTGTTCAAATCAGACAACAATCTCACCAACACAAAATCAGATAGCCTTCAGGCCTTCCTAAGGAATACAGGGAAAAAAGCCACCCCCCCCCCCCTCCCCACAATAAACACAGACACACAAAAGGAGGAAAATATATAGCTTTTATTGTTTTGATTTACTGAAGCTCCTAGAATTATGTTAACCAAGATCAAAAAATTAATACTTTTCACATTTCATTATGGAGAACAGGCAATGAACAAAACTAAAAGTCAATACAAAAGAAAAAAGAAAATAGCTAACTAAAGGCTTCTCTGTGTGTGTTTGTGGCACTCGTATTGTTAAACTTAATTGCCTACACAGCAAATGTTAACTGCAAGACAAACAAATTTATATTGTATTCTTGGAAGTATTCCCCAGAATAACCATAGAAAGACAACATTTAAAAAAATAAATGAAATATCACATAAATGAAAAGACTCATAGAGAAAGAGCTATCGGACATAGTGTAAAGCAAGAAAAAAGTAATTGATGAACAAAGTGTCAGGAAAGCGTGAGTAGCAATCACAAGTCAGTAAGATAACATGATTTATGCAGCAATAGAATGATACCTCTCAAAAAGAATATCATTGGCAAGGTATATTATATGCAGTTGCCGCTCAGAATCATCTAGGACAAAAATCCTGTCTCTAAGTGCCTCAGCCAGAGCAGGTGCAAAAGGAGATCTCTGCATAAACCAAATTTTGGCACCCTTAATCGACTCTTTTGTACCATTAAGATTATTCAGCACATTGTTGAGCTCCAGTGCAACATCGGATGGAAGTGGTCCAGAAAGACCTCTGAAAGACTTGGATGACTGGTCATAATCTGGTCGACCATGAATCCCAAAAGTCTGAGCATGTTGATGGTGCTGCTGCTGGTCGTAGAATGGTGGGAAAGGAGGTTGGTGCATTTGAGCACCCAACATTGATGCTGAAGCCCCAACACCTGCAGCTGCTGTATTTATTGGAGGAGCATTTAAAGGAGATGGACTCATCATGGGATTAGGAGGATGCATCATAGGTATAGAAGAGGATGGAAAAGGAGAATTGAAGGGGCCACCTGGAGCATGTGTAGCTAACCAAAGCCTATAACGATAGTAAGCATGTCCCTCCCCACCAAAAAGAAAGCCATAATCAGGATTATCTTGCTGCTTTTCACGAATCATAGCTTCAAATTCAGGGCCATTCTTTGCAGAATACTCAACAAGTTTGTCAATGCGCTTGTGGAGCTCTGGATCAGAAGGGGGAGAAACTGGAGGTGGAGGGGCATCGTATAGTCCATGAAAAGGCGGAGGAGTGAGAGGAGGGGCTAAATGTGGAGGGAAAGCTTGTTGTGGCTGCTGTTGCTGCTGAAGATGAAGAAGGTGAGGATGGGGCTGAGGATGTGGATGTGGATGGAGCTGCTGTGGTTGCTGCTGCATGTGGTGGTGATAAGGGAATTGTTGGAGAGAAGGATGTGGGGGTAGGAAAGGAGGACCGTGCACCGATGGAGGAAACTGTTGATGCTGTGGAGGAAATCCAAACTGTTGCTGCTGTTGCATGTTAGGAGGTTGTCGCTGCTGTTGGGCATATGCCATAGCAGAAGCTGATGCATAATCATGAGGCTGTCGATCCATCACCCTGTAGAATGAATCAGCTAACAAAAAATTCAGCAGCCCTTGTGACAATATTCAACTTTACCTACACTAAACATACACACCCCAACCAAAAAAAAAAAAAAATCATTATATGGCAAGAGATATGGGCATTGTTTTAAAACAAATAAGAATTATAACCAGAGAAACACGTCTCATTGTTTCGATACTAACTATGATGCCTTAGATTGATATTGAATTAGTTGACTGCCTGTTAATTGACATGGGCTGATCTAGGAACTACAAGGAGACTCGATTGTGACTGAACTAATCCTCTGGGTATAACACAGATGCAGGGCCGGCCCTTCCCTTAGGCGAGTTAGGCAATTGCCTAAGGCCCCCAAGTGGAAGGGGGCCCCAAAATTTTAGAAAAGAACCGGGTAGTTTCAAATGAATTACAAAAATAATCTGGCACATCCTCCTTTTAACCAAAAAAACAAAAAAAATTTGGTAAATCCTATTAAACATTGGTTCTAAACAAAATCATTGACCAAAAATCAACCAGATAAACTACAAATCCGATCCGGTCTAAGAGATTAACCACAAAACAATCACAAATCAAAACCCTAAAAATTTTACCTTTCTCTCTAGTCTCCAGTCTCCAGCTGGACCGCCTCAGCCTCCCTCTGATTCTCTGCTCTCCGCCTCTCTCAAGTCTCAACTGCTCACCTCACCTCACCTCACCTCAGGAATCAGGTATAAAATTATAAATATTTGGGCACAGGGCACTCCATTTTTTTTGTTAAAAACTTAAGATAACTTTGTTTATTTGGGCCCTCCCTGGTTGGTTTTGTAACTTTGCTTATCACTTATCAGTTTATCATTATGGCTGCCTGGACCCTCCCTGGACTGGGCGTTAAGTATGGGCCTTCGAGTTTTTTTTTTTTTTTTTTTTTTTTTTTTTTAAAGCCTGCATTTTTTTTTTTTGGTTATAGATAGGATTTGTTTTTTTTTTTTTTTTTTTTGTGGGTAAGTCTTATTAATAAGTCTTGTATTTGTGCTTAAATTTTTGTTATGCTTGTGCTTAATTTTTTTTAAATTTATGTAGGTTGAGATTGCTAAAAACTTGTTATTGTTCAATGAAACTACAACAATACTTTTTATATAAATCAGGTTCTATTTCTCATTTGCTCTACACTTGAAAGTTATTTTTTATTTTAGTTTTTATAAATATATTGTTTGATTAGAAATGTCTACTAGAAAATATGCATCTAAATATAAAAAAATTTAAAAAAAATAATAATAATTAATTGAGTCTCAAAAAGGATCAATGGATAAATTTGTTATTAGTAATAAACAAAATATAATACAAAATTTAGATGAAAATATCACAAATGAGCAAGAAATTCACCAAAATAATTTAGAAGAAAATGATGTTCAATTTTGCAATACAACAAATCTTGATAATGAACTTCAAAATAATTTAGAAGAAAATGAAAATAATGATGAAAAATATAATATAAAAATATTAAATAAACATTAATTTAATTAATATATAAATATAAAAAATGTCCCTTTTTTACTTCTCGCCTTAGGCCCCAAAATGTCTAGGGTCGCCCCTTTTTCCCTCTCATCCTCTCTCTGCCTTAACCCACGTCACACCGTGCTCCATGGCTGACCACCAAGCTCTCCTTCTAAACCTCCATGGCCGAAGTTTTTCAAGCTCATCACCTCCAACCACGCACCACTGCCGAAACCCAGCCAAAATCAAATCACGACCACCACCACGGCCAAAACCCAGCCAAAATCAAATCGCAACAAAAACCCAGAAGCCCACCAAATCACAAATCAAATCACACACATTTAGAAGCAATTTTCACCACAATTTTAAAATTTTATCTTTAAAGATAAGTTCTCCAGTATCATTCTTGCTTTGGTATCTAAATAATAGGCAAAATTTTAGGAATAAAAATACTTAAAACATAAAAAAAAAAAAAAATTAAATGTAAAACAGTGCTGGAATATTATTAAAATACCTAAAACATTGGGATTTTTTTTTTTGCTTGAAGTTGCAAAAAAATAGGAAACCAACGTTGATGGACTTTTTTTTGCTTGAAGTTTCAAAAAAAATAGGAAACCAACGTTAAAGGACTCACCACCCTCAAAAAACAAAAACAAAAACGTTGATGCAAATTTCTTAATTGAGTACACGTAACACTTGATGCAAATTTAAAAGACATGGTTTGTTTGGAGTCTTTTTGTCTTTTGGTAAGTTATTTTGGATCAGATTAAATTTTACCAATTTTTAAAATTTTAAGAATTGTAAAATGAAGTAACATTTTAAACTATCAAATATAAGATATATTTAAGGGTGTAGGTTTTTACCCCTAACTGTTAGTCTATTATTTAGAAGCAATTTTCACCACAATTTTAAAAATCTATCTTTAAAGATAAGTTCTCCAGTTTCATTCTTGCTTTAGCAAATTTGCGTATATGACAATTGCTTACAAAGTCATCAAATGTGCAATGAAAGGCACAAAAAAGGACAATATTAAATTTCATAAGGTAGGATATTCATATTACAAAAAATGTTTTTTAACAACTACTTGATAGATTGACTACCACTTCGCTCACCCGAATTCATTCAATATGTAGGATATTACTGGCCAACCATCCAAGCTGATGCTAAGGCGTATGTTAAGGTATGTGATCAATGTCAACGTTTCAGTAATATTCTTAGACAAATATCAGAGTATCTTACCCTAATAATGGTGCCTTGGCCTTTTGCACAATAGGGATTGGATATTTTGGGCCCCTTTTTAACTGGAATTAGGCAAATGAAGTTTTTGGTGGTAGGAATAGATTATTTCACTAAGTGGGTGGAAGCTGAACCCTTAGCAAAAATTACGCAACAGAATGTCAAGAACTTCGTCTGGAAGAACATTGTCTGCAGGTTTGGGGTACTTAGGGTACTAGTGTCTGATAATGGACGACAGTTCGACAACACACCTTTCAGGGATTTTTGTGAGCAATTGGGAATCAAAATTCATTACTCCTCCCCCTCCCACCCACAAGCCAATGGACAGGCAGAAGTAGCAAACCGATCCTTGTTGAAAATCATCAAGACTCGGCTTGAAGGGGCAAAAGGAGTATGGCCAGACGAATTACCAGGTGTTTTGTGGGCTTATAGAACAACACTAAGAACCCCCACTGGGGAAACTCCTTTTAAACTAGCCTATGGAAGTGAAGCAGTTATACCTGCAGAAGTGCACATGGCTAACCACAGAGTGATGAAGTATCAGGGTGAAGAAAACGAAGAACAACTTCGTCTAAACCTCGATCTTATAGACGAGGTGAGGATGGACGCGGAGCAGAGAACAGCAAGGTACAAAAATCTTATGGCAAAACAACATGATGCCATGGTAAAACCCAGACGCTTCAACATTGGGGATCTCGTCCTTAAAAGGGTTTCTTTGGCCACCAAAAACCGGCCCACGGGAAGTTAGGACCAAATTGGGAAGGGCCTTACAGGGTCATCAACTGCAAGAGACAAGGATCTTACTACTTTGAAGCTCTGGATGGACGGAAGCTAGAGCACCCTTGGAATGTTGAGCACCTAAGAAGATATTATCAATAGGGTGATCATGGACGAGCATTGTCACGGACGAGATCTTTAGACGTTTGAAGTAATGTGTTGCCTAGTGTTATTTTCTCGTATTTGCTTATTATTACTACTATGTGTTTTATATGTATAAGTATTTAGTGCTGCCTATGGACGAATTTGTGTTGTATAAGTATTTTTAATTCCCTAAAGGCACTAGCTCCCAAGCATGTGCCATGCTTGTGGACGAATGTTTGCATAGTTTGGATTTCCAAATATATATATATATATATGATGTACTTTTAAGTCTATACATAATTGTATGGGAATCCTTCGTTTTTTGTAGTTTCATTCAGAGTGATCCACGAAAGGCAAATAGTCAAGGACGAATAAAATCCTTGGACGTAAGGATGTACCGTCCATAAGCTTTCCTTAAAGAAAGGATAAAGCAATAAGAATAAACCAAAGGTATATCCGTCTAAATCTTAAGACGAGATGAAACCTAAGGAATGATCATCTAAACTATGGATGAATAAAAATTGTGTAACGATCAAGGACGAATAAAATCCTTGGACACAAGTATGTATCGTCCATAAGCTTTCCTTAAAGGATAAAGCAATAAGAATAAACCGAAGGTAGATCCGTCTAAAGCTTAAAACGAGATGGAACCTAAGAAATCGTCTAAACCGTGGACGAACAAAAGATGGTGTAAAAACTCAAGCCTATAGATGAATCTAACCAACTTAACAATCCAATGCAAGGACGAGCATTTGCTGGGAACGATTTAGCTAAGGACGAGTAAATGATTGTCCCAAATTTGTTATCCGAAATCCAAATTTGGTAATGTAAGAAGAAATTCACCCATATACCCAAGACGAGGTAAAATGATTCAATAAGTGGACGAACCACGCAACCATAAAAATGATATGGACGATGTAAATAAAGTTCATACATAAAGCTTTAAATGTATTCAAACATAATAAAAGGTGAAAATGGAAAACATTCATAGAACTTAAAGAAGGGTGAACGACCAACGTCCAAAAACCCTTAAAAGCTATGTAAAGATAATATAACTGATTGTATATAAGGCTCGTCCATAAACTTAGACGAAATAATTGTACTCCAATACAAGCCCAAAACAACAGGCACCTCCAATAAAGATAAAATAAATTTTCTAAGGAAAATACAAAATTACTTGGATAAACCACTGGGGGCAATACCCCCAGACTTAGGATCGTCTTGCGTCCATTATGTTGACGTCCTCAGAACTCGTCAGCAGCAAGAAGCTTTCAATAGCAAGGGGAAGCTTGAAAGAATAAAAGTCCAAGTCAGGAAATGTTTCCTTGGCATCAGCACGAAAGTCCTCATAGCCAGCTGCATAGTGACTGTCTAGACGATTCTTGTACTCGTCAGACTTCTTGAAGGCTGCTATGGCTTCCTCACGTGCTTTCTCCAAGGACGAGGCAAACCCAGAAACTTGTCCCTCAAGATGAACGATGCGAGTATCTTTTTAGATATTATCGGCCTTAAGCTCTTCCACCTCGTTCTTCAGCTTCATCTCACTTCCTTGCAGACGATTGAAGTCTTCAGTCAACCTAAGCACCTCCCCCTTTTTTAGCAGAACTTCATTGTTCAGCTCCTTAGCCTTATCCTTAGCAGTCTTGGCCTCTGAAGTAAGCTCCTTAGCCTGACAAGTTGTTGTGTAAAATTTTGACATAGCCTGTGTATGGACGAAAGAAAGTTAGATATTTTATTCTGAAAACTTACTGAAAACACACAAGGACGAGTAAGATTTACCTTAAAAAGGTCATGGATACCAGAACATTCAAACTCCCTCACTGACATATTGTAGCATTCATTGACTTCATTATCAGTGATTATTCCTTTGAACGTCCTCCATGCGTGGTTCTCGTCCAACACCAGGTTAGAAGGACGCTCGGATGGCTCTGACGGATGAGGCTTACGAGGAATCTTGTTTGAAGGAGGAGTAGGATCAATCTGGACAGGATGAACTATTTGGACGGGCTCTACATCAGTTGTAGGCTCGTCCAGCTCTACCGTCGGAGGTGTAAACTTGGGAACCTTGGGAAGAGAAGCCTTGGCAGGTTTTTGCTTCTTAGAACCTCGACGACTTGGAAGGTCGTCCAGATCCACAGCATTAGATATAGACTTAGATTTTCTTTTCCCTGTCTAGACGGAAGATTTCTGGACGACTAGAGGTACAGTAGCATCCTCGTCCCTACTAGTAATGTTCTTTTCTCTATTCTCCCTCAGCGTAGCCATCCCTGCGAAGAGGAAACTCTAAGTTAAAAATAAAAAAAAAAAAAAGGAAAAAAAGGGAAAGAAAAGAGAAAGAAAAAGACGGACGATGCTTACTTCGACGAGTGGTCTCCTCGTGACCAAGATTCTCAGCAGTAGGTACTGGGCCAAGTCCCCACGTAGCTAGACGACTGAGAGTCACTAGATCGTGAAAAGTCCTCCCAGGGAAGGCACGTACTTGGTCAATTCGATCTAAGTAAAGTTTGTCCAAGCGTGGACGAATAACAGCTGCGTTAATAAAGAAAAAGGGTTAGACGATTCAAAGTGGTTAAAATATGAAGAGAAATAAAATAAAAATGGAAAGGAAACGTACCCTCAGGACGAAGACGACTTAAAGGACTGGTAAAGGGTGGGAAGGGGGCATTACCCACATCAACTGGGTCCCCAGCCCAATTTCCGGAAAGAATAAAAAATTCTTTTTTCTAAAGTCTGTCAGACGAGCTACGGCCCTTAATTAAACTATAATAAGAGCCTCTAGACGAGAACTGGTAAAAACTAGCAGACTTCTTTATCTCAGAGGGCTTATAGCAGTAAAGGAACTCGTCCACTGTGATAGGACAGTTCCCTTCCAATGCCTCACGCCACAGCACTTGCATGGTAATTACCGTCCTCCATCCATTGGGGTTGAGCTGGTTAGGTCCAATACCCAACCTATGGAGAAGACCTCTACAAAAAGAATTTAGAGGAAATCTAAGGCCAGCTAAGAGGTAAGAAGTGTATATTCCTAAACCAGAAGAAGGAGAACAACACCATTCTCCGTCCATGGGTAGACAAGGATTAAACTCTTTAGGAATTTGATACCTATCTACAAGGGTTTTTAACTTAGCAGCATCTAAAATGGACGCTACTTCAGGGGCACAACTATAAATAATATTCTCCTCCTCCTCCTCGTCTTGAGGAGGGCTAGGTGGCTGTCTAGACGAGCTAGCCCCAGATCCATAAGTCTTCCTACGTTGTAATTCCTGGAATTCCTCCAAAGGAATACCAGGAACCCCAAACGAATAATGCTCGTCCGAATAATTACTATTAGCTATACTACTTTCACTACTCTCAGAACTACCCTCGCTCCCAGAAGAAACGTCCTGGTACTCGTCTATCTCCTTCTCTAAACTACTACTAGGCGAAGACATGACTTAAATGAAGATAGATAAGACGAAAACCTAAGAAGGAAAAGAAAATACTTGAGAACTAGGAAGGAATGCTAGACGAGGCTTTTGGACGAGATGGTAGAAAGAAAATTATGAGAAATGTGAGGGGCAAGAGAGGGAATGCACCTATTTATAGGGCCCAGAAATGGGGTCAACGAAGCGACGCCAGCCATTCAGAAGAAGACACGTGGCGATTCCTTTGAAAAACGCAATCGACATGACGGGTCAACCAATGAAATCGTGACACGTGGCAAAAAAAAAAAAAATTTAGAACCACAAAGGTACACATTAAATCCCAATAATGTCTTTGGACGACCATTGGACAAGGGGGCAACTGATGAGATAGTAAAAAAATTACAACTCATATTTGTCCATATGGCTCGTCCATGGTCTTGAGCAAGAGATTTATTTGATCGTCTAAACAATAGGGTCGTCCATGGGTAAAGCACATGGACGACTCACACAACGTCTGAGCAATAGGATCGTCCATGGGCAAAGCAAATGGACGACTCACATAACACCGTCAGAGAACCAGAGTCATCCACGCACGAAGTGCATGGACGACCACATGACACTTAGAAACTCTCAAGTATAAATTCACTTGTGAGTATGGAAGATTCAAGCCGCAAAACCTTGAAACGGTTACTCAACCCGAATTCATCGCCACAGATTCCTCTTAAGTACATAACTTCCATCAACGGTTGTAACTCCTATAGCCGTTGAGGAAGTTATGTCTGGACTCACTAAATTCCACAAATCTTGGAGAAGTTACCAAGCCAATAACCGCTCCAAGGTCCTCTATATAAAGGACCAGTCTGAATTAAAGAGAGGCAAGTGCATTTTGAGATTTTACTCCTAATAAAAGTAGGCTCTGTTCTAGTGAGAAACTAACTTAGCCATCGGAGGGTGTTTGGCCGGTCCACACCGGTCCCCTTTTGATAGTGTGTTCATCTTTGTAGGCCTTCGCAACCGCCAATAGCCCACCGAAGCCGGAACATTCAGCCTACTGATTCAGTGCAACATCAATTTTCACTTGAAAATATTTTACATATTGCCAAACACAGCCTTATTGGCAAGTCTAAATAAAAATTAAGAAAAAATTATAGATCAATTTTTTTAGAAAAATAACAAAAAAAAAAAATATTATGTAAGATATTCATAATAAAATTTCAATAGGTATAAAATAAATTTTGATGGAGCTATTTTTGAAGAAGAGAACTATGCTAGCTTGGGGGTGATAATTAAGAATGATGTTGGCCTGATTATGGCTTTGCTATCTCAGCAGATTCCTCTGTCATTCACAGTGATTAAGGTTAAGACTTTGGCGGCATGACAAGCACTGGAATTTGCTATGGAAATAGGTATTGATTGGGTTATTTTAGAAGGTGATTATGAGATCCTCATAAAAATCCTTGAAGAGCTGCATCAAATCTTTAGCTCAGTATGGTCACAATGTGATGCATCAGATCCTTATAAAAATCCTTGAAGGTCTCTCTGCCCTCATTCATGAAGCTGCTCGAAGCCAGCTGCTTAATGGCATATCAATTTGCAGGGGTTGTCCAATAATTACCCATCTTTTCTTCGCCGATGATAGCCTCTTATTTTGCAAAGCAAATGCTCAGGAATGTACGAAACTCATTGACATCCTTGAGAACTATGAAGCGGCCTTTGGACATAAAATCAACACTGACAGATCATCAGTGTTCTTTAGCCCCAACACCCCCTAAGAAACCAAGGAAGAGATCCTGAGTATCCAGGGACCAATGCAAGATTCACGGCATAAAAAGTATTTTGGGCCTCCCCTCAATCATTGGGAAGTCAAAAACTGCAATGTTTGCTTAGATTAAAGAGAAAGTGGGGAAGAAGTTGGCGGGTTGAAAAGAGAAACTTCTGTCCATCGGGGGTAGAGAAATCCTCATTAAAGCAGTAGCCCAAGCCGTACCCACATACAACATGAGTTGCTTCCAATTACCTAAAAGTCTTTGTGATGATCTTTAGGGGATGATGCAAAACTTCTGGTAGGGACAAAGAAAGCAGGAATCAAAAATAGCTTGGGTGAGTTGGAAAAAGATGTGTAAATCTAAGCTCAATGGGGGCATGGGCTTCTGCAATCTCCAAGCCTTCAACTTTGCTATGCTTGCAAAACAAGGCTGGAGAATTTTACAAAATCCAGATTCGCTTGTTGCCCGGGTATACAAAGCTAGATACTTCCCTTTTGATGATGTGCTAAACTCAAAGAAGGGAAGTAATCCTTCTTATACTTGGATAAGCATCCACAACAGTTTAGAGGTAATAAGGAAGGGTACCAGATGGAGGGTAGGAAATGGCCGAAGAATCCATATATGAGAAGATGAATGGCTCCCCACTCCAACCACTTATAAAGTGATTTCTACCCCTAAAGACCTTGGAAACTTCCCAATGGTCTCATCCCTCATCGATGAGGACACAAAATGGTGGAAAGTGAATACTATCAAGGCTCTGTTCCTCCCTTTTTAAGCAAACTCAATCCTAAAAATTCCTTCGAGCTACAATATGCTAGAAAACAAACTAATATATGTGGGAAATAAAAGGGGTTCCTTCACGGTCAAAAGCGCTTACTACATTGCTGCTAAGATTGTTGACTCCAGTGAGGAGGGAGAAAGCTCAAACAAGGATTCAAGGTCCCAACTCTGGAAAATGATGTGACAGCTAAAGATACCAACAAAAATTGGTATTTTTGCTTGGCAGACATGCATGAATGCTCTCCCCACAATGCAAAATTTAAAACTCAAAGGTGTGAACACTGCTGGTTTTTGCCCTATTTGTGAAAAAGTCCCTGAAAACCTCCCTCATGCCTTATTTCACTATGAGCATGCAAAACAAACCTGGGCTTGTTGGCATAACTACCCTATGGACTTGTCTTTGGAAGCTCAGGTTATCCTAGACATCACCCTCAACTTGCTAGATAAGGGTACTGCCCATGACTTATAACTATTCTTTATTGTAGCTTGGACTGTTTGGTGGAACTGTAACCAAGCTACTCATGATGACTTGGGTTTTCCTCCTATTCAGACTTGGGAAATAGCAAATAGAACTTCGGTGGACTATAAAGGTGTCATCTCAACTTCCCTCCCAATACAGCCCTCGTTTATCTCTACTTGGAAAGCCCACCACCACCCCCCTTATGGTTTTTTCAAAATCAATGTTATCGGGGCTGCTTCAAATGACAACAAAAATTCTACCATCGGGGTGATTATTAGAGACAACCATGGATCACCCTTAGCAGCTATGAGTAAGCTTTTGCCTATGCCCTATTCAGCAGAGGTTATCGAAGCCCTTGCATTACAACAAGGAGTCCAGCTTGCTTCAGAAATGAACCTATCTCAAACCATCTTTGAATCTGATGTCCTTTCCCTTGTCCAAGCTCTAAACTTTGGTGAGGATGGGGTGAATTGGGACATATTCTCCAAGAAATTAGAAGTACCAAGAACTCCTTCGGCTTATGTTCCTTTCACCACCTGATTAGCTCATGAATTGGCCAAAGCAGCTAAATCTTTTGGGATTTCTCAAATCTGGAAAGGAGTCTCTCCTCTTCTTGTGCAGCAATTTATGATATCTGATTTGTCATGTAATTTTGTACTTTAGCTGTTGTCTCTTTGTTGTACTCCAATTTCAGTTGGAATATATCTATTCCTAGTTTCACCAAAAAAAAAAAAAAAAGTGGTGGATATCCATTACCTCGCCTCAGGTTTTATAGCTTTAAATTTCTCTCATATCCATATGCATTGTAATTTCGTGGCGCACTCACTTGCGAGGCAAGCAATTATTTCCTTTCTTTGTTAGTCTGGATGAAGGTTATACCACTAGACGTTCACTTAGTGTTATAGGCTGATTTGAACAAT
The DNA here is from genome assembly GCA_030021035.2 of Notholithocarpus densiflorus. Lineage (NCBI taxonomy): Eukaryota > Viridiplantae > Streptophyta > Magnoliopsida > Fagales > Fagaceae > Notholithocarpus > Notholithocarpus densiflorus. The sequence goes on from JARYZH020000005.1 coordinate 1,489,331, forward strand.
CTCTATCAATGATGCATTGAAGTTCTTCTTTAAAAAAAACAATAAAAAAAATCTTTGCCAAGTAAGTGCTAATTTAGCTTGTTTTCCTCACATAATTAGCATCCTACTCACCTAAACAACCCATTATATTTGAAAAAAAAAATTGTATGTTTTGAGTAATACACACACACACATATATATATATATATTTATATATTAATTGAAGCCTTTTTGTATCTTGAAAAATTTGTTGGGTCCATCACTAAAATAGTTAATTATTTTGTTTAGTAAATAAAAATAATTGATAGTTGAGCCCAAGACACCAATAAATTTTTGGTGTGGGCAGAAATTGAACCCCAGATTTTTTATTCAACCATTAGAAACTTTACCAATTAAGTTAATTGGAACCCACACGTCTCAATAGGTTGATGGTCGAGTGATAGTCTTTTTATTTATTTATTATAAATTATTTATTTATTTAGGAAATAGTCTTAATTATCTTAGCCACTCACATGAGACTTTTTTTTAATAATTTTTTTGAGAAGAATACTTTTGATAATGTTTGTTGTACTTGTACACGTACATACACGCAAACTTAAAAATCGAATGGTCAAAACATGTTATTAGGCCTGTCCAAGACAAATCGAGTACCTGACCCACTTGAAATTCCGATCGACCTGATCTGGAAACCGTCCGATCTGACTCCAGTGACGGGTCGGCGACGGTTTCCAAGGTACCCAACCTGATTCCGGTGGGTCGGTTGGCGGGTCCTTTCATCTAAACCCGATTTCAACCGACTCGACTGATTCTACCACCAAAAAGGCCGCCAATCTCCACCGTCTATACAATTTCTCAGTCGGATCTCGCCAGATCCGGCAAGATCTCTTCGAGATCCGCCTAGATTCGGCGAGATCTTTCCATACAAGGCTAGTTTTTGGCCAGATTCGCCGGATTTTGGCCAGATTTGCCTAATTTTCGGCCAGATCCGACGAGTTTTGGCCAGATCCGACCTTGACCACCTTCCGGCAAAGAACCGTTCGATCCGACCTGACTCTCTGACCGGTCAGCGGCGGGTCTAAAAATTTTTAACCTGACTTGGTCAGGTCGGTTGCGGGTTGGGCACAAATCTGACTCGGACCAACCCGTGGTCACCCCTACATGTTATAATTTTGAAATCGTGAAATCCTACCTTTAATAACACCATCTCACTCTCTTAAAAAAAAAAAAACACCTTCTCACAATTTATAATTATATCACAATTTTAGGGCTTTTTATTTTTCCATAGACATGGCAAGTGATTTTAAACGTAGAAAAATCAAACATTAACATTTTGTTTGGGCAAGTGATAAGTGTGTACAGTATAACATTAGCACACTCCTAAACCCTCAACCCAAAACCCTCACAGCCTACACCGACCTCTCTGCTCTATCTTCTCTCTCTCTCACAGAAAGCCAAATATGTCGAGGAAATAAGAATCAATACTGGCGATGATTCAACTGCATAGGAGCTCGCTGTTGATGAACACTGCCACTGTCTCTTCCTCCATATTCTCTAAACCTTCAACTCCTTCATTTCTTCGCCTCAACTCATTCATGTCTAAGGTTACCCATTCTTCACTTCACTCCCTTTTCAATTACATTTCTCTTTGGTTACCCACAAACTGTAAATAAGAAAATTAGCAATATATATGCTTATGTTGCTCTGTTTTTTTTTTTTTGGTTTAGTTGTTGAAAGATTTTAAGAAAGGAAAAGTAAGTAGAATTTAAATTCATTGCCCATTTTATAAAAATGGGTCCTTTTATTTCTGAGTGAAAAGAAGAAAATATAAAAAAAATTGGGAAAAAAAACGTATATTATTGTTTTCAAATTTTAAATAGTTTTGTCTAGTTCTGTTATTGTCTTTTGAAAAGTTTTAAAATATTCAGAAAACCATTTACAGGTGCTGTTGTTTTTGTTGTTTGAATCTTCATCCTCTAAGTTTTATTAAATGGCGTTTCTTTATTATTATATCCTGTTATTCTTGTAGTCGATTTAATTGCGTACAAGCGCATTATGTAGGTTTTGTTTAGTTGATGAATAAAGTGTAGAAGATGATTGATAAACGAAAGTACTGTTGAACTCACGGTTTCAAAATTTTTTTTTTTTGTTGAGAATTAAATTAGCAGAGTACATTGGGTTGAGCTTATTTTTCTTGGAAATGAAAGGCTTCTATTGTTTCCATGCTTAAATTTATGTATAGGTTTTCAGTGATTTTTATGTATAAATGTTATGCTATTATGTCTATCTGTATTTGATGTGGCGAATATTAATATTAGTGCATTGCATTGGTGCCACAATTGCAGTATAGGGGACTTCAGCAGACCCCAAGAACTCATTTACCATGTTCTTCATTTGGCATCAGTAATGGCAATGGATACAGAAAATGTTCTCAACTTAAGTGTAGTAAAGTCAAGGTATCTTGCATGATCTCAACCAACCATGTAAAAGGCGGAAAGGATTCCCATATTTTCAGAAGCCATGTTGATTGTTCTCGGTTTGGTTTCACAGTTCCATCCCACTTAAGACTTGGGCTCCTTAATTTTATGGCACCTTTGGATACTTCAATTTATGGACCTCTAATCAGTGGTTTTAGGAGTTTTAATAATTGTGGAAGTTTTGCTCGGAGGTTTTCTTCTAAAGATGCGAGAGTAACAAATATACGTGAAAATACTGGTGTTACGGGAAAAAAGGGTGGTGGGAATACCTTCCAGACATTCAGTCAGCATCAGAAGAGGGCAAATGCATTGGCCACTCACAGCAGAAAGACAACTGCAAATTCTAATATCTCAGCCTCTAAAGACATTGACACAGTGACTTCTACAGAATTGCTAGTTGGAGATGGGAAAGGGGATGTGGAACTGTCATCAAAGGTTTCAACTTCCCGTGCTAACAATGATAATCAAAACTCTGAAATTGATAGACAACGGAAGCAGCAGTCGAGAAACAAGAAAAAAAAGGTACGGAAATCTGCTGCAAATGCTTCAGACGAAGCTGTTGTAGCAAAAGGACCTAAAGCGAAGAGTTCTGGTGTGAGCAAAAAAAGCCAGAATTCTACACAGGCTTTAGAGGTTAGCAATTAACTAATTTGTAGTAGCATCAAAATTAAGTCCTTTATTTCATTGCAATATTTTAACTAACACTTCAGTTCTTCAGAAGAATTCAGTTGGGAGCACAGCTGTGGAAGTGCTTAATAGTTCTACTTCAAAAGAACTCCAGACTAAGAAGAAAAATGGTAAATCTAGTAGAAGCGGGAAATCTGTCAAAGCAGCTAATGAGTCACCACAGAAACCGAATCCACAACAGATAGACAAAGTTAAGCATCTCGGACAAAGACCACTGAAACAGCTATATCCCCCGGATGGGAAATCTGTTGTGGTGGTGGAGTCTATTACAAAGGCTAAGGTTATTCAGGGCTACCTCGGTGATATGTATGAAGTCTTGCCTAGCTATGGTCATGTAAGAGACTTGGCTGCAAGATCAGGATCTGTGAGGCCTGATGATGACTTTAGTATGGTGTGGGAGGTTCCATCACCTGCCTGGACTCATTTGAAGAGCATCAAGGTTGCAGTAAATGGGTATGGTTTCTTATCCCCTTCAATCATTTTAAACTAACCTAGAGCAAAACCATAAGACTATAAAAGTGCACTGGAATATTATCTATTTGCATACCTATCAACTTAATAATCAATAGTTTAATTCTGAGTTGAGAGGCGTTTTTGGTGGTCATTTTCATAATCATTACTGATGCTGATTTATTATGTTAATAATTGGAGCTTTGTTATTCAGTCGTTTTCATTATTAATTTTTTCCCTCAGTGTTGTTTTTCTGTTTCTATATTTTCTTATTCTTGTTGCCTTGTTCCTCAGAGCAGAAAATCTTATCCTTGCATCAGATCCTGACCGAGAAGGAGAGGCTATTGCATGGCATATCGTTGAGATGTTGCAGCAACAGGATGCTTTACGTGAAGATCTTAGCATAGCAAGGGTTGTTTTTCATGAAATAACTGAAACATCCATTAAAAGTGCTCTCCAAACTCCAAGAGAAATTGATGCAAACTTGGTTCATGCTTATCTTGCACGTCGTGCACTCGATTATTTGATTGGATTTAATATTTCGCCGTTATTATGGAGGAAACTACCCGGTTGCCAGTCAGCTGGGCGGGTTCAATCTGCTGCACTTTCTCTTATATGTGACAGGGAAATGGAAATTGATGAATTTAAACCTCAGGAGTATTGGAGTGTTGAGGTGAAGATGAACATAAATAGACCGGGTTCTTCATTGAAAGAATGTTTTTTTCAAGCACAGTTGACCCATTATGATTCCCAAAAGTTAAATCAGTATTCGATCAGCTCTGATATGGAGGCAAATAATATTGAACAGAAGATTAATTCAGAAAATTTTCAAGTGGTCAGCTCTAAAAAAAGCAAAATGCGGAAAAACCCTCCTACACCATATATAACATCAACACTTCAGCAGGATGCAGCAAACAAATTACATTTTTCTGCATATTATACAATGAAGGTTTGGAAGAATTCATGTCTTTGTTGCGTTTCCATATTTCATATTCATAACATTTATTCCTGTAAAATTTTTTATGTTATGTTTTTCAAATTCTAATAATTGAATTTATAATTATTTGCTTTATTTGTCACTTATAACTTTATATTATGAATACAATCTAATTTCTTTATAATAAAATCATAAAGAAAAATATATTAATAAAATATTGCATTCATATGTTGTAGATTGGGTTAAAGTGATCTAGCTGAGACTTACTCATTCATTGAAGTATACATTAATATGTAACAACTAAATTGATGGTTAATTCCTGATTTCATAATTGAATCTTACATACTAGTTATAGCAACCCAGAAGAATGCTTTGATAAAGTTTCGTTTAAAATGCTGTCTCAAAAGCGATGTGCTAGTTGAAGAACAAGATCAGCAGTGGATTCTTACTTTCACCATTTTATATTACTTATGTAGGAATGAAGATGCTCTTGGCTCAAGGCTCGACATACTTTGTTCTATTCCACTAAAAAAACCTTATTTTAGGAGAAATTATTGGCAAAGTATTAGGTTTAGGGGAAAAATGGGGTAAAGTATTAGTAAAATTTAAATCCCCCTCCCCAACTATTGAATTATCCAAAAAAAAAAAATGATACTTATAAAAAAATGAGGACAGTTTTGCTTGAGCATTGACATTTGCTGCTGACAAGTAACAGTATTTTATGAGAAAAGATATGTTCTTGAGTCTTTGACTTACATTATGTGTGTGAATGCAGGTTGCACAGAAACTTTATGAGGGGGTGCAATTATCTGATGGTAAGGCAGCTGGTCTGATAACATACATGAGAACAGATGGACTACATGTAGGTATCACGATGGCTGCATGAGTATTTTCAATGTAGCAACTTGTTGCATAATGTAGTGTTTTGTAATCTCCCAGTCCCAGTGCCTAATGGTGGCTGAATTCAGAATTCTTTATTAATTTTGAATTTCTTCTTTATTCAAAGTATCTGTAACTGCATTCCAATATCTTTTGTGACAGGTCATTTTTTCTTCTCTATATATATTTTTTTAATTTATTAAATTATACATGCAAGTTAGCTTTTGGCCCTGTACCATGAGTCATAAGTAAGTTTTAATTTAGCTAGTATTGTTATAACCTCTTCGTAAGGACTTGTAGATTGTTACTTTGGTTTTGACTTATGGATTGTTGCTATTGAGGCAAATTTCCTGGCAAAATGCATCAAGGACAGGAAAATGTTTTAGAGGCCCTGTGTATGCATCTTGATTTGTTGTTGGATGGTGCTTGTGATGCATTTTCTTTTTCTTCAAATATCTGTTTGTTCTTTTTAAAGACTCTCTTTCTTTTAGTACCTTTTTTTTCATCTTTCCTTTCTATAATAGAAATAGTTTTTGAAAATTGTAACTCTACTGATGGTAGTGTGTGGTTGTAAATTTGGAAATTCTAGGTGGGAGTCTACTTGAACCTACTTAAGAAAATGTATACAAAACAATTGAATTAAATTTAGTAGTGGCAATGTTCCTCAAAAAAAAAAAAAAAAAAAAAAATAGTAGTGGCAATAACTAATTGTTCTAAAATTAAATTGCAAAATCATATACTTCTTACTGACAGTAGAGAAAGTATTGCCACTGCAAGTAGTGATTTGGGTATGAAAATTGGTTAATGTATACAAAACAATTGATTCAAAATTAAATTTGGCAGTGGCAATTACTAATTGTTCTAAAATTAAATTGCAAAATCATTTACTTCTTACTGGTAATAGAGAAAGTATTGCCACTGCAAGTAGTAATTTGGGTATGAAAATTGGTTAATGTATATTGCCTGCTTTACCTTAGGACCCTCATTGATTCTAAATGCTTTTAATAGTTTTATAGAATATTTTAATTGATGTCAATATCTTCATTATGCTTGTTGATGTGATATACTACACCATTTCTTCTGGACATGTCTGCATGTGCTCAGTAGAGTTCCATGTTGGCTAACATTATTAAACTCTGTTGTAAAGATGATCCTTTTGCAATGTATAGTGAAACACATTTCCTTTTCTATCTCAGATGTCTGATGAAGCTGTCCAAGAGATTCGCTCTATGGTCATTGAAAGGTGACATATATAGTTATCCACACTTGCATCTTTCTTTCTTTTCGTTTCTTTTCATTTTTTCTTTGTAGTTTATATATTCTGCATTTGCTTGTTGATGTATTGTGCGTGTATTCGTTAAATTATGGTTATTGTCTTGTTTTGGAATTTTGTATTGTGTACAACATATGTTTTTCACGGTCTGGAACTGGTGGCGGATGCTTGCTATTATTGGAAGGGCTTGCTTGTTTACGATAATTGAAAGGACATGCTTGTTGATTATCATACATGATCTGACGATGGCATTGTAGTTAAATGTTGCTTTTTTGTTGAGGAAAAATAAATTATTACCAATCAAAAAAAAAAAAAAAAAATTGTTGCGAAAAGAATTATAATTTCAGTTTTATCAAGATGCAAAGATGTCATTACCTTAATATTTACTTTAATTGCTCCCCACCCTTTTCCTCTTATACTGCTATTTGTGCTAAAATTGCATTTCCTTATGCATTGATATCTCTTGTGTTTCCTTGTCATTTAACATAAAAAACATACTTTGTGCAGGTATGGACAAGGGTTTGCATCAGGGAATTCACGCAAATATTTTAAGAAGGTGAAGAATGCTCAAGAGGCCCATGAAGCAATTAGACCCACTGATATTCGGAGGTTACCATGTAAATAAATATATTTTCAGGCTTTATGGAACTTTATCTGGTTGGTTTTTAATTTGAGTTTGTAGTGCAAAGTTAGTGTCTTTCATATTTCCTTCTGATGGACTATTACAACCTATTAACTAGAGAAATTTCTCTCTTTGGCTTTCAGCAACGCTCATTGGAGTGCTTGATGAAGATTCCATGAAGCTATACACTCTTATTTGGTCTCGGACAGTGGCATGCCAAATGGAACCTGCTATCATAGAGCAGGTGAGAATGTAAATTTTTTCTCTCATTCAAAGTGAGTTAAGCCATATTTTCTTTGACAAATCACTAAAGAAATTGCATTACGTCCTACTGGACTTATTTGTTCTCAATTAAGGGTTGTTTCTCCTTGGTATTTGTTATGCAATTACAACCATCTGTTTCCTAACTTTTTTTTTTAATCAAACAGATACAACTTGATGTTGGAAATGCTGACAAGTCCCTTGTTTTCCGATCTGCATGCTCAAGAGTTAATTTTCTAGGATATCAGTCAGTTTTTAAGGTGCACTCATTACTCCCATCTTGCAATGGCAATATTCCTGCAAAGCTGTAAATGTGTCTTTAGTAGAACTGTATGTGTGGCAGTTGCCCATTAGCGGGTCATAATTCATCTACTTGCCAGTCTTGTATTGCTCTGTGTGTATGCGTGTGCATATTCATTGTTAAGTTACACATGCACCCAGTGGGTATTGAAGCAAGGACCTTTCTCTCCACCCCATTCTTTATGGAGGGAGGAATTTCCATTTGAACTAGGGCTCTTTGGCATGTATATTCTGAAATTAATATTGTTTTAGTTATGATAAAGTGATGAATAACTTCAAGAAGAAGAAGAGACAGAAGGACGGAATGAGGAATCCTTCAAAATGAACAGAAATAGTTATTAAGTTTGCAGTTCTTGTTTGTGCAGCTGTTCTTATGATGCACTATTGAATGTTGCATGAATTGTTTGAAGTAATATCCTTTTACAATTTCATGTTTCCTAGTAGGTCAACTCAAGATGAATTATATTTTAGAATTAATATTTATTTCTGCATAATTTGGGCTACTGGAAGCAAATGAATACTACGTATAAACATGTGTGCACAAGGATCTGCAAATGCTTGTAGACATGGTATTTCATATAACTGTGTAATTCATATGATTGGAAATGCTTGACTAATTCAAAATGATAGTGCTCATCATTCTTCAGTTGTAATTTTAAATTTTGGCTATTGCGCCGATGGTTTCTTTTCCACTAGTGTTTTTGATATCCACTATTCCACTTCAATCCCTTCTTTCACATGTTGGAGCGTATAAACGTTTCATGAGTTTTCAGTAGTTAATTCTGATTAGAAATTATAGTTGAAGTTGTTTAAGAAGAAGTTGATAGTAACTTTATATTGTCATTATTTCTATCTTTTAGCTGGCATTTCTTCTTATTATTATATTTTCTTTACTTTTTTTTTTCTTTGCTATGGAAGTTCAATCACCTTATCTGTCTTTTTTCAGTTGACTTGCATGTGATTTATATGATGCTTTATTGTACCTTGTCACATGTTTATTTGTGAGATTTTCCTTTTTGTCTGCTCTTTAATTTTCTAGGACGTGGAAGCTGCAGCAGTCCGAAGTAAAGAAAATGTCGAGAATGATCAAGATGAGGCATTTGGTATTCTTAATTCATTGAAGGTAGTGGATCTCATATATATATTGTTGGGCCACGAGGCACGAGGGCAATATTACTTGACTATGTTTTTGTATCAAAATCTCTCTTGAATTTATACTGATGATGGTAATTTTTTATACCTGTTCCTTGAATTGTGCCTTTATTAACTTAGTGCATTTTGTAGCTAGAAGATCGATTATATCTTGATGAAGTGGAACTCAAGCAGCACTATACCAAGCCTCCACCACGCTACTCTGAGGGATTCTTGGTACATTATCATCACCATTCTTTATATTAGTAGTATTTTAGAACAATCTCTCTCTCTCTCTCTCTATATATATATATATATGTGTGTGTGTGTGTATGTATGTGATCCTATTTCCGTACAAATGTAACATTCCATCTTGTCATGCACAAAAAGAAATTTCACAAAATTGAAATTCCCATAAAAAGGTGTTTGTATCTGAAGGTTGAATATTAATAATTTCTTTATGTAATAAGTATTTAATAACAACCATTGAAATTGCTTATGTTTTGGTATGTATGCAGGGCAATATCAATATATTATGCACTGAAAGTAAGTTTTAAAAAATTAGGCTAGAATACAAATTACACCTTTAAGTTTACTGATTATCTTTTTTGTCAATTTAGCCTTCCATCCAAAAACTTGGTTAACTATTAAAAAATATTTTTGATCAATTTTTTCATTTTATTTTTGGTAAAAATAAAATTTACACCTTTTAAGTTGGGTGTTTTGTCACTTATCAAAAAAAAAAGTTGGGTGTTTAGTCATTACTTTTTTTTTAATGCTAACATGTAATTTTATTACTTTTTTACCAGTAAAAAATGTTTTTAAATGGTTAATGGAGTTTATGGACGGAAGGACTAATGTTGGCAACAAACATAAACTTTAAGGACTAAAATGTAACTTGGTGGACAAAAATGACAATTCAGCAAGCTCAATAGGTGTAGTTTGTGTTTTGGCGAAAAAAATTACCATGTGTTAGATATTGGTATTGATATATCATACTATTGTTTTCCATGTATGCACGTTTTCTTGGAATGCTAAAAGTTCTTTTTTCCTTTATTTGATCTATCTACCCATAGTCTTCTAAATATAGTTTTATGGGTTTCTCTTTCTATCTTATTGCATTCTGATCCTGTTCCACTTCCACTTTATCTGAGCTGCTTGTAAAATGTCATGTAATTTCTTTCATGTTTTTAATTCCAATCTCTGGTTGCTTCAGACTGGGGCTCCTTTAAACTTGTTTATAACTTTAATGAGTGTAGTACTGTAGTTTGAGCACAACTTTAGAGCCCTCTTCCTTTATGAGCCGAGTGTGAGCACTATTAGATCAGCTTGAAAAGTTCTACTTCCAATTATTTTTGATGATTTGACTCGTTTGTGTATTCAGAAAGAACATGGTAAAATATTGAGGAAACCAATTTTACTAACCTGCATTATTTGTAACCTCTTTTCTACACAATGATGCCAATTCACTGTCTTTTGCATCAGACTTTCTATACTTGTTAAATTGATTATTATTATTTTTTATAACTTGAAAACCAATTTCATGAGTGTTCGACAACAAGACTGGTGTATTTGGCAAACACATGGGATCATCTGAGCCTTAATGGCTTGTATGACGGTGGAGCTGAGTTTGAATTGAAGCTGGATGGCTTATCTCAGCTCAAACCAGGCTTGAATAAAGTTACCTTCCAGCTAATCCAATCTCAAACAACCTAGTGCCTGCCTTGGTTTGGGTCATATTTGTAGCCTTTATGCAAACTCAACTTTGGAAACAGTGACAGTCTTGCCTATGTAATCAGTCTATTTGTATGTATTTGGAAATATTTGAAAGACATTTAATTAATTATTAACTTTTGTGATAAACCTATTATTGGTCCTGCTGATTTTCTCTCCTAAAGGGTGTAGTTGTTACCAAATGTGATGATTTAGTTGCTTCAGTGGCCCTCACGTATACACAATTGTTTATGTGTTTCCAAGTGCCAAGGTTGGAGGGAGGGAGGCAGACTTGAAATTGCTTTTGAACTTCTGTTATTTGTTGGCTTTCTCTTTTGCTCTCTAACCTTTGAAATCTTAAAATTTATAGGTTAAGAAGTTAGAGGAGCTTGGGATTGGAAGACCTTCCACATATGCAAGCACACTGAAAGTTTTACAGGTATAAGTGTCAAATTGGATAGCATTTGTATATATTCTTGGGATTGATGTATCATGTACCTTTGTTGTAATTGTTTATTTGGGTTTTAGTGGGTGGCGCTCCTTTTGGAGGGCCTCTTGCTTTTGTATTTTCTTCTTTTCCATTTATTATTATTATTATTAATGAATAATAAATGTTAAATTACCAATTTTCCCAAAAGTTTAATTTATTGGGATATGGTAAATTTAATCATTTCACTCCCCCTCACGTGTAAGCTCAAACTTCTTAATAAGTGAGGCCCAACACGTGGGATTTTAAATGGACGGTAGAGTGGAGGAGATATGGATTGAACTTAGGATCTCCTACTCTGATACCATGTTAAAATTTTGGGAGAATCGGTAATTTAACAATAGAAATTATATTAAAAGAGTAGGAACCCTTAGCCTACAAGAAATATGCTAAGAGAGCAATAAATCAAGAGAAAGAACAACTATCAATAAAAGCTAACAAGGAAGAAGATGCCTTGATGGGTGGGTAACATAGCCATCCACTCATGTAAAACCCGGAGAGTGAATAACTTCAACTCCCACAATGACCTCTCTAAATTTTCAAATGCTCTTTAGTTGGGTTCCTTCCAAACCATCACATAAGACACAAAGGGACTGCACACCAAACATCTCCAATACCTTGTCTTGTGAATCACCCTTTCCAGCAAGCCAACACATAAATGAATCTTTTCTTTTCCATTCTTCACTAAATTATCTATTCTAATAAATTTATAATTTTAGAAGCAAATCATTGAGTTTATTGGATGACACAATATGCCAATGTATATATGATACTTGGAGGCTTTCTTAGATTTTTTCCTATAAAAAAATATTACTTGGAGCTTATTTTAAATAAGTAAAAATAATTTTGTTCGCACAAGGAGATGTTTCAAATACACATGATGTGTATCAGGTCACTCTTGAAGATGTACAATCTCAAATTCAAAAATTAAAAAAAGTCTAAAAAAGATGATGAGGGGATATTACCCTAGGCAATTAACCAGTCGTGTAAGGATCTCAAAAAGGACTGTTTGATAACATGATTAGGACATTCAAAACCATCAAAGTTTCTTCAGGTCTTTTCTCGCTAAATTGTCCACAATACACAAAGGAACAATCTTCCTGATTTGTTAACTCCTTTGGCGATGAAAGCTTCCTGGATAACAATCCAACATAAATCATGGTCTTTTGCATAACCCAGGATACCCCAAATAAAGCAAACACAAATGACCAAAATATCTCTTACCACTGAGATATTTAATGATTTTAATATCCAAGTCAGGGAACCTTTATTTGCTCCATTTTCCCTTCCTCACCAATTTGTGAGTGAAAGGATCATCTGCAATTATAACATTAGTAGTTCTTGCAAAATGTAGGTTGGAGTCATCACATCATGCAATAAATAATTTCAAATATTTATTGTGCTCTGCTTTAACCAGCGATTTTTTGTAAGATAGTGCAAATTGACTCATTATTTAGTTCAAAACAGAAAAAGGATTAATTTACATATCATCCATTAGACATGCTTTGTTGACATTGAGTCATAATCTTTGATAAATATGCATCTGTTGTCTGCAATTTTTTGGAAAAATTAACTAAATTTATTAGTAATTTTCCCCCCTTTCTTTTTGGGATGTTGAGTTGCGATCTTATTTCTGATTCATCTGTGGTATCAGGATAGAAACTATGTGACAACAAAAAGCCGTGTCTTGTATCCGGAATTTCGTGGCCGCATGGTATGTTCTGGCCTTGTCATTGAAGACTTTCCAATTGTCTATTTTCTGATTCTCTTGACCACCTTTTCTATTATCCAATTTTGTTTGATTATATCTAATCTAGGTGTCAGCATTTCTTTGTCACCATTTTTCTGAGGTCACAGACTACAGTTTCACTGCTGATATGGAGACTGAGGTAATTTTTTTCATTGTTTTGTTACATATTCTGTTTTTCATTACCTTTTGTAATTTAATTGTTTGGCTGATGTTGCCACGTGAATTTTTAAACACACTAGCCTCCTTTACGAAGTGATGTTATGTTCATGTGATCGTTAATTATTTGATATACTTGTCTTATCCTGCGTCATGTAGATTGATTCAAGATTGGATTACTTGTCAGCTGTGATGCAATTTTTTTCTAAAATTGATTTCTTCACTTTTGCTTTAGCTTGATAATGTATCTGCTGGATTGACTGAATGGAAAGGCCTTCTTAGAGATTATTGGACACGATTCAGCTCATATTGTGACCGTGCTAATAGTGTCCATATTCATCAGGTATGGTTGCTTTCTTTGGAGTAAGGCTCTGATTGTGCTGTTCAGAGATGATAGCATAAGTTTGCATAATGTTCAGGAATTTTCAACTACTATAGTTGTATAATATTTGCAGGTGGAGAAAATGTTGGAGAAAAAATTTGGGGATTTCTTGTTTGATTCTCTCCCTGATAAAAGTAGGACCTGTCCCAGGTATGTATATGCTTCTGTTTCTACTCTGGAAATGGAAATTGAAATGTGCAGTAATTAAATGGTGAAGTGCCTCTATCTGAACTGGGTAATATTATATTGCTGTTGTTTTAGGTAATACAACTCACACACTTATACAGTATTGAAATTGTGACCTCGCACTCCACCCTTTGTTTATGGGGGAGGAGATGTCATTTGGTCTAGAGACCATTGGGTTTATTGTTATTAACGTTTCCTTTAAGGAATATTTGTATAGGACTTTGATGCTTAATTTTAAAGGAAAACGATATTTTGCTTTCTCATTTTCCCCTTTTATCGGATTATACAATCCATTTGCTTTGATTATTTCCTCACATTTCAGTGTCAAACCTTGACAATGTATTTCTAATTTATTGAGCTTAATGTCAAAATTTTGTACATTCCAATTTTCTCTTAAGAGAGTTGTGATAATAGCTGATATTTCTAGATATGCACACACACAAAGTTTTAAACTTCCTATTTTATCCCCGAAGAAGTTTTTGGTACCTTTAGATTAAAATGTTCTTATTCTACACCTGGGAAGCAAAATTTTTTGGTTAAATGGACGTTCATATCTATCTGATCCATAAAGTTACATGTGTTGAATTTGAATTTAAGCACTCAATCTATAGCCAAATTGATACTTGGTGAACATAACAAGCATGTAGCAGATATAAAAACAAGTGACGAGCTTGGCAAATTTTGCGTCCCCCAAATTCTAAATGATTTAGTACTAGCACGTTTTGCCACAATGTAACACTTGAAAAATGTTTCCATGTTGATGTTATAATTCATAAAATATGATTTCATAATTTCTTGTTCTCGTGGATAGTTTTGGTTATTCTGGTCTTTAACATGATGCTGTAATAGTTATTTAATGATCTACTTACAGATATGTATTATTTGATATCTTCACCAATTATAACCTTAATGTAATCTTTCTTTTGATTTGTTTCAGTTGTATGGAAGGAAATTTGATTTTCAAAGTAAGTAGGTTTGGTGCTGGCTATTTTATAGGTTGTGATCAACACCCAAGATGCAAGTAAGTCCATAACAGCTTGATAATAGCTTCATTTCATTGCGTGTTATATGCATAGAATAGAGGTGCTGCTTGATATATGTTCTCAACTGAAATCCATACTCTTCAGCCAGGATAAAAAAAACTGAAATCGATACTGGTCATAGTGTTTTGTAGTGACTGCAAAAAGGTCCTTATTATCATGCATTTGGTTACTGTGAATAGGTATATTGCCAAGACGTTATATGGTGATGATGATGAAGAGGTTCCTCCTCAAAACAATAGTGTCGAGGAGCCAAAACTGCTGGGTATTAACCCAGTTTCCAGCGAAAAGGTTTCCATTAAATTTTGGTCTTAATATTTTTTTTTGTTTTTTTTCCAAATGTGATCACTGGATCTTTCATATTGTTTTGCTTCATTGTTGTATTACTTGTATAAATTGACAATTAATTGTTCTCTTTTTTCAGATTCTTTTGAAGAGTGGTCCTTATGGATTTTATGTTCAGCATGGTGAAGACAGGAAGGGATTCGTACCTAAAAGAGCCTCTGTTTCTCATGTATGTAAATTCTTCTTTTGTTGACATTTTGGAACCAAAAATCCTGGGTTTTTGCAAATATTTGTTGTTGTGGATCCGAAAGATGTTATCTTTGTGTCTTTCATGTTTCAAGCAAACATCATCATTCCTTTTGGTTCTATCAATAGGCACGCACCATGCTTGTTTTTCTGTCTTTGCCTTATCTTGTCATCTAGATTCTCTTATATGCATACATTGTTCAGCACCAACTTAATTAATGGTCTTCTTATAAAAAAGTTATTATATGGTCTCAGATATGGTACTTGAATATTCATGTTCCTTTAGAAATAGCTGTGTCTATATATATAGTATGTATGTTTGTGTGTGTGTAATATGTGTATGTATCTAGCTCCAACATGCACTTCACTTGCTGTCTTTGCCCAATTTTGTCACTAGATTCTCTTATATGGATATTATTAGCACCCAACTTTAATTAATTAGTCTTCATATAAAATATAAAATAAAAATTATATGGTCTCAGATATGGCAAAACTGAATATTCATGGTCCTTTTGAAATAGTTGTGTGTGTGTGGGGGTGTGTGCATGTGTATACTTCTTTCTTCAGCATCCGCTTCAGTGACCTTGCTGTCTTGCTGATTTTGTCATTAGATTCTCTTATATAGATATATTGTTCAGCACCCAACTTTAATTAATTAAATGGTCTTCTTATAAATAAAAAAAAATTAAATGGTCTCAGATATGGCAGAACTGAATCTTCATGGTCCTTTTTGCAATAGCTCTTTTTGGTATGTATGTTTGTATATCACTGCACTGATCTAACCAATACCAATTCGTTTGTCCCTTTTCTTTCCCTAGTTTTTGCTGTGTCAATGCACTTAATGACATACTTTTAACTGGATTTTATAAACTATCATACTAAAACAGGCTAAATTTATTCTTTTCAGATAAAGAATGTGGACTCTATTACCCTTGAAGATGCTCTTGAGTTGCTGCGCTACCCTATCACATTGGTATGCATGTCATTTTCTGAAATGAGTTTTGTTTCATTTATATATTTTTACTTAATACTGAACTCATTCATTTTAACTTCTTAGGGAAACCATCCAAAGGATGGCCAACCGGTGATCTTAAAGCTTACAAAACCTGGATTGAAAATTAGACATCGACGCACAAATGCTACAGTCCCCAAGGTACACGACTATTTGTTGAGCATTGTGCTGTTAAATGACAGTCATTCAGAATTATCCACAAAAAAAAAAAAAAAAAAAAACTTAGTAGCTCCTTGGCAATTTCTGTCTCTATGTAGTTCAAAGCATTGTTGCTGGTTCATGTTGTAGTTATTGGTGACAACATAGGACGTATGAGCACCAAATTTATATATAGGAAAACGAGAAAGTGGGATTTAGCATGCAAAAGATAATACCCTACCTAAGAATATGTCAAGGCATGCAGCAAACGTGGTTAAGATGACAAAAAACGTTTACATATTAGATCTGGAGAATTTATATATCAGATGGTTAAGAGCTTGACAAATTTAGCAAAATTTTGGTTTCTTAATTTACAGTTGGCCATTATGTTGTGAACTGGGATAAATTGCTGAATATAAAAGATAGTTAGTCAATTCGAGATGACTAATCTCTTGAACTTGAGAGAGGAAATAGACATTTTTGATTAATTTTCTGCTTAATTCTTATTAATCCATTCACGTACATAAATAGCCAAGGATGAGATTACCTCATCAACAAATCCTAAAACACAGAAACTAATCCTATCCTAAAACATAGGGATCAATTTGAATACAAGCAAATAACAATACTAATCTACTACTGCCTTATTCAGATAAAGATCTATCACTAAGCCTAAATTTAAATATTTCTAATTCAAATAACAATTTATCCAGCACATTATCTTGGTTCATAACACATTATATATAGAATCTATTTTCATTTCGCTTACAATTACACCACTTTATCTGGTCTACATGCCCTAGAAACCAGTCAGATGAGTACAAAACAATAGGGGCACCCCCCATTCCCCCTTTCTCCTCCCCCTATGCCTCCCCACTGCTTGGTTGGGAACATAGATCCTTTCAATGTAGGGCAAAGTTATGTGGATGGAAAAAGCAGAAAGCCTTTTGTTGTAGTGGATAATACATGCGTAACATACATAGATGAAATTAATATTGAGATGGACTTGTTGGTGCATGATGATTTGAGGGATTAAATTTAAAAGTTGAGAGAGGTTGTAGCATAGAAACCCCTTTTTTTTGTGCTACGAAGTATGAAGTATGAACTAAATGATGTATTGGGCATATTGTGCTGCGGAATAATACATGGACTGGGAGTTTGGAAGGCAATCAGAGTAAGGTGGGATCATTTTCTAGATTTTGTTGGATGGATTGGGATGACACTACAGTTAGATTTTGGCATAATATGTGGTGTGCCCAAAGTAATCTATCATCTTTATTTCTTGAGACATTCCAGCTAGCTGCAATGCAAATAAAGATGCCATGGTGTTTTAATTACATGGAAGTTATCGGTGGGGTGTAGTAAGATTGGAATTGGAGGATTTTTATTGTGAGTTGGTGTTGTATGTACAAACAAATATGCATGTTGATCATTTGCTACTGCATTGTCCAATTGCCATGGAGCTAACGGGATATTGTATTTGTAGTATTTGGAGTTAAATGGGTTATGTTCAATATTGGCAATGAAGACGCAACTCTTTCAGAAATAGAGTATGGAATATAGTTACAAATTATTTGATGGGGCAAAATGTGGAGAGGAATAGGAGGAGCAAGAGCTATCTATCAAGAACATTAAATCCTAATTTGTTGGGTCTGTCTTCTATTGGATGGGAGTAGACCTTCAAATTTGTACAATTATATAGATTGGTTGTACTCTTGATAAGGGAACTTTTGGGTATATAGCCAGTATACTCTGTTCTCTATGTATCTTTATACATTATGTTATTAATATAATTGCCTTAACATAGGAAAAAAAGGTATCCGAACAATATATATGCAAAATTTGCAAAGTCAGCATATGTTGTGGTGGTGTTACAAACATAGTCAATTGCAAACAATCTTTAATAGCGAGTGAAGTTTTCATCGCAATCTAGTTTTGTCAATTCCGCTTAATGTTTCGTTGATATAGCAAATCTAGATTGTTAAAAGGGTTGTTGCATTTATCAGCTCAATTTATCTTTGGTTATCCCCGCCCTCCCTCTCCATTTCTCACTGATTGCACCAACTCTGAGTAACCTGAGACAGGATCATAACGTATTTAACTTGCCTGACCAAAAAGGTAAAAGTGTACTGTGTCTTTTGTTTATTTATTTGCTTGCTTATGATGAGTTGAAAACTGAAAAACTTTAGGACAATGCTTCTAAAGTATGTGTGAGCTTGCTATAGTTCGTTTTTCCTCATGTTCTCCATTAATGTAATTTTTGCAACCCCTTGGCTCTATTAACTTCAATTGATGATCCATGTAAGGCTTACAGTATTTAATATAAAGGACTGTGTTCTGAAATATGTGCAGAATCTGAAGCCAGAAGACATCACCATTGAGAAAGCATTGGAGCTCTTGTCAAGTGACAATGTAAGCCGAAGTGGCCGACCTAAGAACAAACCAAAGCTTGAAGAAGCTTTTTAGGCCATGTAGCCTTGGTAAATGGAAGAAATGTGCAAGTTCTTGGATGACTCAGAGTACTTTTTATGAATACTTTAGGTTGGCAACTGGTAACTTACCCCCTTCACAACAAGAAATTTGTTTCTTTTATGGTAAGTTGCACGTGCATTTGGTGAATTTTATACCTACAACCTCATTGAATTTTATACCTACAACCTCATTTTCTACCTATTTTTATGGGAGAAAATAGTGAATCAGAGTTGAAGTACTTATAATTAGCTCATTGGCCAAAACAAGAACTGACCAAAGAAGTGCATAACCTTCCGGCATATGGAGATTCTTTCGCACTGCAAGAAGAGATAGTGTATCAGAGTTGTGACAGTAGTCAAATTTTATTTGAAGATTATGCCATTTATTGTAGATTCGTTTTGGTGCCATTTCTCAGTAATGTAAGGCCAATAGAATTTTTGCATCTATTAAAAATGTAATTGTACAAGTTTACTTTTATAATTATAAAAATCATAAGCCCCACTTGATGTTCTTTTTTATGGATACCGAACTTGAACAAAAATTCTTATGATTTATCATAATTAGTCGGAATTGCAGGGTTTTATTTTTATTTTTAACAGTACATTGAATTACTTATCAAAAGGGATTAAAAAAAAGTGAATATATTCAATTTTATTGTTTTATGTCAATTTATAGAGATGATCGAGAATATAGATCGCATTTATTTAGAATTGTTTCGAGTATGTATCATTGCTGGATAGAAAAATATTAGTATGATTGTAATCACCTACATATAAATAATATCAACTAAAACTTAGATTTACACTTTTCAAGTTTGAAGTAATTGTCATTTTCATTTCTGAAGTTTAATTAATGTCAAAATTTTGCATTTGTTGTCAAGGTAATCATTCCATCCATTTTTGATTTTAAAAACGGTTGATTAACCAATGAAAACGTATTATTTTTTACTAAAAATATTAAAATTTATTTCTTATAAATAAAAAAAAGGGTAAACGACGTATTTGGTCTTTATACTTTACACTATATTTCAATTTGGTTTCAAACCTTTTAATTGTATCAATTTAGTACCTAACTTTCTGTGTCATGTCAATTTAGTTCTTGTCATTATATCTTAGATGAAAATTACTAATGTGGTTAACAGCCAAAATAAAAAGATTAGTTTATTGCCACATTAATGGAAACTAATTATTTTATTTTGGTCATTAGGCATGTTAGTAATTTCCATCCAAAAGATAATGGTAATGACTGAATTGACACGATACTGAAAGGTTAAGAACCAAATTGATACAATTGAAAGGTTAAAGACAAAATTGAAATATGATATAAAAAATAGGGATCAAATACATAATTTACTCTAAAAAAAATCTAATTTAAAAACAAATAGAGTAAAAAAAAAAAATTTAACAAGTATTCAACAGTGTTGTGACTCGTGAGAGTAGCTTATACGTATAGTAGCTAAATAGCTAAATTGATGGTCTATAAAATTGAGAAGAGCTTGTGTTTAGTGCATTAGTCGCATTGGATATGTTAGGATGCAGTCATGCGTCCTATAAAATTTTGAACAATTTCTTTAAAATTAAAAAAAAAGAATTAAAGTCCAACAAATTCATCTGGTTAAGTGGATCCAAACCCGAACCCATATGCACACCTTCAAAACTACCCGAACCGAGAGGTGGCACACACTGAACCTTGAAACAAACAAACCCGCACGTTCAATTAAAGAGAAATCCAAATTCTGATCCCAGGTTGTCTTAATTTCATTTATTTTGTCCAATCGTTCTCAAATTCAGACATTTATTTAAAATCTTTTCCAACGAATCCTAAAATTTTCCATCCAATACTTTCCTGCGTTTTCTTAGGAACCGAACAGATTTTTATCAACTACCACCACCTTTTGCCAAATCGTGATCTATCTATAAACCATTTCTTTCCCCAAAATACACAGGAAAAATCACAGAGAGAGAGAGAGAGAGAGTGTGTGTAGAATATGCAACAAAGGTTGAAACTTCAGCAACAACAACAAGAAGCCCTAATGCAACAAGCCCTTCTTCAACAGCCTCACATGTACCACCCTGGTGTCCTCGCTGCTGCCATGTCTCAGGTATATTTTATATATATGTGTGTGTGTATCAGTTTTATTTTAATTATCAAATTCAATTCAATGTTACAATAACTCGTTATAGTTTTGTGTACTGGGTACGACCTTAAATTTCGCGCGTAAATAATGAGCAATTTCTTATGGGTAAACAATTGTGCTTTTATTTATTTATTTAAAAGAATGGAAAAAATCAATTTATTGTACTTTAATTTATAATGACTTGGAATGGTGGGGTTGCCCCATGTTATGTCTAAAAGGTTGTTTGTACCATATGTAGTTGTAGAGACCTATGGATTTTGTTTGATTTTGCACCATTTTGTTGTCGCAACACTTTACATGTAAATACGTTGTGTGAATTCATATTTTTATTTTGCATATACATCAGATTTCAACTATTTGAATGAGGATGTGATTTGCTACTTGAAACTAATGTGATGTCTAATCTTCTTTGTGTCTTTTTATTTTTTCCCCTTATGCTTAATTGGAAGAATTATAGCCCTTGATTATTCTCCCTTTTGCCTTCTCAAGCAATTTCCCAATAGTTGGATATGTGTCACACTTTGCTTTTATATGTATTTTGTGTTATTTTTTTAGTTTGTATTAATGAAAGTAGCAATTATTAGTGTGTGTATATAATTAGGTTTTTGTTTTATTTTCTTGGGTTTCTTCGTTTGATTTTATCTAGGATGTTAGCTTGTAGTTGCTAGGATCTTTTTTTTTTTTTTTTTCATTTTTCCTTCTTTTATTTTTATATTTTGCAGATGGAGCCTATCCCAAGTGGGAATCTGCCTCCTGGCTTTGACTCGACTACATGCCGCAGTGTGTGAGTGCTATGTAACCGTTCTTTTTCTTTTCTTTTTAAAATTTTATCCTCTCTTTGCCAATGATCTCTGGCTCAATTGGCACCTGAGGCCCTTGCAAGCGCTTGGAGGGTGAGGTCGTGGGTTCAAGATCCACTTGGTGTATGTGTAACTTACCAATAATTAATAAAAATCGCCTATGTATCTTTTAGCCTGAGGACATCTTGTGTTTCATGGTCTGTTTAGGTTCTGTAAGCACTTTCCACCTAATGGGACTTCTATAACATCAAATTAATGAGAAATTGTAAATGTAGAAGGAAGGATTTGTTTGTTAGCTGGTATTCCTTTTTTATCACATTGCTTTTTAAGAAATCAAAAGTTTTATAGCATAAGCGTGACATGTACTAGTTTACTTAAGATGTTGTATTGCTGTATTTATTTTACTTGATTGCCAATCTAATTAGCTTGATGATGTCAGCTATGTAGGAAATATTCATGTAAATGTCACCGAGAAGCTTCTTGGTGAAGTTTTCCAGACTGCTGGGCCTCTTGCTGGATGCAAGCTCATCAGAAAGGATAAGGTTTGATTTAGTACTCATGTATATGCTGCATCATTACTTGATCTTTGTTTTGTCATTTTACTAGCTTTGTTGGAACATCCACTGATGTTCTTAATTTCTTTAGTTCTTTGTAAATATTTAAACATTTTTTGAGTGAAAATTCATATATTTTTTTACATGGTACTAAAATCCAAAATTTTCAATTTAGTAAAGACATCAAGGTCTTGCTAAGATGACATACTAAGCAATTAGTGCAAAAGTTAAGTTGGTGATGCAATCTTTTGGCAACTGTATGCTTCAGCCATTTAAAACTTCCTGTTATATATAACTATTCGTTTTCTGTAGAAAATTCTCATGATGTGGAGGGTAGGAAAATTTCTCACTTACCTTCTGTTCCTCTTCTTATTGTGGTGATTTACAAGCGTTTCAGCTGAAGATGAGGACATGTTAACCTGGAAATATTTGTGCTTAAAGCTGAGAGTGAGGGGTGCGATGGATTAGAAGGTGGGGGACACCTTCAGGTCCTGCTATCCGTATGGTTCCTGAAGTTGTTGCTGTTCATTTCTAGAGTTGAAACAGTGAATCATAATCAATTTTCACCAATAGTGCATTTTAAATAAAGCCATTGAGCTCTAGCTCAAATGGATCTTCTTCTCTTTGAAAGAATAAGGTGGAGGGTGAAGTCATAGGTTCAACATGCACTGGATGCATGAGTAATTACCAATTAAAAAAAGCAGTGCATTCCAGATAAAATGAGCCACCACTATAGGAAGTTTGTTACTGTAAACCAACTTGTGTGGGATGACATAAGAAATAAATCAGTTTCCCTTAACTTGAGTCAATCTCCATGGGATGACATGAGTTCTTATTTATCGAATAGCTGTTTGAACCTAGGGGTTTTTATCATGTGGCCTTTTCAATAAACTTTTAACTCTTTACCATCTTGTGTGAAGTTGCCATAATCACGATATATGTTCCTTCTTGTCATGACTAGCAAATAAATGGCTCTGATGGTTTATTCTTGTCATGACTAGCATCTAACTGGGTCTAACGGATTTGTAGAAATATAGGAGGCAACTCACCTGTTTAATATGACCTACACCTGAATAAAAACATTTCTTTATTTGCTGAAATTATTCATTGTCTGTGCCTTACTTTCCCTTTATTGGATTTGCTTTGATGGCTTGATTCTTCATTGTTGCAGTCATCATATGGTTTCGTGGACTACCATGACCGGACATCTGCAGCCCTTGCAATAATGAATTTGCATGGGCGCCAACTGTAAGCATTCACATATTATACATCAACTGTGGTCATTTTAGTCCCTTCTTTGGAAAATTTAATCTTGGTATTCTGTTAGGCATTGAACAAGAGGGCAGGGATTTTCTTTATATATATGTATATGTAAAGAATCTATTGATAGATTTCTCATCATTTGGAAATTAAAAAATTATGTTATTAACTGCTCATACAAGTATAAATGGACTTTGCCATTAATGCTCCTCTTTCCAATTAATCGTTTTAGTTCTCAAATCAGCAGTATTTCCTCATTTTTGGCAGTTCCACATATATCATGATGCTTTAACTTTCATTAAATGTCTTATTCCTTTTTTTATTTTGTTTTATGGTCTTTTGGTTTTTAATGGCTATTCCTTTTTGTTATATTACAATTTCAGTTATGGTCAGGCACTTAAGGTGAATTGGGCATATACCAATAACCAGAGGGAGGATACTTCAGGTTACTTTAGGCTTCCATTCTTCTTCATCCTGCTGATTGATTTTGTTGCTTGTTGAGTGCCTTTTATTAACATTCATATGTTTTTCCCTTTTATGCACTTTAAAAATCATCAGGACACTTCAATATATTTGTTGGTGATTTGAGTCCAGAGGTTACTGATGCAACGTTATTTGCGTGCTTCTCAGTATATCCTAGTTGTTCGTGAGTTCTTCATTCCCTTGAATATTTCCTTTTATACTATTTTGTCATGAGTAGGTACCAGATAAGGGTTGCAAGCCCTAGATTTTCTGATGACTACCATATTTTTGTTACTGGCAACATGTCCAAGACAAAAAGTTTATGGGGGAATATACAAGTGTTGTTATTTTGTTGCTTAAATCTTGTGCCTCCCTTGTGCATGTTTTGGACCACTCTAATTCATGTGGTGTCTGTTAAGATATTTGGTTTATGATCCTTTTGCTTTCTCATTTATAGTGATGCAAGGGTCATGTGGGATCACAAAACTGGCCGCTCAAAAGGATATGGATTTGTTGCTTTCCGTAATCAGCAGGTATTTCTTTAAAAAACTGTTTTGTAGCATACAGTACAAAATAATGGCTGTATAAATTCTTTACCCACTTTAAGATGGAGATCCATGAAGAAAAATAGTGTTTCATCAAAGAACAGTTAAGACTGTTGGATATGTTTTTCCAAATGAAATTGAGCCAAATTTATTCTTTACTTATAAATTAAAAGAAAGAGCCAAAGTACTCCACCTAGATTTTTGGGCACAAACGTTACAATATTGTTTTGTATTGAGAGCATTGAGAACATTATGTTAACAATATGCCGAGTCGACAAACTTATAACATTCCTTATGGAATTTTTTTTGCAGGAAGCACAGAGTGCCATCAATGACTTGACTGGTTAGGCAGATTGTTCACCTCCATTGCCTTTTTAATTTTAATTTTTTTTAATATTAAAAATAATCTTTTTGTGAATGACTAGTTTTCTATCCTTCCGGGAGCTGATCTGTTTTTCCCACCATCATGTAGGTAAATGGCTTGGAAATAGGCAAATAAGATGCAACTGGGCGACCAAAGGTGCTACTTCTAATGAAGACAGGCAAATCAATGAGAATCAAAATGCAGTTGTACTTACAAATGGGTCTTCAGGTAGCATGAAACCTTCTACTTGATTCTGTCCACTATGTAGAGTCCCGGAAAATCAGGACAGTGCCTTTTTAGGGCCTATGTTGACCAAGTTTCTGGTCGCTACATTTACTGGAATATGCTTATGCATGTAATATGGAATCACAGCATACAGCACAACATAATCTCACACTTGATAGCCAAAAGCCAGGGTATATCAGTAATCTGACTATGATTAGCTTTACAGAAAATCGACAACTGTGCCCATTTACTTGAAGTATAACCACTCACCAAAAGTTAAAATGGCTTGGGTGATATAGAACTTTGTCCCAGCTAGTTGCCAATCTGGTTACTCTATTAGTTGGGTGACAAGCTGTTTTTATGAGGTGTATTTTGGTAATATTTGTGGAAAACACAAAATAGCTAATGGTCATTGATAGACTGGAAAGTGATATGCCTAGCAGACTCAAAACAAAAGCTTTGAGTTAGGATTTGTTAGGGTGTTCAGTCACATTTAATAGTTAAGATGCTTTAAGGTGTCATTAAGTGCAATACATTAAGCCTTGACAATTTATATTGAGCTATTGAAGGATAGGGATACACGATACATACACAGACATGCATATGTAATAGGTTAGTATACAGCGCATGCACTCACATGGGATTGAATCCCCCCCTCCCCCTTCTCTTCCCCGCTTCTCTCTTCCCTTAAAAAGAAAAATCTGGGGTGGCAAGTAGTGGGGGAGGAGGCATTTGGTCCAAGGACCATTGGCATGCAATGACGAGTAAAATAAAGGGCTATGGAGTGAGAAGTCTTCTTTTCTCCTTTATGTGTCTTAGGAAATTTCTTAGCTCAATAGGCTCATGAGAACTTTAGGAGTAAGTATAAGAACTGATGTCAGGTTGTGTCAGAAGAGCTAAGCTCATATATTATGTGGCCTCTTTAAATTTGACTTATTTCCTGCTGTATCACAAAGTATGTGCTCTAATTTATGATATGCTAGGCTAGAATTGGCTTGGAATATCTGGATTTTGACAGCTATTTTCTTCTGTTTTATTTGTTTCGTAGATGGAAGCCAGGAGAATATCAATGAGGAGGCTCCTGAAAACAATCCAGCATACACTACAGTCTATGTTGGCAACCTTTCCCATGAGGTAATAAGAAATGCATGGAATTTTCTTAATTCTTGCACATAGCACATTAATGCAGGAAAGACTTGTTGTCTTTGTACACTGGAAATAGTTTTGAAATTTGAGAAATTTCTATATTATTTTAGTAAGATTAGGTTACATACCAGGTTTAAAAGGGAATAGAATGGGGTGGGGCCAATTTCTCTTTTCCCATTCCTGTGCCACCCATGTGAGACCCCTTCCAATACTGTTCTGTACTTGTGTCTGGGCGAACTTTCTTCTCCGTCTCTGCTCCACCTAAAATTTGACAGCTCCATCCCCATTTACCCCCAACCCATTTTCCCTAAATTTTCTCAGTGAATACTTTTTTTTTTTTTTTTGATAAATAATGGAATTGTATTAATAAAAAAAATCCAGATACACCGGGGGTGTACATGGGTAGCAGTACATCAAACCCTTAAATTACAAAGATCAAGCATTTAAAAAAAAAATTAGAACATGGAAAAAGATTAAAAACCAAACTCCAATCTAGCAAGGTGTAGAGAAGGAGAGATTTAATTTATGGAATAGACCATTCCTTCCCCTCAAAACATCTTGAGTTCTTTTCTCGCCAATTACACACCATAAGACACAATGTGGTACAGCCCTCCACAAATCTATGCTTCGATGTCTACCGAAGGAACCTTGCCAGCTCGAAAATAAATCAGTAACGCTTTACGGCATAACCCATAGAAGACCAAAAAGAGCCCATACCTTAACCATAACTTAGAAGCAATTGGACAATGAAGAAGAAGATAATTCACCGATTCCTCACTCTTTTTACACATATAGCACGAATCTACAACTGCGACACCCTTATACCATAAGTTGTCAAGAGTCAAAATCTTACCTAAGGCAGCAGTCCATGAAAAGAACACAACCCTAGGAGGATCTTTGAACGCCACACAGGTTTTCAAGGGAAAAGAGTGTTAGGAGTTGAGGAAAGGGAGAAGTAGTACTTACGCACTTTAAAATTCTTACTCCTTGCTGGTTTCCAACAAATTTTGTTCTGCTCCTCACCATTAAGAGGCATAGAATATCCAAAAAAGTGTATAAATGTTCCAATTCCCAATCTTGGACATCCCTAGAAAATTGAAGATCCTAGTGAAGCCTTTGGTTAGGAAAGTGCATCACATCCTCAATAGAAGACCCCTTATTACAACTAATGCTATAGAGTTCTGGAAAAGCCTCCTAGAGAGTACAACCCACACACCACACATGATGCCAAAATTTAATTCTATTACCAACACCAACCTCAAACTGATTCATATCTCAGCAAATAACTGATTCATATCTCTGCATTTTTGCATACAAAGTCCAAGCAGTGTGTTTGGCACAAGGAGAAGGTAAAAAGATTATTTATCAAAAGGAAGTCTAAAATTTTAAAAGAGAAGAAAAACTAGAAAGGTTCCCAAGGAAGTATGGATCAAGAGATCATAAACTTATTAAAAAAAGGGGATCAAGAGATCATAAGGTGTATAACACTGAAACTCTGTTACTTCAGAATTAAGAAATCCTTTGTTATCAAATTTCTCATTGATATTGCAATCTAATCTTTTAGCTAAATATCCTAAGAAAGAAAGCAGGCAGGAGAAAAAGAACCCTGGAATATGAGAGGAATGGTGCAGTAGGGTACATCTTCAAAGGAATCAATAAGATATCTACGTATATTAGTTTTTTTAGAAATTACTTAACTATGCTAGGGAATTGCTGCATTTTTTAGAAATTACTAGGCTAGGGAATTCTGTAACTGGGGCAGGGAAGTATTAAATCCATACCTGCCCCGAATTCATGCTGCATTTTTCCATCTTCCCCAACCACCACCTGGCCTATGTTCCAGTTTTCTCCATCCCTACCCCATTGTTAGAGGGGCCATGCAAAAGCACTTTCCTAGTTAGCGTACCTATCATAGTATTCCAAACAAGTTTAGAGCTTGGCCTTATTTATTATTTTATTTTGGATTTTGCTGTTAAGTAAAATAAACAAGTCTGAATGAGCATGTTGCACCTTCAAGCCCAAGGTCTTCATGAACAGCTTAGCTCATGTGCTCTCCGTATCATGAGGTCCCTCAAACTCTTTCTTGATTTCTTGATTCATTGCAAAAACTCTTTCTTTGCTTCTCTTTAGGTTTTTTGGTCATCTTGAATTATTTTCTGGTATCAAACTCCATATGTCTTTTTGGTTAGTTTGTCAATTTATTTTCCCATTTCCTAAATTTTAAATTGTAATTAAGGTCCCATGGCATAAACTAATAGTTCAGTTTCAAGATTTGTTTTTAAGTTTGTACTTCCTCCTGAAATTCTGGTGTTTGTGTTTAGGTAACTCAAGCTGAACTCCATTGTCAGTTTCATGCTCTTGGAGCTGGGGTTATAGAGGAGGTGCGTGTCCAGAGGGATAAAGGATTTGGATTTGTTAGATACAACACTCATGAAGAAGCAGCCTCGGCCATTCAAATGGCTAATGGGAGGATAATTCGTGGCAAACCCTTAAAGGTAAGAAAACCTTTACTGGGAGGTTGTTTCATTTGACAGTCACTTAGTGTCATTCCCATTTGAGCATAATAATAACGTATTCTAAGGTTGTGTTTGGATGAAAAATTAAAATTTCTTTGAATTTTTAAAATTATGGAATTTAAATCAATGGGAATCATGGGATATATATTTAAAATTAAGAAATTCAAGTATTATGATACTTAAAACGATGGTGGTAATAGTGGTGGCAATAACTTGGTGATGGTATGGTGCGCCATGATTTTGGTGCAAGCGGTGGTTGTAGTGGTGGTGTTGGCAGTGGTGGTAGTGGTGGTGCTAGCAGTGGATGGTGGTGGTGCAGTGGCGTAATGATGGAACAATGGTGGTGGTATGAGAATGGTAATGTTGGTAGAATTTATACAATGACACATTGTATAGAGGATGTGAATCAGGTCTTGGGTTCAAGACCCTTTGGATATGTGTAACCTACCCATAAAAAGAAAAGAAAAGAAGAAAACCCTTTGCAATGGGGGCATGGATGCATGACTACTTCCTACCAAACCAGTTTCCTATATGCACAAAGATTTCAGACACCCCCAAAAAATTGTGTATTTTTTATGAGCTCATCTTAAACATAGATTATGTAATGCCTACGAGCACATCAACTTGAATGATTATAAGGTAATAAAAGAAAATTTCTTTATGAATAAATTATTTTGGTCAACAAGACCGGAAAAATGTGGAACACAATAAAATATTTTATTAAGGCAATCAGGTGGACAGGAGAAGCAAGGAATTCCTACTAGGAATAGTGTATATGGAACTTGCTGATTGTTACTTGTATTTGGAAGTAAACAACAACCTTGAGGCGCTCTAGATTGTTTTTTAATCTTTCTTCCTGATTTTGGTTTTAGCAATTATGTTGTGCATTGTTGTCTACATGGAAGTGGGGACCTCACTGGCTCAGTCTTGCCAAATAGGGTGAAAGGAAAAAGAAAAGAAAATGAGAACAAACTGAGAACTGAATATTTTTTTGCCTGGCTTGCTGTTAGGAAAACACTTATACATTTATCTGTGGCCTCTAGGCAGTTTAGAAGAATAAGTGCAGATTGCTATTATCTGTGATTGGTTTCAAAAGAAGACCTATGAGGTCCCATGGCAACTTTATGAGAAACACAAGCAGTACTGTGTTACATGATTAATGGCTGTAGTGGAAATTACAACCAGCATTTTTACTTGCTTGAAGAAAATATTTATATTTTGGATGCATGTGTGTAGTGCTCGTGGGGTAGCAAGCCAACTCCTCCTGGGACAGCTTCAAATCCATTACCTCTTCCAACTCAACCATATCAGATACTTCCAACTGCTAGTATGAACCAAGGCTATTCTCCAGCTGAGTTGTTGGCTTATCAGCGCCAACTTGCTTTAAGTCAGGCTGCTGCATCTGGCCTCTCAGGTCAAGCTCTCGTGCAGATGACTGGACAGCATGGGCTGGCTGCAGGATCCATGGGATTGAGCTCTGGGGGATCCCAAACAATTTATGATGGATATCCTAACAATTCGTCCGGCCAACAGCTCATGTACTATCGTTAGTGGTGTTTTCAGCTGAATTCTTCCCTTCTTTTGGGTAGTATTTATAGTAAATCGTTTTTCTCTTGGTTTTTGTCAGTATACTTTGGGCTTTCTGCTTGAGATGTGAATCATTCTTAAATAACTTTAAATTTTTGATCCCTTATGTTGTATCCTGTAAGATATGTTCTGTTTGGCTTTGTAACAGGGTCTTCTTTTGGATTTTGTTTCTTCATTCATGTCAATTGCACATGGATTGCTGTTACTTTTCATGTTAACAACATTTATCACATTTTCCCCAGTTCCTTGAATTTTTGGTTGTATTAAAATCATTGGGAAAAAGCACATAAATAATGCCTATCACCAAACCGTAACAAATTTGGTGGAGCTCTCTGCCTTTGTCTAAACTTATGCTATCACATCTCTGAGCAGTGGCCTGGGAAAGGTGCTCTCGTATGTTCATAAACAGCATAATTTTTCTAATTTTTCATTTGAAAGAATAATTAAGATTTGGAGGGAGCGTAATAATCAGACTTCTCAAGATTAGGAGCAAACAGGGGACCAACTATTAGCATTGTTTGTAGGGACTTTTTTTGCTTGGTCTCGTGCTTGGGGAGTCACTTCTAGGGATTCCATTCCATCGTTTTTAGATTCTCTTTTTTGTTGTACATAATTCTGTGTGTTGCTTTTTCTTTTTCTATACATATTATTTTTGGCTGCATCATTCTTCTTGTATGAAGTAGTTTTTTGTTAATAAAAATTGTCTTACCTACCAAATAACCTAATCGTAAACCCACCAATACGTGGGAATAAATAATTATTTTGTATTGTAATGCAATGTATAATTTTTTCTCTAAAATTTGTTGAAAGATAATATGTTCTCTCTAAAAATTAAACAGTCTCTATTCGATCTAATTTGGTCCAATTAGGTCTACTTCGGTGCAATTTGATCCACTCGGTCAATTTTAGACTAATTAATCCTTAAATTGATTCTTTTTGCAGATTGTCTTTTCAAGTTTAGCTCAAAAATTAATTTTTTTCCTTAATTTTTGGGTTTAAAAATATGAAATTTTATTATATTTGAGTAAACCCTATAGTTTTGAGCTAAAAAATACAAAAAAATAAACATTAGAAATTTGAACCCTAAAAATGCAATAGCAATTATAAATATTCAAAAGTCTTATTCGGTGGTTCTATTCTATCCTCAGTCCTAAAAATGCAATAAAAATGATAAATATTCAAAAGTCTAATTCGGTCGACTTTGGTCTTATTTAGTCCATTCTATTCACTAAAGTTTTATTAGGTCCAATTTAGTCCATTCTATCCACTAAAGTTTTATTTAGTCCATTTGGACTTATTCAGTCCACTTTGGTTGTATTTTGTACACATTGGTCATATTCTGTCCACTTCGGTCTTATTCAGTCCATATTGGTCTTATTTGGTCCATTTTGTCCACTTTGATTTTATTTGGTTGACTTTGGTCCTATTTGGTGCATTCTATCCACCTTTGGTTCTATTTGGTCCTATTCGGTCTATTCTGTCCACTTTAGTCCTATTTGGGCTATTCAGTCCACTTTGGTCCTATTCGGTCAATTTTGTCCATTGGTTCTATTTGATCCACATTGGTTCTATTCGGTCCATTTTGTCCACTTCGGAATTATTCAGTTAACATTGGTTCTATTCAGTCTAGTTTGCCCACTTCAATCCTACTCGGTCTAATTTGGTCACATTCAGTCTATTCTATCCACTTTGGTCCTAATTTGTCCATTGTTCTTATTCAGTTCAATTTGCTCCTATTCGGTCCACTTCGGTCATATTCGGTCCACCTTGTTCCTATTCGGTCCACTATTCCATTTGGTCCCATTTGGTCCAATTTGGTCCATTTAGACCACTTCAGTCCATTTTAGTTCACTTCGATATATTTTTGTGCACTTTCGTAATGAGAAAAAACATGTTTGGGTTGAAAACACCTATTCTAAATCCAAATTTATTAATATATATATATATATCTCAAACTCGTAATATCTAAAATCTTAAACATGGTATTTATTGTTGCTACACTTTTGTTGAGCCTCGTTAATGTAGCATTTCAGTCGACTTTGGTATGACTAAATTTAAGCACGAAAGCTTTTCTAAACATATAGGGTATGAATATGCAAATAGAATCTTTAGGGCAATTATTCATTTGTATTAATGTCGTTACTTTTAAATAAATTGCATGAGGTTAATTATACATTTAAGCTATATATATATATTTTAAGCAATATATATATGTGTGTATAATTTTTATTTAAATAAATTATTCAAATTATTCATTCTTTTAAAAGAAATTATCATGATAATCAAAACTCATATCAAACTTATACTGAATATGTATAATTTATTCTCTAAATTTTATTGTAGAGAGAGAGAGAGAGAGAGAGAGAGAGAGAGAGAGAGAGAGAGAGACCACTTGTGATGGTGAACTAAAAAATACAACACTAAAACGTATGAGCCCAAGATAGAGTTTTAAAAAAATACAATGATTCATCAATATAATTAGTAGAGTTGTAAGAAAGAATAAAAAATCAAGAGAGAGAATAACTAATTTTTCAAGAGAGAATGTGAGAGAGAATAATAAGAAATTTATAGAAAATATAGTAATAAACACCAAATTATCCAAGTCATGTTATGTAATAAAATAATATTATATTTTTATATACTATTTTTATAATAAATATGATAACATCTATAAAATCAAAGAGAATAAAAAAGATAACAACTTAAAAACACAAAACTTAATCACATCAACCCAAAGTAGAGTTCCAAATAATACAAAAATTCATCAACCTAAAATAGAGTTGTAAAAAAAAAAAAAAACCACCAAAAATGAAAAGAGAGAGAGAGAGAGAGAGAGAGAGAGAGAGAGAGAGAGAAATAACATTTTGTGTGTGGGAAAACTATGTATAGAATGAGAAAGAGAATTGTAAAATTATAGTAAGAGGTGGGGAATAAGAAAAGCCAAAAATAAAAGAAGATAAAGTAATAGAGGAAAAGTGATATTAAGATAGATAATAGTGGGGATATGAAAAGGTATAAGAGAGGAGAAAAGTTAGAGAAAGTATAATAATAAGTTGGGAAATTAAGAAGAAAAAAAAAGAGTTTAAAAAAAGAGAGAGAATGTTGAAAATTGGTGGATGATGTAGCCGTTAATGTGTTTTAATAGGAGCGTAGCAATAATAAATGCTACGTTTCTGCTTTTAGATATATATAGATATAGATAGCAATAATATTTATTAGATTCAAAACTAATTTGAATCATTTGTTGGAAAGCACATGCAGAAAGAAGTTTCAGCATAGGTAAATTTAGTACAGAAAAATTGTGCGAATTGATTTGAGTTTCATTGCATCTATATTTAATATCTAAAAGTTGAAGTCTATCATTTATTATTGCTATACTCTTATTAAGCCACATCAGCGTAGCATTTCAATATATTTAGTGTGATACTTTGGGAGGAGAGGTTTGTGTAGAAAGAGGAGTCGTTTCATTGACAAATATGTCACGTTCTTGTTGTATTTTTGGGTTTTTTTATAAAATTTTAATTTTTTATATGTTATTAAAGTCTTGCATTTTTTTTAAGTAATGGATTTAATTATATTTGCTTCTCTTTAGGCTATTCAAATTTCAAGACATGTAGATAATGAACTGTTTGTAAGGAGTATTAGAAACAAATTTCAACCATACATTACATTATTTTACAAAACATCTCACATTATGTAATAATTGAACTATATTTCCTTAAAAAAAACTTACAAAATTTAAAAAACATTCAAATAATAAATATAGAAAGCTTAATTTAAAAAATTTAAATATATTGCATCAACTATAATTTGTTAGAAAATAATCACATTGTTTTAATAATGGTTTGAAACTAACGCTTATAAGTCTTATATACTATTTTCATTTTTCACTTAACAAAAAAAAATTGTCAAAATTTTCCACACATTGCGCATGTCTGCGTCAAGGGTGATGGCTGATGATTGACATTATTACTTGGAATGTTTGTCTTCATGAATATGGTTCTCATGTCCAGGAGGTTTACGAGTTTTTCATAATTTTTTTGCCATTTGGCCATTTTTGGATTTTGTAATTTTCTTAATAAATAATTGGAAAACACAAAAGTAGTTTGGATCTTCTTGGTCTCAACAGGAGAAAGAGTTGAAATTTCTCTCCCACCATACCATCTATAATCATCTGATATTTAGGAAGATAGAAATAATCTGACAGCATTTATGAGGAAACTGTACCTCCATAATGAAGTAATAAACTGTTAAAGCTTTCTTGTTCAAACATTGCACAAATAGATTTGTAATCTAATTATATTCAGTACACAATATAGCCTATTTATTGATCAATTAGATTCTAAATACATTGCTTTATGTGTTACAAGAGTGGTGCATTATATTTCCTTGGCGCTTGAAGGCAAATATGTCCTATAAATTGGAATTTTCAGGGAAGTTAAAAGATTAGATGAAGTTTCCTTTTTACCCCCCCCCCCCCAAAAAAGAAAAAAAAGATTTGATGAAAGTCTTACCATGAAGCCAATGAGTTCTAGTTCAATTGGCACATCCTTACCTCATAAGTTCTAGGTGGAGGGTGAGATCTTGGGTTCAAGACCTATTGGGTGCATCCATGACTTGCCAATGAAAAAAAAGAGATTCTTAACATGAAAATTTAGAATATCCATATATTTAAACAAGCATTGATTATCATGAGGAATAAGCAAAACACTTTATTCTTCTCTATTTTCATACCGCTACGCCTAAGTCCTGCTTTAATTTTCAATCATTTTTTGAATCATTTTACTTCTTCTCATTCATTTTCCTAAAAATGAATTAATCAACATGATGGTTCCATGCCCAAGGCCTCTAATGGTTTTAGAATGGTAGAGGTGCTGAAGTTGGTTTTTCCCAATTGAAATATCCTATGGCTTATAGGGAAAATCATGAAGTGGACAGAATTTTAGTGATAACAAGATGCTTTACAGTACTGATTTGAGTGATAAGCAATTTTACTCTGGTGTGCAAAAAGTACATTGAAGTTTGAATTCTAAAACAGAATATATACCTTTTGAAAAAAAAAAACCATAAAAAAAAGACCTAGTAAGACAATCCTCAGCCTGGAAATTTTAAAATTTCACAAACAGCCTCAATAACTACCAGCTCATGAAATGGACGTAAATTTACAAGACAACATTAGTGCCAGATGGGGAACCTGCCTTTAATGGATCTTGTTGCCTGTTTGATGCCTAATTTTGGAACTAGAAACTTCTGTTTTTGCGGTTGCCTCTCTGCACAACCTTTCCGATTTCAACAATGGATAACTCAAAGAGGTTGTGGCTACACTAATATACATTCTGTGGGGGTTGACAACATGCATGTTGAAATGATGCAGTTTGCTAACATTGCTTTAAGAGTTAAAGATGATATGGACATCAATTATTATCTACAAAATTTACATTTCCCCCGTTATAGAGTGCTTAAATGTTTGGAGCTCAGATCAGAATGTTCATGTGGAAGATCCTCGTCCTGCAAAAATGTCAATTAGTCTATTGCAAACTAAGCTTTTCATCATGAAGGAGAAGTTAATCAAGCATTATGCAAATACTAGGGAACCTTTAAGGGTAATGATAATGAAATTGGGGATAGTTTTGCTGTTCTTGAATAAAAGGTTGAATTTATGCAATGTCAAACTTACTAGCTGCAAGGAAACTTGGCTGTGGGCAGGTGAGAGGCTCGGGCTGCTAAACATCAAAGTGGGGTGCATAGTTTCTTCAGCAATTGCTCTCAATCTATTGAGTTCTGGCAAGATATCTTTGCCAAGATCAGGTCTGTCTTTCCGCCTTAACTCGGAACATTTGAGTGCTAGCTTAGCAAAGCACAAGGTCTCTTCAACTGGCCAATCAGTCACAGCTGGATCTAGCAACTGAGTAAAAGTTCCCTTTTCAATAGCCCTTTCAACATGGTGAGTCAAGCCCATTGGTGGTTTAGCTGTTATTAGTTGTAGAAACATGATGCCAATGGAATATATATCAGACTTTACTCCAAGCATTCCTGTTTGCTGATACTCTGGGTCTATATAGCAGAATGTGCCAGCTGTGGATGTCATCCGATACTGTGTCACGGTGTCAGCCAAAGATGGGGGTACTAGCCTGGCCAAGCCAACATCACTTATCTTGCTGACAAAGTTGCGGTCAAGCAAGATGTTGCCTGGTTTCAGGTCACGGTGCACAAGTGGCTCTGGTTTGGACTGGTGTAGGAATAGCAAGCCAGTACCTATTTCGGCTGCAATTCTAAACCTAAGTTGCCAAGAAAGGGGTGGAGAGCCACCCCGACAGAAGAGACGGTCATCCAAGCTCCCATTAGCCATGAACTCATAGACCAAGCAGCCATACTCTGGGCAGGCTCCTAGGAGGAGAACCATGTTTGGATGCCGTATGCAGCTCAATACCTCAACCTGTGAATGGTCATGATTCATAAGCAAATCATATAAGGGAAATACTTTGAAATACTTCTAGTTGAATTCCCAAAATTTAATGCTTGTCTTGTGTTGTATTTGCCTAAATTCTATTTTAGACATACCTCTTGCAGAAACTGTGACCTTCCATGAGCTGCATCCGGACGAAGAACCTTAATTGCAACAGGTGTATGGTCCAGATAACACTTATATACAGGTCCATAACCCCCTTCTCCAATCTTGCGGGATTCTGTGAAGAAGTCAGTGGCAGCTTCAATCTCCTCAATTGAGTACCTCCTATACCTTATGTCTGATTGTGCTAGAGCATCAAGTACCTTTCTCTTCTCCTCTGATTCTTGCAATACTTTCATTTCTGCATTAATTCTTTTTTGTCCTTCTAGCTCTGCTATCCTCTTGGCTGCTTCAGCAGCCTCAATGGCGGCCCTAGACTTGGCCTTCTCCTTTTCTGCAAGCGCCAATGCAGCTTCCTCAGCCAATCGTGCCTCTTGCAGTCTTCGCTCTTCTTCTAATTTCCAGCGCTGCAGCTCTACTGCCTGTTATGCAGATCATATCAGAGCTAGCTGAGAAATTTTGAAAGGCGTTCAGTGGATATTATTTCTTGTACCTTTTGTTTTGCTGTTAGTGCTTCTTTGCAGGCAGTACTGTACATTTCCATTGTTTGCTTGAGTTCTAGCTTTAGCCTCCTCATTTCAGTCTCCACTTCTTCCTGTAATTTTCCATACAAGATTAAGTTTCATGTATCAATAATTGCATCCATGTAAATGTACATTTATAGTCCAATTACAGAAAAAGAAAAAGTGTATGTGTGGAAGTGTTATCTTCACTAAGCTGGTAACATTCAAAGTTCAGGTATTAGGTGAAGTTTTTGAAAAATTTGGTTCTTTAGCCAACACATGATTAAGATAGGAAAGCTGTCATCATGCTTCATAAGAGGGTAGCTAGCCTTCATAAAAGCACTGATAACTGAGAATTTTATTCACTAATATGCTCATACAAACACACACACACACACGCACTATAAACACAGTCGTGCTTAGATATCCATAATAAGCACTAACATACAAATATCACATATGGCGCTAGCTCCTGGGTCATGAATTTGTATTAGCTTCAATGCATTCCTCACCTTACATACATGCACAAAATATAGGAGCTAAATATGTACATTTATCAAATTAATTGACTATATGTCCTTACCGCTGTTTGCGATGAGTTTGATAGCCTATCACTTTCCTCTGAGAGTTTTGAAAATTCAGGTGGTGGAGAACCGATTTCCAGTGACTTCGGTCCTATCTGCATTATATCAAAGTTTTCTTTTATGTCTACCTCTGTGGAGGTGAATGACATCCGTGAGGGGGTGCTGCCTATATCTAAATTGTCGAATACAGTGAACATCTGGTCAATGCTGGGCCTCGCGGAGCTAACAAAGGATATGTCAGTATCAGGCAGAGTGAGTTCCCCATATGATTTTCCATCATAGCCTTTTCTAGAGAATGGTGACCTGCTTCCAATGAGAATTAAATTAGTCCTTCTAGAAAGTGATAGTTAAAACCATCTATATAAAAACTTTAGATCTTTCTCATTCTTAATCTGTAGTGTCACTGACCTCATGATATCTGTCTCATCTTGCATTCTATGAAATAAATCAACTGGTGGCTTTTCTGTTCCTGATACAGAATTTATTACTTATTTATTAATGAGAAATGGCTGAGCAAATATAGTGAAAAAAAAGAGAGAGTAAGCAATATGCTTGAAAAAAAAGGTGTTTTGACCTTTCTTAGGAGTAGTAGACTGATAGAGATTTGGATCCCATGCATCTGATTTGATGCTAGATTGGTTAATAAGTTGGCTACGAAAAGGTGAGGAGGGTGGTGCAGGACGCGAGGCAGATCGCATGGACTGAATTTTTCCTTTGGATATCACATATACGTTACAAAAATCTGGTGCTCCCTTTGCTACTGTGCCTGGAACATCTGTTGCCTTGAATCTTCGGAGAGGAATGATTTTGGAAAGTCAAGAAACTTTTCATAGGTGTTAGAATAATGCATGGTTAAATAATTAAATTTATCATTTTTTTTTTTACAGTTTAAACTTTTGGGACCACGGACATGTTATCATGATATAAGAACAGGTGATACTAATTGTATATACATACTCTGAAAATTTAAATGATCATAATTCTTACTGAGCATGATTTTATATAGGTCCACACGTCTGTGGGACTTACACACCCATGACACCCATATGCTATGAGAGGGATACTTCATGAGATGATTTTATAAGATAATTCTGTGTGTGTGTGATATAGGCACATATATGTGTGTACTTTTTTGTTTTTTTGGTTTTGTAATTATAAGAATTTTTCATTAATATAGTAATAAGTTTTAGCTTTTCAAATTTTATTTTATTTTATTTTATTTTATTTAAAGTTCAACAAATTATTTAAAATAATGGCTTTAACAGTTAGGATTGCATTACACTGATGCACACGTGTGCATGCTGAAAGCTAATTTAATTATAATATATATATTTATTAGGAAATTGAATATAAATTAAAACAAGTTTCAAAGGAAGTGTAGACAAACAAAATATCGACCCAAGTTAATTCTAACTCGAGTAAAGAAAAACTTAACATAAAATAGAACCAGTTTAAATTAAATTAAGTCTTATATTATTTTTGGTTTAGTTAATATATATCTAAAAGCTGAAGCATAACATTTATTGTTGTTATGCTCTTGTTAAGCCACATCATTCTCCATGTCATTGCCACATCATTATTGTTTTTCATATTTGTTTTTTATCTTTAATTTTTTTGACAATATTAAATATATGTAAATACATTGACTTTACAAATTCATTTTAGGCGGTTTTAATTTTACATATATTCACATACTTTAATTTTGATGTTATAACTAAGTATTGTCCATACATATTCCTCTTAGATAGTTTTAACTTTACATATAATTTTGTCCCTTAATCTTCCTTTATTTTGGCTCTTCTTATTCTCATCTTCTTACTATAAATTTGTCACTCTCTCACATTTTATGCATATTTTTCCCACACAAAAAGGTTATTTCTCACCCTCTCTCTCATTTTTTCTTTTCTTTTCATTTTTTATTGGATTTCATATGAGATTTGTACTCCCATTGTCTTATTATTGACTAATTTATATGTGTTACTTGATGCAAGTATTTTTTTATCATTTTATTTACAACACAAAATAGTTTTAATGTTGTTGACCAGATTTAGGGAAAAATCATATTATAATATGTCCATAGTTTGTGTTGTTGTCAGGTTTTAGTTAATTTGGAAAACAACAAGATAGTCTAGATAATACAATGAAGAACAATTAATGCAGTTGAAGAAGATGGTATTTGTGTAGTTTCCTTTTACTATTTGTAAATATTTTGTTTAACAAATTAGCAGCAAATTGTTATGTCCTTATTATATGATATTTTTAGATGCTTGAGTAATTGTTTTAAGCATTTACGAATATTTTGTATTGCTCATATTTTTTTATATCTCATTTGTGTATTCTTTGAGATTCTTAAGAAAACAAATTCAATTTTGTGTTTAAAATTATTTATTTGTCTATTCATTTTTCATATGTTGGATTAGATGTTAGATTAAATTATGATAGTATTAACACAATACTTCTTATTTTTACAAAAAAAAAAAATTCTCTAAATTTCCCCTTTGTACTCTTGGTTACAATTATTATATATAAAGTTATAACCAACACTTTTTTTCTTGGGAATAATGACATATTCCTATTGCGTCACTTCAAAATCTTATTAAAAATTTTGAATTTGATTATGCTTTAGATATTTGGCTTGATCACATCACTTTTGTAATGTTTTACATATTCGGAAGAAGAAGTTTGACTTTGATGTGATTTTTATTTTTCCCTTTCTTTTTTTGAATTGTAGTTTTTGTTGATTTTTTTTTTATACGTTTTTTGGTATTTTTGATTTACAGTAGATACAATTGGATTTGAAAAAGTTTGTTTAAAAGTAAAAAAAAAAATTTCAAATTTTATATACTTTTTTAATGATGCACAAAATGTTATAAATAATTTTTATTAAAAAATTAATATTTTTGCTACCTTTTGAATTCTTGAGAAAAACTATATTGTTTTCATTTTGGTATGACAAAAATTATATATATTACATTTGTGATTGTTCCAAGCTATAATAAATGAAAATATGATTATGAAATACATTACTATTTATTAGATTAGTCCAAACTACAAAAAATAAATTTAATAAGATCATCCTAAAAATATTATCATGCGCAATGCGTGGGTCCATGACTAGTTTATATTAAAACTGAAACATGTTTTGTGGTTTGTAATATCCCCAAGCTTAGACCATACTTTGTTTGGGATAGCTTCCTCAATATTCAGATGGTTGGGTTTATCGCCATTGCCTCCCTATATTTATAGAGAATGTTGTTTTGTAATCTTATGCTACCACTCTCATTGAAACAATGGAAAGAAAACTTTATGCCATTAATGACTTATAGTTAGATATTGCTTTTGAGCTCATAAAAGTCATATAAAGGAATGTTATACTAGAGTAATTTCATAAATTTTGCTGAAGCAAGTAGTTAAGAGAGGTACATACCTGAGAAAGCCAGTTTTTGTTGAGGCACCAACAACCAAATTCTCAATCCCCGTGTGGTTAACATATTCAATTAATGCTTTGGCTACATCTGTGTCTTCTAGTACAATATCTTTGCAATGTATCTGATGTCAAAGAGAACTCAGTGAGAATATGAACACATGTATAATATATGGGGAGCTGTCTCTTTTTCTTAGGTAAGTTCAGACACACAAGATATTTATTTATTTAAAGAACGCAGAGAATCTTTCTGAAGAAGAGTCTTTTAGACTCGTCTCTAACCAATAAAACCTATGAATAACCGACTCCACCAGTCAGAACCAGTTGCTAGATAATCTAGGAGCATTCACCTTTGATGGGACAAGAAGTTTACGCTAATGCCTAAGAGCAAAGAACTTGTAATCATCGACAATGCTATCAGTGAATTTATGTTTAGAATTGGAACCTAAGCACTTACATCTTTACGTGTGCAAAAACATCGAAAAGGAAGGAACATTTCTCTTGTGCGTTGATCAGGATCTTTGCATATCAGTGAATTTACATCAACAATACCTGTCAAACGGGGTAGCCCTGCGCCCAAAAATTATGTACAAAATTAAGTCCATGTGATGAGAAATGTGAAGTGTGCATGTTGTATGGAAATGGTTCAATGCAAATGAAACCTATCAACTAATAGGCTCAAGTTGGTAAAGACATTGAGGTAATTCAAGATGGTAGTCATTATTATGACCCAAATCTAAAAAGGAAAAAACCTTGGTACATGCACCTAAAATTGCAATGAAAATTTCATAGAAAATTTTGGAAAATTTTATTGCCTGTAAACTTCTGGAAAAGGAAAACATTCCTAGAAATATAATAGAAAAATACTTACTTGGGGAAGAAAGAGATGCTGAGGAGGAAAGCAATGCAGGTTTGAGCTTGACATGGAGGAGAATAAGGGTCTGGCCCTTCAGGACCAAATGATCAATAGACCATTTGAGTGCATTTTGGCTACCTTTGTCTCTGTCTATTGCCACTGCCACCAACCCATTTCCTCCTCCTCTTCTATCTGCATGACTTCTTGCCAACCACATTTTCTCTCTTTTTCAAAACCCTTTGCCAAAATCAAAAGAACAACAATACCCACAAGGAAAATTCAATGTAATTGTCTTGGTATGTGAAAATCCAATACCCTTTTCTTGGTCAACTTTTTCCCTTCAACTAGAATCTAAAGGGATTTTTTTTTTTTTTTTTGTTTATATGTTTTGTGTCTCTAAGAAAAAAAAAACCAGGATTTTTTTTTCCTTCTTCTTGGACAGTAACAAAATGGGGTTCTTTTTTTACGGATCTCCTTTCTCTCTAGTAGAAACCAAGAGAGACAAAGGACTCTATCTTCCAGTGTTCTGTTTAGATTGACTTTGACATCAGTTATTCTAGTTAGCAACTACATTAAGCACCTGACCCTATCTTTCTCTCTCCACCAATGTTCTTGAATTAGCAGTTTGGTTGTTTTAGGCTAATTTGATTTTTTCAAACCAGTCAATCCTAAAATCTCTCTTTCCCTCTAAGTTGGATCTGTCAGTTACATGAAAGCCCCCATCATTAGCGGGGTGTTAGTTGTGTTTGACCTATGAATTCTTTTCTTACCAATCTGATAATTATCAGGTGTATTCAATCTATAAGCCTTATGCACCGATCATAAAAAATACTAATTCAATCATTTATTTATCCGAGAAATATTACCGTCCATAATATTTTCATAACAAATCTTAAGTGGCAAGTTATTATGGGTTGTTATTTGTTGGCAAAAACATAATTTCAGTGATGAATTCAATTTATAACCAATAACAACTTACCACTTAGGATTTATTGTGAAAATATTGTAAAAATACTGTATACGTAGCACTTCTTTATTTATTAAGTTGTTTAAGTGTCACCATTTACTAATAAGTAATAACATTCCAATTTTTAAATATTTTGTAATAAAATTGATAGTTGTTTTAAAATTTTGGATTTTGTTAACAAGGTGGCCTTAGGCATTTTTTAATAAACTATTTTAAGAAATTTTTAATACCGCTTTTTTGGAAAATATATAAAGCTTTCAAAAAAGTGAATTACTTTTTTTTTTCCCATAAAAAGTTCTTAAAAATATTTCCTAAACCAATTACTTAGGGCATCCGTTAACTTTTTTCCAAAAATTTCCGCGTTACAAGTAAATGTGGAGATTGGAATATATTCTTCATCCCCTATTTTTGGGGTTATTCACCCAAAAAACCAAAAATTCATCATAGCTCGAAATTTATTTTGGCCCCATTAATGAAGTATAAGCATTAACTATACTAGCTTGTAAATCCATGTATATGCATAGATATACTTAAAAGATATACATTAAGATGCATAGTATAATTCTTACATATATAATTTAAATATTATTAATAGTCATTTTTATATTTTTTTAACTCTTTAAAAAGTCTTGTAAGAATATTATTAAGCAGAAAATGTAAATTGACCATTTTTTTTAAGTTCATTAATTCTAATTTTTTTTGGTTTTTGTATATATGCAATAATTCACTTGGATGAATATTTATGATGTGGTCCCACATTTGACTCCAAAATTAAGAAATAAAACTCTCTAAAAATAAATAATTTAGGACACATGGCGTAAAATTGGACTTCAATTGTAGAATCTAATTGGATTTTCTCTAAACTTTACCTATTAATATATATATTTATATATAAAGTCTTGTAAGAATATTATTAAGTAGAAAATATAAATTGTCCATTTTTTATAATTTTTTTAATGTTCATTAATTTTAGACTTTTTGGTTTTTGTACGCAATAACTCACTTGGATGGATATTTATGATGTGGTCCTACATTTGACTTCAAAATTAAAAAATAAAATTCTCTGAAAATAAATAATTTAGGACACATGATACAAAACTAGTCTTCAATTGTAAAATCTAATTGAATTTTCTCTAGCCAAAGGCCTTGTAGCTGAATTGATACCTCCTCATGCACAAAGTGCTCGGGGGTCTAGGGGGAAAATAGTTCGAGCTGCAGGGTTAGCAGCATGTTGTAATTATTTCTCAAAAAAAAAAAATGAATTTTCTCTAAATTTTACCTATTAATATAAATATATATTTATATATAGATTGCTTTGTCCCAAAAAAAGG
This sequence comes from Notholithocarpus densiflorus, assembly GCA_030021035.2. Lineage (NCBI taxonomy): Eukaryota > Viridiplantae > Streptophyta > Magnoliopsida > Fagales > Fagaceae > Notholithocarpus > Notholithocarpus densiflorus. The sequence goes on from JARYZH020000005.1 coordinate 1,534,020, forward strand.
AAGAAAAAAAAAGTATTAACTATATTAACCTTTCCACACGCTACGCTAGTATTCAAAGGCTCTTTTTATAAGATTGTACTTTTTGCAATAGCCTATCAAAACCTGGCAAAGCCCCCATAAAACCGATCCTTTTATCTATACTTGGCCCAAAAAAAAGATAAAGAAATAAAGAAGTAATGGGCCTAATGGCCTTAAATTGTTCTCATGAAATCTGCTTTGTGTTATTGGTCATCTCGTGAACATTTTTATCCTGCCACAATGTCACTTACCAATAGTTGGGCAAGGAAGGGTTCGCAGGAAATCCCAGGATCTATCTACAAAATCACACTAAATGGCCTTCCTCTGGTGCATAGAAAAAACTACAAAACCACAAGAGGTCATTACTTGATGATCTTACCCCAGTTAAAAATACCCAAAAATAAAATTAAACAGAAAAAAGTAAGTTTAAGACTGAGTTTTCACCTTCAAATCCAACGTAATTAAATTTTTGCAACTAAACATGACCTCATTTCATCACAAACCCAAGCCTATATCTCCAAATCTCAACACCATACATATCTGATCATCCGATACCATATCATTGTAGAAAACCATATAAATGGCACCAACCTACTTTTCTCAAATGAAAGAAACATATTTTTGAATCAATTTCTTGGTATTCTCACTTCTCTTCCCAAATGAAGGCCATGTTCAATTTTTTTTATTTTTTTTGGTTAATAATTAGATAGTTTCAACAATGGGAAAGAGGAGATTCAAAACTTAGTTTTCCTAATAAATGAGAGCAGACTATACCACCAAAATACAAGGCTATGCCATGTGTCATTCTTAAATTCTCCAAAAGCTGTTAAGCAAAAAAAAAAAAAAAAAAACCTCCAAAAGCTAAGCTCAACGCTCCCTTCCCACCTTCTCACTCATCAGCTCCTCACAGTAATGCATGGCTGGACCCTTCAAATGGTCAACCTCAGTCACAAACACCAACACCCTCTCACACCCAAGTCCATCAAGATCCTGGTTTCAGGCTAGGGTCATTTAACCCACCATTCTCTGGACATATGTATAGCCACAGTTTATCATCCTTGGTACCCCAAAAGGGAGTCCCCTAAAGTCAAGCCCTGTGATATTTATGAAAAAACTTGTTGCTACCAAGTTGAGCATTCTAAATTGTAAAATCATATTCACATAGGTTCTATCGAAGAAGGAGGGAAGGACCCACTATAACCAAATACATCATTGCTCAACTGGTGATGAGAACTGCTCTTACTGGGCAAAATTTGCCAAACAATATAATTCTGGAAAATTTTTAGGCAGATGGCATGCGTTCAAAGTTTATTAGTTAGTTAGACTGTTTTTGGAAATCGAGTATAGCAAAATCGACTTCCAGCCAAAATCGAGTTTACTATACTTGACTTCCTACCGAAAATCGAGTTTAGTATACTCAAATTCCACTGAAAGTCAAGTATAGCATACTCGACTTCCAGGCTAGTAAATTACACCACCTATCCCACCTATCTCAGTTATGCAAGCACGGTAAATTTTTTTTTAAATGGAACTTGAGTCTATCAAACTTGAGTTCCAATAAATTTTACACCAACCTTAACCGTCTCATATATAAACTCTTTGATACACTTTTCACCTCCCAACTCACTCAACTCTCACTTCTCCCAGCTCTCTCCCATGCCCAAACTCTCCCTTTCACACACACTGATCATTCTACAAATTAAAAAGCTTTTCTTCTTCTTCAATTTGTAGGTAAATATTCAAACCTTTTTAAAATTTTTTTTTGGGTTAGACCTGGCTAATATATATACTCACTTTTTCATTTGGTAGATATATATATATATATATATATATACCATTATTATTATTATTATTGTTTTTTGTATTTGTTATTTGTGCTTTGTAATGGGTTGTTATTTGAAATATGCAATGGGTTTTTCTTTGTAATGTGTTGTTATGTATAATGCGAATGAATGGGTAATATGTTATTTATTTGCAATGTGTTGTAATGTGTAATGGTTTGTTAGTTGTAAGGTGTAACGAATATTTATTTTTTAAGGTTAGCGACCATGTAAAAATTTGTTTGAGTTTAAAAATTCGAATTTTTGCTTGAAGAGAATAAAATTTCAATTGTTTATAATTGTTTGGTGAACTATACAATGTTATCTTTATATTTGCCTTGAGGCAATATTTTGTAGTTCATATCGAATAAAGGTGTTATATTCGTCATTAACTTTTATAAACTTATTTGACTTATAGGCTTGTAATGAGTTCGATTGATTTATATCTATATTATGGTGGGAAGCCCCGCAGTGATATGAGTTATGGGGTGACATATGAAGGGCCTGGTAAAAAGTTAGAGATTATTCAGTTAAAAAAATAGGGGGAGATCAATTTGAAGAAGTTGAAAAAGAAAATTATGAAAGAGCTGGATTTGGACTGTCGGTTGCATGACGTAAAAATTATATATCGTGCTTCTCATGCAGTGTTCAGTGATACTATTGTCTTCACGCCTATTGAAATAAAAGGAGACAAGCATGTTAAGATTATGTTTGATAGGATAAACTCTACGCCCCAGTTAAAAGCTGCTGAATAGTATATAAGTGTGGAGCCTCGTATAGAAGTTGGCGGTGAAGATGTGCAACAAACAACTTTGGAGGGTGGTGGCGGGGAAGAATTTCAATCATTACATACGGATAGTCATCCGACTCTTACCCCGTGCACTACAATTGGGGGTTATACACTACCATGTCAAAAGACACCAACTCCAATGGAGGTTTGCGGATCTAGTTATCAACAAGAATGTATTCAATCTCTAGGGGGGGAAGACGAAGACGAAGACGATGTTGATCATGGTAGAAATGAGTATGAAGAGATGATTGGGAGAGATGACTTTCACGAGTATGTTGATCATTATGAAAATGTTGACAATGTCCGTCATGATGTCGTGGATGATCATGATGATGATGCTATAGAGTTTCAAGATGATATAGGCGATGGTATAGGTGTGTAGCATGTTACAACTACAGTCCTTACATATGAAGCTTATGGCCCGTCATTCCATGTAAACACTTGGGATAATATAGTTGATCCTTCAAATGTTGAGATACCATTTTCATCAAGTTGGGTGCGGGGAATGAATTTTAGCAAAGGGTTGATTTTCCCTAATAAAGAGGCGGTGAAGTGCGCGAATGAGTCATATGCATGGAAAGTCTGAGCATTCTCGCAATGGAAGCTTAACGGATTATGGGCCGTCACAGTATACGGTGGTCCTCACACTTGTCCGTCAGTTGGGGTGAACAAAGATGGCAGAATAATGGATTTGAATTTTCTTGCCAAAGAACTTCATACATATGTACTTGCAGATCACACCAGCAAAATAAAGGATCTCCAAAATCTAATCTAACCCAAAAAATATAAATTTTCATTAAAGAAAAAGGAAATTAGTTCGTACTTACAATAAGAATCTCAAGATTGCAGCAGCCCTTATAGGATTTCAACATATTAGGCTGCACCCTCCCCGTGTTTACTTCTTTTCTGGTTGCGTCTAGTGTACTGTTTGGTTGTAGGGTGAGCATTTCCATCACATGGAGTTGTAACATGCTCTGTTACCTGCTCATAATGTTATATTTTTAAGCTTTTACAAACAAACAAATTCATGCACAAAGAAACCCAAAAATATATGAAATTAAAATCAAAGTAAAGCACTTGGAATACCAGGTGGGAACCTATACCGCATCTCCTTGGTTGGATGGCACGAGTTGATTTCCGTTTGGGTGGAGCGTGAGCGTTTGCATCCTGTGGCTGCTCAGCTTGGTCACGTTGCCCCTGCTTGACGTCATTGTCATGTGGATGCGTGGCTTGTGGAACATGTATCAAGGTAGAGGAGTAAAAAGAAAATATCACAGCTGCAAGAGTTTCAAGTAATTAGCAAACAAAGTTTATTTGCTGTTGTCTTTTTATAATGGGTGCTTTTTTGAAATATCTTGACAACATTCAATTGCTTTGTAGGTGTTTCACCTGAAGACCTCAGAGAGGACTATGCAACACACATCCAGTAATGTAGGTCATAAAGATGATCATTTCCACAATATGTTCTTATATTCTCCAATATCAGAAGCTAATATTCTCTTCATTGCAGGTGGGGAGCATAGATAATTTTAAATTTATTTCACAATATGAAGCCATGGACGGTAAAAGGTAAAAATGTCTAAAATTTTAGCATCTTTTTGTTCAAAGTTGAAGATTTTGCATTCATATCCTCTCTAGTGTGAAGTGTTTGTAATAATACTTAAGAGTCATAGTTTATTGCTGTTCCTTGTGACTTGATCCACATTTCTGAGCTTTTAAATTTCTTTTTAGTCCTAATATTTTCTCCAAGAATCTGAAGTTCATTTTTCTTATGCAATGAACAATCACATAGAATATCTGATTTTTGAGCTCAATTATTTTTCCTCTTCCTTTATGATGTTCTTCATACATGCAAGCATTTCATACTCATTTATACAATATCTTCCTATCAGATGCTTATGCTTTTATGCTTAATTTTCAATCATAGGCTAAATGCTTTAAACCAGGAGAAATGCAAAACAATCAACAAATCTAAACCTCACCCCATTACTAATAAGGTAATTTCATTAATAACATTTGGAAGCCCTTTATTGAGATTTTTATTGTTAGTTATAACCGTTTGTGAGCCATGTTGCACCCAATACAGATACTTTCAAGAAAAGAGAAATTTGGTGTCTTTCAAAATTCCAAACAAGAAACCAGAGTCCCAAGGGTAACTTAATACAAAATCCTTTATGCACAGCTCTTTATATTAACGGTTTACTAATTCTGAAGCTATTCCTTCTTTTAACATTTGGCTTATGCTTCCTATTAGGAACTCAGTTTTTCAACCGATAAGAGGTTTCCAGTCGAGCCACCGATAGAATTATTAAGTAAGGTATGAATAAATTGGGGTATTTTGTGATTTATTCTTAGTCTCCTTTTAGAGTGGATTTATGCCTATTGTATTGTCAAGTAATTTTTGCATAGTTCTGTATCTTGTTTTCAATTATGCAATTTATAAATTCCTTATGTGTCATTTTAATATGCCTACTAATATGCTGTCATAATTGCCAGCTCTCCCTAGCATCTGATGCCCAGCTCAATGGGAAATCTCCGTCAAGAAGTCCTCTGCCAACTAAGGTTATTTTCTTCATCCTTTGCTTGTTGGAAGACAGAAATTGCAAAGTTTATTTTGTGTTCTTACTAATACATGAGTGTTTTCATTGCTCTAATTAAGGATTCAAAAGAGAACACACCAAAACCTTTTAAAGCACGCAAGGTACGTTTGTGTGGCTACTTACGACATTAGCTAGCATTTTGTAGTTTCTATTAATCCAAAATTATAGGGAAACCTAGTATTTATGACTAGAAATAATTATATTAAAGTTTCATTGTCTGTTTTAATGCTCATGGTTTCATTACATCCAAGTTGTAGGTGATAAATTTGTTCGAAGAAAAATTGCAGAGTTTGGGTGGGAAGCAGTATCAATGTGGGAGTTACAGGATGATTCCTGAAGTTGGACCACAATTGTACATTAACAGGTAGCACTTGGTTCTAAATTAGTTTGAATTGAAGTATACCTTGTTATTTGTTCAGTCTTATTGTATGGAACATTAGATACTTTTCAAAAATCATGCAGCTTATGTTTGTTTTTGAGTTTGATTAATGTGTATAAGTAATAATTTATTTTATACATGAAACCAGGGAAATCAGATTACGTTCATGGTAAGAATAGGGGTTATATTATTTTTACAAAGTTAATAACTATCCTCTTTCTTTTTTCTTTTAAAAATAATAATAATAATAATTCATTAATTACAACAATGGGGGAGGGGAGGGTTTGAACCATGGTTCTTTTAATAAAAAATAACAAGCTATGCCACGGACCTACAAAGCTCTTGGCGATAACTTTCTTTTAGGAACCTGAATTTAAGCAACAGAAATATGATGTCCACCTTAACACTGCAAGTGACATTGTATGTTCCCTTCCCTTCTTTGTCCTTATCAAATGAGGAGTTTTTTTTGGTCTTTATAGATTTTTTTTTTTTTTTGGGTGGGGGTAAAGAAATTTGGAAAAGGAAAAACAGGCTTTCAGTCATGCTATAGATGTTGTGAAAAATAAGATTGGTTATTAGAAATTATTTAGACATTTTTTTAAATGCATTTGTTTTAATATGTTTCCTACTTTTGTACTGCTATGAATCATGTTAATCTCTTGTGATTTATGTCCAACTGAATTCTTATGCAGAAAGTCTAGGGTTATAACAAAATTTCACAAGATTTTCACAACACCCTTATTTTGAGTTGTGGTGATCTTGTTTCATATATATTTTTTACATATGTTGGGCTGACGACTCAAATTGTTATGAAATTTTATTGTGCCCGTTAAAGAACTTGTTGGTATTACTTATGAGTTATGACCTTCATATCACAGGAGCACAGACATATGCTGAGAACAAGAGCTTGAAGATGCCCTTCCATTTTTTATGTCAATGCTTTACCCATGCATTGCATAACAATGTGGACCTTGTACTCCATCAAATTCCAGGGAAGATGCCCTTACCAGCCAAAAGTTTCAGGGTCTATAGTTGATAGCAGCTTTTTGTGCTTTCTCAGTTGTACTATGGTTGATAACAAATTTTTTGTGCGTTATCAGTTGTAGCGAATGAAATAATAAATCCATTTTTTCCAGTTGTAGCTTTCCTTGGTCTTAACAAATGCTTTTTGTGGCGGATTGCAACGCAGAAAAGCCTGAGAAATATAGTGAAAGATTCATGTTTTTCCTCCCGGAAATATCTCCAAATTTTCTTGTCATATAATAGGTTTGAGTGTCAAATATGTACACATTTTACTATCAATTTTCTATTTTGGAAAATATATGATTTTACATTAGGATGTGTTGTGCCGTCTTGAAAACCGTTTTCAAGGACCATGAAGATTTATAGATCTGATGGGTGGGTACCTTTGGTATGTTCCAATCTCCTAACTTTAGATCTAAATCTGGTAACTCATATGACTCGGAGTTGATGGCTCCTTCATCATGCGGTATCTCAGGGAGTGAAGACCTAAAACTGGTAGAAGAGTTACTTCTAAACAACCTATTCATTCTTCTATGCTCAAAGCTCAAATTAAACAATTACAACCTAATCACCTTTATCCTCAAATCTCCGGTTCTAACCTTAGATCTGAAACAGGGTAAACAGTAAAGATAATCGCCTATCTTTGTGCACTTCAGTCTCTTAGCGCCTACAATCCTCACCCTTGCGGGACCACCCTAAACGCCTGTCCGTCGGCTAACACGGGCTGACCAACACAACACTGTAAGGATACCGAGGTCTTACCGGGCTGTAAACGTCACAAATCTGGGTTTTCATCTCAACAATATACCACTGTATCAAACTTTCGGGATAAAACAAGAAACAGGAAGAAGCAGATTACTGGGAAATAACTGAATAGCTTGAACAGTTAACAAAGAATAACGAACAGAGGGTTAAGAAGGAGGCTCAGCCTACCAACAACAGATTATCACAAAGAAGAGATAGCAGATGTAGAAGATAATGAATGGTAATGGAAGAGTTATCAGAAAATAGATGTAAAACAAAATAATGTTTGTGAGAGATAACATAACCAAAATAATGAATATAATCAAAATAATGAATATTATGCTAAAAATAATGGATAACTATGGCGGCAGTGCCGACCAACTTGATTGATAATATAAACAGTAACTTACAACCGACCGGCCAAACTTGGCTCTGATACCAAAAGGGGGGTAAGCTACTATCAACTGAAACAGGGGCCGACTGGGGCCATGCGGAAGTATAAAAGGCCGACTGAGGCCATCTGGTTACAATTGTGAAAACCGACTGGGGTATTACAAATGTAAACTAGGGTTGCCATTGTGGCTACAATCTGATTACAAGACTAAGGGTTGTAAAAAGAAGGGAAGGGTTTTGCTTTGAAGAAGAGACTGGGCTTCTGAAGCTAAAACTGAACTCCCTTAGGACTGAGGAGTGAGCTGCCTTTTATAGCTGAAGGGAGCCTCGGGTCCTGCAGTCTTGATTGCGGGAAATCCGGAGAGTGAAATGCTTTTACTGGAGGTGAAAAACCTTTTCCACCGAAAGCAAACAGTAACTCTGGATTATCTTGTTGGGCACTGTGGATGAACAGTGACTGGTCCTGTTCATGAATAATGATTTGTCTCCTTGCTTTTCTGGAATAGTGACTGGTGCTATCCAGATCCTTTGAACTGTTCTTCTTCAGTGACTGGTGCTGGAGGAGAATAGTCCAAGCAACTTTCTAAATATCATCCAGATTATATCCATCATAAGGATCCTGAGAATCTTGAAGAATTGGATTCTGGTTGATGGAGGCTTCTGAGGAGGCAGGAGAGATCCGTTCTTGGGATTCTAATTGTTCTGCCTGTAATCTTATCTGGTTGGCAAGATCTTTGAGTTCTAAGCTAGACTTTCCTGCGAGTTGGATAGAGTCTAAACTAGACTGAGATCTTGATGTTTGAGTAATGGCCTTCTGGATTGGAGGAGGGAAATCCTGGTGGAGAAAATTGATTACCTGGTCAATTTTGAGACTATCCCACCATTTGACTGAGAATTCTCTGTCTAACAGATTCTTATTAATAGTATAGTTCCACATGCTGATCCAATGGATTCTGTACATGATCGTCATATGCAGAATTGCTGGAAACTGGGAACCATGCTGAGAAGGGTGGAACCTGGATTCAAAATACCTGAGAGCATCTTGTAATGGTTCTGGGTAAATTTGGGGAATTGGTCCAAACATTTCCCACCACTTGAGAAACCAAGAGGGAGCTTGGCAAGAGAACTTTTTATCAAACATGATGAACCATGAATGATCATTATTTTTGTTCTGGAAAAATAATACTTTCTCAAAGGCGTCCATATAATCATAATAACTATACAGGAGTTCTGAACCTTTATATGACTTGAGACCTGGGAGTGGTTTGAGCAACGAGGGGTGTTGTCCCCATTCTTTGCAGCTAACAAAACCTGTAATGATAAACTTGTGGTAGAGGACTACTGAGGGGTCACTCTTGTTCATGATATTTTCTATTCGAGCAGACTTTTCCTGGATGAGGATGCTCTTGTAGAACTTGATGTTTTTCTCAGGATGTTTTGGGAGGAAATGCCACTCAAGATGTTCATCAATGGTTTTACTGTTTGTGAGACCTTAGTACAGGAACTTAGCAAACCTGAACCAAGAAGTCAGGACTCTATAGGTGATACCAAGCCTAAGAAGGAAGTTACAGTCAACGACCTTCAAAAGGAAATCAATGAGACCAAGTCTGAGGTTAGCACCCTTAGGCATAAATTAATCATTCTTAAAGGTGATCAAAAAGATAATCACTTAGAAAACACTTCACAAGAAGGCAATGAGGATGGAACCGCATTTCAGAACCCTTCAGTTGAAGAAGTTGATACAGAAACCTCCAATAGGATTGACTCCCAGAAATGGCATTCCAAAGTCAGGATTGTCATCAGCCAAGATTTTGAATTCGAGGTCATAGCCTTAATAGATTCAAGGGCTGATCTCAACTGCATTCAAGAAGGAATCATTCCTTCCAAGTTTTTCAAGAAAACTAGGGAAAGATTAACCTCCGCAAGTGGCGGACAGATGCAGATTGCTTTCAAAATTCCCAAAGCCCATGTCTGCCAAGACAATGTCTGTTTTAAAACAACATTTGTTCTTGTCAAAAATATGACAGATAGAGTTATCTTAGGAAACCCTTTCATGTGCCTGTTATATCCTTTCACTGTGGATAGGAAAGGAATTACTACCCACCCCTTTGGCCAGCCTATCATGTTTAAGTTTCTTAAGGAACCTGAACCTAGAGATATTAGTTGCCTCCAGGACATCCATAGGACCCTTATCCAAGCAAAAATCAATCATCTCAATCATCTCCAGGATGACTTGGAATACAAGAGAATTGAGGAACAATTAACCTGTAAAGACATTCAAAATGAGATCAGAAAGTTTAAAGAAAAACTTAAGCAAAAAGTCTGCTCTGATCTACCCACAGCTTTTTGGCATAGAAAGAGACACGAGGTAGCTCTCCCTTATGTCAAAAGTTTCCTAGAAAAGGACATCCCAACCAAAGCTCGACCTATCCAAATGAACCAAGAACTCATGGATATTTGCAGAGCTGAGATTGACGATCTTCTTAACAAAGGAATCATTAGAAAATCTAGATCACCATGGTCTTGTCCAGCCTTCTATGTTCAGAAAAACGCTGAGATTGAGAGAGGTGTTCCTAGGTTAGTCATCAACTACAAGCCCTTTAACAAAGTCTTAGAATGGGTTAGGTATCCTATTCCCAACAAAAGAGACTTAGTCAATAGGCTTAGCAGAGCCAGAGTTTTCAGCAAGTTTGATATGAAGAGTGGTTTCTGGCAAATACAAATCAGAGAGTCTGATAGGTACAAGACAGCCTTCACCACACCCTTTGGACATTACGAATGGAATGTAATGCCCTTTGGTCTAAAGAATGCACCTTCTGAATTCCAAAACATCATGAATGAGATTTTTAATCCATTCTCCAGTCATGCCATTGTCTACATTGACGATGTGCTCATCTTTTCCGAATCCATTGGCCAACATTGGAAACACCTTCGAACATTCCTCCAGACAGTCATGTTCAATGGCCTTGTTGTTTCCGCCCCCAAAATCAAACTTTTTCAAACTAGCGTGTGATTCTTAGGTTTTGATATAAAACATGGTGTCATCAAACCTATAGATAGAGCTATCCAGTTTGCTGATAAGTTTCCAGATGAAATCCTAGATAAAACCCAGCTTCAGAGATTTCTAGGATCTCTCAATTATATTTCCGACTTCTATCAAAACATCAGGCAGCAATGCAAACCACTCTTTGATAGACTTCGAACCAATCCATCTCCTTGGACTCCAATTCATACTTCTGTTGTCCAGAAAATCAAGAAATATGTCAAGACACTCCCTTGCTTAGGAATTCCCACAGTAAATTCCTTCAAAATTGTCCAGACAGATGCCTCTAACATCGGTTACGGTGGTATTCTTCTCTAGCGTGTCAGTCCTACTTCCCCTGAACAGATAGTCTGTTTTCATTCAGGAATTTGGACTACCACTCAGATTAATTATAGTACTATTAAAAAGGAAATTTTATCTATAGTACTATGCATTTCAAAATTTCAAAGTGATCTTTTGAATCAAAAGTTTTAAGAACAACATTTCCTGCCTCAAGGTTTACTAGGTGAATTTCTAGTGCACTGAGGGTTCTTTGGAAAAGGTTTCTGTGGTTTAGGGTAAATGCTGCATGAAGGTTGTCAAGGATATGTTTAATGGAGGGTGGTAACTCACAATAGGCTCCATTACGGAATTGTAAATGTTTTGACAAAACTTCCTGTAAAGCAACAACCATACCGCTACTGGAATATGTCACAATTGCTGGGACAAATTCCTGGAGGGATGTTACCATTCTGGGTTCTGAGCCAGAAGGATTATCTTTATAAGACTGTGCATGTGCTTTTCCTTTGTTTTTTGAGGAAGCCATTTTCCACGCACTGGTGGGGATTTTCTTCTGCTCAAAAATGTTTAAACAAGCATAATGAATTTCTTTTTCAAAAATGCAATTGTTAAAAACATGAGATGGCAAAAAGCAAATACTTTTATGAATGTATGAGATGAGATACTGTGATGATTTATGGGACTGGAAGGGGCCATAAGAATCATTATCATGAAATAATGGATCAAGGTTCTGGGCTTGGTTGTGGCCATTTGAAACTGTGGAATAATGGGTCTTGGCATTTACAAGGTTAAGGGTCTTGGAGACAGAAACTTCTTGGAGGGTGCTCACCTCACTTGGTTCGGGACTCCTGAGAAACTTAAACTTGACTGGCTGGCCAAAGGGATGGGTAGTGATTCCTTCACTATCTGTGATAAAAGGATACAACAGACACATGAATGGGTTTCCTAAGATGACCCTATCTGTCATATTTTTTACTAGAACAAAACTAGTTTTGAAGCATGTGTTGTCCTGACACACCTGTGCTTCTGGGATTTTGAATTCAATATGCATCTTTCCTCCATTCGCAGAAGTTAACCTTTCTTTGGTTTTCTGGAAGTATTTTGAGGGAATAATTCCTTCTTGGATGCAGTTGAGATCAGCACCTGAATCTATTAGGGCTATAACCTCGAAATTGAATTCCTTGGTGATGACAATCCTGACTTTGGAATGCCATTTCTAGAAATTAATCCTACTGATGGTTTCTAAGAACATTTCACTGGGTTGTTCTTGGACCATATCTGCAGTAAGGTTGACTGTGTCATCTTCATCATCAGAAGGGTTCTGAAATGAGGGACCTTCCTCATTGCCTTGATGAGAAGTAACTTCCAAATATTTTACTCTATGATCAAGGAGACTGTGGTCGACCCTAAGAATAGTTAATTCTTGTTGAAGGGCTCTAAACTCAGACCTGGTTTCCCTGATTTCTTTCTGAAGGTCGTTTGGTGTAACTTCCTTCTTGGATTTGGTAAACCTATTGTAGATTTTTTCCAAATCAACTTTTGGTTCAAGAATCCTAGGTTCGGGTTTACTGGTTTCCCTAACTAAGGTTCTATGGAACTCACTAAGCCTTTGAACTTTGTTAACTGGGTCTTCGATCTGTTCTATGAGATCTAAGAGAACTTTGTTAACTGGTAAACCCGAACCTAGGATTCTTGAACCAAAAGTTGATTTGGAAAAAATCTACAATAGGTTTACCAAGTCTAAGAAGGAAGTTACAGCAAACGACCTTCAGAAAGAAATCAAGGAAACCAGGTCTGAGTTTAGAGCCCTTCAACAAGAGTTAACCATTCTTAGGGTCGACCACAAACTCCTTGATCAAAGAGTAAAATATTTGGAAATCACTTCTCATCAAGGCAATGAGGAAGGTCCCTCATTTCAGAACCCTTCTGATGATGAAGATGACACAGTCAACCTTACTGCAGATATGGTCCAAGAACAACCCAGTGAAATGTTCTTAGAAACCATCAGTAGGATTAATTTCTAGAAATGGCATTCCAAAGTCAGGATTGTCATCACCAAGGAATTCAATTTCGAGGTTATAGCCCTAATAGATTCAGGTGCTGATCTCAACTGCATCCAAGAAGGAATTATTCCCTCAAAATACTTCCAGAAAACCAAAGAAAGGTTAACTTCTGCGAATGGAGGAAAGATGCATATTGAATTCAAAATCCCAGAAGCACAGGTGTGTCAGGACAACACATGCTTCAAAACTAGTTTTGTCCTAGTGAAGAATATGACAGATAGAGTCATCTTAGGAAACCCATTCATGTGTCTGTTGTATCCTTTTATCACAGATAGTGAAGGTATCACTACCCATCCCTTTGGCCAACCAGTCAAGTTTAAGTTTCTCAGGAGCCCCGAACCAAGTGAGGTGAGCACCCTCCAAGATGTTTCTGTCTCCAGAACCCTTAACCTTGTAAATGCCAAAACCCATTATTTCACAGTTTCAAATGGCCACAATCAAGCCCAGAACCTTGATCCATTTGTTTCTACCATTACATTCCCTGTTGATGATTCTTCCGGCCCCATTCAGCCCCATAAATCATCACAGTATCCCATTCCATACATTCATAAAAGTATTTGCTTTATGCCAGCTCATGTTTTTAACAATTGCATTTTGAAAAAGAAATTCATTATGCTTGTTTAAACACTCTTTGGCAGGAGAAAAGCCCCACCAGTGCGTGGACAATGGCTTCTTCAAAAAACAAAGGAAAAGCACATACACAGTTTTACGATCTGCATGAAGGCGCTACTTCTGGCTCAGAACCCAAAATAGCAACATCCCTTCAGGAATCTGTCCCAATGACATATTCCAATAATATGATATTAGCCTTACAAGAAGTTTTGTCAAGAAACCTCCAATTCCATAGTGGAGTTCACAGTGAACTTCCACCCCCCATCAAGTCCATCCTTGACAACCTTCAAACAGCTTTCAATTTAGGAAACAATGGTCTTTTCCAAAGAACCCTCAAAGCATTAGAAAACCACTTGGTTAACCTTGAGGCAGGAAATACGACCCTTATTAGTCAACTCTTTGGCAAAGAGGATACCTATTCAACAGGTATAAGGACTATTATGGGCACTGATTATGCTAGGTTAAGTCTTAAGACTCAAGACCAGCTAAGAAGTGTTGTAGCCAACTTGCCACCAGAAATACAGGTTTGTATTTTTGATAGCAAGGCAATGACCGAATCATTTGACCAATGGTTCGAACATTTCAGGAAATCGGTCACAATTAATGTCCCTGCACCCACCGAAGAAGATGAGTTAGGTGACACACTGTTACAAGCCGAATGGGAACAATACTTTGGAGGCAGTCTTAAAGTATTTGAAAACAGTCACCCATTCCCCGGACTCTTAGTTGATTATGAAGAAGAATTTGAAGATGATTATAGAGATCCCGACTGGCTATCCCAGATGTTTGAGTATGGTTTCATCAAACTAATTAAGTTGACCAATCATGCCCAAATCGGCCAGTTACCACAGATTATCCAAAGTGCTGTTGCAAGAATCAATAGCCTTTTCGTCTCTATCAGATGCTGGAGCACCCTCCCACATTGGGAAAAGGATAACTGGATGAATGTCCAACCAGCAAAACACCTTGTTCTGATCAATGGGTACACCTACCAAGGACCATGGTTTAAAGGAGATTCCCGCCTCTCCTTCAGGAAACCCTTTGCTCTCTCAGAATGTTGGAGGAAATACTTCAACAACCAGATCATTAATGTGATCCAAGATCTATGGCAAGACTACCATTTCTTTGGAAACACAGAAAGGATTTCAGTATTTCTGCAGCGACCATATGAAGATGCCATGATTCATCTAAACTGGTCTGAGCACAAAGATCCAGGAAGGTTTCTGTCTCCCGGACAAGTCCCGGTATTTGAACCTCTCCTCTATTGTGGAATCTGTAACAAATATGGAATTTTCCATGAGCATGAATGCTACAACAATCTCAGCAATCTCTGTAATCCCCCATGGGAACCTTATGGTGGACATGATATAGACTAAGCACTGGGAAGTTAGCAGTTCAGAAGTCCTGGATAGCACCAGTCACTATTCAGAACCAGTTTTAGTTCGGATACTATTCATTTCAGCAACAGTCACTGATCTTGAACAGTACCCGCACTCAGTAAAGATTCCGGACAGTCTACTATTCATCTACAGCACCAGTCACTGTTTGATGAACAGCATCCAGAAAAGCAAGGGGACAAGTCACTGTTCATCTACAGTGCCCGACACAATAATCCTGAGTTACTGTTTGCTTTCGGTGGAAAAGACATTTATAAATATATATAAAATAAGGATACATCTATATAATAAAGATATTTAGGAAATCTTTAGAATTGCTATGGGTAGATTTCAGGTTTGTTGTACTTTCAATTTACTAGGAACCCAATAGCAAACTCTCTTTTGATTGAGGAGCAAATATTGTTTTAAAAAAAGTGATTCAATGCATCTCAAAGCTATATTTTATCCTTCTTTTTATTCTTACCCTATTTTTCTAACAATTTTAATAGAATATTTCAATGGAATGAGGACCTGAAGTAGACTTTTAAAATTATAAATCAAGGCTTTATAATCAAGTTATAATATAGGTTTGACGGAACCAATTTTGGTCGCCAGAAAGCCAAGATGAAATTCATTCTTACTACATGTTGAATATTATCTACATCTTGGATCCAAACTTAAAGCACTTCCTGAACCAATTCCCAAAGATATCAATTCAATCAGGGCAACAAGGAAGAATCGTGAGGAGGACAAACTTGTTTGTAGAGGGCATATCTTGAACACTCTTTCCAATTGATTATATGATTCTCTATCTTTCTCTCTCTTTGACCACTTATTTTTCTTATTTTTCACCCTTCCCTCTTCTCTCTCTCTTTCTTGTTTTCTCTTCTTTTCTTTTTATATCTAGAAAAATATTGATGACTAGAAAACAATTGCTATTTTACAGCTGCCAAATAAAGGAAATAGTGAACTTGTAATTTTGTGTGAAATAGTTGTTTTTCAATATTCAATATTAATGTGTGTGAATTTCTTGTTTGTAGACTAGCAGAACCAGAACCAAGGTAGCCTCAACCACACCAGGTGCACCATACCAAGCCAGCATGCATAGCTTCAGCTCCAGTCCAAGTGCACCACCTCAGTCCAGCATGCATAGCCCATCCACTCCAAGTGCACCATACCGGTCCAGCATGCCTAGCTTCAGGCCAGGTGCACCATCTCAGGCCAAGACAAGCTCAGCCACTCAATTTGCACCATCTCAGACTAGGATGCACCAATCTAGTCCAAGTGTAACACCTCATGCTAGGACAAGCTCATCTAATCCATTTCAGGCTAGCATAAGCACATTCATCCACTCTTATACACAACAGCACAGCTCCACTCCAGATGCACCACACCAGTCAGGCAGCACCACACAAAATCCAGGTGCACATCACAACTCCTGCAGTAGCAACCTAAATCCAAGGCAGAAAAAGACAAGGGTGGTCACATTAGAGACTCTAAAGGCTTCTAAGAATGCATCCAGATACATGGAAGCAATCAAACATGGTGGGAGTCAATCATCTGTGCATGGTCCAAGGAAATGAAGAGAGCACAAGTTCATTTTTCCTTTGCTTGATGAATGTCACTTGTTTTGTGTATTTATGGTGATAGGGTTAACTATGGAACAATGCCCTTTGTTTTGTAGAAAGTGATGGTAGAAAGTGTTGTTTTGTTTAAACATGAACCCTTTGTCCTGCTTTAATACTCATAGCAATGAGTAGCAGTTAATGATAAGTTGAAGTTGTATTCCTATTGCCTTTGTGTTGTTTAGGTTAATATTGAATCTTGTGTCCTGTTTTGGTTTTCACAGCAATGAGAAGCTATTAATGAAGATGCTGTGTTAGATATTTTATTGAGTTTTGTTATATATCTTGACACTAGTGATACTGACAGGTTTGTTGTATATATGTGTTGATATCCTTGGACCATTGGTATATAGAGTTTCTATATTTCATGTTTCAAACCTTGTTTCTTTCCCTTTGCCCAAAAACAGACACTGACAGGTTTGCTAGGATGATATTTATTTCTCATTTTAGGAGTAGGATCAAGAAAATAGGTCAAATTGTTATTTACTTTAAGATTTAACAATCAATTGGTGCATTATTTGCAAATTTCACCCATAATGAAAGCCTTGAAGCCAAATATGTCTTGGGCTAGGAAATAGTAAAGGTTTGCTTGACTTAACTATGCTTCCCAGTAAATATGCACAAATTCACAATATTTAGGCACAGATTCACAATATTTAGGCATAGATTCACAGATTCATTAGGCAAGTTCACAATAATTACAATTGCATAACACATCACCAACACACTGCTAGTCCAATCAAGGAACAAGGGTATTCATTTCATTCCAGGAATGGTACCCAAAAAAAAAAAAAACCAGCAGGTGTTTCCGTGCTAACTACCTAACCAAAAAATTTACACGCTGCCAACCCTATACATTAGCAATTACAGGATATTGAAACTCCCCCATCTATGTAACATGCTAACCAAACATACACTTCCACCACCCACCTAACCAAACATAAACACTTCCACACTTCCCACTTGCTACCTAACCAAACTTCCACTACCTATCTAACCAAATATACGATTACAGAGACAAATCCCACATATCACCAATAAGAATGCCAAAGCCACAGTGTAAAACTTCTCTCTCTTGTAGCAGCTTGCAACCTCGGCCTCTAGTCTGATAATCTGTTGCCTTTACTCTGGGATAAGCACCTTACCACGTTCACATATCTCATCATCACACCATTGGAAGAATTTACACTTTCGCCCAACCTGAAATGCAAACCAAGCACTTAATAATGAAACACAAGAAAATTGAAAAATAAACTTCCACCACCAAAGAAGAATTTAAACAAAAAAATTGAACCCCAGTAAAACAAAATACTCAAATTGAAATACCCAGTAATTTGGACAACCATAAAACCCTTTGCTAGGGTTGTCTGTTGTCCATGAAACGACTAACACTGGTTTTTCAGCACAGTAGCACCTCAATGGAGCTCTCATCCTCAAGCTTGAACTGGTTGAAGTGCTTGCTTGTAACACCCCATAATTTTGATACCAATTTAATTCTTATACGTAAATTAAAAAGGAGGCCTCCAATTAAATGGATTTAATTGATTTGGGCCAAAGATATTAAAAATAAGATAAATACTATGGTATATGAAGCCCAAGTGAGGTGGCATAAGTAAATATATGGGCCTTGATAAGCTTTTAAAAACCCTAGCCTTTTACCTCTTAAGTTACACGTGTATATACATAAGAAGGTTCCTTTTGTTTCAGCTGCAACACACTATTAAGGTTTTCTTTTCTTCTATGCGACTGTGTGTGGAAACCTGCAGGTATGATCTTCTCATGCTCTAAATTTAAGAAGTTTGAATATTCAATAGCTAGCAATTGTCATGAACCTAGACTATCATTATATTAATAGAAAAAGGGCTCCTATAATTGTTATTATATTAGATTAGAAATGGTCAATATGGCTGTATGTCAAGAAAGGGTACTCCACAGGCTTTGAAATTATACCTAATAGAGTAATAGACTTGGACCTTATCAATTCAAGTTTGTCACCATGTGAAAGGGAAAATGTTGCTTTATGGTTGATATTTATCTTCTTATCATCCTTCTAGTGACGTGTATTCAGCTCTAAATTATTGTAGAAGGCAACAATGCTTTTCAAACCTAGAATATCTTGTTAGCCCCTATAACGTAGGAATAAGAAATTATATATTATTTAAGTTAACCAATTTGCCATCCACGCACTGTCATTGTTTAGAAAATTGACTAGCAATATCTTATGTTTTGTGGCATCAAGGGATTTATGGTGGCAGATATAGGTGGACACTATAATTAGAATAGTTGTGAAAATTTTGGAAACCTGATTGACAAGTTCAGGCATCAAACAGGGCATTTCAATGCTCCCATTTATCAATTTAATAACTGCAATCCCAAGTAGTGATGGCCATAAATTCAATAGCCAAGCCCACTGACAAAGCTGAAATGTATTTCAAAGAAACTAGACACCTCCATAGGCCTTAATGATGATAGGTTAAACTATTTAAGTGTGAAAACTAATTTTAAGTGGGAAATTGTGTATTGATGGACTTATCTTTGGTGTTGCTAGGTTCTAATTCTACTGATTTGTTGTGATTCAAGGGAGGTTAGTTTCATATTTTTGCAAATAAAAGGTAAGTGGTGTTTACTAATTTTGGGGGTTTTCCCAAAACAGTGTTGATTATTAAACTATTTTATATCAAAGAAATATGTTGATATTCTATATATAAATTGATATTTTATAAATGTTTGATGTGCATATTGACTATTCGTTTTATGAAAAACTTGTGGGACAACCTGAATTTATTTAAACTTGTATGTATGAATATATCTTTATATTTTTTAGAATTCTAAATGGATTATTTTTGTGAGCATATTGAATGTGTTTTGAAAACCTATGGCAAGTCGTGATTAAAAGCTCAGTATTGTATTTAGTCCTTAGCAAGAGACAATCACACTGCAGCCAATCCTTAGTAAAGGACGATCCCAAAAAAGGGGATAGTGCACATTTGATAGCTCCTTAGCAAGTGAGTATACTATTGAGGATCCAAAAAGGAAGCTCCTTAGCAAGGGAGTGCACTTTTAGGTTCCAAAGGAGCCTTCCTTAAGAAAAGGGATGAAAAGGAGGTTCTAGTCCTAAAAGGGGATAGTACAACCCTGTCAACAGGGCGTAAACGTTGACCACGAGAAAAGCCTAGGAATTTGTTTATATGATGGTATTGATATATATATTATGATGGCTCACAATATAAAGATATTTTTTTATATGAAATATTTGATGATAAAATATTGATGAGTTATAAGTTATGAATTTGTTGTAAGAATTATTTATTTGAAAGGTTTGTTTCCACGCCCCAATGTTAGTGAATTCCACTTATTGAGTTATCTCATCCCCCCCCCCCCTCCTTTTATTCCTCATTACAAATACATTAGAGGGATTATTAAAGTAGAGATTCTTGGAAGACAACAATTACAAATTATTTTGTGGAACTGAAGATTTTATTATTATTTTTATGGTATTAAACATTGTACTGGAGAATTATTTTGAGGATGTTTTATCTTTGGTAGATTAGAGCTCTAACATTTGTGATGAGATTTTAGATTGCTGATTGCTTTTATTTAATATTTTTATGGATTATTTAGATTTAATAGACTTTTATTGCTTATGATTTTGGGGCGTTACATTGCTTCCATCTGATCAGGGACTTCAATGTGGTTGAAGATCTTGAGAGATGGTTGATGATGATAGTGGCTTCAAGTGACAAAGATGGTTAATGGTTTGAGAGAGACAGAGAAGGTAATTCTAGGGATTCAAGTCTGATTTGGGGATTTTCAGTGTTTGATTTTTGGTGAGTGCCTCACGTGACATACACGTGACTGGGTTTGGGTTGGGAAAGCCATGTGAAAAAAAAAATTATTTTATTTCTCCATCAACCACACTACATATGCTTTTTCCATTTGTTGGCTGACGGCAAGAACTTAAATGTCACGTGTTAATTGGTTTAGAGACTAAAAGTGATGAAATGAAAATGTAGGGACCAAAATAGAAAAAAGCCAAAATATAGGGACTAAAAGTGCATTTACGCCTATAATGTAAAATGCAATATTTTTCCTTAAAAAAACTTACAAAATTAGAAAATAATCACATCATTTAAAAAAAAAGTTTTGGACTAACACTTATTACCGTTTTCATTTTTCACTTAACAAAATACAAATCGTCAATTTTTTCCGCCCATTGCGCACGTCTGTGACTGGTTATTTTTCATAAAAATGAATTAGTTATAACATTTGGAAACAACTATTGAATCCACGGTTACAATTTGGTTTTAAATTGTAATAATTTCATCATGTTGACTTATGAGTTTACTTAACTTCTACTTGAGATGTATAAAGATTGAAGTATTGAACACGGAGATTCTCAATTAACCACTTCTGCACGTCAAATGACTCAAAACCTGACTCCAGCAGTACACGTTGAGATCATGAATTGATGCAATCATGCGGTTGATTTTTTCTTTTTAAACAAAACTACACCGGCTTAGAGGCTGGATCAGTACATAGTCTGATATAATCAAGACTAGAAAGGTCATATAACAAAAGAAGAAACAACTCCACAGGTAGTGTCCAAAATGACAGTCAGTGGAGTGCCATCTTTGCTAGCATAGCTTTGAAAGTTAAGGACTCAATTTTTATCTACAGAATTTACAATTTCCCCCATTATTACAATTCCTTAGGACAAATTAATTCCTAAAACTTGATTTTGACATGTGGTTGCTGGCTGCCCCGGAGCTCTCTTTAAAATATATCCAAACAAGGTCAATCCTCTCATTCCCTTCCCTCTACTCTACTCCCCTCTCCTCCCCATTTATCTAAATACACTTTAAGAGATCCTAAACCAAACAGTACATTTTGAGTGACTCAATGCTTTACCTTAAGTTAACCATTTCTTCAATTTTGAATATGCCAAAATCAGGTCTCACTAGTCACGAAGTTAAATTAAGCAATCTTACAATGTAAGAGTAGATATTGATCTAGACATGACAAAAAATATTCACCAAAAATACAGCCTACTGATTAAACTACAAAGTAGCATGGAAGTCAATGCCAATGCACCAAGCATGAAAATGAGTTTGGACAGTTTAACCATAATGCAGGAATTTCAGGACCAACATCTCCTGTGTTTTGCTTACAGGGGTTCAGTTTCTCCTTCTTGACGCCCTGGAAAACATTTCTTTGATGTTCTTTGATTCTGTCTCCACTTTCGTCTTTTTAGCTTGCTTTCCAGTTCTTGTACTCTTTTTCTCGCTCCCTTTTCCCTGATAAATAGTGCAGTATAAAGAGTATTTATAATGTAAAATTATTTAACAGCAAAAGCCTGTATAGCCATTTGTAGAACATATTTGCAGATAAATTTAGTTAAGGGCTATGTGTCCAAAGTTAAAACAGATCAAATGTCATGGGTTAAAATAGAAAATGGCCCAAAGTGAATGGTTTAAAAGCATTGGAAAAATATTCAAATATCCTTCCCACAGAAACTTCAATTTTTAAAAAATTTTCCCGGGGGTTTTTTGTGAGTGGCTGGGCTACACAATAGGGGTAGCTCTCTCCTCCACCTATACCCACAGCCTATGTGAAGACTTGAACCAAGGTCTAACACAACAACATTAACGACTTTACCAGCACCAAGATTTTATAACAATCCACATATGACCAGCAGGGAAGCAGACATATCACAACTTGAAATTGATTTACATAGCAAAGTGGCTTTAACTCTGAAAGTTCAAACCTGTAAGACACTCTGAGACCCTGGGTTACTTTCTGTAACAGCTGAAAAGATTTCAACATCTGGTGCTTTTCTATTTGCCTCTGCTAAATCTAACCTGCAAACACGTTCAGTAAACTAGACTTGGTTAAAGCATCTTCAAAGAATACACTCTAATCATAAAAAGTTGTGTGATTGCAATACTTCCTAAATTCATACAAAAACAAGATTAGATGTAATAGTGTGTCAATGCGTTGAAGAGGAAAAGTTAGGAGGGAATACTTTAAATGGTTACACAGAAGCTTCAGCCAAGGCTCATCCTTCATGTACTCCCCCAAGATTGAAACTGCATCAGCTACTGCACTAGTAACAAGGGAATTAATGAAGAGAAACTGTAATTTCATGCCAAACCAAAGCAAGCACTCCCTCCCCTTTTTTCTAGTATGGGCAATGTTAAATAACCAGTTATAATACTCTTATGGTTTGTTTGACAATCAGATTATGTGGTATAAAAAGAAAATTAACTAATTGACATTAGTTCAACCGATGCCATCATTCTTCAACCTTTTATATATAGAAGAGGTTTAAGAACATTATAAAATTTTTTGGAAACATCAGTAACACAGGTGATGATTCACACAGAAGACAGGACTACATTTGGACCAATCACTAATGCAAAAGCACTTCCAACTCAGTCAGTTCTACTGAGATCCAACTAACCAAGTCTTTTATTCAGCACAATAAATAAATAAATAAAGAAGTCTTGTATTTGCAGGTGTCAGGCGAGTGTATTCATTTCCCTCATCTCATGCACTTCCCAATACTAAAATTTATGGATTGTCTTCATTACTCATGAGCTATGAAGATATTCTAACTCATGTTTATGGTAGTCATCTGAACAACATAGATCTAGTTCCCTGCAAGGACTACAGGGAATTCAGTCCTAGAATTATTTTTTTGATTAACACCACAAGTCCTTGTACCATGTAAATTTTCTTTTTGTCTTGCTAAAAAGCCTAAAATACAAGGCCATTCATACGGTGTTAATTGTGACTTCTAAAGCATAATGAAATATATATTAACAATCAATTCATTATTTAATTGTAAAGGCCTCTGCCATGGGTAACCCAGAGCATCCCTAATGGTTAAGTAGACTAGTCCTACTGCCTTCTTTTATAACACATTTTCCTTTTGACTTTCAGAATACAGGCCTATAACTTCGATGAAAATAGTTTTTCTATAGTGGGATAACATTGAGTTCTACAGGCAGAGAGTTAGCGCTCATGCATGCTACCATGCCCGCAGTTATAATGCTACAAAGTTCTTATTATATTATGCATAACATAGATTCATCATTCTGTTCATCTCTAAATTAAATATACTGATGAAAAATTCTATAAGTCCTATATAATAATAGATAGCAAATTCATGATATGAACAAGATAACTTTTTTACTAAAATTATACATGTGTCTTTCTCTTGCCGTGCAGCATAGTTTTTGTCCAATACAGAAAGAGTCTTTTTTAGCTCACATACCTGCAATTACAAAATACATATAACATTACCAAAAAATCCTTATAAGTATCACCATATTAAATGGATACAAGATATTTAATAGCTTTCAGTCATAACTGCAAGGGTTTGAAGGTGAGGAGATAAAAAGCCACAAACATTGGCTAAGATATGATAAGAGAATTTTTTCCTAACAAAGAAGTAATCACAACCACTAATTAAGATATAATCTAATTGTTCTAAATCTGTCCTACAGCAGTAACATGCCTATTTAAAAAGTTACATGACTCATTAGTAGTCCCGAGAATAATTAAAAAGTCAAATGACTTGTAACATAAAAACTTAAAAGATTAACATAAGAAAATTATAGATTTTAAGACATTAATTATAAAAATAAAAAAAATAAAAAAATAAGAAGCTAAAAGGAACCAAGATTGGTCACAAAAGCAAAATTATGAGTGTCTAAGCTTCCTTTTAGTGTCCCTCTTTGGATCCTCATATATTTGTGAAAAGTATTGTTCAAAATTCAATGCATCATCATGCAACATGTAGGGCTCTGATGCATCATATAGTGTGTAAGGCTGACAGAAAGGTCAGATTTATGGATCTAAGACATTTGGATGTTAGATTAGTGTTAATGAGGTCTCTTACCCAAATGCTTATAAAAAATAAACAGAAGGTAGGCTCTTCCAGTTTGGCACATCCTCATAGACTAAAATTTAGTTTAAGAAGATGAAGACGGACCTTGTGGTATAACCAAGCTAGAACCTTTGAGTCATCAAGCCTAAATAAAATTTGATGATCCAATTTCTGCACATACACAGAGAGGGAGAGAAGCATTATTCAAACTATATCCAGTAGACAAAAATAAGAAATAGTGTTTATTCGCTCAAAGTATTATTAAAAAATTTGTATTGAAATACAGTTATATAAGAGTTTATCAGACATTAGATGGTATCAGGACAGCAGATTATAAGTTACAACTGATAAATGAAAACTGTAGATGAGATGAACATCTTGGGGGTGGGACCTATGTTTAGCCTCTAAAGATTCACAATGTTCAATATTATTTAAATCTCACCACTCAGGACAGATATCTTGTCTCATTCCAGGAACAGATAGCATGGTCAGGTTTCGATTTGTCAATTGATTGCATGTCAAAACTGTGGTAATTTAAGTCCGGTCCCAACCACCTAAATTCAAGCCACAACTACAAAAGACATTTACTGTCAGATTGGGAACTCCTTATTTCGGTAATCTCATATCAGCACATAACCCCCCACACCCCCCAAAAAAAAAAAATAGGACAATCATTAATTGATCATATTCACAGCAATAGTACTAGTTTTTTTTTTTAACAACAGCAATTCAATCATTACATAACCATCGGTCTACTGGGTAGCTTCAATAATTCCATATCCACAATGGTTGAACATAAAATATTATTTTATTGAATAAAGTACTATAGACTCTTTTTTTTTTTTTTTTTAAGAAACAAAGTACTATAGACTCTATAGAGTACTAAGAGCACTCACAGCAGTGGTGCTAAAAAGCTATATTGGTATATTTTTAGCTCTCAATCACTAAAAACCATCATGCAGCAGTGGAGCTAAATCTAAAAGATTTAGCTCCTCAGCTACAGTGCACATCTATCTTTAGATGTGCACTGTAGCTCAAAGGTAAAAAAAAAAAGATTTTTTTATTACACCCTCTCTCTTCTCTCATTAAAATAACCGTTTCTATTTCTCTCTCTCTCTCCGGCTTCTCTTTTTTCTTTTTCTTCTTTCTTCTTTTTTCTTTCTTCCTTCTTCCTCTCTCTTTCTCAGTCACGCCGTGGCATCTTGCCTGCCTCAACACCCGCCCGGAGACACTCGCCTCCGCTCTCCACTGGGACTGTCCCGACTGCACATCCATCGTCGTCTCTGCCGCCGTCGCCGCGCCGGTCGGAAATGCGGCGGGCGGGGCCTCCGACGACCTAATCTCGAAGATCCGAGCGATCGAGGCCTATGCGTCTCTGACGGACCGACGATCGAGGCCGATGCGTCTCTGACGGACCGAGAGAAGGCGAAGAAGCGACAGGAGCTAGTGAGCGGAAAGGCTTGCTGCGATGACGACGCGGACAACAAGAAGAAGAAGCAGAAGAGGAAGACAGGAGAGAAGGATGAAGAAGACGAAGACGAAAAAGATTGGAGATTTTTTTTTTTTTTTTTTTTTTTTTTTTTTTTTTTTTTTTTTTTTTTTCTGTCGTGGACTGCTGTGATGGTGGTGTTGATGGTGGTTTTGGTTGTGGCCGGACTGCTGTGATGGTGGTGTTGATGGTGGTTTTGGTTGTGGCCGCATCTGTTGGTGGGTTATATTATTTTGGTGGGTTATATTATTTTGGTGGGATATATTATTTTATTGTAGTGAATATATTATTTTATTGTGATGTTTATATTATTTTATTGTGTTAAAAGCTAAAATAGATCCACTGCTGTAGCATGTGTGTAGGTAAAATAGATAAAGTGACTTTTTGTGTAGCTAAATAGCTAAAATTTTACAACCACTGCTGTGAATGCTCTAAACTACTACTAGTTACATTCATGATCTTTCTTTTTTTTTTCTTTGGGTAAAGTATGATCTTTTAATTTTGATTACTTCAAGGGCAAATCCGTGAAGGAAATAGAATAGAAGACAAAAAAAAGAAAAATTGCTATCGTCACAACAATACTTCCCCTACGTAACCAAGTCAAGATGGCTGATTGGCTGGCTTCCTCTAACAGTTTTCACTCTCAAGTGAAAGGGATTGATTTACATGAGCAGGGACTGCTTTGAGATTAACGAGGGCTTTCATATTTCATGTCTATTTCAGAATTGCCTTAAATCATTGAGCATGTGACTATGAAAGCCAAAAGATTATGGAGATACTACAGTACAATACAGCTAGCTAGCACCGTCAGAAGCAAAAGATATTAAATTGTTTATCATGTGTGATGAGATGGGAGAGAAGCGGATAACTATGCAGAATCAGTGCCGGTTACTCTATGACTATAACCAAAACAGGCAAAAATTGCAGACAAATGTGACAACATGACTGATCCTAGCATAGTAATTACCTAGCTTCACTACAACTTGCACACATTTGGGTCATTCTTGCTTAGCGAAGCTACAACTCAATTCACCTAAATGAGGGAAACAATTTTTTCCTCAACTTATTTCATATCTTACTAGTCCTAGTGCCACAAAAAGTGGCACAACAAATGCCACAACTCGCCCATGTGGTGGAGGGTGGTGGTGAGTCCATGTGGGGATACCCCTCCACCAACCACAACTCGCCACATGGACGAGTTGTGGCATTTGTTGTGCCACTTTGGGCCCGTTTGATACGTGTTTAAAAAACAGTTTTCAATTTTTTTGAAAATACGTATGAGTGAAAAAGTGTGTAGAAATACGTGTAATATTGTTTAAAAACTAAAAACATGTGTTTAAAATGTTGTACCAAACAGCCCCTTTATGTGGCACAAGACTTATTCCCTAATGAGATGTTAATTATATTTATGACCATGATATCATTTTTACTATATGTATCAATAGCAATAGATTGCCTCAGAAATTGTGAGAGAATTTGTGAAAATATGTGTCACTATAATTATTACACAAATTATAGTCCGTATCTAACTAGAATTTGATCAATTAGTGCTGAGCCCACACAGCCCAACCTCAATAGCAACCCCTCTCTCTCTTTACAAGGAGCCTTGGTTCATAGGAAGATTGTAACCAAAAGCTTTTATTGAAAGAAGATTTATTTAATCATTTGTGCCAAACTAATATTCTTTTTTTAAAGAAAAAAAAAAAGGAAAAGGCAAAACAAAACCAAAATAGCAACAATTATGTGTGGCAGAGAGAGAGAGAGAGAGAGAGAGAGACAGTAAAAAGCTGAGATATTGGTCTCCTTGTTGGATACAGAGAAAACCATACTAATATGAAATACTGTATTATTTTGAAAAGAATATAATATAGCACAGTCTTGTAGAAGATAAGAAAAAGTGAAAAACCTTAACAACGTCGTCGAATTCCTCAGATGGAGAAACTGGGGGACTATCTGTTCCTGTTAAAGAACCAACGCCATTCAAAGGTTCGCTACTGTGAGATAGCCTTCCTGATGTTAGTGGCGACACTTCCTGTTAAAACAAAAGAAAAAAACAACCCCATTTAGAAAATAGAACCCAAATGAAAAAGGAAGCCTCCTAGATTGAGTGCTCCTCTACATTTTATTATGTTCTGTTTGGTTCCCGGGAAAGAATGGAAAAGAAAAAGCTTAAAAGAGTTCTTTTTCACAAACATACATGCATTTTCTTTTTATTCCTCTCATTAGCGCAAAAGGCAATGTATGCGGGAAAGAAATAATTGGGATTTTCTTCTTTCTTAAGCATTTGTACTTTGTGTTCACATTAACATTAATATTTATCATGCTATAAACCATTAAAAAGTACCTCTCTGACAGACTGTGACATAATGCGCTCAAGAACTAGCTGAGAAGTGGCACATGAAGCAAAAGAGAACTGGTTCGCTGAGAGACTGTTATCAGTTTGAGGAAGCTCCTCACACTCTCCAGCTATGTCTTCTGGTATAGAGTTGGTGGTGCAAGAAGAAGCTCCGCTAGTAGACTTGGAAGCCATGCATGAAGAAGAAGAAGAAGTAGTAGTAGAAGAAGAACGAGCAGGAGGAGGAGCTAGAGCTTTGGAAACTTCAAGAGCAGAAGCGCTCCAAGACCTTGACAGAAACTCCATTGGGGCTCGTGGGCTCTCCGGCAATTGGGTCCCTCCACGAGGTGTAGACCCAGAAGCCCGGCGAGAATGTTTTGGTAGAAGTGTCTCTTCCATGAGAGTGAGTGGTGGTGGCATAGAGGTGTGGTGGGGTTTTGGTTATGTTATATATGGGAGGGGTTGGGTTTGGAAGTTCGTGTTTTTTGGATGTTTCTTATGGGATGTGGTCAATAATGGCTAAAGTTGGTCAGGATGTGGTCAAATGGTTTGAGGTGGTGTAGCTTTCAACTGCCACGGGGATGGTGATTGGGGCCCATTGACAATTCTCCTCCTATTTCAAAGATCAGTGGTAAAAGAAATAAAATTCCATTGAGAAGCTTTAATGGCAGAAGTATAAAGAAGAGAATAAAGAAAGCTTTGTTGATCAGCTGATCAATCTTTGTTAAAAGAAGAATGCCCACATGGGTTTTATTACATTTCTCATCATGTGATCAAATCTTATTGTAGATTATTGAAAGTCATTGTGGTTCACATTGATGTTTTATTTGAGATGATGCAACCTACACCCCACATATTTGAGACACTTTTGGGCTAGTAGATCCATGGGGAAAGAGTCCAAACTGGATGAACCATATCTAAAGTTTTATTGGATGAACAATTTATTACATGAAAGAATAAACCGGTTAAGAGAGAGTTTCTAAATATAATAGGTCTTAATGATTGTACTTATATGTCTTAATTGTTCTATATACACACATCATGAATGAAAATTGGCACTTAGAGAAGCTATTTTTGAAGTCGCATGCTTGACTTGTGCCTTTCAGATTTTGAGCTTCTTGTTGGCTGTGTGGACCAATTCGTTCCCACCTTTTTAAATGGGGTTCTCCCTTCTAATTCTGAATTCTGACAGTACTACATAACATGTCAGAGAGAGGCAAGTAATCTAATATATATACAACAGTGCAGCGACCCTAGGTGGTGACCAAAGTGATTGTGTTTCTTACATGTCTTAAGGTCTTGGCAATGTCCAAGGCCGACAAGCTTAGAGGTACAGACAAAATTTTAGCTTAAGCATTTTTTTTATCTTCCACCCGAGTCTTGGACACAAAGCTGAGCACCAGAGCCCAGAGGTAGACTTGTGCTAAAATGCGCGTGCCATTGAACTAGATACGTCATTTTCCTATGCTTCTTCATCCCCAATAGCATACTTTATTTTTCGTTTCTTTAATTTTTTGGTCAGCTTTGTTTTTTAAAGGTCATGATTACTGACTATATAGAATAGAGACCCTTTATTCCTTTTGCCTCGTTTTCTCAATGATCATTACCACTTTTCGTTTACCGTTGCATTTCAAATGTGTATGAGACCCCTTTTGTAGGACAATTCAAATAGCCTAGTGTTCAGCTTTTTCCATCTAAGAATAGGAAAAGGAGCCATTGTGTTAGATTCATTGCTTTGTTTACTTGAGTATTTCATCGAGACAGGCAATAATTAGATGCTAGTTACCAATTATAGTATGAAGGTTGTGTTAATTTTATTTGTACGGAATGGAAAATGCACCTTGATTAGAAAAAATAAATTCGGAGTTTAAAAAGCTAGCTTGAGTTTTCTTTTTCTGAATTGAAGCCCGATCCTTGATTGCAAGCTAAACATGTACTTTGCACACTCAATTGCCCATTGGGCATCAGCATCTTGTTGTAAAGCTACAGGAACAATCTCCATCTTTTCGGTTAAGAGTCTAAGACAAAGACAACTTTAAAAGAAGTGAGAAAAAATTTTAGTAGTACTATCAAACGGTAGATTTTAATTCAGGTGGAATATTGGAAAAATAAAATAAGTTAGATGGTGCTTCTTTTAACAAGGAGATTCAGTAAATAGTACTGTCCAATACGATAGATTTTAATAAAAACTTAAAAGAGCATGAACTTAGGGGGATCTAATTCTAAACCATCCATGCTGAACAAAAAAATACCACATTAAAACCAGACCTAGCTTACAAGCACTCAACCTTGTCCCTAGACACCCAATTTGGAAAGGACTAAACACCCAGAGATTAGCCCATTACCTTAAAGTCCCCACAAAGATTATTCCCGATAATTACTCTTAATGTATGGGACAGAAGTACTACACACCCTAAAATTAGTCATGAAGAGTCCTAGACAGGAAAATGATGAAAGAGCTTAAAATGCAATTCACAGTCCAACAGAAAAATCAATTAAAGGTCTGTTTGGATATCACTTATTTTGCTAAAACTGAAAACTTATAGCTGAAAGTACTATAGAATAAAGATAAAAGTTAGTTGAAATAGTACAGTGTGGCCTATGAATAGTATCAAAAAGTGCAGTGAGACCCATAAATAGTAGCAAAAATAAGCTGAATAATAAAATAATTTATAATTTTCATCCAAATCTAAACGCACACTAAATGTACATGATTGCATAATTTATTTTCTTCAGTAATAACAACTAATTGTGATTCAACCACATGTAAAAAAAAAAAACTAAAAATGAAATCCCAGGAATCCTCTTTGCCAAGTACTATGCTTCAGTAACCCTCCCACAGGCTATACCCTGCAACATGAACCCAAAATGGTTCTCTTTCCTACTTCCACTTCTTTCAAATAACATCAAGTGTTGGGCGTTGTTAAAAGCTCACCTGACCTTCAAGTGTCAAACAGTTGAGATCAGTTTAGTTTGATTGCTGGAAGTCTTTACCTTCATTTCTAAATATTTTATAGCAGTCTTTTGAAAGCAGCATTGAACAATTCCAAACTTGCAAGTAATACTCTAGGAGTGGGGTGCCAATTCAATCAAGTACAAGAATAACATCTACAGGCAACTAATTGTTCAGATTAGAGGCTTACTAAACAGCACTCACCATTTCTTAGCTACAAAAATAAGGGAGCACACACCATATGTGAAACAAGAAGAAGTTTCTGCAACAGGGAAGCATTCCCTTGAGGGGTTCCCCACCTTTTTTTTTTTAATATTTAAATCTTAGGCAAAATATATAAAATGGTTTTCTCCACATAAAAATGGGTCTACTAGACAGCTACAAACAACACGAATGTGTAAAGAAGTGAGAAAGATTGAATAGAATCAGAAATACACGTTAGGCTGGAAAGAAAACCAAAAATCAGCAATGCAATTGCAGGATAGATATTGAAAGAGGGCTCAATAAAATTAGCATTCTGCAGAATATCATAGGAACTACTTATCTGTTAGATTGCAAACCACTGCCACCATAGTATTGCTTGGTGGTTTCACGTGAGAATTCCGCAAATGTCATCCCATCCTTTAATCGTGATGATAGAGGGGGAATTATTTTTCCAATTTCTTGAGTTAGTTTATTATGGTCCTGCTCAGAATGATTTGTTTCCTCGTGACATGACATAAATTGTTTCATAGGATAATCTGAGATTGAGAAAGTTTTATTCCATGCAGGCTGCAAGAAAACAACAAAGGTTTCTCTGCTCAAACTTCCCAACTTGGAAGGTCTAGAGACAGAGTGAAGGGTTGAGCGAAGCTTCCCTTTCGATATGATATCAGCCGATTCACCCACCTGAATGATAAAACTTTCAGGAGAGGCCTTCACCACACAGACATTATTCTTGTAGGGATTGAAAATTTGCAAATATGTGTGGCCACTAGGGGATGGACATTCTTCATTGCAGGATAATGAAAATGGATCATTTGGTTCTGTTGCTTGTGAGGAAAGAAATAAGGGAGATGTCAAAACAGTGAAGATACCATAGTCGTAATGCCATTGCTGCCACAGATTGGAATGAATTCCACTGGATCCAACTTCACTACCATTTGAATCCAAGTTAACTACACCTTTTGATTGCCCTTGTCGATTCCTTGTGGAATTCTTATCATCCCTTCTACCATTTGCCTGTCTTTTTGTGGTTGCCTTGCTCTCCCCAGCTTCACTTAAAACAAGATTGTCCAGAGCAGAGTGATAGTGTATAAGACGCCCTTTAGCTGCACGGGACTCCAATAAGCTTTGCTCAAGCTCTTGCACACCAATGGCCTTGTCGCATATACGCGCAATGCGAAGCCCTAGATCCATCATGCAAAATCCAAGCTTTCTAAAAGTATTTCCAAGATTTTTAAATTCAATATCCTGAATTTCTCCCGTTGTACCAACATCCAGATGTTCTTGTTCTGAACTCAATAAGGTATCTACACTATGACTTGGTTTACTTTGAACAGATTCCAGACCTTGCTCATATCTGAGTTGCATAGCAAAAGAGGAGACACTTCTATCCGGATTTTTCAAAGGAACATCACTCCCCAAGTTATGCTCCTGAAAATAGGTGTACAGAACACATAGAAGTTAAGAACAATGAAATACTTGTTAAAAAAAATTACTTTAGAACAAAACATCCATCTCTGTGTTGAGAGAAATATCTAACTAAACGAATTGCACACAGAAATGACAATGTAAAGCAATAGGAAGAAGTTATATGATGGTGTATGAGGCATCTCATGGAGGGCCCTAAACACAATCTATTGCTAGAGAGAACCACAGAAATTTACACCCTAAAAAAGAATAAAATTGTTATGAAATGGGCCAATGATGTATATCAAGCACACAATAACAATCTTGATAAAAAATTAAAAATTAAAAAATTTTAAAAAAACCCCTTCTACATGAGCAAGCTTCCTTCTTTTTCAAGGACACATAAGTTATTTTATTATTAAATTTGACATAAATGAAAAAACCATGATTTATTTTAAAATATAAAAATAATGACATTGGCTAGATTTGAAATGAATCAGATGTTGGACTAAAGCCTTCTAATTTGCTAAATTCTTTATAATCACATCAAATAAATGTGTGCTGAATCCCAATTTCCCTTTAAAAAAAATATTTAGAATAAGTAAGTATTTTAATACTAAAGCTAAAAAGATTAAATAATTATCATCAACCCAGGAGAAAAGACAGTGATGACTCAAAAACTTTCAAGGGCGTTTGGTTCGCTGTGATGTGCATGTGCCCTTGATGTGATGCACATTAAGATGGTATGACATTAGGGTTTTTGGTTTATTTTATTTTTTCTAACATTACCGTAATCTAAAATTACAAAATATATCACATCATCTTAATCTCATCACCTTCCTAAACAATTTAATGTTGTATTCTTTTATTGAGATTACATTAATGTAAGATTACAATAATATAATATTACCCTATAATGTAACATCACGGCGAACCAATCATCCCCTAGGGAAAGCATAAAGAGTGCAGTCAATTTCTGGTTTGCAAGCTTGGCATATTTACCAATCCTACATTTAAATTTAGTCCATTGACATGATCTTTTGGTAGTGGAAAAGGAAAACTAGGAAAGATGATATTATTATTATTATTATTAGTCAAAGTTGAATGGACAGAGATTCTTAGTCAATGAATAATCCCATTTCAAATGGCTCTAACAATACTTGTCCACCCACCATGTAAGTTCAATCATAAAATGCAGAGTTTATATAATAAAATGAAGTGCAATACTAATCTCTAAGCGTAAATCATTGCAATTTGTTTCCTTTACCAATACAATTTTAATCACTCTTCATTTCTTTCACCATTAAATACCTGAAATGATCAAAATCCAATGCTCACTACAAGAATTGAAATAGACAAAATGGGCACTAATATTACAAATGCAATATAAATATATATATATATATATATAAATATATATTTATATTGAAGAAGGGAAGAGGTTGACCTTGAGGATGCGAAGACGGTGATCGGGAGAGAGAAGAGCGAGGTTGCGAGCCAGAGAGAGGAGATGGCGGCGGAGAGAGGTGGTGGGGTTGGGAACGCCAGTGATTGAGAGCAGGCCTGGGCCAGTGGGCCCTAGGGCTTTCATTATCTCTCCGATTTGCCTGCTTTGGCCAGTTTATTTATTTTTAATATTTTTAACCATTGAGGAATTAATTTGGGCAACATAATAACTTGTATTCAACTATGAAATCAATGATGAACTTTGTACTAGAATATGAACATATAATCTTTATATAGTTTCAATAATGTGCCTCCAACCAGAGACATTTGAGATGAATTCTGTGTCTATATTAACATCATTCGATGCTTTTCTGGCCTCATCTTCTTGAAAAAATGAAAGTGGCTATTTTAATTACCCTGACATCGCTGGCCAGAAAATATAAACCTGGTAGAGACTCCTGATATAATTCAGCTGAAAGATTTAACGAGTTGAGTTTGGGGGTTCAGTCTCCAAAACCTCCTTTGTGACATGTCCTGTCTACCTTGAAGTCCCATGTTCCAGTTTCAAGTGTACACCACTCCCTTAACAACCCAACTTGGAGACAGCTTTGTTAATCATGACATATGTAGTACCTATTAACTTTCCTTCAAATTTTTTTCAAGTAAGAACACAATTATTTGCCTTTTATTTGATAACATGCATATTGTATTTGCAGGGAAGTCAGGAATCAGGTTGGATTGGATGGGCAGACTTAAAGTAACCCTTGGTGCGGCCAGGGGCTTGGTCTATCTGCATGAACATGCAAATCCTCCCATCATACATAGGGACATCAAATCAAACAACATCCTACTGGATGAAAGTTTTAATGCAAAAGTTGCCGATTTTGGTCTCTCCAAGTCTGAGTTTGATGGTGAAAGGAATTCTGTCACCACTCAAGTTAAAGGAACATTGGTCAGTATATAATCCTGTCATGCATGCTGACTGCTAGCCTTCTAGGAATGCCCCTATGCATGCTAGCATATGCAAGCATTTATGCACCCACACACGCGCACTCTTTTTACTGCTAGAACCACCATGTTATTGTTGGGAAAGAGATGTGTAATTTATGATCTGAAGTCCCCATAATAGGGATAGGACCTCCTCCCATTTAAATTTTCCAATTCCCTTCATTTTTAAGGTGACTGGTATCTATCTATCTATCTATCCATCTATATATATATATATATAATTTTATTATTTTATCCGTAGTATCTGTGTAGAAAATTTTCAAAACATTGCATCAGATTTTAACATGGAGAATGGGTTTTTTGTTGTTTTTTTAGGGCTACTTGGATCCTGAATATTACATGACCCAACAGTTGACTAAGAAGAGTGATGTTTATAGCTTTGGAGTGGTCATGTTGGAGCTAATAACTGCAAGAAAGCCAATACAACACGGGAAGAATATTGTGGTAGAAGTAAGGAATGCAATCGATAAGTCAAAGGATTTATACAATCTTCATGAAATTCTTGATCCATTTATTGGTATGGGAAAAAATCTTGAAGGATTAGAAGAGTTTGTGGATTTAGCAATGAGGTGTGTGGCAGACTCAGGAGACAAAAGGCCTACAATGGATGAGGTTGTTAAAGAAATTGAGAACATTATGAAGCTTTCAAGGATGAACCTCAGTGCTGATTCCGAACCCAGTATAGCAAATTATTATGAAGCCAGTAAGAGCAGTTCTCATCACCCATCTAGCAATGATGTATTTGGTTATAGTGGGTCCTTCCCTCCTTCTTCAATAGAGCTTATGTGAATATGATTTTACAATTCAGAATGCTGAACTTGGAATCAAAAAGTTTTTTCCCTGTACCACACTTTGGGTAGAACATGCAATTTGTCTTGAAACCTCTGATACTTATATCCTCTGCCAAAGAGCTGGAATAGTTTCTGAAATGAATTCCCTTTTTTGGTCTATGATTACAATCTTTGATTCTTTAGCTTGTGAATACATGACAAAAGAGTGTGTCTTGAGTTATTTACACAGTAAAGAACTCAATAATGAGAAAGTTATAAATTGAAATTTTTGTTTCAGAAATTCCAGACCAAGCTGGTCAATACTCCTACTATAATAATCTATCAAAATTGTATGCCAAGTATATCCACTTGCGGTACTTTTGCAAACAGATTTAAGTGTCCTATTTGCCTATTTCAATCTAAATCATGTGCTGTGTATTTTTGGCTATGCTGATGATTGCTGAATGTAAATGTTGTGAGTGACTTAAGTTGAAGTCGTTAAGCAAAAGAGTTTGTAATGGCTATGATGAACTACACTGTCTAAGGCCTAAAAGCAGTGCATGGGTTATTTATTGTCCAATGTCAATCATCTATAACTAGACATTTATCACAAGATTTGATTTTTATGCGATCCAAGTTAGGAGACTGTTGGATTAGATTCTGCATGTGATAATGAGAAAACCAGCCGTTTAAAATGAAAGAACCAAGGAATTTACAATGGCTTGTAAAACTATAAAAAAAAATTTCGATAATTTGACATGAAATTGGCTGGAAAATGAAAGAAAATGAAATGTATTTGAGTTCCATTGATTGTGTATTTTGTTCATTTTCCAGTCCATTTTTCTTTGTTCGGGTGTGTTTGGATTGAAAGAAAATGACAGACTTTTAAGGTTTTTTTTATAATAAAAAAATTCATTTCTTTTTGGCCTAAAAATCATGGGTTCAATTTTTTGTTTTTGTTGTTTTTTAATTTTTGGATGTGGCCTTTTCTATTTATTAAATGATGAGGTGACATTTTTTAATGTTAGTTATATTTTTTTAATATAATTTTATAAGCCGTGTAGGTTTTAAGTATGCCAACCGCATAAACCGTTAGCTATATAGGTGTTTTTTGTTAGTGAATTGATAGTAGAAGCCAAATTAACTACAAAATAAAATAACAAGGACTAAATAGACCGTGACAAAAATGTAGAGACCAAATTAACTAAAAATTGAAAGAAAGAAAAAATGCATTTGAGTTCCATTGATTGTGTATTTGGTTCATTTTCTAGCCAATTTTTCTTTATTTGGTTGTGTTTGGATTGAATTAAAATGACAAAGACTTTTGAAGGTTTTTTTTAAATAAAAAATTTCGTTTCTTTTTGGCATAAAAATCATCGATTCAATTTTTTGTTTTCGTTGTTAGGGTAAAATGTAAAATGTAAGTAACAAAATATTATTTGGATTAAATAAAAATAAAAATTACACGGTAGTTCCTATGTTCCATAAAAAAAAGAAAAGAAAAAAAAGGCGCGGTACTCATTTTCTCTGCAAGTAGTTGTTGTTGTATTTGTTTTGTTGTGTTTGCTTTTCTCTGCACAGCTGAGCTAGGGTTGAAAAGCTTTTGCTGAAATTTCCATGGCTTGGTGGGAAGGTGTTGACGAAACTCGTCTTCTTATTGCTCCTGGTAATTACCACTGCATTCCCTTTCATTTTCTTCTTCTTCTTCTTCTATGTCTCTCTCTCACTCTGGTCTGTGGGTGGGGACTGATTCGCATTTGTGTTTACTACTGTTATGTTTAGCTTTTTAGAGAACTCTATAGTTTATTATGTATTTCATTTATGAAGTGCTCACAGCATCATAGTCAATAATGCAGTCAAAGGGTGATTTTTGTGCTTCTATATTTTTGCTAAGGACTGATGTTTTTGGCTGTAAAAATTTTAGTCCCAGGGGAAACAGGAAATGGTATTGGACAAATGCTATCACTTCGCCATCCGAAATCAGGTATGTGCAACAAGTCTCTCTCCCTGCTCTTATTATCAGTTTTTTAGTTAACTAATTTTTTAATATATTCAACTCTATCCCTATTTGTATTAGGTATTGTTGATATGATTTATGAGTTTTGTTTTGTTTCGTCTTTTAAAACTTTATCTCCTCGCCCCCAGTAACTGGTTCTGGCGGGTGGGGTTAGTTGCCCGTAGGAGTTTGATTAACAGTGATGTTGTACAGTATGCTCTGCGACTTACAACTAATTTGAGTGAAGTTCTCCTACATCATCAAAAAGAAAAAAGAAAAAAGAAAATCTCTCCTTAGTTTTTTTTCCCCTTATCTTGAATTTTTAAGATATATTTTCTTTTTTAAAGAATTCTTGAATTGAAGATTTCGTTGTGTAACATCATCCTTGAGGAGTTGGAGATTGTTGGGGGAAAGACAAGATAAATAGACCAACGCTCTGTTTGGTTAGGTTATTCCTACAATGACATTTTCCAATTAAATAATATTCAGAAGTTGTTAACATTTCTCATTTATAAGCTAAGATGTTCAAACTTTTAAGTCTTTTCACTAATTTGACAGGAAACACAGCTTGCTATCTCCTAGTCAATGGGCTGCTTCAAGAACTTCACTGGTTTAAGCAATCCTATGGATCTTGGTTTGTGGGGGATTATGTTTGTGAAGGTAGATGCTAGATTTGCATGATTACAGTTCTAAATTTTCTTGTAGGAAATTTTAATTTGGAGTGGATATATATATCACCATCAAGTACATGTCGTGAGAAATAATTGCAACCTACCATTATATTTCATTTCTCTATTGTTACACTTCATCATTTACATTAAATAAATTATTTTGCTTTCTTTCTCTTTTTTGTGCTAGTTTTGTTATCATTATCTAGTTCTTTAATGTGGTTCATGAGCGGTTGTAGTGGATTTTTCTGTTTTGTCTTGGATCACCTTGAAACTTCTGATGACTCTATTTGATTTTGAATTCTATTTTTTTGTCTTTCTAGCAATTCTAACTATACGTAGCTCTTTTTTTTTCCAATACAGATGGCAGCCTATATACCGCAACTCCAGTTGATCCTGTTTTTATTTTTCTGCCCATTTTTGAGGAAGCTAGAATGAAGGTACAATTAAAATTTATAATGTTTTAGATCAAAGACAAATATCCTGTTCTGATTTTTCCCATTTTAATTATTCCAAAAATATCTATTTACTTTCAATCATGATATACCATTTAGATTATGTCTTTGATACCTCACTGCTTTAACTATTTATACTCCCTGTTTCCTAGAGAAAGATCCTGTCCTTAGACTTGTTCCTAGCTATTAGATCTATATGTGTTTATTTTTTCCTAGTTCTGATTTGTCACAGTTTAATATCTTCTAGGTTTTGTATTGGCTATTGAATGCCAACTTTTTTGTTTTAATTAGTTAGATTTCTTTTAACCTTACTGGAAGCGATATTCCTTTGAAATCAATGCAGAAGGGAGATGATCCAGGGAAGTTCAGGCAATTGGATGAGATAGTTTTCATTAGCGGCTATCCTAGATATCAACATTTATTATCTATTGCGGAGAATTCTATGCAAGTACTTTGTGATGTCAAAGGTGGCCTGCCACATGCACTATTTTATTTTTTTCATAAGTAACTTTTCTAAATGCAAATCGTAGTTAGAGGCTTGCTAGAATACATTGCTTAAAATGTTTTTTTCTTGTATTTTTTTTTTTTTGGGGGGTGTGGGGGGTTATGTGCTGATATGAGATTACAGAAATAAGGAGTTCCCAATCTGACAGTAAATGTCTTTTGTAGTTGTGGCTTGAATTTAGGTGGTTGGGACCAGACTTAAATTACCACAGTTTTGACATGCAATCAATTGACAAATCGAAACCTGACCATGCTATCTGTTCCTGGAATGAGACAAGATATCTGTCCTGAGTGGTGAGATTTAAATAATATTGAACATTGTGAATCTTTAAAGGCTAAACATAGGTCCCACCCCCAAGATGCTCATCTCATCTACAGTTTTCATTTATCAGTTGTAACTTATTATCTGCTGTCCTGATACCATCTAATGTCTGATAAACTCTTATACAACTGTATTTCAATACAAATTTTTTAATAATACTTTGAGCGAATAAACACTATTTCATATTTTTGTCTACTGGATATAGTTTGAATAATGCTTCTCTCCCTCTCTGTGTATGTGCAGAAATTGGATCATCAAAATTTTTTAGGCTTGATGACTCAAAGGTTCTAGCTTGGTTATACCACAAGGTCGGTCTTCATCTTCTTAAACTAAATTTTAGTCTATGTGGATGTGCCAAACTGGAAGAGCCTACCTTCTGTTTATTTTTTATAAGCATTTGGGT
The DNA here is from genome assembly GCA_030021035.2 of Notholithocarpus densiflorus. Lineage (NCBI taxonomy): Eukaryota > Viridiplantae > Streptophyta > Magnoliopsida > Fagales > Fagaceae > Notholithocarpus > Notholithocarpus densiflorus. The sequence continues at coordinate 1,574,636 of JARYZH020000005.1, forward strand.
AAGAGACCTCATTAACACTAATCTAACATCCAAATGTCTTAGATCAATAAATCTGACCTTTCTGTCAGCCTTACACACTATATGATCATATCTGCATCAGAGCCCTACTTGTTGCATGAATGATGCATTGAGTTTTGAACAATACTTTTCACAAATATATGAGGATCCAAAGAGGGACACTAAAAGGAAGCCTAGACGCCCATAATTTAGCTTTTGTGACCAATCTTGGTTCCTTTTAGCTGTTTTTTTTTTTAAATGTCTTAAAATCTATATTTTTCTTATGTTAATCTTTTAAGTTTTTATGTTACAAGTCATTTGACTTTTTAATTATTCTCGGGACTACTAATGAGTCATGCAACTTTTTAAATAGGCATGTTACTGCTGTAGGACAGATTTAGAACAATTAGATTATATCTTAATTAGTGGTTGTGATTACTTCTTTGTTAGGGAAAAATTCTCTTGTCATATCTTAGCCAATGTTTGTGGCTTTTTATCTCCTCACCTTCAAACCCTTGCAGTTATGACTGAAAGCTATTAAATATCTTGTATCCATTTAATATGGTGATACTTATAAGGATTTTTTGGTAATGTTATATGTATTTTGTAATTGCAGGTATGTGAGCTAAAAAAGACTCTTTCTGTATTGGACAAAAACTATGCTGCACGGCAAGAGAAAGACACATGTATAATTTTAGTAAAAAAGTTACCTTGTTCATATCATGAATTTGCTATCTATTATTATATGGGACTTATGGAATTTTTCATCAGTATATTTAATTTAGAGATGAACAGAATGATGAATTTATGTTATGCTTAATATGATAAAAACTTTGTAGCATTGAAAACTGCGGGCATGGTAGCATACATGAGCACTAACTCTCTGTGTGTTATCCCACTATAGAAAAACTATTTTCATCAAAGTTATAGGCCTGTATTCTGAAAGTCAAAAGGAAAATGTGTTATAAAAGAAGGCAGTAGGACTAGTCTACTTAACCATTAGGGATGCTTTGGGTTACCCATGGCAGAGGCCTTTACAATTAAATAAGAATTGATTGTTAATAAATATTTCATGATGCTTTAGAAGTGACAATTAACACCATATGAATGGCCTTGTATTTTAGGCTTTTTAGCAAGAAAAAAAGAAAATTTACATGGTACAAGGACTTGTGGTGTTAATCAAAAAATAAATTCCAGGACTGAATTCCCTGTAGTCCTTGCAGGGAACTAGATCTATGTTGTTCAGATGACTACCATAAACATGAGTTAGAATATCTTCATAGCTCATGAGTAATGAAGACAATCCATAAATTTTAGTATTGGGAAGTGCATGAAATGCGGGAAACGAATACACTCGCCTGACACCTGCAAATACAAGACTTCTTTATTTATTTATTGTGCTGAATAAAAGACTTGGTTAGTTGGATCTCAGTAGAACCGACTGAGTTGGAAGTGCTTTTGCATTAGTTTTTGGTCCAAATGTAGTCCTGTCTTCTGTGCGAGTCATCACCTGTGTTACTGATGTTTCCAAAAACTTTTATAATGTTCTTAAACCCCTTCTATATATAAAAGGTTGAAGAATGATGGCATCGGTTGAACTAATGTCAATTAGTTAATTTTCTTTTTATACCACATAATCTGATTGTCTAACAAACCATAAGAGTATTCTAATTGGTTATTTAACATTGCCCATACTAGAAAAAAGGGGAGGGAGTGCTTGCTTTGGTTTGGCATGAAATTACAGTTTCTCTTCATTAATTCCCTTGTTACTGGTGCAGTAGCTGATGCAGTTTCAATCTTGGGGGAGTACATGAAGGATGAGCCTTGGCTGAAGCTTCTGTGTAACCATCTAAAGTATTCCCTCCCTAACTTTTTCCTCTTCAACGCATTGACACACTATTACATCTAATCTTGTTTTTGTATGAATTTAGGAAGTATTGCAATCACACAACTTTTTATGATTAGAGTGTATTCTTTGAAGATGCTTTAACCAAGTCTAGTTTACCGAACGTGTTTGCAGGTTAGATTTAGCAGAGGCAAATAGAAAAGCACCAGATGTTGAAATCCTTTCAGCTGTTACAGAAAGTAACCCAGGGTCTCAGAGTGTCTTACAGGTATGAACTTTCAGAGTTAAAGCCACTTTGCTATGTAAATCAATTTCAAGTTGTGATATATCTGCTTCCCTGCTGGTCATATGTGGATTGTTATAAAATCTTGGTGCTGGTAAAGTCATTAATGTTGTGTTAGACCTTGGTTCAAGTCTTCACATAGGCTGTGGGTATAGGTGGAGGAGAGAGCTACCCCTATTGTGTAGCCCAGCCACTCCCAAAAAACCCCCGGAAATTTTTTAAAAAAATTGAAGTTTCTGTGGGAAGGATATTTGAATATTTTTTCAATGCTTTTAAACCATTCACTTTGGGCCATTTTCTATTTTAACCCATGACATTTGATCTGTTTTAACTTTGGACATACATAGCCCTTAACTAAATTTATCTGCAAATATGTTCTACAAATGGCTATACAGGCTTTTGCTGCTAAATAATTTTACATTATAAATACTCTTTATACTGCACTATTTATCAGGGAAAAGGGAGCGACAAAAAGAGTACAAGACCTGGAAAGCAAGCTAAAAAGGCGAAAGTAGAGACAGAATCAAAGAACATCAAAGAAATGTTTTCCAGGGCGTCAAGAAGGAGAAACTGAACCCCTTTAAGCAAAACACAGGAGATGTTGGTCCTGAAATTCCTGCATTATGGTCAAACTGTCCAAACTCATTTTCATGCTTGGTGCATTGGCATTGACTTCCATGCTACTTTGTAGTTTAATCAGTAGGCTGTATTTTTGGTGAATATTTTTTGTCATGTCTAGATCAATATCTACTCTTACATTGTAAGATTGCTTAATTTAACTTTGTGACTAGTGAGACCTGATTTTGGCATATTCAAAATTGAAGAAATGGTTAACTTAAGGTAAAGCATTGAGTCACTCAAAATGTACTGTTTGGTTTAGGATCTCTTAAAGTGTATTTAGATAAATGGGGAAGAGAGGAGAGTAGAGTAGAGGGAAGGGAATGAGAGGATTGACCTTGTTTGGATATATTTTAAAGAGAGCTCCGGGGCAGCCAGCAACCACATGTCAAAATCAAGTTTTAGGAATTAATTTGTCCTAAGGAATTGTAATAATGGGGGAAATTGTAAATTCTGTAGATAAAAATTGAGTCCTTAACTTTCAAAGCTATGCTAGCAAAGATGGCAGTCCACTGACTGTCATTTTGGACACTACCTGTGGAGTTGTTTCTTCTTTTGTTATATGACCTTTCTAGTCTTGATTATATCAGACTATGTACTGATCCAGCCTCTAAGCCGGTGTAGTTTTGTTTAAAAAGAAAAAATCAACCGCATGATTGCATCAATTCATGATCTCAACGTGTACTGCTGGAGTCAGGTTTTGAGTCTTTTGACGTGCAGAAGTGGTTAATTGAGAATCTCCGTGTTCAATACTTCAATCATTATACATCTCAAGTAGAAGTTAAGTAAATTCATAAGTCAACATGATGAAATTATTACAATTTAAAATCAAATTGTAACCGTGGATTCAATAGTTGTTTCCAAATGTTATAACTAATTCATTTTTATGAAAAATAACAATCAGTCACAGACGTGCACAATGAGCTGAAGAATTTGACGATTTGTTTTTTTGTTAAGTGAAAAATAAAATTGGTAGATGGAACTTGTAAGTGTTAGTCTAAAACCTTTTTTTAAATGATGTGATTATTTTCTAATTTTGTAAGTTTTTTTAAGGAAAAATATAATACAAGATATTTTATAAAAACGTAATGTATGGTAGGAATTTGTTTTTAATACTCATTACAAATTGTTAATTATATTTACTTCTTGAATGATCTAAAAATGAAACATACATAAGTAAATCTATCACTTACATTAGAGTAACAAAAATACAAGATTTCAATAACATAAGAAAAATATAATTTTATCAAAAATTCATTAACATTACGTGAAAAATACGACACAATAGTCAATGAAGCGACTCATTTTTTTACACAAATCTCTCATTCTAATGCATCATCGAAGTGGATCGAAATAAATTGAATGACCCGAAGTGAATTGAATGGACCAAAATAAACCGAATTAAATTGAAATGTTATGCTGGTTCAAGTTCAACATGTCTAACAACAATTTGGGTTTATTTTTTTGCTTCAATTAAGACTTTTATTATTATTATTATTATTTCAGTATTTCTATCTTTAGAACCAAATATAATTTTTGTTTAAAAAATATTGATAATCAATCTGGCACAGTGGCACTATGTCATCATGTGAAAATTTAAAAACCTTTGTCAGACTGGATAAATTATTAGATTTCGGAAGAGTGCCGAAGTAGTCATCCCGATCAAGAAAATGATGTCATTTATGCATGGGTGAGCACTTCATAAAAAACAAAATAATGATATGTTACCCTTGCATTAAATATAAATATCAGCATAATAACATTTTATTAGTTGGAAAGATGGCAGACCAGTTCAGCGGTACTGGTGGTAGTGGTACTAATAATTTCTCATCTGACTGAGGATTGTCTGAACTCTGACTTGCTCAAACTTCCAACTCTTTCTCTCCTCTTGCAAAAAGTGTTCTTGTCTCTTTTGTCTTATCGTACATACACGCAAAGAGACTAGTCAAACACGGACACCCACTTTAAATCCTCAGAAAAATTGAAACAACAAACCCAAAAAACCACCATGATTCTCCATACCCATCTTCTTCTTCTTCATCTTCTTCTTGCTACTACAACTATCATTTCACAATTTTCAGTATCAGTCTCAGCAGCCACAATCTTACCAGGCTCAACTCTCTACGCTTCCAACCCAAGCCAGACATGGTCCTCTCCGAACTCCACCTTCTCTCTCGGCTTCCTCCCCATCAACTCCACCAACTCATTCATCGCCGCCATCTTCTACGCCGGCGGCGTCCCCGTTTGGACTGCCGGCACCACCCCAGTTGACTCCTCCGCCTCCCTCCACTTCCTCTCCTCCGGCACTCTCCGCCTCCTCAACGGCTCTTCCCACACCATCTGGGACTCCAACACCGCCTCCCTCGCTGTCTCCTCCGCCTCTCTTCTCGAATCCGGCAACCTCGTCCTCTCCAACTCCACCTCCACTGCCTGGTCCTCCTTTGATAACCCCACTGACACCATCGTACCTTCTCAGAATTTCACTTCTGGTATGGTTCTCCAATCTGGGATTTACTCCTTTCGTCTTCTTACTACTGGTAATCTCACTCTCCGTTGGAATAATACTATTTTTTATTACAATCAAGGTTTGAACTCTTCCTACAATGCTAGTTCACCTATATTAGGATTGCAATCTGTTGGGATTTTGTCTATTTCTGATCAGATTTTGTCTACTGGGGCTATTTTAGCTTATAGTAGTGATTATGCTGAAGGGAGTGATGTATTAAGGTTTTTGAGGTTGGATAATGATGGGAATTTGAGGATTTATAGCTCTAGTAGAGGGAGTGGGACTCAAACTATTAGATGGGCAGCTATGGAAGACCAATGTAAAGTTTTTGGATACTGTGGGGATATGGGAATTTGTAGTTATAATGAGACCGATCCTATTTGCGGATGCCCATCTCTAAATTTCGAGCCTATAGATCCTAACGATAGTAGGAAAGGGTGTAAGAGGAAGGAGGAGACTAAAGATTGTGCTGGGAGTGCTACTATGTTGGATTTGGCGCATACACAATTCTTAACATACCCTCCAGAGATTAGCTCTGAGGTGTTTTTTATTGGGATATCGGCTTGTAGATCCAATTGCCTTGTGAGTTCTACTTGTGATGCCTCAACTTCGTTGTCAGATGGGACGGGGTTGTGTTATATCAAGACACCAGGTTTTATGAGTGGCTATCAGAGTCCTGGGCTGCCTAGCAGTTCTTATGTCAAGGTTTGCTCACCTGTGGTTTTGAATCCATCAGCTTCTGTGGTTGGTGGGAAGAGCAGCGGTGGGAGGATTCATGCATGGGTTGTAGCTCCTTTGGTTATATGTACTGTTTTTGGGTTGATTGCCTTAGAGGGTAGTTTGTGGTGGTGGTGTTGTAGAAATAGCCCCAAGTTTGGGACATTGGCAGCTCAATATGCTCTTCTTGAGTATGCTTCTGGTGCTCCTGTCCAGTTCACTTATAAGGAGCTCCAGCGCTCAACCAAGGGATTCAAGGAGAAGCTTGGAATTGGAGGATTTGGTGCTGTGTACAGAGGGATTCTTGCCAATAAAACAGTTGTTGCTGTCAAGCAACTTGAGGGAATTGAGCAGGGGGAGAAACAGTTTAGAATGGAGGTTGCGACTATAAGTAGCACCCATCATTTGAATCTAGTAAGATTGATTGGATTTTGCTCTGAAGGGCGTCATAGACTTTTAATTTATGAGTTCATGAAAAATAGGTCTCTTGATAATTTCCTTTTCGTTACTGAAGGTCAGTCAGAACGATTGTTGAATTGGGAGTACCGGTTCAATATTGCCCTTGGCACTGCAAGAGGGATCACGTACCTTCATGAGGAGTGTCGAGACTGCATTGTCCACTGTGATATAAAGCCTGAAAACATTCTCTTGGATGAGAATTATACTGCCAAAGTCTCAGATTTTGGTCTTGCCAAGCTGATTAATCCAAAGGACCATAGGTACAGAACCTTGACAAGTGTCAGAGGTACTAGAGGATATTTGGCACCAGAATGGCTGGCAAATCTTCCGATAACTTCAAAATCTGATGTTTATAGTTACGGTATGGTTCTGTTGGAGATAGTGAGTGGGAGAAGGAATTTCGAAGTATCTGCAGAAACCAATCGGAAAAAATTCTCTTCGTGGGCATATGAAGAGTTTGACAAGGGTAATGTCAAGGGAATCCTTGACAGAAGGCTGGCTGACCAAGACGTAGATATGGAGCAAGTGGTGAGGGCAATTCAAGTAAGTTTTTGGTGCATCCAGGAGCAACCATCACACAGACCAATGATGGGAAAAGTGGTCCAGATGTTAGAAGGAATTATAGAGATTGAGAAGCCACCTGTACCTACAGGTGTGAGTGATGGGTCTGTTATTGGAACCAGCATAAATGTGAGCAGCAATGTAAGCATTTACTCCACCATTGCAGCTTCAGCCCCAGCTCCCTCTTCCTCTTCATCGGTCCAAGCGGCAGGAGTTTCACCTTATGCTTCTGGGAGGAATATGGAGAGGGCCTCATCATCCTTTCTACATTCAGATCCAAACTAGATTTTAATTGCCTGTTAATATATTTCTCCTCACAAATTGTTTTCAGGTTCTAGATTTTCTAATCCAGATTTGACACTGAAAAGCTTGAAAGTGGTCAGGTTTTGTGGTCCTGATACCATAGATGATATTGATATGATATCTTGTAGAAATTGTTATTACCATAGTACATATTGTTGTCAAGATGGAACCCAAAGGAGGTAGCAAAATTGGTTGGGAACCTCACTTCATGAAGCAGAATGTACGCATGGGATAGTTTTTTTTTTTTGAGAAACAAACACACACACATAAGGAAGAGAGAAAGGGATGATTAATAGTTATACATGAAAGATGAGCATTTGTTCAATGCTAACTAATTTTTGAGATTTAGCGGCTATTGCACTGTGCAATAGCTAGGGCCATTGCACCGTGCAATACCCTAAATCCCTCACAAAAAATTTCAACTTTTTTCTTCTTTTACCTCTTCTAACTTGTAACTTTTTTTACTTTTTAAACCACTTTGATCCAATGGCTGATATTAAAAGTACCATTCCTAACTTTTAATCACAACCATTAAAAAGGAGTTGCATGGGCTATTGCACCTTATCTCAATCCAACAGTGAACTGCTACTGCTTACACAAAGCCACTAACACTCTCTCTCTCTGGTCTTGAGGTTTTGGAAAAGGGGGGAGGGGGGGTTAGCTGCTGATTGATTCGCATTTGTGTTTACTGTTATGCTTGGCTTTAGAAAACTCTCTAATTTACAATTCAGAAAACAGGAACATTATTCTTCTATGTATTTCTAAGCATAACATTTTGTGAAGTACTCAGGGCATCATGGGCAAGGCAGTCATAAATATTACAGGGCTTGACTTTAGGGAATTCCTTTTTGTGGTACCAAGGATGATAAACTGTGGCTATACATATGTCCAGAGAATGGTGCGTTAAATGACCCTAGCCTGAAACCAGGATCTTGATGGACTTGGGTGTGAGAGGGTGTTGGTGTTTGTGACTGAGGTTGACCATTTGAAGGGTCCAGCCATGCATTACTGTGAGGAGTTGATGAGTGAGAAGGTGGGAAGGGAGCGTTCAGCTTAGCTTTTGGAGAATTTAGGAATGACACATGGCATAGCCTTGTATTTTAGTGGTATAGTTTTGCTCTCATTTATCAGGAAAACTAAGTTTTGAATCTCCTCTTTCCCATTATTGAAACTATCGAATTATTAACAAAAAGAGAGAGAATGAACATGGCCAAAAATAGCAACCAATTGTCATTGAGAGTTAAGAGAATCCAAACATAACAAACGTGTAACCTATTTGAACACAAAAAAGTATACATATTATCCTCACAATATGACAATGATGATTAAAAGGTGGTTGTTCTGGCATGTGTGAACAGGGAACTAAGGAACAACCGTTTCAATGGCACCTTGAATATCAGTACCACAAATAGCAACCAATTGCAACTTATAGATTTGCGGAACAATTCCATAAGTAATGTTGCACAAATGCCTGGAGGAAACTTTACGTTATTGTAAGTAGTAACCTTTAATTATCTGGTCATTGCTTCTAATAGTGTTTAACTTTGATGTGAAAATAAGACTATTGATGTGGAGTGAATTCAGAGCATTAGTATTGGTGGTGCTAAAAAACTATATTGCTATTTTTAACACCACCAAATACAAATTTATGGTTACATTGGTGGAGCTAAATCCAATTAATTTGGTTCTATAGCTACAGTGCATAGCCAAAAGTTGCAGTGCACTGTAGCTTAGTAAAAAAAAAAAAAATTTGCGTGTTCACACTACTTTATTTTAAATATATTATTTCATTGTAGTAGATATGTTATTTTATTGTGTTGAAAGCTAAAATAAAATCACTTATATTAGGTATTTTGTAAAGTGAGAAGGTAAGATAGATAAAGTAGCATTTTGTAGAGCCATATTGCTAAATTTATGGCTTCATCAATGTGGATGTTCTGAAATAGTAAATCAAAATAGATAAAGTGATTTTTTGTAGTACAAAAAAGCTAAAAATTTGCCACCACCAATATGTATGCTCTTACATTCCATGCCCGGTAAGAATTACATTTTTTAAATTAAAAATTGACAATTTTAATTAAACAAAGCTTTTTCAAAACTAGTTTTGAGGTAAATTTTTCAAACTTCTTATATATATATTTTTTGTGTGAATTTTGAAAATCTAATAATTGGATTTTATGTTTCTTATGTTAACATGCATATCAAATTTCATTCAAATTGGATATTATTTACTATTTGATCAATAAATTTTTTTTTTATACACAATTTTAGATCATAAAAATTTAAAATTTTAACATTTGTTCAATGAGATAGCAATTAATTTTTGATTTTCTTGAAATTTTACATATATGAAAAATATAATAACAACATGCAATCTAATAGTTAGATTTTCAAAATTCACTATCAATATAGAAATATATGAAGAGTTTGTAGAGTAGAAACTTTGTTCATTTTAAATTTTTAATTCACCAACAGTTTTTTATTAATTAAGAACAAAATCAGAATGCAACAGTAGAGGCCAGAGGGCTCTGAATAATGCACGCGGTTACTTTCCTAAACATGTTGCGCGTGGGAGTAGCAGTGAACAATACTAGGCATTACTAGCCTGTCGAAAAATGCAACAACATTGGGAAACGGAGAGTACGAATGACGGCCGCTGTGTGTGTCTCGTTCTCTCTCTCTTTTCTCAATTTAACGTCGCTTCACCGCCGTTTACATCTCTCCAATCTCTCTCTCTCTCTCTACAGTACACACACTCTACCCAGCCAGACTCATTAACTGTGTTCCTTACAGTTCACGCTAAACGCCTGCTCTATCTCTCTCTCTCTCTCTCTCTCTCTCTGTGTCATACAAACAAAACTAGAACTCTATATCATCTTCAACTTATTCTACTTCTCAAAAAAAAAAAATCTTTCAATTTATTCTCTCATAACACCTTCTTCTTGTTCATTCTCTCTCACTCATTGCTTTGGATACAATATGGAGAAATGGGTGTTGTTGGAGTGGAGAAGCAAGAAGGAGCTGTCTTTGTGTTTGTGTTTGATAATGGTACTTCTGTTTTTTCAATGTCCTACTGTTTCACCACTTGATGACCAAGGTAGCTCTTTTTTTTTTTTTGTGTTTGAACTTCGAGCATTGTTTTGTTTTGTTTTCTCTTTTTGCCAAAAGTTTTCTATGGTTGAAGCTTGTTTTGTAGCCCAAAGAAGCTATAATAAGAAGTTTCCAACTATGAAGTCCAAGTTGTTGTTTTTGGCCTTAAAAAACCATTAATGGCTTATGCTTTGTGATTCTCTGATTCCTTGCTTCCAAACGAGGAACAAAACAAAAAAAACCAATGAGTTTTTTGAAACCTCACTGTGTGTCTGTGCTTCTCTTGGAGCATTTTCAACTCATATTGACCAAAAGTCCATGAGTCCCATCACTTGCCCTGTTGTTCTTGGTCCTTGCTTTTCCACATTTTCCCACCATCCAAACAGGGTCCAAAAACGGAATTACGAAAAGAGACTTCCTTTCTTTATAGTTTATACGCAAAGTTTTATTCCTTTGCTTGTCCCAGAACCATATTATCAGATAATATCACTTTATGCGTATTTATTTTGGTAAGTGAACACGCACACGTACTCTCATTCTAATATATATAAATGGTGTGGATGTTATTTATGTAGGCAAAGCCTTAATGTCGATAAAGGCCTCGCTGAGCAACGTAGCAAATGTTTTGCTTGACTGGGATGACTTGCACAACCAAGATTTCTGTTCCTGGCGAGGTGTCTTTTGCGACAATTCCAGCTTCTCTGTGCTTTCTCTGTATGCTTCTCTTCCTAATACCCACGCTCTTTTTTTGACACTAAAACTCCGATGAGCTATACTGTTGCATTTTTTTTTCTTTATTCTTATTGTTAAAATGTTAGTGTCAAATGGGTTTGTTTAATTCTAAGGTTTCTGTTGCATTGTTGAAGGAATTTGTCTAATTTGAACCTGGGTGGAGAGATTTCACCAGCCATTGGAGATTTGAGAAATCTTCTATCCGTGTATGTTTTTGACTTTTATGGCACTTCTGTTTTTTAATATTTTTTTTGAAGTTTGTGATGCTTCTGTACAGTCTTCATATAAATGACTATTACTTGTGTTATGTACTTGGAAAAATTGCAGAGACTTTCAAGGGAATAAGCTAACTGGTCAAATCCCAGATGAAATTGGAAACTGTGGTTCTCTTGTGCATCTGTATAATTTCTGTCTCTTTTTTTTCATCGATTTTTTTTATCCCTTTTCAGGGATATGACTACACAAAACTTTGAAAGCATTGTACTTTTGATAGATTTAAAAATAAATAAATTTACTCTGAATGTAGGGAGCTGTCTGATAATTTGCTGTATGGGGACATACCTTTTTCGATATCTAAGCTTAAGCAGCTTGAGTTTCTGTAAGTTTTCACTAATACAATGCCTTTCCGCATGTTATATTTCAGAGACATGTTTTTGGTGTAAAAACTAAGCCAATTCCCTGCATGTAGGAATTTGAAGAACAATCAGCTCACTGGTCCTATTCCTTCAACATTATCTCAGATACCGAACCTCAAGACCCTGTAAGCTTCTCTTGATTATCATGTGTTCAAGTTTATATGCTCCCAGTGGTTGTTAGAATGCAGTAATTTTCTATGATGTTAATCTCCTAATTGGTCATGTATTAAGATCATCATTGCATATTCATTTCTGCTGATAAGAGCTAGCTTTTCTTTTGGTATTTTTATGTTTAGTGATCTTGCCCGGAATCAGCTTACGGGGAACATCCCAAGACTTCTATATTGGAATGAAGTACTGCAATATCTGTAAGTACTGAAGTCTTCACTAAGGGATTCAGTTAGACCATCCTACCATTTGCATTATGTTTTGGTGAAAGGGGGGACGGTATTCTTTGATGTTTTGGTTCTGTTATGTTTGAAGAGTATATTATCAGACAGTAGAAGCCTATAACTTTTCAATCATTTGGTTCAAATTGTGTTTGCAGTGGGTTACGTGGCAATGCATTGACTGGAACACTCTCGCCTGATATGTGTCAATTAACTGGCCTGTGGTATTTGTGAGTGCTCAAATTCTGTCTTGTGTTCACTTTGCATTGTTTTCCTTCTGTTTGAAATTTTCTTTGATCGTGAACTTGAAATTTTCTTTTTTTATTTCCAGTGATGTTAGAGGCAATAATCTAACTGGCACAATCCCAGACAGCATTGGGAACTGTACAAGCTTTGAAATCCTGTAAGTCTCATTACTTATGTAATTTTTCATTTCCCTTTATATGCAGTGTAGGTTTTCATAAATTTTTAATTTGCGTTGGTAATTTCAGGGACATTTCCTACAATCAAATCACTGGTGAGATTCCGTTCAATATTGGATTCCTACAAGTGGCTACGTTGTAAGTTTACTGCCAGACTAGAATTTTATCAATTTCAATCACACAAGAACTGTACAATTTTTTAGATGAAAGCTAGTTTATTCTTTATTACATTCTGGACTCAACCATTGGGGCACTTTTCAGCAATCTTGTCTTTGTGTTTTAGGTCCCTGCAGGGAAATATGCTAACGGGGAGGATTCCAGAGGTGATTGGTTTAATGCAGGCCCTGGCTGTCCTGTACGTACGCATGTTATTGCTTACAATTTAAAGAATTTTTTTTCTTCCTGTTTTGTTTTTGCCATGATATTTTAATTGAAGTGCTTTTCATGTGGCTGTTACGAGTATCTTCTGCCTAAATTTTAAAGAGTTGTGTATTTTATATCCACTCTTTGTAGGGATTTGAGTGAGAATCAACTTGTTGGGCCCATACCACCAATACTTGGCAACTTGTCATACACTGGAAAACTGTGAGTTCCTGTTGCCTGAAATGGAAACTAATTTACCAAGGGATTTTATGCATTTGACACCTGTTTCACCAGATATCTCCATGGCAACAAGCTTACTGGGCCAATTCCTCCAGACCTTGGCAACATGTCAAAGCTCAGCTACTTGTGAGATATATCCCACCACGCTAATCTTTAAGATCATTTTGTTATATTTTTTCTTGTGTACTGAACCAGGAGTATTTGCAGGCAATTGAATGATAACAAACTAGTTGGGCAGATTCCGGCTGAACTAGGAAAGCTGGAACAGTTATTTGAGTTGTGCGTATTTGTTACTATCGTCTGTTCTTTTGTCATTTACAACAGTTTTCTGTTGTTAATTTCCTCGTTTTACAATGCCTCAGGAATCTTGCCAACAATGAGCTAGAAGGACCCATTCCATCCAACATCAGCTCTTGCACAGCATTGAATCAATTGTAAGACATCTAATTTGTTGTAATGACTTGTCATCAATTTCTTGTTTTTATCTATTTTTCCCCTACTCTATGCACATTAACTTGTAACGTGTTTGGTTTTGTATCCTCTCTCTGAAGCAATGTACATGGTAATCGCTTAAATGGATCGATCCCATTGGGTTTCCGCAATCTAGAGAGTTTGACCTATCTGTAAGTGATGACTCGTTGAAATCAGAATGATAAGTTATGATTGAGTTGAACATGTTTCCTGTAGACTGATCTAAGAAAAATATTCTGGACCTGCAGAAATATATCAGCAAACAATTTCAAAGGCTGGGTTCCTGTTGAGCTGGGGCATATTATTAATCTTGATACACTGTAAGTGTCATAATGAAGTTTGTTATGTCAGTTGGAGTGCATCTAAGCTGAGACTTCTCAAATTTCCATGTTGGCAGGGATCTCTCAGGAAATAATTTCTCTGGTCCAATTCCAGCTTCTGTTGGTGATCTTGAGCATCTTCTCACCCTGTAAGTCTGTAATTTAGCTCGCCCCCCCCCCCCCCCCCCACCCCCTGTATATCTGTTTTTGTTTATTCTTTCTGGAGTCATTGGTTTACTATGATATCATGGCACATAATGTTGTTGATGAAAATTTATGGTCAGGAATTTAAGTGGCAATTTTCTTGATGGGCCTATACCAGCAGAATTTGTGAACCTCAGAAGCATACAAATTATGTGAGTTAATCAGACATATGGGTGTATTTGTCCGAGTATTCTTAAGCCATCACATTTCATACTCTATCCTTTGGTATTTATATTTTTACCTTTGATTTTGTAGTGATATGTCATTCAATAACCTTTCTGGTAGCATTCCTCCAGAGTTTGGGCAGTTGCAAAATATTGTCACTCTGTAAGTGTCATACCGTCTGCTGCCCCTTCCTAATTTGATGAGGTTTTGTACCTAGCATATATCTGGATTTCATGTTGATGTCATTTCCCTTTTGATAATATCTTATGGTAGGATTCTGAACAACAACAACTTGTTTGGAGAAATTCCTGATCAACTAACAAATTGTTTCAGTCTAGCCACTTTGTAAGTTGAATCTCCTGTTGCTAAACATGTTTTTTCATGTAACTTATGAGGATTGCTCTAACGCTCAATTCCCAAATATTTTAGGAATGTCTCTTACAACAACTTATCAGGCATTGTACCTCCTATGCGGAACTTCTCACGGTTTTCAGCAGACAGGTATGGGAAATAATCGTTGTCTACATTCATGTAGGCTCTTGTATTGACTTGTGTACGTTTATATCAGCTTCATCGGAAATCCTTTATTGTGTGGCAACTGGTTGGGATCAATATGTGGACCTTACATGCCAAAATCTAGAGGTACTTGCTCATTTCTATTGGTGTGATTTTGTTACGTATCTATCAGATTCTGCTACCATTATATACATAATGATCACAGGCTTTTGTTCATGTCATGGGATTGGCTGTTGGAATTTTATCCTAATATTGCAATATATTTTTCTCTACCCCAGCACTTTTCTCTAGAGCTGCTGTTATTTGTCTGACTCTGGGCCTCATCGCATTATTGTCTATGGTAATAGTTGCTATTTACAAATCCAACCAACCAAAGCATTTGACAAAGGGATCTACTGGAACAGGGCAAGGTAATATATTCTTTGTAATGCTAAATCGACTTGTAAAAGAGTGGGTTATATTGCATGTCTTTAACTCTGTATCCTAATGTGCTTCTTTCCATGCCAGGTCCCCCTAAAATGGTAATTCTTCGCATGGATATGGCTATTCACACCTTTGATGATATAATGAGAATCACTGAGAATTTAAGTGAGAAGTATATCATAGGCTATGGTGCTTCTAGCACAGTATACAAGTGTGTTTTGAAGAATTCCCGACCCATTGCAATTAAGCGACTTTACAACCAGTATCCTAACAACTTACGAGAATTTGAGACTGAGCTTGAAACCATTGGTAGCATCAGACACAGGAACGTGGTCAGCTTGCATGGTTATGCACTGTCTCCCTATGGGAACCTCCTCTTCTATGACTACATGGTGAACGGTTCTCTGTGGGATATGCTGCATGGTTAGTTGCTTGCCTGAACTGTTGTTTGTTTTCGTTATGCTAATATCAAAAGTTTTGGTGCAAAGGAATGCTGTCAAGTTCTTTTAATTTGTGGAACACAGGAAGTTATAGTTGATGCTTTGATTGGGTGTATTATTACGTTTATAAAATAAAACTTAAGGTGGTAACTATTTTAATAAACAACCAAATGGTCAGATTTTGTTTGGGTGATAAACTGTGAGATTGAATACTGTTAACTGTTTTGAGATTTTGGTCTTCTACAGCATTTTTGGGGAAGTAACTCTTGACACAATTGAAATTCACCTATTTACTAGTTTTTTTTTTTTTTTTTTTAATTTCAATTTTTAATTAATTAAATGGAACTGGCACTGCCTGATTGTTTTGAGCTGACATACATGACAGGATCATCAAAGAAGGTAAAACTTGATTGGGAGACACGGTTGAGAATAGCAGTTGGGGCTGCTCAGGGTCTTTCCTATCTTCATCATGACTGCAACCCCCGTATTATACACAGGGATGTTAAGTCCTCAAATATCCTGCTGGATGAGAATTTTGAGCCTCGTCTCTCTGATTTTGGGATTGCCAAATGCATCTCTACTGCCAAAACTCATGCATCCACTTTTGTTCTTGGAACTATAGGCTACATTGACCCAGAGTATGCCCGAACTTCCCGGCTCAATGAGAAATCGGATGTTTATAGCTTTGGTGTTGTTCTTCTGGAGCTACTGACTGGGAAGAAGGCAGTGGACAACGAGTCAAACTTGCACCAACTGGTCTGTTTCCTGTTCTCAAAGTTTATGCTTGAGTTGTTTTACTTTGGTCAATGAAGTACATTTTTCCAACTTGTGTTGGAGGCTCTGAATCTTAACGGATCTTATACATTAATTTAGATTGACGTAGTTGATTTTGGTCTTAAATTTTTTCATCTTTCTTTTTAACTTGATTGAGTTATATTCTCAGATATTGTCAAAGGCAGATAATAACACAGTAATGGAGGCTGTTGACCCTGAGGTTTCTATAACATGCATGGATTTATCCCATGTCAGGAAGACCTTCCAACTTGCTCTCCTGTGCACGAAGCGTAACCCATCTGAGAGGCCAACCATGCATGAGGTTGCAAGGGTCTTGGTCTCCCTGCTTCCGGCGCCTCCCAGAAAAGCCTGTCTTGATCCACCGAAGACCATTGACTATGCTCAATTTGTGATTGATAAAGGACAGCAACAATCAAAAATGCAGCAGCAGCAAGTTCAGCATAACAATTCATCTGATGCTCAGTGGCTTGTTCAGTTTGGTGAAGTTATATCCAAGAACACCCTTTGAAGGAAGTTTACATTTCAGTCTTTTTGGCATCCATTATAACAGAAACAGAAAGAACAAAAAAGAAGAAGGATGGAACATGGGGAAATCCCAAGTTTTGATTTTGATGGGCTTAGTTCTCTTCCAACTAGATTATTATGCCCATCTGACTAGGTTCCACAACATTTTACTAACTATTTTAATGTATTAAGTTCTATATACATAAGATCAGACTAAGTTTTGAACAGCTAAATCTGCAGCCTTTTTGTACAATCAAAGCCCTGACTATCTGTAGGTACACTTATTTTGTTCAAGTACCAGGTGCCAGGCTAGTCTATGTTCTAGTGTAATTAATGTAAGCGGCTCTGGTCCAACCAAGTAGTGTGCAGTTATAACCCTCTAAATGCTCTTGTCATTCAATTATTTCACATGATTTAGCTGAACCTGTAAGATTCTGCATCTCTGAGACAGGTTCACGAGTATTTTTACCACTCTTCTATTATTGATGCTTAACTGGCTGGTGAGCATTGTTAAAAAAATATTGAATAAAAAAAGGTCAGGACTTGTATATATATTACATGTGGAACCATAGCAGTACGAAGCCTATGGGTTGAAACTATAAGGCCCATTTGTAGGAGCGCTGATAATTGGTGGTCTATCACCTGTGAAAGGTTTGGTTCCATGGCACAACACATCCTAATGTAAAATCATATATTTTCCAAAATAGAAAATTGATAGTAAAATGTGTACATATTTGACACTCAAACCTATTATATGACAAGAAAATTTGGAGATATTTCCGGGAGGAAAAACATGAATCTTTCACTATATTTCTCAGGCTTTTCTGCGTTGCAATCCGCCACAAAAAGCATTTGTTAAGACCAAGGAAAGCTACAACTGGAAAAAATGGATTTATTATTTCATTCGCTACAACTGATAACGCACAAAAAATTTGTTATCAACCATAGTACAACTGAGAAAGCACAAAAAGCTGCTATCAACTATAGACCCTGAAACTTTTGGCTGGTAAGGGCATCTTCCCTGGAATTTGATGGAGTACAAGGTCCACATTGTTATGCAATGCATGGGTAAAGCATTGACATAAAAAATGGAAGGGCATCTTCAAGCTCTTGTTCTCAGCATATGTCTGTGCTCCTGTGATATGAAGGTCATAACTCATAAGTAATACCAACAAGTTCTTTAACGGGCACAATAAAATTTCATAACAATTTGAGTCGTCAGCCCAACATATGTAAAAAATATATATGAAACAAGATCACCACAACTCAAAATAAGGGTGTTGTGAAAATCTTGTGAAATTTTGTTATAACCCTAGACTTTCTGCATAAGAATTCAGTTGGACATAAATCACAAGAGATTAACATGATTCATAGCAGTACAAAAGTAGGAAACATATTAAAACAAATGCATTTAAAAAAATGTCTAAATAATTTCTAATAACCAATCTTATTTTTCACAACATCTATAGCATGACTGAAAGCCTGTTTTTCCTTTTCCAAATTTCTTTACCCCCACCCAAAAAAAAAAAAAAATCTATAAAGACCAAAAAAAACTCCTCATTTGATAAGGACAAAGAAGGGAAGGGAACATACAATGTCACTTGCAGTGTTAAGGTGGACATCATATTTCTGTTGCTTAAATTCAGGTTCCTAAAAGAAAGTTATCGCCAAGAGCTTTGTAGGTCCGTGGCATAGCTTGTTATTTTTTATTAAAAGAACCATGGTTCAAACCCTCCCCTCCCCCATTGTTGTAATTAATGAATTATTATTATTATTATTTTTAAAAGAAAAAAGAAAGAGGATAGTTATTAACTTTGTAAAAATAATATAACCCCTATTCTTACCATGAACGTAATCTGATTTCCCTGGTTTCATGTATAAAATAAATTATTACTTATACACATTAATCAAACTCAAAAACAAACATAAGCTGCATGATTTTTGAAAAGTATCTAATGTTCCATACAATAAGACTGAACAAATAACAAGGTATACTTCAATTCAAACTAATTTAGAACCAAGTGCTACCTGTTAATGTACAATTGTGGTCCAACTTCAGGAATCATCCTGTAACTCCCACATTGATACTGCTTCCCACCCAAACTCTGCAATTTTTCTTCGAACAAATTTATCACCTACAACTTGGATGTAATGAAACCATGAGCATTAAAACAGACAATGAAACTTTAATATAATTATTTCTAGTCATAAATACTAGGTTTCCCTATAATTTTGGATTAATAGAAACTACAAAATGCTAGCTAATGTCGTAAGTAGCCACACAAACGTACCTTGCGTGCTTTAAAAGGTTTTGGTCCATTGAAACGGTTGTTCCTTAGTACCCTGTTCACACATGCCAGAACATACACCTTTTAATCATCATTGTCATTCTGTGACGATAATGTGTAGACTTTTTTGTGTTCAAATAGGTTGCACATGTTTGTTCTGTTTGGATTTTCATAACTCTCAATGACAATGACACTGAATGTGGTGCTACTTGAGATCAAGCTGATACTCACACTTTCTGTAAATTGGGAAGGCTGAATAGGTCAACAGGAACTTGTCCTTGAAGTTGTGTATTTTCCATCATTCTGCCATTCAAGATTAATATGTTAATTAATATTGAGCGCTTCAAACCTCCATGCAGCTTGACAAAATTTTATATTGGATTCACACGCCCACACACAGAGAACTATGGAGGAGGATCATACAATGTTGTCAATAACGGTAAGGAAGCAATCCAAGGAGGAACATCAGAAACAATGAAACTGTTGTTGCTCATATCCCTAAAAAATACATTTCAGTCAGAATGAGAATTGATCACAAACTATTAGATTTATCATAATAGATATGAGACCATGATTTATATCTGTTTTAAAGAAGAAAGAACATTTAACTGGATCTTTTATTAAAAGAATGTTTAACCGATAATCTTTTATAATAGTCTAACCATGCCTACTTGCCACCACACCAGTGAATTCAGTCACTATAGTTATCACTACTTACAAATAGCTGAGGGAGTTCATGCCAGTAAGGTTGGCCATAGGGCCACTCAGGTTGTTGTTGGACAAGGACCTGGAAGCAAATTATTGTAAGCCTCTCTTAGTTAAGTGAAAAACTTCTCAAAAACAAGTTTAAAAGCTTTGATCATCATATATATCTTTTTTGCTTACAGCTCGATAACCTTTGTAAGACTATTGAGATTTGAAGGTAGCCCATTTAATGAATTCCGATCAAAGCGTCTGTAGCCAAAACAATATATTCAGTACACAAAACATGATAGAAGTTCACAGCTAGCATAATCTCAACTATGAATTCTATTAAATGACAGAGCTTCTTACACCATCTGCAAAGTCTGCACTAGTCCAAGTGTGGAAGGGATGCTACCAGTTAAATTATTGCTGTCAAAAAGCCTGCCCAAAAAAATCAGTAGCAGGTAGAAATTAATGTCTCAAGTGACAGTGCTCATATAATTATTGGGAATTTGGGATATCCAAATTTAGAAGTTGTATTCCTTAATTTCCATGGCAAAGACATTTATTCCGGTATTCTACACTAGAGCAAAATATACTGCAGAGGCTATACCCATGAGAAAAAGGGCATTAAGAAGAGACTATATTAGTTACATACATTTCCCATATGTGGTTATTTCAAAAGCGAGCCACCCATTTTCTCCACTAGTCAGACCATATGTAGACAAACAATGGATGGATCTTTTTCAGCCACAAAAGATATAATCACAAATTCATGACAGCAGACGGTTCACAAAACTTACACATGTAT
This sequence comes from Notholithocarpus densiflorus, assembly GCA_030021035.2. Taxonomy (NCBI): domain Eukaryota; kingdom Viridiplantae; phylum Streptophyta; class Magnoliopsida; order Fagales; family Fagaceae; genus Notholithocarpus; species Notholithocarpus densiflorus. The sequence continues at coordinate 1,595,418 of JARYZH020000005.1, forward strand.
GAGAGTCATATTTGGGTTGAAAAGTTTAGGTGGAATTGTGCCCGACAGCTTATTGTTTCCAAGATGACTGTAGATAATGAAAGAATCTTAGATGGATATTAATTGGACAAAACAAAGCATTAGTGCAAAGAGGATTTAATCAGCTCAAAATCACAATGAGCCTTAACATACAAGTGCCTCGTTTGAAGTAGCATATCAAGACCATATTTAGTCCCATTCCCATCAGAGACTGGGATGGGTCCTTCAAGCTGGTTTTCAGTAAGGTCCAAATAATAAAGTTTGGACAGATTGCCAATGGAATTTGGAATTTGTCCAATGAATTTATTAGAATTCAAAGATCTGCAATGAAGAGAGCCAGAAATCAGTGTCTATCAGAACAGACATAAATCTGCACTTAAATTATTAGAAAGTAAGAATGTAAAAGAAAAGATACTAAATCAAATATTGAACAGCCTCATCCAAAACACAAGCATCCATAAGGAATTTCACGTGTATTGGCCATTACAGCAAAACAATGACAGAATTGCAAACTCAGAAAGCCTTACATAGAGATTAGCTGCTGTAAAGAACCTATTGTGCTTGGAATAGGGCCAGTGAAACCGCAACCCATCAGGCTTCTGGTGTGCATATAAAAAGATCAAATGTTAATTACAAGAATTCTAACCACACTATCAGATTCTCTGAAACCAATCAGTATTTCCTTACAAGGTTTCTAGCTTCTTCAAACTCCCAATTTCTTGTGGAAGTGTTCCTGTCATGTACGTGTTGAAAGATAGATCCCTATATGAAGAAGCTGGTAATTAGGATTGAATTACAATAGACTAATTGAACAGCTACTACCAAATACAACATATAATGATGGTGCTCTTGAATTTGATTCACTTGAACATGCAAATGAAATACATATTATTATTCACTATTTTTATGATAGTAACCCCGAAATGGTTAGTTGCTAAGACTGAAGTCTTAAAGATAAAAGAGCACGCCTTGGAATTGGAAGCATGTATTGAACATATTGAACACTGAGGCTTAATCTATATGAGCACTGTAGACTAAAAGTAAAATTTGCTCAAAATGGGTTCCCATGACAATAGCAGAGGTTAAGTGCAATTAGAATTTAGAACACCTACAAATTCTGTAACTCAGAAAATGACCCGATATCTCCTGATAGCTGACCCGTCAAATTCATGTTTGATAATATTCTGAAATTGAAAGGAGTCAGGTTAATAACAAATTGAAAGAATGAGCAACCTTCCTTCCGAAAGCATTAATTGGTGAAAACAGGCCAAAGAACGTACATGGAGGTCACACGTGAATTGATGCACTCAATTCCTACCCAAAGGCCACCACAGGGATCAGAACCCACCCAATTGGAAGGAACGTTCATCCAGTTAGCCTTGAGAGACAGTAAAGCAGTAGCTGCATCAGAAAAAGAAATGAAAATCTAATCATTCAATCACCAAAATTGAGTACAAAAATAATAGGATCCTAATAATAATAGAAAGAGCCTTACAAAAACTTACCCTTCGTCATTGTGGACCAACCAACCAAGTATTATAGTTCCAAGTTGTTGGAAACATATGTGTGGCATGTATTCCTATTTGTTTTGTGTTTTGGAAAGCTCAAAAAAATACTAAAGGTCTGTTTGGATACAATTTATTTGGCTGAAAACTGAAAACACTGTAGCAAAATATTTTTTAAATGTGTAAATAGTGCCGTAGGACCCATTTTTAATGAAAAAGTTGCTGAAAAGTGAAGTTTGTGGGTTCTGTGAACAGTACACGGGACTCACTGATGTGCACTGTACACTGAAGAAAAGTCAACAATTGCCGCTAAAAAAAAAAAAGAGAAAACGCGCAAATTGAAAACGCAGACGTGAATAAGCTGAATCCAAACAGGGCTTAAGTGTGCGTTAATGCGCTTCACACGTCCACGTTTTGCGTTTTTCTCTTCTTCTTCTTTTTTTGTCGTGATTGTTGACTTTTCTGTGTAAACAGTACACACCAGTGGATCCAGTGCACTGTTCACAGGATCCACAAACTTCACTTTTCAGCAACTTTTTCATTAAAAATGGATCCTACGGTACTATTCACATATTTAAAAATTATTTTGCTACAGTGTTTTCAATTTTTAGTTTTCAACTGTATCCAAACGAACCTTAATACGTTTTTCTATTTTTAGCTGAGAAAGCCTAGTCACCCTTAAATATAAATGTTCTTGTTATGGATATTCATATCTAGTACCAGGGGCGGAGCCATGTTGAAGGGTGGGGGGCCGTGGCCCTCCCAAAATTTTGAAATTTAAAAAAAAAAATATATAATTATTTTAATGTTTTCAAAATTTAGTCTACAAAAATAAGAGTTGGTCCCCCCAAGTATTTGAATTAGTCCAATGATGCTCTTAAAAAAAATAATTGGTCTAATAGTTATAGAGACATAACTTTATTTTTCGCAATTCTATTTTTTATTGTAAAATGTGCTTTTATATCTGTTAAATATTTGGCACCAAATATGCTTGAATTTATCTTTTTCAACATGTTATGTGGCGATTAACAAGTCATTGACTCATTAAAAAATTCTTGTCACTAAAATTACACATGAAATGTCTCTTTAATTGCCACATAATGGGTCAAAACAAGATAGCTTCAAATATGTTTGGAACCTAATTTGTTCCTCCAAGTTTTGGATCATTCATGTTTTTGAAAATTTCATTTGTTCAATTGAATATTTTTACTTACATTAGTATAAAATTTGATAATTTTTATAGAAAATGAAACTTTTTAAGAATTTCACTATGAAAATTGAGAAAATGAATTTTATTAATTTTATGAAAGATAGCCATCAAACATAATTTTGATTGAAAATATTAAGCTCTTTTTTTTTTGTTAGGTGTGAGTATATATATAACTTATCAAATAAAAAAGTGTGTATATAATAAAAAAAGCATGTGTATTTATGTGTGTGTATGGGGTTGTTTTAATAAATATATTAGTGTTGCAACTTGGCCCCCTTAAACAAAAATTTCTGGCTCTGCCCCTGTATCTATGAGGTGAGAGACTGGACAGAAGAGAGAACATAATCATTCAGCTCTGGATTGTTAACGATTCATTGCCAAGCCACTTAATTTGTCTATCTTTGTTTTATTGCTTTATTTCCATATTGTATTTGTGTGTTCTTGTAGATGATTCTGTTATGATAAATTTAACGGTTGATACCATTTGTCAGGACCTGAGTAAATGGAAATGCTAGTCATGTCTTTTCTATATTCCAAAAGAACTAGTTGAGTTACAATTAGATTCCTTAAATAACCTAATTTGACCTAGTAGACAGCCAATTTGGGAGTCACCATACACCTCACATGATACAATTTTTCAACCCAATTCACATAGTCCGGCTTATCGCAGCTCTAGTTAGTAAATTCACAACAATTGGAATCAAGATGGGTGAAAAAAAAAATCACAATTTTGCTATGTTCTTTGCTAGATTCGTGGAATAGTTGAAAGAGGTTTTGGTGGGAGTTAGAGAAATCATTAAATTAAAGATGGAAATTTATGAAATATAAAAAAGTTGTGTGTTGGAACTTGGAATTGACTATGGTAGAAAGGAACACTCACGTAAATGTAGGTTTTCATTGTGTGGGAAACCTGGCAATTCATTTGAATTGAATGAGATTTCTTAGGAGGAGGAGAGATAGACACCATTGGGGTTTGGGGTTTAGACTCTGCCGCTTCTTTTTACATGACAATATGTTGAAAACATTTTATACACTTCCAATCATCTGCTAGTGCCTTTTATAATAGTATAAAACTATAAATGGGTAATGGGGAAAATCTTATTTTCAAAACACAAGAGACTTTACAGCTATCTGGAACCCATTTATTACTCATGTTAGTACTTTGACATTGTTGTAGGAAATAAGATGGAGTTTTAAAAGTTTTTTTTTTTTCAATATTAGAATAATATTTTATTATTATGAATTTTTTTTTTTGGAAACTCCAAACTTCAACTTTAACCTTAAAATTGTTTTAAACTTTAAGGACCCTTTAAAGCTCTTTAGTAAAATCACCAAACATTTAGCACTTTCATTTAAAAGAGCTTTAATCCCTTAAAAACACTTATGAATTTCAACCCCTCTAAAAAGAAAATTCATATAGACTCTAGAGTGTGTCTTCGTATTATCAAAAAAGTACTTTAATTAAAATATATGTATATATATATATATATTTGTTTGTGATTAATTAAAAAATGTTTTTGTTCTTAGTAGAAATTGATAAACATTTGATGATTTTACTAAAGAGTATAAGGGCCCTTAAAGCTGTAAACAACTTTAAAGCTAAGTGTTTGTTTAGCATTACTATAAGAAGTAGAGCTTTAGTGTTTTGAGTCTTGACAAATAACAATGAATGGTATTTTTAATTTCTTGATTATAAAACATGAATAATGAATTGTAGAGCTTTAAAGCTTTGAAAGTTAGCTTTAACCTTAAAAAGCTAAAAACAACTTTAGGGCCCCTTCAAATGCTTCTCAAGTAGTTTAGCACCTGCTTAGCTAAACTAAAATAAAAATTAAAAATTGAAGATCCTAAGTTTTATGTCTAATGATGTTATAATCCTGAGATTAACACACAAAAAATTAGAAATGGAAAATTCGTCTCCAATTGGTCAAATTGTTGTCAATGGTCAAGTGGATAAGTGGTTTTGTTCTCCTAAACATTATAAATGCAACTCAAAAGAATTTATTCTTGTCATTTCCATGTTTTTTTATGCAATCATATAAAGGGTTTGATTCCCAAAAAAAAGAGAAGATAAAAGTGTTTGATTAAGAAGGAAAGGAATTAGAATAAGAAACCCAACACAGATATTGGCCTATAATCTTTAAGGTCTGAAGAATTAAGTACCTAGCCATGGATGCCAACTATATATTAACAACTAGTACAGAAAGAAATCTAAAGAACACATTGTAGTCTACCAACATATCAACAGAAAAATGAATAACTGAACTACAAAAAAGACAGATCAAATTGAACCAAACTTACAGTCTAAACCGTTTGTAACCGCTGCTATAACCGAGAATTGAATGAATAGAAGCAACACTAACACCTTACTCCATTGACCCATTATCAAGAACAAGCAGCTTCAAACCCCACAATTCTAAAGTTGGTAAGAAAATCCTTAGAGAAGTTTCAGAATGCTGCACCCATATAATATATTCCCAGTAATCAACTCCTGCAACAATTTTTTTCTACAAAATTCAACCGTTCGAAAACTCTTGTTCATACAGCTGTAAGCCTGTAACCGTGTATATATGATGAACTTATTTGAATGGATCATATTTGTTCACATAAATTAAAATACAATAATCACCATCAACATGATATATAAAATATATATTTCTACTTTCAAAAGAGATTAAATTAAAGAAACGACCCGGCCAGAGTGTTTACTCGATACGGCCAAGTCAATGGTCGGAGTTTCAAGAATTCATAAATTAAAATTTAATGTTGCATGTTACGTACTAGAGTTAACAATGAACTGCATAAGATGACACTTGCATTGGTTACCGTTTCTGACTTCTTCCTTTTGTCCCAATAAGAAAGCGAAGTCTCATTGCACTGGTTTAGTTTAAGTATTACAAGTTACAATAAAGTTACTATCATATCAGAAAGATAATTTGGCTAAATTTTGATTGGGTCGATTTTTAAGAGTTCTCATGGTTTATTTATCAGTTTGGTTGAGAAAACTAAGAAGATTTCTAGCCAATAGGCAATAACTACGACAAAATTGTCATCTATCAGATAGAGCCTCGTCGTATACGTACGTAGCACCTTCCCTAGTTTTGTCTCCACATACTCCACCCTGGTCTAATGAACACTTCTTACATTTGACTTGTTAGGATAATCCTCTATGTATGAATTAAATTAAATACAACCCAAGCAATAAAGAAAATATAAATCTACATAAGCGATAAAAAAATCAACCAACAAAAACACCAAGAAATTACCTGGAAAACCCTCCAGCGTAGAGGAAAAAACTACGGGGCAAATTCGATTAATCCACTATAATAAAATAGAGATTACAACACTCAAGTTATACGCAAAATCGGAGTTCATAATAAATTGAGAAAATACAATAATATCTCTAGGAACAAATACAACCTCACCACAAAACCCGGTAGCAAGATCTTCTATTCTGAATACTTCAACTCTCTGTGGTTGTAGAACTCAAATAATCGTCCTAGAAAAAACTCCAATTTATCTTCTTTGTGTGTATTGAGCAAAAAAAAAAAAATCACATTTTCTTTTTTCCTTTAGTACCACACAAAGCACTATTCTTTTTCTTTCAGTCGGCTATAAATCTGTGTTTCACTCTTCAGTCACTCCATGAATCTCTCTCACTATTCATGAAACCCACACGCACAAGCTTTATATAAAAGTTTTGCCGCCTGACACACCTAATTCAATTAGGAATAGAAGTCTTTGACTTCTTGTGCAATTAGTACACCTATTTCTATATGCAAGAGCATTCGCATCAGGAAATGCTATTCCATCCCATTTTAGCATCCCAAAAAGTTACTTTATCTATTATACCATACCATTTTACAACACACCCAACATCCCAAAATTCTATTTTTTCCCATTTTATTTAAATATTCTATTTTATTCCTTTTTTTACTATTTCTCTTTTTCTATTCATTTTCCTCTCTTTCTTCCTCAACCTCTAGCACTGGTTTCAACACACAGAGCCACACACACACATAGACCCATGATACACTGATCCACCTATCCAAACCCATCACCACACACATAGAGCCACACACACACACAAACACAAACCATCAAACCATCAACAGAGCTACACACACAAACCATCAAACCAATCGGAGCTAGCAACAGCCACCACACCCACCAATCGAAGCCAGCAACAGCCACCACACCTCCAAAGAAACCCACCACTAATGCCTCGTCGAAATCCACGCCGGAACCCAGCTTGCCACGCACGACCTCGCCACGACCCACCTCCACGCCAGCAAACCCACGACCCACACCGTCACCCTCAATCACCCATCCCCACCACCACGGAAACCCTCCACCACATCAAACCCATGGGCTGGACTTCTAGGTGCCGTGCACCACATGACTATCTCCTGTTGAGTTCCCATTTGGAGAAAAACATGATAATTGAGTGTTGAATCTAGGATAGTATGGATAAGTTGTGGAGATCCAACTCCTTTGTCAGCTCCAGGACTAGTTGTCCTCCTGATATTGTGAATGAAGAAGATCACACTGTTGAAGAACATGAGATTCTTGATTTCCGGAAATGGAGTATTCCTAAAGTTGATACTAAAACTGTTTATAAAACTAGTTTTGTTGAATCTACTTTTTATCCCATCTATAAAGTGAGAACTGTTGAACAAACATTTTCTATTTCTAGAATGCATGAAAAATGTTGTTTGTTTTCTAAGAAAAATATTAATGAGTTCATTACAAAAAAACTCAGTTATTTGCATATTGGTATGGTTCAAGTTGCTATTAAACCACTCACCCGGAAGGGTATTAATGCTTCTGTTCTCATGTGTTTACGTGATGCTAGATTTAAAAACTTTAAAGATAGCATTCTTGGTATGATCACTGCTTCTTTGTATGATGGTCCTGTTTATTTCAACTGTTATCCTGATCTTACTCTTGCTTTGGATGATCCTAATATTGTTAAAGCTTTAACATTAAATATTGCTTCATCTGGCTATGTCATGGAAGAAGGTAGCAAACCTTTTGCTTTGATTTACCGCATTTATTACAGATTGTTGGGAACTTAAATAAATCCTAGTGCTATAAACCATAGAGAACCTTCTGGTAAAACTATGTTAATTCAATGTTCAACTCCTGATGCCAAAGTTCAAGTTCCGAAAATGATTCAATGGCAAGACGTTAAGCTTCCCACTGAATGGTTGTTGGAACAAGAATCTCCTATTGCTAAACCTGTTTTTGATGAGCTTGATCTTACTCATATTCAACAATATCTTGATGGTACTGTTAAAATAAGTTTTCTAAATAATCAACCTTTGAGGATCAACGAAGGAAGGCATTCCTTTGCTGGATCTGAAAATTTTTCAAAAAGAGATCAAGACCTCAATGATTTTTTGCAAAAAAGTCTTGAAAAGCCCACTGATTTAAAGTTAAAAGGTGTTTCAAGTGATAAATCTCAAATAAGCTCTGTTTACTATTCCACCAAACCTGAAGCTTCCTCTCCATATAGCAAAGCTGCTAATGAAGATGAAGAAGACTCTGTTTCTGTTACTCCATCTGATTCTGATTTTCCTCCTATTGAAAATCCTCCTATTTACCAAAATCAGTTAAGAGTTTTGACTATTTTAAATGATGATTTTGAAATTGATTGGGATTCTTTGTATAATGAGTTTATGCTTTCAAAAAACAGACCTAAAAGGAAAATTTTCCAAAATAAATTTGCTCAGTCTGAAAAAGACCGTGTTAAGAGAAAATGGTTAGAAAAGATGAATCGATGGAAAAAACATATTTTGTTTTTTGATTTTCTTGAAAACCATTATGTTTCAAAAGATGAGGTTTCAAAACAACATTTAAATGTGATAAAAAAATCAAATTTTGTTAAAACTGATAAAACTATTATTCGGTCTAGTCATCCTCTTCTTGAGCCAATTTTGATAACTACAAAGAAAGATGAAGTGACAAAAGAGGAAGTGAAGGCCTCTCCTTTCAAAATTGCTGATGATAAAACTCCCATTGTTAGTCTTATTGAACAAAACAATTTTACTAATGAGTCTTTGCATATTATTGGTCAACAGCTTGACCGTATTGAAGAAAAAATCGTTAACAAAACCTCTGTTGAAAAATCTGTTTCTGAAAAACATGTTCCTGTCAAGACTGAAGAACCCTTGATTAATTTACCCAGTCATGACAAAAATTTCAAATTCAAAACCTTCCAATCAAAAACTCTTGAAATTGTTGAAAAAATGCTTTCTGATTTAAAGATTAAAACTGAGGGTACTTCTCGAAGTACAGCCTGCACTATTTCAAGAAATGGAAAAGAAATTGTTTCTGACGAGAATACAGATTCTGATACTGTATCTTCTGTTTCTGCCAAAAAGATTTTTGATGATAACTTACCAGAAATCAAAAGATTTGTTGGAAATTCCAAACCTATGTTTCTTACAAAAAATTGGTATTCAAAACCTACTCCCCCTGATATGCAGTTTGAAGAAAGACCTTTCCAAACTCAGTTTTCTGTTTCTGCTGATAAGATCTATGAATGGAATATTGATGGCTTGTCTGAACAAGAAATCATTAATAAAATGGGTCATATGTCTATGGTTGGAATTGCTTATGTTAACAACCATAATCTTGATCACCCTGAAATTGTTGACCTTCTTGCTACTGGTTTTTCTGGCACTCTTCGCGGATGGTGGGATTCATATCTCACAGAAGATTCCAGAGAATCTATTAAACATGCTGTTAAAAAGAATGATGAAGGTTTGCCTATTTTTGATGAAAGTATTGGTCGAGGTATTCCTGATGGTGTTAATACCTTGATTTATACTATTATCAAACATATTGTTGGTACTCCATCTAATATTTCATCCCGAATTTCTGACTTATTAAATAATTTGAAATGTCCTACTATGTCTGATTACAGATGGTACCAAGATGTTTTCCTTTCCAGAGTAATGCATCGGAAAGACTGTTTCAAGCCTTATTGGAAAGAAAAGTTTATTGACGGTCTGCCTCCTATCTTTGCTCATAAGGTAAAACAAGAGTTAATTGGTAAAAATGATTCTATTGATTATGACAATTTGACTTATGGTGATATTTTAAGCACTATTAAAAAAATTGGTATTAATATGTGCAATGATGAAAAACTATTAAAACACCAATTAAAAAACAAAGCAAAGGCTAAATATGAAATGGGTAATTTCTGTGAACAATATGGTTTACCCCCTATTGCTCCTTCCAGGCAAAAGGGTAAAAAACATGATAAAAGTCACAAAAATTACAGCCATAAAAAACATAAAAGATACAAAACCAATTACTTTGTTAAACCTAATGAATTTTATGCTAAAAAGAAACATGTTAAACAAAGCTCAGGAAAAGGTAAATGTTTCAACTGTGGAAAACCTGGACATTACAGTAAAGAATGTAAGCAAAAACCTGGTAAGTTAAAAAACAAGTTTAACATGTTAAACATTGATGATAAAGCGCAAGAAGAATTATACAGAATCCTTGAATCAAACAATTCGTCTGATTCCTTGGAAGATGATTTTTCTTCTTCTGATTCTTGTTACCAATCTGCTACTGATTCTTCTGATTCTCCTAATATTAAAATTGGTTGTAGAGATTCTTGTTGCAATGTTATCAAAACTGTTAAAACTCTCACTAAAAGTGAAGAAAATGAAAAATTAATAATTCAATTGATAAATCAAATTCAAAACCCTGAATTGCAAAAAGATTATTTGGATAAGTTCAAGAAAAACTTGGTGAAAAATGAAACTGATAAAAAACTTAAAGCAACTATAAGCTTTGAAGAAACTTTGGAAAGATTTAATAAAAAGAAATCCAAAGACTTAACTGTTAATGATTTACAACAAGAAATTAATATTGTTAAACAAGAGATAAGTGAATTAAAAAATGATTTTAAACACATTAAAAGTGATAACAATAATCTTAGACAAGAGTTGATAATGTTGAAAGTCGATAAAAACCTTGGTAAACAACAATCTGATAAATCTGATAGTGAACATGATGAGCACGAAGATGGAGATGAATCCAGTCAACAGGCTCTTCTTTCTGATAAAGGTATTGATGATGATTCTCAACTTACTCTCATCAATAAAATACTTCCTCCAAAATGGTTTACAAAAGTTAAAATTGTTGTTTCCCCTGATTATCATTTCACTGTCATTGCTATGATTGACTCTGGTGCGGATATGAATTGTATTCAAGAAGGAATGATTCCTTCAAAATATTTTGAAAAATCTACTGAAAGATTGGTTTCTGCTAATGGTTCTCAAATGAAAATTAAATATGAATTGAGTAATGCTCATGTGTGCCATGATGATGTTTGTTTCAAGATTCCTTCTGTTCTTGTTAAAAACATGACTAATAAAGTGATCCTCGGTTTGCCCTTTATAAATACTTTGTATCCTTTTCTTGTTGAACATGATGGAATTACTACTGATCCTTTTGTACAGAAAGTAAAATTCAAATTTGCTTCAAAATTTGAAATTGATATTGATAATCTGTCTTATGAGAAAGACTCCCCCATGAATACTCTTGTTCAAGAACTAATAATGAGTTCTTGCCAATATTCCACAAATAATTCTAAAGGTAATATTTATAGTACCAAAATGTTAAAAACTATAAATTCTCCTGACATTGTTGATGCTTCTTTGCAGGAATCGAACAATGATGCGTGGATAAATACCACTAATAAGTGGAATAATAATAATAATATTTATACTTATACCACTAGTAAGTGGATTGTTATGGCTTCCTCAGCAGAGAGGAAAAACAAGGGAAAAGCACCAGCACAGGGCTATTCTCATGACAAAAGGCTCCCAGCGGGACAACCTTTAGTAATGCATGAAGGCGCATCCTCTGGGGTAAAATCCAGCGGATCAACATCCCTTCAGGAATTTGTCCCAACAGAGGTGACATATTCCAGTGGTGATATATTAATTACTCTACAGGAAGTCTTATCAAGAAATTTACAATTTCACAATGGAACCTATTCAGAGTTACCGGATTCCATTAAATTCATTCTTGATAACCTCCAATTTGCTTTTGTTAAAAACCACCATAATGTTTTCCAGAAAACTCTCAGAGCCCTTGAAATCCACCTTTTTAACCTTACTGTTCAAAATGAAATTTATATGAGCCACCATGATAACCTTGTTCCAGTTTATATGAGCCACCATGATAACCTTATTCCAAAAAATGACCTTGTTTCAGAAAATGAGGCTCTTAGAAGCCGTCTTGAAGACTACATTAGTCAACTCTTTGGCAAAGAGGAAATCCATTCAATGGATAAAAAGACTATAATGGGCACTAATTATGCTAGATTGAGTCTTAAGACCCAATCTATTTTAAGAAGTGCTGTTGCCAACTTGCCAACAGATATACAATCTAGTATTCTGGAAAGCAAGGCTATGTTTGGGTCTTTTGACCTATGGTTCGAATATTTCAAAAAACTTGTTACGGCCACTATCCCTGATCCTGATGAATTAGATGAAGGTGATAATGTTTTTATTCAGCTTGATTGGGAAGAACACTTTGGGAGTAGTCTCAGGGTGTATGAAAAGAAACATCCATTTCCCGGCCTTCTGACTAATTATGATGATGGTTCGTATGTTGCCGATGATGATGATTCAGATGTTGTTGATATTAGGGATCCCAACTGGCTTTCCCAAATGTTTGAATATGGCTTTATCAGGTTTATAAAATTAACAAGCCATTATCAAGCCAGCCAACTCCCACAAGTTATTCAGGATGCTATCAAAAAATTTAGCAATCCTTCTGTTTCAATCAGATGTTGGAGTACGTTGCCTAAATGGGAAAGAGATAACTGGATGAATGTCCAGCCCTCAAAGCATCTCATTCTCATTAATGGTCACACTCACCAAAGGCCATGGTTTGAAGGAAATTCTCAATTGTCCTTTGCTGATCCTTATGCTCTTGCTGAATGTTGGAGAAATTATTTCAATAATCAAATTATTAATGTTGCTCAGGACCTATGGAAAGACTATCATTTCATGGGATGCACAGACAGAATCTCTGTTTTTGGTCCCAAGCCATATTCTGATGCCATTGCTCATTTGAGGATTACTAATCATTGTAATCCAAGAAGTCTTCTCATCCCCGGGAAAACCCCTGTGTTTGAGCCAATTCTATATTGTGCATTTTGTAATCAATATGCTATTTACCATGAGCATGAATGTGATTCTCCACAAGGTCCTTTTGATCCTTTTGATGGTTATCCGTCTGATGCCCCTTCCACTGATTAAGGGATCCACTCCTGCGGTTACTACTGGTTGATGCTATTTACCTGCGGTCACTACTGTTTCAAGGGAAATTGTTGCTGTCTCATGACTGCCTTTACTTTCCCATATTTGTCTAGCCTGCACAACGGCCAAAATTGCTACAATATTCAAAATGGAATCCCACCCATGCGTCTGACAAAGCCATGCAATATGATATTCCCCAAAGATTTTGGGTATATTATTGGTGTCCTTAAAAAGAAAAGATGATGGGATTTTGTACTTCTTCATGATTTGCTCTTGGAATACTCTTACCATGCCTCTCCCGACAAAAGCTTGCACTTCATTGTTTGAAGAGATTGACAAAGTATTCAGCTGAATTCTTATGACAAAAAGTGAAAAAATACTATTCACTTTTTACTGTTCACAGATTACTGTTCAATGATTACTGTTCACTGATTACTGTTCACTGACACTGTTCACTTTTTACTGTTCACTCCGATTTTTTGCCTATTTAAGGGGGGATGTCCCTTATGTTTAGAACAAGTTGTTTAAGTTGTTTTTCAGAATTCTTCCTTGAGAGCTTCCTTGCTCCTATTTCCTTGTTCCTACTACCACTATTTCTCTACAATCCTTGTATCTAGGACTAGAACAAGCTTTGTAATTGTTAACCTGTAACTGTTGAGATCTTGTATTCACTACTACTATTGTAAGTGTTTGTTCTACTTTCAATAACAAGTATTTTCAGTTTATGTTCATTATTCTACTTGTTGCTACCACCACCTTGGACGGATTACCGCCATAACGGATGGTTCTAAATTGCTTTCATTTACTTTGAACTATTGTTTTCAATTATTTTGATATATACTGCTTGGCTGGTTTTACCGCCTTATTATTGTTCTAACATTTACTTTCACTATATTATTACTGTGCTTCCGTCTCTTCCCTTCAGCTGTGCGTCCCCTTCCCCCTTTATATATATATATATATATATTTATATATATATATATATAATTGAAATAGTTTAAGCTAGAAATATATGCCTAAAGTGGGAATTGATTTTTCTATCAGTATTTTAAAAGTTGTGACTCGCCAATTAATTGTTATGATCTTTCAATGGTGTTTTTTTTATTAATGTCTCTTTATTATTTATTTATATATTCAAATTCAGTTCTTATTATATATATATATATATATAAATATATATATATAAAATAAGGATACATCTATATAATAAAGATATTTAGGAAATCTTTAGAATTGCTATGGGTAGATTGCAGGTTTGTTGTACTTTCAATTTACTAGGAACCCAATAGCAAACACTCTTTTGAGTGAGGAGCAAATATTGTTTTAAAAAAAGTGATTCAATGCATCTCAAAGCTATATTTTATCCTTCTTTTTATTCTTACCCTATTTTTCTAACAATTTTAATAGAATATTTCAATGGAATGAGGATCTGAAGTAGACTTTTAAAATTATAATAAATCAAGGCTTTATGAAGTTATAATATAGGTTTGACGGAACCAATTTCGGTCGCCAGAAAGCCAAGATGAAATTCATTCTTACTACATGTTGAATATTATCTACATCTTGGATCCAAACTTAAAGCACTTCCTGAACCAATTCCCAAAGATATCAATTCAATCAGGGCAACAAGGAAGAATCATGAGGAGGACAAACTTGTTTGTAGAGGGCATATCTTGAACACTCTTTCTGATTGATCATATGATTCTCTATCTTTCTCTCTCTTTGACCTCTTATTTTTCTTATTTTTCACCCCTCCCTCTTCTCTCTCTCTTTCTTGTTTTCTCTTCTTTTCTTTTTATATCTAGAAAAATATTGATGACCTGAAAACAATTGCTATTTTACAGCTGCCAAATAAAGGAAATAGTGAACTTGTAATTTTGTTTAAGTTTTCTTATTTTATTTTATTCTTTAAAATTAGTTTAGGTGTACATAAAATTCTTATTGAATTAACAAAACAATAAAATGAACCTAGAAACAAAACCTATTAATACCAAAAAAAAAAAAAAAAAAACACTTATTTATTATAGAATGATGGTTTTCATAATTTTTATTATTTGGTTTTGAATCGATCGATCTGTTATAAACTAAAATATTCCACACAAAAAATATTGTGTTTCCAATAAACAAACCGAATACATTATCCTTCCTCTTGCACACAAACCATGTCATAACATCTAATCTTATTTTTTAGTAACTATATAATACTAATCGTTTGCCTTTTTCTTTATTTCTCTTAATTTGATGAAAGTTTTCAAAGAGCAAATTTACAAATGAGAAGTTCTAAAGATATAATTTTTGTCACAATTTGTTGAAGTAATCAACTGTATGTGAGTGATAAAAAATAAATAATGAGTTCATGTGAAATTGGTTGTCCACCACTTATTATAATCGTCAACTTCAAGAAATTGTGACAAAAAGCGTATCCATAGAAGAACTGTTTACAAATAACCAGAAGATAGAGCTCATTACATAATTATTGCCACCAAGGTAAGGAACAAAAAATGAAAATGAACGAGATACACAGTGATACTAGTAAAAAATAGAAATGATCATAGAACCAAGACTTTCTTAGTGTCTTGCTACCTTTAGAATCCACCACCCACCCTACCCAACTTTTTAAAAATCCAATGCACATGCAGATTCTCCAAGCCTCAACACTCACCTTTTAACTCATGATCAAATTATACAAATTAACCAAGAAAAGAGAAGTCTTCCTCAGTCAATGCCCTAGAAGAATACATATCTCCTTCACTACCATTAGAAGAATAAGAGCCTTCTTCATTCACATCCCTCTCACTCAACTCTTCATTCTTCTCCACAGCCTCCTTCAAATCCCACCTCCTCTCCACATTCCACTCACAGCAACACATTCCAATCTTCAAAAGCTTCAGCATTTCTTCCTCATGACTGTCTTTTGTTCCTTTTATGTCCATATCAAACACCTCACCTGTCCACTCTTCTCTCACAACTGAGTTCACCCAAGTTGCCAAATCCAATTAGCTCCCTTACCATGTTTCAGATAGTTTGCAGGGAATTTCCCAGTTAAGAGTTCAAGAATGAGTATCCCAAAGCACCACACATCAGTCTTTTTGGAAGTACGGTCAGTTTGTGTGAACTCTGGGGACTTGTATGCTGCCATGTATTGATGAGCATGGTCTTTGTTGATGACTGGGACAAGAGCAAAGTCTGACAAGATAGGCCTGAAATTGTGGTCAAGAAGAACATTGGAGGATTTTAGGTGACCGTGTGGTAGTGATAAGGTAGGGAACTCTTTGTGAATGCAAGCTAAGCCTCGAGCTACTCCTTTGATGATCTTTAAGCGAGTTGGCCAATCTAGACCTGACTGCCCTGGAGCACGTCTACCTGAAAAAAACACATAGTAAAGCCATGCATGATATTAGAGCTTTGCTTATACTGTAATGCCATGCTCCATGCATGATATGTGCTTTAAGTTTTTGTTTCTCTTGTTCTCAGAAAAAAAATGGGCTTTCTATTTCCTCGACTTAGTTTTCAAAACTACTTTTCGTTTTCATGGTAAGCCAAACGTGTTTTTAGAGCCCTCCGTAATAGCTCAATTGGACTCTAAATCAAATTGATGGGTACAGGAAAATACTGGATCATAGACTTTTTTTTTTTTTTTGCTAACATATTGGATCATAGACTTAGTACTGTAAGTTATTTTTGCATCTTATGATTGTTATTTGTTTTTGTTTTTCTCTTTTGTCCATCTTTAAGTTTTCAGGCTCAAAGAATTTCGAAAAAAATAAATCACAAAAGTCTAGTTGTCTTACCACCTAATACACACCTACTACACATGGGACTCACAATTTGAGTTGTGGACCCATGTATGTGAGGTGGCAAGACACCTCAAAGGCTCAAACTTTTTTTTTTTTTTAAATAAAGGCTCAAACTTTGTAAGAGTTTTTATGAAAATTTTAAAATACAAAATGCATTGACGTGACAAAGTTTGGAATAAAATGTAAAATTTGACTTAAATTTAATGCTCCAATACATTAAACAGGATACAATTCAACCATGTGCTCAAAATTGATAGCGTATTCACATCGTGTGACATCCAACACAATGGAGGCTTTACCCTAATATGTTGAATAGATAAATCTTAGACTTCAATCTTGTCTACTAAATAATAAACAGAAAAGAAAAAATAAAATAAAATATACCAAATCAAAAGAGGCTTAGAGAGCATACCATGGAGATGACTGGCGAGGCTGTCATTTTCGAAGAAGTCAGAGATCAAAAACTTTTCTTCTTTGGTATAATAAAAGGCCATAAGAGGAAGCAAGTTAGGGTGTGACAACCTTCCTAGCTTTCTCATATGATCATGAAACTCATCTTTCCCACTGAAGAGGATAAAATTAGGGTTGACGGGTCGGTTTAAATAAACATGACGGTACAAAATTAATGTGACTACGAATTGAGCTTCTGGACGGATATACCACATGACGAATGGTCCCCACATACGGATGGATTCTATACGCACGGGCCCAAAGCCGACGGATACTGGGGCCACGTGGCACTCACATGGCTTAAGTAAACTCCAAGGGATCCTAAATGGAAATACCTTGCGCCCTACGATAGCCCCCAATCAATGGATACCCTATATGGAAAAGAATCCCGCAGAATACGTACATTTAATTAGAATATTTTCTATAAGGAAAGATCTTTCTTCCCAAGGAACAAGAGTCGGTTCTACACTATTATAAAAATCACCAAGCCTTCATAAACAAGGTATGCATAATTCACCCCAACTCTGGCACTCTAGAGTTGTGAAAAGCTTTCTAACTTAACCTTTGTAACTTAACCTTTGAAGGGTCTTTGGCCGGTACCACACGGGTACTCTCCTAAGGTCTTCTTGTTCTGTGTTGTGCAGGTGTTGTCTTGAGCACGTAAGGACTGTGTAACTTACTGACAATTTCCAACATCATCAGTTAGCGCCGTCTGTGGGAAACTTGAAGTAAGCCATACTCACCGCTTCCCAGAAAAAAAGTTGCAAGGTACTTACTCGTTCGATGGCAACCACCACTAACCATCAAGGTGACGAACCACGCACCACTGCCCTTGGGAGACACGTTCAAACTCTCGCAGCAACAGTGGAACGCCTCACTAAGCAGAATCATGACCTAGAGGAGCAGCTATGCCAAAAGAACGCAATGCTTAACACCCAAGAGGAGGACGAGGAAGGTACCAACGCTGAGAGAAGGAACCAAGAGGGGCCGGAAGGCAGCAACGCCCCAAGCAGACAAGAGTGACAGGATACAAGCCATCCATCCACCACAGATACGACTCCGCCTCACATAGTCGCAGAGATTCAATTGATGAAAGAACAGATGGACTTCATGATGAACGCCCTCAGAGGACGGGTGTCTAGCGACCTCGATGACTTGGTCCATCGAACTGATTCACCATTCACCGTATCCGTCACTTTGTTCCCCCTTCCACCAAAGTTCTGTATGCCGTAAGTGGAAAGCTACAACGGATCTAAGGACCCTCTAGATCACCTGGAGTCTTTCAAGACCCTGATGCACCTGCAAGGAATGGCAGACGAGATTATGTGCAGGGCCTTCCCCACTACGCTGAAGGGCCCTGCAAGGATTTGATTCAGCAGGTTGACGCCCAACTCCATTGGCACATTTAAGGAGTTGAGCACCCAGTTTGCCTTACACTTTATCGGGGGGCACAGGTATAAGAAGTCCACTGCATGCCTAATGAGCATCAAGCAATGAGAGGATGAGACACTGAGGTCTTACATAGCCCGCTTTAACAAAGAAGCCCTCACAATCGATGAAGCTGACGATAAGATACTCGTGACCGCATTCACAAATGGGCTACAGAATGGTAAGTTTCTGTTTTCTTTATACAAAAACGACCCAAAGACTATGTCGGATGTGCTCTACAAGGCTACTAAGTATATGAACGCGGAAGATGCGCTGCTGGCTCGAGAAGAAAAGCCCAAGAAAAAAGAAAGACAGGAGGAATCACGACAGGACAAGGGGCGAAAAATAGCAAGGACAGGAGATAGAAGAGAAGATAGACGTTCTAAGCCTCCCACTGGAAGATTTGTAAGCTTCACATCGCTAAACACCCCGATTGATCAAGTTCTGATGCAGATCAAGGACAAAGGAGCCCTAACATTCCCTGGCAAGTTGAAGGGAGACCCTAGCAAGAGGTCTAGAGACAAGTACTATCGTTTCCACCGCGACTAGGGTCATGATACGTCCGACTGCTATGACTTAAAGCAGCAGATAGAAGCTCTTATTAGGCAAGGGAAGTTGCAAAGGTTCATCGGTAAGGAAAGGACGGACCAGCCCCAAGAACCACCAACCCAGAGAGAAAACGAGCATCCTAGACCCCCACTGGGAGAAATAAGAATGATCGTAAGAGGAAACACGGCATCTGGCTCGTCCAAGAAGGCAAGAAAAACCTACCTATGGATGGTACAGAACGTCCAGTTGACGGGATTCGTCCCGAAGATAGCACGGATCAACAGCCCTGTCATTGGGTTCACAGAGGAAGATGTCAGGCATCTCCACCACCCTCACGACGATGCGCTAGTGGTTAGCATTCGAGTGGGGGACTACAACACCTACCAAGTCCTTGTGGATAATGGGAGCTCTGCCGACATCCTCTACTACCCCGCATTCCAATAGATGAGGATTGATAGAGAACGACTGATTCCAGTTAATGCGCCACTTGTCGGATTCGGAGGAACAAGGATACATCCCCTAGAAGCAGTCACTCTGTCCTTTACAGTCAAAGATTACCCACAGCAGATCACCAGGGATGTTACATTCTTGGTTGTTGACTATTCATCTGCTTACAATGCCATATTGGGTCGTCCTACTTTGAATTCTTGGAAGGTCGTAACTTCAACTTACCATTTGATGATCAAGTTCCCCACGAAGTACGGAGTAGGAGAGGTATGGGGAGATCAAGTAGCGGCGCGTGAATGCTACATTGTCATGCTGGAAATGGACGATCATTTACAGACTATGTGTATAGTAGAGCAATGGACGGTGGTAAAACCAGTGGAAGGATTGGAAGAAGTACTCCTTAACGACTTTAGGCCTGACCGAACAACCAGGATAGGCACTCTGGCTAGCTCGCTAGTCCGGCAAGCACTGACGACATTTCTAAAGGAGACACTGGACTGACAAAAGTTGCACCACCCATGGAACATAGAGCACCCAAAAAAGTACTACCAATAAACAGCATGAGCAACAATACTCCTCATTTCCAGTTTATTGCTCTTTTTTTTATCTACGGTTTCTTTTAAGCCCGAAAGGCAGGTTTTTTTTTTAATCTTTTAAGAACAATTTTTATGCATGTTTACCACAATAAAGAGTTATTCAGAAATGCCATGTGTTTGATATCTACATTTCTACATTATTAAGTCCGCAAAGTGGACGGGTTCATCCTAAGGGGTGACCAAAGATTATATGAAGTTCACAAGTGGACGGGTTCATCAAAGAGTGAGCTGAAAATTAGTCCATAAGTGGACGGGTTCATCCTAAGGGGTGATTTAAGATTATATCAAGTCCACAAGTGGACGATTTCATCCTAAGGGGTGATCAAAGATTATGTAAAGTCCGCTATGGACGGGTTCATCCTAACGGGTGATTTAAGATTACATCAAGTCCACAAGTGGACGGTTTCATCCTAAGGGGTGATCAAAGATTATGTAAAGTCCGCTATGGACGGGTTCATCCTAACGGGTGATTTAAGATTATATCAAGTCCACAAGTGGACAGATTCATCCTAAGGGGTGATCAAAGGTTGTGTAAAGTCCACTATGGACAAGTTCATCCTAAGGGGTGACCAAAGATTATATAAAGTCCATAAGTGGACGGGTTCACCAAAGAATGAGCTGAAAATTAATCCATAAGTGGACGGGTTAATCCTAAGGGGTGATCGAAAATAATATAAAGTCCATCAATGGACAGGATTCGTCACAAATGATAAGTAAAAGTATAGTCCTTAAGTGGATGGGTTCATCTCAAGGGATGAGTCAAAATTATAAATCCACAAAATGGACGGGTTCGTCCTAAAATTAGTAAGAACATGCCTTTGGAAACAGAACGCAACATATGATTGAACAGATATAAGCGACGGATAAATAAAGATAATTAATAAATAAATAAAAACCCATAAAAAGGGCAAATGTTTACATTTTGAGTCAACGGAACAAAATAGGTACAAGTTCTCTAAAAAAAAAGGTCAAAAGCTAGAAATTTACAAATAAAAAATAAAAATCTACGATTAGACGGCAGGGGTATCGTCAGCCTTCTCATCTACGGTCTGATCCCCTTTAAGGAGACAGGTAGCATCCTCCACGGATTTTTCCTGGTCAACCTGAACAACACCCCCGTCACCTTGAGGGTCGGGGTTGGTCTCATCGGCGAAGAGCTCATCAGTTCCTTCGAAGTAGACGGGTTGGGCAGTCTGAGCCTGGGCGTCGATGGAGACATGAGAAAGATCCAGGTCAGGGAATGAGGCTTTGACCTGACGGAAGCAATCGTCAAAACTGTCAGCAAAGGAGCCACCAAGCTCCTTTAGGAGGGCGTCGGAGTCACGGTACTCACGCACCGCATCCTTCTTAGCTTGACGGAGGTGACGCTTTGCATCCAAGATCTCTGCCACCTTGTCCTTGAGAATCTTCTTCAGAGCCTCAATCTACGCCTCCGACTCCTTCAAAAGCTGCTTTGTATAGTCAAGCTTGGTTACCTGGACTTCCTTCCAGGCCGTCAGCTCCCTCAGTTCTGCGTCTCTCGCCTCCACCTTCTCTCTCAGACGGGTGATACGTACACCGGTCCATGAGACCTTTCATCATGACAACCCCCTACAAGAATAAAAAAACAAATGTTAGAACGAGCCGACAACAGGAAGGGACGAAGGAAAGGGGACGGATAGACATACCTGTGCCAAGCTAAATAGGCCAGTCTCCCCCATGGCCTCAGTGGCATGATTGCCCAAGTCTTTGTAGTCGTCGTCCTGGATGATGGACGACAACTGCTTGAGCACATACCCTGAGTCATCACAGAGAAGGACGGGGCGCTTCCCTGTGATGGGGTCAATATCCGTCTTAGGCCCTTCCCCTTCCTAGGCGGGATTAAGGGGCAGCTTGCTGGTGGCAGCAGTTTCACCAACGATTTGCTCCGCCACCACTTTGGGCTTCTTGGATGGACGGTCCACCTTCTCGGACAGTTTCCTTTTGGCGGACAGATTGGCTTAACCCGTCACCTTAGGAGGTAAGCTCCCCTCCTGCTTTTTCTTAACAACTGCCTGCTGCTTAATATAAGCTCTCCTCCTACTCTCCTCCATTTCTGCATATAGATGGACGGATAAAAAGTTATATAACTTAAAAAGCAAAGAAAGAAACTAAGGTGTTGGGCGACAGACTTACGTTTGCGAACTTGTTTATCGTAGCGACGGGCAGCCTCAGTTGGTTTTGGACCATCACAATACCAATGGAGGGTGTCCAAGGTGACGAGCTTAGTCCACGACCTCTCGAACAGCTTGGTAGTTGTAAAAATCTTCTCCTAGAAGCTCTGCTCCTCAAGTGTGCCTTCTGGACGGTCCCGAGCTGCAATAGGAGACGATTAGAATAACAAATGAAGTAAACACAAGTAAAAACCTAACACAGACAGATACATGCCGGACGAGGGCATAATACCCCAGGTTTTGTCCACAGGCATGAATTCTTAGTCACCAGGGTGACACATCCATTCGTCACCTTGGATAAAGAAATAGCGACTCTTCCAATTCCTATTGGAGTCAGAGGTGTCACTCACAAGCCTTAGCAACAGGCTCCTTGGCACGAAACTATACATGCCTTTTGACTGAGTGATTTCGGATGGACGGTAACAATGGAAAAACTCTTCTACCGTTAACCTATGCGCCCCGTCAGACATCACCCCATATAAAACTTCCACACCTAGGAAAACCCTCCAGGCATTCAGGGAGATTTGGGTGACGGCCAGCCCTAAGTATTGAAGAAGACGACGGTGAAGAGCACTCAATGGGAATCTGAGTCCTACTTTCAGCATTTGCTCATACACTCCGACGTCATCAACACCCCTATAGTAACACTTCTCGGACTTGTAAGGTAGATGGATGGGTATATGGACGGGTATTTGATACTTCTCCCTAAGAGTATCAAAGTGTGTTTGTTTGATGGAAGAAATGAAGTCATTGACCGTCCACAATGGAATCATGATAAACTCCATAAGTCCATCAGGACCTATAACGGATTGAATAGGGGGTTCAGCACCGACTAGACCATCATTGGAGTCACTCTCTGTCTCGTCCATATCCAAGTCCTCATCCCCTGTGGAAGGTAAGGTGGCCGACGGATTCCTTTCGTCACTTGAGGTGCCGGGGTCGTCCTGACCTAACGGAAACACCTCATCGTAGCCCGCTCCTTCGCGGACACATGATTGTTCACTCGACGCACTAGACATCTGTCACCTACACGTGACTGATAAACCCTAAGACTCTGACGGGTTCACATAGACGACAGGTGTGCAAAATTTAAATAAGTTGCAAAGAAATTCAACATAAAAATACTTACCAATTAGAGAGAGCAGCGAGGAAGGTGTGGCTGATGGTCGCACCAAGTAGATGGTAATACCAAGTAAACGGTAACACTAAGGAGACGGTAGCGCTCTGGATGTAAACTCGTTGCAAAAAGTGAAAAATGAAAGGCAATGGAGCACGTATATATAGAGATAACGGCACGAAAGACGAAGGGACGCTTCGGTCCGAGTGATTGACCATTAAGAATGCGCCACGTGTACCTACGGCATTTATGGCCCTAGGCTAGCCTGTCAATCAGAGCACGTTTCCCAGGGGTTAAGTTAAACCATCACTCCACGGGTCCGTCCATGAAAAAGGGGTGATGGACCCATGAAGTGAGCGGGCAACTGAAGAGGATAAAATTAGGGTTGACGGGTCGGTTTAAATTAACATGACGGTACAAAATTAATGTGACTACGAATTGAGCTTCTGGACGGATAGACCACATGACGGATGGTCCCCACATACAGACGGATTCTATACGCACGGGCCCAAAGCCGACGGATATCGGGGCCACGTGGCACCCACATGGCTTAAGTAAACTCCAATGGATCCTAAATGGAAATATCTTGCGTCCTACGATAGCCCCCGATCAATGGATACCTATATGGAAAAGAATCCCACAGAATACGTACATTTAATTAGAGTCTTTTCTATAAGGAAAGATCTTTCTGCCCAAGGAACAAGAGTCGATTCTACACTACTATAAAAACCACCAAGCCCTCATAAACAAGGTACGCATAATTCACCCCAACTCTGGCACTCTAGAGTTGTGAAAAGTTTTCTAACTTAACCTTTAGAGGGTCTTTGGCCGGTACCACACTGGTACTCTCCTAAAGTTTTCTTGTTCTGTGTTGTGTAGGTATTGTCTTGAGCACGTAAGGACTGTGTGACTTACTGACAATTTCCGGCATCATCACCCACCATTGTTCATTTGCTTAAACCTCTTCACAACCATAGTAGGCCCACTCAAAAGAACAGCCTTATAAGATGACCCAAAGCTCCCACTCCCCAATACTTCAGCTGCGGCTCTAAGTAGGTCTTGTAAATCAAACCTCTCCCTAT
This sequence comes from Notholithocarpus densiflorus, assembly GCA_030021035.2. Taxonomy (NCBI): domain Eukaryota; kingdom Viridiplantae; phylum Streptophyta; class Magnoliopsida; order Fagales; family Fagaceae; genus Notholithocarpus; species Notholithocarpus densiflorus. The sequence continues at coordinate 1,620,104 of JARYZH020000005.1, forward strand.
CATTTCTCACAAAGAACAACTTTCCATGCTCACCTTTTCTGTACCCAGCAGGTAACTCAGCTGATTGGGAATCCTTCAAGCTCACATCATAACCAAAATTCTTGTGGGCTTTTTCCTCATGATCATGAGCCATTTCTTATTGGGATGTTTTGGCTCGGCGGCCATGTACGTATAAAATTGCACCTAAGAGAGCTAATGCGGCAGTAACAATAACTAAGATCCCAATGTTTAGGAGGTAGTGTCTCTTCGGCTTTGGGGTTGGGGGCTTGCATGGGTCCAGAGGCTTTCCACATAGACCTATATCGCCTGCTCAATCAAACACTATTTATAAGTTGTCCAAAATTTTACACCAAGAAAATTCTTAGAAAAGGTTTAGTAATTAAAATTTTCCTGCAGCATTGGCTTTAAATTAAATAACTTAAAACTCTCCAGCTGAAACTGAAATTGGAGGGAGGGGTTTATTACTTAGGGTATGTGTACGTAGTACATAAGATTCCCTAATTGAATTCAAACAGTTAATTGCATTAACTAATAAAACACAAATAGTTATATCTTTCTAAGAAAAATTATATTTAATACAGCTATGATTATCTAAGTTTTACCTAATTCCTTAAATGAATTGTTAACTATTGTCCTAAGAACACTCGTTACCATAACTCTTTCATTATTAAAGAAAGAAAAGTTATGAGCTACTCTTCACTACTAGTCTTCAGTGAATGTATATGTAGATAGCTGCTTGTGTAGGATAAAACTTTGAAAGAACTTTTTAATAATGAAGAGAAATTTATGCTGGTCATCTTGGTATGGCTCATACATGATACAACAAGTGACTGGTGACCATTGATGGTTTGACTTTTGCAATCAATATTGCTGATGGTATTGGTATCAACGTGCAAACCACTTTACAAGTATTAATTCTGTTTGGGATTCAGGAACCAGATATGGTTACAGAATGTCGATCGACATTCTGTAAGTTTAATATAATTAAATAGATTCTATAGATCCATCCCTTAATTTGTTGGGTTCAAATCCCTTGATTTGTTTAATCTTCCATTTTTCTTCAAGTTTCGATTCCGCTAATAAATCCAGAAGATACATGCTAATGTTGTTGTTATTATTATTATTATAACTTTGTTGGACTTAATCTTTCTAATTTATTTAGTAGTATCCACCATTATTAATATCTTTCACAACCTTAATGATTAGTGAATTACTTGAAATTTTAATAAAATTTCATGTAAAGTAAACTATCTTAATAATTAATGAGTCACATGACAAAAACATAATTTTACAATGAAATTAAGATATATAATCAAAATAACCAAAATAAATTTTAAACTTCATTCTAAATTATTTGAAACTTGATTTTAGAATCTTAGTTTGAGTAAAATTTTAAACTTCTTGAAATTTAGGTAATATAAAATTTTGCTTACTGTAAACTATCCTAACAATTAATTATAATTATAAGTCACATAAATTGTGGTTCCTACCATATATTTAATTAATGGAACCCAATTATTATGTAAGAAGTAGGAGTATCAGTATCATGTCGTTATACTCTCAAAGTATCAAATAATTAGTCTTCGGTAATATGTCTCAAAAAATAAATAGTCTTTGGTAATATAGTTTAATTTTATCTAAAATAGACTATCTTAGTAATTAATGAGAGATGATTTGATAACCACTTTTGTTTGAAGAACTAGGATGAATAAGAACAAATAATAAGAAGCTCTCATAAAAAATAAAAATAAAAATAAAATAATAAGCTTTTATTCCATTTATAACTGCACTGTTTATCAATTATCAGTCCTAACTGGGAAAAATTTAGGCCAGTACTATATATGTTACTAAATATGAATATATCTTTCTGCAGCGCTTTGGTAGGGCACCTCTCCTATAAAATACTTCCCTCTCCGATTAAAAAAAAAATCAACTATTTTGTGATATACATTAGACACCCAATGGAACTGAATTGTTTTCTCAAATTGGAAGGAGAGGGAAGAAGAGGTTTCATATTTTTTTATCGAACTTTTTTTGTTTTGAGTGATATTTTGTCTTGAGTGGTGTGACTCTAGCCTATTGGTGGACTGTAATTATTGAAATGACAACAACAAAACAAAAAACAAAAATTGCTATCATTTGGTGATTGTGAGTTTTTGTATATAATTGGAACAAATCGGACAACTTCTACGGCCTCACATGTCTAATTAAAAGAAATCGCCTATAAAAAAAAAAAAAAAAAAAATTGTAATAATAAAGAACAAATAAAAATGGGGGGAAATAAAAAGGTCTATGTGGGCTAACGTGATAAGCTACTTTGCATTATCAAATAAATTATAATAACATGGGAAGATGAATGTTGTGATTTATTGTTGTGATTTACGAAGGAACAAGTTGAAAGGGAATGTCAACGTTATACATCCTTCAATATATATATGTACCTAGCCTTATAGTACAATGTCTATGAACAAATGAAATGGAACAAATATTTAATGGGGAAGGGCAGCAAATATATGCCAAAACAGTAAAACTTGAATATTCAATTGGAAACTAGCTAGTCCATGCTTGAACATAGAAATTATTATTACCATATCAAGAGAAGAAAAGAATTGAAGTTGAAGTTGAAACACCTCTTGTTATTTTGGAAATCTATGATTAAGAATGTGTATATGAATATAGAAAAAATAAAATGAAAACACATAATGTGACTGAAACAACTTACCCAAAAATGAGCTTGAGTTCACCAAATTGCTTAGTTTTTCCGGAATCGGACCCACAAAGTTGTTGTAAGATAGATTGAATTTTCTCCATTGACTTTGTTGAAAATCTGGTATGTTTCCTTCAAATTGGTTACCCACAAGGCTCAACTCCCAAAGCAAAGGCAATGCAACAAGGGACTTGGGGATTTTACCCGTAAATTCATTTCTTTCCAAATAGACTTTCCACAAACTATTCATTCCATCAAAAGCATCATCTGGAATATCACCTGAGAAGCCGTTTAAAGACAAATACAATACCCTTGTTAAACTAAGTTTCTTCACAGTAGGCATTGGACCTTTGAAGCTATTGTTCATGAAACTTAAACTACGCAAAGTTGGTATCTCAGCCAATGAGTCTGTGTCAATCATGCCCGAAAGAGACATGTTCTCTAGGCGCAACCCATAGAAGACATCGTTGCGGCAAAGCACGCCAGCCCAGTCACTTTTGTTACCATTGCACAAACTGATGGAGGGCTTCCAGTTGCTTAGCGCGGCGGCGTTAGACAAAGAGGACATGAACTTGAGGAGGCTAGCCTGAGTAGCATTGTCCATAGCACCGTACGTTGCCACAACATGTACTAACATGATGAACAACATGAAAAGCCATTGTTGTACTAGTACTTTGTTGCTAGCCATGATGGTGAGGAATGTTGAAGTTGGCTCTCAAAGCAACATAGGCGATGGGAATAATGAAGATGAAGATGAAGATAAAGATCGGGGGGAATGTAAAGGGTACAAATGGTGAAATTGACAAAGTCCCAGCTACCAGGAATGAGCTGTTTATGGCCGGCATTTAGAGAATTATTGGATGCATTCCCTTCAAAAAAAATTTGTTTATTATTATATAGCTTGTTGTGTGCTGGTAAGTTTGCCAGTTTTTCTTTGTCAATGATCAATGTTGATGATACCTGGCCCAAAAAGATATACTCCTATATAAATTTCTTTAAAAAAAAAAAAAAAAAACTTTGATTTTGATGTTTATTGATGCCTCAGCCGGACAAAAATGCAAATACAAGAATTACCTTTATAAGCATTCTGTTTCTCACAAAAACAAAAAAACAAAACAAAACAAAAAACAAAAACAAAACAAAACAAAAAAACCTGCTGAGTTTTGTCCATGGGTTATGTGGATGGGATAGATGGGCTGGGAAATTAGGCCCAATCCTTCATTGACCAAATTCACTTGGACTTAGGGCCAGGAATTCCTCACTGATTGATTGGACTTCTAATCCAGAGGTAGAAGATAACAAGGGATTGGGGTTAGTATGAGAGCATAGAAATTAAATTATTAAAATACATTAGCCCTTAAAGTTTAGGATTATTTTAATTTTGGTATTTTATATTTTAAAATTTTCATTTTAGCTTTATCATTCATTTTTGTTAGTATTTTGACTAGTAGGTAGAGCACTAGATAGGTGATGTCTATTTAGACACGACACTCATCTAATGTCAAGTGTCACCAAATTACTAACAGAAATGGATGATATGACTAATAAGAAAACAAAATCAAATATAAAAAGATAAAATAAAAATCTTGAAATATAAAGAATATAAATAAAAATAATATTAACAAGTATGTTTTAGTAAAATTAAGGCTTTGTTTAAATTTTGAGTTTAAGAAACGAATATGATAATAGGTTGGCTAATAGAAAGGCAACTAACTAAAAGAGCTTCAGGGGAGCCTTTATTCTTCACTTCCTTGAAACCTCATCTAACTACTAGAGGTCAAACTCACGAGACAAAGCAAAGGCTCTTGCTTTTTCTTTTATGCTTTCGGCACCTGAAATTCGTGTTATTATTCATTTGTATAGTTACCAGTTGAGAAGTTACTAAAAGTAAAATTAGGGCGGACGAAGTGTTCAAAAGATAACTTGACAAAGATAAATTATACAGATTAGCCCCAAAACAAAAAAAATAATATAATCCATGATATTTTTTGTAGACTTTCTTTTAATAAGGTAATTAAATGAGGCAACTCTATCTATATTTCTGTTTAGTATCATATATTTTGTTCATAATCAATCCCAAACTTAAAAAGATGAGGACTACAATAAGCTGATGGTTAGAGTAAAATTTAGTCACTATTATGAATAGATCTATTATAAATACATGTAGGGACATCTCCTGATATATGTAGTAACCTTGATTAATTTGTTGTGAATTCATAACCGACCTAAAAGGTTTTAGGACTAAAATTTAGTTGTTGTAGTTAATTAAAATGCTTTTGTTCATTACATAAATGTCTGATTTGTGAAGAGAAAAATTTATGAAATAGTCATCCCAACATCAGTGGACACAATTAAAAACAATTTAGTTAAATTAGATACTTCTATAGAGGGGATCGATCTAAAATTTGTTGGTCGACTAATTGTTTATGCTAAAAGTAAGCTTTGAGAATCACAGGTTGCTTCAATCGTACAAGTTTCCCAGAACACAAATCTAAAGATTGAAAATCTTTGAAGGATTACTTCTTTTAGATGCTCAACAACCTTTAAATGGTGTATATTATAAAATAATGAAAATAAAGGACATATAATGGGCTGCAGTACTCTAATCTTTTTCCTCATGACATTAAATCATTTCGTGTTTGTAAGAAAAACATCATTCTTTAGCCCAGTTTCATTTGGCTTAACAACAATATTATCATCATATTTAATCACACACTCAATTTCACATCATATTGAAGTAGTTAGTTATAATTAAGTGATGGAAAAAAAAAATAGATCTATGTAAAAACTAATGTAAAATTAGTGACCATCAATTTATAAAACCTATGTAATAAAATTTGTAATATTCTCAACATCACATTTTTTTTTCTTTTCTTTTCTTTTCTTTTTTACATCCTCAACATTACACTTAAAAAAAATTAATTTTAGTATTTTACCAACACACCAACCATACAAACACTACAAGTCTACAAAAGCATATTTCTCAAATCCCATTTTCCAAGCAATGCTTTCTCACTTTTCCAACTATTTGGCTTTTTTCCCAACCATATAAAATCACTGCGTCACACTCACACTCACACACTCAAAATTATTGTTTTAGAAAAGCTTCCCTAGAGTCACAGACTCCCCACCTGTAACCTCATAAACATAAAGCCATATTAGCCATGAACTCCACCACCACCTCCCCTGACACCCACATAGACATCAACTTCACCTCTGGCTGCCACGCCGATGAACCAAACCAGTCCAACACCACAGTCCCTTTTCTCATTCAGCCCTCCAATGCCGCATCAAAGCCTTTAATCTTCAACCAGTTACGCAGATTCCGCATATGCCTCATGTGGTGTGCACTCGACCACTCTTCTTGCTTTGGAAAATTCATCTCCTACTTCATATTCATATTCTTCACCATCCTCGTCCCCCTTATAGCATGCTTCTCTGCTCGAGTCCCTGCCTCTGCTGAAATTGACGACCCCATCTCTTTCAACCTGCTTGTCCAATTTCCTGAGTCTGGCTTAGCCATCATTGCTTTCTTCACTCTTTCCCGGTTCTTCAGTAGGTACTGTTTAGTATAATAGCTATATCTATATATCCTATCTAAAAACTTAGAATAATGCTAATGACACTATATTTTTCACAATTATGTAGTCTATTTGAATTAAAGTAACACAATTTTCACCAAATTCATCACTGACACCATTACGTACCAATCACAAATCATATTAGTAGTTGTAAAAATTGTTGTTCTTAAACTTATTAATAAAATTTATTAGAGTAACTTATTTTGTTTCTAGTAACACTTTCATTATGCACCAATCACAATAGGTTATATAAGTACTGTGAAAAATGTTTTCCTTAAAACTTATTGAAAAACTTAATTAAGTAGTTAGAGATTAGATTCGTGTATTACTAATACCATTTTATTATTATATCAATTGCAAAAAGTATCCCATCCCAAAAAAAAAAAAAAAAAAATTGCAAAAAGTCATATCAACCTTATGAAAAATGCTGTGTAAACTTATTGAAAAAGTTATGTTAGAGATTTGATCAGTTACTTGTATATAACAACAGGTATGGCCTTCGACAGCTTCTATTCCTTGAGGGCTTAAAGGATGATTCTTCATACGTACAGCGAGGATACACACGTGAGCTTGACAAGGCGTTCCGGTTCTTAGCTTTCATACTTCTACCATCGTTTTTCGTTGAACTTGCGCACAAAATCGTATTCTTCACCACCGTCAAAATATCCTTACCATATGTCAGTAGCGGCGTGGCACTGAATGCCATTGTGTTTGTTTTTGTTTTGGCCTCGTGGGTTTATAGGACAGGGGTGTTCTTGTTGGTTTGTGTTTTGTTTCGGCTCACTTGTGAGCTTCAAATACTGAGGTTTGAGAGGCTTCGTAAGATGTTGGAGGGTTGTGACTCTGACTGTAGTTCAATATTTAAGGAGCATGGTAGGATTAGAGAGCAGTTGTGGTTGACCAGCCATAGGTATAGGTTTTTCATAATAGCATGTATGGTTACCATCACTGTGAGTCAATTGGGAGCCTTGTTGCTGGCTTTAGAATCAGACTCTCAAAAGACTTTCTTTAATTCTGGTGACCTTGTGGTAAGTATTCTTACCTTAATACATATAGAGTAAGGATCATTTTAACAATTTTTTATTAAAAATTTCATAGTTAGATTACATATTTTCTAAATTCTTAACATGCATAGCTAAATTTTGTGTCACTAAAATGTTATTTTACTATTTAGTTTATAAATTTATGTTTTTATATAATCCTAAAATTAAATAATTTAAAATTTAAATATTTTATAGATGAGATATTTATTAATTAGCATTCTCTAATCTTCATAATACTTTGCGTATATACATATAGGATACATATATAGAAAGAGGACTAACAAAAATGTGTCAATAAAAAGTTATCTTGTAATGTACCATTAATAAAAGTAGCTAGCATTAAATGAAACTTGAATCTAACCCTTTTTTTTTTGTTTATATTTTTTTTTTTTTTTTGAGGTGGAACCCTCTTTTTTTTAAAGTAAGAAATTATAATACTTTTTCAATGCAGTTTCTTTGATTATTAATTTACATGAAGCCTATAATTCAAAATTTTGGACAATTATATGCAGGTTTGCTCAGCTGTTCAACTTAGTGGATTCTTGTTATGCCTAGTTGGAGCTGCAAGAATCACACATAGAGCTCAAGGAATTGTGTCGGTTGCAACTCGATGGCACATGATTGTGACTTGTGCATCTTCTGGATCACCCCAATGCCATACGCCAGAGGTTGATGATACCCCAGTATCTACACACGACACTGATTCTGAGTCCTCAGACATTTTCGTAACAATATCTCCACAAGAACCTTACTTATTCCAAACCAGACAAGCTTTAGGTAAGCATATATATATATATATATACACAATGATGCCAATACCATACAAATTTGGACTGTCTCTTTAAGTATGGCAATGTTTTCCTACTTACCCTTTAATCCTTTATTAGTATTTGTTTGTCAAAGAATTAATATATTTCTTGTTGTTTAATATAGTGTGCTTATAATATTGCTTTACGTGCAGTAACATACTTGCAACACAACCATGGGGGGGTCACACTGTATGGGTTTGCGCTTGATCGGGGATTGCTTCACACACTCTTCGCATTTGAGTTCTCTTTGGTGCTGTGGATACTGAGCAAAGTGATTGTTTTGTCTTGAGCAAAAATATAGTCCTACTAAATATTCTGTTTGGAGGGTATTTAGCTAATTTGATGTAGTAATGTAAAGGGACAGCCAAAAGATTCGGCTCAATTTTCTTTCGTTACAACGTTTTATGATTACAAGTTGAAATTTTTGAACTTCAATCAATTGGCTTTCAATAAATTAATATGCTTTTTCAACACTTATTATTATGGAAGATATATTTTCATTCATGTATGTATAGTCACAAGCACTGTTCAATATCTATTATGTGGATTATTGGCCCGGCCGCCCAATATTAAATTTTAGACAAAAATGTAAATTATATTATCTAAGTTTGGAGTAATTGTGATTTTGGAACATAATGTTTCAAATTTTGGATTTCAATATCTAGCATTAACGTTTGATAGTGTTTTACCAAGAGGTTTGTAACTTAACTAATAGACACTCTTGATATTTTTAGTAAAAATATCAAGGGTTCAAATCATCTATTTCCATTGTAACTATATCAAATTATAAAATAAAATAAAAATAGTGAATAGCTTTTTATTTTGAACAAAGTTAACTAAAAAATTGGTTGTAGCCTTAGTTTTCAACCTTATTCAATATCTTTTTATTGGAGATGAATTTTAACAAATCCACCATTGGATTACATCTTCTTCTTATATACTTCAAGCTTGTAAAATTTTTAGAAAATTAAAGATCAATAGCTGTGTCATCAATAAATTGTTTAAATTGCAAGTTTTTATAGTTTAAAAATATGCATAAAATATAAGCTTATAGATCATATAGTAAATAATATACGATTGACACAAAATTTGACATGTATATTAAAAGTGTAAAGAACACACATTTCAACGGTTAGATTTTTAAAATATGTAATAATGTTTATTTTATTGAATAAAGTTGTAGTCTTAGGGTACAACCAATTTTGTAGCTAAACTTTATCCTTTTGTTTTTGTCTTTATGTATATTATCCATTAATTAAGTAACCATTAAATGTCAGCTAGGCTCAACACAACATTTATAATATTCATACACTACACCCAAGAGCAACCAGCTAAGATATGCCTAACTAGCACACAAAAATTACCCACAGTGGATTAGCAACCCATTAGCCCAAATGTATTTTAGTTATAATGTTTATCCAGACTGTATAAATCTTTAGCTTAGCTGCTTAGGCAACATATTTTTATATTCTTTTATCCCTTCAATAATATCTCTCTCTCTCTCTCTCTCTCTGGATTTTATGTCTTTGGTTTGCGAATTGTGGGTTTTGCAGCTGTGATGGAGGGTTTGCAGTGGAGGGCAAGGAAAGGAGAGAGAGAAATGTGGGGGTGATAGGAGAGAAACTGAGCAACTATGTTAATTATTTAATTAATGTACTTAAAGTGTGTAACGTGACATAAGGAGAAAAAAAATTAGAGAAATAAGGAATCATTTTGATGATACCTCAATCTATAATATATAGCTTTTATTATATAGAATACTAGTCGCTAACCGGTGCGATGCACGGAATAGTTAGCAAATGTTAAATAAATAAATATATATTCACTTTTTTCAATGCTACAATTAGTTAAAACAGAATGAAAATCAAATCAATACTTGATAAAAGGAGGTAAAGAGATAATTAGAAATAAAGACAAAGTTAGTTATTCAAAAATAAATTATAAATAATAGCAAAAAGTTAGTTATTCATCACTCTCATCCCCAAGGTACCCTTCCCTGATGAGGTTTCCCATTTTAGATCTATTAGCCTTTGCAACATTAATGTCATTTATAAAATCATTTCAAAACTAATGGTCAATAGACTCAAACCTCTAATGCACAGCCTTATTACACCCTTTCAAAATGCTTTTATCCGAGGGAGAAACATAGCTAATAACATCCTGATTGCACATGAGATTTTTTATTATCTAGGCCAAAAAAGAGGCAGGAAAAAGAGCTTTGGGGCCCTGAAAATTGACATGACCAAGGCATATGATAGGGTTGATTGGAGTTTCTTGAAGGCTGTTCTTCTGGCCATGAATTTTAATGATAAATGGGTGTAGTGGATCATGGAGTGTGTTACCTCTGTCCAATATACCCTTCTCATAAATGGCAACATCACTCAATCTTTTACCCCTAGAAAAGGGCTCAGGCAAGGAGACCCTATCTCCCCCTATTTATTCCTTATGTGTGCAAACATCCCCTCTCTAGCACTCATGAAGCTGAAAATCAGAAGAGAATAAAAGGGGTTAAGATAGGCAGAAATGGCATCTCCTTCACTCATCTATTTTTTGCTGATGATGCTTTGCTCTTCTTCCAACAAGATAACCAGTCCTTAATCAATATTCAAGAAATTCTCAATTGGTATTGTTCCTTATCTGGACAAAGCATCAATCTCTCTAAATCTAACATGTATTGCCTACCTAACATGGAGGAGGAGGTGAAAGGAGTTTTAGCTCAAAATCTTGGTGTCAACCTGGTTCAAAGCCCTAGTAAATACTTAGGTTTAAACTTCTTCTTAAGAGGTAAAAGGATTGCTAATTTCCAGTTCTTGGTAGATAAAATGCACTCTAAATACAGGGGTAGAAGGAAAAACTCCTATCTCAGGCTAGTAGGACTACTCTAATCAAATCCACCCTTCAATCCATGCCTATGTACACTTTCACATGTTTCAAGGTTCCTGATGCTATTTGTAACAAGATGGATGCAATCTCTAGAGCTTTCTGGTGGGGTCATGATCTAGGGGAAAAAAAAGATGCACTTGGTTAGTTAGGATAAGGTTTGTAAACCTAAGAGAGAAGAAGGTTTAGGTTTAAGAAAATTTGGACTCATGAATAAATCCATGATGGCTAAACAACTTTGGAGAATCAGTCAGAACCCCCATTCCCTCATTTCCAAAACCTTCAAAGCCAAATATTTCCTCAACACCTCAATCCATGAATGCTCCTCTAAGCCCCATCATTCCTAGTTCTAGAGAGGCATTATTAATTAGAAAAATAGCATTCTAAGTGAAGGAAGATGGATCATAGGTTCGGGTACAAATATTCCTCTCAATCACTCTGCTTGGTTCCCTTGTCAACCATAGCTGCTAAACCAGCATAATTTAAGTGAGGGTACTATGGCAGACCTGATTGATCACAAAAACCATTCATGGAATCCTGGTATTGTTAAATCTCTGTACCCCCACCCCATTAGTGAAGAAATCTTGAACCTTCCTATCTCTAAAACAGGAACTGGGATTAACCAACTTGTTTGGAAACACTCTTCTTTAGGTGTCTACCAAGTTAAAAAAGCTTATAACCTCCTCTCAAAAGAAACTGCACTCCCTAGTTCAAACTTATGGCAATTGATATAGAAAATTAAAGTTCCTCTGAAAATTTGCAACTTTATGTGGAGGCTTCTCCATGATAGTCTTTCCACTTTTCTCACCTTGAAGAACAGGGGTGTTTATGTTCAAAGCTCATGCCCCCCATGCCATGAGGAAGATGAATCCCCATCTCACTTGTTTCTGTTTTGCCCCTTCTCTAGAGCTATTTGGCATGGATCTTCTCTAGCTATACATACCTCAGATTTCACCCACATGTCTATTGTGCAACGGGTTGGGCAGATTCTTCAACTTCACAAAGATATGGAGCAGAATAATATGCTTTACCTCCAAGGATTCTTTGTCACTTTATGGACCATTTGGACTCACAGGAACCTGGTAGTCCATGAAGGTAAACATCCAAACCCAATGGAAGTCACACTAACTGCTCAATCTCTTACTTGTAGGTATAGTGAAGCTTATTCCAACTGTTCTACACCCTCCCATGGGAAATATAATCACCTCAATTTGAACAAATTACCTGAAAAACCATGGCTGTTCATCATTAAGGTGGCTGGAGCAAGACTGAAGAGACTCAACAAAGCTGGTTTTGCCTATGAAGCCAAGAACATGCAAAGGGATATCATTTTGCAAGGGGTATCAAGCTGTACAGGGAAGACAGTTCCAATAACCATCTAGGAAGCAATGTTGGAAGCAGCTATGCATGCTAGGGATTTGGGCTACAACAATTTTGTGTTTCTTAGTGACAGTAAGAGAGTTGTTTAAGTTACCAATAAGAAGTGGACTCCAACCTGGCAGGAGAGGAGTCTGTTGGCTGATTGGTCTCATTTAGCACACAATGACACTAGCTATCACTCTTTGTATGTCCCAAGACCTGTAATTAGTCATGTTAGCAACCTAGCCAAGATGGCAACTAGAATGCCTATCCATTGTTGTATGGTTAATCAAACTCTTTTGTAATTTCTTCTTTTCTAGAATGGTATCAAAAAAAATAATGATACAAAAACCAATTGGACAAAGAGAGAGAGGACCTGTTAAACGAAATCAAATATCTATGGGCTGAAACTTTACTTAGGAATGCATAATCCAATCTATTCCAAATCTATTGTGACTGAAATTTCAACTAAAATTTTTGTCAAATATGAAACACATAAACAACCCAATTTCAAGGGCAAAACTTGGTCCAAAAATTGGTTGAATACATACAAATCAAAATAAATCAATACTTATATTAATTAACCCTAAAATTAGGATACCATTAAATAACGTCAACAATTATTTATTGGGAAAGCAAAAAGAAAGTAACATGTGTTCAAGGGTCATGTGCAATGCATATGAGACCCTTAGACATTATGTGGCAATTGCAGCATACAAGTATACAACAAAATCTTTCCCTTATTTATTTATGATTCTCACAAATTTAGTTATTTATTTTTCAGTAAGAAAATCATGAAATTAGAGATAGAAATTTTAACAATGCAAAAGTTGCAATATAGTCTATTTTTTTCTTATAAAGATGCAAATATGCAATACAGTTATACAATGGCATGCACTTAGAGGGGGAAGAGAAAGAAATAGAGCCACCAAATTACTCAAGCAAACTTTCACCGGTAGGAGACTTCTCTAAATAAACCAAAAAAGGGGGGGAAAAACTTACCCTATGACTCTCGCCTACAATAGACCGAAGACTCATTTATGAAAAACAATAAAGGAATGCCAAAGTTGTTGACCGTGTGTAGGGTTATAATTTTTAGGAGAAGTTTTACTATTTAAAATTTTGAATTTGATCTAAGAAAAAATGGATGTAGAACAACAATACATTTATTGATTATATTGAGTCATCTAATCGGCTATGTGGTTGAATAAGTACCTAGAGAAGAGAGGCTGAGACCGTTCTTATAAGGGAAGCGAATGGTTGGGATTTTGTTTTCAATTGTAATTCGCGATAGTAGCGTGAGAGTAGTAGTCTTTTGCGACTGAACGGATTCTAATAGAGTTTTATAAAAATAAAACTAAAAAAAAAAATTTAATTATGTGGAAAAAATAAGAACAAAAGGGATCTTGAAGAATTGTAGTGAGGTCGGTTTTTTCTTTGATAACTATGTGTTATATGTAGAGGTAGCCGTAGCCTGAAAGTAGGCTACGTATTAGCCTAGAAGTAGACTTCCAAGTATACTATACTACGGATTGTGAGGGAGGGGTTAGGAATATAGCGTAGTAGACTTCTAAAGTATATATGAATGAAGCAACAATGGTTTGGACTTCAAAGAATATATATATATATATATATATACACACACACACACACACACAAAGGGGCGGATACACAGCGCTGAAGGCGGAAGCACAATAATATTATTTTGAAATTATTATGTAATCAAAGTAAAATCAGCCAAGAAGGCGGTAGCAACAATTTGAAAATAAATTAATTAAAATAGAACCAGCCAAAAATGCGGTAGCAGCAAGTATATTAAACACAAAGCTGAAAGTAGTTATTATTGAAAATAGACAACAGTGCTTACAGCAATAGTAGTTACAGGATTTCAACAGGTACAAGGCTTGAAACTAATTCTAGTTACAAGATTTGTAGGAAAGTAGTAGAGGAAAATCCTAAAGAAGAGGAATATGCCTAAAGGAACTCTCTCGAAGGAATTCTCTAAAGAAAATTCTGGTTTTAGCATAAGGGACATCCCCCTTTATATAGGCAGAAAAAGCATATTTAAACAATGAATAGTAATAGTAAATAGTAACTTTTCACTATTCATCATAAGACAGCAGGAGCAAATTCTAGAACTTTAGTTCAAAGAACCAATCTTTATCATTTTGGCATTTTGGGCCGAAAGTAGCAATATTATCAAAAGCAGCATCTTTTGTGGGGAGCAAGCAGCACAATCATCGGGACTTTACCAAGGGTAAATATTGTAGCATTTTGGCCATTGTGCAAGCCAGACAGATAGGAGAATCAATTTTCCGCTAAATCAGGAGTGTCTTCTTCATCATGACCAATTAGTTTCCATGATATTATATAGAGATTACGGCCAAAGGGGAAAAAAAAACAATTAATGATGTGGAAAATTACGGAGTGGTCAACCAAAAGTCAAAGGCTTCGGTTTATATATATATGATTTGGACATGATGGATTTATATAATACTTTGTTTTGTTTTGAATGTTTTAGTACCAATAACTAAATGATTATTATTATTAATATATATATTTTTTAAAGTAATTATTATATAATTAACAACTCTCATACAACATAGTAGTGATCTTGTAATTTCATATTGAAGAATTGTTCAAGTTCATCAGATAAATTTCATTCACAATATGTAAATTTTTGTTAATTTCAATTAATAATGAAATATGGCCGACGCGAATTGAAACGATTTATAAAGTTCATGATTTTAATAAGTACATTTAAACATTTAGGATTTAATTTGAAACCACCCTAAACTATCAGGGAGTTATATAAATAAAATGTAACAAAGTTTTAATTAATGATAACCACTTGGCAAAATAAAAAATTGTTGAAAATAATATAGAACCTAACTATTATTACAAGCATTAACCAAGTATCTATATCTTGGTAGACCACGGAAGTTTACGTGTAATATATTTAATTAAATCTTTAATATAGTAATTGTCAAGTTGCCAACCAAGCAGATGACTCCATGGCCCAATGGATAAGGCGCTGGTCTACGGAACCAGAGATTCTGGGTTCGATCCCCAGTGGAGTCGCATGCCCAGGATTTATATATATAAATATATATATATATATATATATATTTTTTATGCATTAAAATGCACATTCTAAATGGGAAAAGGGAACTGAAAACATAATGAATTTTTTTCTTAACCACGACTTTTGAACTACACATGGCTAGAACAGAGTATATTCTCATTCATTCATGCTGATTTTTGTACTTCACTTGCAAATAACATGGTAATGAACCTTACAAAAATGAATTTGTTTAAGTGCTAGAGCCTAGAAACACACATGGAACTTTTTTTAAACCTTTGGGCATATAAACACCCAGTAACATTATAAACTTTCTGCAGATTAACTACCACTATTGAACTACATTACATAGATTAGCATGCTAGAAGGGGGAAAATTCACGCTGATTTTGTTATTCACATCATTTTCTTAATTAAAAGGTCAAGTTCACTAAGCAAAAGGAAATTAAAGAAAGCTAACAATTATTCACATTCTTGAACGTGACCGTGGAGCTGATCAAGGGTGTTTACAATGTCTCTGAGGCATGCAATAAGCTTGTCCCCTTGACGTCTTGCAAAATCAGTTCGGTAGTCCTCCACATTACTCACATTGGCAGCCCCTAAGTCGACATTTTCAGAAACAATGGCATTGATCAGTTCCGCATTCTCCTGCAATTTCATAACCATCATTTCCTCTTTTGCATCTGTGCCGATTGTCTCCTCTTCTTCCGCATGACTTCTCCGAGTCTCTCCTTTACCATGACTTCTCTTAGGCTTTTCTTCTATAGGGTTCTCCACAGGTTCTTCTACATGGCCTTTTTGATTCTTTCCTTTAATGCAGCTTTTCTGAGGATTTTCTTCCGTTAGGCTATTCACAGGATCTTCAAGGCGTCTTTTCTGAGGCTTTTCTTCCATGGACCTTCTTGAAGGCTCTTCCTTTATGTGGCATTTCAGTGGCTTTCTTTCCACCCCGCTTTTCTGAGATGTGAACCGCCGTCTTTGCCTCTTGGACCCTGGTGATACAACATTTTAAGAAAAAAGATGGTGCTGACTACAGTGAAGCATAACTACAACAATCTTTTGGTATACACAAGATCATCCATTCACAATCCTGAAAATGAGAGTACACCTAGGCAAAGTTGCAATTGTTCTGGATAAATAATAGGAAACAGAATCAAACCTGTATCAGTTCTGTTGTGATTTGGTCTTTCAGATTGATAAACTACCACCCCTAGTCCTAAAAGATTAAGCCATTAGGAATGGGTGCATTTAATCATTTAACCGTTATTCTAACACTTCCCCTTACACATAGACTCATACTCCTTAATAAATGAGATCCAACACGTGGGATTTTTAACTTTTTAACTCAAGATCACGTGCATGATAAACTACCATTAGTCCTAAAAGCTTAAGCCATTAAGAAATGATTATTTTTTTTTTGATAAGTTATTAAGAAATGAGTAATATAATCATTTAAGCATTAATTTAACAAAGATGTCTCACAATCATTGATTGTACTGCTTATTTTCCTATCTATGTTATGATTATTACTAATCTATTAATCATTATGCCATGTCCATGTATTGGAGGCCAAATTTGCCCCCCTCCCATTGCAGCCATTAATTCCAATTTTCAATGTTAACATATTGATGAAAGCCTATAATAATTTTACAGTTAATAACATATTAATGTTTCCTTGTCTAGATCTGGCTTTATGTAAGCAAAAGTTTTCCCACTTTCTTCAGATAAATTGATATAGAAATTTCAGTGAGGTTCTTTTATACTCAGATGTACTTGTATCTGAAACATTTTTCTTATGTGATCCTCAAACACACCTCAAATTAAACTTTAATTAGAAAACTATTAGTATCAATATAGAAGTCAGATCCTAAATATAGGAATATAATAAATCAGAGCACCTAAAACTGAATACACAGACCAAAAGGGCTATATTATTTGATAATTTGTGCAGAATTTAACCATACAATATTTCTTAACCATCCCATCTAACAAGTGGAAGATTCATTAGACCATTGAACTTTATCCTCCCCACCATAACATGATGTGTTCCCAAGTCAATAAAAGGTAACCCATCAAATGGTATTTAACATCAAGAAAACTTCAAATTAAAAAGCTTCCCAAACTGAAATATAAGAATTGCTACATCCCATAACATCGCCAACAAAAAATAAAAAACCGTAACCAAAATCCTTTTTGTTTGGACTTAATTTAATAATTCTTAGTTTTTAAAACTAAGAAATAATGAAGTTACCACTGAAAGGTGGAGTTGAACATGTGTTAGTCAGAAAATTCTTATCTCAATCAGTAAACAGAGCTTCCAATACCGATAAATGCTTTGGCAGGGTCATACATGGCAGACCATAACACATGGAACATCAAAACAATAAATGTTCAGTTAAGGGAAAAAATTCTTAAGAGACACCTTTCCTCTTATCAGCCAGTAACCTTCTCTTTTTTTTCTTGGTATTCCTAATGCCATGTAAAACCTTCCCCTTTTTATTAGGGAGGGGTGGATCAGTCATGTAGAAAGAAATTACAAAACAAATCTTCAGAAATATGTACACGGAAGAGACCACCTATCCATCTAACTCCCCAACAGAAACTTGGGGGAGTTAGTCAACAGAAAAGGATTAATCTTCTTTATCATTAATGCATTATGACAGAAATAATCAAGAAATCTTTAAAAATGTATCTTTGCTAAAACCTTGAGAAGATTTAGGCATGCTAGCATTATAAATTATACAGTATCAAGTAATCACAGCCTGATAAAATACTTCAGTGTATTTCAAGTCAAAAAATAGACAACTGATAACAACTAGATGACAACAGAACTAATATCTACTCAGGATTTCAATGCAATAAACGATTTAAGAAAATATATTAGATAGACAAATCCACAAGTGACATTTTTGGAGATGACCAATAACATGTATTCAATATATTTTATTAAAAAGTACCATTCTTAGACTTGGAGATAAACCATACCTAGTTCTTCAACTACATCAGCCATCTCTGCCTTTGCTTCTGGGTCACTTTCTGGCTCAGTATCTGATCGGTTCTCCCTTGCACTCATGAAATCATCAACTGCTTTGAACAGCTCGTAGTCAAAATCCTCTGGAAGCCCAAATTTTCTTCTCCTTTCACTTTCCAGAGACCAGTACGAACCACTCCTGGACCGCAACTCCCACTTCTTGATCTTGCCATACTCAGCAGCCAAGGAGTCCCACTTCCTCCGGCACTGATTCAAAGTTCGCGGTACATCTAAAGCACTGCAGTTTTCAGCTATTATCTTCCACTTCTGGTAGCTAGACAAAGCATCTGAACAATCTGCTTCAACAGCAGCATACTCATTTGCAAGAATGAGGGCACCATTTACAGTCCACTCTGGAGCTGCCTGAGAACGCGTGTGTCTAGATCCTGAAGCATGCAATTGGCTGCTCTCTTCACTTTCCATTTTACACTTCTTCATGTCTTTTTTTTCGGGGTCTAAGTTAGTTTTCAAGCTTTTCAGCCTAATGGGTTACTTTCATTTTTTTCCCCCATTCAATCAAAGTCTATGCCTTTCCTACAAAATGAAGTGGTTTCTTAGAAACTAAAAACAAATGATGAATCCCAACTACACTAAAAAATTGACAATGAAATACTTACTTATTGGGGTTTCCTTAATGAGAAATGAGACTAATAACCTCATGCAGTAATTTGCCAAAAAATTATAATGATTTACATTGAAAACTCAAACAAAAACCCACAACAAAAAACAACAATGGAAACTGAGAAAAACATGATAAAGTGGTATTGATTTGATATTATGACAAAAATCAAAAAGAAAACTGTTGCAAATTGCAATGACAGAGACAAACAATAGCATTTCCAACATAGTATTATTTTAGTTGTATAGTATTAATTAAGAAATAGAAACAACAAGGCTATTAGAAAATCAGCTTTACCAGGTAAGCCATAGGCGTGAGCTGTGAGCTATGAGCTGTGAATTGTGATCTTCAACTTAGGAACTGAGCTCACTGTGACAGTGTCTTCAATTGGGAACGGTAAGACCCAGATGACACCTTCATAGTATTTTAGAGAGAGAGAGAGATTAATTTAGACTTTCGTAAATATAAAAAATAAAAAATAAAAAAGGTAAATTGTAAATTACAATATAAGACGTTTAGATTTTACCTCTGAAGTTTTAAAATTTGAAATTTATATCCTAAAATTTAGAAATATTTAGATTTTACAATAACGGTTTAGAATTTGAATTTTACTCCTAAAATTTTAAAGTGTTTAAATTTTACACTCTAAATTTTGAAACTTTATGGAGTAAATCTAAACACTTCTAAAATTTATGGAATAAAATTCAAATTTTGAAACTATAGTATGTAAAATCTAAACACCCTAAACAAATTTAAATTCTGAAATAGATGTAAAATCTAAACACTCTCAAATTTTAAGTTGTGAAATTTGCAATTTATCTTTAAAACAAATATACAGTATAAAATATAAAAATTTATAATACTTAATAGTCTGTCCAGTTTGTTCCAATTCGGTCGGTCCGGGAGGGGACCAAAACCCTTTTAAAAAAAAAGAATAGTGAGCAGATTTTTATACCTTTTGGGCTCCAGTAAACTTTGAAACTTGATGGGCTGGCCGGCCCAATAAAAAATTCTCTCTCTTCTTTTTTGGGGCATATTTTCCATATTTTGGGTGAAGTATGCCATAAGAAAATATTTATATATTAGGCAGCCAAGGGTCCCACTTTTGTCCCCAAATCCTGACCGTGTAGTCGCACGTTGTCACGTCTCAAATTAACCATTCCATTGTCTTCAACAAACAACCCCATCCCCAATTAATTTTCACTTTATTATGTCCACATATACTCATTGACTAATTCTTTTTCAACACCGAATTGTCAAAAGTAGAAGAGAAAAAATACCAGTCAAATTGACATTCCAACCTTTTTTTTTCTTATAGGACATTCTAACTATTGAGCAAATTGCTAAGTACTTGTTGCTAGTTTCATAGACGAGGTTTTGTGTGGGGGGTCGCACAAGCTATTTATGTGTTAGTGGTACACCATACCTTCGCTTAAGAGCTTATAAGGCATACGTGGGATGCATTTTTTGCCGATGTGGGACTAAGGTGTCAATCGCAAAATCCTCACCTCCCATGTCGCTTAAGAACAAAACCGTGCGGGCTTGGCTCCCCAAAGCGGACAAATAGCTTGTGCGGGAAATCCCCCACACAAAAAGGCGCTTTTGAGGGCAGTGCCCATCTCTAGTTATTATTCGTTTTGGGGTAGGCTCAGGTTCGACCCATGTGTGGGAAGCCTTTGCTGCGACCCGCACGGTTTTATTGCCTCTCCGGAGAGCAAGGCATGTCTCTACCACTAACACACATGTTGTAGTGGTACACTCATGCTATGCCCAAGAGTTTATAAGGCATGAGTGGGGCGCTTCTCTTGCCGATGTGGGACAGAATCCAAAGGCTTCCCAAAAATGGGTCGAACCTGAGGAGGAAACTCACGCCGCCTAAGAACAAAACTTTGCGGGCTTGGCTCCCCAAAAAGGACAAAAAGCTTGCGGCGGATTTAGTCCCCACAAAATATATTATATATATATATATTTATTTATTTATTTATATATATTTAGACTTTAATGGCTCGTACCCACCCCCCCCCCCCCACCACCCAAAAGAACAATTTGTATTTATATGATAGAATTAGTATTATGAGAAATAGACAATATTAATTCTTCTTTAAAAAAAGCATTCAAAACTTTTTATCAAATATACATACTTGCGTAAGTTTTCATTTCACTAAATACATTATGCTTCAATTTTTGTACTCACTCAGTGTATTTCTTGAAAAACATCTTCAACTTAAGTTTTATCTATCATGAGAAATAGACAAGATAATAATTCAAAACGTTTTAGCAAACATACATATATACATATACATAAGTTTTTCACTACACTAAACATTTTCTCCTTCAATTTATGCACTTAATCTGTGTAATTCTCGAAACAGATATCTTTAACTTAAGTTTTATCTATCATGATTCACAAGAAAGAGACAACATAATAATTAAAAACTTTTTAAAAGCATGTTGTACAAGTATCAGGTAGGGGCTCGGCCTATTATCCTTCATATGGTTAAGAGGTCGGGGCCCAATTTTAGGTCAAGGCTCAGCCCATTAGCCTTTGTATAGTTATGGGGTCAGGATCCAACATCAGGTCGAGACCAACCTATTAGCCCTTGATGGGCTGGAGACCAAATCCAGCCCGAACGAATGAGAACAATAGTGTCTTAGGAGAAATCACTTGCAGAGCACCCTTCAGCGTCAAGTGCAAGTTTCAAGAGAATTCTCAAAAGGTCCCACCTGATCAGAAATTTTGAACATAAATGAGGTCTATGTGACAAAGTGGAAGAAACATCATCATTAGGACCTCACTAGAAGGGCGTTATAAAAGGGAAAGTGGGCTAGATAACAAAGGACTAGCATTTTTTGGGGGGGAGATACACAAGAGAAGAGTGAGGAACGACGAAAGAGGGAGAGAAGGTTTTAGCTCAATATAACTTGGGCCTTCTCGGGAAACAGACACACAAGGGTAAAGAAGATAGAGTGGGCTTAAGAACCTTCCCTTGGGCTGTTGGGTTGGCTCTAGGAGGTTTTCCCATTATAGGAAATTCCATACCTATCCAAACAAATAAATTGGGAGTCTGACCTAAAAATTATTGAGCATTTTAGGTTCAGGCACCACACATGTATATATGAGTTTCCCACTACGACACGCACTTTCTCCTCCAATTTTTGCACTCACTCAATGTATTTCTTAAAACAAACCTCTTCTACTGAAGTTTCATCTATCAATACAACTGTATTATTACAACTTTTACTAGTAACACTTGTCTCGTTCTTGGATGACAAAGTGAGTCATGGATCTTAAAATGGGCAAGGTACTTGTTACTTTTTACTTTCTCAATCTTCTCTTCCCCATGGAAAGCTTTTATTCTTACCAAACTCTCAACTTCTCTTCACCTACAAGAAATGTTTTGTTAAGAGTTTTCAAAAGCTTCAAGCTATAGTAAAGATCTTCTCCACTTTCTTGTAGTATTAAGCAATCTTCTCTTTCTTTGCCTCTTTTTATTATTATTTTTGTTTGTCATGATGTTATCAATCTCACTCAAAATAAGGTATATTCAGCTTCTCTTGCATGGATAACCTTTGCTTTCTAATCACCTCTTGCATAGTTGCATGGATAATATGATTATTATATATTAAATTGATAGTATGACTTTATTATATAAAAAGGAAAATGCTAACAGATGCCCTTAGGGTAATGATTAACAATCCATTTAAAGAAAGTTTTTATGGGAAAAGAAAAAAAAAGTAATGTTTTGACAGTTTTTTTTTATTTCCCATAAAAATGGTGTCAAAAATTTCTTAAAATGGATTGTTAACTATTGCCCTAAGGGCACTCGTTAGCATGACCCATATAATATATATATATATTTCCTTGGTGATTATATGGATTAATGGTGCTTTATGTTGATGTTATAAAGGCAACCTAGATAAGGAGAGCCACACCCAATTGGGTTGAAATCCCAAAAGATTGTTTAAACCTAACATCTAGGTTTGGTGGCGAAATTGTGTTCAGGTTCAATGAACCAAAATTTAATAATCTTCATGCCTTTTTTTACTAGAACAAGTGCACCACACTTTAGGTGTTTGGATTTTATACCCTGATGTAAGGACGCTATTTGGATCCTAAGCCCAAACGATAAAAGGAGTTAGGCCCAAAGAACCTAATACAATGAATTTGTAGAGAGTGGGTTGGAAAATTAGGTTCTAATGAGTTAGATAACAGTTAGAATGGATCTAGAAGGTAATAAAGTAAAAGTAGACTAGATTTATCTAAGGAAATTCATCATCGGCACAGTTCGAAGAGATCAGTTCGTATATATATATATATATATATATATATATATATATTACTTGAAGTAGGTTACAGATACAATTTTGATTGCTACAGTATTTCTCTTTTAATTCTCCGATCCCCTTCTCTTAGGGTCTCTCTTCCATTTTATACTATCTCCCCCTTTCATCCCTACCATCCACGTGCAGATCAGATTGTTGGTGTTCGTCCTTGTCCCATCAGTACATTCCTGAAGTCTTTAGGTAGTAGCTGGAAGGCTCAAAACTACTGTTCAGGTATCACTTCCTCATTAATGCGGCCAGAGAGTTAGTTGTAGAACATTCAATGCAGTGGTAGCAGTTTTTCCTTAAATATTTCATAACTTTTCTTTGTACTGTTCCTTCCTGATACTTATCCTTATCCATGGAATGGTCCAGAATGTTACTCTTGATGGCAGGCCACATCTTCTGACCTCGGTTTTGCTCAGCTGAGGTGACATTCCTCCTCAAACCCCACCCTAGGCGATCATGATTGGACCTTACCTTTTTACCTACTAACACAGATCCTTATGACAGTGTTTATTCGTCCTCGGACTACTTAATGTCCTCGAATTGGGCCCCTAACCCAATACATATGTAAATACGTACTCCTGGGCCTTTCATCCCTACACCTGAAATTTCAAATTTTGGAATTTACTCCTAAAGTTTGAGAGTGTTTGGATTTTACACTCTAACGTTTCAGAATTTGAATTTTATCTTTTAAAGTTTTGGAGTGTTTGGATTTTACATCCCAAATTTTGAAATTTTATGGAGTAAAATTCAAACACCCCTAAAATTTAGGAGTAAAATCTAAATTTTGAAATCATAGGGTGTAAAATCCAAACACTCCCAAACTTCATGGGGTAAAATTTAAATTCTAAAATTTCAGAATGTAAAATCCAAATACCCCCAAACTTTAAGGGGTAATATGCAATTTTCCTTTTAAAAAATATATAGTTTAAAACATAAAAATTTGTATATACTTAACGTTCATCTAGTTGGATCCAATTCAGTTCATTCTGCTCCGGGACGGGAACAAAACCCTTTAAAAAAAAAAAAAATTAGTGAGCAGATTTCTATACCTTTTGGGCTCCAGTAAACTTTGATACTTGATGGGCTGGCCGGCCCAATAAAAAATTCTCTCTCTTCTTTTGTTGGGCATATTTATTATTTTCCATATTTTGGGTGAAGTATGGCATAAGAAAATATTTATATATTTAGGAGCCAAGGGTCCCACTTTTGTCCCCAAATCCTGACCGTGTAGTCGCTCGTTGTCACGTCTCAAATTAACCATTCCATTGTCTTCAACAAACAACAACCCCATCCCCAATTAATTTTCACTTTATTATATTTTATGTCCACATTTACTCATTGAATAATTCTTTTTCAACACCGAATTGTCAAAAGAAGAAGAGAAATTTAGGCAAGTTGCTTCTTATGTATACTCAAAAGAGTTCTAGTACCATTCTTAGTCCTCAACACCGAATTGTCAAAAGAAGAAGAGAAAAAATACCAGTCAAATTAACATTCCAACTTTTTTTTTTTCTTATAGGACATTCCAACTACTGATGGACCTATAAATTAATATTTTTCAAAAAAAAACTTATTCTAAAATAAAAATTACAAAAGTAAATTGAGCAAATTGCTAAGTACTTGTTGCTAGTTTCATAGATGAGGGTTTATATATATATAGACTTTAATGCCTTTCTTCTTTAAAGAAAGCATTCAAATATTTTTATCAAATATACATACATGTGTAAGTTTTCATTTCACTAATACATTATGCTTCAATTTTTGTACTCACTAAGTGTATTTCTCAAAAAAACATCTTCAACTTAAATTTTATCTATCATGAGAAATAGACAAGATAATAATTCAAAACGTTTTAGCAAGTAAACATACATACATACATATATATATATATACACACACATACGTTTTTCACTACATTGAACATTTTCCCCTTCAATTTATGCACTTAGTATTCGTTTGGATAGCGCGTTCAGTGTCCAACGTTGCGTGTCCAGCGTTTTTTGTGAGTCCTGTGCACTGTTCACGGGACCTACAAATCTCTTTTTTCAGCAAAACTTTCATTAAAAATGGATCCCACGACACTATTCACACATTTAAAAATTATTTTGCTACAGTGTTTTCAATTTTTAATTTTCAGCAATAAGCGGTATCCAAACAGACCCTTAGTCTGTGTAATTCTCGAAACAGACATCTTTAACTTAAGTTTTATCTATTACGATTCACAAGAAAGAGACAACATAATAATTAAAAACTTTTTAACAACATGTATATATAAGTTTCCCACTACAACGCGCACTTTCTCCCCCAATTTTTGCACTCACTCAGTGTATTTCTCAAAACAAACCTCTTCTACTGAAGTTTCATCTATCAATACAACTGTATTATTACAACTTTTTACCAGTAACACTTGTCTCGTAGTTGGATGACAAAGTGAGCGATGGATCTTAAAATGAGCAAGGTACTTGTTAATTTTTACTTTCTCAATCTTCTCTTCTATTGGAAAGTTTTTATTCTTACCAAACTCAACTTCTCTTCACCTACAAGAATTGTTTTGTTATGAGTTTTCAAAAGCTTCAAGCTATAGTAAAGATCTTCTCCACTTTCATGTAGTATTAAGCAATCTTCTCTTTCTTTGCCTTTTTTTTATTATTATTTTTGTTTGTCATGATGTTATCAATCTCACTCAAAATAAGGTATATTCAACTTCTCTTGCATGGATAACCTTTGCTTACCAATCACCTCTTGCATAGTTGCATGGATTCCATATAATTATTATATATATTAAATTGATAGTATGACTTTATTATATAAAAAGAGAAATGCTAACCGATGTACTTAGGGTAATGATAACAATCTATTTAAAGAAAGTTTTGATGGGAAAAGAAAAAAAAAAATTTAATATTTTGACAATTTTTTTTCGTTTTCCATGAAAATTATGTCAAAACTTTCTTAAAATAGATTATTAACTATTATTCTAAAGACATTCATTAGTATGATCTATATAAAAATATATATATTTCCTTGGTGATTATATGGATGAATGGTGCTTTACGTGGATGTTATAAAGGCAATCTAGATAAGGAGAGCCACACCCAATTGGGTTGAAATCCCAAAAGATGGTTTAAACCTAACATCTAGGTTTGGTGGCGAAATTGTGTCTAGGTTCAATGAACCAAAATTTAATAAGCTTCATGCCTTTTTTGACTGGAACAAGTGCACCACACGTTTTGTGGTACCAAGTAATTGGTAATAGCTAACTGCACTGTAGGCAGATGCGACTCGATTAGCGATGATCTCTACTTGCCTCTAAAAAGACGCATTTGTAAAATAATACGTCCAGGTTCATTGAACCTTCCTTAAATTCACAATTTAATTTCTGTCGTCTATGTACTCCATGACATGGATGCATGATTTATGCTCCTAAATTTAAGTACTCCGTAGATTATGCGTACTATTCATGTATATCAAATGAAAAATTTTAAGACATTTCGCACCCATTTTGATGGAGAGTGGTGGAAAAAAAAAAATTTAATAGGTCAATAGAAAAGTAACAAGCTTTAAGTTAGTCCAAACTTGTCACGTAAGATAATTGTGAAAATATATATAAAATTTAGTATGGTTATAGAATAAATCATATCAAACATACAAAAAGAAAAAGTTGACGAATAACCCAAAATCTCATTATCTCACAATAATTTCACATTCTTATTTTCGAAGAATTATCTTCTGCCCTACATTTTTTTTAATATTCCACCAATTATAATGTCACGTGTTCATTGGACTTTCTATATAAAATAAACAAAATTTAAAATAGAAGCAAATTAAACACATGATATACCATAATGAATTATAGTTTTATTTTATTTTATTTTATTTTGACATATGGTAAATTTATATTTCAATTTATTGTAAAAATATTGCAATATTTTGTTGTATTTATAGAATAACTCATAATATATAATATATAATACATAAAATTGTTGATAAGTTTTTTTTTAGTAAGGGAATCATTCTACGACTATTGAAATTGGTGGAAAGAAACAGATAATGTTACTAAGACAGGTAAGATTCTCTGTGCTGAAAATAGTTATATAACTCGACTATCATGTGATGAAAAAAAACAGCTAAACAAATTAAGAATATGATAAATTAAGAATAGGACGAGGTCCTCTTTGGTTTCTTATTAATATATTCTTATTTATAAAAAGAAAATTAAGAATATTCTTACTCATAAAAAGAAAATTTAGAATTGGTGATGTATTTGTATGAGATTATGGATCAAACACTCAAATCCCTTATTGTAAGGGAAAAAAAGTACTAAAATCTAATAACATGCTAATTTATGTTTGACAAGTCAATTTAATAAGTACTAACTTTTTTTTTTTTTGAGATTGTTTCAACATATGGCGTCTATTTCTGATGATAACTCTTTATCATCAGACCAAAGACACCAATTGGTTTTTGGTATAAGCAGAGATTGAATCTCAAATCTCTAATAAGTACCAACTGAATTGCAAGACACATACTATCTTTAATAAATTGAAAAAAAATTAATGATAAAAATAATAAAAAGGATTTTGTGATTTGTTAAAGCATTCATTTAGAAAATATTTTTAGAAACACTTTATGGGAAAAGAAACAAATAACTTATTTATATGTTTCATAAAATCGTTTTAACATTTTTCCTAAAATAATTCGAGGTCCAAAAGAAAAAAAATAAACCAATATATACTTAAATTAAATGAATTTATTTATAAAAAAAAACATAAACATTAATTTGGCATACATATATGGCATACATATAGAGATATATACATAAAGACACATTAACAATACAATACATCATCCATTCCATCAAAAAAAAAAAAAAAAAAAACAATACATCATCCATTCGAGTCACGTGCATTACTCCTACGACTTGGCCTTGGGCTTGAGCTTCCTTTAAATGCTCTACTTTCTCGTCTCCGCTCTCCCTCGAAAAACAACCAAACGCAAAGACACAGAGACAGAGAGTTAGAGAGAGAAACGAAGAGATTGAGAGAGAGAGAGACCCTAATCGCTGAAAGTTAAACCCGGGTTTCTGGTTTCTCTCTCTCTTTGCCACCATAAAGCAACGAGAAATCTGAATATATAACGACTTTCTCTCTCTAGAGTTTTCTCGGGAAAAAAAAAATTATTCCACGATCTTCTTTGTAAGAACCGATTCCCTTTGATTTATTATTAATATTTTTTTTTTATTTTTTTTTTTGTTTTGATTAATTAGTGTAATGTGGGTTTTACTTTTGATGCGTTGAACAATGCTGGTTACTTTCTATTTTTGTGTATTTTTTTTTTTATATAAGTTGAATTGTGGTTATGCATTGTGATTTGAGCTTTCTGTTTGGTTGCTGAGAAAAAAACGTAGAAGGGAATTTTTTTTTTTTAATTTAAGCCCTTTTTTTTTTTTTTGATGGGATTTTAAGCCCTCTTTATATGTCATTATTTTGATTTCAAGATAATGGAAAACTCAACTCCTAGAAATTTGGGATTTTGTCTATTTTTTGCCTCTTAATTTATTTCATTAGAATGAAGTCAATGGTTAAATAGTCATACTGTTCCAGAATTAGAACATAAGTAAGAAAAGAAAGAAATTGTTGACTAATTTAACTTGTTGAATGCTTTTGTGGAATTCACTTAGGTTTAGATCTATTTTTTTGGGAATGTACACAAAATAGGCTAGAGAGTCAAAGGTGTTAGGGAAAGGGTGCAAGAAATAATGGTCAATACTTAATATTCAATCTGATGGGTTTTTGGGAATTCTGAAATTTAGGGTATAAGTAAGATAAAAGTTGTGATTTAACCCCAGTTGGTGCTAGTGTAACTTAGTAATTAAAAGAAAACAAAAGGTTTTGTGTTTCAATGTTTTTACAAACTTGTATTATGCTACCATATAAACGAGTCCATTTAAATTACTGGTCTAAACCTAGGAAGCACAGACATGGATGGCAACCTAAATGAAGTGTTCGTGCTTCCTAAGTCAAAACTTCTATATATTTTGTTAGTATTTGATTGATCAAGTTTTGGGAGGTTTTGTGTTTGTATGGTGGCAACTGCTGATTTGAGTTTTGGTTCAATCCCATAAACAATGTTTAACTTAACAAAGCAAACTAATAATGTCTAACCAGCTTCAAGCTGCACAAACTAATAAATCACAACCCATTTGCTTGAAAAAGCAGTTTTTTGCTTAAATGTGAACCTGAGGATAATTTTCTTTTGGCAGGTGTTACACAACCATGGTTTTTTGGGTTTTCGGCTATGGTTCACTGGTATGGAACCCAGGATTTGAATACGATGAGAAGGTGATAGGCTACATTAAGGACTACAGGCGTGTATTTGATCTTGGTAAAGATTTATTAGTACAAGTATTTGTTACACATTATGCATTATCAGTCTTAATCATATTCCTGAACATTTAATTATAATTGATTATACATGTTTCATTTCTTCTGTCTCAGCATGCATTGATCACAGAGGCACACCTGAA
The DNA here is from genome assembly GCA_030021035.2 of Notholithocarpus densiflorus. Lineage (NCBI taxonomy): Eukaryota > Viridiplantae > Streptophyta > Magnoliopsida > Fagales > Fagaceae > Notholithocarpus > Notholithocarpus densiflorus. The sequence continues at coordinate 1,650,069 of JARYZH020000005.1, forward strand.
CATCCTGCGCGCACTTGCACGTTGGAACAGAAAGAAGGAGCCATATGCGTAAGTAGAAGATCTTAATACTAATTATCTTGTATGCTACTTATCTATGGTAATTGTGAGGCCACAGGTGATGAATCATTCTCTTCAATTAAGATTTGGATTATGTCAATTGATTTTTAACTCTTAAATTATTCTTTCAGTGGGGTGCTGCTTATCGTGTTGAGGGAGACCCTGAAAGGGAAAGATTAGCAATGGAGGTAATATTATATATGAATTTTAATTTAGCTTGTTTAGATGGGGAGTGCTAGGTATACTTGCTTTGTAGATAAAAAGTAGTACTTTTGACAAAAATGTAAATTGCTTTTTATTTTTTATAACTGGGAATTCCTTTCCACAGAGTTGGCTTGCAATTGTTATTTTATTGTATAAGTAAACTAAAGAATCTTTTAAATGCAGTATTTGGAACGGAGGGAATGCGAATATGATGAAAAGACACTTGTAAACTTCTACAAGGTAAGATTTTGTTGTGATTTACAACCGTTGTCTCTTGGCTAGAGTTGTCATTGTCATCTTTTCTTGTTTTCCATGCCTGTATGTTTTGTTCATTCTTGTTTTTTTTTTCTTATTTCCTATATGTGTGCTGTCTTCACTCCAGGAAGAAGATTCCTTGCAGCCTGCTTTAACAGGGGTTATAGTGTAAGTTGCCTTGTTATGTGCTTTAATTGTCATATCTTTCTTTTGTGGGGAAAAAATATTAATGGATAGAATCTGCAATGGTTTTCTTTATCAATCCGAAAAAAAAAATGGTTTCTCTCTCTACCTTTAAATGATATAATGACATTATATGGTGCATTTAGATATGGTATGTTTAGTGGAATATTCCTAACAGAACCTTTCTTTTATTTTTGCAGTTTCACATCCACTCCAGACAAAGAATCAAACAAGTACTATCTTGGACCTGCGCCATTGGAGGAAATGGCCAGGTAAAGTGATTAGTAATTCTTTTCTTTTCTTTTTTCCTTTTCACCATCACCTAATTTGGTTCTTCTACTTCTACCCCTCATTTTGTGAAAATTTCTTCCTCAAGCTGATTTCTTTTGTGCTTTTGGTCAGGCAAATTGCAACTGCTAATGGGCCATGCGGAAACAATAGAGACTATCTTTTCCTGTTAGAGAAGGCCATGTCTCAAATTGGTGAGTTTTCCACCCAACATGAAATATCATAATACATTCAGACTTTCCTTTTGTTGAACATAGAGACCTGGTTTAAACTTTGATGGAGTTTCTGGAACATTTGTGAACAGGCCATGAGGAAGATATGGTGATAGAGCTTGCAAACGAGGTGAGGAAGGTACTTGATGAAGGAATTCCGAAGGAGAGGAAGTTGGTTGGGCCACCCCACATCCCACACAACAAGTCCCATATGCCCACCCTTCAACTGCATCTACTTCCAGAAGCCATTGCCATGGACTCCTCCTAGCCAGAGAAAGATACCAACTAAAGGATTTGCACAAGCTTCAGGAGTCTGCTAACCCATTTATTACCTTATTTTCGCGCTTATTTATTCTTTTCCTACAACAGGGCAGTTTTTTTAGCAGTTTTTTTGCCTTTCAAAACTACTACACGGCAGTTAGTCACTCCTTTTTTGGAAGTCAATAATCTTTGCTTAGCTTAGCTTTGAGGCGCTGCAAGAAAGTGGTAACTGGAGTTGAAATGAGTGACTAACAATTTTCATACGAAATACAGAAAGTAGAAGATGATGATGATGCTAATTTCATTTTCCAACGAAGAGAAATCAATTGTTACTTCATGCGAAATACAGTATATGGTGTGTGTGTGTGTTGTGGTGACAATTATGCCTTCATTTTTATTACTTAGTTTATTTTTGATAATTTGATTATTAATGTCATTCAAGATGATAATTGGATCAGTTTTGACACTAAATCAACAATCAAAATTGAAACTCAGATGCAGATTGAAACCCATAACCTAGAAGCAAATTGTTTCGTGTTACGGATTTTCCTAATTTTACATTGATGTGCCAATCTTTATTACCACGATAATTCTGGCAGGGGATGATCACATCAAGCTAACTGTTGAGATTCTGATTCATTCGAGTCTTTTCTGAAGTTGACCCCGGTGGTTGCATCACTCAAGTCTTAAAAGCTAAAACTAAGTTTGGAATTGGTACAGAATCTCATGCTTACAAATCTTAATGATCCTAACCTTATTAGGCAAGAGAGTGAGAGCCCTTATATGTACCAATCTTTAATGTAGGCAGCAGAGAGATTTTTTAGGCAGAAAGAAAGAATCAGATGCCACAATTTGGGGGATCATAATTCCTCAGTTTTTAAAATAAATTTGTGTCCATTAGAAATGCAAGGAATACTATAAGATGCCTTTATTATTACAATCAAGGGCATAAGGTAGGAGATCCCGCACTATTCTAGGAGATGGCTATTAAATTCAATGAATAACTTCTTGGAACCTCTCACCGTAGTTTCAGTATAGATGATGCTGTACTAGTTGCTCAATTACTTCGTCAAAAGATTATTGTGGGGCAACAGAGGGTCATGCAGGCAAAATAACCGCTGAGCAAATACAAAAAGTTATTTTCAATCTAGATGGAGATAAAGCTCCAGGGCCAGATAGCTTTACTGCTCAATTTTTTTAAAGAAATCTTGGAGTATATAGTTCATCAAGAAGTTAGTGCAACAGTTAAGTCTATATATCTGGTAAGCTACAGGGAGAAGTAAATGTATTGTTAGCTCAGGAAGTTATGGAAGTATCATAAAGAAAAAGGGCCTGCTAGGTGCAATTTAAAAATCGACCTTATGAAGGCTTATGATTCTGTTGTTGGAGTACCTGATCAGTTTGTTTCATTGGTTAGGGAATGAGTTACTACTCCAAAGTTCTCTGTTTCGTTTAATGGGAATTTGATGGGCTATTTCAAGGGGAAAAGGGGTTTTATGCAAGGCGATCATCTATCCCCATATCAATTTGTATTAGCTATGGAGGTGTTTTCCAAGCTGATGCAGCAGATGGTGAGTAATTCAGCAAGTTCAAATTTCGTCCTAATGTGCAGATTTGAAATTAACCCATCTCTGCTTTGTTGATGATCTGATGGTTTTTTTGGGGGCTGATGTTCAATCCCTTGGATTAATCCAATATGTATTACAATCCTTCAAGAAGCTTTCAAGGCTGAGTGCCAAATTCAATGGAAAATGAGGCTAGCTGCTGTTCCTTTGACTTTGAAGCAACAAATATTGGCAGTTCTTCAATTTAAGGAAGGGAAACTTCCTGTGAGATACCTTGGTGTACGTTTGATATCAAAGAGATTAACTGAAAAAGAAACCTTTGGCGGATAAAATTATAGCAAAAATTAATACTTGATCAGTTAAACGCCATTCCTATGCTGGCGGATTGCAACTAATTAAATCAGTATTGTTTAGCTTGTAAGGCTACTGGTCCAGAATGCTTGTGGAAGGGATCTGATCATACTACTACAGGAGCTAAGGTAAGGTTGGATTTGGTATGTAATCCAAAGAAATAAGGAGGTTTAGGGTTGAGGAGATTGGAAGAGTGGAACAAATTAGGCGGCTATCATCGGGTGTATATGGAGTTTATTTGCTCAAGCAGGTTCACTTTGGGCTATTTGGGTTCATTCTAATTTGTTGAAAAATTAGTGCTTTGAATTCCATCCAAAGAAATTTAGTGAACCTACAAAGCAAGATTGGTTTGGTGGTATTGGGAGAGGAAGACAAGCCAGTTTGGATTCCATCCAAATCTAGTCATTACACTTGTGCAAAACCCTGGAATCACACCAGAAGCAAAAACCCATAAGTGAGCTAGTGGAAAGTGGTTTGGTTTCCTAGCCATACCCCTAGCATGCTTTTATAGGTTGGCTGGTTATTCAGAATAGACTAGCAACAAAGGATAGATTGCTACAATGGGGGCTCAATATTGATCCACAATGTGCTTTATGTAGGAACAAAATAGAGGACAGAGATCACTTGTTTTTCCAATGCCCTTTTTTTTTTATAAAAGAATTTGAAAAATTATTTCAAACTGGTGCCTTGCAAGACACCCAAAATTCCACTTGAATGAAGTCATAAGTTGGGGAGAGGCGGGGTTGAAGGGTAAAGGAAGGTATATATATTGAAGATGATCAAATGGGAAGTAAAGTGCAGATTGGAATCTCAGAAAGATTTCTGTAACTCTGTTATTAACAAAGCCATTTGTTGTTTTTGGTGTGTTTCTCATTCTGTTTTTAGGGACACTTCTTTAGGTTGAATCCCCTTTTGTTTCAGTGTTTATTATTGATTTGGTGTAGGTTGTATTAGAGCTGATTATTTTCATCTCTTTGGTTCAGGTGTTCTGTTGTATATGACTTTTCAGTTCTTTTGAAATAAAATTGCTCAAGAAGTTGACCTTGGTGACTTGATCACTAGGCATTGAGGGAGCTTAGTAATTCTGCTCCATCCTTTTCTGCATGGGGTCATCTTATTAATGATATTAAGCTGTTGTTGCAATTTGCAAAGCGTTTGTGTATGGAAGGTTAGCTTAGGAATGCAATGTAAAAACAAACCGGCCAAAGCTTTAGCACACTATACCATTTTCCAGGACTGTAACCATGTGTAGGTTAAGGAATATCCTCAGTTTCTTTTCTTACACCCCCTGGTGGTCTTTGATACATGCTTTGTAATTTTGTACTTTTTAAAATTTTATTAATAAAATTTCCTACATATATGTTATATATAATAACCATTATAAGTCACTATACCATTTTTTATTAGTTTTTTTTAAGTCACTTTATGTACAGCTTTTCAATGAATCAAATTTTTAAAAATACAGTTGTACTTCTACTTAATGATTTTTTTGGATTAATGTTTTTTTTTTTTTTTTTTTTTTAATAAATCTTCTGCCTTAATTCTATTATGAAGAAGATGAATCCTAAATAATAATAATAAAAAAGAATCCTATTAGGTATTAGGGTCTTTCTCAAAAGAAAAAAAAAAAAAGGTATTAGGGTGTGCTAGACTTTAAAAAATTATATTTTTATTTTATTTCAAATAATTTGAATAGAGTACAAAATGTCTTCTTCTTTTTCCTTTTTTCCATTGGTGAAATTTATGGATGGATTTGGGTTTTACTAATATGTGGATTTTTTTTGGATACGTCATTTCAAATTCATAATATTACAAGTTTTGTTGTTTGGACAAAATTTTTAAAGTCCACATTATTATATGTGGTTAAATAAATACCAAACCATTTCTTCAAATCCCTTAATTTAAAACTTTCTTATCCAAACACAACCTAGGAGAATGGACCAGATTGAATTGAATAGGAACGAATGGACCAAATAAGACCAAAGTCAACAGAATGGACTAAAATGACTGAATATAACCAAATGGGACCGAATTGGACCAAAGTGGATCGAATAGGACCGAAGATGGACCGATTAGGATCAAATTGGACCAAATATGACCGAAGTGGACAAAATGGACCGGATTGGACCGAATAAGAAATACTGGACCGAATAGAACCAAATTGGACCGAATATGACCAAAGTACACAGAATGGACCGAAATGACTGAATAGAACCGAACTGTACCGAATGGACCAAACTATACGGAATGGACCGAATATGACCGAAGTGTACAGAATGGACCGAATTTGACCGAATAGGACTAAATTGGACCAAATAAGAACAAATTGACTGAATAGGACCAAAGTGAACCAAATAAGAATGAATAGGACCAAAGTGGATAGAATGGATTGAATAGAACCAAATTGGACTGAATAAGAACAAATGGACCAAGACAGAATGTATCGAATATAACCAAATTGGACCAAATATGACCAAAGTGGACTAAATGTACCAAATTAAACTAGATAGAATCAATGTGGACTGGATAGAATCAATGTGGATTGAATAGAACCAAATTGGACCGAATATGACGAAAGTGGATAGGATGGACCGAATATGACCGAAGTGGACTAAATAGAATCAATGTGGACCAAATATGACCAAAGTGAACAGAATGGACTGAAGTAGACCAAATATGATCAAAGTGGACCAAAGTACACAACATAAATATAAGAGAAACATCGTTTGTGATGATAACATTTGTTTTAAAAATAAAATAAATAAAATAATGATGTTCTGAAGCCTTCAGATTGAGGTAGCAAATATGAATATAGAATATATATGATTTTGGGTTTTATTTATTAATTCTTATTTAAACACAATTCATGCATCATAAATAAATATAGGACATTCAATGTTTGGCACCTTGTTGTCAATATGAGTTTCGATGTATTTGACATCATAAAAAGGGTGACACTATCCCCACGTACCCTTGGCGCGATGATCATTCTACAAGTATAAGTGCTTGTAAGGTGCGGGGAACAAGGGCTAAGGTTCAAATCTCCAGGAGAGAGATTCATACACATATATACTTAGATTAGGCTAGAGTAGACTTTTATTTCAGATTATAATACATATATATATATATATATATATATATATAATGTGACATAGTTGTTATTGTAGTTGAATTTATGGTTTGATTGCATGGGCTCTATGCATATTTAGCATGTGAAGATTGGATGATCTTCTTGTACTCAGTCATGATGTGTTTCTTTTTTTATATGTCTCGCTGATGTTTCTATAGCAAGTTTACCATGGCTCGAAAGTTGAAACTACAACTACAATGTTGTTTAATTTTTCTATAAGGGTTTTTGCTTCCTATATAAATGTATGAGTCTAGCTTAGCCTAGCTTTTTTAATCTTATATGATTTTAAGAGATTATACAAATATGCTTTTGGAAGCAAGTCAAAGACTTATACACCATTTAAAAAAAAAACAATTCCTAATGGGAGCCTAAATACAAACTACGTTTTGGGTATTAAAATGAGTGATTGACATTTGATTAGTTTTTATCAAATAAATAAGGAATTAAAAAATTTATGTGTCAAATAAATAAAGAATTAAATATATAAAAATTTTGTGAAAAATTGTAAGGCTACCAAAGCTTATGTGGCATGATACGGAAGAGTTAAAAAAAAAAAATTGAAACGACTTATGCTATTTATATATATATTTATATAAGTGTATGATGATTATAATATATATATATTTTTTTTTTGTAAATAATAATAATTATTATGAGTTTTACTAACATATGCCCTGAGGGCATATATTAGTAAACCATTTTAGGAATTTTTTTAAATATATATGATTATCTTTATATATCTCTGTGGGGGTAAAGACCCGAGATAAAATGTTGGGTCATGGGCTTATCTGAGAACACTAAATTGTCCGAGGAGATGCCGGAAGTTATTAAAGGCCCAACGTAGGGCCTCATATGTAAGAGACACCTGGAGGAATGTTCGAGGAGTAGATTCCTCTCGGATAGGGCTAGTGTGTCTCGAATTTGTATCTCGACAGCTGGATGAACCTTCCCAAAAGCTCAAGAGATGAGGACATGTCTTATGAGCCTGAAAGAAATGGGGAGGAACCCAAAAATATCTAAGGAAAAGCTGCTACCACCGCATTAAATTCACTGAAACCACTTTCCTGGCCACATTAATGTGGAGAAGACATCTGAACAGTGAAGCTTTGACTACTACAACTCACAAAGAACTAGGAAAGGTGCCTGATAGGACAGCTACTCAAGTGATATCTTAAACGATCGACAAGTGTATGATAAGATGATCCAAAGGGCTCTATATAATGTAAAGAATCATTCATGAAAAAGGAAGGAAGGAGGGAGAGAAATAGGACCGGAGAAAAAGACGGAAGCAATCTAAGATATCTTTGTAACTATTTTCATTATTATTCAAGAAATAATAAGTTAAACCTCCTCGGACTAGTGTCGGGGATAGACTTCCTTGCTCAACCTCATATTCATTTTACATCTTTAGTCTTTAGACCCCCTTCAACTGTTGTTATACTCCGTAAAGCCCAATTCTTCTACCCACTCTCTATAAATTTATTGTATTGGGCTTGTTAGGCCTAAATCCACTTATCCCTCAGGAATAAGTGCTCAAACCCACTCCCTACAATCTCTATATATTAAGAGGATTTAGAAAATGTCAAAAATACCCTTAATCTAATTAGATAATTCATATTCTTAAAAATAAAAAATAGGGTTAAAATTGTAATTCAATAGAATTAAAAAAAAAACTACCAGAGAAACTTTTTTCCTAAAAATTAGAACACTCTATTTAAATATATCTCACACACGTTTGAAACATTTTTTTTCTTCATAAAAACTAGCACACACTAAACCCAGCAGTTTACTTCATTTCAAATTCTAAATTTTAGTGTTTTTTTTTTAAAATTTTATATTTTATACAATATAGAAATTATACTTTAATTTAATCTAAGTGTATATGTGTGTGAAGCTAAATTCTAAATTTTATTGTTTTTTTTTTTAAATTTTATGTTTTATACAAGATAAAAATTATACTATAACTTAATCTAAGTATAAATGTGTATAAAGCTCCTTTTTGAAAACTTAAACTTGGCCTTTGCCCTTCATACTCTACAAGCACTTATACTTATAGAGTAACCATCACGCCAAAGATGCGCGGTGGTAAATTTTAGTTTCTTAAAAATTTATTCCTATGTATTCTCACTAACAGTAGATAAATTCAAATGGAAAAATTACATTAAACTCAAAAAAAAAAAAAAAAAAAATCACACGTGCGGAGCCACCAGTGATATATTATTATTTTTTTGGGTATTATTATTTTTGTTAAAGCAAAAGAAAAAGAAAAAGAAAAGAACTTGTTGTGCAAGAAGCCAGGTCCATTAATAAAACTAAAAAGAGAAAACCCATTCCTTCACTCTCTGAACTCTCCCCACCTCTTCCATTCCTTAAGACTCTGTGCTATAATCCAGATCTTCATACTTTTACAGTCCACGCTATTAGGGTTTCTACCAATCTCTCTCGAACATGGATCTTTGCAAAGTCAATCTAGATGCCCCTCACTCCATGGGCACCACCATCATCGGCGTCACTTACAACGGCGGTGTTGTTCTCGGAGCCGACTCTCGCACCAGCACTGGTATTTTTCTTTTTTAATTTCCCTCTCTGTTTGGCTTTCGAGAAAAATTCATATTTTCTCGACTTTTTCCCCAATTCCAAACCCTAAATTTAGTTTCTCACTCACTATCATCTTAACACATTGCTTAATCCTTTAGGTTTGAATTAGTTTTCGATTTCAATTAAAACTAACATTGATGATTTATGTTTGATTCAATTTCGTTTTTGTGTTTGCAGGAGTCTATGTTGCTAACCGTGCATCGGACAAGATTACTCAGCTGACCGATAATGTGTATGTTTGTCGCTCTGGATCGGTATTATTCTTTCTCAAACAATTCACATTCATTGTTGTTCCTGATTTGCTTATGGTGAAAATGCTTCAATTTTAATCACTATTATTGGTTGGTGAAGCTTTTGTAGGAGGCTTTGATTTCTTTGTGATGTATTGATTTTTATGTCACTAAAAAGGATTGTGCATTGAACCAAGAGCCTCGTAGCTCAGTGGCATTGCCTGGTTTCCTTTATGAGGAGAACCAGGGTTCAATTTCTCCCTCCTCCAATTGTTGTAACAATTGAATTATCAAAAAAAGGATTGAGCATTGAATAATAGTTTTAATTCAAGTATGTTCGTGGGGTCAGTAGGTTGTTTGTGTAATGTTTGTTCTCGCGTGTTGGACAAATATGGGGTTACAAGTTTATTGAATTAAGGATTGTGGTACTTCTAGAGAATGATAAAGAAAGTAAAACTGATTTGTCTGCTTCTTTGTTTGCTCCATCTGTTGGCTGAGCCTCTAATGCGTGGCTGTCATTCCTGTCATTCTGATTACATGTATTATTTACTTGTCTGCTTCTTGCAGGCTGCAGATTCCCAGATTGTTTCTGACTATGTGCGTTACTTCCTTCATCAGCACACGTGAGTGGTTCTGTTCCTGTTTATTTCCTTGACCATTTAAATTGTATGATTAGTTTGGCGCATTGTATCTCTTGGATCATGTTTTGTTATATTACTGAGAGTCATCTGTAATTTACTTTATAATCTGAGGTGGTTGTATTGAAACTATGGGTTTAATGAAGGTGGGGGAGTTATGTCGACCACATTTGGCAGTAACTTAAAAGACTTTTGGTTGTTTTGGTTTATGTCATTGTCATGTTAGTTACTGTTTCAAGTACTGAAATTTTAATTATCAATTATCTTTATATACAGGATACAGTTAGGGCAGCCTGCAACTGTCAAGGTTGCTGCGAACCTCGTCAGGCTACTAGCCTATAATAACAAGGTCTGAGTTTACTGCTTTAGTTTGTTCAATATGATTGCTTTCTTGCTTTGGTCAGAGTAATATATAATTGTTTCTTTGCTGCTCTTTGAATACACTGATTTTCTTCTTTTGCCTCATATATCTATTCATGTTACGGTAGATTGAGTATCAAAATAGGATTGATTTTGAGATATTTTTTTAAAAAAGAATTCTGTTTGAGAAGAATAGGACTCTTCATGAACACAAATATTTATACCAAAATAAGCCAGTTGTGGGTTGCACCATGCAGTTTATGGCAATAAGAAAAATTTATTTGTGAAGGTTAAAACAGTACTTCTCTCTGTATGTGGAGGTTAATAACTTTTAACCTATTTGATGTTTTCAATTTGTGTATTAAAGTATTTCTTATTAGCAAAAATTTGTACCATTAAACTATTTCTAGTTTACCTAAATACTTGCTTTGTCACAATATTTGGACTTGGCAGAACATGTTACAAACTGGCATGATTGTTGGTGGGTGGGACAAGTATGAAGGTGGTAAAATTTATGGAGTTCCTCTTGGTGGAACAATAATAGAGCAGCCTTTTTCAATTGGAGGTATGCTTTTCTTCTGTTTGTCTCATCAATAAATATTCCCTTGTATCCTATGTTTTGCGAGTGCTGCACATTCAATTTATTATTATTGTACCATATTCTTTTGTAGCAATTGCACTGTAAGATTCTGTATAAACTGTTCTCTTGCAGTCTTTTAGTAGGCTATATATATGAAGGGTTACTAAAGCCTGATTTGAAATTTCTACTTTCCCCTTGGGGCTAAAACAATTTTTTTTTTTTTTTTTATAAAATAAAAAGAACAGAAAAACCTTAATCTGGTTTGGAGGTGTGGGAGAGCTTAGCCTGAGGAGTCTAGTGATAAAAGTAGAAGATTGGCTTAGAAAAGGATTTGTTATGCTGCAACTTATAATCTTAATTTCTCTGGCTCCTTTTTGTTTGTTTCTTTTGTATACTTCCTTTCTATTTGGAATGGATTGCATTTAGCACTTCACATTCAGAATTTACTATCTTGAAATTAATGGTATAAGTTTTATATGTTGCCTGTTACATGTGGAGCATTCATTCATCTTGTGGAAAATTCATGATCTTGCAGGAATAGCTTTGTATGTGCCATATTATATGACATTGTTATCTTTCTATCAGGGTTGGTTCTAACACAATAAATTAGTGTATATGTTATGTGTTTTTGTAATGTATGTTGGGTATAGTTTTCTTTATGATGCCATCTTTGATATCAACTTCAGTGCTATATTTTTGCATGAGCGTTTGGTTTGACAAACTTTGTGTTTCACAGGATCTGGTTCTAGTTACTTGTACGGGTTTTTCGATCAAGCATGGAAAGAAGGAATGACCAAAGATGAAGCTGAGGTATGTAGGTCTTGATCTTTGTAAATGCAAAATTAGTTAATGCCTTTTGAGGTGATGATAAAATTCTTTCAAGTTTCTGTGAGATGTGACCTCATTATTATGCTTACATCAGTAAACAACTGAAGGTTACAATCAGGGAGAAGTAATAAACATGACAACCTATTTTTTTTTATTTTTGCCTTATTATTTCCCCCTTGGCTGTATCTGATAAGGTCAAATGTGATTTAAAAAAAAATTAGTATAGGAAGAGTCATGATAACAGTTATTTCTTTTCTTTTCATTTGTCATTACTTATTACAAAAGGAGGAATATGTGTGTAAGGATGGAGTACGAGGGCAAAACATTTCTTGTAACTCGTACTCTCTCATTGCTCATCCAATATATATATATATATATATATATATATAAGTATAAAACTGTTATTTTTTGCTGTGCTTTTTAGGCTCTTAATTATTTTTTGGTGTTTTACTGCAGCAATTAGTGGTTAAGGCAGTTTCCCTTGCCATTGCACGTGATGGTGCTAGTGGTGGTGTTGTTCGTACTGTCATTGTAAGATTTGTGCTAAGCATTTCCAAGTAGATTCTTTTTCACCATTCACATGCTCACAAATTGACTGAAACCCCTTGGTCTTTGATGTTCTTGCAGATAAATTCCGAGGGAGTGACAAGAAACTTCTACCCGGGTGACAAACTTCCATTGTGGCATGAGGAATTGGAGCCACATAACTCACTGTTGGACATACTGAACTCAACTAGTCCTGAGCCAATGAACATATGAAGTGGAGGAATCATAATGTTGATAGGCCTCTAGCCTCACTTTAGTTATTTCTCTTTAGCCTGCTACATCTGTTTTCCAAACAGGAACGAGATTTTAATCATTTTATATTTGAGAATGGTTCATGTACCATATCTTGCTGGATATATTTCTTATTCAATCTAGATGGGTTTAAGTTATTTGTTATTGCCTGGTGTCATCATAATCTCTTCTCTGGGCCAATTAGAGGTCTGGAAACTGGAAATAGATATATTTGCACCTCATCGAGGGTGAGGTTTTTGATTCATATATTCCTTCTCATTGGTCAATGCTCGGATTTCAGATTTTAATACTTATATTTTAGTAAGGTGATAAGCGAGTAAATTCTTATTTCTTGTGATTCCTTTTTAGTGGATAGAAGATTTTTTCTAATCCCTCTAATAAACCAAAGAAGAAAAAAAAAAAAAAAAAAAAAAAAAAAAAAACCCAACGAGAGAATCCAGTTGACTTTGTTTAGACATGAAGGGTCTATTGATTGTGAATTCATGGTAAATTTTAATTGATACCATTATTAGAAGAAAAGCAATACTATGGATACTTATTGTCAACATCTCTTTTTAAGAATATATTTTTCGCTTTTTAAAAGGATGGTTCAAAATTTTGTGAAAATGAAAGGGGAAAATATAAAAAAGAAATCCCCAGTGAGTAAGTTGTGGACCTTGTGGTTATTGAAGGCATCAATTGTTCAGTATGCCAAGGTAAAGAGAAATGTTGAATGCTGATCAATTGATATACGATTCAATACATGCGCATATCCCAAAAAAAAAAAAAGATTCAATACAGCGTACATGACTTTGCAACTATTTTTTTTGTTTCTGACATTCATATAGAATGGTAAATGCTAAATAGAAATCACCACGCACCCTTGTTGCGGTACTCACTCCACAAATTTAAGTGTTTATGGGGTGTGGAGAGAAGAGTTGGGATTTAAGTCTCTAAAAAGGAGTTTTACACACATATATATATATATATATATATATATATATATACAAATATATACTTACTTAGAGCAGGCTAAAGCTTTGTTAAAAAAAAAAAAAAATCTCGTATCCTCCACGGAGTAATTAGTTTGTTACAAATTATACAATGATGTGGCAAAGCAAGCAGTAATTGGCGATTGGCCCGAGTACTAAAAAGAAAAAAGACAATCACCTAACAGCTAACCTTAACCGCAAACCGCAAAGCTGGAGGGAAGGCCAAACTCAACCCAAAAAAAAAAAAAAAAAAACGCAAACAGAATGAGTGCGAGTGCGAATCCAGTTCAACATCATCACAACGTGTTCGTATACGGCAGCCTCTTAGCTGATGATGTCGTTAAGGTTCTCCTTAAGCGCGTCCCTCCCTCTTCCTCTGCCATCCTCCACTCCTTGTTAGTCTCTCTCTCTCTCTCTCTCTCTCTCTCTCTCTCTCTCATTTCTTAAATCAAGCACTTGATTGATCCTTGTTGTTGTTGTTGTTGCTTTCTAGTTTCTACACAAATCCCACTTTAAAAAAAATAAGCAAAAACCCATTTTATTTGAGCATATAGTTTTCCAATCCTTTATTATTATTTTTATTTTTTCTAGGCCCTCTTCTGCCCTTTGATATATAATCTACACTTAGTTTACTAACGTTGGTTTTTTTTTTTTTTTTTTTTTTGGGACATTGATTTTAAACCCGCAGTCATAGATTTAGCATCAAAGGAAGAGTTTATCCAGCTATTCTACCTGTGGAGAATAAGAAAGTAACTGGAAAGGTATGTTTCCATTTCATTTCAAGGCCTAATTTCCTTTGAATAATTGTTACCTTTCTATGTATGTATGTATGGTTGAAATCCATTCATTAGCTTTTGCATATTTGTCTAAACCATAATCATAGAGCTTTTTCATGTACCCAATTGCTATTTATCAGAATTTAGGTGACATGATGCTTTTTATGTGTCAGCAGTATCAGATTGTTTCATGATTTGTCACACACATTCTCTGCAAGTTTAGAGCAGGTTTTTATTATCTTAAGTTCTTGTTTATTTTGAGGCAGACCGCAAATTATTCTAGATTTTCTGAAACAAAGTGGAGACTCAAAAACTTGTTCGATTTCATCCAAGATTTCATAAGATAGTATCTAGAATTTCCAGAAATCTGAACCATCTGGTGTCACTGATAGAAAGTTTATAATTCCAAATAATAGCTGTAATGCTGCAATTCAAAGGCATAATCATATTGCAATTAGCAATTAAATATAATTTTATTTACTAGAGGTCATACCTTCGTGCGATGGCAAGTGCCCACCCTCAAAGAGACGTGTCGCAGATTTGAGTCCATGAATTAGCCTCTTCAAAATTGGGGTGTTGTTTCCTATTGATGACCTCTCCCAAAACCTATAGAAACAAGGAACTTGTGCAATGGGTATGACCTTTTTACTATATCCACCAGAGACAGAGGAACCGGATAACCTTTATTTGCATCAGCAAGCACCTTGGAAGATAGTACACGCCCATGGTCCAAAAAAAAAGAAAAAAAAAAATCATATTCCATCAATCAGCAGTAGTATGGATTTTTTGAATAAAATGCAGTGCATTAAACTATAAAAGCATAACAGGTCTAGGCCAAAGCATATTGGGAAGCATTTGTGATAGATGTGCTTGCATGGTACTTCTAGTGCATATTTAAACTTTCCAGGAAGTTTGTGCATTTCAGAAGGTTTTCTATTACTCCACCATTTTCCCTGGAAATATAATTAACGGTAAAATATCATTTTCGTCCCTATAATTAATCATATTCAATTGGATGACGTGAATGTGCCCATTCACTTTGTGAGATGTTTCAGTGTGACATTCACTGTTCTCATTCCTCTTCCATTAGCATGATCTTACTTGTTCCATTTCAAGTTTGTTTATCTGAACAGCATTGGAAATATGTTTGAGCACAAATCATTGGCCTTTACTCACATGATTTGTTCACCACTTTAGTCCCCAAATCCTGACTTATTGTCCTGTGTCTTGAATCTCTTGATGCTAGAAACTTAAAAAAAAAAAGAGCAAGATGTGTAGTGAACAAGAGAATAAATAAGATTAATATTTATTTGTGTCTAATGGTGTCCTACTTCACATATGACTGGAATCATAATTACGTTGGCCTTGCTAATCTAACCCACATTTATGATTTTGTTTCTGAAAAATTCATGCCCTTTATGATAACAAATATCACATAATAAATTTAACCAATTTTCACATTTTTGCAGGTCTTGTTTGGTATCACAAATCCTGAATTAGATATTTTAGATACTTTTGAAGATGTCGAGTATGAAAGGAGAACTGTTGAGGTTTCCTTGATGGTGAGTGTAATGGAAATCCACTTGATTGCTTTCCATGCATCATTTACAGATTAACAAGCTTGCATATTAGGAGATCTTGAAGGGCAGGTTGATGTACCAAGTGTAAAAGTACCCCTTCTAATGACCACACTTTCTAAAAACACAAAGAAAGGTGGGCATAAGATGCCGCAAGGCCTTAAAAAAAGCAGTTTCCTCTAACAGCATGGTTAGGTGTACTTTTGTACTAGTGTTTTTTTTTTTTTTTTTTTTTTGGAGAATATTTTTGTACTAGCTTGTAATGCTTTTAATCCTACAATAAACTATGATGGGGCAGTATCCTATCAATCTTGCAAGGGCATCACTCATTTTTTTCAAATTTTGGTAGGATCATTTTTTGTTTCAATCCACTATTAACAACAAAGATGAGTTTCACATTTTGCATATATGTGATTAAATTTGAATGATGAATAGCATTATATGTGTAGGTCACAAAGTACACCTTTGTGGAAAAGCATTGAATTTCATATTTTTTGCATTAGTTTCTTTTATATGACCTCCATACTCTATTGAATAGTTTACATTGTAATCGAAACTGATTGTTTTATGTAAAAATGGGTGATGTTCTCTCAATTATAATGGGTGGCATCCTATCATAGTTTGTCCCTTTAATCCGTGTAGGGTCGCAAAGAAAAAACTCATTATAAAGGATTATTTTCCTACCAGGCTTTGGAAACCTCATTCCCTTTGGTACCTAACCTGCCTGACATGAAGAAGGTATACCAATTGGTTTTTTGGCATCTAACCTGCCTGACATAAGCTAAGCTACCAATTCGTTTACTCCCAAATAGAAATGAAAACTGAAAACTGAAATTAAATTCATTAGGTATTCTTACTTGTTGGAAGTGCATGATCAATTTCAAGGGGGAGGGTTTAAATCAGGCTTATCATTCATTATACCTGATGACAACTTAGAAAAGTGGAGCCATTTACTCTTGATAGTAATTTTTGAAAAATTCCTGCGTTCTTAAACCATGCTAAAAAGGAAAGTGACTTTTTTTTTGCAGGATAGTTCTGAGAAGTTACAAGCTCACACCTATGTATGGAGTGACAAAAATGATCCAAACTTGTATGGAGTTTGGGATTTTGAGGTAAAATTGTGTACTCTTTGAGTCTTTTCTCACCTAAATACATGCAATAGGTAGCGCTAGGCTTTGGACAATCTTTATTTGATATGTCAATGCTTCTCAATAATAACCTGATTTTATGTTTCTTGCTCTGTTACTCTCACTGCATGGTTCTGCTCACCTCAATTTCATATTATTTCCATTCTGTTCCTCTTACATACCTCAATTTGTGTTTACTCTTGAGGATGTTGTCATTCTTCATTTTGTTCAATTGTTTTCAAGGGGAACCTGGGCCCATCAAGTTTCAAGCACTTGTCTAAGATCTTGATGGATGTATCTTCTAATTTTCCTAGTTTCTAGCCCTTTTTCATGGTACTGAAACCAAGTAGCCTATGTGGCTATGTCCTCTTGGTTTAGGGGGAGGAAGTATAGAGAATTTATATAGTTGATAAAGATAGTTGTCCTGATGCCATCAGGGGGAAAAAAAGGAGAGATAAGATGACCTGAAATGACATAACTATTATTATGCCTCATTGTGGGTTCAATGCTGACACAACATTTGATTGCCAAGGCAGGTAGTTGCTGTCCATCAATTTTCTGATAAATTAATTGTCACTATATCATGAGATTAATATCACATTACTTATAAGGTGTTATTTTATGGGTATATATTATATTTACTTTTCTTCTGAAATTGGTTATTGTCCCCAATGTTTTTCTCTATTTGACTTGTCGTATTTATTCTTAAGGAATGGAAACGAGTACACATGAATGATTTTATCAAGATGACCACTGGGTTTGTGGAAGAATTAGAGCAGCCTGAATCAAAACCAAGAGTTGCCACATATGAATCATTCTATAACCAGGATGGTCAAAATCCCCCTACCTCTTGATACTATTCTTGATTTGTAATTCCGAAACTATTTTACACCTGTATGTTATTTTACCATTCTCAATGCTTCCATTATTAAAACTATGCTGTCATCCATTCTACTTTTTCTCCAGAATTTGTTGCAAATAAAAATTGCTTGCATTGCAGTGGTTTAGTTCTCAATTTTTAACTTCTCTTTCATCCTTGCATGGAAAATAGTAAGATATAGAGACTGGGAAATATTTTTTCACCACGCAGTCTCTAGAAATATGGTGCCCAATTTCAGTAATCTTATAGGTGTATTAACCTAACCTTAACTATAGCTACAATGTTTATTATACAATTGGTTTAACTCAACGTTAACTATGGCTAATTGGCTATCATTTTTAATTGGGTTCACTCACTCTCCTCTTTCAAATTACAAAGAGAGGCCAAGAGTCTTATAGCTCAATAATAGAGAGAGAGAGAGAGAGAGAGAGAGAGTTAATGCAATTGGGTTTATTATTATACTGAGTAAAATCTTCGGTATTTGATGAAAGACAGCATAAGCAAATGAATAATTGAAGAAATTGAGAGAGAGCTTCTTTTTGTTTTAGCTGGCCAGGAGATATTCGTCATTCGATTCATTCCCTTGCCGCTAAGTTGGCTTTGTCATAGATCTGTCTACAGTATGCAGAATGCATGACTTTTGCTTATCATATGCTAGAGGAACAACTTTTTTCCATTTTTGTGTGGGCGTCATGAATGCATGATTTGCACTCATGGCCTACAAGGTTTTTATAAAAAAATAATAATAATACTTGTAATAAATATAAAGGCTTAGATAGTTAAATTCAAACAATCATTTGCTGAAACCATACGTACATACCGAGTGGAATGAACGTGGATTGGAGGGCAGATTAGGGCTAGTTAAAGAGCATGTGAATGCAAAACTAATACACTAAAAAACAAAAACAAAAACAAAAACAAGAAAACAAAAAGGGGGTACAACCTTCATTTAAAGGATGCCACATGCATATTTTATTCTTATCCTCATAATTTTTTTTCCAGGATTTAGACGCATTGATGCAGACACAATAGGTGCCTAATGTACCACTTTGTACAACTCTTCAAAGCACTCTAATTTTTCATAGACAGTCAATCAGTTCGTCCCAGAAGTAAAATTGGAGGTAAAAATTAAAAATGATAATTTTATTATTATTATTATTATTATTATTATTATTATTATTATGCTGGAATGTGTTTATTGCCATACTCCCCAGACGTTCTGATTGGAGTCAATCATAATAAACCCTTACAAAAATACTTAAATGTTGCCTAGAGACTTGATCTGTTTCTAGTCTAGACCAGAATTGCTTCCCTTTAATTATTTTATTCCACAAAGTTGACATTAGTTTAGCTTGTTGGGGATGCGGGGTATTTTCAGATATCCAAACTTCCCAGAGCCTGGTGATGAGCCTTCAAGAAGAAATGGCAAATATCCCGTCGCTTTTTTGTATCTCTGCTGAATCTGGAAATCAAATGGCAAAAAGCTCATTGTTTCAGCTCAATATGGCTCATTTATAAACAACAACTAAATCACTAAATCACCATATAATCAGCGATATAATGGACTATGAACAACACATGAAAAAGCCACACAAAAGTTTAGAGAAAAGGATCTTTTTTTTACTATGTAAATAGTGGGAGTGGAGTTCAACCACAGACACTGAACCACAAAGGGTGCCAGTACCACTAAGCTATCACTCAAACCCCATAAAAGGTTAGAGAGAAGGATAATTCACTCTCATTCAACAAGGCCAGCTATAAAGTAAAAGAAACATGCCAGGGACGATCTTTTCAACCAACAAGCAGTATCTTGGTATATGGGTAGCACCTGACCTGAAGGGTAACTTTCTCTTTTAAGGAAAAAAAATGAACAAAATTACCTCAAGAATTTGTTCACTGCTTCATAGACTGTATCTGCCAACTACACAAACAGTTCCACCAGAACCTCCACCAGTAATTTTCGCTCCATATATTGTCCCCTCTTTGGATTTAGATAATTTACCAGGCTGTATTTCCTGGACTAACTGTACAAGCCTATCTGTCCCATCCGAGCCAAGCCCACAAACACTGTAGCTGAAGTGACACTGAAAAAGAAGGTTATATGTAAGAACCATTTCATTCCTTTTATTCTATTTCAACACAGAAAACAAAT